>OY728146.1:286258161-287703703 GCA_963277665.1 Viscum album | reverse complement strand
AACTGGCCATGTGCTTGTGCGAAGTAAGCATCTGCCCAAATGGATTAAAACCATCGCATGAAAGACCCAACCTCACATTACGCACGTCAGCTACAAAATCAGGATATCGAGCATCAAATATCTGCTATGCAAATCCATCTGTAGGGTGAACCAACTCATCATTAGTCTTCTTTCTCTTGGTATCATTCCATCTCATTTTTATTGATATTTCATCAGACATAAAAATATTCTGAAGTTTGAGGATCAATGGAAAGTGCCACATTACTTTCTGTGGCACGCGGGATGGTGTTCCATCAAATTTTGACTTCCAGCGGGGTGTGCCACATTTTATACAATCATTTCATTCAGCAGTTTCCTCCTAGAATAAACTGCAATCTTTTGAGTAAGCATGAATTTTGTTTCTTAAAAATCCAAGTTCCTCAACTAACATCCATGCCATATAGTGGTTTGAGGGAATATCTGCATCATCTATAAGTAAATCCTTCAAGAAGATAAGAATGTAATCAATTGATATATTATAAATACCATACATAGTTTTCCCATGAAACAATCAAATTAAAAATTCCAGCTTTTTCATTTTATCGCATTGTCGATATATTGGAGTCGTGGGTAGCATCATTCAATTTTTTCACCCTGAAAACATCATCATTTTCATTAGACGCATCATGTATGCTCATATCAAAGTCTTGTTGGGTCATAATCCTTTCTTTTTCATGATGATGAATAAATGAAAACCGGTTATATAACAAATTCTCCACTCCAGTCCTCTCATTTGGATCATCAGTAATTTGAGATTTCATTTTTCTCCCCCATTTTGATACCACACATAATAGTTTGATTTAAAACCATATTTGGTTATGTGGTAGCTGACTTCTTCACAAGCTCGACCAAGGTCTTCCAACACAAATGGAACATGAGAAGTGTATGCGACCACTATCTGAATCATTGTGAAATGAAAAATCTAAAAATCTCTCCAATTTGTTTTGAAAATCTATTGAGATCTAATCAGTTTCATACATCCAACTTATATCGATTCTGTAAAAAAATAATTGTTATAAGTCATTTTTTCAAAAGCAATTCAATAAGATTGAAGTTTCATCAAAAATATATTTAAGTAAATGAGAATTGTTCACTTTATATGAAACCACAACCGACACACTACTCTATATGAGAATCATAATATAAAAGACAACAAAATACTATATTTATAAAAAAATATATTTGAAGAACTATAAATGAGTGTACAAGATCATGTACACTTGTGGAGGATAATTATTCAGGAGTTGACTAAATTTTAGATTGAAGAAATTTTATATTTTAATAGATTATTTGAGTGATCACATACATTTCCCAAGGGGGAGGGAGTGTACAGGGGGGTGCAAGGTGTCCAGGGGGGGTGGCATGACTGTCCAAGGGGTCGGAGGTGTCCAGGGGGAGGGGGCTGTCTAGGGGGGTCGGGGTGTCCAGGTGGGCTGGCTGTCCACGGGTGGTGGTTAGGCTGTCCAGGGGGTAGGGGGAGTCCAGGGGGTAGGCGGGCTATCCAAGGGGGGTGAGTGGGGTGTCCAGGGGGGTGGGCGGGGCTATCTAGGGGGTATGGGGTGTCCAGGGGGTGGGCGGGCTGCCCATGGGGGTGGCAGGGCTGTCCAGGGGGTACGAGGTGTCCAGGGGGTGGGTGGGCTGTCTAGGGGGTGGGCGGGCTGTCCACGGGGGGTTGGCGGGCTATCCACGGGGGGTGGTCGGGCTGTCCACGTGGGGTGGCGGGGCTATCCAGTGTGGTCAGGGGTGTCAAGGGGGTGGGGGGGGGGGGGGCTTTCTAGGGGGTGGGAGGCTTCTGAGGGGATGGGGGTGTCCAGGGGGTGGTGGGCAGGTGTCCGGGGGGGCTGTCCACAAGGGTGGGGGGTGTTCAGGGCGGTACGGGCTGTCCAAAGGGTGGGCGGGCTATCCACGGGGGTGGCGGGGATGTCCAGGGGGGTCAGGGGTGTCCAGGGGGTGGGGGGGGGGGTTGTCCAGGGGTATGAGGTGTCCAGGGGGTGGGCAGGCTGTCCAAGGGGGTGGCAGGACTATCCAGGGGGGTACAGGGTGTCCAGGGGGGGTGGGCGGGCCTGTCCCACGGGGGTGGGGGGCTGTCCACGGGGGGGAGGGGGTGTCCAGGGGGTGGGGAGGGGCTATCCAGGGGGTATGGGGCGGGTGGGCGGGCTGTCCACGGGGGTGGTGGGGGCTATCCAGGGGGTACGAGGTGTCCAAGGGTGGGTGGGCTTTCCATGAGGGTGGGGGGGGCTATCTAGGGGGTACGGGGTGTCCAGGGGGATGGGCGGGCTGTCCACGGGGGTGGCGAGGCTGTCCAGGGGGGTGGGAGGGCTGTCCACGTGGGTGACGGGGCTATCTAGGGGGTCAGGGGGGGATTTTCAAGAGTGGTGGGGTTGTCCAGGGGGTACGAGGTGTCTAAGACAGCCCACCCCCACCCTCTTGGATACCCCACACCCCCACCTGGACAGCCCACCCCCCACTAAACAAAAAACATAAAACAAACCCTTTACCCCCCTGCACTAAACAAACCCCACTAAACAAACCATTTACGATGTATAAAGTGTAGAACAAAAAAACATAAAAAAAATAAAGGGTTAGGTACTCCAACATCAATAACTCTAATTTAACCTAAATCCAAACATCAAACATAAAATAAAAAGAGGAAGAACACTAAAACTAAGACAACGCTTACTAATTTGAAGTGTAGAAATAAAAATTTGTTTGATTGAATAAGGATCTTTGGCTAGAAGGTATTTCGCGGCTGAGAATACATCAGGAGGAGGTCTGGATTAGGTCTGCAATCGGACCTACTACACCCCCACAACCAACCCCCTCACAACCATCCCCCTCCCACTACATACCCCCCCCACTCCCACTACATATCCCCCTGCACCCGCCCCCATAGCCAACCCCTCCCACTAAACAACCCCCACTATAGACACCCCCCCCACAGCCCCCTGCAGTCCCCCCCACCTCCCCCTGAATCCCCCACCCCCACATTGCATATCCTCCCTCACCCCTTGCAGCCCCCACCCTGCACACCCACCCCCTACATCCCCCCCCACTGCACAACCCCCCACTCCCACTACAAACCCCCTACATCCCCCCTCCCACTGCACAACCCCCCTATAGACCCCTCACACTACACAACCCCCCACCCTCCCACCCTCCCACTGAAAAACCCCCCCCTATATCCCAGCCAACCCCCCTCCCACTGCACACCCCCCCCATTCCCACTGCATTCCCCAAACCCCCCTCCCACTTCACAACACCCCCTACAACCCCCTCCCACTGCACAATGCCCCCATATCCAACTCCCTCCCATTGCACACCACCCCTCCCATTGCCTCAAAAAATAAATCATGACACGTGAATCAAGGATGGATCGCAGGTTGGGAAGAAGGGTTCACAAAAAATAGGGGAGCTATCCTTTACGGATAATCAAAAAAAAAAACAAACTTGTATTCAATAAAATCAGAATGAAAAATGGAATAAATGGAGGTAGAACATAAAACTCATAACTTATAGATTTGATGTGGAAGAACAAACAATCGGTTGCTCGGTAGAAGGGTTTGCATGCTGGAAGGGAGCTCTCGTTTAGGGCGCAATGTGGTAAGAACCTATCACCTATCCCAACGGGTTTTTCAAATCGTTGGGAAAACTACCACCTATCCCAATGGTTATATATAACCATTGGTAAAGGTCTCTCTACCAGGGCCTATACTAATGTTTTTCCAAACCATTGGGAAAAAACACTCTAAAAACTTACTATACCAACAGTTTTCAACAAACCGTTGGTATAGAAAACCTATCCCAACGGTTTTTCTAAACTGTTGGGATATAAGAATTGGTATAGAAGGAATTTATATTAGTGGAACCTCTCAAGGACCTGGTATCACTCTAGGTGTGGTGTAAGTTCACATCACTGAGCCTATCCTTGGAGGTCCTATAAGGAAGCCCCAAGTATCACTCATGACATATAGTCAAATGCCTCTTGAGCCCATCCATGGAATCCATCAATGGATCCATGATTCACTCAACATATAAGTAAAACCTCTACGAGCTCATACATGGAATCCCTCAATGGATCCATGCTTCACTCATGTATTAAACATAATTAACCCTTTGAGCCCGTCCAATCCATTCCAACAGAATCAAAGATTCACTCAAGGTATAAGGTACAATAGTCATATGATCCTGTCTATGGAATTCTAATCTAAATCCATGATTCACACAATTCTATTTATCATTCAATCAGTAAAATCTTTTAACACTTCATTGGAATGATAAGGTCAAAACCAAAATCATCTAATACAACTCACTACCAAAGGGTGTCTCAAGCAAGGACCAACCTCGAAAGGCTTGGCCTTTCATTACTCACATGGGTATATTCCTCATAACAAGAAACACAAGTAAATTAAACTATTACTTGGATTAAATATCATTTAACTCATGTGGGTGCATAAATAAAAGGTTCAATTCATTCAAAATAAGGAAATTTGTAAAGCAAGGCCAAGCTTAAGGGATTTCCTTCAAATACTCAAATGATCATTTTTATCATAACAAGCCTAATAAGCCTAACAATCCTAACAATCCTAAAAAGCCTAAAAAGCTTCCAAATGGATTAATTATAATATATCTCACATGAGAAAATCCATAATTAGAGAAATTCAATCCAATTGCATCATTTTAAGTCTTAGCCACCATTTCACTCACATGGGCAAGTCATTTCAAAACTAATATGCTTAAACAAGCAAAAGAATACATGGGTCAAGGGGAAAGTCAACCATCCCATACCCTTTAACCATTTCAATTATAATATATCACTATTATAATTCCATTAACAACCAATTTAATTTTTAACAACCCATAAAAGGGAATCAAAGGCATGCCTCATAGGAATCTTAGTCTAAATGACCATAAACGGTCATCCAAGAGAACTCACCCATGGGGCGTCCCTTAATCAAGGTATACAACCTATTTCATGATTTAAAACACCTATTCAATTACCTAAACAACAATAGGAAATAGTAGGGTTCAAATATAAATCAAAGTGACACCCCAAAAATGGGTGCGTGACACTCCGACATATATGAACAACTCAACAATTAGAAAAAGGCACGAGACAACCTACCTTAGGCTCGTGCTAGATATATCGTCCATTATCAAGATCTAATTCTACATGGTTTGGTAAAAATTTGAAGAACAGATGAAGAACGGGATATTAGGTCATATGAGACTAAATCTAAATAGCGCAATTAATATCTAGAAGAATCAAGAACGTCTAAAAAGTAATCGAGGCATTACCGTTGCAGATCCAAAGAGATGAACGACACTCGATTCAGAGGTCAGACGGAGAATGTAGCTCAAATCCTAAATTAGGCTTCTAAGGGGAGCTCCCAATGTGAGGCTTCTATGTGATGGGAGGACGAGAATTAGATTTTTGGGTTATAACACCATAGGGGGGAAACTGTGATTTTACCCAAAAAAACTAAGTTGCATAGTTTAGGAGCACTGTTTGTCTAACAATGCACTGTTTCACACGGTTGTTGCAAGTAGAAAGGGTTGGTCACACGGTTACCCTATATGGTTTATAAAATGTGAACAAACCATGATAAAACCCTCTATCAAAGTCTACTAAAATTACAGACTAAGATGCACGAGCGTGCGTATCCTCCCAGACGGTTTCATCAAACCATGCAGCCTGTAATCCCCTATTGTCCAGCCTCTCAAGGTTTAGTCAAACCATGCAGCCTGTTCCTCATAGTTTACACTAACCGTGTGCCAGGCATAAAACACCCAAACTCTGGGTTTCGGGCTCCAAAACAGCTTTGGACACCTCTGAGCCTTCCATGAACCCAAATGGAACTCACATTGGACCTCAATTAAGTATTTAAATTGAGAATTGATGGAAAACATGAGATACATTCTTCAAAGAAGAAATGGGTTCTTAAAAAATACCCCCTTTAAAGAAATTCGTCCCTGAATTTCCTTTCCAAGGGTGGTGATGAAATATATGAGAACAACTCTTGCCACTGCGATCGTACATCAACCTCCCTCTCCTAGGTCTCATACTATACTTAGACATGCTTCCATAACACCCATACTAAAGGAACAGATCGACCATAGAGAACCTTCGTGCTATGATCCACAATTCTTATAGGATTTTCCTCAAAGGATGAATCTACCTGTAACTCAACCTCCTCAGGAAGAAAAGTGTGAGACGGTTCTGAAAAGTAACATCATAGCTGAGAAACATGGAAGATGTTGTGCATAGACTAGTACATTTGAGGTAACTGTAACTGATAGACAACCGACCTGACTCACTCTAGAATCTCAAACATCCTGACATATCTAGGCGAAATCTTTTCATGTCTTATAATCCTCTTGAGTCCCATCATCTGTTAAATACATAAGAAAACCTAATCCCCAATCTCGAACTCTAGAGGTCAACTGTAGTGATCAATATAATATTTCTGACGAGACTGTGCATTATCCATCCACTTCCGAATCAACTGAACCTATTTTGTGGTCTCCTTGACAAGACGATGTCCTAACATAGCTGCCTCTCCTACCTCTGCCTAGCATAGGGGTGATCAACATGACCTACCATACAAAACCTCATATGGAACCATATGAATAGTATACTGAAAGCTATTATTATAGGATAACTCAACTAGGGGTATGTTTCACTCCCAAGAGCCATCAAAATCCAAGATTCATTCCTGAATAACGTCCTTAAGCACCTAAATTGTGCACTCTGACTAGAAATCTATTTGGGGGTGGTAAACTATGCTCAGAAGCACCTGTGTACCCAGAACCCTCTCTAGACCTTTCTAGAAATGAGAAGTAAACCGGGAATCCCTATTTAAAACAATAGAATGCAGGACCCTGTGCAGTCATAAAATCTTACATATATACATCCTCCCAAGCTCATCAACACTGAAGGTTTCCTTGATTAGTAATAAATGTGAAACCTTTATGAGCCTTTCAATAATAACCCAAATGACATCATTACTTAGAGGATACCTCGGTAAACCCATCACAAAATCCATTGTGAAATCATTCCATTTCCACTTAGGAATGGATAGCTGCTATAAAAGTCTAGATAGTTGCTGATGTTCTGTCTTCACCTACTGATAGGTGGAACCCCTCATGAAAAAACCAGCTACATCCCTTTTTATACCTGGACAACAATACTGATGATGTAAACATTGATACATCTTGGTGACATTAGGATTCACTACCATAGAACCATGCCTTTGGAATCTGATAGCTACCTCACCCTCACTCTATTCAGTAGGGTAGAGATAACCGCTAAGGATGAAAGAAACGTCTTCCACTAACTGTTGTTCACCTTTAAGTGCATCTCAGAGAACAATGCCATAAGAAACCACTCACCATTGGCCTGATGCATTTCCTATATCTTAATCCTCCTACTCAGTGCATTGTCCACTACATTGCCTTTACCAAGCATGTAGGCTAGCTTGAAGTCGAAAGACTGAAGGTATTTGACCCACCTTTTCTACCTTTGAGATGATGTTACCCTAGAAGTGAATTTGATCCATCCGGAAGTGAAACTTTATGATATTATCATATAAATGATTCTATCTTAGTGTATTTAAAATGATATAAATATATTTGGCATGGTCATGTTGATTGTGAGAATACACCAATATATCATCCACGAAAACCACAAAAAATGAGTCAAGATAAGGATGGAACACTCGGTTCATCAGTAACATGAAGACCACCGACGCTTTCATGAGATTGAACGACATAAATAAATACTCATACAGACTATACCTACTCTGAAAGGATGTTTTAGGTATGTTTGATGATATAAAATTCACCTGGTAATAACTGTATCTCAAATAAATCTTAGAGAAAACTCAAGCTCCTCTGATCTGGTCAAAGAGATCATCTATCCACAATAGAGGATACTAGTTCTTAACCATCAGCTAGTACATTTTATAATAATCCAAGAATAGCCTAAGGGTGCCATCCAACTTTTTCCCAAAAAGGACTATCAAACCCCACATAGAAGTACTGGGTCAGATGAAACTCTTTTCCTCTAAATCCTCTATCTACCTCTTGAGCTCTTATAACTCCATCATAGCCACTTTATTAGGAGGAATGATACTGATGTAGCTCTGGGAACTAACTCGATAGATAAATCTACCTCTCTCACCAGAGGTAAACATGAAAAGTCATATGAGAAGATGTCCTTGAAATGATCAACTACTAGATTGAAATACATCTGATGTGTTCCCTGGTCATCTAGATATAAAATCGCAATCTGGGTTGTCATCCCTCCCAACCCACGATGCTTGGGTCCATCTCGACTCACATAGACATCCAATTCACCCTTGTATAGAAATGATCTACCCTATGGTGATGTAAAACTCACCATGTGTAGATAGTAATCAACAAAGGCCTAAAATGAAACCAACGAGTCTATCCCAAGAATGATATCAAAGCCTGTCATCTCGAGGACATAGAGGTACCATACAAAATGACACCCACCAACCTCAAGGGGGAACTCCCTACACTGATGCACACCATCCATCCCGACCCCTAACAGAGTGTCTCGTGTCATCATGTCATTAAAAGTAAAAAGAAAATATCCCAACGCTCTCCACAATGAGAAAAAATATGAAACTATGTAAATACCATGTATCAAAAAGAGTAGAAGCTAAAATGGAGGCTACTATAATAGTACCTATGATAGTATAAGTTCCAAGATCCTACTCCAATTAGGTATGTTGCACTGCATATACCTAGATTGTACCACGACCCTGTGACACTACCTGACTACCCTGGGCTAATACACCTTGTTGTCGCTGTGAACCCGGGGTATGGTTACCATGACCATGACAACCACGTCATCCTAAATAGCCTGATGCACTCTAGATACCTATCTGGTGAGAATCTATAGACTCCTCTCCTGAACAAGGAGTCGTTGTAGAAAATCTCTCACTAACTTCTGGTGGAAACATCCTATATAAGCTCTATAGATAGACTATCTTCCCACAAGATCAACACTCAACTAGGTCTAGTGGACACTGTGGCCTTGTATGCCCCAGCCCACCGCACTGGTAGCAACTAACTTAGATACCTAAAGATATGTTATGACTACTAGTATCACTGTGAGGAAGTTCCAAATGACAATTCGTACTATCAGTCAAGACAATACCAGATTTAGGTGTCGAACCATCCTAGATCACACCTCTAGACTTCCTCAGGTTACGCTCTGTGATCAACACCTGATTCACTATAGCAGATACATTAGTCAACTTGAAGACATTAACCTATGATCAGATTTCATACCTGAATCGCCTAACCTTTGACACATCATCACCCACCAGAATAGGTGAGAATAGATAGAGATCAGTAAAATGGAAGGAATAGTCCATAACTGACAAAAAACCCTACTTTAGATGGATAAACTCCTAGGATCTATCGGTCCTCATCATCTCAGGATAAAAGTAATAATAGAAGAATATTTGAAAGTCTCCCCATACCATATACCAATAAAACTCCACCTGAGTAATAAAATCCCACCATCTCTTGGTGGAATCACAAAACATATATGTTGCGAGCTTTACCCTCTTTTTAGTAGGCATTTCTAAATGCTCGAAGATCGAAAGAATGGCCTCTAGCCATGACTCTACAGCCTGTGGTCCTCCATTATATGAAAACATGGGTGGATACTACTGCTAGAACACTCACTTATTGTCATTTATAGACATGTAAGGTTGTGGTGTTACCTAAAAGGTTTTCATGAACCTCATAAAGCCTTCACAGAACCATTCATCAATACCTACATCCGGTATAATAGCTTGTGCCGAAACTTGCACAATTGGAGGGTCCATTAGTATCCCATGGCCTACCACCTATAGGTTATGGTCATCACCACCCTCCCAACATACAAATGGTGGTCGTCATGATGGAATGACTCTACAATGACAAATATTCTCCTCCGCTCAAGATCATTATCAAGTTTGCTGCTCAAAAGCACAGATACCAAGACATGATATGTCAAAAACTTTATTTATAATAACTCACCCCTCTAACTACCCCATGGGTCAAGTATGGGTGTCAAAAAAATGAGAGGCACTACCAAAATCCCACTATTATGTTAGGTTTTGGTCATGTTATCCATCAAAATCCATATCAGTTTCACTTGTTTTTCATGTAAGTTTCATCATTATCACATTTAATTTTAAAAGGGTAAACCAATGGTACACCAAATTCCAATATGTAGGGTCCCATACTCCCCAAAAATCAAATCTTTGCATCCACCTATAGAAAATCATAACAAAATTCTCCTTAAGTCCAGAACATGATCCACTAAATTACAATCCAAGAGGACCCATACACCTCAAGGACCAAATCTTGTCATCCATCTAATCCGTTCCAAAATATAAACCAATACACCTATCAAAATAGCAAGAATATCTATCACAACATCTATCACAACAATATGCTATCAATAATTCTCTCTAAATGGAATAGAAATTATGCATGACATTTGATTTCTAACAAGTTCCTATATGATGCATGAGATAGAATACCCTCATCTCATTAGGTTGAAATGAAATATAACCAACTACAATATCAATAATAATTGAAAAACATAAGTGAATCACCCAACGGTGAAATAAAATCAACTATAATAGCTCTAAATTCAAAAAAAAATCAATTCAAGGAAATTTGGATTTTCCCTGTACGTAGGGTAGCTATTCCCAGGAATATCTTATTACCAAATTCCATTTCCTTCCTATCCCAGTCTATTGCTTCTAAACAAAAAATAAAAATATAAATGACCCCTCTTATACCACTTTGTAATTTCCCAGACCTAGATGCCACTCAATAATGCTTTGAACCTGATTGGTCACATGGCCTCAAGCGCATCTCCCCAAATGCAAGAGGCTACTGACTAGCAGCGAGGGCCTATGTGTGATAGTGGGGAGACGATTCCCTCATTAGTAGAGTGTAACACAATAGAATAACATATAAATAGAGAAATCAGTAATATCATACAATAGATGTAAATAGTGAAAGTATGATAGTATAAATAACCATAAGTCATATCAAAAAACATATGATGCTACAAGTTACATGTTCTAGAAAATAGCCAAAACAGGTTACACAACAGTCATATATAATACAAGTTCCAAGAGTACGAAAGACCAAAAGAATCTTAGAAGTATCGCAAGCCACTTATTGGTCTCATACTCCCATCATCCTAAGAATAATATTAGGTACCTATAAGAGGGAGATTTACCTTATTGACAACTGTAATAATATACTCTATTTGGGTCCAAAGCATAACCCAAATAGTGTGTGAGACTAAATCCTAGTAGGAAACCACCCAAGGTCTGTGCCAATTAGTCAGTGAATATATATAACAGGAATTATGAAATAATGAAAGCAGTAAGCTAGGAAGTACTAAAAATTAAACAACTTAGAAGCATTAATTTCCATTTACATTTCATTTCATTATCCATTTAACAATTCAATTACATTGAATTCATAAGTCTTAAGATCTAGATTAAGGCCGACATACCCTATATAACTGTAATCACAAAAGATGCCTCAGAATGCCATCTAAGAAAGAATAACTGAATATTGAATCCAATATTGTGATTTGGATTAGAAGACGAATCATAAATCATTCCATTTCAATATTCAATTATAACACAAGATCATCTTTGACATTCCTAATATAGGATTCAAGTATTACTCTAGGTTAAATTCCCACCAACAAGCTACAAGAACATCTTGAAAAACTTCTCAGGGACCTAGTATCACTCTAGGTGTGGTATAAGTTCACGTCACTAAGCCCATCCTTGGTGGTCCTATAAGGAATCCCCAAGTATCACTCATGACAAATAGTCAAATGCCTCTTGATCTTGTCCATGGAATCCCTAAATGGATCCATGACTCACTCGACATATAAGTACAACCTCTATGAGCCCATCCATGGCATCCCTCAATGGATATGTGGTTCACTCATGGCTTAAACATAATTAAACCTTTGATCCCATTCAAGGAATTCTAGTAGAATACAAGGTTCACTCAAGGTACAAGCTACAATAATCATATGAGCCCATCCATGACATTCTAATATGAATCCATGATTTAACCAATTCTATTTACCATTTAATCATTCAAATCATTTAACTATCCATTAGGCATGCTAAGGTCAAAACCAAAAGCATCTAATACAACTCACCACCAAAGGGTGTCTCATGCAAGGACCAACCTCGAATGGCTTGTACTTTCATTACTCACATGGGCATATTCCTCATAATAAGAAACAAAATTAAATTAAACTTTTACTTGGATTCAATATTATTTAACTCACGTGGGATTATAAATAAAAGGTTCAATTTATTACAAACAAGTAAATTTGAAAAATAAGGCCAATATTAGGGGCATTCCTTCAAATACTCACATGGGTGTTTTTAGCATAACAATCCTAACAAGACTAACAAGCTTCAAAAGGGATTAGTTATAATATATCTCATGTGGGAAAATCTGTAATTAGATAAATTCAATCCAATTGCATCATTTTAAGTCTTAGCCTCCATTTCACTCACATAGGAAAGGAATTCAAAAAATAACATGCATAAATAATCAAAGGGATACATGGGTTAAGAGGAAAGTCAACCATCCCATACCCTTTAACTAGTTCAATTACAATCTATCACTATTTTAATTCCATTAACAACTAATTTCATTTTTAACAACCCATAAAATGGAATCAAAGGCATGCATTATAGGCATCCTAGGCCAAACAACCATAAACGGTCATTCAAGGGAACTCACCCATGGGGATGACCTTAATCAAGGTAGAAAACCTATATAATTATTTAAAACACATATTAAATAACCTAAAAAACAATAGAAAATAATAGGGTTCAAATATAAATCAATGCTACACCCTAAAAATGGGTGCAAAACACTCTGACATATGTGAATATCTTGAAAATTAGCGAAAGGCACGAGACCATCTACCTTAGGATCGTGCTAGATATCTTGTCTAGTATCAAACTATGATTCAACCTGGTTTGAGAGAAATATGAAGAATGGATGAAGAATGAGATATTAGGGCATATAAGCTTCCAAATAGTGTAATTTATATCTATAAGAATCAAGAATGGATTAAAAGGAATCGAGGAATTACCACTGCAGATCTAAGGAGATGAAAAACACTCGATTCAGAGGTTGGATGGAGAACATATCTTGTAGAATAGATTAGGATTCCAAGGGGATCTCCCAACATGAGGATGGTGTGTGATGGGAGGAGAAAAATTATATTTTTAGGTTATAACACCATAGGGTCAATACAATCATTTTAACCAAAAAAACTGGGTCACATGGTTTAGGTACACAGTTTTGTCTAACCGTGCACCATTTCACATAGTTTCTGCAAGTAGAAAGGGGAGGTCACACAGTTACCCTGTATGGTTTATAAACTATGTGAAAAACATTCTAAAACCCTATGTCAAAGTCTGATAAAATTGAAAACTAGATTTCATGAGCATGCACCTCCTCCCACATGGTTTCGTCAAACTATGCAGCTTGTAGGCCCCCACTGTCCAGGCTTGCACAGTTTAGTCAAACCATGCGGCCTTCCCCACACAATTTTCACTAACCATGTGCCAGAAATAAAACACCCAAACTCTGGGTTTTGGGCTCCTAACCATCCCCAGACACCTCTGAGCCTTCCATGAGCCCAAAGAGCACTCACATTAGGCCTCATTTAAGCATTTAAACTAATAATTGATGGAAACACAAGATCCGTACCTCAAAGAGGAACTGGGTTCCTAAAATTTTATCATGGTATAATTATTTATGGAATTATGAATGATATCATTATGTGATTAATTTTTAAAAGTATATGATTTGTTTTTATTCCCATGCATTTTCATTATATATTGAATGTTTGATATCTTATGACACACATATGTATGGATGATGATGAATGGGGAAATATATCTTCCTCTAATGCACTAGTTAAATATTTAGATCTAATGAGATATGAATGTTAAGGGTGGAAATTTTTCTTATTTAAAACATGAAGTGTGAACATTTTTTTTCACAACATAAAGTCTGAACATTTTTTTTGTTTACAACATGTAGAGTAGATATTTTGTTTGTTCAAAACATGAAGCATGATAATTTTTTTGTGTACAATATGAAGCATGGATAGTTTTTTTTCTCACATTTTTATAATTTCCCTATGCTAATGTTTGTAAAACTTTTCTAAGGTATCCCGATGTCATGATCTCAGGGACCATGTTTGTTAACTAATGCTTCCACACTCTTTGATACATGTCTTATGCTATTCCAATCCTTATGTCATGGCTCATGATTTGTGACCTATGCATTATTGTGTATGGTTATATTATGTTATGTCAATATTTCTTTATTATACCCATATTCTCATCTTATTCACACTTATTATCCTTGATTATTATCACTTTTTTTACCCTCACCGAGCACTTGATCTCACCCCTTTCTTATGTGTCCATTTTTCTAGGTTAAGAAGAAAAGTAATATGTATGATGTTTCTAGAATATTATCTTATGTTGATAATTTTTGCAGGATGTTTAAGGCTTTTTATGTATTAAAAAGATTCTTATATAGTGAAAAAATTTATGTTAGTTGAAAAAAATGGGTTTTATTAGTTAATGTTTTATTATAATTATCTACAAATCTAAAACAAAATGATTATATGGTGGTATTGTAATGAAACATTCAATTTATGTTATGTATTTATGAGATAGTCATGTTCATAGGCTGTTATAAGGATGGGGGAGTCAAACCTACAACATCCAATGTTTTGGATCTGGATAGAGATGAGTCTTGTAATGTCATTAGGCCATTTAAAATTTTTCTTTTAAAGGTTTATTGATGGATGTATCTTTTATAGAGGGTGATATATTAGGTTTTGTAGGAAATGTCACATATGAACACTATCAATAATGTAGTGGCTATGTTTTTTTGGACCCAACTTTATGCTTCATTCTATTCCCTAGATAATAAAGAGTTGATATCTATTAAGACTACATGTATTTTGAGCAAGGAAGCAACATAAGAGGGGGTACTGATTATTTTCTAGAAACTAAGGTTTCATTAGAAGATAGGAAATTCCTTTATCAATCATATGAAAACTATTATGATAAAAATGGAAAACCCAAATTGTGGATGGTAATAGTTTTACTTTAGTAAAAAAAATAAGAATCGTGTAACAACCCAATAACCCAGAGTTGGAGTTTATTTTATTACATTGGTACAAGATACAAGGGATTTCAACATAGAGGGTTGATAATTTTATCAGTCCAAGGATACTAGATACATACATGATTTCCATATTACATTGGAAAAACAAAACATAGCATAAAAAACATTCATGCATCCTTGAAGATCATTCAATGATTCCTTCTTCATATTACGGTGAAAGGAAAAAATAATAGAGAGATCAGATGCTCAGTAAGGAAAAGGACACAACATAATCTATTTTGAGTATATAAGGAATTAAAACATAGAAGATTAAATAATCAATATATATATTCCATTTTATCAATAACTTGAAATGAAATAAATATATGAAATAAAAACTTGGATAATGATAAATAAATTCTCACTGAAGAAAATTTGTAATGGAAGACATTGTTGATTTTATCAAAAATGAATTTTTCTATGAAATCATTAATCTTACCATTAATCCCTTATACTAATAAACTTTCAATAATTTGGTAGGAAACACCAAATACCCAACTAATAAGGCATGATAACTGGTTTCTCACATGAGACTTGTCGATGCATCAAGTGGATATCTATAACTAGGACCACCCATCATTTATATATTTCTAATTCATTACTCATATATTTAATAAAAAATATAAAACATAATAAAAATTCTATATCAATAAATAAATATCCATATTTAATCAATAATATGGAACATAAATATTTACACTATAAATGAAATAACTTTCTTAATAATATTTCTCTAGATAACACCTTATATTGAAATGGTATATGTATAAGGAAATATATAAGTAATATAAATGATGTTGAATACATCCATTATATTGAAAATATGTACACACGAAGTATAAAAATGACGCCTAATGAATAATGAAGAGCTATATAGAACATGATCACAAGAATATGAATGATTACAAAATAAGGTATAATCCATAAATAAGTAAAGGATAGATGAATTCCATCACTTAATCAGAAATGAAGGTTTTAAAGTAATTTTTTTAATAAATATAGAAGAAAATGTAAGATAAAATTTAAAAAGAAAATTCTTTAAAGCTTTGTAACTTTATTGTAAAAATGAAGTTATAAATCATTTCTAAATTTATATTCAACCTTTTAGAAAATAATGGTTTTTTTATTTTAATATAAAATTTAAAAATTCATAGAATATTATAAAAAGGTTTATTTAAAAAACCATAGAAACTTTTATAGGAAGATAAATAGGGAATGTTAATGGTGGTGGGAAAATTTGATTATGCTGTATACATTAAAAGAACATTCATTTATTACTTTTGTAAAGAAAGTCAAAAACATATTCTTTGAAAACAATTAAAAAGATTCATTTATAAAACCTTGAAAATAAAGTCAAATATTGATGAAAATGAATTAAAAAATCATTGGTGAATATAAAATAACATTCTTGAAATATTTTAGTTAACTTAAACATGGAATAAAAAATATTCTTAACCCAAAAGAAGAAATACGACCACTTAATCTTAAAAAAACTTATTTCAATATTTGAGTACTAAAGAGAGGAAAAGTTGGAATAAAAAAATGGAAAAACCTATAAATAACTATAAGGAAAGAAAATATATGGGGTTTAAGAAAAAAAAGACCATATAATTATTACAACATAAATTTAAATACTAATAATCCTAAATAAGAGTGAGATTGTAAAATAAACCTATATAAATTGAATAAATTTTGAATAAAAACCCATTGAAAGATAAAATTTGAATTGAAACATTAAATAACATGAATAATGATGAAACTGTGATATAATATATCAATTTATTAGTGTATATACCATGTAAAAGAGATGAGGTGCATAATATAACACATGTCTCATTGGAGTAGAATTGAGGTGAAAACCATTACCTCAGATTCCTATATGGCCGAATGCCTTATAATCCCCCTAATAATGAATATATATTTAATAAATAATTTATTAAACCCCATTTTCAACTATATTTTATTTTTTTGTCCTTTTATGATCATTTTAAATCAATTCATTATATAGTTATTACTTATGTTGACCATTTAAGATTGTTCAATCAATTTCTCTAAAAATTTTGCTGGCATGTTGAATATGGTCAAAGGATTTATGAAATGGTTCCATAATCATTATAATTTTAAAAATTTCATGATTATAATTTTTATTCATTATATAAAATTTTATAATTATCCACGCATTGTGGTAATAGAAAAAAAATCATATAACTCCATGGAGGTGATAATATACACATACACATGAGAGACATTATCATTCTCCAACAGATTAAAGGGTTGGAAGATAGATAATATGTTATATTTATAGAATCATAATTATTTCATAAATATTATATATATACATTAATTCCATATTTATAACCATCTATGTGAGCTGGTGTTGAAAACTGAATTACACCGCTACGTGGAGCTAGTAGGCCATACGTATGCACGAACCATGGTTTCATTTTCAATAGTATAGAAAGGTAATATAAAATTGATGTACCAATAAAATAATAAAAATTCATTATGGAAATTATACTGATGAAATTTTGTTAAGTTCATTATTTAAGATATTAAGGAGGTTTGATAATAAATGAACTTTGAAAAGCTCAGGTAGAACACATACATATTATTTTAGTAAGCACCTTTTTCTTATGACTTAATCCATATTAAAGTGGAATTTTTATGAGACAAGGATCTCTAGGTTTTGAATAATACAGTTTTTAATGTATTTAGGTATGGATTGGTCAATATAAGTGGCTCTATATGTGTGTATAAGAGAGTATAGGATGTTCCCTTTTATAAGTGAGGTGGGTGGAAAAATTTTAAATACTTAAAATTTATTATATAATATATCTCTTACTCAAGTAAAGTGGCACTAGTTTGTAAAATATTATAATATTATAATATTATGTTTGAAATAAAACTAAACAATGATATTTAATCAAGTTTTTTGTGTTATCTTTATGCCTTGTGTATTTCTTTTATCCCTTTGTGACTCATTTTACCCTTAACTGAGGTGATAAATATTTACTAAGGATGATGTTCATTATAAAAAAAAATCAAGTTAAAAAAATTAAAGAAAATTAATTATGTGGATTTAGAAAATGGAATCAATTTTAAAATATTCAATTTCCATAATTGGTAAAAATTACTTTTATTATATGTTCCCAAAACCCAATAAAACCCGTATTTAAAAGAATTCTTGTTTTGGTAATAAAAATGATTTTACATAAAAATGAAGTATAATGTTGAATCCAATATAGTTAATTGTTTTATTTTAAATAAAAGGAGAATAATTTTTATTTAAAACTAAACTGAAACTTAAAGTAACCTTGTGAATACTCAATTAAAAGAGAAGAACCAAAAATAGTTTTTATTTGAATAAAAAAATTACTTAGATTTCAAAAATGAAAAAAATAGATTTATATATTCAAAATTGTAAATTTTAATGTGTTATATTACTTAATAAATAGTAGTATTATCTATAAAAAATACTATAAAAATTTTAAGTCATCATTATCTCCTAATAATGTCATAAAATCAACAGTATTTGGAAAATTGGCATTTTTCAATATTCACCCAAAAATCAACTATTTCTCAAAATATCAAAGTCACCCTAAGTTAAATTTGACATGACGAATTCAAAAAATAAATTCATTCAATCAAATTAAAATTATAAAATTTGGGTATTTATGTTTTAATCATATCCATGAATAAAGCTTTGTGAATTATCCTATAGTTTCATTAGAAAAAAAAGCTTCCTTAGTTTAATTGATTCTCAGGTGTTACATTCTTCCCCCTTCAAAATTTTCATCCTTGAATTTTTTTAATGACCCTCATGAATATATGTGGGAATTTCTTCATCATTACTTCTCTAGGTTTTCACATTGCTTAAACTATCTTATGATTTCTTCAAAGTACCATTACCGACCATGTCGTCTGATTACTCAATACTTTTTCTCTAGTGTCAAGAATATAGATAAGATTTTACCAATAAGATACATCAGGATATAATTACATTTCATTAAATATGTTTATATTTTTTGGTTTTGGAATATACTTCCTCAATAATGAGATATGGAACACATTTTCCACTTTAGATAGGTTGGGTGGAATTTCTAAACAGTAAGACATAGCTTCAATTAATTCCAAAATCTCAAAAGGACTGATAAACCTAGGAATTAGTTTCTATTTATTCCCAAGCCTCATAACTGCCTTCTATGAAGATACATTCTTGAAAACATTATACCCTACTTGAAATTTCATATCCTATATTCAGTTATCAACATATCTCTTTTCTTAGCTTCGGACTGCCTTGATATAACTCTGAATAGTTATTACTTTTTTCAATATTTCCACAATAATCTCTAATACTAAAAGATTAATTTCATCAACTTCATCCCAATAAGTTGTTGTATGATATATTTTTTCATAAGAGCTTCAATGGTGCCATTTAAATTCTTTAATTAAAGTTATTATTATAATAAAATTCCACCATAGGTAAATACTAATCCCATATACATTGAAAGTCAAGTTATGATAAGCCCAACATATCTTCTAATATTTGAATTTTCCTTTTAAATTGTCCATATGTCTAATGATAATAAGAAATGTTAAAATATACCTAAGTGTTGGGAGCCTTTGGAAGAATTTTCCAGAATTTTAATATATATTACTAGTCATGATCATATAAAATCTAAATAGGTGCACCATGAAGTATCATAACTTCATTGATATAGATTTTTATGAGGTGATCAAGGTGTAGATCCTCTATTAGAGTGAGAAAATGTGTATACATGATAAGGTGATTAAAAGCCACCCATATGACATTATTTCTTTTGTGAGTCTTTGGAAATATAGCGAAAAAGTTTATATTAATATGATCCAACTTACAAATATGAATAGGTAGAGATTGTATGACTCCTTTAGCACATTATATATCAACCTTTACCTATATAATTTTTTTTTCTTGATACAAAGTCATAAATTTCTCAATTAATATTATCCCACAAAACATTTTCCCAACAAATATTTATACATTTTTGTGCTACTAGAGTGTATAAGTAAATTTTAGATATGAAATACATATAATAACTCACTTTTCTACTCATTTATATATGTAACACATAGCCTATTTCCAAATTTTAGAACACTAAATTCATAAAAAATGTCTTCCAGAATCGAATCATTAATGAAAATCATTTTATTTTTTTATCTATTATCAACAACCTAGGACATTTTTATCATCTCTAGCGAATATGGTTTGGAAATCATTTAAAAAATGGGTGATGTTTCCCATTACTTAATGATTCCCATATCAAAATTTAATAAATCCATAAATATAGGATCTTTACCCGTCCACATTTTATTCAAAACTCCATGATCTTTTCTACTCAATGCATCAACCAACTTATTTGCTTTCCCAGGGTGGTAGTGTATTGAGAATTCATAATCATTATGTAGCCCTAACCATATCCTTTGTCTCATTTTATATATTGTTTTAAAAATATGTATTTAAAAGGTTTGATCTATATATATCTCACATGTTTCACCATAAAGATACTTACTCTATATATTTATGTTAAAGATTACTGTTGATAACTCAATATCATATTTTGGATAATTTTATTCAAGGATCATTAACTATCCTTTTACCTAATAAAAAACTTTGTCATTATTCATAAGGATGCATCAGAGTTCTTTCTTCAGTGCATTGATACATATCACAAAACCATCCCTTCCTGATGGTAATGTCAATATCAGTGATTTAACTAATCTCTTTTTCATTACTTAAAAACATTCTTTATATTATTTTGACCATATAAAATTAACACTATTATGTGTACTCTTTGTTAATGGGTTATCTAATAGGGATTTGTTTTTGAACAAAGCACTGATATTAACATACTAATCCAAAGAAACTATGTATCTCAGTTATGTCTATTAATTTATTCCATTATTTAATTACCTTTTTATTTTAAGGATCAAATAATGTTCCATCCTTAGGGAAAATATGGCTATGAAAAGAAACTTCATGAATTATGAATTCACACTTAATAAATTTCCCATATAACTCTTTTCCAATGGGAATTTTAAGAATTATTCTCAAGTAAATCATGTTCTCTTCATATATTTTTGAGTATACTAAGTTATCATTTATAAATACCACAATGAAATTATCAAGATAGTATAGAAATACTATTAGATTCATAAAAATAGAGGGTTTATTAGTTAGTCAAAATGCAATTACTATAAACTCATAATGTTCATATCTTGTGATCAATGTCTTATTTGGAATATTTTCTTTCTTTACTCACAATTGCTGATATCTAGAGTGAAGATAAATCTTTATAAAATATTTATCTCTTTCAAGTTGATCAAATAGGTCATCAATGTGAGGAATAATATATTTTTTCTTTATAGTAGTGGCATTTATTTCCCTATAATCACTGCACAACCTCATTGGTTTATCCTTATTCTTTTCAAAAAGAACAGGGTCTCCCCAAAGTGAAATATTAGGAAAAATGAATCCATTATTACAAAGAAAAATTTCTTTTTAGTTCCACTAATCCAACTATGTCTATTCAGTAGTGAGTCTTAGATACACATTTTTCATCGGGGATGAGTTCAATTGAAAAATCAACTTCATGCTCGGGTGTATTTAAAAGTAACTCTTCAGTAAACACATAATTATGACATGTAAAATATATACATATTATATGATAATTTTTCTTTTCCCATCTATAGGTTGTGTCTACTCTTTTTCTCAAGTAATTTCATTACAGAGAGCTACTGGAGGTGGATCTAGACATGATTCAAAATATTTAGTCTCCCATATAAAGTTAATGGATTCCATTTTACCATAATGAATCATAATATCATTCTCTTGGAAATAAATTTTCACATTATATTTTTAAATTCAATCCATACCAAATATTATACCAAATACAACCATTGGTATAATAACCAAGATTTAAAATAGTTTATGTTTATGCATCATAATGGGGACTAACTGACATATCCTTATTGGAATAATATTTATAATATGATTTTTGATTGAAAAATTATTTCTTAGGGTGCTGGAGAATAATTTAATATTCTTTTAAAACATGCAATATATAAAAGAGTGAAATGATATAGAATAAAATAAATAATTATCTAAATATGATACTATAATCAAAGTTCCAACCACCCCATCTTTATGAACTTCAAATTCAAATATAATAATTTCATAATCTTAGCTTTTCCCTCTTTCCCTCTTATGTGGAAGGATATTATAATACTTGTAGAATTGGTTTGAATGATTCCCCATCACCCTACAATTGAAGCACTAGATAATTGTTGTTTCTTTCTTTCCCTTACACTCATGATGTATATGGACCTGATCTATACACTTGTCGAAAAATCTCATTCTATTTAAGAATTTACCAAAATGTTTCTTTCAATAATTATATCATTGTGGAAATCTCATCTTTACTCTATTCTTACTTGATTCATTTCCTTTTTTATAGTTCTTATCCAACCTATTCTTTTATTGACTTACCTGATAGATATAAGACCTTGAAAATTATTTTTCTTTCTTGATGTAACATGATACTATATCATCATATGATGAAATTTTCTAGGAAAACTATTCCCTTCGACGATTCTTCTTAATCCCATCAATTAAATGGTTAATCTTAAATTTCTGATTATATATGTAATACATTACATGCATTTTTAATATTAAAAAGATGGATCTATATTCCAAAACACTTTCCTATTCCTTATACATTAGGCTTATGAATTTCCTATCAATTATATCTTATTGTGCTTGATTAAAATATTTCCTGAAGGACCACAATTTAAAATTTATGCATTCCATACTTTCTATTTATTTATCATCTTTAGTATTCTGGATCAGTGGCCATAATTGATCAGCATCTTCCTTTTAAAAATACATTTCCAAAATATCCTTTTCCCTTTTATTACATCCCAAATCTAGGAATATCTTTTCAAGGGATTTGATCCATTTCTTAACCACTAATGGATTAACAGTTCCAATAAAGGATAAAGGATTGATTCATACCAAGTGGTCCAACATAGGTGCATCTATTTTTGGAACAATAGGTTCTGCCATATGGGAAATGTTATTTTTCATAACATGGGCCAATTTTCCTAATATGGACTTTATCTAATCATATCCAACACCCATTTTATAAAATTATAATAATTTAAATACCTATATTGACTGTGGGTGCTGACATGATTTTATTTTCTTTGACTATATGCTATATCTAAACCATGTCACACACATAATTATCTCACAACATTTTGAATATTGATCCAGGACATAAAAATATCTAAATTTTACTAAACATTCTAGGGGTTTATCTTAATGATCATTATAGATATGATCTTATAAAATTTATATCCCAAGGGTCCTATTAAGATACCATTGAAACCAACTATAACAACCTATATCTAATAAACCAGATTCAGTTTTTACATTATTATATTGGTATAAGAGACAAGGGATAACCACATAGAGGATAAACCAATTAAGTATTATTAGGAGACTAAATATATACACAATTTCCATGTTACATTAGAAAAATAAAACATATCATGAAAAAAATTATTTCATCCTTGAACATCATTCAAATAGTCCTTCTTGATATCCCAGAGAAAGAAAAAAATAATAAAAGGTAAACTTAGATTATTAGTAATGAAAAGTTTACAAAAAAATCTACCAGGAGAATATAATTCATATAAATATGTAAAAGTGAATAATCATTACACATCCCATTTAATAAATAATTTGATAATGAAATACATCCATGAATGAAAGTAAAAACATGGATAATGATAACTAAATTCACACAAAATAAAATTAATATTGTTGGAAATTCATGATCTTATCCCAAAATTCTCATGCCAAGACATCATAAATATTAGTATCAAGTCCTAATACCAATACATTTTCAATAATTGGGTAGGCCCAAAGTGAAAGTATCACCCAGTCAAATCAATCTAGCAAAAAATCTCTTTATGGTCAAAGTGATCTTTCCAAGATCATCAATCACAGATCCCCTCTAAAATAATCTATCAAGAGATATAAGATGAGAAAGATAAAGGGTAAAGAGTAATGAATGTTTACCTTGTGTGGTAATGCTCTCACTTAAACACTTACTTAGTCACTATTCTCTAATAGTAAAAAGAAAGGATGATTATAGGCATGATTCAAGGATCTATAGACAACATCGAGTTTCACTTCCTAGAATTGGGCTTGAAAATTATCCCTTCAACTACGAGGTTTCAATATCAAAACACATTGATTATGAATAAATAAAAATAAAATATATTTAAAAACCAGAAAATATAGTTTAAACATGAGAAAAATAGAGAATAGAAGGTGAAAATAATGTTCAGTTTCGTGAATTAGGAATTTTAGGGCTACCTCTCATCTCTGGAAATTATCACAGAATCAGATGGTATAAAGATGATAACACATTAAAATATAATTATGATTAAATGAAATAATAAAAAAATTTATATTAAATAATAATAAATGTAAAAATCCATAAGATTATAAATATGAATCTATCATAAAAATCAGTAACTGGAAGGAATTTTTTTTGGAAAAAGAAATGTAATAAAACCTAAAAAAAGTGCGATAAAAATGATATAAATAAAAGAAAAAGTAATTTATAAGAAACATAGTTGAGAATTGTTTTTGGAAATATAATAATAATTTCATCAATAAATTAATTATAATAACAAAAATATATGAACAATAAGGAAATTAGATAAGATAAACTAACAATAATTAATAATGAAAGAGAACGAATATTGGATTCATGGAGAAAAAATTAAAAAATTAAAAAATATAATAAAAAACCATATAGAAATAAATAATGAAATTATAAAAAAAACAATAAAAACAAAAACACAAATAATTATTACAATAAGATATTTTTAATAGAAAACACTAAATTGTTGTTCATAAAATATTAGAAATTAAAGAGAAGGGAATATGTTCCTTTAATCTCTAAAAACAGACATTTTAATTAATATATTCAATAAAAGTCATATTGTAACCTATATTAATAAAAAATTCAAAAATTATACATTTCCATTATTTTTAAACTAAAAACTAAATTAATTAAAGAAATAATACATGGAAAGAAGTGTGAGAATAATTCCTCATCAACATACACCAAATACCATAAGGCATGCCAACTGGTTTTTCTCATGAGATTTTTTGATTCATTAGGAGACTATCTAGTAGTTGGGGTTTGGCTTAGTGGTAAGCACCCCTTAAATCTACATGATAAATGGGGGTTCAAAACCCATTGGGCACAGGTTACTGTAGTAGTACTGTAGTGTACTGTAGCAGTAGTGGCACTGTAGAAACGATAGGCACTATAGCGGCAGCAAGTCACTGTAGCGGCGGTAGAGTACTGTAGTAGTGGCGGGTACTATGTAGTACTGTAGCAGTGCGGGTACTGTAGCAGTACTATTCACAGAATGGGATTTGGGCCAAAAAAATGGGCCTATGGGCCATGTAATGGGCTAAATTCCCACTGGGACTTTGGGATATGTAATGGGTCTCCCTCTACCCAGTTAAAGAGGTTTTTTCTTTTCTTTAATAATAAATGAGGCTTCAGCCCCAAACTTTTTTTAAAAAAAGGAGACTATCTAAAACTGAGCCCCATCGATCACTTACATATGTCCAATGCATTACTCATATTTTGAATCAATAGTATAAAAAATATTCAAAATAAATTAGCAATCATTAAATATCCATATTGAATCAAGAATACATTTCATCAATATTTCTCTAATAAATGAAATAAAATTATTAATAAGCTTCCTTCAAATAACACCATATATTGAAATGGTATATAGTTAAGAAAATATAAATTTAATAGAAATTATACTAAAACACATATAAGTTATTGAAAATATGAACATGATAGAGAAAAAATGATGTCCAATGAATAATGGGGAGTAATATAGAACCTTATCATAAGAAAGCGAATGGTAAAAAAATAAGATATATTACATAAATCATTAAATGAAGATAGAAGGCCATAAATTGATCATAAATAAAGGGTTTGAAGTAAAGGAATGAATTTTGAGAATTAGAGAGGAAAATGGAATAGAACATTTAAAAAGAACATTCCTTAAAGCTTTTATAACTTTATTATAAAAAACAAAGTTATAAATAATTTGTAGAAATCTTTTCAAACTTTTAAAAAAATGCCTATTTATTTTAATATAAAAGCTAAAAATTCATAGAATAGTGGGAAAATTATTTTATTTGAAAAACCATGGAAGATTATAGATGAATTTAAATATAAAATAATTTTTATAGATAAAGGAAAAGAAATTTACACTGTATACATTAAAATAACATTCCTTTCATACATTTTTAAAGAAAGTAAAAAACAAACTGTTCAAAAAAAAAATTAAAGAATCACTTTATAAAAAATTTAAAAGAAATTCAAATATGGTAGAAAATGACTTTAAAAAATCATAGTAAAATATAAAATAATACTTTGGAAATATTTTTATACAATCTTATCATGGAAGAAAAATATTCCTAACCCAAAAAAGAAAATAACATCTGTTTAGTTTTAAAAATATTCTTTACATATTTGAGCACCAAAGAGAAGAAAATTTAAAAATGAAACAAAATAATCCTATAAATAACCATAGGGGATGAAAATATATTGGTTTTAATTATATAAAGATAATATAACTCTTCCAATTTAAGTTTGAACATGAAAAATCTTGAATAAGAGTTAGATTATAAAGTAAACATTTATGGTTTTAATAACTATTGAATCAAAAGACTTTAAAACATAAAACATTAATTGAAACATTAAATACCAATATTAATGATGAATTAATTATATAATATTTAAATTTGGAATTAGATATACTATATAAAATAAATTAGGTACAGGATATAAAATATGTTTCATTTGAGTGGATTTGAGATGAGAAGCCCATACCTTGCTTTCCTGCTTGGTCGGGCACTTTATATCATTATTAATAATAAATTTAAATTCATTAAACACATTATTATGAAAATTATTAATCTATATTATATTTATAAGGTCCTTATATAATTATTAAAAATCCGTTCATTTTATAGTTCTTGCTCACATCGACCACTTAAGGGTTTTTGGTCAATTTCTCCAAAACTAGTTTGTTATGTTGACCATGGTCAAAAGTGTTATGAAATGGTTTAGTAATATCTAGAATTTTAATAATTTAACTAATATAAATTTCATTCATTATATTAAATTTTATAATTATCCATGCATGATAGTAATATAAAAATGAATCACATTACTTCGTGGAGGTGGTAGTCCACATGTACACATGATCAACGTTGTACTTTTATAATGAATGGAAGGGTAAGATAGTAGATAATATGTTATATTTTAAAAATAATAATCATTTAATAAATATAATATATATATATATTATCTCAATATTTATAACAATCCATGTTTGGTGGTGATGAAAAAATAATTGTACCGCTACCTGGATACGGTTGGTCGTACGTGCACACGTGAGATATTTTTCATTTTCCATAGGATAGAATGGAGATAGAAAATGGATGTAAAAAATAAAATAAAAACATATCATTATTTTGAATATACTGATATAGTTATGTTAAGAATTTTATTCAATATTTTATGGAGGTTTAAGAAGAATGGAACTTGGAAATAATCAGTAAGAACCCACACCTCTTCCTTTGGTAACCTGCTTTGGCCAAAACCATAAGCCTTTTTGATGTGTTATTTTAGTGGGAAAATATAATATATGGAAATAAATATAAATTTAGTAAGGTATAATTGTATGTATTGGTTGAGATAAGTTTATCTATAAGTGTGAATAATAGAGGAGTGAAACTTCCCTTTTATAAGTGAGGTTGGTGGAAAACATGTAAATACTTGAAAAGTTATTATATGATATATGACTTACTCAAGTCAAGTGGATCCAAGTTTTAATAGATTAGAATATGATAATTTTAAGGTCAAAATAAATCCAACCAAATATATTTGAGAAAGTTTTTTTTATATTTAATCCGTAACCCTTTATTTTAACCCTTTTAACTTATTTTACCATTAACTGAGTTGATAAATATTTACCATGGTTACTATTCATTTTGACCAAAAAATATGTTGAAATTATTACCTAACATTAATTATTATTATTAAAAATATGGGATCCATTTTAGAATATTTAATTTCCATAAATGGTAAAAGTTACTTTTAATATATTTTCACAAAATGCAATAAAAACCATTTTTGGAAAAATGAATGTATCAAGCATAAAATTTATTTTATAGAAAAATCAAGTATACTATTAATTCCCATGTAATTAATTATAATATTTTAAATAAAAAGGAGAATTATTTTACTTTAAAAAAATCCGAATAAAAAAGTAACATTGTGAATACTTGACTAAAATAGAAGAAAAAAATACCTTTTATTTGAATAAAATCCTTACATAGATTTCCAAAATGTTAAACAAATATTTTAAAGTTCAATATAATATTTTTAAATGAATTATATTAATTATTAAATATATAGTTTTTTTTTAATTTTTTTTCATAAACTTTCAAGTCATTATTATATCCTAATAATACAAGAAAAGTGATAGTATTTGTAAAATCAGTATTTTTCATTATTCACCAAAACATCAATTATTTCTGAAAAATATAAAATATTCACCCAAGATAGTTTAGAAATTATAAATTCAAAAAATAATATAATTTAGTTATTTTTTTTGAATTTATGTTTTAATCACAGTCTTGAATAAATCTATGTGCATTATCCTATAGTTTCTTTAGAAATACAAGCTTAATTACTATAATTGAAGATTAGGTCTAACAAATAGACTAATGAAAGATAATGGATAAATAAAAAGATAATTGGGTACAAGGTCATAAAGGAAATATAATTTAAAAATTAATACACCAGTCATGTTATAATCATATGATAAATTTGGTAAATTCATAGAGAAAAAATAAAAAACTATTTATGATAGGACAACTGACCAAGATGTTTTAATTTTTTTTATAATTAGTTAAAATAAAGATAACACTTGAAGACTACATCAATGTTTTAGATATTATTATTCTAATAATACATTATTTTCATCAATGTGTCCCTTTGATAGATATTATGGATATCAACTAGAATTATTTTTTCTTAATGTTAAAATTCATCATAGAGGTGTGATCACTCAAATTTTATATATTTCTTCTTTTTGTTAAATAGTGCATGAAAGAAGGTTTTCCTCCACCAAAAGTAGTGACATTCAATAAAATTTATATTTTCTATTACTTTTTTACAAATAAAATATAAAAAAGGCACTTTGTTTTAGTTTGAGATTTTATCATTCTATAGATTTTCTACCCCTTAATTCATGATAAATATAATTTATTACTAAAGATGAATTTTTTATTTTTAATAATGTTTTTAATAATTAAATAATTGTTATTGATACATTTATATATAAATCTATCTATATTTATTTTAATATGTAAGGGTAAAGCCCACTTTTTTTATTGAAACAAAGACATCCCTCTTGTTATTCTAGGCAAATGGATCCCATTACATGGCCTTCGAAGGCCCATTAGGTATTAAATAACAATAAATAAGACCTAAAGTTCCAACCTAGCCTGATGTAAATACTCAGAAATTACATATATATTTTTTAAATTATTTGGGATTATTACGAGTCTGCAAAAATTGACGGCACGTGATTCCGAGGCCCGGAGAGCCTGGAATAGATTTTTGGACTTTTTTTAAGGTACGTTTAGTAAACACGCGGGTGGAATTTTCTATCTTTTGAACCACTTCTTGGATTAAAAATCCAAGGGCATCATTGAATCCGTAGCACCAAGATTCGCTTAAGGGAAGCTTAATTTTGACCGGTAATGGTTGGATGAAAAAGTTAATTTCTTGGACTTTACAAAAAAATAATAAAAATAAATAAAGGTTATTTTATTTTGCGTTTTTTTCAAACTTTGGACGAATGGTGGTGGGACCATAGTGCAACATCAAACCATTTAATGAATTGACTCTTAAGTTGTGTAACCACACCGTTGGGAGAAATAATAGGTTGTGTAACCGCACCGTTGAGAGAGTTAATAGGTTCATTAATTAAACTCATTAATGAACCTCATTAATTATGTGATGTGTTAATATCCACCTTATCCTCTATTTAATCTTAGATTAGGATTGAGTTTTGGGAGAGCTACGAAAGGAAGCTCTGACGAAGCGCCAATGACATTCCACTCCGATGAAGAATGTGATCAAGCGATGGTCGCTGGGGGAAACAATGGGTGACAGTGAACGCCGACAAACACCTTCGGACATGGAAACTCCTTCCTCTTCTACAACGCCTTCCAAAAAACTCGAGGTAGGGGGTTCAATTGTTTAATTAAGTGTTGTACTTTTCTGGAAATGCTACCCATGTTATTGCTAATGCGGAGGGCGCAGGCTAAAAGAAGAAGGCACAAACCCTCCACAGTTTTTGGATTTGGTTACGTTTCTCATGGGAAACTGGAAGGTAAGGCGACACATGGTGGTGCCAGCCACGTGCCTGGAAGAGAAGATATGGGCCACCGGCCCAGCCGGCAGCCAGAAAAGGAGGTGTGCCCTGGCGGCGTGCCTGGGCGGTGGAAGCCGCGGGCACGATGAGTCGTGGAGCTGAAGGAGGAAATCCCCGATAGCATTCCTAGGTAGTGGAAGCTGCGGCCGTGAAGGGCCGTGATTCTAGAGGAGGAACACCCTAGAGGCGCACCCCAGCGGTGCGCCTAGGCGAAGGAAGCCACGACCATGAAGGCCCGTGGCGTTGGAATCCCACTGCGCCAGTGTGGCTCCACATGGAGAAGTCAACCCGCCGTGCGGGTCGATGCGGCCAATGGACCCGAACGCATGAGCAGGTTCCAGACGCGACTATACCATTTCTGGGGAGAAGGGAGATGACCCATAACCATGGGCCAGGGTGACCCTGGAGGGTTGCGCCCCCAGGTGGTCCGAACCATTCAGGCCAACCGAACGGGCCGGTTCGGACCTAGTTGGGCCCGGCTGGGCCTATCGGGCTGGTGTGACCCAATTTGGGCCAGATCTGGGTCGGTTAGACCCAAATTGGATCGATTCGACCCAGACTTGGTCAGATTGGACCCGGACCCCTTTTGGCCAAGTCACACTTAATTGGGCATATATCCTAAACCGGAAGTCTGTTCGAAGAACCGTCTGTGATGCCAGAACCCTTAGGACAAGGAGGTAATTTTGAGATACTTCAAGTGATTTTCAGAGAAAGTTAGAGTTTGGATAGTTTGGATCATACCTGAATCTAATTGGGCCCTCGAAACTAAAATGCCTATAACTTACAGACCGGGTGTTCGGTTGATGCACCATCTATTGCGTTGGAACACTTATGACATGACAGTTTATCAGGTTACTTTTTTGTGGGACTTAGTACTGGTGAAAATACAACTAATGGCTTGAGGAGTGGATCCTTCTAGAATAATGTGTGATTTGTGCATGAATCCAATGGATAGATGAGTACTGAAGAATGGATAGAGATCTTGTGTGGATCAACACCGAGTGATCCTGTGTGAATCATCACTGAGTGATCCTGTGTGGACCAGCATCGAGCAACCCTATGTGGATCAGCACCGAACGATCCTATGTGGATCAACACCGAGTGATCCTGTGTGGGTCAACAATAGAGCCTCATGATAGAATAAGATGATCTATATTTATGACTAAACATATTTACTTATGTACTTAAGTTAAACCTGGTGTGAGATGTCTTTTTCTTTGTGATTTTTGATTGATATCATGCTTTGTGGTTTTTCCTTCGTGGAATTCTGAGAGACCTTCGAGGTCTTGGGGTCCCTAATGGGTATTATCATACTCACCCCACCGGGGCTTTGCCCGCACCTTGTTGTGTCTTGTGCAGATGACGAGAAGATTTGTCTGAGTCTCGAGGAGTCAGGACTTGACGGTGTATGGAGATGACCAATTGATGTGGAGAGCCGCATTGACAAGATGTACCTACCCTTAAGGTAGGATCCTTGGCAGATGACTACATGAGTTGTTTTCCCTTTTTTATGTATTTCTATTTCAGTTGGGATTCTATTTTGGCCCCTTTACTTTAGTACTTACTTTTACACTATGTGGTTATTTTTAGTTGTGGTTGCACCTTTTTTCGTCCATTGTGTTTTACTTGTGCGCAGTGTACCCTATCTGTGTGTGTATAGGTTTTGAGGAAATTATTTCCCATTTTAGGGAAATGACATTCCATTTCTAGTCACCAACCCCTGGACTATGGAAGGAGGGATTGAGGTAGTCATGACACGGGGCCCAGAGGACAAGTCGTGACACCTGAAGTCCCCATGACCCACACATTCCTGTACCACTAGATTGTGGGTCCATTTTTTTTCTGCATCACCTGATCTCTAGGTCGGTGCTGCCATCCTTGCCCCAAAAACACCCAGAATATCATCGCCACTCTGTTTACGATGCCCCCACATTCAAAATTATCCCCATCACTACTAAACAAAGGTTGTTTCCTACCTACCTTGTCCCACCATTTCCTTGAGATCAAGATTTGGAACATCTCCTCCATTAGCAATATCCTGTTGCCACTCCCTTATGATTACCTCTTGTTGACTGGAACCAAAAATCCTCTAACTATTGAATTCACCTTCCACCTCTATGACACAGTATGTAGCCTAACACCTCTTTGCATCCCAAGGATCGTCGTGAATAGCACATCCAAATAAAAACTATAAAATTTAAATATTTTTGTATCTTTCTATAAATACTTTAAAAACTTTATAATTTTGTCCAAATTAAATAATTTAGAAATCATATTATAAATTACTTACTAATATCACATGAAATTTTATTTTCACATGGTTTATCGATTTTATTGAGTCACCTATTTGAAACCTAGTAAAAAATTAATCTTTGGGTCAAGATATGACTTCAACACATATCATTTATATGAACTTGTACTAATTTAACATTATATATGTAGATAAAGTGTATGTATGTATGTATGCATGTTTATGGTTTATGTTTTTTATTAATCCACGTGTTACATTATTCTAATGGATAACCCAATGATTACAGTACATGATGATATCAAACACAAAAAATAATACTTCCTGTGTAAGCCACTTGAAAATATATTTTTCCCTTTATATGATTATTTTTTTATCTAGCACCCTACATAGGGAAACATATGATATTATAAAATACTTAATCTTGTATTTGATTCATTATTTTTGTTTTTATTATTTTTAGGGTGAAAAATAGATGTTTAGAAGGAGTTTATCTTAATCATGGTTTATGAGAATGGTTTCCAAATCATTTTTGTAAACCATGTAGTGTCAAAGAAGGGGAATCTATACTCTTATACTATGGGTTATTTGTTATATAAGATTATGTGTGTGATTTTATTGAATTGTGAAAACTTTATCCATATAATTGGTTAGGTGGTGAAAAATAATTTTGGATAAGATTTAATTAAGTGATTTTATGTTACCGAATAGGTAATGATTCTATTAAATTAAATAAAGTGATATTTTTTCATATTATTGGTTTATATATATGATATGTGTATTATACTATTTAATTTAATATTGATTCATTATGGGTTTTAGTAAGGATTTTTTTGATAATTTTTTTGTCACAATATGTGTTTTTAAATCTTTTTTTTATTTATAACCGATTTCCAAATAGAAATTATATGTTATGTATTTTTTCAATTATTGTTTAAAAATGGATTCTATTTATTCAATATTTGGATAAAGGCTAGTTTAAAATTGTTTTTAACAATGAACTTATTATTAAATATCTTTACTTTTTATTGAAATTTCATATTTAGGATTACTCATGATTAGAATTACATGGGATTAATTGGGAAAATCATACTGATTATTGTAATCACCCCATATATATAGACTATTTTATAGATATACATATTGATGGTCAAGATACAAGACAAATGAAGACTTATTTCTTAGTTAATGGGGAATCTTAGATCCATGGATCAAAATTTGGTGATGGATATTAAGGTTGATATTGGTAGTGTATTGTTCAATGTTTTCCTTTTAAAGTTAATTTTATGAATGGTTTGGTTTATAAATATCATTTTTCATTTTATAGCTGAACATGTTTCTTCACTGCACAATTTTTGACAATTATGATTTAAATATCATTTCATATAGCTTATCTTAGGACACTTTATATAAGGTAGATCATTCCCCTAAAGTTTTATCTTTTCCCCATTTTCTAGTTTCTAACTTCTTGTGACCATAAATACATTTAAGTCCATGTGGAAATATAGATTAGGTCTCTTCATTTGTGTATCTGGATCATATTTTAAAAAAATAACATTAGAGACATTTTTTAAGTTGATTTTCGGATGTATATAGTAAATTTAGTGAGATGATGGTTAGAAACCAATATATATATATATATATATATCTATGTGTGTGTGTGGGAACATGTCTATTTTTTTGTGTGTGTGTATTTAAACTATATACATGCTTGAAATTCATATTAAATTTTAAAAATATAAAATAAACAATGTTTTTTTCCTTTAGAACACCATTATTCTTCTTAGCATATCTCTATATATCAATTAAAAAACACTTCCTGGTATCCTGGGTAAAATAAAACATAATAAATGAGTGAGATTATATTCCTAGTAAGGGTATCCATAAAAAAGAATATATCATGAATAAATAAGAATAATCAATATTTAAGGGTGAATAACTGAAAAACATGCCATTTAAATACTAACTTAATCATAATATGGAAGGAATAAATGATGATCAAATAAATTCATATAAATAATCACATGAGCTTGAAACTTATCCATGGATGTTATAACTAATCTAATAACCACACAGACATCAATAAATGGTCTCATAATGAGGTAATGCATAATATTGGACAACAACCTCTAAAATTGATGATTCTCAGATCTGCACAGAACTGAAACCAGATGCAAATCCCAGAGATGATGCTCTTAACATAGCCATTAATCCTGCTGAAATCACTCCAGAAAAAGATGATTTTTCAGCAGCCCCTAAAAGCACTGAACCAAGAAGATCCCTAAGGATCAAGGTGGGTGACAGCCTGCAGAAAAAGGGGTTCAACCCCACTACAGGTTTTCAATGAGGATTATATTCTGGAACTACCAGGGCATAGCCAACTCTGGCACAATAAGTTACCTTCGTCTTCTTGTTACTAAATATAAACCTAAGGTCATTGGACTTGTTGAACCAAATACAAAGGAGATCAATTCTGTTTCTTTTCTTGATAAACTTGGTTACACACTGTCCAATGCTGTACATGATGATCATCATGACTGCTTATAGATATTGGTGCATAGCAGGGTCATCAACCTCACTCTTGTTTCTGCTCATGATCATATAATCACCTGCAAGTTAAAATTCCAGAATCAGACTTTATTATGCTCAATGGTTTATGCTTCTAATAATTCTCTGGTTAGAAGGGAATTATGGCAACATTTATCTAATATGTCATACAACATTGATGATTCTTGGCTGATTATAGGAGATATTAATGACACTCTATATGCGGATGGAAGGCTTGGACATTCTTCTGTTACTTCTGCTATGGCCAATTTCAGATTATGTATTAAAAGATCAAATTTGATTGAAGTTAATCTGCTCAGAGCCAAATACACCTGGTATAGAAAGAATCTTAATGGAATGAGATCTAGTAAAATTGATTGTGCCTTTGTTAATGACAGAGCACTGGATAAGTGGCGAACAATTTCTTGTGTGACCCTTGCCAAACATAATTCTGATCATCATCCAATCATGTCTAATTTCATTGGAGTAAGTGACAGACATCCTATTCCCTTCAGGTTCAATAATGCTTGGACTGCCCTTCCTGAATGTTCCACATTGGTCAAAGATACTTGGTGCACTAGGGAAAGCAACCATACTTTTTCTTGTGTCTTCAAACTCCGAGATCTCAAGATTAAGATGAAACATTGGAGCAAAAACAGATTCAGCCTCCTTAATCAAGAAATTGATTCTCTCGAAAACATACTTCATGGAATTCAACAACCAATGACCAATACTGATTTCTCATGCATAGATGGGAAATAATCTATGATCTCCTCAGATCTGAAAAATCGGATTTCCCTCAGAGAAAATATTCAAAAGGAGGTTCATAAAGTTAGGTGGCTTACAGATGGTGATTGTAACACAAGGTTTTTTAATGCCTTACAAAGGAGTAAAAAAGTTAGTAGGACACTCTTTATTCTTAAGGATGGGGATGTTATTCTTCAATACCATCAAAGTCTCTTGAATCATATTACCTCCTTTTATATGAACCTCTTTAATGTCCCTAAAAGGAATGGTGTTTTCTTGGATGGAATCATACCTTCTCTTGTTAATGATGATGATAACTCAATGCTAATAAAAGTTCCCTCTGATATTGAAATAAGGAATGATGTCCTTGGACTCAAAAAAGACAACTCTCCTAGGCCGGATGGTTTCACCAATCACTTCTTCCAATTTTATTGGGAAAATATTCAAGAAGATGTTTGCAGGTTGATCAAATATTTCTTTGCTGATGGATCACGAATCCACGGAATCAATGCACAATTTATTTCCTTAATTCCAAAGGTGGAAAATGCTAGTGATATCAGTCAATTCAGACCTGTTGCTCTTATCAATACCATACAAAAAATCATTGCTAAAATTCTGGATAATAGGCTGGCCTGTATCTCTGATAAAATCATTTCCTGGAATCAGTTTGGGTATGTTAAAGGAAGAAGAATACAAGACTGCCTTTTCAATGCATCTGAATGTGTGAACCTAATTCGAAAACCTACATGAGTATGGAGCATTATCCTCAAATGGGATATCAAAAAGGCATTTGAAACTTTTGATTGGGATTTCATTGGAAATATTATGCATAAGTTTTGTTTTCATCCAACCTTCATACAATGGTCTTATTCTTTGATTAGCTCAGCTGACATCTCCATCCTGATCAATGGCTCACCTGAAGGATATTTTAAGTGTTCACGAGGAGTAAGGCAGGGAGACCCTTTGTCTGCAATTATCTTTGCCATCGCAGAAGATTACCTTAGTCGACTGATCACTCACAATGTTGAAAATGGGAATCTGGAATTTCTTTAAGCTAATCGAGGTATCTCTGCCCCCTCACATCTACTTTTTGAAGATGATATTATCATTTTTACTCAGGGAGACAAAAGAAATATTCAGAATCTCAAATACATCATACATCACTATGAGCTGGTCTCTGTACAGGAGGTTAGCTAGGAAAAATCTCTTATTTTCTTTGGGAAAAATATTTCAGATTCTAGGAAACATTGTATGATTCAGAATCTGGGCATTAGAGAGGGTTCCCTTCCCTTCACATACCTTGGAGTTCCAATTTTCTTTGGAAGACTACGCTCCACCTACTTTACTGATGTTGTTAGCCACGTTAGGAGAACTCTCTCCAATTGGAAATGAAAGGCTCTATCCATGGAAGGAAGAATTTGCTTAGTCAAGAATGTGATCATTTCCAAGCTTGTCTACTCTTTTATGGTGTACTCCTGGCCTGGTTCTACAATCAAGTCTCTTAAGTCCCTTATGAGGAATTTTGTCTGGAGTGGAAGCATTCTTGAAAAGAAAATTATCACTGCCTCATGGAATAAATGTTGTTTACCTCTCTCTGTAGGGGGAATTGGGATTAAGAATATTGAGCTCTTCAATCAATCTCTTCAAGCTCAATTTATTTGGAGGCTTATTAATGGAAAATCAAGATCTCTTGATTTCCTCAGAGCTAGAATTCTTACTAGACTGATTGCTGGAAAATTAAATTATATGCAATCCTCTGTTTGTCCTGGTTTGAAAAAGGTTTTTCAAAAGATCAATAGTCACTCACATTGGTTGGTGAATGCCTCCTCCAAGCTGAAATTCTGGAAGGATAATAGGAAATGAACTCCTTTAATTGATATTATAAATGTTAGTACTATGGATGTTGACTCAGATGATTCTATTTGTGATCAGCTTGAGCAGATCAGCAATCTGCCTTCTCACATTGTCCAAACTATCAACTCTTATGATTTCCTTATTTCATATGACATTATGGTTTGGGAACCAAGTGTAAATGGGCTGCTTGATTCTAAAAGCTTATATAATCATTTAATTCAAGGCAACTCTTCTAGTGCTGTCTAAAAATTCAGAAAATGGGTCCAGCCCTATCGGTTCACTCTTTTATGGCGAATTAACTTGAATAAGCTGCCAGTGGACAACAACCTTCAAAAAGTTGGTATCTCTCTATGATCAAGATGTGATTTGTGCCATCAACATAGGGATGACCTGGATCATTTATTCCTTTCCTGCAAAACTGTTTCTTCACTTTGGATAATTATATTTGATCTATTTGGCATCTCGATACCTCATGTCAGCAATATTGCAAAATTTCTGCAGAATTTTTTTCCAAGCAGATTCATTCACTATTCCTTGTTGCTTGTGCTGAAACTTTTCATACCCTTTGGAGTGGTAGAAATAGTGGCAGGCATGATAATGCTATTTTCAATCACAAATTTTCCATTTCACATATTCTAGCAATGACCCGATGTGCAAATCAGTTCCACACTAAAAAATTCCATAACTCCATCAAAGACTTTTCAATATTGAGAAGGATTCATTTTTCTAGTAATTTCCCCAAACCTATGGGCACTATGGAAATTTTCTGGACTCCCCCTTTTTCAGGTTGGATAAAATGTAACCTTGATGGAGCGTCAAAGGGTAACCCAGGACCAGCTGGATATGGTATTGCTTTCCGTGACCACAATAGTGACTTTCTTGATGGATTTTATGGCTCTTGTGGTCATGCAACTGCCCTTGAAGCTGAGATGATGGCACTTATTAAAGAAGTAGAGATTTTTCATCAAATAAATTGGAGTAATATCTGGTTTAAAAGTGAATCCACTACTATTGTACATGCTTTTAGGAAGAATCAGATCCATATTTCCTGGAAACTTACTCTGAAATGGATCAAATGCCTTGACACTCTTGCCTCAAAGAACTTTATCATTACACATGTCTATCGTGAATCCAACACTCTTGCTGATAGACTTTCAAACCAAGGTATTCCTAAAGCCTCCGGTGCGCATACGAACATAGTTGCAGAGGATTTTCTTAATATTCTCAACAGAGACAAATGTAAAATTCCCTCCTTTAGACTCTTGTAACCTTTTTTATTTAAATCTCTTATGCTTGCTTTTCTAAAAAAAAATAAACATTATCATAAATCATCTAGAGTAATATGGTGAATGATAATTAAATTGTATATCCATAGTCAAACTAATCATAAACCATCTAAATAAATAATAAATATAGTATCAACATAAGACATACCTAGTTTATCATAAGTAAAATAAAGGGTTGATTTCATTAATGAATATAAATACCTTAAAATTTTCATTAAAATCATTTTTCAGAAAATAAACTTTTAAATTTGAAAATATTTTTAAAACTAAATGTTCAAAAAATATTTTAAAAATAATTTTCTTGTAAAATAAACATTTAAACTTACAAAGGAATTTTAAAAAACATTTAATGTTTGGGATGAGGGAAAATTGCATTCATTCTATACATGTTAAAATAAATATTCCTTTAACATTTTCAATTAAAGGAAAATAAGACTTGTTTGGAAAACAACATGAAGATTCATTTAATTTTTTTAAAAAAGAAAATAATGGGTAAAAATGTATTTAAAAAATAATTTTGAGAATCTTAAAATTATTTTTCAAATTATTTTTAGAAAATATGGATTTAGAGGAAAAATCATTTTCGACTGAAAAGAGAAATAATGTCTCCTTTCCTTAAAAAAAATTTTCTCAATAATTTTAAGTACCAAAGAGAGAAAAAAATGGTAATATTACTTTAAAATTTCATGAATAATAATAATACATGAAATTATATTTTTTTTATTATATAAATACTAAATAATTCCCCTAAGGGAGACTTAAACATAAACAATCTTAAATAAGGACGAGGTTGTAAAATAATCCATTACCACTTTGGTAACTTTTGAATCATAATAAAAATAAAATAAATAAGTTCAAATGAAAAATTAAATACCATGAATAGAAATATTTTTTTATATAACATTTCAAAAATGGCATTATATACACTACATAGAGGAATACGCGATGAATATGACATATGTCTCACAGAAGTAAAAGTGAGACGAGAAACTCTTACCTTAGTTTCAACATCCTTCGTATGTGTCTGAACATATTTTATAATAAATATAATTTTATTATAAATATATTATATAACCATAATTATATATATATATATCATATATTATCCTCTTATAACAATTTATTACATATTTATTAATAATATTTCATTATTTTTAATGTTTCGGGTGTCAATTACCTTGTTTTCTCATACATGTTTTGGTTTGGTAATTTCAGTCTCTTAACTATGATCATTATTACAACATATTCAGAATGTAAGACATGATATACATATCATATATATTTATTTATAGTAATCCATAAAAGTTAAAGATAAAAATGCATTACACCATTCATTGAGATGGTTGGTCGTATGTACGCATGAACAATGTTTCTATTTTCTTGATAGATGAAAAGAAATGAAAATAAATATTAATTATCCTTTAAATAATAATAATTATGTTATATATATAATTTATAATAATTAAATCTTTCTTTATTATCATCCATGAAAAAAAAATGAAAACCATTTCACATTGCCGCATGGAAGCGATAGTCCACACATACCCACAAGCGACATTATTATTTTCCAAAGGATTGGAATTTAATAAGTAATAAGTGATATTATATTTAAAAATTTATTTTTAGTTCATAAATATCACATATATTTCATTAACTTTATTTTCACTACATTCCATGTAATGCGTATGTGAAAAATTAATCACATCGCTCTACAAATCGGTAGTCTGTTGTACACACGAGCGACATTATAATATCCCCCCAAAAAATAGAAATTAATAAGGAACATGTGAAATTATAATTAAATAAGTATAATAATGTCATAAATATTTTATACATATGTTAAATCAATTATTACATCTATCCTTGAAAGATGGTGATGGAAAACAAATTACATCGATTATCAAGGAGGCGACTCACCATACAAATGATTGACAGTTTCATTTACCATTTGATGGAAGTGGATATGGATATATATTATTGAATTAAAATAATAAAATCTCATTACATGGTATATAATGGTGTTAATATATTATCATAGTTGAAGAAGATTTTCTGAAGGTGGATGAAGAAGTTAAACAAATATGCACATTAAGAATCTTACCTCTTCTTCAGAAAATCCATTTTATTTTATACCTAAAGCTTTCATAGGAGGGTTTCATAATAAAAATAATGACTCTAGAATGTGTAAATATTTTTAAGGAAGATATTTTTTAATATAAAAATTGCTTTATAGGTGTGAATAAGTGTGTGGAGTGATTTCCCTTTTCTCATTGAGGAAGAGTGAAATTTTTGTAAATAACCAAAAGTATTCAATAATGGGAAGTCACTCCCCACCAAGTGACCCCAAAATTGATAAATAATGGATTTCAAGGAAGTTAATTTTGATCCATACCTCCAAAAAATAAGTGAGAAAACGTTTTAAACATTTTATTCTTTAGTCTTTATGTTTACTCACTTTTACCATTTTAGTTTTCACTCTGGTAATTAGCTTTTAACCTCAGTAATTTATCCATTAAACCTAATTTGTTTTATCCTTATCAGATAATTTAGACCCAATGATTCAAAATATTAAATAAAATTTATTAAATAAAATTTCCATGTTTTTGGAAAATTATTTATAACACAATCACATGAGACATGTAGAACCTCATTTTAACCATAACCACATTAATTAATTTATTATTGTTTTTTCTAATTATATTGATAAAAAATATAGTTTTACTTATTATATAATATCAATTATTATTATTACAAATATGGAATAAATTTTCTCAAATTAAATTCATATAATTGGAATAATTAAAATTAAAATTAAACCCATAGATGTGTCGAAAAATGTGTTTTCTAGAATTTTTTTTCTAAAGTTTAAAAAGTTTTTATATCAGAATTCAATATAAAATTGATTAAAATGAAATAGATTTTTTTAAATAATAATATAATTTAACTAATGTCTCTTTAAAACAAATTTTAAATTTAATTTAACTTTTTAAATACTTTAAATGGAAATACAATTTTCAATAAAATTAGTATTTTTCATTATTCATTAAAAAATTAATCTGTTTAAAAAATTACAAAAAAATCACCCAAAGATGATTTTTACATATAGATTTAAAAAACTGAGTTTATTTTGTAAAATAAATTTTCTTAAAGTGGTAAGTATCAGTTTTATATTATATAAACAAATCAAAACTAAGACACCTTTTAGAAAAATAAAGTTTTTCAAAAAAACATTTATTTTTTACTTCAAATGATTTTATTTTATTTATAATAAATATATAATCATTGAATTTATTTTATACATGTGTAAAAAATATAATTTTCATAATTTAGTTAGTTTTATTCACACCTTACAACTTAATAACTATGTTATAGTGCTCATCTTTAAATAATAAAATTTTAGTAGAGTATCGTGTTTCATCTAAACCTTAAATTGCATGCATCACAATCTATCAAAGAGATTGAATTTATTTAAAGAAAATATATCACAAAGTCTGATGGTGTTATATTCTCTTCTAATATTGGTTTCACATGTCATATATTCTATTGAACATGATGTTCATATTTTAAAATCTTGATGCATTACATTCTACCCCATTATTTAAATTGCATCCTCACAATTTAATCTTGATCTCGACAATCAAGGTTTTGAAATTTGAAAATACCCTTATTTAAATCCAAATTATAAGAATGGTAAATAAAACTTAATATTGATAAGAGATAAAGATAAGTACAATGGTCATCTGGAATAATATATCACCAGGTTTATAAATAGGAAAAAATTGGTGGGAAGTGAATAGATAGACATGGAAGAAAAGAATAAATAATTATAGAGAGAAATAAAGATAATTGAAAAAAATAATTTGAATTAAAATGATAAATTCAACAACCGAAAGACCATAAGCCTTTGATGAGTGAAAAGACCATCAGTTCATCGAATATGAAGGTAATGGGACCACATTTTTATTTCAATATCCTTTTCCTAGAGTTGAGAGTCTCTTTTACTATTATTAAAGAGAACAACATAAAATATACTTACAATTTCACCCCTTTGTCATAATTTGATAAATTTCTATTTTATTTCATAATACAATAAATGAATAGCCAAGATGAAATTTTTTATGATTGAAGAACTAAAATTAAATTTTAGTGAATCATAAGATCCATAAAAGAGTAAATGCTATTATCTATGTATTTACTAAAACCAAAATTGTTAACACAAATTATATAATATAATACATTAATATCTAATACCTCAATAGTAACTCCCAAAATTCAACTCAATCCATTTCATAAATGGTTAACCTTAAGACTCATCCAAAATATTTCTAACCAAATTCATAGTCCCAAAATTTAGATGGAAGTTCACTAAATTTCCAAAATCAACATAACATTAGATTCGCCAAACAAAATAATGTAGCTATTAATATAAAACAACAAATATTTTAATAACTTGATCACCTTAATAACTTAATGAAAACACACATTCTTCAAAAAAAGTAAAATCATAGGTTGTCAAATGTATTCCATAAATCCAAACATGTTGTAAACTCCAGCAAAAGATAACATAAACCATTAAATCACTCACCAATTTAAATTTCATAAATACTATCCCATAAAAATATCTTAGCATTATTATCTCAACAAAAACCACATATTAAAGGTAATCTTACCTCAATTATGTGTTTTCTAAAAAGATCAACTGGCCACTGTATCACTTTTCTTGGTGATCGATATCACTCAACATATGTTTCAAAATCCTTAAAGAAATATTACTATATTAAAATCCTCATACATTCCATGATTAGTTTAATGATAACATCATTGATAAAATAATATTATAACATAATTATAGAATCCAAATACAAAAGATTTTTAATCATTTCACCCGAGCTATATTAATAGCATAAGATTGACCTTTATCCCAAAGCTTCTGCTGGGGTATATTCCCTTAACGCTTGGGGAATTTGTTTTCACTGTTCACTATATCCTTATAGTTGAAAAAACAAACATTAAAGGCTTGTTTATTACCCTTTCATTCATGTGCTTGATGGCATTTCTATATACACTTGAATCAAACTCCCATTCCCTTCAAGTAAGTACCAATGTGTTTCTTTCAACAATTATCACATGGGGGAATCATTATTTTATTTATTCTTTTTATCCATATTTTTATATAACATCATATTCATCTATTTATTCTCTTCAAATAAACAATACTTGGATAATTATTTTTATATCTTGATACCATATGATACTATGTCCTTGTATGATGAAAAAGTTTGGGAGACTACCACCCTTCAAAGAATTGGATTATTCCCATAAAATAATTGGCCAATCATGATCTTATGATATCATACATAATATATAAAATTATATTCTAACCTTGTAAATTTATATTCATATTTAGAAACATTTTTATCTTCATTTTATCTTAGTCTCATGAATGTTTTCTCCATATCCACTCATTTCTCACTAGGAAAATACTTTTCCAAGAAGAGTACCTTAAAACCCTTCCATTCCATGTTTGTTATTTCTTATTCATCCTTAGTGTTTTGAATTAATAACTACCATTGATATGTATCTCATGAGAGATGGTAAAATACCCTGAAAATGTTATTCTTCCCAAAGTGAGAAATATATTCTCTAAGAATCTTATCCATTTATCATCTACAAATGGGGTTTTAGTCCTATTAAATGATGGTGGTATCTAGTGTATAAAGCAGTATTACATTGTTACACCATGTGATGGATCTGTAGGCTTCTCTATACGAGAAAGGTTATTGCTCATAACAGGAGTCAGCTACCCTAATATGGTTATAATTTGATCATTTTTAGCTATAGCTCCATCTCTATATTTATTATATTTCCCTGTAGGGAAATCACAACATAGGGTATGTGAATTTATATGGTTTCTATCCCTTATTCTATGAAATGTTTCTAAATAATGGAATACACTATATTTTATCATAAAATTTCTAAATGTAATCTATAATCCAAGAACTAGTTAAACAAATAACATAAATTGAAAAATTTATGCATAGATAATCTCATAATCATAAACATGGTTTCTTTAAAAAAGTTTTAGAATCATAATTTTTTTTAGAATCCTTCATAATGGTTTGTAAAGTAAATGTGAATTATCCCAAGAATATCCCCAGGGAGTATCAAACTAGGTGCATATAAATGACCATTGTCATGTATTGGGTGATGATCGAGTCAAATCCCAATATGCCCTTTTCATATTTATTACCCTTAAGTAAAACTATTCCAGAACCAAATTCACTTATAGTATGTAGAGAGTAATGTATTTCTAGGAAACCACATAATATCTACCATAAAAAAAATTCAGGATATTATCCTATACATTGAAATATCCTTAAAGTAAGTCATATGGTTATATTACCTAATATATTTTTTCATTAATATAGTTCCTAAGTTTTCTACTAAAATTCCTCTGATACCAACTATAAAGAACCTAACCCTAGTAGCCTAAAGCTGGTGGATAATTTATTACACTAGCACTAAATACAAGAGATCACATACCAAAGAACCTAATAGTTTAATAATATTATTAAACTAGATACATACTTTAATTTCACATTAAATTTTAAAATCAAAAAATACAAAAAGTTTTTTCCTTAATAAATCCATTATTCCCCCTAGCATATCCTTGCATATCAATAACAAAACACTTCCTTGTATCCTGGGGAAAATAAAACATAAGAAAGCGGTGAGATCAGATGATCAATAAGGGTATGCATAAAATAGAATATATCATAAGTAAATAATCATAATCAATATGGAAATGTAAATTACTAAAACACATTCCATTTAAAGAATAATATGATCATAATATGGAAGGAATAAAGGATGATAAAATAAAGCTATATAAAAAATCACATGAGATTGAAACTTATTCATAAATATTATAACTAAGAGAATAATCCCATATAAATCAATAAATAATATTATAATTATGTAATTCATAATTATATACATCATAAACATATTATCAAGACATTTCATAAGAAATTTTAAAACTATGGGTAAAAACCCATTTAATTTGGCCAACTGATTTGTCTAATGAGACCTAACGATGCATCAAGGGGATATATAATTTCAAGCCCCACATATAACTTAATAATTCTTATATATTACTCATATGAAATGGGTAAAAATAATCAAAATAAATATTCATATTGAAAAACTAACATACAAACAGTTAATATCTACCCCAATCAATAAACATAATCATAAACCATCCAGAGTAATATGGTGAATGTTAATAAAATTGAACATCCCTAGTAAAACTTATCATAAATAAATTATAGAAATAATAAAGATGATATGAATAAAATATATCCCCATTATATTATAAGTATAATAGAGGGTTGATTTCATTAATGAATATAAATACCATAAAAATGTATTTTAAATTTTTTTGAGGAAAATAAATTTTTCAATTTGAAAATACATTCAAAAATAAAATTTCAAAAAATATTTTTAAAATAATTTTATTTGAATATAAAATTTGAAACTTATAAAATAATATTTAAAAACATTGAGTTTCCATGATGGCATAAAATTCAGTTCATGCCATACATATTAAAACAACAATTTCTTTCACATTTTTTGTAAAAGCCAAAGGATCTTTATTTGGAAAAGGACATAAATATTCATTTAATTTTTTAATAAAAATTTAAACATGGGTAAAAATTTATTTAATAAATCATTTGGATAATGTTAAATTTTTTTGAAATCATTTTTAGAAAACATGGATTTTGAATGAAAATCATTTTCTACTGAAAAAATAATGTTGTGTTTTCATAAAAACAATTCACAATAATTTTAAGTAAAAAAGAGAGAAAAAAGGGTAATATTACTTGAAAAGTTAATGAATAACCATAGGAGATGAAAATTGATTAGTTTTATGATATAAATTCAAAATAATTCCCCCAGGTGAGACTTAAACACAAACAATTCCAAATAAAGATGATATTGTGAAATAAACCCTTACAACTTTGGTAACTATTGAATCATAAGCCCCATGAAAGAAATAACTTCAAATAAAACTTTAAATAACATTAAGATAATTATATTCATGATATAAAATATTAAAAATGGAATTATATACACCATACAAAGGAATTAGTGGTGAATATGGCATATGTCTCATGGAAGTGAATGTGAGATGAGAAACCATTACCTCAAGTTTGAATTCCTTTTTATTTATCCAAAACTATTTTATAATAAGTATAGGATTATTATAAATATATTATATAAAAATAATTATATGTATAATACCATATATGATCCAATTATAAAATTTTACCACTTAATTATTAATAACATTTCATTATCTTTATTGTTTCGGGTGTTAACTGCTTTGTTTTATCATGCATGTTTTGGTTCATTAATTTAAGTTATTTTACTTGAAACATGGTTAAAACATATCCAAAATGTAAAAAATGATATAAATATCATATATTTTCATTATTTATTTATTTTACGTAATCCATAAAATTTAAAGATAGAAAATGCATTACATCGTTCTCGGAGATAGTAGGGTTTACGTACGCATGAATGCCATTTACTTTTTCTTAATGGATGGAACAAAATGAAAATAAACATTAATTAAAAAAAAATTAATAATAATTATTTAATATATAATTTATATTAATTTAATAGAACCTTATTAATATCCATGTATAAATAAAATGATAAACATTTCACATCGCTATGTAGAGGCGATAGTCCACATATACGCATGAGTGACGTTATTATTTTTCAACAGATTAGAAGGTTAGAAGATAAATGTGATATTATATTTATATAAATATTTTTATGTCATTAATATCACCTATATTTCATTAAATTTATACTTACTACCTTCCATGTAAAGCGTAAGTGAAAAATGAATCACATTTCATCATGAGGTGGTACTCTACTGTACACACGAGCGATATTACCGTATCCTCCCATAATATAGAAAATAAGATTTTATATGTTATATAATAAATAAATAAGTATAATAATTTTATAAATATCATATACATTTATTAAATCCATCATTAGATCCATCCTTTAGTAGTGGTGATGGGAAAAAAATTAAATCAGTTCATGAGGCGGTAGTCTGATGTACACAGAATCGACAGTTTTGTTTCTCATTTTATGGAGGTTGAGATGCATAAAAGTTAATCCATTAAAATAATAACATATCAGTATTTATTATATTCTATTTTTATTATATTTTCATACATGAAGAATAATTTATGGATGCAGATTCTGAAATGAAACAAATACTAATGTTTAGAGGTTTACCTATTCTTCAGAGAACCCCGTTAGCTTAATGCCAAAATCTTTCATAGGAGAGTTTAAAAATAAAAATAAGTCCTCTAGGATATGGTGAGGTATTTAAATAATATATTAGGTCACTTAATGTTTTTTATAGGTGCGAATAAGTGAGGGGAGTGCATGCCCTTTTATAATTGAGGAGGAGTGAGATTTATGTAAATACCAAAACTATTCAATAATGGGAAGTCAATCTCACCCCAAGTTCCTCAAAAATTGATAAATACTGGATTTGATGGAATTTATAGTCTATAAAAACCCAAAACACATAAAATAACATATGTTTTATACATTTTAATTCTTCATCCTTTAAGTTTACTCACTCTTATCATTTTAGTTTTCACTACAGTAACTAGATTTTTAACCTAGATAATTTAACCATTAATCCAAAAATAAAATGATATTTATTAGATAATTTGTGAAAAATTATTCTAAATATTTAAACCAATTTATCAAATAAAATTTCTATGTGTGTGGAAAATTAATTTTAACACAAGTGCATGTAATGCGCAAAAACTCGTTTTAACCTTAACAATATTAATTAATATATTATTATTTTTACTAATTATTATGAAAAAATTTAGTTAATATTATTATATAATTTTAATTATTTTAATTCCAAACATGTAATCCTTTTTTACAAATTAAATTCAAATAATTTAGAGAATTCAATTTAAAATTAAACCCATAGACGCGTCGAAAAAATGGTTTTTCCAAAGAAAAACATTCAAATGTTTAAAAGTTTTTTATATCAGAATTCAATATAAAATTGATTACAATGACCTAAATTAGATAAATTGTAATATAATTAAAATAATTTTACTTTAAAACCAATTTAAAATGTAATTTAATTTTTTAAATAATTTAAATGAAAAGGAAGTTTTTAATAAAAATAATTATTTTCAATATTCATCCAAAACATAATCCTAATAGAAAATTATAAAACATTCACATAAAGATAATTTTGATATGTAGATTTAAAATTTTTTGTTTATTTTTTCATGTAAAATTTCTATAATTGGGAAAAATTAATTTTAAATTATGTGCGCAAAGGACGACTAAAACGCCATTTAGAAAAAAATGCAGTTTTTCAAAAAATATTTATTTTTTTCTTTCAAATAATTATTATTTTATTTAAAATAAATAAATAACCATAGAAATATATTTTATACATGTGTTAAACAATAAAAGTTTCATAATTTATTTAATCATATTCATACCTATCAACTTAATGGCTAGGTTATAATTGTCATGTTTAAATAATAATATTTTAATAGAGTACCATATTTCCTTTAAAACTGGGATTATATTCATATAAAGCTATCTAATAGATTGAATTTATTTAAAAATAAATATATTATAATGTATTTTTGTGTTACATTTTCTTTTAATATTGGTGTTTCATGTCATATATGTTACCGAACATGATGTTCCTATTTTAAAATCTCGAGGCATTACCCATGGATATATTAGATCTAATTTAATGATCCATATTACTCTTTGGTTTAAAAGTGTGATAATAATTATACCATTTTAATGAGGATTTAGTTTTCTTACCAATAATAGCTACATTATCTTTAAACTTCTTATGTATTCATTTTATAATATACTTTAGACTAAATTTTTCTTTTCTGATGCTTAGATCACTATTTTCAGATTTCTATAAAAATTCGGTAGATTTATTTTTGATGTGTTCATAGTATTTCATATAGTTAATTTTTAATCTGTATGCTCTTTTTTCACTTTGATTTATAAATTTATATTTATTTCATTAATCTTACCATCTTTAAACCTAAGGTTTCAACTAAACTTTTATGTTTTTTTAAACTACAATTTATCCCCCTCTTGTAGTATTATTACTACCCCACCTTGTGACAACATTTTTTATCAAATAAAGTATCTACTTTATTTTGAGTTTATTATGAATTTCCTTTAGTTTATTGGATATTATTCTTAATTTCTTTTTACTAACTATTTTAGTAAAGGAAAGATATTTTTTTAATGGAAGTTTTTTCATTATGATAACTTGAAAATTTAAGTCCAATAAGATAACTTATCTTTAAAAGAGATGATTATGATTACCGACATGATAACATGAAATATTCTATCATTAACAATGGAGTTGACAACCTTATCATGATGAATTAAAGTTAAAAATTTACATATAAGGAAATTATAATTTTTTCTTGAGAGGAAAAGATTAATATTAGGTAAAACCTATAATTTGAAATTATTTTTTTATTATTAATGACCCAAAAAATATATAGTTAAATATCATATTGTGAAATGAACAAAAATATTTGGAATATTCTAGAAAGTAATCTTTTTAGAATTTACAAGGTTTTGTAAAATCAGAATGATATATTGAAAGTGGATTGCCAAGCCATTGATTTTATACATGGTGAAATAGTAACTCAAATGCATTAAGGCTTTATGATTATTGTAAATATATTACAATATTTTGGTGAGAAAGTGATATGAAAATATCATACTATATAAAATATTATTGATATAATTCCAAAAGAATGTAAATTAAAGAAGGAAACCATTGGTGACAAAAATAACATCAATAAGTTAAGTCTTAATGACTCAGTTGGTACATTACTGCAATATAGGATAAGACTAAAGAGTGATTCTAATAAAGATAAGAAGAAAAATAGAGTTTCCTTTTATTTTACTTATAGTAATACTACTTCTGGCACTTTTAATACCTATACAAATAGTTCTAAATATCATGTTTTAAAGAATAAGTGTATAAATTTAGATAAAAGTATCTCAAACAATAGTGATAACTAACTTTACCAAATTTTAAAAAAAATTAATAAACATGTTGGAAATATGAATTTTTAGAATACTTATAAGAAAGAAAATAAAGATACACATGATAATAAGGATTCAACAAATTTAATTTTATATGAATTTAAAAATGATGTATATATTATACTAGATTGTGGGAAACTGAGAAAGAAAGATATAAATTAAATAAGGCATTCAAGGTAATGGAAAGAAAATTTTGAAGGATATAGATAAAGGGAGTTATAGTAAAGGTGTCATTGCTTCCGATAGTTCATTTGATGAAAATGGAAATGAATATAAGAAAATATCTAGATTATATTCAAATATTAAAAATAATGTGAAGTTCTAAAGTTACATTAAATACTAAATATTTTACTAACTTAACTCTGGATTATAAATTTTCTTATAATTTAGTAGATTATTATTTAACTTAATCGAATGATTGAAAAGATTATCCATTAGATGATGAAAATTTTAATACATCAAAAAATTATTAATATTTAGCTACTATATCTAAAATATCTAGATATGTTACTCTAATGGAAAATTAAAATAATAATTTTAAAAGTAGTTATAATTTTTCTATAACAAAGTTTATTAAATATAATAAAAAATTTCAAAACTAACTACTAAAATTTAAAAATATTCAACTTAATTAAATTAAAAAACTAATTCAAGTATGAATTTAGATCATCATAATTTAGATGATCTAAATTAATTTTAACAACTTAAATATGAAGTTTTTAGTTTAAATAAAAGTTTACCAAACATTACTTCAAGTAAATAAATTTTTACAAAAATGTATAAACAAATAGGGCTGTCTATAAATTTTAATGGAATTTGTTTTACTTTTGATAAATCTCATTTTTAATTAAATTATTTTTTACCTAAAAGTTCATCATTTTCACTAAATTCAAAAGGATTATTTACTTGAATAAATATATTTATTTTAAAAAATTCAATATTTTGGTTATCATAAATCAATTATTTCAAAATAACTATGGGAAAAATTTCATAAATGAGTTAGGAAAATTTTGGTTCCCGAAATATTGTTTACTAACATAACTCGACTGAAGCAAGTCTAGGTACCAATAACTTAGTTATATATTTTCCAAGAAAATAATCTAAGTACTAATATCCAGAATAAATGGTATATATATAGTGGTAGTTCTCACCACATTACTGTATACAAGCAGAACTTCCAAAATTTTAAATATTTGAAAAGAGGATGAGTCACTTTTGAAAACAAATAAAGGGGTGAAGTGATTTGTTCTTATGATGGTTCTTTTTTTTATAAAAACATTAATTTAATATTTTTTATATGTTTTAGGTCTTAATTATAACCTTACAAAAAAATTTCAACTATGTGATAAAATTTATCTTTTGATATCTAGGAATGATGAATATACCATTCAAAGTTAAAAAGGTACTTTCATTCTATATTCTGATAGACATAAGAATATATACAAACTTTACTTAGAATAAATAAGCCATCGTAATTTACCTTGTTTGAGTGCAACTAAATATTTATCTTGGTTTATTCATATAATATTATGACACTATAACTTTTATACATTAACTAAAATTTATAGGAAAGTACATGTTTGGGATCTACCAGAAGTTAAATTCAACTCAAATAGAGTTTGTGATCCTTATCAATTTGGTAAGAAATATAAGTATAGTTTTAAATCTAAAAGAATAGTTATAACTTTTTAAGCTTAACATTTAATTCACATGGATTTATTTGGTTACACAAAAAATGAATGTATTGGGGGAAAATATAATATATATATATATTGGTATATGATTACAATATATTTACATGGGTTTATTTTCTCTCTCAAAAATAAAAATTTATTAATAATTTTATGACTTTTTATTCTGATGTTAAATATTATAAAAAAATACCTTTGATTATTATCTTTCATGATCATATTGGTTTTTTTTTAAATTTATGATTTGAAAACTTTTATAATAAAATATTTTTTATTCATAAATTTTTAGCACCTAAAACCCCACAAAAAATGGTTTAGTTGAATGATGAAATATAAATATTTAAAAAATTACTCAAACTTTTCTAAGTTTGTATTCTATTAAAAGAAATTTTTGGGTTGAGACATTGAGTAATAACATATATATGATATATCAAGTTTTACTCAGACATTTTCTTAATAAAACTCTTTGTTAGTTATCAACCAAAGAAAGAAAAAACTTTCATACTTTAGAGTCTTTGGGTGTAATGTATTCATAATCAACACTAAGGATCAATTGTATAAATATGAACCTAAAGTTTATGAAGGAGTATTTATTGATTACTCTATAACCATTAAGGTTTATATAGTTTTTAATAAAAGAATAAAATGATATTAGAGAAATGTTTTATGTAAATTTTGATGAATTTGATCCATTTTATTTAAAAAACCTCCAAAAGTACATCCTTAGGATTAGGTTTTTTAAAACACTCTTAATATTTTACATGAATTTAATTCAAATTTACTAATAATAAATCCTCTAGAAGTAGTATCATTGGGTTTTTAATACATATAAATCACTTAGATGGAAGATATACATTTTACAGTTAGTGATAAACATACATATTTACCTAAAATTTAATAAATCTTAAGGAGTTATCTAATTAATAATATTATTGGTAATATAAGTCAACCAATTAGAATTATAATTTACTTCAAAATTCAATGTGATAATCATGTATTTCTATCATAATTAAAACCTAAAATGGAATATAATTCCTTAGGTGATGAATTTTTATGAGGGATATGCAAGAGGAACCTACAGAATTTAAAATGAATCAATTTTGGACCTTAGTTGAATAACCTAAAGTTATATAGGTAATATGATTCAATTTTTTTAGAAACAAATTTGATGAAAATGAAACTATTCTTATAAATAATGACACACTTGTTCCTAATAAATATTTTCAATAATAAGGTATAGATTATGGTGAAACCTTTACAATGGTAGTAAAATTATAATCTTTAATAATATTTCTAGCCTTTACATCACATTTAAATTTTACATTATATCAAATGGATGTTAAATGTTATTTTTTATCAAATACATTTATGCGGAATTTTATGTCTAAATACCTCTTAGTTTTAAATATATTTTTTTAAAAAAATGTATTAAAACATTTTAAAGCACTCTATGGACTTAAACAATCCCCAAGATATTGGTATGATATGCTTACCAGAAATTTTCATCAAAATATTTTTTTAATGGATTTTTTGATCCATCCCTTTTTATAAATAAAATATTCAAAGTCACCATTTTTTTATTGGAAAATTGATGCATGTTTATGTTGATCAACCATGTGGTGAGAAGAAAATGGCTGGACGAGAACTGGGTAGCCTATTTTTTTATCTATTTAAAGAGAAGGAACGGTAAGATGATTTATTATCTGGTTCACTATTTTTGTTTCATCGAAAGAGACATGGATAGGTTTTTCTTAGAAGTTTTATTGTGGGGGTATTAGATCAATAAATCATTCATACAGGGTTCACCAATCATGATTATCTTTTATAGAAACTCATAAATGGTTCCCACATGTATAACTAGGTATAGAACTGCTTTACAAAGGTAGGTGGTCATTTGAGGTTTCAGACCAAATGACACTTAGTAAGTCACATTGGTCGGGAGGATGAGAGGTTATGATCATCACATCCTTTTGGGGGGAATTTTTTCTTACTTCAAGACTCTCTTATTGATTTAAGATATTTTCAATAATCTCTTACCAATCTTGAAATGGGACTAGTTACCCTAATAGAATAATCATAGCTTTTGACCCTTTATATGTGAAGGGGAATATTTTAGCGAGTCTATATTTATGTATAAGAGGTTATTAATTCACTTACTCTAATGGAAAACTATTTATATATTGAATATGTATCACCAGACACTTTGGAATTTGCTTCCATGAAGGGTGGAAATCAATATTTCAAGGATGGGATTGAGCTGTTACAAGGCGTCCTATATTTCCAACTGATAGAAAGAATAAAAACCCAAGTAGTTCATTAAACCTGTGTAGTTTAACACCATATGGAATGAATGTATATGTGGTAAGTTCGACACCAAATATTAGAACTTTAAACTCAATAAGCTTCCTACATATCCTGGTTATGGTATGAATCCAAGTTATCATTGTTCAATAACACCCTTGGGACTAACCCCGAGGTGGATACACTTATTTGGGGTAGTCATATCTATCCATTGATTGAGGATTACACATTGAGGTTACCCTGGATGGTGAAGATTTATGATGTGAATGATATGACCATTATAACTCCCTAATCCCATGTGATCCATGATTAGTGTGAGAAACAAGGGGTAATAAGTAATCAATCTCACTATATATGGATATGAGATTTATGAACTGGGACATCCCTTTGGATGTTTAATATGAAGTTAGTTCCTTAGGAAGGCATCTTACATATCCTGGTTATGATAAGAATCAAAGTTCTCATAGTTCGGTCGGATAGAAGATTACACACTAAGGTTTCCATTATATATAGGCTAGGTAATATTATCATGTTCGGGGACCCCTGTTTGACCTAGCCTAGTTGTCTATATGACATGATTGATTGCCTGCCTGACATTCCCTAATTGTCTGCTTGACATGTCAGAGGATGTTTGGACATGTCTGGTTGTATATCAGACAAGTATAGATACACTCCCATGATCCAGTTGACTTGTCTGAGGGATGTCGTGTATTCTGGATGGAACGTCTAAAGACCATAACATGATCAAGGATGACTTGTTTGGAGTAAATCACACGACTCTAGATGATATGTATGGAGGAAATCACAAGACCTAGATGACTTATACTAGTGTCATCGCTAAAGATGAATGACATGCTTGGAGGGTGTTTCATGGTTTGGCTAACTTGTCCTAGAGTCACTGCATGATCCTGGATAACATGTATGGAGGACATCGCAAGGCACAAATAACTTGTCCCAGTGTCATTGTGAAATTTAGATGACATTCTTGGAGGGTTTCACATAGTATGGATAAATTTTCATGGAGTCCATCACATGATCTAATCTGTCATTCTTGGAGGGCTCCATGTGATCTACTTGACTTGTCTAGAGGATCTCGCAATAGCCAATTGACATTCCCCATGCCATCTTAAGACCCATATGACATGCACTGGTGTCGTCATATGATGTAAGTGACATGTCTAGAAGACATCATAAGGTCTAAATGGAGATCCTAGAGGGTTTTAAGAGACTTGGGGTTATGCCTAGAGGGCATTCACGAATTTATTTGAAATTTCGAGGGTAAATCTCATAATCTGAATAACATTTCAATGGAGTGTCACATTATCTGCGTGACATGTCCCGATGTCGTCTCATGACCTGGGTGGTTCATGTGAAGCACATGAGGATTAGGGTATATTCTCTTTTCATAAGTCTCTGATCCATTTTTAGTCTTTGTTCCAACCTTTTGTTGGATATGTTATTTAGATTTATTCAGTGTTATCTTGTTTAGGTCTCATGTGAATCAAAATATATGTGGGATTTTTTTTGCATAATCTAGATAATACGTGATAAGTCCTTCTCATGATCTTAAGTGATCATGCGAAGTTCTTATTCATGCCTCATGATCATCAGGTTGTTCTTAGGACTTTACCTTGAGGAAAACCCTTGTGATTGCGATATCAATTGCTCTAAGAAGTCCTCTATGATTCTTGGGTTCACCAGTGCATGGATCCAAAGATACATTTTTTCCTACTAGGGTGTGGGATTTATAGGTCTCTCTACCTCAATTATATGACATATTTTTAGCAACATATATCATATATAAAAAATGTAGTTTGTGGATGAACTTGGTGTACCGTGTTTCATGAGGTCCTACTGTTGGTCATCCTGGGGGAATCACATGATTTTCAGTGACTATAAGACCCTCCCATCAATGATCCATTTATTTTATTATGGCCAATTAAATGGGTTTTCCTAATCATGATTAAATTTCAAAGGTATTTCATAAGGTTAGTATGATATTTCTAATGGACTTCATGAAATCACAATACCCTTTGAAAGGTTTTCTTGTTATCTAAGATGCCTTGTATGGGATTTTCCATGAGGAAAATGTGGTTTTCCTAGAGGGCCTTCATGAGATCTGGCTGTTATGCCAAATAGATTTTGTGGGATCATGATGGTTTTTCTAGGGGGATTTTCCTGATCAATGGTGATCTCTCGTGGCATATGGCCCTATTCTAAAAAAATCAACATATCTTCCCCTTGTAAGAAGCTCCTAAAAGTTCCCTATCTTCTTTATTTATTTCACAAAGGCCTGGGATGTTGTGATTTTGTAAATTTTTTTTGAATACAGTCACTCTATCCATTGGTGATGCATCACGTGACCAAAAAATGATCTTGTGGTGATGCGTGAGAATTATCCGGGACAAACCCTTCTATTGTTCTTTGTAGATGGCGGGGGAGTGAATGACCTCCTGGACATGTCCGAAACCCTTCGTGTGATGAGGGATACATGCTAGTGGGTTATCACGTGACAAGGTAGACATGTATCTAAGGTTTACATGGTGTCTTGTGAACTAAATGGGTTCATCACATGAAGTTTTATAACGGATAAAGGCTCCCATAATTTGGATATTTTCTCTTTATTTTACAAGTATTTTGGGATGGTTTATCATAAATTCACCAGTTGACAAGTCGTGTGTCTCAAGAGAGACCATCTAGAATATACCGCATGATCAATTAGTGTTTGAGATGCCTTAAAAATAATAATGAGGGATTTTTAAAAGGGACTCTATAAGATATTTCATCAAGCTATGTGCCGTGTATGACTGATCACATGATCTTCTCTGATCATGTGATCATGTATCATTTGGAAGGTTACGCGATCCATATTTTTTTACCCCTTCCATTACTTTGTTTTTATGAGAAAATAATACCCATGTCTCAAGTATTTATTCCCTTAGATATTTTTTATGCTCATTTGGAGGGTTTCAACAAATCCCCCCCCCCTCAAAAGCGATATCCACGGGGAAAAGGGCTTGGTTTTGAGAAAAGTAAATGCCCGCCCAAGCCTTTAGTGCTATTTATAATCAGTGCCTTTTGTAGATACTTGGTCTACTAGGAGAAGTTTTTTATTCCATGGAAGAACCTATAAATAGGGGAGCTAAGGGATTATCATTCCCTAGCTACCTGATTCTTAGAGCTCTTGTGATCTGCTTTGGTCATGTGTCCTCTTCGCAAGACCTTCTACAAGAATTGATCGTGAGAGATTTCTATGAGACCATTTTGTAAGAACCACATCACAAAAATTTATTTTCCTATAACTTGTTCAAATTAACCATGAATCCATATTCAATAATTGGTTGACCCTTGGATATATGGCTGAATGGTTTTATTTTAAGGTTTTTCAAGATCTACTAGCTTGGATGCATGACCACTCGACTATTATGAGGACTGTGTGACCATGTCAGGTTTATGAGATCATGATTCTTGTGACTTTTTGAGAGGTTTTGTGATGTTTTATGGGTTTATGTGGTTCAAGAAATCTTCATGAGTGAGTTTATTCATGATATATTTATGAAATTATGAATCTTTTGATGATTCATGTAATACACATGAGGCTTCAATAATTATGCATTTCTTTTGAAAAAATTTCATTTCCATTTTTTTGACATATTCCAATTAGTTTTGTTTATATATCTTCTGGATCTCTTCATAGTTCCCACATTCCTTCAAATAAAGAGGCTAAAGCAGTGATGGATTTCCAATATGCTAATATAAAAAGTGTGGATTCTATTTTTCATTATGTTTTGGGTCATTTCAAATGAGTCTAGTAGAAATAATGAGAGAGATACTTGGGAAATATCCCATTTTAGATTTTCTACCCCTCTATGGGTTTAGTCTTACCAATGAAACTCCTATTACTTTTCCAAATTCATCATTCATACTTATTATTTAGTTTAGAAAACCCATAATACCTTTCAAGCAAACATCACTTATGTGAGCCATTTTATCATTGAGGTAGAGTGTGGATATGGGAATATACTGAAGTTCATGCCCATAGAAATTAACAGGAACATTAATGAACCTGATTTGAGTGTTCGTATATACCTCCCGATAATATAGAAGCCCACCTCTAGCCAAAAGTTTGGTTGGATTCCCAACTAGGTCTTTCGATTAGGGGAAGTTGTGGAATGGATTGGGGATGCCTCTTTTGGGTGAAATATTCCACTTCAGATTTTTCCAAAGAGTTTAATTAGATCAAAATGTATGAGGCCATCTGGATCTCTAATTTTTTTTTTCATATTGCAATAAAGGCCTGATGTTGGACCTATTCAGTCGTTGGAGTCCAAACACAAACACTTTCCACCTCATTCATGGCGAGGTGGGTATTAACCTTTGGAACATTGATAAAATAAGTTGGGAAACCATATTGGTTGGGATGTATGATGATTTTTCCCTCCATAATCCACATGGGATGATGTGAAGAGGACCCCTCTATTTCTTGGAAACTGATCAGGTTGGCCCAAGGGACCCCCCCAAAAGACCTGATTCCTGTGGAGGATGTACCATTCAAGAAATTAGAAAAAAAAATTATCAATAAATCTCACGATAAGATTAAAGATTAGAATCCAAGGGCCTGTCCTACGAAGGACTCCCATAGTGTGGGGGGAACTTATTAGCTTACAGTTAAAGAAGGGGATTTTACTAAATGTGGATGGGAGGTTATCCTTAATATTGACTAGGCCATCCACCTGGATGGCTTCCTTTTTATGTACATGAGTGGGTACTTACTTATAATGAATGAAAAAGGTGGATTTAGAGTCTCCACATTCATGATGGTGACCTCAATGGTAGGGGAAAGCATATTGGTATATCCATCCCTATGTTAGCCAAACTCTATCACCTTTCACCATATTTATAGGAAAAAATAACCTCAAAAAATCTTGGGCCCCTTTAAAGTGTTATGGGGTTAGATGGGGGCTAATCTCAGAGGCTATGAATATCTAAACATCTAGAGCATTCCCAATGTTCATTTCAAACCATTCTTATAGTGAATTAGTGCTGTAATACCTGTTACACTGAAGGATTGAGAGATCAAGGATTTCCTGAGTCGTTATGACCATTTATCCTTCAGAACCTATGGTCCAATTCTTATTGATAATATGATTGATAATGGTGAGGTTAGTCTTGAGGCTTAGGCCTACATACTGTCTCTTCACGAGGGCGTCCTTTACACCCTCATAGATAGGGACCTCCTTTGTGCACAGTACTCACCATATCGGTTTGACCGTTAGTTTTTGTGTGTCCAGTTGAGATGTTCTCTTCTCATTCATATTCGATCCAAGGAGCATTATATGATGGATTTAAATTTTTGGCTAATGTTTACTAGGGAGGAGACTCAGGCTAAAATAAACCTTCTTCCCCACAATGAAAAAAATGGTTTATCCTAGGGTTATGATGAGGTTTGGATCCACTCATATAATAATAGACAGTTATCCAAAATGGTAAGATAATCTTCCTAATTACCTATGGATACTGAGGAAAATCCTAGGCCCAGAAAGAAAGTAGTTTTGATAGGACCAATAGTCCCAGATGAACCCCGTAAAGATTAAGGCATTTACCATTACCCTCATTGGGGGTATAGGTTCCAACCAGTGTGGACAAAATAAGTGTGGTTTCAGAGAGTGAATCCATGTTAGCATTATTATTTCCTATAAAATATCAAAAATAGACAACTTTGAGAGCACTAAACTCATAGGCTGAGCTCTAGGGAATACTACACCAATCAGAGTTACCTTTGGAATGTTTTTCTCACATCACCAACCCTATGATAATCACTTTCAAAGACCGACCTTAGGAGGTGAGGGCCTTGTTCCGAGACCTTAATATACTATAGGAAAGTGTCAAGGGTCAGGTTATATATCAGCCACTAGTTCATAAAATTTTGGTATGGGGCATAACAAAAATGTTCATGGAAAAACATGGCTCTCCCATTATAGAGGAAACGGTAAGGATAAAATTTCTGTTATGTTTAAAGGGATAGGGTTACATTGCAACCGTAATGGTGTCCTTTGTGTTTTTTTTGATATAGTGGGAGGCCGCAGAAGACTATCCAGTCCTACTGTCCCTCATATATTCTTCCCAGGGTATGACTATTGGAGATGAATTTGGAAGTGACCAGGGGACTGATGATGAGGGATCCTCAGGTCAAATGGCCCAGATGAGGGTAGCGAGTTTCCATTCTAGATAAATAAACTCAACCTCATCACCTTAAGGGGAAAATTACCTAACACTCTTAGCATCAATACATTATAGAGAACTTTCCCCAAAGGGGAAAGGGAAAGGTAAGTGTTCTATGTTATCAGATCCTTCTCCTATGAAATCCTCACATAAGTTTGACATTTCACTCTTTTTATTTTGTTTTGGATTATTTTGGAAACACATCCTAATTTATAAAAAATGTACAAGTCCCCATTGAGCTCACTTAGGGGATAATTATCTTCCCCTAAGGATGCATGGGATCATTCAGTTGCTTTAGAAGACCCTTGAATGTCGACTCTGGATCATCAAGAAGGAGAGATGGATGAGGCACCGACTTAGTCATGCACATTGCCTATTGAAAATGTCTCGGTGGTTGTACCATTTGATTTGGCATTGGGTAACACAAATTTTGAGTAGAATGATACATGTAACTATTATACTACTGAGTTAGCATTGATGGAGATGATTTTCAAAGAAGGTGAATACTTCTTTATAAACTGTACACTTTATTCATTTTGTGTCATGTCACCTAATATTATCTTTTTTTTTCATCCCTTAATGGTGGAGAGAAAATCCAATCTTCAGGGAAAGTGCTAGAGGTACCATGAAACCTCTCATCATAGGAGGTTGTTACCTCTTCGCTAGAGTATGGGGTTTGGGAAACAGATGTCACCAACAATGAAACCAATAAAGGTATGTTTCTAACACTGGTTATATCCATTGGTTTTTTGATGATATCATTTAATTTATAATCTAACTAATAAATACTTATGCCCCTTGTTGTATTTCCTTCCCCATGGAGCATGGATGTCTAAGTTCCTTATACCTTGGGTATTCCTCAGATTGAATCGAACAACATAGAGGCCAAACCCCTTCCTTTTTCATCAAAGAGATTGAGAATGAATATTTATTTGAGAAACCTGGTCTCAGAATATGTTTCCATTTCCTGGATAGATTTAGATCATGGCCCATGGTCTGCATCATTTTATCATTCAATGTAGAAAAAAATATGGAGGGAGATTTGGACCTTATTCTGGGATACCCAATTGAAAAGGCTGAATGACTAGTTAGGCCACCTTCGATTTATGTTTACCACCCTTGATTATGAAATTTTTGACTATACTACCCATTATGCTCAGGTGAAAGAGGTTATTTCTTTGAGAGAGAGCATAAGAGGGCACCTGAAATGATGGTGGTAGCCATTGAGGCTTCCTTTTTAGTGAAGAAAAGCTAAGATGAGGCCTTGAATGAAGATTACTAGTTTGTAGTGGAGGAATCTAGTTACCAAGACGTGGTTAGTGATGGTTAGGTTAATATTGACTATCTACAATGTGTAATTAGTCATCATTAATAAGAGCTATCCTAGTCTCATCATGCAGTTTAGATTTCATATAAAATTATACTAGAGTAACAGGTACTCCTTAACATGGTGGAGAAGGCCGAGATTTATGTCATTTCTAGAGCAGAGGAGTTGTAGCTGATTAAATATGAGAAAATGAATAAGTTAATCAATTATGAAAATCCATTAACTCCTTTTAGTAAATTATTATAGAGATCAATGTCTCCTCTGAGAACATGATGTAATGGACTTGTAATTTTTAAACTTTTCCTTATCTTGTATATTCATGGAAGAGTCTCCAATATGTAAAGATTATTCCCCTACATGCTATAAATGAATGGATCTACTGAACTTTATATGTTATTGTCTAGTTTTATTTCATTCATTAAGTTCATGACATTTCACTGATCAAATGTTTCATGAATCAATGTTGATACCCATGCTTTTCATAATATTGAGTGAACCTAAATGCGTAGATTTGGATATTTAAATTTTAACAGATTCATCATGAGAAATTCTCATGAATTCCCACCGACATGAGATTCCCCAAAAATGTATCCACTCTAGTTATCTTGAAATTACATGATTCACAAAAGGATAATATGGGCATAATATATTTCTGGGAGGGAGAGTGCTCTATGTTTTTATAAATTTAATGAACTTGGTGAGAATAAATTGACTTCTTCTAAGGTTATATGGTGGGCCTCACAATCATTGTATATTTTCCATTCTATCAGACCAAATCATTGTTGTGATATATTTTAGAGTCTTTTAGCTTGAACCTTCTATTACTGTATTTTTGGTTCTTTTAGCTCAGACCTTCTGTTGCTATAGTTTAGGGTCTTTTAGATGGGACCTCCTATCACTGTAGTTTAGGGTCTTCTAACTTAGACCTTTTATCTCTATAGTTTAGGGTATTTTACTACTAAAATTGAGATTCCATGTAGTTTAAAGTCTTACTACTAGGACTTTATAGATTATTATGGAATATGGGGAATACATTATAGGGATGACCCAAAACACCCTAGGATGATGAGTTCTACCATGATGTTTGGAAGGCTCATGAGGATTAGATATCCTTTACTACAATGAGGAGATACCTTTGGTTGGCAGGTAAAAGTCTTTATGCATCATTTGAATTGTCAAAAAGAGGTTTCTGCACTCTTTTCCATGGGTCCTATAAGATTTATGGGTGTAGCATTGGATAAGGGAGAAATAATATAGATGCTAGGCCCACTAGGATAATTGGAATGTTGATGAGGTATGTAATAACCCAAAATTCTGAGTTGAGGAATATGTAATGGGGTAGAAATATCGGGGATGGACGATAAAAACCTAAGTTTTTAGAATATACCAAGATATTTCTAGGGTTCACAAGGATTGGGGTTCCTTTTCTGCAAGGATGATATGCATTTAGTTGGCAGGTCAATGCCCTTATTCATTGATAGAATCATTGAAAGATTTATTAAGACTCAAACATCCAGTTGATGAGGTTGGGTATGAAATGAAGGGATATCTTGGAAGGGTTCTGAAACCCTAGGGTATTTAAGCTCTTATGTGAATCCAGAGTCCTACACCGTGTAGTTTCAAATCATAGGGTTTGGTCCATAAAAAGGTTTTGGAATAGAGTGTCTCATTTAGGCTTTGAGAAAGGCTACAAAATATAGTGACATAACATCGAGAATGTTGAATCTACTTGAATAGTCTGATTATGAGGATTGTAAATCAGGGTCCAAAGTTCCCAGGTCATGATAATGATATGGGAAAATCGTGTCGGGAATGGATGAGAACAACTAAGGGGTTGGGTTCCGCCATAGTGATATCAGGGCTCACAAGGACCATAAATCCATTTTTAAATAAAGGAACATTTATTTGATGACCGTAGGCACATATGCATAAGCCATAGGCATACATTCATAGTCAAAAAAAGGTTCTCTTGAAGCCTGGTATCCTTTTCCTAGTGCCAAGTAAGATTTATGGTTTTCTGAGGCACTTAAATCATGATGTGTGATTATGGAAAATGTATTATTAAAGAAGAGTTCAAGCACCCTAAAAGTTTTGTCACCACATAGTGAACACATTATTATAGAAATGATATGTAAAAAATCCTTACTCTAAATTTTTCCTAGAACAAGGGGTCTAGAGAGCATGGATGGGCTTTTACAAGGGCTAAAAAGCAGGCCCTATGATCTTTTACACATCATACATTTACAAATATATTTTTTTCCTAAACTCTAGAGATGAAGAGTTTTATGAGCCAATACATGATTTTTTCTCATGCCCCCCTTTATAGGTTTTCAACCTAAAAGTTTTTAGGTTTATTCCATTATAAGTTTAAGGTATTTCATTTCAGACCATCAAAGTCTAGAGTTTTAGGTCATATAGATTTTAAAATTGTGAAAGTAGATTAGGGTTGTGACACACATGGACCTAATATGAGGGATATGTTACATAAGATCCCAATTAGGATACTCAGGGTTAAGAGAACTCAAATATCTTTTAGGGTGGGAGATCAAATCATTTTATATCACAACTGAAGGTTCTTAGGTCACGAGCAATGATATGGGACAATCATATAGGGGAAATCCTAGAACACCCTAAGGTGTTGAGTTCCTCCACGGTGACATCAGGCTCACAAGGCTTAGAGATACCATCTTATAGATCCATGATTTCTCTATTTTCTAGTTTCGGTCCCTTTTCATCGATATCATGGTCATGTAGAGAGATATATTTTTTCTTTACAAGGGTCATGAATGGTTTGTGTCAACCTGAGGCACTGAAGACATGAAGTGTGATTTATGAATTATTACACTTAAAAGATAGAGGAATCACCCCATAGTTTGGTTGACCGGGTAAGGATCTTGTGGTCATTTAATAAAGGATGATAATGGGTGACGACCTCAACATTTTAATGTCATGTAGTGAGTATGTATTTATTGTGCAGTTTTAATTTCACGTGACTAGGAAATTTTCCTTGCAATTTAACATCATACAGTAAGGGAATATATGTTTCCTTATAGTTTAACATCATGCGATATGGACGTGGGAACCAACAAGAGAAATTGTGAAAAATGTATTATGTTAACAAAAAAACCATACACAGATCTAACACATACATATAAAAAATGAACCTTTATGACTCAACCCCCTTTTGAAAAGAGGTATATTCTTATTTTTGAATGCAGTTTAATGCCATGCAGCTAGGAAAAATCAAAGGTTACTACGTAGGTTCGACTCTTATGCAGAGATAGGGGAATATTTTGTTTTATCTTGGATAGAACCAAGGATTAGAGAACTAGGCATCACTATGAATCCTATGGGGATAAGAATCATGATATAAATAGTTTTTGAATGGGAAACACTATTTACAGTTTTGAACCATACACAAAGTGGAGAATTGTTACGATTGATTATTATATCTGGGTCTGGGATTGGATATCAAAGCATAACTACCTATCCCGTGATGGTAGGAATAAATCCACACATAGTTCTTGAGAGATTGTGCAGTTTAACTTCATGTGGAAAGGATGTGGGATCCCCAACGTGAAAAGATAGTGTTGTGACTGGGCTAGAGAATGGTTTTTTGTAAATCACTACATATCCTATGATGATAGGAATAAAGTGAAATGCAGATTTTGAATAGGTTATCCCTATACAGGTCTGACCCATACACTGGGAGGGGGCATTTTTATGTTTATTTTTTATGACTAAACCTGGGGTTAGAGACCCAAACATCACTACATATCCTGTGATATCAGAAAACAATTCATACATAGTTCTTTAATGGAGGTGTGTTGAAAACCAACACCAACAACAGAGGTCCCATTGGGTGTGGTATAATGGAATGTGCAGTTTTAGGTCATGAAAGAGACATCAAACGTGTAGTTTAACATCATGAAGTGAGGAATTTTCATGTTCCTTTTAAGGTCTTTCATTCAAGACCATGGTAAACCTATCCTGAGATAACTTTCCTTGTTCTTATAGGGAAGACCTTACCAAAATTCATAAGCTCATGTGAGATATGATTAGTGTGAGAAACTAGGAATAGAAAGGGTTCCTTTCTCAACATAGAGGAAATTTGAGAATGGATAGGGGGAGTTTGGTTTCATATAGTGGCTAGGCCAAGATATAGGATCTAGGCATCCTTATGTATCTCATTAGAATGATAATTAAGCAGTATGTAGTTCTAGAAAACTTGTATAGTTTTAGTGTCATGTGGTAAAGACATCATCCATGCAGTTTAACATCTTGAAGTGAGGACATAGGTAACTCAACGTGAAAGAAGAGAAATGTTGTGACCGGGCCAAATAATGGAGGTATGGGTGTCACTATGTATCCTATTATGGTAGGAATCAAGACACACATAGTTCTTTGAAACCGTGTAGTTTTTTTTCATGCAGAGACAACACCAGCCATTCAGCTTAACATCTTGTGATAAGTATGAGGGTCACCTGATGCAAAAGAAGAAGAATATTGGAGATAAATGTAGTTTTACATCATGTAGTGAGGAAATATTCCAAGAAGTTTAACATTATGTGGTAAGGACATGTTATGTTTAGTTTAATGTCACAAGATCAGAATGAGAGACGCTGTGTAGTTTAACATCTTACTACCAGGATATCTTCATTCAGTTTAACATCAAGTATATAGGATGAATTTTTTCAGTTTAATATCATGCCACCAGGATGATTTTGTGTAGTTTAACATCATGAAACTAGGATGATCTCTTTATAGTTTTAATGTCATGGGGTTAGAATGAGAGACACTTTATGATAACTATGAAAAGTATTTCTTGATAATCCTTGCATTGGTTGGGGGCATGAAATGGTCCCAGTATATTATGGATAGCGAGTAAGATCTATTGATATAGACCTTATGTATGATTTAAAGTCCTTCCCATTTGGGTTCTATCTTTGGGGGCTTCTTTCTGGGTATCATTGGGTTCAGAGTTCCAACATCAGTTCTTCTTAGAGGAACGAATAGAGGCAAACCTTTTTATTGAAGGCTTGTATGATCCAATTATGATGAACATCAAGGTCATGCAATGTACATAATATTTTCTCATCGAGCTACTCCAGATCATCTAGTTTCTTTTATTATTTATCATCATTTGAGATTCTTCAGAAAATGGCTATTCAGTGTGAGTGTAGCTATACTTCCATGGGTAACACTACCTCTATCCCATACAATAATGAATATTTCATTACTTTTATAATAGTATGCATAATGGTATGATAGACCCATAAATAATGGAGAAGAATGTCCATCCATGACTTCTTATTTACCATATTCTAGAGTATGTTTGAAATATTATTATTGGAGGCCTCTATCTATCCATTTACCACTACATGATAGCAAGATGAATGATAGTACTTGATTTGGTACTCTTGATACAATTTCTTTAACTCATAAAAATAGATTTTGGTGTTGTTTTCCGTTAGTATTGTGTTAGGGACTCCAATTTTAGTAAAAATATGGGAATTTATGATGTTTATTAAGTTATTTTCCCTGAATTTGTTAAGAGGCATTACCTCATCCCATTTGGAGATTAAGTCAGTAGTATTAAGGATGTACTTGAATTACTTATTCATGGATGGGGGATATGGCCCCACAATATCCATTCCACACATGGGGAACAACCATTAATATTTAAATGTATGTAGAAATTTTGGGGGTTGATACATACTCCTAATGTATCACCTCTTGGGGGATTTCTATCAAAGGGGTGAAGTTGCAGTGAGCAGAGTGTCCACAGAAGAGAACGTGACAAATCCCAAGACTAAAGGCCTATCTCAGTAGAAGCATGGATATCATGTGAGAGTTAGTGGGTTAAAAGTTTTTAGTAGTTGACACTAGTCCAAGTGGGAGTCTGTTGGAGTTGGTGGCCTAGAACCAACTACTTTGTACTTTATTCATTAAATAAACACCTTATCATAGCTTGATTGTTCTTCTGCATGAAAATTCATGTGATAATGTTCCAAGGATAGCTGTTGCATTAAAGGGTCATAGAGGATCCCTGTTATGATGAGAACCTCAGAAGTGCCATAACACTATTCTTGAATATATGTTCTATGTCCATATGATGTTATTTGAGGGACACAAATAATACAGACCATTAAGGGTGAGGACTCAAAAAACTTTGAGGCACCTTCTCATGGTGTGTGCCCTGGGTAATATCTAGGAGGATATTATGAGAACAAGATCCGCCAGTAGGAAATCTACATTTCATAGTGTCATTGGATGTTCCTATCTATGGACGTGTGTATTGGTCCTTGGACTTTAAGATTATTATTAATGGGTATTACAACTCACACACTTAGATGTATTGACAAAAACTGTGACAACACACTGTTCGCAGTGAGGTAGGATATGTTGGCTGTGTCACGAGTAAAACTGCATTAATAGTTAATGCGAGAAAGGATTTGTCCCTTCTGTTCCATAATGGAAGTAGATATCTCAGGCCCTTTGATGGAATTGATATAGCCTAAATAAATACATGTCCATGGTAAGGAATGGGCGAGTTCAATTCCGGAAATTCAAAGAAAGAATAATCGAGCACATGGTTGATGACACTAGCATGAAACCTTCTTGATTCTAGATATCATGAAAAATGGATTATATTACACGGTAAGCATTCGTATGAGGTGAAACGTCATTGCGGCGTTAACTTCTTTCTCTATGGGTGCCTTGGCGTGTTGCTAGATGCAAACCTTGGACTTTAGGTAGGCTCCGCCTAATTTCACTGAGAAAGAGGCCTAGAGGGTCCCAAACTAAGTGTGTCCATATCTCAGTTAAATATTAATTTAACAAGTTAACTAAAGATTATTCTCGAATATGGTTTAAAAATTATTTAAGGATGCCTGATTGCATTTATTTCGACACTAGTTATTCAAGAGAATATATTGTGGGAGAAATAATATGTATTTATTAGAAAGTAATGTAGTTACATTTATTTAAGAAATAAATAGCCATTACTCATGGTCTAATAAATGTGGTGGAGGGAATAAAGAAAAAATGAAAACAAGATAAACATGCCGTGTACATTGAATTTACATGCCGTGTAGTTTTCATGAAAAAATGAGTACACGCCGTGTATTAATGATTACACTCCATGTAGTTTTTCCTGTCAGGATTTAAGGTAAATAATATCATTTTTATTAAATGATATTTATTACAATCAGTGTGGGCACATGTCAAGGAATTAATCATTTGACATGGGGGTTTTCAATAAGATTTAATGAAATAAATAAAATGCATAACACGTTTATTTATTGTCATAACTCTATAACCTCAAACCCAATTATAAATATCCTCACAACCCCAACACTTTTCATAGAGAATCGTTGTGCCTAACAATTCTGGAAAATTCTCTCAAGGATGAGAGAACTCCTTCCTCCAAGAATGCTCTTAAGACCGAGAGAGATCCTCCTCCATCGGATCAAGGCGATCTAAGGCGGACAATGCAAGAAAAGGCTTCTCCACACTAGCACCCATAGATTACTTTGGCGACATCCATAGATACGTGGTGCATGTGTGGATCACCACTAGAGGAAGTCTACACTTGACTTCTACGACTCAACGAAGAATCACATCAGAACGTGACCAAAAAACATCAACGAAGAAGTCTTCTCCGATGCATGGGTTCGTAGGTACATGGATCCAAAGATACATTTTTTTCATACTGAGGTGGGGGATTTATAGGCCTCTATACCCTAATTATACACCATATTGTGTGTCATGTATATCTCAGATTCAGTATGGTATTGGTGGAGGTATTTCGTGTCACACTATTTCACGAGAACCTCTCGTAGGTCATCCTGGTAGCGTCACATGATTTTCAGCAACCGCAAGACCGTCCTATCGGTTCACCATTTAATGGATTGTGGCCAATTAAAAGGCTATTTCCCAATATTGTTGACATTCCAAGGTACTTTTATAAGGTTATAAATATATGTCTAAGGGACTTCATGAGATAAGGATTCCTTTTGAAATTATTTCATGTGATCTGAGATTCATTGTCCAAGATTTTCCATGAGACAAAGGTGGAATGCCAGGAGGGCCTTTGTGAGAATAGGCCTTCATGTTGAAGGGATTTTATGGGATCATTCTGGCTAGTTGAGGGGGATTATAATGATCAATGGTGATCACCCAGTGTGTATAACCCCATTATCATAAAATCAATGTATCTTCCCCTCATAATAAGCTCCCACAATTTCCCTATTTATTTCCTTGTTTATTTAACAAAGGCTTGGGATATAATGATTTTGTATGAGTTTTTTTGAAGGTAATCACTATTTACATCAGTGATGAATTTTATGACAAAAAAGGGTCCTATGGTGATACACAAGCATTATCATGAAAAACCCCATATTCTTGTCTTTGGAGCCGGAGGGGGAGTGCAGGATTGTCTAGAAATGTTTGAAACCCTTCGCGTTATGAGGACGATATGAAAGTGGGTTCTCGCACAACAAGGAAAACATGTCGCCAGGGATTCTATGGTGTCTTGCAAACTGAATGGTCACATCACATGAGGTTTCACAACTACGAAAGGATCCCATATATTGGATATTTTTCTATTTATTTTACAAGGATTTTTGAATGGGTTTTCAGGAATCCTCTGGATGACAAGTCTTGTGTCTTCGAGGAGCCCATATGTTAGGACCAATAGGGGCCTATATACCCTAATATGGGGGGGGGGGGGTAAATCAGGGTATGAATATTATTTTTCTAAATTCCTCCTACCCCACTGGATCTTGACCTCTTTATTACAAGGGTCACTTTGTTTGCAATTGTGTGTTTATTATGATCACTTATTTTCTTCTTTATATGATGATGATGCTTTGAATGTAATGCAGGGAAGCAAGCAAGCAGACACATAGATTTTTACTTGGTTCACCCTTACTGGGCTACGTCCAAGGAGCATACACCGACGATTTTCTGATGTACCAAATTCACTAAAGCTCACTATTTTTTACAAGGTTTGGGATATATCACTTCTATTCCTTGTATCGCTTACTTTACAATGTTTAGGGTCAGCTCACTACTTTCCCAAGGGTCACTCCCTGTTTCTCTCTCTCTGGCTCACTTCCGGTGGAGCGGATCACATTCTTCCTCTTCCTTTGCTCCCTGCTTTGAAAAGGATCCACTCACAATTTATAGACCTATAGGTCTCTTCATTATCACTAATGAATACATCCTCTGTTGTATATGGATGCTCTATTGAAGTCCAACTTTCACCCGTAGATGAATTTCACTTTGCACCGAAGGTATCAGGAAATCTTCCAACTTCCACGCAGCCCTAAATCACTGCTAGAAATCAACCTTACTTGGTGCCCTTCTCTAAGATGACACGCAAGTCTCGACGTGCATGTCAACACTGGCGTGCAGGTCCACCTCAACTACCTGTGCGACACAAGCCTCTGCTCCTCCAAAATTGTGCGATGCAACTCCTTTTACGCCCAAACCAATATTGGCGCACAACTAACACCTATCATACAACCTATACTTGCGCGATGTACCACCACTTGCGTGACCACCACACCTGTGCGATGGGAGCTCTGATTTTCTCTAAGTGTTGAACTCCGTTAAAAATGAGGAGGGGTGGTCCTGTATTTATAGGCATTTGGTCAACCTACGCAGCGGCACGCAAGTCTCCCCTCGGCACGTAAGTCCCGACGCGCAGGTTTTGTCCCCTACAAGACACCTGCGTGACCCTATTTCCTTTGCCATATTTTGAAGATCTGATCTTGAAAAACATATGGCACACAACTTTCCAACCCTCCTAGGAACTAACACGCAGGTCCTTTCTCAGCTTGCAATTTACCAGCATGACAACACCAATACCTGTGAAACCCTCTTTCCTTTGCCATATTTTGAACTTTTGATCTTTAAAAACATTAGGCGTGCAAGTTTTATCTCCTTCAAGTACATGGCGTGCAAGTCCCTTTTCCAAAAACCACTTTTATTCATTTTTCAATTTTCATGGCCACAAATTTGGAAAACACTGGAAAACGACGCCACCTTGTATCTGTTCTTTTTGTACCGCATCCAGATCATCCATTCCTTTGTCGACGTTCTTGAATATAACATGGATCGTTGACCACATCTCTTGAACTCGACATTACAACATGAAATCCCCTTTATCAACAAATTTGTATGTCATTGTTTTTATTTTTCAACAATCACCACACAAAAGTCCACTTTGTCAACAAACAAAATCACCTCAAAAATGCTTCAATGATACCTTGAGGGATTTTTTCCCAACACCATCCTGAAGCCACCACACGATCAGAGAGTGTCTCAGACACCATATTAATAATATATAGAAATTGTTTAAAGGGGATCCATGAGATCTTACATTAGGCTATACATGATTTATGACCATTTGTATGACCTTATGAAGGTCATGAAATCACATATCTTTTGGAAGGTTATGTGATCTTTGAGTTTCGTCCACCTTCTCTACCTTTGTTTTTGCAGTGAAAATAATACCCATGTCTTACGTATTTCTTCCTTTTCATATTTTATGTTGCACATTTGACAGTAATCAACCACCATTATTATTTAAATTTATTCAAATGAAATTATCTTGGGTTCAACTAAAAAATATCTTTCCAATAGTAAGTTTTTGAACTTATGAAAAATGGGTTTGCAATGATCATGATGGATGAACTCAACTTTTTCCTTGGTTTTAAAATTTCTCAAAAGAAATATGTAAATATATTAATACAATATAATTATATTAATATTTAATAAAAAAAATTGGTTTTGATAATGGATCTAGTATACGTACTTTGGTAGATTTTTTTTCAAACATGATCTTAATGAAATTGGTAAAATGGTAGATAAAAAGCTTTATATAAGTGTGATCAAAATTTTACTTTACCATAGAACAAGTCAATTAAACATTATGTTTTTAGTATGTTTATTCATGATGTTTCATGAAAATCCAATGAATCACATTAACAAAGGGTAAATTTATTTTTTTATTTAAATGAACATCAGAACATGGTTTATTTTATTCTTCTATAAATGATTATGTAGTTAAAAGCTACATAGATACTGACTTTGGAGGTTATATATTAGATGAAAAATGTACTCATGTAACTATATTTTCTTAAGATAAGCATTAGTTTCTTGGTCTAATAAGAAACAATGTTATATAGAAATTTACACTATTGATGTTGAATATATTGTAGCCGGATGTTTTTGTGATCAAGTGTTGTGGATACAACACATACTCACATATTTTTTTTTGAGATTAATTTGAAATATAATCATTTTTTATATTATTAATGTTATATCATTGTCTAAGAACACAATATATCATTGATGATAAATCCATATAGTTTTAATAAATAATTTCCTAGTGATCACACACTAAAAGGACATATAATTTTTGATTTTATCAGAACTAAAAATATACTCAGGTATATTTTTACAAAACCTTTAAATTATGATAAATTAAAATTTAGGAAATTGTTTTTGGGAATAATAAACCTAAAATGATATTTAATTCACTTTTTTTCAAAAAAATCCCTTACATTGAGAATCTTATCAACAAAGAGGGTGGTAAAAAGTTTCAATGACATTTTATTTTTATTTTTATTTTTCTTAATTTTTAAAATTTCTAATGAATTTACATATATTAATTTGTATACATATAAATTTATATAAGTTTTATTTTTCATTTTAGTGAAATATCAAAAATTTATATTGAAATTATCCTTGTACCATTATAAAAGGAGAAAGTTCATAAATTATTATTGCATGATAACTTATAGAGATTTTTATCTTCTACAACTATATCTTTTCCTAATTTTTTATCGAATTAAATCATTTTTTATTTGAGGGGGATTTGTTTAAAAACCATGGAATGTAATATATCTAAAAAACTTATCTATAAGAGTTTTTATATAGGGGTATTTATTTTAAGAAAAAAATATTTTCATATAAAGAAATTATAAATTTAATTATTAAGAATAATTCATACAACATATTTTTTGGCCACACATTTTCACAAGATTCTTTTTGGGACATTTCTATAACAAAGAAATTTTTTTCGATAGTAGAAATCTCAAATGACTATATAAGGACTCCATATCAAGGCTCACAATCATACTAACTTTCTTATATTATTTATTCCTTTTTATTTTCTAAAATAAGTATCTATTAAAGTATCTCTAAAAGATTTTATGAAAAGAAGGTCAAAATATGACAACCCATTTTTAATACACTTTATTTTGAAAATAATTACATAAAGATACACTTAATATAACCCCATAAGATTGTGAGGCCTATTTTATTGAGTAAGTTATATAGAGAACATAACAACCTAAAAAATAAATAAAAACACATGAAGTTAAACCCCATAAAATTCCCTTAAATCTTCTTGATTATTTTTTAAATTCATGAGATAACCTAGGGATGTATATAAGAAAGGGGTGAGCTAAAAAGACCAGTAAGGGAATAATCAAAGTGAAACATGATAAAAGTAACACATCTGAGTCAATTGTAATATTAGTGGGATATAAATGGGGTGAGAATAAAAAAAATTAACATCAAAGCATGATATACAATGATAAAATGAATGCAACATATGAAAGTAGAAACAAAATAAAACATGAAATCATAAATATAATTCAAGGTTAAATTCTTATAAAGAATAAAATAGTGTTCTTAGAATAACCTACCATGCATCTTACATGAAATACCATGATATAAAAACATTACCCAATGTTTTGTAGGGCTATATAATTTTTTCCCACCCGTCACTTTCATATCATGTACATGCATAAGTGTGATAGACAAATCATACAACATAAGGATTTATTTCAGCAATTTTAACCCCAATATTAAAGAATAAAGGTTAAATAAATGTAAATACCTAATAAATGAATGATTTTTATAACTATTTTAACCCCCTTTAGTGGAAATGGAGACGGGTATACACTATACAAATGTTTGGCATTGAAAATCACTAGATAATATTAGTAGCATAACAGGTGTACATAAGGTTTATAGAAGGGGTGAATGAGAGATAAATGAATCTATAATTACATGGTAATAATAAAGGGAGTAATAGGTATGTGTATAAATATCCCAACTTGAAAAATTAGAAATAAAAAATCATGACATAAAGAAGGTGCTTGAATAAAGAAGAGAAAGAGAGGATCCCTTACCATGATACGACACTTCAAAAATCTTTTTAGAAGATTCTTAAGATATCATGGAAACCTTGAGAGGGATCTATAGATATAATGGTAGAGTAAATTAATTCTTTATTAGTTTTTAGTGAGGAGGTATTGAAGTATGTGTGGGTTTATATAAAAAAACATAGGATAATTCTTTATTAATTTCCAAACATAGGCTTTCGACTCTATATTATAAGGTAATAAAAACCAAAATATTTACCATTATTTTTACAATTTTTTCTCAAAAAGAGGAGTTTTTTATTTATTTTATAAGTATAATGAAAAAAAACATTAAAATAATTCTATTAGTGATGTGAAAGTGATTCATGTTTATAAATTATTTATTTTGAAACCTTAAAATACGATATAGGTTTTGTAGGATTCATTAAGGGTTTATAAAATTAATCAAATAAATTAAAAAACACATTATTTTAAATGGTAAACATAATTTTAGTCATGGATACTTTTTATAGTATTTATTACACCACTTTTAGTCTTTTATGAGCTCATAATACATATCGTTTTATTATATAATATTTAATTTTTACCCAAACATTCGACTGTCTTAGAAAATTTTGAAAAATTTAGCATTGGATAATTTCAACATTATAGTTTCAAATAAAATATTTATTTTATAAAATTAATTACCTAAATATGGTAATTTACACATTTAAATCAATGATCCCCATTATTTTAAAAATACTATTTTTAACAATAATAGTTTTCTAACCCTTATAACAATTACATTTGACTTCGTAAAATTATATTATCATTTAGATTTAATAAATATTTTTTTATAATAACATGTTTTTAAACAATAATTTATTCAATAATTCGTAAAATTTATCAAAAAGAGTGTCGGGATTGAAACTATATATTTCCAAAAATCACAATTTGTGTTTCATCATATCAAAATATAATGGTTATAAAAATCATTATTAAATAATTGAAAATTAATACTAAAACAGAATAAAAATAATATTTTTTTTATTAGAAATAAAATATAAAAATTCATATTGATAGGGTCTATAAACATATTAATTTATTACACTATCAAATTACCTCAGAATACAGTGTGAAATGGTGATATTTTCTTGGGATGGTTCTGCAAACATTGTTTGGTCCATGATCTCAATGAGATTGATCTTCTCTTATATATAGTTTCACTCATGATTTAGTTGTTGAATCTAAACATGGGATTTATCAAGTTAAAAGGCCAGTGATTATATTTCCCTTGGAAGCTCCAATAATTTGGATTTATGGGGCATGCTACTATTTTTTAGGGCCATCACTTTGTCTATTTCAGTTGGAATTTATTATAACCCTTAATATACAAATAGTAATTTTCACTATACAAAGACTATATTATCAATGGTTATAACACATAATTTTCTTTTAAATTTGTTAGGATATAACTATTAATAACCCAAAATAACCATAGTAGTGAATTATTTTTCTATTATTTCATTTCTTAATAAGGAATTTATTATTTTGAAATATTAATTTCATTATAAAACTTTTCTCCATTACATTCTCCCCCCATTTAGAAATTTCCCTTGAATAATTTTAATTTTATACACTAAAATAGATGAGGGTAATTTTGTATCATTGACTCTTCTAGTTCCAAATATTCTTCCTCAAACTTTTTGTTCCAACACAACACTTTGACCAGGTGAGTTGTCTTATTTCATTGTAGTTTAGATCTATGATATAATATCTTCACCATATACTCTATATATGAATGCTCATTATCCAATAATACTTACTTTGGATTTAGTATAGGTGAGGGTTATAGCACATACTTCCTCTAGAGGGATACGTGGAACACATCATGTACTTGATATATGATAGGTGGGAGTTCTAGTTCACATGACATATCTCTTATGCGATCAAGGATATCAAAGGGGCCAATTTATCTTAGACTAATATTTCCCTTCTTCCTAAACCATATGAATTTCTTCCATGGTGATATATGAAGGAACAAAATTTCTCTAACCTCAAGCTTTAGGCCTAATCAATGATTTTATATATAGAATTTCTATCAATTTTTTATGAATTTAATATGACCCCAAATGGTTTGAACCTTATATTTCATTTATTAGACAAGATCAGGTCCCATCAACTTCCACTCTCCAGCTTTATCCCAACATATCAAAGTCTGACACTTATTCCCATATAGAGCCTCATAATGTTCCATTTGAATGCTAGAATGGAATCTTTTGTTACATGTGAACTTCACCAGGAGAAGGTTCTAGTACCAACATACTTGGAAATACATTCAACAAGATCTCAACATATCCTATAGATTTTGAATGGTCCTTTCATACTGACTATCCATCTCAGGATGATAATTAGTGCTGAAGCTCAGTTATATATACAACTCTTACTGAAGGCATATATAAAATATCTAGGTAGAAACCTGATATCGATCAAATATAATAGTGGGTGAAACTACTTATAGTCTTACCACTTTCTTTATTTATATATTGGTGAGTTGGTGAAGAGAAAAATATTCCTTAATAGTAACAAAATGTATTGACATGGCAAGGCATTCGACTATCATCCAAATGGAATTATTTCCTTTAAGTTTCATGGGAAGTCCTATGATTAAATCCACTATTATGTTTTCCAATTTCTATACTAGTATGGGAAATGGTTACATCATAACATTATACATTTGTTGTTCATACTTGACTTGTTGTCATACCAAGCATCAAGATAAAAACTGTGCAATCTCCTTCTTCATATTATCCCACAAGAAGTTTTCTTCAAGTCTCTATACACATTAGTGATTCTTAGACAAATAAATAAGGATGAGTTATGTTCATGATCTAGAGGTTACCTCCTTAGTTATGGTTTTTATGGGATAAATATCCAGGTTATAAACCATATCAATCTATCTTTAGAAAATCTGAACTTTGGAATATCCCCAACTTTTTTTGCAGCACCTCATCATATTTATATTTCTCCTTTATCCTATCAATAATGGATTATTGAGAATTTATTTGAGTAAGGTAGGATGTGGATCCTTTTATTATTATTATATCTATATTTTCAAATTCCAATAATATTGGATGCCTTTCATCCTCATCATAGATAGGGTTGCATGATCCTTTCTATTTAGATCATCTGTCACTTTGTTCATTTTACCAATATTGTAATGGATTGAAAAATCACAATCCTTGATAATCTCTAACCAACTTCATTGGAACATATTTGTCTTATTTTGAGTGAATTTTTACTTTAGTGTATTTATGATCTGTATATATCTCATAATTTTCTATATAGAGATAATGTCACCGAATATTCAACACGAAGATCACTAAGAACAATTATAGATCATGTTTTTTGAAGTGAAACTAAAGGATCATTAATTAGTGGGAGACATAGACTATTAATTTTTTTATATTGCATGAGTGAACACACAAATAACTATTTGGACACATAACTATATATCAAAAATTCTTTCTCACTGGTGGGTAATGTGAGTACATGTGTAGTGATTAACATATTAATCGTCTCTTTAAAGCTTTCTTCAAATTCATCATTACAAAAAATGTCACTCTTATAAGTAAACCTGGTTAGTGTGCTTGAAAATAATTAGGAGTTTCTAAAATATCAACGATAATACCTAGCTAATCAAGGAAACTAAATATCTTCATCATAGAGGGTGTTCTAGGTCATCCTTCAGTTGCCTATGTTTTTTAAGGATCCATAGATATCCATTTAATGGTAATAACATTATCTAGTAATGTTACTTGGTCTAGGTATAAGTTCAATTGATAATTAAACCACTCTTTTAGGAGGGAGACCAAGAATTTAATTATGAAACACATCAATATATTCCCTTATAATGTTTATGTCATCATGGATGAGTTTTTTACTTTGTATCAATAATTTGAGCTAGATACACTTTCTCATAAGGCAATAATATCCATGATTGAGATGATGATACCAAAGGAGATTCATCCTCTTTCTTACAGGTGTTTAGAATCATAGGGTGATTTGCGATATGTAGGGTTAATCACTTCTCCCAAAAATTTATATCGGCTCTACACAAGTAAAGGTTATCTATACCTAGAAAATCATCAAATTCCACTAAAGGTAGAATGATATGATTTTCATAACCATTATCACAATATTAAACTTGTTATAAAATAATCATATATTATTTTTCCCCCAATGATATCAAATCATTTTGGGTTGTGACTCTTTGTTCTTAGAAAAAGTAAACGATATGATAATATGACATGAATTTAAATACACCAAGATAAAGAAAACTCTGAAGTAGAGGTTATGTATACTTTAGTCAACATGATCTATATCAGCATAAGACTTTACTTGTTCCCTTGGTCTTAGAGATTTTTGGTTCTCACAAAGTTTTTTAGCCCTTGGAATAGAGCATTGGATTAGATAATTCCTAACTTATCTATATTTATGACATAGAACTTTTAATGGTATATTTTATTAAACTATATTTATATCTATTATGTTAACTAAACTCATCATTTTTCTATATAAATTATCTAATTTTCCATACTTTTTTCACACTTAAAACATATTTGAATTAAATTGTGACATTTCCATTGGTAACTCTTTATATAATTTTGAAATTTAGGAAATTGAATCTTCTATTCTTTATCAGATTTATCAAATAAACTTCCTTGAAATTTCACACTCCTCTTATTTCTAATATTTATACATTCAACTATGTTCCATTTGATAATTGTGATTTGTTATAGCTGGATTGTAAAATAAAAAGACATATTATTTTAGCTCCCATATTGTTAAGAATATCATTTTTCCAGTCATAACATTTCCCCTCACATTGGTTGTTGACTCGGTTCCTCATATTTTCAACCATTAACTAGTAATACAGAGAAAATTATAGGTGATAATTTTTTAAAAAATTAAATAAATTAATGAAAAACCATGAAAATTAGAGGGATAACTGATAAATGACATATATTATTTAACCTATGAATCTATAGGTTTTAATCAAAGTTATCCTTGAAATATTTCCTATCATATAATTTTATAAGAATTTTTATTCCCTTAATAATGGTTTATAAGGATATTACGAATTTACCAAACCATGTCCCCAAGGAGTGTAAAACTAGGTGTTCATAAAGGCCTACTTTCATACACTAGGTGATGATCAAGTCAATCTAAACACACCATTTTCAGGGTTATTACCCCTATGTACAACTTTTCTAGAGCCACATCCACTTTTAGTATCCAGATAGGGATTTATTTTCTTAGAAAAAAATTACTCTATATTTTACCAAAATTTAGGGATGTTTTAATATGTTTAATCTTATCCCTAAGGGTTTCACTTGAGTTTTCTAATCTTAATCCTGAAAAACAATTAGAATTTTCCATGATACCAACTTTGAAAACCCATATTTAATACACTTTTTTCATGAATTATTACATAAAGATACACTTAATACATCCCCATAAGATCATGAGGACTAGTGTATTTGGGAAATTAGATATATAGTATAACAAATTAAAAACCAATAAAAGTACATAAACTTAAACTCTATAATATTCCTTCACGTATGGGATCCTATAGTTCGGTTCACTTGCTTCGAATGAGGTTGAGATAACTATTATGTGAGTTGGTTTCGTTGTTTAAATAGGGACAAAATTTGGCCATAGTGTGTAACCTCCTTGTAAGACCCCATGTTCATGAAAGTAGGGGGGAGGTGAGGTGGATCAGTTGGAGTCCTCCTTCCAGTGGGCTTAAGATTAAAGTGGACAGTTCATTCATGAGAAGGTTCATGAGAGGTGGAGGGGTTTTATGTGACTTGAGTGGATCGATTCTGTTGGCGTTCAACACTGCTTATGGACTGGGTAGTTTTATGGGGGAGGAGGCTCTAACGCTACTTACAGGGATCATAGTATGCAAGAGACAAGGACTTCATGTTCCTGAAGTGGAGTCAGACTCAAGGGTTTTGGTGAAAATGATTTAAGGGAGGTTGGAGGTTCCTTGGGACTTGGTTTATGTTATCAGGAGGTGTGATTTATAGACTAATAAAGGGTAACTCATTCATCATAGCTGTAGGAAGAACAAATTTATTATGGATTCACTTTATAAGATTGGGAGACTTGGAGAGGAGGTTTCCATATATGATAGTTTGGGTTCACTACCTTTAGAGTGCAAGTTCTTTGTTGTTGGGGATGCCTTTGGGTTGCACCATTTTGTCCCCCTTAAGGGTTTAATGTTTAGGCAGTTCTTGTACTTTTCTATTTTAGTTTAATTTATAAAAAGTAATTTTTAGTCATAATATTCCATCATATTCTCTTGATTTTTTCTAATACTGCATGAGTTAACTTGGTGACATACATAAGAAAGAGGTGAGCTATAAATACCAATCAGGTAATAATCAAGTAATAACATCATGAAAGTTACACATGTGATTTAATAGGCATATCAACAATACATAAAAGCAGTGATAATCATAAACATGAACATCAAATCATGATATACAGTGATAACAAGAAGGTAACATTGGAATGTGGAAACAACATAAAACATGACCTCATAAAATAATTCAGGGATAACCACCAAGAAAACATGACATAGTGATCTTAGGATAACATATCATAAACAATAAATGGAATATCACAATATACAAACATTACCAAATGCATTGGAGGGCTATATAATTCTAGGTGCACTCATCACTTTCATATCAAGTACATGCATAAGTGTTCCACTTAGATCATATAACATAAGGATGTCTTTCATTAGTTTTAACACCATAGTTAAGGATTGAAGGTTAAATACATGTAAATACCCAATAAATTAATTATAGGTACAACTTGGTGAATACCCTTAAGTGGATATTTTTAAGGGTATCCAATACAAAAATGTTTGGCTTGGAAAATCGTAAGATAATTTCGGCTACATAACAGGGGCACATAAAGGTTTATAAAAAGGGAGAATGAGAGAGAAAGGAGTCTCTAATTACTTGGGAATCATAAGGATAGTAATATTATTTGTAAAAATATATCCAAACTTGAGTAATTGGAAATAAAATGGCATGACATAAAGAAGGTTCTTGAATAAAGAGGATAAGGATAGGATACCTTAACTTGAGAGGGAACTTCTAAAATATTGTGAGGAGATTCTTAAGATATTGGGGACACCCTATGATGGATCTAGAGAGGGAAGGGAAAAGTTAATTCATGCTTCAAGAGTATTAAGTGAAGAATAATGGGAGTATGGGTGGGTTTATATATCAAAATATAGGATAATTCATTATTAATTTCCAAACATAGGTTTTAGACTTTATATGATAATGTAATAAAAAAACAATTAGTGGGTTTTTCCCATGGTTTCTTCCAAATAAAAGTGGTTTTATGTATTTTATAAAGTTATGAACCAAAAAAATTAAAATAATTCCTTTAGTTATGTGGAAGTGAGTCATGTTTATAATGAATTGATTTTATATCCTTAAAATATAATATAGGATTTGAAGGATTCATTAAGGGTTTATAAAATTAAACAAATAACTTAAAAATCAAATTATTTTAAAAGGTAAATTTTTTCTTGTATAATATTTATAGTATTTAAGATACCATGTTTTAGATTTTATGATGTCATAATACATAACATATAATTATACCATGTTTAATTTTTACCAAAAAATGAAACTATCATATAAAATCATGAAAAATTTACTGTTGGATAATTTCTACATGCTACTTTCAAAAATAATATTTATTTTTTCAAAATAATTCTCTAAAGATGATAATTTACACTTTTAAATTAGAGATCCCAATTTTTAAAAAAATACTATTTTCTTTACAATAACAGTTTTCTGACCCTTATAATAATTAAATTTGAATTCATAAAATTATATTAGTATTTATATTTAATTAACATAATTTTAAAATATTTTTTTAATAAAATATTGTTTATTTAAAAAATTATTAAACTCATAAAATATAGTGTCTTGATTGAGACTATATATTTTATAAAAATATATTTTTTGTTTCATCATATCAAAATTTTATTTGTATCAAAACTCATTATTTAATCATTTAAAAGGTAATTTTAAAAAATGATAAATATAATCACTATTTTATTAGAAATAAAATATAAAAATACATATTGTTAGAGTCTAGAAACATATCTGTTTATTAAACTAGAGAATTCCCTATGCGTAAGGTGTCCGATGGTGATATTTTCTTAAGGTGGTTTGAAGACTTGGTTTGGGCTATGATTTAGATAAGATTTAACATCTATCATAAATGGTTTCAATCATGCTTCAGTTGTTGAATCTCTGTTTGAGCAAGGTCAAGAGAAAATAAAAATGATTTTATCTCCCTTAGAAGCTCTAATAAATGGGTTTTATAGGGTATGATCCTACAAGTCAAGGCCATCACTTCCTTGGTATATGTTAATTTGAATTTATCATAAGTCTTAATATACTAATATAAATGGTCAGTATAAAATAGTTATGTTATCAATGGTTATGATGAATAATGATATTTTAAATCCAATAGGATAAAAATTATAATAGTCCAATACAATCAGAGTAGTGTATGTGTTTTTTATAATTTAAATTATCAATAAGGAATATGTTCTTCTGAAAAGGGAACTTCATTATAAAACTGCAGGTTATTGCCCAAAAATTCATTCATGAATCTCAATTTTATTTTTATAAAAAGAGTCAAACCAATATATCTTGATAAAGAACTCTCATTGATCATTGGTGGAGAAGGTGAATTTAAAATTATGATAATATAGAAATATATCTATTATATGGAAATTCCTAATAATATCCAAATATTATTTGAGAATATGATGTTCAACATATTAACTCATCACACATGATCTTTTTAAAAACTAAAACATGGTTGAAATGGAATTATTGATGATAAATTGTATTACATTTATAATTATAAATGGATTTATTTCCCAATGATACAAAGATCTATAGAAGCATCATAATCATATAAAACATATGATCAAAAAATTACTAAGAGAACTAAATTTATTATTTCACATTATATTTCTAATTTCTCTTTATATTTTATCTGTTAATTTCATTTTTCATATTCATTTCCTTCTTTGATTTTAAAAATTTGAAAGATGGTTGAGAAAGTTAAAAATGGTGGATAAAGTTATGTTTTTTCAACATGTTCATGACTAATATGTTTACACTACAAGTTTTTTAATGGAACAAGGAGTATTTCACTATATTATAATTTTCATTCTACATGAATGCACATGTAAATTGATTTATTTTATATTTAATATGAACTTTTCAATTTTCCTAGATTTTGTTTTGGATTTCAGAAAATGTGGATATTGTTTAGTCAAAGAATAACTTCATTTCATTATTCTAGAAATATCAATACATTTTATATGAATTTAATCTAACATGAGTTTTTGTTGATGTTTTTATAATTATGGAAATTGAATTATTGGTAACTTAAATACTATATAACTTTGTAAATTTTGAAAAAATATGATGACATAAATTTCTATGACAAATTATATCTATTAAATTTAAGAGCAGTGTAACTGTACTATATTAGCTCATTGGTAGATGAAGTAACATGTTGAGTTCATTAGTAGATAGAAAAGTTGTTGCTGATGCATTTACAACTTACTCCAAGATTTATGAATTCTAACCATTGGAGTTTTTTATAACATTATATAAAAATATATACCCAACTTAATAATAAGAAGTATAATTGTAACTACAATTAATATCAATAATTTTGAATGTTATTGATAATTTTGAAGCTTTATAATTTGTTTCTAAAGGAACTTTTGGTCAGTGCAACATTTTTTTCCCAGTTTCTTTATCCGTGAGCTTTAATTATGTGAGGTTAGTCTCATAATTATTTTACTATTTCTATCATAATTATTATTTTACTTATCCTATGTGATCCTGGAATTCTAGGGAGAAGAAGACAGGAATATTTGATCTTATAGATCTAGGGATTCTCTAGAGGGGAAGATAAAGATCAGGGACTTCATATGTGTAGAAGATTTCTAAAACTGAAAGGATTTGTCAAGGACTTCCCAAGATAGGAAGGAGACCTTAAAACATGTATAAAATTAGGGATACCTTACAATAGGATGAAATTTTTGGATACCTTATGTGATGTCCCTGACCAGATTTATGTTAGAGTTAGTGTTCTAGGACTAACTACTTGTACTTTGATTATATGTATATTATATGTATTGAATATTAATTAAAAATATTATTACATATTGTTCATTTTATTCATGAATTTAATGTAATATTATCCTAGATTATTTTTCATTTTTATATGTTCATAGAAGTTCTCCACTATGATGATAAAATTTAAGTTCTATGAAAATTTTCTTAATATAGTTATATGGTTGGATGACATACTATGATGGGGCACATAGTACATAGACCGTGAGGTGTTAGTACTCATAATAGGATGAGGCTTCTTCTTATGAAGTTCTCACTTGGTAATCTCAAAGATGACAGATTATGAGAATAGAACATCTAGTAGGAATTCCAAAAGTTTTTTTTATCATTAGATATTCCTATCTGTTATAATGTGTAATTTTTCTTAGACATTAAAATTATAATTAATACATGTCATGACTCACACACTAGGATTTACTAACAAAAACATTCACACCATATGTTGGAAGGAAGTAGTGTATTTTGGGTTCATCATGATTGACATGTCATTAATGGATAAATTGATGAATGATTTCTTCCTTCCATATTTATGGGAGTTGACATCTCATCCCTTTTATTAGAATATGACCATAACCTAAATTCTATGTCCATGGTGTAACGACATGTCTATTTAAGATAGTAAAAGAAAGATGTATCAAGCATATAGGTTGATGAAACCATCATGAAACTTGTTTGAAGATATATTGTAACAATGAGATTATATTACATAATGAGTGTTCATATGAGTTTTTCATCACTATGACATTATGTTCTTTCTCTTGGGTTCCTTGACCCGTTGCTAGATAGTAAACTTATAATTTAGGTAATCCCTCCAAATGTCAATGATAAAGAATCCTAGAGGGTCACAAACTAAGTGTTCTAATTGATCTTAATTAAATTCTATTTGAATCTAATTACTGGAATAAATATTATTCTTAAGACTAAAGAATAATTTTATTCAAGTTATATTGATCGCATAAATTAAATAAATATTTATTCACCGGCATGTGAATAAAAAAATATATTTTTTATTTTATTTAATATTTAATACATATTTATTCACTGTTATGGGAATGGAATATTTATTTATGAATAAAATATTTATTTGGGTGTTAAATAAATACTAATAAGTTTAAACAGACTAAGATCACGTTTGGTGATAAAATAATTATTTACATGCCGGTAAATATTATTTATCAATTTACAAAATTTGTCAAACCACAATATAATAATAATATTATTATGTGTCATGGGGTTTATTAAAAGGTTTTAAATTTTATTTAATGGATGACATTCAATTAAATAATATTGTAACCTAAACACAAACTCTATAAATAGATTGTTATGACTATTGTATATTGAATCCAAAAATTTAGAATAGAGAATTGTTGTGCACAATGAATTTTATTGCAAATCCTCCATATCTATTCCTATCAATAATGGGAAATAAAAGATATATTTATTCAATAATAAATAAAGGTTTGTCAAGAATGAACAATGAAAGACATTTGATTCATTGTGGTAGAACCTAGATATTGATTGATTTTTATTAGAGATCATTGGAGTACGTGTGGATCACCTCTAGAGAAATTCTATCATTCGATCCTCATAGCACAATAAAGGAAATCTAAAAGGGTCTTTTTAAATGATCAATATTCATCAATGAATAATGTTCCTAATCTCAGGTATTTATTTATTGAGATATTAAATAAATTAATTATAAATTTTATGTGCAAGATCCTCACCCATGGTTTTAGGAGATGATTATTAAAAGAAATTTTAATATATCACCCACTACTTCATGCTTCCACTACACTTAGAATTGAAAAATGTTATTATATTGATTATGTTTAAATTTATAATTATTTATTTGATTGTTAATCTATGCGAAATTGTGGTTAGAATTTAATTTAATATTATTCATTATTTAATCTAATTTTAATTAACATGCTTTGACATATTAATCTTTTTGGATCAAGTATTTTCATTTTTTAAAGGTCTAATAACAAATAAGTAATGATCATATATTTCATTTGGAACTACCAATTTTTTGGTCGGTAATATAGGGTAACACAACATGTACTCATAAGTACACATGATGTACCCTAGTGCACTGCATCTGGATGCTCCAAGGGATACAGGACATGACACATAGTAAATAACATGGTGTATGTAAAATTTTGACCATCTAGGGTGGCATGTGGGTTATCTAATTACATGGCGTGTATCAGTGTATGCACCATATAGTCTACACAGGTTAACAACATAAACCGTACAATTTGTGTGGTCGTTATACATGGTCAAAACTATGTGAGACTGAAAACCTGTATCATTTATGATATACATGACATGTATAGGTGTACACAATTTGTAATTCATCAATTCACACATCCTAATAACATGTCGATCAACTCGTTGAGAAAATAAAAAATATGGATCAAAGAGATACACAATGTGTAGATGGCTTGTACACACCGTGTAGTCCACCGAGACACACAACGAAGATCCAAAAATATATCCTGGACACACATAAAGAGGAACACATGGCGTGTAGTTAGTCTATACAAATCATGTATTCTGGATAAGGTACACACCACAGACCCAGGTGCATGACCCAGATACACGAAAATAGAGATACAAGATGTGTAGCGGAATATACATACCATGCAGTCTCCCATTAAGGTAAATAATTAAAAATTAGACTAAATTGAGATATTACAACATTATAACCTTATTTTATTAATCAGAACACCATTGTGTGTTTGAAAATTTAATAATGGTTTTAAAATAATTTTAAATTATCAATTAATTTATTTGAAAAATATATATTTCATTATTGGTTCTGCCTTTTATTTTACATGAATGCCATAAATGATGGGTATCTAAAATAAAATTTTGATGATCATTAAGATTAATGGGAATTAATTAATTAATTAATGTAATCTCATTTATCTTAATAATAAAGAACAAAAAAATAAATGAATGCTATCCAGTTACTTTTACATATTCATTACATGTATGACCATTCATGAGCTTGACCAATACCCGTGTATGTATTTGATGTTTTAATTTAATTTATTACATGTTTTATTTTATTTAATATTAAATTAAATTATGGAATATGAGCCATCCTTCCCCCATTATTATGTATGACCTGTGTGTCCAAGGATATTTACGTAATCCACTTTTAACAAATCCTTTGGTTCCGATCACCTTTATGTGAGTCATAAATACATATAATTAATGGAGTATCCCAAGGATCATGGAGGAAATTCAAGATGAAACCATTATAATTTAAACTCAGGTGATACATAGGTGGGATGCTGTAACTCATGCCAAGAATGACAATATGAGTTATTTCCCCTAGGTCAAAGGATGATTTAATGGACTCTCATCAAACCAACCATTAGATAAATCTCATGAATGAGTTATTTAGTTATTTATTTATTTTTATATACTAAATTATTTATTTTATGAATTCAAGTTCATGATCACATAAATAAATAAATTAATGCACAATGATTGAAATTAAATAAATGAATTATGCATAAATGTTTTATCCAAAAAGGTTAATTAATTAAGTAACATCCACTTAATATTAAAAATACATGTAAAAGATAAAATGAGATAAAATTTATTCATAATAAATAAAAAAAACCTCAATTAAATATTAAGTTAGACTTAGAATTTCATTACCTGATTGGGAATGAAACTCAAAAGAACAAAGTGTTTTACCAACCCTTATCGAGACACTTACTTTTATAATGGGATTTATTTTAAATCTTTTTTGTTGAATTAACCATTTTATATCAATATAAGTATACCTTGATGTACTTAGTGTAATTTTTAGGCTTGTTTTGAATAAATTCAAGTTAGGATTTTAGGATAGGGGAGTCCACTAAGCGGATCAAGGAGATACAATCCTATAGTTGTCAAAGACCTACCCACCTAAATACCTTCTAGTAGCTTCAATAACCCTTTTTTGGTGTTATGGAAAAGGGGAATATAAATCCTTGAAATAATAATTTTAGAGCAACTAGAAATTAAAAGTCAAATGGCGAGGGCAATTGAAACTTGATAAAATATTGGGAGATTTAATAAAATTAATTAATTAATTATATCTTACCCAAATTGTAATCAAGAATTATGCTAATAATATTCTCTTTTAATTGTAGAATAAAATGGAAATATCATCACCCCCATTATCCCAACAATAAATATTGGATAAATACAACCTCCTAACCGATAGTAACTTCTAGGAATGGTACAGACGCCTTTAGGTTGTACTATGCCATAAACAACAATCTTACATTCTAGAATCCACATTTACTGATCTGCCTACTAAGGTGGAAAGTGATGAAGAGTTAGTTGTTTATGAGAAACATACTAATGAAAAAATCAATGCTTAATTTTTGATACTTTATTCTATGCCTATTGAACTCATGAAGTCTCATGAAAACATGGATTCATATAGAATTATTGAGCACCTTTGTGGTATTTACTAGGAAAGATCTAAAAATAAACTTTTAGAGATTTACAAGGCTCTCTTTCAAAGAAATATTGTAGAGGGTTCCATAGGTATTCTTCATGTAGTCAATATCATTAGCTATATTGAGGGATTATAGGTTATAGGGTCTAAAATCCCCAAATAACTAGGATTTGATATCATTATAGTCTCACTCCATCAAATCTTCTCAAGCCATATTATTAATTTTAATATTAATAACATTGATAATTATTTGATAGATCTTATTAATATTATTTACCAAGTATACAAGGATATGAAGTGGGAGAAACCATATGTCCTTATGGTGAAAAAATGTAAAGGGAAATAAAATAGATTTAAGACCAAGCTTCTCCACTCCCTTCCAAGAATAGGAAGAGCATGGGGTAAGCAATGGAACATGATGTTTTCTATTTCAAAAGTGGAAAGAAGGTCTACTGGAAGAAAAATTTCACCCATACAAATAAGTAAGGGGAAGTTTTAGGTGCATTTGTCATTGAGTTCAAATTATCTATTTCTAAAAATTGTGTACTAGATACTTCTTATAGTTCTCACATATGTATTCAAATATGGTAACCATGTAGACTTATAAATATTGACTAAGGGGAGGTATATCTATGAGTATCCAATAGAGATAAATTTTCTACTATAGTTATTGGGGAATACCACATCATGTTCCCAACTAAAATGATATTAGTTTTGAAATGTTGTTATTATGTTCCATATGTTACGAAAATCATTATTTATATATCCAGAATTGATACTGATGAATTTATTTTCAAATTTCAGAATAAATGTTTCTTATTTTATAAATATGGAATCATTTACCATAAGGAACATTTAAATAATGATATTTATGTGTTTTATTACATGTACCAAGTAATGGAAATCGATAACGAAGTTACTTTACATAAATCATACCACACCCAAATTTGGCATCACTGGCTCAATCATGTAAATGAAAATCACCTGACTAAATTACATCAAGATGGGTATTTTTATTCTTTGGAACTACATCCACTTGGTGTATGTTTCATATGTATACAAGAAAAAATAACTAAATCTCATTTAGTGGGAAAAGTGAAATGGATAAAGTGCTTCTTGAATTAATTCATACTGATGTGCGTGGATCATTTCCTATTGGATAAATGTGAGGGTACTCATACTTCATAAATATTACAGATGATTTTAGTAGATATGGATATGGCTAAAAAATGTGGTATAAGTAATATTATTTTGATAAATTCAAGGAATACAAGATTGAAGTTGAGAACTATCTTGGTAGGATATTAAGAAACTACGCTCAGACTATAGTGGAAAATATCTTAATCAAGACTTCATTGATTACTTATGGGAATTTGGGATTTAATCATAACTCACTCCACCTTACACACCTTAGTAGAATAGTGTATGAAAAACGAGGAACCACACCTTTTTGGACATGAGTCATGTGATCATTCCATTATCCTTTTTAGGATATGCATTGGAAATAGAAGAAAATATACTAAACCAAGTACCAACTAAATTAATAAATGGAATTATATATTATTTTTGGAGTGAAAAAAAACCATGTTATCGAATTTACATATGTGGAGAAGCGAATAATTTGTTAAAGCCTCTTTAGGTAACAAACTCTCACCCCAAGGTAAGAAGTGTAACTTTATAAGATACCCCAAGGAAACAAGGGGATATTACTTATAAGATCTCTCATAAAAAATTTTTATTGTAAAAATAAATTATATATTCCTTAAGTGGGATCACATATCTAAAATAGATAGTGGGATAAAGATAGTCCTCGATGAAGTCAAGGATCATGACACCCAAGATTTGGTACATTAATAGATTCTAAAAAGTCCATGGAAGAATTTTTTTTATAGATACATAAGTACTGTGTATGTGTAAAATAGAAGTTAGAGAACCATAAAATTATGGTTTACTAGTCAATGAGGATAGTGAATCATTATTAATTAATAATAATGATCTCTAACCTAAAAGGATACAGTAAATGGAATATATGTTTGTAAGTGGAAAGAATCAAATAATTCTAAAATAGATTCCATGTATCAAAACCATGTATAGATTTTGGTAGAACCACCAGAAAATGTTAAGCCCATTGGTTTCAAATGGGTATTCAAGAAGAAATAGGACATGGATGGATAGGTAAGTACCTATAAGGTGTGACTGGTTACAAAAGGGTTAAAACAGTGTTAAGGCATTGACTATGATGAAACATTTCCACTAGTAGTAATGTTGAAATACATCATAATTATACTTTCCACTGCATCCTTCTATGATTATGATATTTGAATAATGGAATTAAAAACATATTTCCTTAATGGGAACCTTTATAAAGATTTCTATATTACAAAACCTATAAGGTTATTATCTCAAAAGGATTCCACCAAGGTATTAAAGCTACAAAGATCCATTAATAGATTAAAGAAAGAATCCAGGTCTTGGAACATTCATTTTGATGAGGCCATAATGGAATTTGGATTCATAAAGAATGAATGTGATATTTGTGTCTATAAATGGGTTAGTGGGAGTCTAGTCAATTTCTTGATAGTATATGTTTATGAAATATTACATATTAGAAATGAAATACTAGTCTTATAGTCTGTTAAGTAATGGTTGAATAAATGATTATCTATAAAGAAATTAGGCGAGGAATCATATATTCTTGAGATCAAGATATATCGTGATACATCCAAGTGGTTACTCATACTAAGTTAAAGTACATACATTGTCAAGATATCGAATATATTCAATACGAAACAATCCAATAGGGGACTATTTCCATGTCACATGGTATTCATATTTCTAGGAAAATGTATCCTCATACACACGAGGAAAGAAAAATAATGGAAATTTATCCATACTCATTAATGATTGGGATATTCATGTATAATATTACATGTACAAGGCTATATGTAGCATATGAATTGAGCACGGAAGGCAGATATCAAGATGATCTAGGTGACAACCATTGGAGGGAATTAAAGTCTATACTTATGTATCTGAAGCATACTAAGGATATATTCCTGGTACATGGAGGAGATGAGGAACTATTCATCAAAGGATATTAAGATGCAAGTTTCAAAACTGATTAAGATGACATGAAGTCACAAATTGGATACATATTCACTTTTAATGAAGGTACTGTGAGCTGGAAGAGATTAATACAGGTTGTGGTCATAGATTATATAGTAGAGTGTGAGTATATTACAACTTATTAAGAATATAATGATGTAGTATGGATTCATAACTTTATCCAAGAGCTTGACATGGTACCTATTAGTAAAGATCCCATCACACTCTATTTTGATAATACTGTAGTGGTGGCTCTCGCAAAAGATCCAAGGTCAAATCCGCTGGTGAAGAAAATAATTTGGACGTATGATATATTAAAGGATTTTTTCATAGATAGGTGAGGTTTCAGTGAGAATTAATTCCATGAAATACAATATGGGAGACACCTAGACTAAATCCTTGACTCAGTAGAAACATGATAATCATGTGAGGTCTAGATGACTAAAAGTCATAGGCAGTTGGCTCTAGTCCAAATGGGAGTTCATTATAGTTGGTGTCCTTAGACCAACTAATTATACTTTGATTACATGTATATTAAATGTATTGAATATTAATTAAAATTATTTTTAAATATTTTTTATTATTCTGTATGGATTTAATGCAATATTTTCTTAGAGTATTAGTAACATTGATAAGGTCATAACAAATCCCTTCTTTGATGAGATCCTTAAAGTGATATGAAAGTATTCTTAATATAGTTCTATAGTTAGATAACATACAATGATGGGATATATAGTATTTAGACTATCAAGTGTGAGTAATCAAAAGAGGATGAGGCTTCTTCTATTTAATTTCATAATTAGTAATCTCAAAGACATGATATTTTGAGATAAGACCCCCCAGTGGGAATTTTTCATGTTATGGTCTCATCAGATATGCCAATCTATGAGCATGTGTAGTGGTCCTTAGACATTAATATTATCATTAATACACTTTATTACTCACACACATTGATTTACAAGAAAAAATAGTCATGCCTTATGATGGTGGGAAGTTGGGTACGTTGGCTACACCATGATTGACATGTCATTAATGGACAAGTCAAGGAATGATTTGTACCTTCCATATTTATGGGAGTTGATATCTCGACACTTTTACTAGAATATAACTATTTCCTAAATTTTATGTCCATGGTGTAATTCCTTGTTTATTTTAGATAGTCAAAGAAAGATGTATTAAGCATATAGGTTGATGATACCATTGTGCAACCTGTTTGATGAGATATTGTAACAAAGGGATTAAATTACATAGTGAAAATTCATATGTTGTTATCATCTTTGTGAAATTATGTTCTTTCTCTTGGGTTCCTTAACCCATTAATAGATAGCAATCTTGAACTTTAGGCCAGATCGTCTAATTCCAATGAGAAAGAATACTAGAGGGTCACAAACTAAGTGTTTCTATTGACCTAAATTAAATTATATTTGAATTTAATTAATAGAATAAATATTATTCTCAAGATTAGGGAATAATCTTATTCAATTTATATTGAGCATATAAATTAAATATTAATTATTCTATGTTATGTGAAGAAAAATATTCATTTATTTTATTGAATATATAATAAATATTTATTAACTATTATATGAATGAAATATTTATTTATGAATAAAATATTTATTTGGGAATTAGTAAATAACAAGGAGTTTAAATGGTCCAAGACCGCGTCTAGTAATAAAATAATTATTTACAAGCTGGTAAATATTATTTATCAATTTTTTTAAGTCGGAGAACCACAAAATAAAATTATTTTTATTATGTGGAATGGGGTTTATTAAAGGTTTTAAATGTTATTTAATGGATAGAATTAAATTAAATAATAATTTAACCTAAACCCTATCTATATAAATATATGGTTATTTTTATTGTGTATTGCATCTAAAAATTAAGAATAGATAATTTTTTCTCACTAAAAATTTTCTCTTGACTCCCCATTCTCTCCACCACTCAATAATGAGAAACACCAATTTTTTTCTTCAAGGTTGAAGAATTAACAATCAGTAATGAAAAACACATGACATTAAATTTTCCATGCTAGCACCTGAATATTGAGTGGTGTTTCTCAGAGATCATTATAGCACGTGTGGATAACCTCTAATGGGATTCTATCCTTGGATCCTCACAGTGAAAAGAAGGAAATCCGAAAGGGTCTTTTAGGATGATCAAAATTCATCAATGAAGAATGTTCCTAAGCACATGAATTTATTTCAATAGATACTAAATAAATTAATTATAAATTTTACATGCAAGATCTGTTCTCATGGTTTCAGGAAACGATTATTAAAATAAATTTCAATATATTTCCCACCACCGCATGCTTCCTCTTCACATAGAACCGTCAATTTACTCATAAGTAACCCTACCAGAGGGTCACATGGCCTTAAGTGCACATCACCATATGCTAGAGGTCACTAAAAAGTAGCGAGGGTCTGATGATGGTATAATAGAGATACTATAACCTTTTGTAAAGAATTAAAAACCTCATAATGGAAATTTAATGAATTAAAAGTTGATAATTACAACTCATAGCTTGGAAAGGGCTAAAAAACCCAACCATGAAAGAACATATGATGGTACATGTAAAATGGAGTCATCACATATGGAAGGTGATACATATATAATATATATAGATGAAAATAAATAAATTAACATGACAACCCATATCCTATAAGTATTCTGAGTACATTATCGGTTGATAGCCCCTATTCCAAGTGCTATCAAAAAAAATTTAACAAAAAAGAGGCACCATACATGGTCTTAACATACAATTAGGATATTTGATTAAGGACCAAGTGATGGCCTCAACATGGTGTGAGTAAAACTATTTAGGATACCACAAACAATGCTTAAATCACTTCTAGTTAGTGAGTATAAAATAAAATGATTTTAGTATATAATTTTAAGTAAAATAGTAAAATTAGTGAGTGGTATTTATCATGGGACCATAGGTAGTGCCCGAATGACCCTTCCTGCTTCGGCCTAAGCCTGTTATCTTTGAAAACTGTTCCCCAAGAGGTATTCATATGACCAATGGGATTAATCCCATGCATCTAAAAACCAGAATCATATGTGAATCCATGGAATAGGTCTAGTCATTCACATGCTATGAAACTGTATGGATCTAATAAAATCTCCATGTAATTATAGGGGTGTAATTTGGTGGGTCAACCCATGGGGATCAAGCTATGGTGTATAGATCTTGAATATTTTCTAATAGATGAACTCTCAACTTTCCAATTTATAATGGGGATCTAAGTTAACCCAATTATCCATTCTAATGTAAATTTTATGGGATTTATTGGTATACAAGGAGGTAATCCAAGGAGTTCCATGTCTATGAAAATTTAGAAGAATATGGGATCTCATCTTGGGAATTATAATGTTATAGAGTATTCAGGTGATTCCATGATGCCAAGATGATACAACAATGAATATAAGATATTGATCATATCCAAGTAGATTGTAATGACCCAAACTTTCATTAATGGAAATCCCTATTGATCTAATTAAATGTCTCTTTATGTAAAATGTTTATATAAAATGTCAACTTCTTTGGTTTTATGTTAAGAATTGTGACTATTTATAATATATTCGTTGAATAGTGATCACATGATTAGTATAAATATAGGGCTTTAACAAATACGATTTACCCAGACAAAGGAAGTGATGGTCTCATCCAGTAGACGTGCCCCATAAGAAGCCCATTTGTCGGAGCATGTAAAAGAGGTGGCATCATTGGGCTTCGCTCTTGACCAAGCCCAAGATGATCTTGAATATGTTAAGCTCGAGCGGAACCACCTACGAGAGAAGTGGAAGTTGATAGAGATACCACCCGAGCAATGTTATCCGAGCCACCCCAAGAGTCGGTCACCATCGCACAACTTACCCTTCGATCTTATGCAGGTGTTATAAGGGGTTATGTAACAAGACATTAGCACTATGGTCATGTACATTATTTTTGTATATAATAATGAATATACCTTCATTTTATTATTTTTACCTTATAGATAGTTTTTAAAGCACAAATAGTTTTTTTAGTTAATATTCAACTAAGAAATATATTTTGATGAATTAATGGATTTTTGAATTAATTTTTTCTAATAAAATATTATTATTATTATTAAATTAATTTTAATTAAATATAAATTATTGTATAATTTTATGAATGCAATCGTAATTTTTATTAAGGTTTAGAAGCCATTTTTTTTCAAAACCCATGAATTTTCGATAAATGTCGGTTTTTATTTTAAAAGTGAAAATTAACATATTTAGAAAATTATTTAAATAAAATGAATATTATTTTTGGAATCAAGACTTTGAAATTATCCCACGGTGAATTTTTCATAATTTTCTGAGACAGTCAAATTTTTGGGTAAAAATTAAATTCTGTTTAAATATATTATGTGTTTTATGACATCATAATGACCCAATAGTGATGTAATAAAATACTATAAGCCTTATGTTCTGCCAATATATGTTTTAAAATTAAAATAATGTAATTTAGGGTTTGTTTTACTTATTTTAAAAGGCATTATTGGACCCTTTAATGCTTATTAAACATCTTGTCTTTTTCAATTGATTTCCTTGGGAGTGTGACTCACCTCCACATAAGGAACCCCATTATTTTAAGAAGTTCGGAATTTTTCCTTATAAAATATTTTTTTCCACTTCCCTTTTCCAAAAACCATGGAAAAAAACCATGGTATGGTTTGTGGTTTGTATTAGTTTAATGTGAGGTGTCCCAAACCTAAATAATAATAAATTCCCTCACCTTTCCTATATAAACCCACCCAATATCCCACTTTATCCTCACTAAAAGCCTTTGGAGTTCGTACAACCTATACCCTAATCTCTCTATAATCTTTTCAAGGTTCCACAAGCTCCCAAGAAGCATCTCTCAAGCCTCTCTCAAGCCTTTGGAAGCACACTTCCAAGTAAGAGTTTTTCTTCCTTTCTCATTTTTGTCCAATTTTCTTAACGTTTTTATGCCCTTTTAATTTCAATTATAAATGTCGGGGTATGGTTTTGAACCTCCCCATACTGCCCTATTTACTTTTTAATGATGGGATACCCCTTTATCTCTTATTAAATGCCTCCCATGTACACCCGTCACTATGCCGAAATTTCGAAAGGAATTTCTCTCTCCTTTTTACATTCAAGAAATTATTTTATATCATGACTCTAAATTCCATAAAAATTGTTGGTACATGTATATATATGAACCCATTAATGTCCATTTCATGTAAATATTATGAGACAACCATTTCTCTCTCATCAACCATTTTTATGAATTCTTACGTCACGTCGTTACACTGCCGAAATTACACCGATTTTCTAAGCCAATGTCATTGTGTAGTGAATACCATGCCCATTTCTCTATCAAGGGTATTCAACTTTATGCACATTTACTTATTGATTATAAAGTTTCATTTATGAATTCCACATTCCTTTATCATGGAATAAATGATTATGTTTTATGAATCCATGTTATATGATCCATGTGGCACACTTATGCATGAAATGAAATTTTTAAGAAGGGTGCGCCCTTATAGCGCTCCCATGCATTAGGTAAAGTGTAGTATAATGATACATCATGTGAAATGTGTGTTTACTCATGATAATTCTTGTGCAACTAGGTTTTAATCATTCTTAATGTTCTATGAGTATTTACTCATGCTCCATGTGCAATGAGCCTTGTCTCATGCTAATTCCATGTTAAGTGTTGTTTCCACATTTCCATGTTATGATTATCATGATTTATCATGCCTTTATGTTTATTCTTCTATAATGATCTATTGATATGAATATTTTCTAACATTTATTGTATTCCTTTTTTTATTCCATGATTTTTCCCTTACTGAGCTTTATAACTCACCCTTTTCTTATGCATGTCCTCGGGTTATCCCATGAAATGCTAAGTACGAGGGAATGTAGGGGTAATGTAAAGGAAGTTTTCAATAAAGATGTTGTATTCCATGTTTTAAGTTGTTATGTAATGATCCTAAGCCCAAAATACACTATACCTCTAAATATTTTATATTGTATTAAGTGAATTTTATGTAATAAATTATGTTTAATTGTGTATTAAAAGATCAGGGTTGTCTCAGTTGGTATCAGAGGATAGATTTAGTTATTTTTGGGATTAGGATTAAAAAACCCTAGTAAAGCCTTAAAGACAAGACTAAGTATAATAAAAACATCCCTAAGTTTTGGTGAGTATTGAGTAAGTGGTTTATCAAGCAAATACATCCCTGTCTGGATATGAGTTGGTAGAGGCGACTCTAGAACATATGTATCCTAGGGGTAAAACCTAAAAACACCACTTTGAGCTAGACTCAAACGGGAACTGGTGCTTGAAAATGGGCCTTTATGCACTCTTGGTTACGACACTCCTAAGGGATACTCTTTGGTAAATTCACAATCTTAGTATGAACCATTATTAAGGGATAAAAAAATTCCCTAAGAATATTTGTTAGAAAGTAAATCATGGATAACATAGACTGAAGCCAATAGATTCATATATTAAGGAAATAAGATTTATTTATAAGTCATAAGTTTTTTACTTGTATTAAAATTTATGTGTTACCCTTAACTTTCGTTTTATTCTAGCCAATGGCCGGTAATAGGAGGACTCAGGCTAACAATTGATGTGAAGATCAATGTGACGACTGTACTAATGAGATGCCCAATCCAATGGGAGTAGGAATCATGAACTTTGTCACGCTTCTATCTCAGATAACTGAATATTTGAATTGAAACATGGGTCAAGAGGAACATTCAACACCCCAAACCTAAGAAATAACAAGTCGCTATCGAGATCTTCATGAGACAAAGGCCTCCTAATTTAAATGGATCATCCGATCCCTCAATAACTGAAAAATGGATCAACTCCATCGAAAAGATCTTCCCTATCCTTCAATGTTCTGAACAAGAGAAGGTTCTCTTGAATGCTTATCGTATGGAGGGTGAAGCTGATCAATGGTGGACGTTGATCAAAAATACGAAGCCTGAGGAGGAGATAGAGGCGTTGGAATGGACAGATTTCTAGAAGATGTTTTTCGATAAATATTTTCTGTGTACCCTCCGACTTAAGATGTAAAAGGACTTCCTTGCCCTCAATAAAAAAGATGATGAATCTATTGGAGCGTATGAGAAAAACTTCACAAGGCTTGCATGATATGTTTCCTACTTTGTCGTTACCACCAAATTCAAGGTTGACCGCTTCTTTGGTGGGATGAAACCTAGCTTACGGAAAGCACTGGCAATCCATGACTTTGACAGCTATGAGGAAATTGTACGATGTGCCCTCAAGGTCGAAATGGAGATCGGAGAATCTCAGGGGTATCATGGGGATAAGAAGTGTAAGGTGGAATTCAATGCTGATGGTCCGATGGACAAATCCAACGGTGCTAAGAAGATCCAGCACCCCACTTTCCAAAGGTGCGGAAAGAAGCACCCCAGAAATTTCCTAAAGGGGACAATGAAATTATTTAGGTGCGGAAGAGAAGAGAACCTAGCTGTTAACTATCGGCAAGAAAGACCCGCGACTACGATAGAGGAGAGAAATGCTCTGTTCGAACCTCAAAGCGTCGTTCATTACTACAACTATAAATAACCAGGGAATCATGCAAATCAGTTCCCTAAGCCAAGGGTTTTCAGAGGCAACCAAAAACCTCCAAGGCGGAAAGGGTGAGATTTTTCCATCACTACTGCCAAAGTGAACCCCGACAACAAAGTGGTGATAGGTACTCTAGTTATTCATTCAATAATAGAAAACTTACTTTTTGATTTAGGTTCTATGCATTCTTTTATATCTCTAAATTTTAGTAGAACAATCCCAACACCACCACAAATCATGGAAGTGAAGATGTCGGTGAGTACAACAAATGATTCAATCATTGCATCCCATGAATATAACTCCTCCCCTATCATAATATATGGATTAAACTTCCAGAAGAACCTCTTCATACTGCCTCTAGTGGAATTTGATGCAATTCTTGGCATGGATTGGCTTTCCTTATATAGATCCAACATAAATTTCCGTGAGAGGGAAATCACTCTCCATGTGGAGAATCAACCCCCGATTCTTTACAAGTGCAAGGAGGAAGATGAATCTTCTTTAGTTCCATCATCTCAAGCATGGATATCACTACCCTATAAGCACTCATATCTGGCTCATATTGTTGATTCTAAGGAGACAACCATCTTAGAGTACATACCTTTTGTGAGGGAATTCGCTGAAGTGTTTCCTCAGGAATTTCCTGGTCTTTCTCCTAAAAGAGATGTTGAATTCTCAATTGATCTTATACTCGGGGCACTAACAATATCCAAGAATCTATATAGAATGTCTATTTTGGAGCTTTAGGATATGAAGAAAAAACTACAGGAGAATTTGGATAAAGGGTTTATACGCCCAAGTGCTTCACCATGGGGTGCACCAGTCCTCTTCATCAAGAAGAAGGATGGGTCAATGCACCTTTGCATCGATTATCACGAGCTCAAAAAAATCATGATAAATAAAAATTATCCTATCCCAAAAATTGATTGTAATGTCTCGACCCCAGTTACCCAAAGTCAGTGCATTATTACATAACATTGGCATGATCACAAAAAAGATCAAATCTCGAAAGACCGATTAGTTTAGTAGCCTTGGAAACACTAGATATATTCATAAGTATTACATTACATCATAAAAATGAAAACTACAACAATATAGTATCCATAGTACACACTCATATCCCCTCATATTATCCCTGCAATTCATTCATAAATTACTTCTTCACATCCTAGGAAAAATAAAACATAGAAAAGGGTGAGCTCAAATTCCCAGTAAGGATAACAATATAGCAGAAACTTTCAAAAATAAGCATAAACATTTAAGGCAATGTATAACTAAAACAAAAGCCTTTTAAAACTTGAACTTCAGAATAATATGGAAGAAATAAAATGAAATAATTCCATATAATTATTCACATGGATATTCTACTAGTCGAATAATCACATGCAATATCAATAACCACTTTCATAATGATAGAATGCATAATGCCAGACTATCATAACCACGTAGCCAAGGCCTCGTGCCAAGACTAAAAATAAGATTTTGTTAAGACCTTGTGCCAAGACACTAGTTTGTCTCATGAGACCTACCGATGCATCAAGGAGCTATAGCGGGCTCCACCTTTCACTTATTAAGTCCAATGCATTCCTCATATGAACAAGTTTAAACATAACATAAACATTCGTATTAAAACTAGCATACGAAATGTCAATACTTTCTCCATAAACCATGAATGGTATAAAAATAACACATACATAGTCAAACATATCATAAAAACTTCAATACAATATGGAAGTTTTGTATCATAATTAATCAACTTCAAATAAGCTTAAAATCCATCAAAGGATGTTGACATAGATGAAATCAAAACTATTTGAGAGAAATATCTCTTTTTTTTTGAAATCATTTAAAAGTCACATAATTATAAAATAAAACATTTAATTTGAAAATATTCTTATAATCTTGTAAGGGAAGCTTCGACGATTTTATAATGGCGGAAAATAGCTGCACCCACCGTATAAGTTAAAAAAAATTCTTACATTAATTCTGTCGAAAAGGTTAAAAAGGACTTTGTTTGGAAAATGACAGAAATATTCCTTTATAAACTTCATATAAAAAGTCAACAAGGGTATAAATGACTTTAACCCATAGTTTTATAAATAGTAATAATGATTTGAAATACATTTTTAAGAAACATGGATGTGGATGATAAAGAGGTCCCAGTAGATAATTATGTATAAACAACCCCGGATAATGAAGAGATTGTAAAATAAACCCTTACCTTGTACTTTTACTTGGTTGATGGTAGGTTAACCTCATGTATAATGGTGAAATAATTTTTATTTAATTATAAAATAATCATATATATTAATATGATATCATATATGATCTTTTAACATCGCTTTGTTAATAAAATCTTAGTATTATCGTCATTTTGGGTGTTAACTTACTCGTTTTATTTTATATGTTTTGTTACATAAGCTGTGTTTTTTATGGATATGTTGTATCATATTAATATCCAAAATCATATTAAGTATTTAAACATTATTTTTAACCATCAAATAAAAATCATTCTTGAATGGATACGATGGGGAATGAATCTTATCGCGTTCATGGAGACCGTAGTCTGTACGTACGCACGAGCGACAATATCATTCTTTTGATATTAAAATAATATATAATTGGATGTTATATCATATATACATAATCATTATCATGTTATATTTATTATTTATATTAATTACACATCATTATTATACCCATCCAAATAATAATATATTGAATAACAATTACACCATGACGTGGAGACGGTAAGCTGTACGTACGCACGTATGGTGACATGTCATTCAAAGGATAGATAGAATACTGAATATGGTCGTACCATTTTATAATAACATCGCATTATATAGGATATACTAGATTTATTATTTTAGAATGGGAATAACAAATAAAGAAGAAGTTGAAGAAGAAATGAACTTGAAAAAGGGTGGTGAAAACATTACCTCTTCTTCGGGTTCTTCCTTTTGATTTGATCAAAAGGGCTCCTTAGGTAGGCTTATTAATCAAAATAAGGACTCTAGGTTTAAGTTAGGGAAGCTGAGAGAGTATTTGGGCAGGGTTTGGATGAAAAAAAAGTCTTTGAATCTGTGAATTAGTGAGAAGGGGGAGTTCCCTTTTATAAGAGGGGTGAGGGGCACCTTTGGAAAAGATAGTAATATTATTTTATAATAAATTCATATTCAGTTTATAATGGCTCCAAAGTGGATTATTTAAAAGTTAATGTGGGTATGGGTCGAAAAACACTCAACCAATAGAATTTAGACAGGTTTGGGTCATTATATTAACCTTATCTTTTAGTTTTAACTCTTAGTTAATTAGTTTGACACTTACCATGTCACTTTGTATTTTTATATTATATAGTTAATAAAATTACTATATACATCCACGAGACCCCCAAGTGGTCCATTAATGATACAAATATCATGATATAATTCTCTTGTCCGAACCTCATATTTTTAGGAATTTAATATCAATTAATAATATAATATATTTTTTTAAAACTCTTTTATGTCAATTTTGACACTATTCAATAATTGATTTTTATTAAAGTCTTAATAACTTTATTAATTCGAAAAAAATTCATTTAAGCAATCCTAATATGTCATATGAATCTATAAAATTCGTGGAGTTCATTAAAAGTCTCAAATTATATTTATTTGGGAATTTATAATAGCAATTATTTTAATATTTCACTAATAAGGTAATTACTGCATTATCATTGTGTCAAAAAATAAATTAAATTATGTAATGTCTAAAAATTATAAATAAAATTCCATTATGTAGGAAATATCTTTAAATTTATAATTAATATTTATAGTCTAAAATACAACATATATAACCCTATGTAAAAATTGTTTTTCTAAAAGATATATGCTTGTGTCATTTTTGTATTTACTTTAACTTAATTAATATAAAGTGTCATTATCACTTACAAGTGGATCCATGGGGTCCCAAAATGGACCCAAAGATGCCCATGGTAGGAAATGTATCAAACAATAGGGTTAATACACGTTTCAGGGTAATTTATTATTATTATAATATAATTTGTTTACCCTTATTTACCAGATTTACCCTTTAACCATGGTAAATAAAATATTTACCGAAGTAATTATTCAAAATGTCTAAAAATAAAAGTTAAATATTTACAAAATTTGGACATCCTGATTCAAAATATGGAATCCATTTCTCCAAATTCAAAACACAGAAGTGGCATAAATTAATTTAAAATTAATTCCAGTTGTTAAAACAAAAAGCGTGTTTTTAAGAGATAATAACTATCAAAAGATTGACACTTGTTCATGTCCAGTTCAATTGTGAAATTATGTCAAATGACCAAAATTGTATTAAATGGTAAAAATATATTATAAATATACTTTAAACCACTCAAATTTATAATTTATCACTATTAATTATATCAATTAAAAAAGTTGTTTTTAATTAAAATTTAGTAATTTTCACTATTCATCAAAATATAAATGTTAACCGAAAAGTTCCAAAACTTTACCCTAGGATAATTTTGATATTCCAAATCCAAAAATGAAGTCCATTTTGAGAGATAAAATTTATAAAGTTTAAAAAAGTGGGTATTACTATTCATAACGGCTACTTTGATTGGTTGTGGTGTGTGTTAGAACTCGAAGTTGCATACAACACACACTACAATATTATTCAAAGAGAAGCGTACCGTGGAAGCTTGGGGTGTTACATTATCCTCTCCTTAAATTAATTTCATCCTCGAAATTTCTATAATACTACCACCTGAATAGAATTGGGTGGTTCTTCATCATAAGTTCCTCGGGTTCCCACGTTGACTCTTCCATATTATGGTTTCTCCACAAAACTTTTACCAGACGAGTCATCTGGTTTCTTAGTACTTGTTCTCTCCTATCAAGATCCTGACGGGCTCTTCGTAATAAGACAGATCGGGTTCCAGTTCTAATTACTCATAGGTGAGTACATGCGTTGGGTCAGGCATGTATTTCCTCAATAGTGATATGTGGAACACATCGTGAACTTTGGAGAGACTTGGCGACATTACCAAACGGTAAGCTACAGCCCCAATTCGTTCTAGAATTTCGAAAGGTCCGATGTACCTGGGACTCAATTTACCTTTCTTACCGAAACGTATAACTCCCTTCCATGGAGATACCTTCAAGAAAACATGATCTCCTACATGAAATTCCAAAACCTTCCTTCGGTTATCGGCATAGCTCTTCCGCCTACTTTGAGCTGCTTTAATGTAGTTTTGGATTACCTTCACCTTTTCCATCATTTCCTCCACCAGTTCTGGGCCTACAAGTTTTCTTTCACCAAGGTCATTCCAACAGGTTGGTGTGCGACATCTCTTTCCATATAACGCTTCATATGGTGCCATTTGAATACTCGAATGGAAGCTATTGTTATAGGAAAATTCCACCAGAGGTAAATATTGATCCCACATACCCTAAAAGTCAAGTGAGCATGATCTCAACATGTCTTATAAGGTTTGAATATTCCATTATGATTGTCCATCTATTTGAGGGTGGTAGGCAGTGCTCAATTGATGTTCAGTATTCAGGGATTTCTGAAGACTCTTCCAGAATCTTGAAGTAAAACGGGGATCACGATCAGAAACAATTGATAGGGGTACTCCATGAAGTCTCACCACTTCATTAATATATAGTCTTTATAGACGTTCCAATGGTAGATCTTCTCTTATAGAAAGAAAATGTGCTGACTTGGTAAGACAATCAACAATAACCCATATTGCATCGTTCCTTCTAGGAGTTTTTGGTAGCCACATGACAAAGTCCATCGTAATATTGTCCCATTTCCACTCAGGTATGGGAAGAGGTTGCATGACTCCTCCAGGCTGTTTCCTTCCAGCTTTCACTTATTGACAAATGATACATCTTGACACAAAATCAGCAATCTCTCTTTTCATGTTGTCCTACCAAAAATGTTCCTTAAAATCTCTATAAATTTTGGTGCTCCCAGGGTGTATAGAGAAATTGGAACTATGAGAATCTTCCAACAATTACCTTTTTAGATCAGGTATATTGGGAACACAAAGTCTCTTGCTAAATTTTAAAATTCCATCTTCATACACAAAGTCACTCAATCTCCCATCATTCACAGCTTTAATCTTCTTTTGAAACTCTTCATCATCGGTCTGATAACTCTTTATCTTTTCTAGTAAAGATGGTTTGGCAACCATTTGAAAAAGCATTGATGTTTCACCTTCCATGGTAATTCCCATATCCATCTTCACTAGATCCATGAAAATAGGATCCCTTTCAATTATCATCATGTTCAAAACTCCATGATCTTTTCTACTCAAAGCATCTTCCACCTTATTTTCCTTCCCCGAGTGGTAGTGTATCGTGCAATCATAATCCTTGAGTAGTTCAAGCCATCTCCTTTGACTCATGTTGAGTTATTTTTGTGGGAAAATATATTTCAAACTCTTGTGATCAGTATAAATCTCACATTTTCAGCATAGAGGTAGTGCCTCCATTTTTTCAAAGAAAAGATCACAGCTGCTAACTCAAGATCATGAGTAGGATAGTTTTTCTCATGAATTTTCAACTGTCGTGATGCATAGGCAATAACCCTATCATTCTGCATAAGGACATAACCAATTCCTTTCTTCGATGCATCACTATAAATAATGAACCCATCATTTCCTGATGGTAGATTCAATATAGGATCATGGACTGATATTATCTTAAGTTCTTCAAAACATTCTTCACACTCTTTTTTCCAAACAAATTTAACCCCCTTACGTGTGAGCTTTGTTAATGGGTTATCCAATCGGGAAAAATTCTGGCCGAAACGTCGATAATAACCTGCTAAACCAATAGAACTGCATACCTCAGTTATACTCGTAGGTGCTGGACATTTATGGATTGCCTTGGTTTTAGAAGGATCAATAGATATTCCATCTTTAAAGACAATATGGCCAAGAAAAGAAATCTTCTAAATCCAGAATTCACACCTGCTAAACTTCCCATATAATTCATGTCTTCTCAGAGTCTTCAGGATAATGTGCAAGTGATTTTCATGATCTTCGTAGCTTTTGGATTATACAAAGATATCATCAATAAATACCACCACAAAATCATCTAGATATTCCTTGAAAAATATAATCATTAGATCCATGAATACAGAGGGTGCATTAGTCATCCCAAAAGGCATTACCGTAAACTCGTAATGCCCATACCTTGTTCGAAATGTTGTCTTCGGAATGTCTTCCTTCTTCACACAGAACTGATGGTATCCAGATCAAAGGTCAATCTTTGAAAAGTATTGAGCTCCATGCAGTTGGTTAAATAAATCATCAATGCGAGGTAGGGGATACTTGTTATTTATTGTTATAGCATTGATTTCCCTGTAGTCGATAAATAACCTCATAGATCCATCTTTCTTTTTAACAAAAAGAACAGGGGCATCCCATGGAGAAACACTAGGGAGAATAAATCCATTATTACTCAATTCCTATAGTTGTTTCTTTAGTTCAACTAATTCTACAGTGGCCATTCTATAAGGGGTCTTCGATATAGGCCTTGATCCAAGAATTAAATCAATGGAAAACTCAACTTATCGTTTTGGAGGATGTCCAGGTAAATCTTCTGAAAAAAAATCTACATATTCATTCACAATAGGTACATCCTCTATTTGAACATTACTTTACTCACCCAAAGTCATTTTATTCTCTTCCTCCCCAATAACTGAATTTAGTTGAGCTACTGGGGGTGGATCTAGATAAGAATTAGGTGGTGACGATTCTACTATAAAGATAAGGTGTTCCTTATCATCATCATCAAAAATCGCAACCTCCTTCTTCTTATAATAAATATTCACATCATGGTCTGAAATCCAATCCATACCGAGGATTATATCAAACTCAATCATAGGTATGCCGATGAGATCAGTAGACAAAGAACATTTATGTGCTCTAATGGGGACTGATTCACAAAACTTTGTTGCAATGATACTTCCCTTAGGAGTTTTAACTAACAACTCCCTTGTTAAATAAAATTGTAAATATCTAATTTTCTTAGAAAACTAGGAAGATATGAAACAATGCGATGATCCAGAATCAAATAATGCATTTTATAAACTTGAGGAAACCATTAAATTACCTGCCACCACGTCTTTCGGAGCTTCTACCTCAATAGTAGTGATAGCATAAGCTTGGCCTTGATCCCTTGGCCTTTTCTGAGGTAAGTTCCCCTGAATCTTAGGACATTAATTTGCATAATGTCCCATCTCCCCGCAATTGTAGCATTGGACATCAGTAGCTTCCTTCTTCCCCTTGCAATCACGAGCTTGGTGGCCTTTTTCACCACACTTGTAACAGACTCCCATTCCTTTTAAGCAAGTACCAGGGTGTTTCTTCCCACATTTACTGCAGGTTGGATATTCAACTTTTCCCTTCATCCCCTTATTTCCATTCCCAGATTGATCATCATATCTCTTCTTCTCTTGCTTTGCTTTAATGTCATAAGACTTAGAGAATTCCTTTTCTATCTTGATAGCACCTGAGACAATGTCTTCGTACGACGAGAAGGATTGTGAGACTAATGCTCAACAGAGAAATGGTTTTAACCCATAACATAAATGATCAATCTTACTTCTTGTGTTACGTATATAATCTCCAGCATACCTTGGTAACCTTGTAAAGTTAGCCTCATACTTTGTGACATTCTCATCCTCCTTTTGTCTCAGACTCAGAAATTGTCTTTCCATATCTTCTCGATGGTCACGAGGAAAGTATTTTTCTAAGAAAAGCTATTTGAACTCCCTCCATTCCATATTTGATACTTCATCATCTTCCTTTGTGTTTTGAATCAATGACCACCATTGACCAGCATCTACAGTGAGGCGATAAACTGCCATGACAACTTTTTCCATTTCACTACTCCCCAAAGCCTGAAATATTTTCTCTAAGGAACTTATCCATTGCTCAGCTACTAATGGATTTTTACTCCCATTGAATGTTGATGGTTTCTGCCTCATAAAGCAATCTAACATTGATCCTCCACGATGTGGATTAGGGTGCTCCATACGGGTAAGGTTATTATTCATAACCTAAGTGATTTGTCCCAGTATGGTGATTAGTTGATCAGCACCAGTTGCATCACCATCTCCACTATAATTATCTTGAGCAGGAGGGAAATCCCTACATGGATTGCATGCATTGATACAGTTTCCATTTCTTCCACTAGGCGCCATTTCTAAACAATGGCATAAACTAGATCAGTTTATGAATCAAAATACATAATTCCATACTTATAAAACACTTAACATAAATTGAACTATTTATGGATATAATACATAACCATAAAAATGTTTTCTTTGAGGACGTATATACTCGTAAACCCTTTATAATGATTTGTAAAGAAAATGAGAGTTATCCTAAGAATATCCCCTGGGAGTGTCGTAACCAATAGTGCAGCAAGGCCCGTTGTCGTGCACCATTTCCTGTTCGGGTCTAGCTCAAAGCGGTGTTTTCGGGTTTTACCCCTAGGCACATCTGTTCCAGAGCTGCCTCTACCTGCTCGTATCCAGACAGGGATGTATTACTCTGAAAACTCACAAAATCTCTACAATACCAAAATTCTAGGAATTTCTTTTATAGTAATCCTCAAAGTCCATCTTAAATCTATGTGCTCTAATCAGAGTTTATCTAAATCTAGCTTCCAAGGTTTTTACTAAACTTCCTCTGATACCAACTGTAACGTCTCGACCCTAGTTACCTAGAGTCGGTGCATTATTAAATAACATTGGCAAGATTACAAGAAAGATCAAATCTCAAAAGACCGATTAGTTTAGTAGCCTTGGAAACACTAGATATATTCATAAGTATTAAATTACATCATAAAAATGAAAACTACAACAAGATAGTCTCCATAGTCCACACTCATATCCTCTCATATTATCCCTATAGGCCATTCATAAATTACTTCTTCACATCTTAGGAAAAATAAAACATAGAAAGGGGTAATCTCAAATGCCCAGTAAGGATAACAATATAGATACAACTTTCATAAATAAGAAAAAACATTTAAGGCAATGTATAACTAAAAAAATCCTTTTAAAACTTGAACTTCAGTATAATATGGCAGAAATAAAATGAAATAATTCCATATACTTATTCACATGGATATTCCACTAGTCGAATAATCACATGCAATATCAATAACCACTTTCATAATGATGGAATGCATAATGCCAGACTATCATAACCACGTAGCCATGGTCTAGTGCCAAGACTACAAATAAGATTTTGTAAAGGACTTATTCCAAGACACTAGTTTGTCTCATGAGACCTACCGATGCATCGAGGAGCTATAGCGGTCTCCACCCGTCACTTATTAAGTCCAATGCATTCCTCATATGAACAGGTTTAAACATAACATAAACATTCGTATTAAAACTAGCATAATAAATTTCAATACTTTCTCCATAAAACATGAATGGTATAAAAATAGCACATCCACAGTCAAACATATCATAAAAACTTCAATTCAATATGGAAGTTTTGTATCATAATAAATCAACTTCAAATAAGCTTAAAATCCATCAAAGGATGTTGACATAGATGAAATCAAAACTATTTGAGAGAAATATCTATTTTTTTGAAATCATTTAAAAGTCACATAATTATGAAATAAAACATTTACTTTGAAAATATTCTTATAAGCTTGTAAGGGAAGCTTCGATGATTTTATAACGGCGGAAAATAGCCGCACCTGCCGAATAAGTTAAAAAAACATTCTTACCTTAATTCTGTCGAAAAGGTTAAAAAGGAATTTGTTTGGAAAATGACAGAAAGAGTCCTTTATAAAATCAATATAAATAGTCAACAAGGGTATAAATGACTTTAACCCATAGTTTTTAAAATAGTAATAATGATTTGAAATAAATTTTTAAGAAACATGGATGTGGATGATAAAGAGGTCCCAGTAGATAATTACGTATAAACAACCTCATATAATGAAGAGATTGTGAAATAAACCCTTAACTTGTACTTTTCCTTGTTTTATGGTAGCTTAACCTCATGTATAATAGTGAAATAATTTTTATTTAATTATACAATAATCATATATATTAATATGATATCATATATGATATTTTAACATCGTTTTGTTAATAAAATCTTAGTGTTATCGTCGTTTTGGGTGTTAACTTACTCATTTTCTTTTATATATTTTGTTACATAAGCCATGTTTTTTATGGATATGTTGTATCATATTCATATCCAGATTGATATAAATTATTTAAAAATTATTTTTAACCATAAAATGAAAATCATTCTTGAATGGATACGATGGGGAATGAATCTTATCGCGTTCGTGGAGATGATAGTCCGTACGTACGCACGAGCGACAATATCATTCTTTTGATATTAAAATAATATATAATTGGATGATATATCATATATAAAGAGTCATTATCATGTTATATTTATTATTTATATGAATTTAACATCATTATTATACCCATCCAAATAATAATATATTGAATAACAATTACACCACGACCTGGAGACGGTAAGCCGTACGTACGCATGTATGGTGACATGTCATTCAAAGGATGAATAGAATATTGAATATGGTTGTACCATATTTATAATAACATCACAGTATATAGTAGATACTGGAGTTATTATTTTAGAATGGGAATAACAAATAAAGAAGAAGTTGAAGAAGAAATGAACTTGAAAAAGGGTGGTGAAAACATTACCTCTTCTTCGGGTTCTTCCTTTTGATTTGATCAAAAGGGATCATTAGGTAGGCTTTCTGATCAAAATAATACCTATAGGTTGAAGTGAGGGAATTTGATAGATTATTTGGATAGGGGTTGGCCGAACCAAAAGGCTTTGAATGTGTGAATTAGTGAGAAGGGAAAGTGCCCTTTTATAAGAGGGGTGAGGTGCACCTTTGGAAAAGCTAGAAATATTATTTTATAATAAATTCATATTTGGTTTCTAATGACCCAAAAGTGGTTTATTTAAAGGTTAAGGTGGGGATGGGTCGAAAACCACTCAACCAGTATAATTTATACAGGTTTGGGTCATTATATTAACCTTATCTTTTAGTTTTAACTCTTAGTTAATTAGTTTGACACTTACCATGTCACTTTGTATTTTTATATTATATAGTTAATAAACTTACTGTATACATCTAAGAGACCTAAAAGTGGTCCATTAATGATAAAATTATCATGATATAAGTATCTTGGCCTAACCTTATATTTTTAGGAATTTAATATCAATTAATAATATAATATTTGTTTTAAAAACTCTTTTATGTCAATTTTGACACTATTCAATAATTGATTTTTGTTAAAGTCTTAACAACTTTATTAATTCTAACCAAATTAATTTAAGCAATAATAATATGTCATATTAATCTATGAAATTCTTGGAGTTCATTAAAAGTCTCAAATTATATTTATTTGGGTATTTATAATATCAATTATTTTAATATTTCACTAATAAGGTAATTACTGCATCATCATTGTGTCAAAAATAAATTAAATTATGTAATGTCTAAAAATTATAAATAAAATTCCATTATGTAGGAAATCTCTTTATATTTCTAATTAATATTTATATTCGAAAATAAAACATATATAACCCTATGTAAAAATTGTTTTTCTAAAAGATATATGCTTGTGTCATTTTTGTATTTACTTTAACTTAATTAATATAAAGTGTCATTATCACTTACAAGTGGATCCATGGGGTCCCAAAATAGACCCAAAGATTCCCATGGCCGGAAATGTATCAACCAATAGGGTTAATACATGTTTTAGGGTAATTTATTATTATTATAATATTATTTGTTTACCCTTATTGATCGGATTTACCCTTTAACCATGGTAAATAAAATATTTACCGAAGTAATTATTCAAAATGTCTAAAAATAAAAGTTACATATTTACACAATTTAGACATCCTGATTCCAAATATGGAATCCATTTTTCCAAATTCAAAACACAGAAGTGGCATAAATTAATTTAAAATTAATTCTAGTTGTTAAAACAAAAAGCGTGTTTTTAAGAGATAATAACTATCAAAAGATTGACACTTATTCATGTCCGGTTTAATTGTGAAATTATGTAAAATGAACAAAATTTTATTAAATGGTAAAAATATATTATAAATATAATTTAAAACCACTCAAATTCATAATTTATCACTATTAATTATATCGATTAAAAAATTTGTTTTTAATTAAAATTTAGTAATTTTCACTATTCATCAAAATATAAATGTTAACCGAAAAGTTCCAAAACTTTATCCTAGGATAATTTTGATATTCCGAATCCAAAAATGAAGTCCATTTTGAGAGATAAAATTTATAAAGTTTCAAAAAGTGGGTATTACTATTCATAAGGGCTACTTTGATTGGTTGTGGTGTGTGTTAGAACTCGAAGTTGCGTACAACACACGCTACTGTATTATTCAAAGAGAAGCGTACTATGGAAGCTTGGGGTGTTACATTGATGACTTGTTTGATCAGATGAATGGAGAAAAATACTTCTCCAAGGTGGATTTTCTGTCAGGATATTATCAAGTAAGGGTGAAGAAGGAAGATATCCCCAAAACTGATTTTTGTACAAGATACGAACACTATGAATTCATATTAATGCCTTTAGGACTCTCTAATTCACCAGAAATAATCATGGACTTGATGAATATAGTCTTTAGAGATTACCTTGACAAGTTTGTGGTAGTCTTTATAGATGATATCCTGATATACTTCAAAACCAAGGAGGATCATGAGGAGCATCTAAGAACTGTACTAGAGACCTTGCGGAAGGAGAAGCTCTATGCAAAGTACAACAAGTGTGAGTTTTGGTTGAAGGAGGTCTCATTTTTGGGCCATATCATCACAAGCAATGGTATATCTGTGGATCCCTCCAAAACAGATTCAATTTAGGGATGTACGAGTCCAACATCGGTAACAAATATCCTTAGCTTCTTAGGGTTAGCTAGATATTATTGACGATTTGTGAGAAATTTGTCACGATTGTCCAACCCTCTTACCAGGATAACTCGGAAGGGAGTAAAGTTTTCTTGGAGTGTTGAATCTGAAGAAAGCTTCAAGGAGTTGAAAAAAAGGCTTATCAATTGGCCCGTGTTCACTTTACCCATAATTGGAGAACTTTTTGTGGTATTCAGTGATGCTTTAAAGAAGGGCCTGGGATGTGTGTTGATGAAAAATGAAAAATTTATTGCCTATGGTTCAAGGAAATTGAAAGTTCATGAACAAAACTATCCAACACATGACCTCAAGTTGGCTGTAGTGATCTTTTCTTTGAAAATTTGGTAGCATTATCTATATGGGGAGAAGTGTGAAATATATACATACCACAAAAGACTCAAGTATATATTCACACAGAAATAGTTGAACATGCACCAACGAAGATGGTTAGAGCTGATCAAAGACTATGAATACTCAATCCTTTACCACCCTGGGAAAGTGAACAAGGTGGCAGATTCCCTAAGTGAAAGGACCTAGTGATTCTATCATTGATGAGAATTGAAAAGTTTCCAATCTTCTAAGATTTGATGAAGATGGACATAGTAATCATAAAGAAGGGAACATCATCAATACATTCACAAATGATTGCTCAACCATCACTTTTGGAAAGGTTAAAAGATGCTAAAAAAGATGATGTGGGAATTTAGGAAAACTGGAAGCTATCAGAAAATGGAAATCCTCAGAGTTTAATTTTAATGAAGAAATAATTGTGAGATTTGGGAAAAGACTATATGTTCCATAAATTCCAGAGCTGAATAAGGAACTTTTGGATGATGCACATAGTTCTAATTTCTCTATTAACCCAGGAAACACAAAGATGTATCGAGATCTCCGAGATCATTATTGGTGGGATAATATGAAGAATGAGATCACTGAATATGCATCAAAGTGCCTGGTGTGTCAGCAAGTGAAGGCAGAGAGGTAGAAGTCTAAGGGGATGATACAACCTTTGCCCATACTAGAATGGAAATGGGAGAACATCACCATGGAATTTTTCACTGGACTTCTGAAGACATCCAAAGTCAACAATTCAATCTGGGTTGTTGTGGATCATCTTACAAATACTGCACACTTTATTTCTATTTCGGAGATTTTCTCATTGGATCAACTGGAACATATATATATCAGGTAAGTGGTAAGGCTACATGGAGTACCACTATCTATTGTGTCTGATCGAGATCCAAGATTCACCTCTAAGTTTTGGAAGAGTCTTCAACATGCTCTAAATACTGAACTGAACTTCAGTACGACCTATCATCCTCAAACTGATGGCCAATCTGAGCGGAATATCCAAACACTTGAGGACATGTTGAGAGAATGCTCAATTGACTTTAAAGAAGAATGAGATAAACATATTCCTCTGGTTGAGTTCTCTTATAATAACAGTTTCCACTTGAGAATCCAAATGGCACCATATGAAGCCCTTTATGGTCAAAGGTGAAGAACACTGGCATGTTGGGATGAGGTCGGTGAGCATAAGCTTCTTGGACCAGAAATGGTTGAAGAAATGGTGAAGAAGGTGAAAACCATTCAGCAGCATATCAAGGCAGCCCAGAGTCAACAGAAGAATTATGTAGACAACTGTCCACAAGACCTTGAGTTTAAAGTTGGAGACATGGTGTTTCTATGCCTATCTCTGTGGAAGAAGGTCATAAGGTTTGGAAAGAAAGGGAAGTTAAGTCCAAGGTACATCGGCCCCTTCGAGATTCTTGATCGTGTCGGGACTGTGTCCCATCGACTAGCACTTCCACCTACCATGGACAAAGTACATGATGTATTTAATGTATCCCTCTTAGCTAAGAACATACTATACCCTTCACATGTACTCTCTTCAGAGGTGGTACAGTTAGTGGATGATATTTCTTATGAGGAGCAACCAGTGAAGATATTAGATCGTAGACAAAAAGTTCTACGAAATAAGATAATGCCCCTCGTCAAGGTGTTGTGGTGAAACCAAAAGTTTGAAGAAGCGACGTGGAAATCAGAGTAAATGATGAATCAAAGTTACCCACATCTTTTTTAGTGTGGTAAAAGAAAATTTCAAGGGCGGAATTTTTTTAAGGGGGGAAGATTGTAACGACTCAAACTTTGATTAATGGAAATCCCTCTTGATCTAATTAAATGTCTCTTTATATAAAATGTTTATATAAAATATCAACTTCTTTGGTTTTATATTATGAATTGTGACTGTTGCCAATATATCCGTTGAACAGTGATCACATGATTAGTATAAATATAGGGCTTTAACAAATCCAATTTACTCAGACAAAGGAAGTGGTGACCTCATTTAGTAGACATGCCCTATACGAAGCCCATTTGTCGGAGCTTGGAAAGGAGGTGGCGTCATTAGGGTTCTCTCTTGACCAATCCCAAGCTGATCTTGAATATGTTAAGCTTGAGTGGAACCACCTACGAGAGAAGTGGAAGTTGACAAATATTACCACCTGAGCAATGTTATCTGAGCCACCCCAAGAGTCGGTCACCATCACACACCTTACCCTTCAGTATTATGCGGGTGTTATAAGGGGTTATGTAACAAGACATTAGAACTATAGTCATGTACATTTTTTTGTATATAATAATGAATATACATTCATTTTATTATTGTTACCTTGTAGATAGTTTTTTAAACACAAATAGTATTTTTAGTTAATATTCAACTAAGAAATCTATTTTGATGAATTAATTGATTTTTGAATTAATTTTTTTAATAAAGTATTATTATTATTATTAAATTAATTTTTATCAAATATAAATTATTTTATAATTTTATGAATTCAATCATAATTTTTATTAAGGTTTGAAAGCCTTTTTTGTCAAAACCCATGATTTTTCGATAAATGTCAGTTTTTTTTATTTTAAAAGTGAAAATTAACATATTTAGAAAATTATTTAGATAAAATGAATATTTTTTCTGGAATCAGGACGTCTAAATTATCCAACGGTGAACTTTTCATAATTTTCTGAGACCGTCAAATTTTTGTGTAAAAATTAAATACCGTTTAAATATATTATGTGTTTTATGACATCATAATGACCCAATAGTGATGTAATAAAATACTATAAGCCTTTTTTTCGGCCAATATATGTTTTACCATTAAAATAACGTGATTTTAATTTTTTTTGACTTATTTTACAAAGCATTAATGGACCCTTCAAGGCTTATTAAACATCTTGTCTTTTTAAATTGATTTCCTTGGGAGTGTGACTCACCTCCACATAAGCAACCCCATTATTTTAATAAGTTCATACTTTGGCCTTATAAAATATTGTTTTCCACTTCCCTTTTCCAAATACCATGGGAAAAAACCATGGGGTGGTTTTTTGTTTGGATTAGTTTAATGTGAGGTGTCCCAAACCAAAATAATAAAGAATTCCCTCACCTTTCCTTTATAAACCCACCCAAGCTCCAACATTCTCCTCACTCAAAACCTTTTGAGTTCTTAAAACATCTGACCTACTCTCTCTATAATCCTTTCATGGTTCCCCAATCTCCCAAGAAGCCTCTCTCAAGCCTATCTCAAGCCTTTGGAAGCACACTTCCAAGTAAGGGGTTTTCTTCCTTTCTCATTTTGTCCAATTTTCTTAATGTTGTTATACCCTTTTAATTTCAATTATAATTGTTGGGGTATGGTTTCACACCTCCACCATACTTCCCTATTTATTTTTTAATGATGGGAGACCCCTTTCTATCTCATTAAATTCCTCCCATGTATACCCATTACTATGCCAAAATTCCGAAAGGAATTTCTCTCTCCTCTTTTACATTCAAGCAATTATTTTGTATCATGACTCTAAATTCCATTAAAATTGTTGGGACATGTATCTATAATACCCCCTTACTGTAAATTTCATGTACATATTATGATACACCCCTTTCTCTATCTTCAATAATTTTTATGAATTCTTACGTCACGCCGTTACATTGCCAAAATTGCACCGATTTTCTAAGCCAATGTCATTGTGTAGTGAATACCATGACCATTTCTCTATCAAGGGTATTCAACTTTATGCACATTTACTTATTGATTATAAAGTTTCATGTATTAATTCCAAATTCCTTTATCGTGGAGTAAATGATTATGTTTTATGAATCCATATTATATGATCCATGTGGCACACTTATGCATGAAATGAAATGTTTAAGAAGGGTGCACCCTTATAGTGCTCCAATGCATTGGGTAAAGTGTAGTATCATGATACGTCATGTGAAATGGGGTTTTAACCATGATAATTCAAGTTAAACTTGGTTTTACTCATGATTCATGTGCAATGAGGATTTACTCATTCTCCATGTGTAATAATCCTTGGCTCATGCTAATTCCATGTTAAGTGTTGTTGCCACATTTCCATGTTATGATTATCATGATTTATCATGCCTTTATGTTTATTCTCCTATTGTGATATGTTTATATTTCTATTGTATAACATGTATTTTATTACTCATGTTATTCCATGATTATTCCCTTATTCTGCTTTATATCTAACCCTTTTCTTATGCATGTCCTCAGGTTATCCCATGCAATGCTAAGTACGAGGGAATGTAGTGGTCATGTAAAGGAAGTTTTTAATAAAGATATTGTATTTCATGTTTTATGTTGTTATGTAATGATCCTAATCCCCAAAGACACTTGACCTCTGGATATTCTATATTGTATCAAGTGAAGTTTATGTAATAAATTATGTTTAATTGTGTATTAAAAGATCAGGGTTGTCTCATAGATACTATCCATGACATTAGTATAAATGAATAATAGGGAATCCATTCAGTTTATTCTTGGAATTAAAATATATAATCCATTAATTACCCATGGAATGCATCACTTTTAATTCATATCTAGTTTCATTATATTAAAAATGATATACCCATTGAATTTACATCAATAAAAGGTATGAAATCCAATGGGTTCGTTCTCAACATTAAAATATGGAATCAAAGTATTAAACATAGTGTTCCTTACTTTTAATCCATAACTAGTTCTAATATATTAACAAGTCTCATAAGGATTCAATCCCCATTAGTGGGGAAGATAATTTAATTAAGGAAAAAAATCATCATGGATAAATGAAATTCATTTTAAATACACCCCAATACATCTATTGGTCATTAAACCATTATATTCAATGTTCACATTTCACTATATCATGTACTTACATTTATATAAACTCACAAACACCATTACCCCAATTTATTTACTTTAATGTATCTCAATGTATTCAAATCCCTTTTTTTAGTTTTATTAATACTTAATGAATGATTTTTGGAGGTTATCATTTTATTAACTAACATTTGTCACACCCTAGTTCTTATGGGACATATGGTCAATGGGTCCTTGTTTTGGGTTAAAGAACCCTAATTCATGCTTGGATAGATATAATGGATCAATTAACTCAAGGTTATCTCATTACTTGAATGTTATTCACAAAAACTATGTTTAACAAATTAATGAAGGGAATATCATATAATACAATTTTTTTAGGTCAAGACTCTTCCAAGACCCTACCTGGTCTATGGAATGAGTTGAATTAATTACATAAACTCACTTAGTGAGTAAACTTTAACAAGGGACATGAATGAACCCAATTAATTTCTAGAGTCAAGAATAATCCATTTCTTCCATGTACCATTCGTGGACCACAGGAGGTTCTCTAATCTATGTGTATGATTAGGGGTTATAAATTTACCTAAGATCCATGAATTAAGGAAATATAATATTTACAATTTAAACTCACAACTGATAATAGATGATAACATGATGCACCCATAATATGTATTATGAAATGGAAATATAGTATGGGAAAGAACTTGGACAACCTACCTTAACCTTGGAGTGACCCACTCATCTTATATTAGTCTTCCGTTTCAGCTAAAATAAGATAAATTTAAGAATAAGATAAACACCATAAAAATAGGGAATTAACCACATAAATTACATGAGGAAACATGAACATTGAAGAAACAAATAATGGTGGGTAGTAGACTATTAGAATCACCTTTAGGATTCCAATGCATCTGACAATGAGTGAAATATTCCATGAATAAAGGATACCTTCCATGGCCATGGGAGAGGAAGAAAAGATCTCCCAATGTCTAGAAAATGGCCCTTACAATATCCCTGTTTGGGTTAAATGGAAAGGTAGAAAAAGGTCTAATGACCCTTTCCCCCTTCTTTTAAAACAAAAAATAGGAGCTCATTGGTTGGATAGTACAAGGATGACCATATTTCTAGTGATCCCTGGAAGAATATCATACCTCAAAGAAGTCCACAATCTAGCCAGTGGCCTCTAGATGGCTAACTAGTGCCACTTAAACCCCTTGTCCATGTTCCACAACCACTTCCTTCTCATCCTGAATTCACCTGAGATCTCCTAAACCCATAAAGAACCTCAACACTAGGCCAAAATGGATATTTTGAGGGGTTTGAAACCTTATAATATAACTTTGAACCTTGATGGAAGAACCATACACTTCATCAAATTGATAACTTATACTTTCCTCAAAACATAACACCTATACAGAACACAAGGATTTAAAATCTCCCCACTATAAGATAACTCATCTCTATGTTGTAAACCCAAGTAACATTGAGTGTTTAAACATGAAAAAAAGTTAACCCTCAACGGTTATGGTCATATAAACACTATAGTAACCATTCACAATAATTAATGAGTTCAATCATCCTATACACTATGATTCCAATTTAACACTCTGAACAACTGGGATTCCCCCAATATAGGATGAATCCTCGAGCCCTTTATTCACCAATATCACACCACAAAATTTTATGACACTGGTCTACACCACGCCATTTTCATAGAAGTCAAAAATCCAAAATAATTCTCCCTTTCAAGACCAAACATCTCATGAGGAATCACCTCAAAATGGAAACTGACATCTCATCTCAAAACACTGGAGTCTCATAGAACTAGTTAAACAATAGATTACTTTTTGACACACAAACACATTTCATATCAACACTTGACTATCATCCCATAATAACCAATCGCCAAACCTGAACTAACAGATTCCAACTCTAACAAAACAACTGATACCCCACCTGAGTGTCCCTAAGAACCAAACCCTCACCACTGGGTTTATTAACCTATCATTCTTAACAATCACTATGAACTTCTTGAATTAAGAACCACATGATGAACCATCCCATGGTGAACTTTCAACTATAGGAAATCCTTATTACTGATCGTGGGTTCTCTAGAGCACTACTCATAAAACTTGATTGAAATACTAACCCAAACCTTTATATATGTTTTAATAACATAGAGACATCCAAAATGAACATTGTCTGAGCTAAATAAAACCACCCCTAGACACTCAACTGAGAACATCCTACCGAAGATTCTAACTTTTTTCACTACACACAATATCCAACTATCAAATGAAGCACTTTACAAGACACAACAAAAATACCCACCTAAAAATCGGAAGTAAAATAATGGATTTTAGTATCCCAATTCAAAGGGTCCATAAACATTAGTTTCCCCCAAAATATCCTAGTTTCATACTTATCCAACCTATTGTATCGAACTCATTAGGTCTATTTATAAGAAAAACTACACTTGTACATTCACCGAATGGACACCCCAATGCTTCACCATATGTGCCGATGCATCAGTAGGGAACCATGTTACGCTGTATATTACACTAGTTACATCCTCTAACCATAAAAAACAAGCTTAATAATGTAAAATACAACCTTCATTAAAGCTCCAAAATTGAGTTTCCAACCCAACAAGCCCTTCGTTAGTCTCTACCATGAGCATAAATTCTCTGTCAATCAATGTCAATATCAAACCATTTATAGAAGGTCTTGATCTGACATAATTCCCAAATTTATAGAGATAATTTATGAAATTTACCTTTTCATTATCTACATAATCCATAGATTTCAGATCCACCGAACCAATGACTAGCCTCAACACACCATTTACTCCTTAACACAAGGATGAGCCCCCTATTTATAATTTGATTCTCTAAAATAAGGAGTGTCCTTATCATCACATAATTAACAATACTCATGATATACATGACCCATGTCCCATCCTCGACCAAACACAATGGTTGGATGTGTTTTTACTACTCACACCTAATAACTTGACCCAAAAAATAGCCACTTCTCATATCTGGCTTACAATATTTTCATCCACATAATTCATTGATACCTCACTCAATGAGAGGGTTTCACCCCCAAAAAGGTTGTGGTACATGCATCACCACATGACGTTATTCATTCCTCCCTAAAAAAGTTTATTGGCTTAAACACATGAAAGTATGTTCTTTGATTCATGTTCAACAACAACACCAACCCCTAAACCATTTTTAAGAGTTACCAGGGTCGCCAGTACAAAAACACCTCGATCATTCATGGAATCACCACCACCTAAAAGGAAACTTTTTAAATAACCAAAAAAATCCCAGCATCCATACCAAAAAAATATCTTCCATTCCTTCGTCACTTCATTCTAATAGGAACCATTAAATTAAAAAATTATGGTTCTATGAATTTTATCCTGGTAGTTATGAACACATGGTCATCATGACACTGCAATAATTACATCTCTTGATCTATTCTAGTACCTAAATGATTTACCATAGACTCATACATGACTTGTTTCAAAAAACCCTACTAGAAGGCCTCAAACCCAACAAACATTCTGACCATGATCACAGGAAAAAAACGGGCGCTCACTCTTTAGACACCCAAAACCATAACCTTAATGAAACCATATCCCTCCAACCATCACATTACATCATAATTATCCCTAAATTATAGATGTTACATGTTATTTTGGTAACAACCTTCCAACCCATAAATCACCCCTTAATTCAAACAATTATGAGTCTTGCTTAAACACCGGGTCAAGCACCAGACCAAGCTGAAACTCGACCTAAGATCACCAATCACCTGGATATCATTCCAAAATAAAGGAATTAGTTGCGCTTTAACCATACTATAACTCATCGAAAGGAAAACATCTAAACATCACAATAATCTTGATATCACATTTATCTAAGACTCTCTGATCCCTATCACCTAATATGTCATAAACCCCAAAGATACGGTAAACCAAAAGCTTCCTCCAAACCCTATAAGGGTATTTCCAGGTAACATACTTTACTATACAACAAGAATCCATGAACACCTTGGGCCTTGTTCTAGAACCTAAGTATCATAACATGAATTACTAGACCTGTTCCTTCCCATCTAGGTATATTTTCAATAACACTATTGAATCTACAGTATAAGATAACCGACTAGAGATCTAAATGATCCTGCCATCAAAAAATGGTCTTTAAAACCAAGGGAAATATAAACCAAGAAATTTTCTTCATGAAACCCAAAATATATAATGTTCTTAAACCACACACTCAATAAAAATTCATGTTCATAGATTCCATTCAACAAATAATCCATACAAGGTTCATATAACCAACTAAGAACAAGAAAAATTTTATCCAGCTCACTTAAAATTTGGCATATACTCAAAATCTAGGGTCATAAATAAAATTCCACAATCTCTATCACCTATCCTTTGTATCCAGCACAAAATATTTCAACTAATACTCATGAGAAACATCAAAATTTCTATCAAATGAAGTTCCCAAGGAGACTTTAAAACTAACCCCCACACTATGGTCTTTTATAATAATATATTTGTCTGAGATTTTTAAGAAATTCGATTAGTTCACATATATTATAAGTATTAAGGATGGATATTAAACCAAAAAGACAATTTTTTTATACACACAGGTTGGTATTACGATAATTATTTAATCATTAATTATTTATTTATATACATATATTGGCATTACCTTGGATGATCCATATCAATTGATTGAAGTTATAAGATCTAGATATATATAATGAAACTAACAATATATCTGGGAAAACACCATTTAGATTTTTTTAAAAAATTTTATAAAATCTATTCCATTTAACATATATACCCTAAGGGGTTAATTTCTAAGGCATGTAAAGACAATATTAATCTATAAAGGTCATGTCAGGCCTACATGTGTTCAATTATATGGGATTTCAGTTATACATTACGGAGTAAAACACTCAATAAGTTGTAACTAAAATCCCATTTAACTATAACCCATTAATACTTGCTTTATTAAAGATTTTAATACATACTCATAAGGTATTTATTTTATAGAAACACTATGATAATATAAACTTACAATGGTTAAATTTAGCATATAAGTATTCATTTATACATGTATAAATTCCCAAATTATAATTAAATAACCGTATAAGTCACGATTAAAACAAAATTTAACTAACTTCCACCATTAATCACTCGAATTCATTGAAAAGAGAACCCATTCCCAGAACATTTTAAGGATTCTTATTATATTTAATTTATCAATTTGTTCCAGACTATTTTATTTATTTAATTAATTTCATGTTGGTTATATAAAATGAAACCATCAAGATATGTGGGAAAAAACCATTTAGTTTGATATAGACACTTTATTTAACTAACTATAATCCATAGATAAAACAATGTAAGAAATCACACAATTAAGGGATGAAAGTAACCAAAGAAATGGTGATTATAGAATTTGAATCCGACATGCCTGGTATAATGCAGAAACACATGCCCTCATGTCATACTGACCTATGAGTAAAAATTCCATAAATTAGTAACCCATTGAATAATAAATAATTACTCTAGGTGAAATAATAATCATGTTTATTATTGGAATTCATTAACATTAAGTCCCATCCTTGGAAACTTAGTATTTACCTTACTCATGGGTTGACCATTCCAAAAAATGATATATTTACTAAGATATCAAACATTATTAGTCTTTTATATACCATAAAAAATATTAAGGAAATGGAAAAAGTTTATATGATACCCAATTTTTATGTCCCCAACCTGGTTCACTCATAAGTAACTGAACTAGAGGGCCACATAGCCTCAGGCATGCCTAACTGTATGCTTGAGGTTGTTGACTAACAGTGTGGTTATGATGATGGTAATATTGGTAGACTATACCCTATGATACAGAAGTAAAAAAATCACAAAATAAATGTGTTAAACTAAAGGTAGATAATAACAGCTCATAACTTAGAAAGGGATAACAAAATCCAAAAATTCAAGAACATTTTATGATATATGTACAAGGTATCCAATACATATGACTGGTGATGCACATAAAAAATGGATAGGTGAAGATAAATAAACGAAAAATAAAATCCAACTCTTTTCGGTAGTCTAAGTATGTTCTTGGTCCAAAAATCCCATGCTAAGTCCTATCCCAAGAAATGTAATAGAAAATATGCATAAGTTAAGGTTATAACATATATTTAATAGACCTTATTGGGTAATAAAAATTGACCTAAATAGGATGTGAGAAAAACTTAGTTAGACACCACCAACCATATATATTGAATTTACAGTTGAGATTATGAAACCTATTCTTTTCAGTTTATAATATTAAAGAAAATAGTAATAATAGTGAGTCATGGAGAGCATGGTCTTACTGGTGGTACTCGACCAAACCTACCTTATTTGGCCTAAGAAATATATCTATGAACATAGAACCCTGAGTGGTAGTCATAGGACCCATATAAATAAGACTAGGTGTCTATGAATAAGTATCATAGGTGAATCAATTGATCAATTATGTGCATTCAGAAACAATTAAATTTTAGGAATCCAAGGAAATATCCAAGGAATTCTAGGTGTGTAATATAGCGAGCCAACCCATAGTGATCAAGCCATGACATATAAATATAGATTCAGAGGGATGAACCCTCAATTTTCCAATTTCTAAATGGACTCTAACCGAAACCAAGGATCCAGTTCTTGGTAAATTCAAGAAGGGATAAATTTGGGTCCAAGGAGCCAATCCAAGGTATTTTGTGTCAGTAGATATCAACGTGAATCTGAGATATCATCCTAGGAATTATAATGTTCCAAAGTTTATAGGAAAATCCATGAAACCAAGTTGAGTAATTCATGAATATAAGATAATGACTTGATACATAGTGTGATTACCCATGGAATTCACATCAATGAATCCAAAGTCATCCATTGGGATCATTCATGGAATTTAAATCTAGAATCCCAGACTTACCCATGTCATTCCCCACATTTAAACCATATCCACTTTAATTATATTAAAAAGTTTTAACCATTTTTTTACACCTATAAATAGTATAGTATCCATTGGGTTTCTGTTTAGCATTAAAATCTTGAATCCACATATTACCCATGGAATTATTTACTTTTAATCCATAAATAGTTCCAATATATTGACAAATATTACAAGGAATAAAGTACCTTTAGAAGGAAAGAGAATTTAATTAAAGAATAATTGTATCATGTATAAAGGATATTCATTTTAATTATACCCCAATAATTTAATTAGTTAATAGCCGATTAGACTCTATGTTCTAGTTTCACTAATTATCACATTTATTTATGGGTATCTCAACTCAGAAACACCCTTACACTAATTTATTTACTTCAAGGAATATCAATGCATCAAAATCCTTTTGTTAATTTTATTAATACTCAATGCGTTATTTTTAGATGTTATCGTTTTATTAACTAATGTTAGTCACACCCTAGTTATTAAGGTACTTTAGGTCACTGGGTCTATGTTCTAGGTTATAGCATCCTAATTCAATGTAGATATGATCTAATGGATCAAGATCCTCAAGGTCATCTCATTACTTTCATGTTATTCACACACATTAGGTTCAACTAATTAAATACTGGAACCTCATAGACGATACATTTAATAGGTCAATACTCTTACATGTCCTTACTTGGTTCTTAGAATGAGTTTAATTAATTACTTAACCACACATAGTGATTAAACATTAATGAGGATCTTGAATTATCCTGATCAATTTCTATAGTCAAGGTTAATCCATTTATCATGTGAACTATTCTCATCCCATGGAAGGTTCCCTAAATAAAGGGTATGATTAACGGTTCTTAATTAACCTAAGGTCTATGAATTAAGAAAATATATCTTTTATAATTTAAATATAAGGATGAATTCAGACTCTATCATGACCCACAACCAATATGTATTATAAAAAAACTACTTTAAGGAAAACAACATAAACCATCCACCTTAACCTTGGTGTGACCCACTCTTCTGATATCGACCTTCAGTTCTATCCCAAACAAGAGAAATCATAAAAGTATACAAACACCATTAAAATAGGGAATAAACCACATAAATTATGTGAGGTAACATGAAATTAGATGAAAATAAGAAAGGAGGGAATAGACTCTTATACTCACATGTATGCTTATAATGTATATTATGATGAGAAAAAAACCTAGAATGAAGGAGACCCTCCATAGATAAGGGAGAGGGAGAGAAGTACTCCTAATTACTAGAAAATATCCCTTACTCTAGAGATTTTAAAGTTAAAAATGAAATATTGTGAGGGTTATAATGATCATTTTCCTCATATTTTAACAAAATAAACCAGGATCCTAGGAAGAATCTCCTACCTATAGAATAACCACCAGCTAATTGGTGGCCTTTGTCCAACTAGTTAGTGGAACTAGAACTCGTTCGATATATTCCATTACCACTTCCGACTCACCCCAAACTTCCCAATACTTATTGTACCCCTAGATCACCTCATCATGAGACCAACCATCTCTTTTGAGGGGTTTTAAACCTTAGAATCAGAATTTGGTCCTCGATGGAAGAACCATTCCCTTCTCCAAATGGAAAACTCAAACTTTACAGAAAATTAAACATGCATACGAAACATGGGGATTTAAACCTTAAATCTGGTTTAAATATTCACCTTAAAAGTTTCTTTAAAATAATGATTTTAATAATATTCTTTTATAGAGTGTTTGGATTTTTAACTATATATATATATATATATATTTAAACTTCTTATGTATTAATTTTTAAAATATTTCTAGTTTATTTTTTTGTTTCTTCTACTCAAATAACTATTTTCATTTATTTATAAACATCCACAATATTTATTTTTTATCATGTTAACTATTTTCATATAATATTTATTTCCTCGACATGAACTATTTTTCACTATGATTTATATTTTTATCAGTATATTGTAAATCTGAGGAACTGAAATCCAAAGTGTTGGATTAAACTTGATAGTTTTTTAAATCTAAAATTTATCCCCTCTTGTAGTATTATTTAACTCCTACCTCGGGACCACAATGTTCTTATTCATTCATTTGTTATAATATGTTCTTGATTAGGTTAGTTTTACCACCTAAATGAATGCCACTATCAAATTTATATCACAAATGATTTCAAAAACCTAATTACAAGTATTATATTATAATAATTTAGTATTTAAGATGTTTTCACAATTCATTAAATTTAATATATATTTATATTTATTAATAAAATCAATTATTTTTATTGAACCAAAATTCATAAAAAAGGAGATTTTGACTTCTCTCTACAAACCACCATAATAATTTCCAAAGATTAACTATTTGAATTAAGAAATACATTAAACACATATATATCATCTCCATGAAAAATATTGAGGTGAATAATTCAAGATCAAGGATCATCTATTTAAACAACCATACCAAATCTAGTATTGAATAGTCAAGGTGATTAAAAACCGAGTACTAAATTTAACAAATAAAGATTAATAAATATAAAATCATAAATTATAAATGAATATGATAAAGTAATATAAATATAAATATGTTTATGATATATATTAATAATAAATATAAATTTATTATATAGCTGGTTAGAACATGATCGACCAAGATTGAATACTAGGTAAGGGTTTTTTGTCGCAATTTCCATTCTTTTAGAGATGTTTAATATTATGCATAATTTTTTATGGTGTACATAATAAACCAGTACATTATTTTATTCATAAATTAATTTTAATTTATGTAATTTGGGATTCCATTTCATGTCTTATCCTTTAACTATTTTTGATTCATTAATCACCAATTTTGTATGTGTTTTCCTAACTCAATTTTCTTTTCATTGATCTGTAGAATTTATTAAATAAAAATGACCCTCTATGTTGGATATATTTAACCCCTTATATATCTTGTATTTTATTTTATCTTTTATCTATGGAAATTAAATTTTCATATCCTGATCTTCCACTTTGATTAACTTTTTTCTTCATAAAAATATGAAAATAATAAGAATAATTCACATTATCAATATTGGTTATTTTTCCTCCATGTCTATGATTGTTCTACCAAAATGTTTTATTTTTTAAAATTAATAAAAGATATTTGTTTCTTCAATATAAATCATATTTTTATTTTTCACTACTTTAGAATGAAATTTTATAATTATTTTATTGTTGTGGGTTTTCTTGAAAATGGTTTCAAAAGGCTCAAAAATGTATTTATTTCTATTTATATATATTTCGTATCTTACACTCCACATATTTTCTACCTTACCTTAATTTATTTATATGTTTATTTTAATTTTAAATTTAATTTTGAAACAATACATATTTTTTTTTATTTTTTTCTTTTGAAAAATTATTTTCAAAGTGACTTAAAATTTTCATTTTTATGAAATAATATAAGATTTAAGAAAATTTATTTTAGTTTTTTTTAATTTTCTTTTCCTATATATCTTACTCTGAATCGCCCGAAGGCCTTATTTTTTATTTTTATTATAGATAATACCCCCTTTAAGGGATGAAGGGGAACCTATACATGACCCATAGGCACAAGGCACAAGGCCCGATGTGACCTGCAATACATGACCCGAAGTCCTAGAGGCATACCATTCCCATTACATGAAACGTAGGCCCAGCCCACTAGAACTGCCCCTCCCCCAGCATCTTGCCTCATTGATCGCCTTAGCTCTCCACCTTGCATTGCTGATCAGCTAGCATTGCCCCGTACAAAGCTGCACGGTGCCTGGTCCCGATGGCGGCTGCCATACCCTCTCATTCTTCCAATCTGGTTAGCCCTGCATCTGGTGGTTGCTACTCCTGTTGATCTGATCATCTTCTGGGGTCTCTACTGTGTGAACTAGGATACTTCATGGTCTAAGTGACATGAAGGCCCTGTGGCTCGAAGGCCTTTGATGACCCGAAGGCCCTAGAGACCCGTAGGCCCAAACCGGTGGCCCGAAGGCCCAAATTGGGTGATTTAATTTTATGTATCTTTTAATCCAATTATTACTTGATTTAGATGCAACACTTCATGAAATTTTTAGGACACCCATTTTTCTTTCTTTGTTTTTTAAGATATGTTGTATGATTAATTTAATGTGGCACATATATATACAGTCGATCATTATATGATGGGTGGGTTTGATATATCACTCTAATACATTGGTTTAAGATTTATATCTCATGAGATAATTATGTTTTTTATAGACAAGATTATCGTTAGATATGTTTAAAATTTTATGAATGGACATGATTGTGGTTAGCTATGTTTATAAATTTATGTTTGGATATGATTCAATTATCTATGTTCACAATTTTATTATTTCATTTTGTTTTGTTTGTGCAGTATGCCTATATTAGGGTTTATAGTTCATGATGTTTGTCTCATGTTTCCACATTATTATGTCACTATATATGAAATTATTTTATAATTATTTGTTTAATGTTATATTTCCTTATTCCATGATCTATGATATTCAATCATTCCTTATGACCAAATCTTATTATTCTATATTATTTTTTATCTGTTATTTCTCCCATTATTCATGTCTTGTCACATGCTTATGAGATAACCCTATATTACTCCTTGATATGTTTTTACATGAATAGAAATTTTATATCACTCATTTTTATGTTTCTAATTTTACTAGGAAACTATATGGTGAAATATTTCTAGGAGGAGGTCATGTGTAGGGAATTTTGTAGGAGATATTGAAGCTATAACGTGCAATAATTAATTTATGTTTCTAATATATAAAGAAACTAGACCTTTGGGTTCCAATATTATGTGTTTTTATATGAAATGTTTAATTATGTGAATGTGTGTCTTATGTATGTATATTATACTCGATTCATCTCATAAAATTTTCAGGATATCACAAAAAAGCTAATTGAACACTTGTTTATCAAAATTCTCCAAAAATTTTCCTTTCACATTGATAATTCATTTCCATTAAAATAGATAAAAGTACTTGATACATGATATTTTATTACACCACATATTTTAGAATATCATATTAAATTTGTATCTTAGAAAAACAATATTTTTGAATCTGATATATTCCATCAATTTCTTGCCTCAAAATTACCATATTGTCTCATTATTCTCGATAATTATTTTTTTCAACTCAATGAGAATCTAATTCATTCTTAAATTCTCTCCATTGTGATATTATGTTAAATTATTTTTATTCACATTAAATAACATATTTTTATGGGTATTGTTCAAATCCACACCTCATTTAGTATAATCTATTATCAATTTTAATTTTCTTAAAAATACAGTCAACCTAATTCTCTATACAAAGTCTAAATCCCTTGAAAATATTTACAAATAATTAATTCATGATTTATATTCAAAATTAATATAATAATCATAAACTATTTAATTAATTGAATGAAATAATTATATCTATGAGTATAATTTCGATTCATTTGACAAAAAATGTTAGAGTGAATAAGTTTAAGTAGTCTCATGGTTTGAATCTTTACTTGTTTATACGAATCATTCACTAAAGTCACCTTTTAAAATATTTTGAAAATTGTAATAGTTTATCATTTAAAATTAAATAAATACTAAATAGTACCATAATTAATTAATATAATCATTTTAATTAACGGTTTATGAGTATCTGGTTACATAATATATTCTCCTTCTCTAAGTTATAGTAACATAAATTTCACATTATATCCATTTGAATCAATTTATCTTTTATTCTTATTTTTTTAATATAAATTTATGCTTCAGTATAATCATCACACATAAATTATTCTTATTAAATTAATTTATTTTTTCATTCAAATTTTTTTAAATCCATAAGAATATAATGTTTCATGTATCTAGAAATATGATATCCATTGACTTTATTTTTTTTCTCAAGAATTATAATTATTTAAACTATTTTGATTTTTAATAAACAATAATTTAAAATATTTATCAAAACATTATTATACCTATACACATATTCTATAATATTCACATCAACCATCATATGTTATAAATAACCATTTTCAAGTTTAATGGTATTTATTTCTGTAAAGCCTTCAATGAAACCCCAATAATAATAAAATCTTATTTACCTTTAATTTTCATATTAAATATTCATGTATTGATTCCTTGAATTATTTTTTCTACTAATTTTTTTAAAAAAACTTTATAAAAATAAAAATATTGGTCACATAATCCATATATAACTTACAAGACATCAAATGTTTTCCTTAAACTAAAGTTTTGATTGAAGGAATATTGTTTCACTTTAATTCCTCTATTATGATTATAAATATGTAAAAAATTGAATTATTTATAAAAAAATATTTTTTATTGATGAATCCTAATAAAGATATCATTTCCATGTGTTTATATCATATATAACACCAATATTATGCATAAAAATAATAATCTTTTTATAAAATATGCGTTCCATATTTCTGCCATAGGCTACTTTATTTTTAAAATTTTGATATATTATTCACATTATATTTCATGATAAAATAACTAATTTGTGTCTAATATATATTCTATCATCATTGTAAATAAATTTTCATAATTTGTTTCCATTTATATTTATATAGAAATTTAATTTTCTCTAGAAATAGTATAATATATATATATATATATATATATTCATAATTTGAGGAAACAAACATTACATCATTTTTTAAATAACAATAAAAATATATTTTTCAATGAACTAAAAAATTAAATTATAATCAATGTGACACAAATACCTAAACTATACCTAAATCACATTATCCCAAAACCTTATGATCACTTTCTAATTTCTAGTGGTTGGACTAAACACTAGAGGTTCATTGATACAACTATGGGATATGGTTTTTCCCCATTAGAACTAAAATAAACTAAACAAGGACAATTTTCATATATTATAAAACCTACTTGTGAACTGGTTATAGATGTTATATAAATGAATTTTAATATAAGTGGGAGAAAACACATGAACATGTTAAAAATATATGACATGAAATTATCATAAAACTCCTAACATAAATGGTTTAAAAGCCTTAATATATAGACAATGTCTGTGAAAATACACCAAAATCATATAGACACATTTTGTTCAATCCAAAAAATGAATAAAAGAAAAAATTCATCCCATATTATGTTTAATCTCTTAAAAACAATACCATAGACAACCCACATTTTATCCACCAGACAATCCATCAAAAGTCTAAAAAACAAATTCTCATGTTTCATGCTCCTTGAGTACTAGCTCTTATGCTTATGGGATTTAATTTTAATTAGACCACATACCAAAGGGTCTTTATGTGTACCATGGGGGAATGTATAGGGTGTTAGTACACAATAACTAGTAAGTTTTCACCATCCCACCCTTAACATACTATCATAAAATAGAGTATATTCCAGAAATAATATAAAGAGATAGGAACAACAAGTTAAATATTTCATATAAACTAATAGAAAATAAAAAATTATCATGTTCAATTATCAGTAATTTCCAACATATGAAGGGTTTTTACAAGTTTTACCTTCTTTAAGCCACATATAAGGATCTAAGACAAGGTTTAAGTTCAATCCAACACAGAGGATCAGACAAAAAAGTTAATATATAAATTCATAGAAAAACACACAGACAAATATATATATATATATATATTTGTGTTTGTGTGTGTTTCACTAACTATTTCTTCTAGTGACCCATCCTAGGTGAATGTGAAATCATGCATTTCGTGTTGGAGGAAAACTTAGAGCCCATCCCTTCAAGAATAAAGGATTTTGTATAATAATTTAATCATTGTGAGCACATACGATATCAGTCACCTATCTATCCCCATGTCGATACCTAATAGAATTCACGTAACATGATATAAATATAGTCTAGAATAACCATATTTATGGACAACCCAAAAAATAATATATATCATATTAAATTAAATTATAGATATAGTAAAAGGAAAAAAATTGAAAAGGGTCTCAGTCTAAAAGGTAATGAAATCCCATTTCTTTATTTACTGATATAAAAAAATAATTGTCTTGTTAGAAAAGAATAAGATTTAAAAGAAACTTAAAATTTAGTTAAGATAGCATGCTAGACATGTTAAAAATATCATAGAGTAACATAAATACTCTCCTTATACATTAAATATTTAATATTTTTTTACTATTTTTAAACTCTTAGTTTTTCATTTGGTTCACTTAGCCCTATACAATTACCAAGTTTACTCTTTATGAGCACAAGAGTAAATTTAGGTAGAAAACTCATGAGTTTACCATAGGTCATCCAAGTATAATATTGTTTGTATAAATTTTAATATATGACATTATAAGAAACTAAATGGATTAAAAAGACCTAGTTTCAAGATACTTGGTAAAACACAAACATCCAAAAAGATATAAGAAAACATGGGAAATCATAGGGATCCAAAACCTTACCTTGTGAAGAGTGAAATATTTTGAATAACTGATTTAATTTTCATCAAGGTTTGATTTTTTAAGTCTTGATAGGAAATAAGTGGTGTGGGAGAAGCGTGGGAGAGGATGAATCAATTTAGAAATGGGATAAAATACCAAGGGGTATCATTTAGGGTTTAAAGCTTTTATTTTAAATGACTAGACTACCAATTAAAAAAATTATTTTTCCTAAAAATATTTTGGGTAACCGTTATAATTCATTGGGTACCTAGTGGTTTATATAGTATCACCTCTTTCACATTCACACCACTAGGCACCTGGTCTGGGACCATTGGGTACCCATTTCAATGTTGTATCCTACCCATTCTTTTTTCCCACTAAACTCAATCCTAGAACACCTAATTCCCATATATAATTAGAAGATCTCCTAAAATAAAATTAAAATACTATAAATCATGGGAACTACCTACCCATTAATGTCTAGGCCTTAATAACCTCCCCACTATCTATATTATCATCCCCAAGAAGCTTCAACTAGCATCATGAGGGAATAAGCATGAATATTTCATCTTTATCTCAATTTCTATATCAAAGGTTCTATCTGGGAAATTTCTATGAATCCATATAAGTATAAAAAGAGGCATTATCTTTCACCAAAAGATCTTTTATCTCTAACCAATGACATATATATGATTCTATATATAGGGTACATTAATCTTAAACTTGACATTATCATACTAGATCATGTGTTTATGGTTATGTAAATACTTACTCAATCAGGAAACAATGAAATTATTCTATATGGCACTAAATTTTGAAGTTATAAAAACTCAATAAGAAGTTTATACACCATGTATTGAAATAATGAAAGGATAAAAATGTCTCAAGGTTAGTTTCCCTTAATTTCCCATACATCAATGAGATATCCTTATTGAAACCTAGATAAATAAATAGTCACCTAATATAAATTATGAATGACATCCTTGATGAAAAACATAATAATTTTGTGGGATATGAGAAATAATGATCCATTTAAGAATCATATTTACCTTCCTAGTCATCTTCTAGACTATGATAATCCTTATTATTATGATTCACCTATTTTCATTTAACATAGATGATAAAAAATGGACTTCCATAAAAGTATTTATATAGATCCATATGAATTTATGATAATTAGCTATTATTATAAGAGAATTACACCATGGAGAGGTGATAAAATGAAGATAAATTGAAATAATGGATATAATATTGATGTATATCTTCTATATTTTAAATTGTATAATAAAAATAACCATCAGTATGTGGGTTGAAAGTGGTAATAAATTTCACCAGAGAAACTAATGTCTACTATAGCTTCTGTTAAAATTGAGATATAATATAGAAACCCCTATAAAATAATATGATTGGTAGTACCCCACAATATTTTACAATATCTTTGAAATATAATTTACCGATCACATCCATAAAATAATCTTCTTTGAAAGAAAAAATTAATGTGTCTTGGCTATATGACCAAATCAACCAAAACATACTTCTATATGGATAATATAGGAAAACTGGTTTGAAATCCTAAAATCATCTCATCCCATTTTTGTACTGATAGGGTTAGTGGATGGTGAGTACTTATATGTATCAATCACTCTACCTTAAACTACTATTTGGTGAGAAATATAAAAAAACCCCATGATTTCCTTCTTTATTCCAGGACACTGGAACTAGTGGTGAATTTCACAATACATATTTGAGATTTATGGGTAGATAGACCTTAGAGAAGCATGATATTATTTTATTACACTTTATCTTATACTAGTTGGGACAACCATCCTTCTGTGGACATATAAGAAGGATACAAAATCTTGAAACCAACCATTAAGAATATTTGTACCATCAAGTTTCTATTTAATAACGATAAAATAAAGGTTATATAACTAGGATTCCTTGTCATGATCGATAATATATGTTGTGAGTTCAATTTATTATAAATTAATTTCATGTCAATCCTTAATAAAATATATATGGTGTTCAACTATAAATGACATCAATATTTATTTATTACTTTTTATACTATTTGAGGGTGAAATTTCCTACTAAGTGAACTAGAAACTATGTTTCCATTCATAAGAGAATATTTGACATCAAAATTGAATTAAAACATGTATTTTACAAAGAAAAATTTCTTTAGATTAATGTCTCATTGGAAAAATACATAAATTATTATTTTATGGTCTATAGACACCTCACTTTGTTTTAGTATAGGCAGTGCCTCCATCACTTCAGATAATGAAAAATAGTGAACAATACCAAATCATGGGAAGGATATTTATTTTCATAAAGAAAAAATGGTTTGGAATCATATTCCACTACCCAATGGTATTATATAAGAATGAAACTGAGGGTAATAAAAGACACATCATAACACACCTCAAATCCCACACTTGGATGAGGCGGAATGAAAAAAATAATTGTGGTTAACCATTCCTTCATACCATTAAAATCAGATTCACAATTTTCTATCTAGAAACATATTACCCCATTATTAGTTATTATGATTGTAGTAGTAGATATATTGAAAAATACCTTAATAATGAGATATTAATACCTAGAAAGTCAAAGGTAACTTCTAATTTCAATCACATTTTAAGGAATATTCTAGGTTTTTACTGACTTTGCCTACTAAGGATCCACATAGATGCTTTCTTTTAAATATTACATGCCCAATAAACTTGAATTCGTGGATCTAAAAGTATAATTTGGACATATTTACATAGAAATTATTGTTACATATAGTATTTATAATGATACATAAATATCGACCATCCTCATTATGAGACCTTCAATAGACTGGGATATCCATCCCAAAGACCATAGTGAAAGAGCATAAAAATTGATGAAATAACTTATTCGTTAAATCCATGAATAAAATTAGAGTATTATTAAGAAATAGTACATTAATGGATACTCATAGTGACCATACCAACCTCGAAAAGTGGTCCTTAAAATATCCTCTAGCATAATATAATTATGATGGTAACCTAAGTGAGTGTAAATTTTAGATAATTGAATCACCATTTTTATTTGATAAAAATATCATCAAATATGGGAAAGGGATTATTTTTCATGATCATAACCTAGTTAAAATTCTAATAGTCTACACATAAACATTTAATTCTATCAGTATTCTTGGAAAAGATGGTTTGATCACCATATGAAGTAGTTCTTGGCCTAATAAATCCTGAAACATCAAACTCCGTTAACTTAATTTTTATTTCCGATAACTTGAACGGTTTCTTCCAATATAGAAGAATAGATATTTCTTTAGTTTTATTCATAGATTTGATAGTAGACACCACCTTTCACTTAGTATGTATTCCTAAAAATTACTCAGGGAACATGTTAATATTTAAGTCCACTAAAACTGGTAAGATTTTATTATCCTTATCATAAAATAAAATAAGGGAAATATTATTCATATCTATAATTTTAAAACCCACTTTCTCCCAATTAGTACCTACTTGGCTCACATATAACCACCACCCTCCATGAATTTTGTATTTAATACATGTGGGAAATGTAATAAATAGAATCACGAAATAGAAAAATGTAGTATCAAAATAGGGGAAATAAGTAATTTTATAGTTTAAAATAAAATGAATATATATTAGGAATAATAAAATTCCAAAAAATCCCATAGGATTCAACTTATAAAGATCAAGACCACACTTTTTCACCTAGTCAACCCTCTTCCAAAATGGTGTATCGGGGCTCATATATGAAGAAAAATATTTAAATTTCTGTTCATTAATTCATTCTAGTCGATCATAATTGAATGAATGCGATGCACCTATATCAAATAAGGAACATGATAAAATAAAAGATACCAAAATAGTACCTATATTAGTTGAATGATCTACTACAACTTTGACTACATATTACTCTATGGAATACATACTACATGATTCATCATAATTCAACTATGGAATAAGTTCCTAATCATGGTAATATATAAAATCTAGTTTACTATGACTTCTATAGTGGACTCCACGACTATATAATCTAGACCGTTGTCAAGTTAAACCAGTAAAATCAATAAATGACTATGCTTGAGATTCCTATGTCAAATTAGGATTCTTAATAATGCTCTATAAACTACCCCACTGTGAAAAAAATTGATGGTGTCTATTATAATATTAATAGTTTCAATAATATTTCATGAAAGTACAATAATACATGAAGTGGATTGATCATCAATATTTGTAAGACTAAATTGGAGGTCTACTCAAGCTAGGTGATGATGGTATATAACATCCTAAGATCCATTGGTTGGAGACACCTCTACTCACTCCTTATTAACATTGCTTCGAACTATCTGAAGAGATATAACCTAAGGCCCAAACAAGTATTGGTCCACCCACTCCCAAGACTCATTTGGATACTGTCTTAGTAAGGAAGGATTTCCTAACCATTTTAGAGAAGGTTGAAAGGTTAATGTACAAGAACATAGTTTTAAAAGGATATTTGATACCCATTTCAAATTTTTTTACTTTTGATTCTATATCTCTGATTATATAGGGATCAAAGTGAATTCAATCCATGAATGAAGAGAAATATTAAATAATAGTAATAAATATTTTTTAAAGGTTTATAAAATATTTAGAAATCACTTTACATAGGGTGTCATGGTAAAATTTCTCAAGGAATTTATCTTGAAAATTTTCACATGGTATGGCCCAAGTTTTTATGAGCCTCAAGTATTACATCCCACCACTAATGATATAACCCTTGCAACATGAAGGTTTATAATTAGGCTTTGTTTTATTCTAGGGTTTAAATGATCTAAAAAAATAATGGATATGATTAATCAAATTGTCACAACCCGACCTGACAAAGATCGACCTGCAACCCCCCAAGCTCACCTCCAATAGGCCAAGGGCTAGCAACTAGTGCCAAGAAGGCATATCACACAGATGAGAGGCCTTTTCCAAAAGTAAATATATAAAAACACTCACAAACACCTCGATTTAAAAATGTAGAGATATAAGAATATGGAAACTAAAATTCATGCATACATATATCCCAAACCAGAGTATAATAAAAAACTAAAAGGGAAAAAGGGAAAAATTGCCCATAAAAAATAAAAATAAAAAAATCCAATATACTCAGATAGATGGGATCAATATCAAATCCATCTTAAATAAATATCCTCATCTTAGATTTAGTAAACACCTCAGTTGTTCTATGTCACTAATATCTGCCTGACTCAGGTTCTCCAGGGACTCCATTGAAAGGCTTGTTGTTTTTACAAGTCAAAACACATGAGGGAAAATCCATTGAATGGGTGAGTATAATAATAATCATTAGGTTCTCCAAACCCCCAAAGTAAAAGGGATAAACTAAAAGGAAATAGTCCACTCAACATAGTTAGAGGGAACCCAATCAAGAGAGAAACTCCATCACAAAAAATTTTCGGCTGTGCATGACTTGTCAACTCAGTACATAAGTGGTTTCAAACTAGACATGTGACACACTTCAAGGACTCCTTAAAATAAACCATATATACTTATCTCAGACACCATGTCTCATGAGCTTCCATCCTCACATCCAATGATATGATTTTACTCGAGACTTTAATGGTAGCACAAAACTAGGAGAACACACTCAATGAGCTCATCCATCCCAGATGGCACCCTTTTGAGAGATATGCTACATCAGGAACAAATTACTAGGTCCATCTATCATTCCCATTACTAGAGAACCTACCATCGCTAACCCACACACATTGAAATGTTATAAGAACCCATGTGGATAGACCAAACCCTCACCATTGAACATAGTTGAGGGAGAACTGCTATAGAATATGCACCGCATGAATCCTCTATAAAGAGAGAGAGAGAGAGAATAGAGGGACCCACACCTCCCCACTGCCATACAGTATATAGAGTAATATATCCAAACAAAGATGCAAAACATCTATCGATCTTATATAGTGTGTCCTGCACCTCAGTCTTTTGAGTAATCACTAACTCCTAACTAGGTATCACATGTAACTAGTGGAGGGGGAACTCCTCATAATTGTACTCAATAGATGAGGGAGAAAAAACTCTAATGGAGGGTCCACATCCAATTTCTACTCGAAGAAAAGGGATTAAAACTCCATATGTGAGGACATAAACCCTGGCATGATCGGGGATAACCACTCAGTGGCTAGAGGATCCACACCCTAGTTTGATAGGGGAGTACCACTATACTAGCTTATTTTACTATGGGGACCCACACCCTGGTAAGATAGGGGAGTACCAAATCTTCTGGAACAACACATATGGATGACTCAAACCCTAGAATGATAGTGGAGTTACAACTCCAAGGATAGAGGGTCCGCACCCTATCATGATAGGGGAGTACCCACTTTATTGATACATCACATCTATAGGACCCACACCCTGACACGGTAATGGAGTAATAACTCCTAAAATAGAGGACCCCCCAACTTGGTCCAACATGGGAGTACCAAATCCATCTAGCCAATGAGAATATAGGGCCTGCACCCTGACTTGGAAGAGGATCACTGTCCAACTTTCCGAACAATATGGGGAACTCATGCCCTAATCCATCAAGGGATTACCAACCCCAAAAGAACCACCAGAAAGGTATTAAACCTATGCCCAAGATGTGGGGAGTCCTGTCTCTACCAAAACAGAGAGGTAAGGGAAACCCACTCCCTAATGATAAAAAGGTGTACCAATCCCAACGTCTCTCTTTATAAAAATCACCACCCTACTTTCCTAATGATTCAAAAGGACCCACATCGTAAAGTGAAAAGGAAGGGTACTGACCTCAATGTCAACCTAGTGATACATCCTGATCACTGCCCAAGGTTAAGCACTGCTATAAAAGTGTTTTTCTCAAAACATTCCACATCATATATCATTGGCCAAAAATGAGGCTACCATAATGTTCTATGTGTAAAAATACTTATGATAGGATACTCACCAGCCTGATACTGAGTCCGAGAGAAGGAGATATATAAGGCGGAAAATAACTAGAAGAACTCAAGGTGTACATGGTATGTACTGTGGTCTACACAACATGTGAACCAGCATGATAACCATGCAGTGTATCCTATCTAAAACGTTTTCCAACATATTTAGGGGTACATGGTGTGTATAAACTATACACGGTGTGTTCCACATCACCCAACCCCTGGTGGTGTTCCTCTTCCACATGGCCCAACCAACCATGTCTCTTACACACTATACATCCAATACTACATGTCCTCTTTGGGATAAACGACCACATGAACATGTGGTTTTCCCATTCACATGTCTATAAACCTGTTTCCATGTACTTTGGTCATGTAATGTTACATGGCCATGTACTTTTACATGTCTATACCGAGCCATGTCCCATGGACACACGATATGGGGTTACTACACAGCGTGAAGACCCCAAGATTCTTCTTCGTAGAATAAGAAGGGATACCAAAAATTTCTCATAGGACTACACGCTATGGAGACAGTAATTCCAATATGGAATTACCTTTTAAAACACTTGATTCACCCCGGTTTACCCTAAAACCTATTGATTGACCTAGTAGAGATCCCTATAAATTGTAATTGGGATCTACAACCTTAAAACAATGCATAATAAAGGGGATCAAAACCAAAACTAAAGACATCCTACATTAGGGGTGAAAATTTGAAGCTTCAAGTGTAGAACTATTCTTAGATCATGCTTATCCTCAATTGATGATGATCTATGTGAAGAATGAAGATCAATAGTGTTTTTTATCTTCAATTTGGTTTAGTTTTTATCTATCAGTCAAAGAGGGAGAGGAGAGGAGCATGTTGGAGTTGGTGACCAAGAACCAATTTATTTGTACCTTTTGATGAATATATATTCATTGGATGGATATTAGTAAACTCTTTATTACATCATGATTGTTCTTCTGTGTAACATTGCATGTGATAATTTTCCAAGAGTAGTCATCACACTAAAAGGTCACAACAATTCCCCACTATGATGTGAACCCACAAGTTATATGACACTATCCTTAGATATATTTTCTATTTCCAGATGATATCATTTAAGGGAAACAAATGATATGGGCTATCTAGGGTGGAGAATCACAAGACATTGAAACAATTCTCATGGTGTATTCCTTTGGTGATATATAATAGGATATTATGAGAATGAGACCCGAGCGTAGGAAATACACATTTATAAGTTTCATTGGATGTTTTTATCTATGGATGTGTGTATTGGTACTTAGAATTTTTGATTAATTTTAATGGGTATTATGACTCGCACAATTAGATGTATTAGAAAAAACCATGACAAAATATGTCTGCGGAGAGGTAGGATATTTTGGGTGCGTCCTGAGCAATACAACAGTAATGAATAATATGAGAAAGGATTTGTACCTTTTATTCCAATACGGAAGTTGATATCTCATGCCCTTTTATAGAAATGATATAGCCTAAATAAATTCATGTCCATGGTGTTCTATAGGCAAGTTCAAATTTTGGGAAGTCAAAGAATGAGAAATCAAGCACATGGGTTGATGGAACTTTTATGAAACCCGCTTGATTGTAGATATCGAGACAAAGGGATTATATTACGTGGTAAGCATTCGTATGAGGTGAGATGTTGTTGCAACATTAAATTATTTCTCTATGGGTTCCTTGGTGTTTTTCTAGATGCTAACCTTAGAATTCAGGCTAATCTACTTAATTCCACTAAGAAATAGGCCAAGAGGGCCACACACTAAGTGTATTTAGTATATAAGTTAAATAATATATTATTTATTATTTAAAAAGTTGAATAAATATTATTATCATTTGTGGTTTAATGATTATTTATGGATTCCTGATCATATTTATTTCGACACTAGTTATTCTAGAGAATATAATGTGTGAGGAATAATTAATTAATATTTATTTTCTATTTAGTGAATATAATATTTATATATTTATTGGAGAATAATGTAGTGATTATTATTTAAAAAATTAATAGTCATTATTAAAGGTTCAAAAAATATGACGGAAGATTGGTGGACCAAGTTAAGGGTCTATTGAGAAATAATAATATTGAATTTTATTTTCCTAAATAATATTTAATTATAACTTGCAAGTTAAGCGCATGTTAGGAAATAATAATGTTTTTGTTATTATTTGGCATTTGGGTTTCTCTAGGATTAATAAAATAATAAATCACTTGTAAAAATTATTTAATATTACCATATTGAATTAAATACCTGGTTATATTATTCTCTTCTTATCTAATATCTATCCAAGTATAAATTGTGGTTGTGCACAAATAATTGGAGAAAATATCTCAATCCTAGAGAGTTCACCCCTCTCCAAGAATGCTCTCTAGAAAAAGAGAGATCCTCCTCCAACGGATCAAGGAGAACACTTAGGAAGAAATTCACAAGGTGATCGAAGGTGAACATCGAAAGCATAAGGATCATCCATGCTAGTACCTGAAGACTCCTTTGGTGATGTCTGAAGATACATGGAACATGTGTGTATCACTGCTATAGGAGATATACTCTTGATCTCTAAAATGAAATGAAGGTGCACTATATATCTTCGATCAAACACATCAATGAAGAAAGAATCACCTTGGAGTCAATTATTTTATTTTATTAAATTAATTATAAAAAATATGTTGATCCTATCTCTTGGTTCCTGGGGAAATTATTTTTCACCTAAATCTTTGATTCAATTCTATGGATACTAATATTCATCATCGTATTGATCCCTGATTGATCATCAATTATAGAAAAAAATCAATGCTGGGCACCATCCCTCCCGTGCTTCCTCTGTGCCCAGAACCTACATGTGGTATCTGAGGAGACATATTAATGTTTATAATTATTTAAATAATTCGTTGATGATTTACGCTTTAATAATTTAGTCTGTCAATTCAAGTTTAATCATTCTTTTTAATCTGAATTACAAGATATGTTCTCCCTTTATAGTTTCTCACAAATCTAATTGGAACAATTAATTTTTTGATTAAAATTAAATTGAGGATCTCAACCAGAGGTGCCAAGGGTTCTGTCCAAGTAACAAAGTAGTATAAGCTATACAATCATATCTACACACCGTGTAGTTGAGTTCAATATATCAAAAGTATTTCATAAATTACTAAACCGATGTGAATTAATGACATGTGGTGTAGTTAATTCTTACACCATGTGTTGACCAGGACAGACTGGTGCACAGTCAGCTAGACTACACACCTTCTGGACCATTCAACACAGTGTGTAACACATCATGTGGCCCACAGAACATTCTATGTACTTCAAATATTTTTGAATTACACCATACACATCATTTCTCCAGACATGTACTTTAGATGGATGGTGAGGAGGGTACACACCATGTAGTCGGATCTACACACTGTGTATGCTTTTCAGATTACATATATTTAAATTTTATTTTTATATTATGTTACCCTTGAGACATGTACCTTCGTGTGGGAGTAAATTTGGGATAGAACATGTGATATATGTTTAATATATATATATATATATATATAAATGTTTAATTGACACTTGTGTAATGTTCAAAGATCAACACATCATGTATGAGTTATATTACAATTATAATTCTTCATGAATGATACATGTCACAAAGAATAAAGTGTATAAAATAATTGGAAAATTTGGGTTGTTTTGGATGTGTATTTACCGAGTTACCTCCAAGGAACAAGTTATGTACATAGTAAATTTTAAATGAATTTATTAATTTGTTTAAAATTATAATGGAAGAGAATCTCAAAGAAAATTTGGAAAAGGGATTAAGATAAAAGTATTTATTAATTAAATATAATATTTAATCAATTCGAGTGCAATTTATATTAAATAAAAATGATTAATGAATTGAATGATAGTTTTATTAAATGTGTAAATATCGTTTCATGCATGTAGATGATCAGGATATTGGACAATACTTTTGTATGTGATTGGTTTCCTTTTAATTTATTAAATTAAATTGTTGGGTTGTGTGCCTTCTCTCCTCATTAATATGTAGGGCCTGCATGCCCATGGTTTCTTTTTTTCTAAACCCCCCCTTTACCCCTCCCCTATAAGTGAGTAAAAGAATATGAAATGGATGGAGCTTCCAAGATAATGGAGGTGCTTCAAGTTAGGAGCCAAGGGAAAACCAATCCAAGGAGATATAAAGGTGGATAAGTGGAAAGTTATAAACATGAACTTAATTGGTTCAAGGTGTTTCTACCCTAAGATAGGGGTTAGTTTATCAACTGCTAGATAAACTAACCATTAGAACAAGATCATGATCATACCATTTATTTATTTATATTAGTTGAATGGTTTATTCATTATGGATGTATTGTTTCAATCACATAATTAATTAATTAAACAATCATGCAAGATCAAACTAAAATAAACTGTCTTATGTGTAAATATTATCTAATACATGGTTAATCACTTACGAATATCCCACTTAATATTAACAAGCATGTGAAAAGATAAAAAGGTGAAATTTATGAATAGAGGATAAAATCCCTGAATAAAATATTAAGTCGGTATATCCTTCCATTACTTAGATTAGATTTAAACCATAGCTCAAAGTGATTGACCAACCAAATTTGGGGTACTTTCAATTATCATGTAATTATAATTTAATGTTTTTGGTTTACTTGACTTAGTTTACATCAAGGGTTGAATTCCAAAGTATGAATTTGTGTAACTGAGAGACAATGGTTAAGGAAATCCAAAATTAAGGATTTTAGGATTTGGGAGTCCACTCAACGGATCAAGGAGCTGCGATTTAATGCATTTGGCATTTGGAATGTCTACCTAAAATCTTTCAAATTTCTTAACAATAAAATGTTGGGGTGATGTGAAGGGAAATATGAATCCTTACTGCTATAATTTCCAAGAAACAAGATATTCTAAAGCCAATGGTGAGGGCTATTGGGTTTTGATAAAATAGTGGGAGACTAATGAATATTTATTTATTTATTTTTATTAATTTTATTAGATAAAGTACTAAAAATATATTCATCTTATATATATAAATGAAATTAAAAATGAAATCAAACATGTCATTGAAATCCATACTCGAGAAGGAAGACCTTATCACTAGCACTAATTTCTAGGAGTGGAAAAGGTGCCTTTGGGTCATCCTTTACTATGAAAGGAAACTATATATTAGCTGGAAGAACCTTTACTAGTTGCGCCTAGAAATGAGGTGAGTAATGAGGATATATCTATGTATGAGAAACATATGAATGATGATATGGATGTTAAGTACCTCATGCAGTCATACATTACCAACGAGATCTTGAAGCAATATGAGAAAATGGATGCTTAAAGCATGATGTCTCACCTTTGAGATCTCTGTTAAGAGAAGGAGAGATAAGAGAGGGATGAGATCTCTAATGCATTGTTCACCACTAATCTTGGAGAGTTTGCGCCAGCTGGGCCACATGTAGTTATGATTATTGGCTACATTGAGCATCTCGAAATCTTAGGGATTAAATTACTAGATGAGTAGCATATATATATCATACTATCATCACTTCCCCAGACCTTATATAGTTTTATTGTGAATTATAATATGAGGAATAATGAGAATAGTCTATCAAAACTTCTTACTTTAATTATCCAAGTGTATAAGGACACGTGGCATGAAAATTACACAGTCTTTATGATGAATAGGAAGAGGAAGGACAATGAAAATGGCCTAATACTTATAAATAGTCTAAATCCACTGAGCACCATCCGACCAAGAAGAAGAAGATTTAAAGGCAGGGCAAGGAAAAGAGGTAGTATGCTTTTCATGTGGCAAGTCAAGACACAAAAAGAGGAACTGCACCCAGAGGAAATGAGAATCCAAAAGTGAATTTGTTATCGAGTGAAATATTTCCATTTATATTCATTGTGTGTTAGATACAGCTTGTAGTTCTCACATCTGTATTCAAATTCCGAAACCAAGTAGATTTCATAAAATTTCCAGAGGAGTGGAGGATCTGCGAGCTACCAATGGTACGAGGATATCTTCTCTTACCATTGGTGACTACCACCTCAAAATGCCAACATGAATGATTTTGGTATTACAATGGCTATTATTATGTACCTAGTGTAAACAAAAAATAATTTCTATATCAAGTATAAATACATATGGGTTTATTTTCAAGTTAGGACATAAAAGTTGTTTCTTTTATAAGGAAAACATATGTTATGATTTAACACATTTAAATAACAGTCTGTATGTATTAAATTACAAAAAACAAAGTGTTGAAAATTTATAATGAATCAAATTCACATGACTCATATAACACCTAGTTATGGAATCTCCATCTCAGTCATGAAAACAGGAAGATTTTGACAAAGATCAGTCAAGATGGTTATATAGACTCTTCTAAGATAAAATCACTAGATAGATGTCATATTTTTTACAAGGTAAAATCTCAAAACTTTCATTTGGTGGATAGGGTGAAAGGGTCAAATATCTTCTAGGATTTGTGCACAATAATTTTTGTGGACCATTTCTAGTAGAAGCTAGTGGTGGATATTCTTACTTCATAACTTTTACTGATAACTTGATTACATATGGTTATATTTACTTGATTAGTTATATGTCTGAGTCCTTTGAGAAATTCAAGGAATTAAAAAATGAAGTAAATAATCATATTGGTAAGAAGATAAAGAAACTTCAATCAGATCTAGGCAGAGAATATCTTAACTAAGAGTCATAGAATTTCTTTGGGAGTTTGGGATTCTATCCCAACTCACTCTACCTTATACACCATAGTGGAATGGTGTTAGTGAAAGGATTAACCATACATTTTTTGGATATCGTAAAGTCGATGATGAGTCATGAAGATATTCTATTATCCTTTTGGGGATATGAATTACAAACTACGATATACAAATTAAACCGAGTACCAAAAATGTTGGAAAATGGAATTCCATTTGAGTTATGGAGTGGAAAGAAACCCATTTTTTCACATACATGTGTATGGGGATGAGAGGAATTTGTTAACGATTTATCTAAAAACAAACTAGCACCCAGGGGAAAGAGGTGTATCTTTATAGGGTATACTAAGGAAACAAAGGGATACTACCTATAAAACCCGTCGAATAAGAAAGTAACTATCACAAGAAATTTGGTCTTTTATGAGAGGGATCATATCCTCAAAAAGGATAGTGGGAGAAATATTGAATTGGATGATGCTAATGCTCAAGATTCATAGAATTTGGTGCAGGAACACATTCCACAGGTCCCCATGGAAGAAGAAATTCTGGAAACACAAGTATTGTGTATGTGTGTAAGAGAGGTAAGGGAACCCAATAGATTTTGTTTTCTTATCACCAAGGATGGTGACTCATTATTATTGGAAAATGATGAAACTCTATACTACAAGGAGTTAGTAGAGAGATAATAAGCTACAAGATGGATATAAGTTATAAATTTTGACATGGATTCTATGTATCAAAACCAAGTTTGAGTTCTGGTCGATGCGCTAGGTGATGTAAAGCCTGTTGGGTGTAAATAGGTAATCAAGAGAAAACTGGACATTTAAGGCAAATTATGTACCTATCATGTATGCCATGTTATGAGTAAGATCCCACACGCTTTAGTGATAGGATCTATAATTTATGCCATGTTATGTAAAATACTTGATATTTTCTATACAATGATCATGGTGGGAAAATATCCGGAAGATCCAGGAGAACAACATTGGACTACTGTTAAGCCTATACTTATGTATTTATAGAGAATTGAGGATATGTTCCTTGTGTATAGAGGAGATGAGGATATTTTCATCAGAGGGTATGTTGATGCTGGTTTTTAGACATATCAGATTGATCTAAAGTCATAATTAGTATTTGTTTTCTATCTCAACGAAAGAGCTATGAGATGGAAGAGTTCTGAGAAGCCTGATGTCATTGATTCTATAGTGTAGTCCGAGTATATATATACTTCTAATGAATCCAAGGAAGTTGTATGGATCTGTAAATTCATCCTGGATATTGATGTGGTACCTAGAATTAAAGACCGTATCACAATGTATTGTGATAATACTACAATGGTGGATCTTGCAAAACATTCAAGGTTACATCAACAAATAAATCACACACTTCATAAGTATCACCTATTGAGGGATTTATATCAAAGGAGAGAAGTTGTAGTAAGCAAAGTATCCACGAAAGAGAATGTGGTGGACCCCTTGACTAAAGTCCTATCTTAGCAGAAGCATGAATATCATGTGAGAGATAGAGGATTGAATATTGTTAGTAGTTGGATCTAGTGAAAGTGGGAGTCTATTGGAGTTGGTTCTATAGAACCTACTTTTTTGTACTTTATGATAAACATATATTAATTATATGGATATAAATAAACTCCTTATCACATAAATATTCTTCTTCTGTGTAAGACTGCATGAGATAATGTCCCAAGAGTAGTTGTTGCACTAAAAGGTCATAGTAGTTCCCCGCAATGATGAGAACCCAAACATTTTATGACACTATTCTTAGATATATATTCTATAGCCGAATGATATCATTTTTGGTACAAAAATGATACCGGATATAATGGATGGAGACTCATAGGACTTTGAGACACCTTCTCATGGTGTACGCCCTTAGTGATATCCAGTAGGATATTATTAGAATGAGACCTGACAGTAGGAAATCCAAATTTATAAGTGTTTTTGGAGGTTCCTATATGTGGAAATGTGTATTGGTCCTTGTAATTTAAGATTATTATTAATGAGTATTATGACTCGTGCACTTAGATGTATTTGAGAAAACTGTGACAATATATGTTCACGGTGAGGTAGGATATATTGGGTGCGTCATGAGTAATAATGCATTAATGAATAATGAAAGAAAGGATTTTTACCTTCTCTTCCGTAAATTAAGTTGATATCTCCTACCCTTTTATGGAAATGATATATCCAAAATAAATCCATGGACATGGTGTTCTATAGGCAATTTAAATTTTCGGGATGTCAAAGAATGAGAAATAGAGCACATGGATTGATGGAACTTGCATGCAACCTGCTTGATTGGAGATATCGAGACAAAGGGATTATATTACATGGTAAGTGTTCATATGAGGTGACATGTCATTTCTATATTAACTTCTTTCTCTATGACTTCCTTAGTGTGTTGCTAGATTCTAACCTTGGACTTTAGGTTGCTCTGCCTAATTCCACTAATAAATAGGCATAGAGGGTCATGTACTAAGTGTATTTAGTATCCCCAAAAATAATATATTATTTATTATTTAACAAGTCGAATAATGATTATTCTCGGTTGGGGTTTAATGATTATATATGGGTTCCTGATCATATTTATTTTTACAATAGTTATTAGAGAGAATATAATATGAGTGTAATAATTAATAAATATTTATTTTCTATTTAGAGAATATAATATTTATATATTTATTGGAAAATAATGTAGTGATATTTATTTAATAAATAAAGAGTTATTATTAAAGGTTCAATAAACATAGTAGAGGATTGGAAAACTGAGTTAAGGGTCTAGTGAGAAATAATAATATTGAATATTATTTTATTAAATAAGATTTAATTTTAACTCTCAAGTTAAGCGCATGTCAAGAAATAATAATGTTATTTTAATTTTTTGACATGGGGGGTTTTTCTAGGATTAATAAAATAATTAAGGAACTTTTGAAAATTATTTATTATTACCCTAGTGAATTAAATTCCCAGTTATATTATTCTATTATTATCCAAGTTCTAGCCAAGCAGTGATTGTGGTTATGCACAACTAATTAGAGAAAAGATCTCAAGCCTAAAGAGTTCACCCCTCTCTAATAACACTCTAAAGAACAAGAGAGATCCTCCTCCACTGGATCAAGGAGAATTCTTTGGAAGTGGTTCTCAAGGTGATCAAAGGTGGACATCGCAAGCATATAGATCTTCCATGCTAGCACCTGGAGACTTCTTCAGTGATGTCTAGAGATACATGGAACACATATCAGTCACCTCTAGAGAAGATCTACCCATCATCTCTATAATCCAATGAAGGTGCACTACATATTTGTGGTTGAACACATCAATGAAAAAAGAACCACCTTGGAGGTAATTCTTTGATTTAATTAAATTAATTATAAAAAAACCTATAGAGTGGCTCTAATTTGGTGCGTCGTACACCTAACATGAGGGATATGGGAGGTATTAGGTTAGATTTTAATTAAATTTTCAATTAATTAAATAATCCACCACATAACTCTCCTCCAGATTGCCTCCGACAAAAAAATCCCAGTGTAGACAACTTTATAAAATTCCTTGGGAAACACAACATTATGAACTCAACCACGATATCATAAATCTAATTTGAGACTTATATTTTCATTTATTGACATTTTTAAAAGAAAATACGCACATTTAAAAAACATATTTAATATTTGTAAAATCACAGTGCCATGGTTCTCTGGGCCCCAGAATCCCGCGTCGACTCGGTGCGTAGATTTAGAAATATTCTTAAAAATATTCAAAAGTATTACAATTAAAAACCCATGTCACTGAATTCTACACATCTTTAAGGATTTTCATCCCTGAAAAGTGAAATCCTAGGAACAAGGGAAGAAACTAAGCTATCAACTAGAAATCTAATGCCAACGAGCTCGCTAGGGGTTCTTGTACTTATTCCAAGAACGCACTCGGGGGAACTAACAAGTCTAAACCACACTCACATCCAACTCCAACCAAGACAATATCACACAATGGAGTAGAACATGTTGTTTTAGCTACGACAGGTGGAAACAACACAAATCACCATGATCCATCTATTGTTATAGTGCCTAGTATTACGCCACCTCCCTAACCTGACGTAGATACTAATGAAACCCCAAAGTTAACATCCACCCCTAGATTAACTATAGTATAAAATTACCAAGAATATTATATCAAAGGTTGATGCCAAGAACATGAGGGTACCAATGAACAAAATAGGTCTTCCCGAGTGTAAACATTGGGTGTTACCCAGACCTTCATCTACAAACCTCCAAATGTAACACTAATAAAAAAATAGAAACAACACAACACCTACTAGTGAAATCCCAGATAAGTATGAATAGAAAGAAATAAATCCACACTACAGAAACATCATAGGGTCTAACTTTTCCGCTACATAATGATTCTAAAAAAAGGCTCTCCCTCCAGTAGGGATTCCAAGAAAAAAGGTTCAAGGAGAAATAATACACTAGAAAGGCCAGGACCTTCTTTGACAATCTATCTCAAAACCTCAACCTGAATACATAAGTCTAAGGAACTCGTACACTACACATATACACTATCTTAATTGGGTAATAATGACTCACCCTCAGGGTTTTTATTATGTCCCAAAAACACATCTCGACGCGGAAAGATTCACTATTCATCATGAGTCCAAAGGAACACTAAAACACACCAAATACTCCTCAAACATCTCACATAAAAAGAAAATGTAATATTAATGTAGATACTAATGAACAAAAAAGGGATACCCAAACAATCACACTGGGTATTACTGGACCCTATGATGATGAACCACCAACACATCACCCAACCCCGAACACACAATCCAGAGATACTCATCCACCACACCTTGATACTATTTGCTTTTAGAGGAACTGACTCTCCCTCAAAGTTTTCCTCACGTTGAAAAAAATCATATTGGTGGGGGAAGTACCTCTCTTCCTCAAGAATTCAAATCTATATCTAACAACACCAACATAGGGTTCTACCAATACCCCACGTCACCTCGGTTTAAACCATGAGTAAGAAGAAATAAGAAAATAGTACTTCACAGTAGTGCTTAATAATCACGTCTAAAAAAGTAAAAATGACATAGAGAAGACGTCTATTAATCCTTAGAGCTATGAGTTCAAAAGACTCTATTGACTAATGTTGTCCTTGCCCGTGTCCTCTATCTCCCTGATCCTAGCATCGACCACCTAGGGGTGGTGGTGGAAACACCTCGAACCTCCTGCGACCAACTAATTCTCTCCCATATCCTCCACCATGTCTAACATATTCCAGAACTCCCTGATCCAAATAATGCCTCTACCAAGGTGGCCCATCGACTGACTCCCTATCAGTAGCATGACGGGTCACATAATATCTATCTAGATATACCTAGCCATCATAATCGTAACACCATGTCTCCTATAGCTGATTAGATCCTTGAAGCGAATCCTGTGACACAAGACCATATGATTGAGTCTAGGCATGGGTATGCATCCTACATCTCGATCCTATAAACTACCATCTGCCAATTTCTATAGTTACCGAAGGCTCATGACTGCCACTACAGACCAAATCCACCTATCCTTATTTCAGGAAGCTCTATACTACCATAAATCATTCTAGTAACCATGTGTAAGAGGGAAGTCACAAGGAGAAAAAAAAATTCTCAGACGTCTCTAGAGAGGCCTTTCTCAAAGCTGTGATCTTTGAAGAATTAGTCTCAAACCATATTTAAGGAGTAACACGATAGGTTTTTGAACCAAGATGAGTACTCTTCCATAGTCATGCTACCCTGTCAAAGCTGAAGAATATCCCAGATACACACCAACCTCAACATGGCTGGGTAAAACTCTTCCTTTAAGATTTTCTGAAACTCCACCCAAGTGAGTGTCACCTCTTCATGGGGCTGCATCACTAAACTCCACCATCACCCAGGTGAACCATGAAGAAGGATCACCGCTAGAACCACCATATAATCATTATGTGACCTAACTAGGAGGAAAAACATGTGACTTAATTGAGATAGTCATCAGATTCATGGTGGTTTAGATCACCTTTTTACCTTAGAGGTCATTACCTCTAGAAATTGTGTAGTGTACTCAGCTTGCGTGCATCCTCATCTTGAACTGTCAGCACAACCAACTTCTCAAAAAGCGGTGGATAAACTGGATGACCATATGTAGGTAACACATTAGAACCAGTGCCTCGCACTAAAGCCTTGTCATAGGGAGGATCATCACCACAATCCCACCATAGGACCTTGTCTGGATTTCATCATGGTGTCATCCAGAAATATAATTCAAGATGTGCCACATTCAAAGAGTGTATCTAGGGAGTTGACTCAAGAAGGAAAAGAAAAACCAAAACCCAGTCCTATAAAATTCATGTACCATTATTTATAAGTTACCAATGTCTTAGTTTACTGAGATGAAAAGTTGGTTATCATAGTTATGGTGAATGGATACGTTGGACGCCACACTAATAATGAAATTTCTAGACTGAGAGATAAAATCAAAATATCCTACCATTGTCGCTATGCAACCCAAACTAGGATCATAAAAATGAAGTCCCAAAGTGGAACTTGGCTCTAATACCAACCTTTCACAACTCGACCTGATGGGCCCCAGGTCACAACTCTCCAATATGACCTCTAATAAGATATGGGCTGATGACTAGTGTCGAGAAGTCATATCACACAGATGAAAGGACTTTCTCTAAAGTACCTATATGAACACACCCAAAACAACTCAATGAAATAGTACAGAGATATAAAAAGGTTAAAAATAAATGTTTATATGCATCTATCCCAAAACAGATTACAAAAGAAGTATTGAATGTAAAAAAAGTGAAAAAAACATGCCCACCAATTAAAAATTGAAAAAGTGACCAACCTAATTAGAAGGGGTGTATCTCTATCAAATGAAATTGTAGTAAATCTCCTCATTATTTATCTAGTAAACAACTCAGTTGGTCTAGCTCACTAAGCTTCACCTACCATGGTTCCTCCAGGGACTCCATTAAAAGGATCATGGATTGAATAAGACAAAACATGTGCATGAAAAGCCCATGTAGGTGTGAGTATAAGAATACTCACTAGGTGCCACAAAAAACCAAAGGAAAAGGGATCAACTGAATAGAAAATGTCCACATAGATAGAGGGAACCCAATCAAGAGAGAAAATTCATCTTGAACCATCCTTATCTATACATTACTAGTCAGCTCAATCCATAAGGGGTATCAACCTAGACATGTGAAACACCATAAGGACTCTCAAAAATCCCCTAGATATAGTTATCTCAGACTCCAAGTCTCATGAGTTTTTGAACTCATATCCAAAGAAATGATTTTACTTAAGACATTAATAATATTACAAAACAAGAAGAACACACTCCATTAGCTTAGGCATATAAGATGGAACCCATCCAAGAGACACACTCTATCAGGAATAACTTACTAGGTCCATCCCTAGTTCCCAACACCAGAGGATTTACCATTGTTAACCTGCACCATATGCATGGTTATTAGAACCCGTGTGGAGAGGCCCAACCATCACCAATGCACACTGTTGAGGGACCAATGCTCCATACTATGCACTGCATGAATCCTATATAATGAGAGAGAGAGAGAGAGAAAAGAAGGGCCCACACCTCTCCATTTACTTGCAGTCTATAGAGTACTAGCTCTTAACTAACTCATGAAACCTCTATCACCCCTGAATTGAGTATCCAAACCTCAGTCTATCGACGGAGCAATAACTCTTAACTGGGTATCTCACATAACTGTACTTAATAGATGAGGGAGAACAAAAATCAAATTAAGGACCCTCACCCTACTGCTACTCGAATATGTGTGAGTTTAATTCCTTAGGTGAGGACCCACACCCTTGTATGATGGGTTAGTGACACTCTTCCAGATAATTTTCTATGGGGACTCACACACTGGTACAACAAGGGAGTACCAACCCTAGGATAGAGGACCCATTCCCTGGTATGACAGGGGATTACCAACTCTTTCGAAACAACAAGTATGGAGGAACCACACCTTGTAATGATAGGTGAGTTTTGTTCCAAGGATATATGACATGCACTATATCATAATAGGGGAGTACCCACTCTATCAATACATCATGTATGGAGTACCTTCACCCTAACATGTTAGGGGAGTACTGACTCCACAGATAGAGGAACCACAACCTAGTCAAAAAGGGGACTACTGACTCTATCTAGCCAATGAGTATGGAGATCCTACACTATGTCTTAGAAGGGGAGCACTTTCCAACTATACGAACGACACATGGAACCCACTCCCTAATCCATCAGGGGAGTACCAACCCCTAATAAACTACCAAAAAGGTATGGAACCCATTATCATGGTGTAGGGATTCCCATATCTAACAAAGAAGTTAGGTAAGGGAAACCCACACCCTGATTTCATAGGGAAGTACCTATCCTAGAATCTCTATTTACAAAATTCACTACTCTACCATCCTAAAGAGTTCAGAGTACCCACATCCTAAATCGAAAGGGAAGGGTTCTGACCTCGAATTCCACCCAGTGATACACCCTGATCACCACAAAAGGTTAAGCACCGCTAATAATCCATAATTCTAGAAATGTTACACATCATATATTTTATATTGAAACTAAGGAAAATATCATGTTCTATGTGAATAAATACTTAGGATAGGATACCCACAAGCCTGAATTCAAGTACCAGATAATGAGATATGTAAGTCAAGAGATCTCAAGAACTCATGGACTACACGATGTGAATTGGGGTCCACACAGAATGTGAAGCCATCTAAGCACCTAGTTGTGTATCCTTTCTAAAAAGTTTTACAAACCATGTATGTGTACACGTCATGTATAGTCTGTACATGGTGTGTACCTCTTCACTTTCCCCAAGATGTGTTCCTCCCTTCTAGCCGTGTCCTTTAAACACTATGCATCACATACTACATGGTGTGTTTGGGCTAATTTTCCACCTGCCCATGCGGTTTTCCCATTCCCATGTCTGGAACCCCATGTCTATGTACTTTGACCTTTTACTTTTACATGGCCATATACTTTTACATGGATATCCTAATCCATGTCCCATGGCTACATGACATGGGGTCACTACACGACTTGTAACTATGATACACAACATGTAGAGCCCAAGAGTCTTCTTCCACAAACTAGAAGGGATAAAAAATGTATCTCACGAGACTACACACTGTGTAGATGGTAATTTTAGTCAGGATTTACCTTCTAAAATTCCCGATTCAGCCCACTTAACCCTGAAACCTATAGATAAACCTTGGAGGGATCTCTAGTAATTGTGATTAGGCTCTACAACTTTAAAACAATGCATAAAGAAGCGGATCAGGACCAAAACTCAAAACCTTGTACCAATAAAAAGAAACATTGAAGATTTTGGTGTAGAATGATGCCCTGATCATGCTAATCCTCAATATGATAATGATATGCACCAAGAACTAAGATCAGCAGTGCTTCATCGCTTCGATTTGGCATGGTTTTCATACGTCGGCCAAAGAGGGAGAGGAGTGGAGAGGCTCTCCTTTGGTGTTTATTTTTCCTAATGTTAGGGGGTGGGGAGAAATTAGGTAATATTTTAATTAAATTTTTGTTTAATTAATTAATCCACCACATAACTCCCCGCCAACTCACCTCCAACCAAAACTCCTGGCATGGAAAACTTTTTTTCGTACCTAGGGTAAACATGAATGTCTGAACTAAACCACATTCTGATTAATCTGATATGAGACTCTTCTTAGAATTTATTCTCATTTACAAGAGAAACTGTATGATTGCGACAAAATAAATTTAATATTTTTAAAAGCACTGCATCGAGGCTCTCTAGGCTCCGGAATCCCATGCTAACTTAGCACTTGGTTTCAGAAATATTCTTAGAAATATTCCAAATCCATACATGAAAAAACATAAGTCACTACACAATTACTCAACCTGTTAAAGAGATATGTTACCCTAAAAATTTAGAATAAATACCTCATAAGATCAAATGTTTTTGACTCCTTTGGAGGTTATCCTTGAGCAGTTGATTAGAGTAATTTATAAAGCTTCTCCAAGACCCGAGGATCGACTATTAGTCGAGCTACAATTGCATATGCATCCGGACCATACTTCAGAGTAGGAGTTCACCATCATGGTGGAATCTTCTATAATAATGTAAAAAAAAAACATCAAGACTCTTTCCATAAGATACAACCTAAATATTAAAACTCCACTATAGACTAGCTATAACCCCCTTTTCTTCTATCCCTTACTACATATTATAAAAAATATTATTTTAAAATATAAACAATATAACTTTTAAAATAGAACCACATAGTCAATATATAAATTAAGGTCAATTATAAGTATGATTTATAGATGAATAATGATGAATTTATACTAATAATTTATATGGTTTCCATTCAAAGAAATAAATTATTATCTTATATTGGCCCTATCATCAATAATAAATATATATTTAAGTAATATTTATTTGACATTGTTGTTTCATTTAATAATCACCATCGATTGGTCATAAGAAAGATTAAGAAACACAGGCATGCATGAAATATTATAATCCAGTCAACATGTGACTACCTATCAATTCCCAATATAATTCATAAGACTGAAGAATATTGAACTAAATCAGATAAAATATAAGAATAAATCCCAAATAACACTTGGTGACTCTAGTATCAACTATAATTATGTTTTCAAAGAATATTTATGGGTAATTTACCAAGTATCAATGGTCATATATATACAAAAAAATCTCAATTATTATACCCAAAACCCATTTGTGTGTACTATGATACCATTTTATAACATCTATGATCAGAACACACAAATGGTATCTAAATAAAAATTTCACAACTCCTATGGTTTACCTCATGGTTACTAGATACTAGAATAAACCTTGGGAGATTATTGATAAAACTATAGGAGAATTTTTTTTCTTATTATATATCAAATAAATAAAATCATGTTTTTCCCTATATGTTGCTTGACCTATCACTGAATTGGTTACACACAATATATAAATTAAATTGAGTGAATGTAAGTAAAAAAATAAGATAATTTCATAAATTCATAGAATGGAATGAACATAATACTCCATACCTAATGGGTTTTAAATAAATAATATATATTTAAACTCTAGTCACAAAAACCATATATATACACGTTGTGTAAGAAAAACTAGTCTAAATGACAAAAATGATGCTACCATGTGTGAAACATCATTTTAAGTGGGAATAATCCATGTGTTATTCACTAGACCACCCATAAAAAGACCAAAAAGAGTATTCTCAAGTTATGATCTTTGGTAGTACATGATTATATACTCAGGGACCCTACCCATACCTAGATCATATATAATATGATGTAAATTCATCCCATAGGGGAACATTTAGGATTGAGTATGAAAATATATTATAGGTGTTCACTACCATACCCCTAAAAACCTATTATAAACTAGAGTGTGTTCTCATAGTAATATATATCTAGAGCAACAATCAGTTCAGTATTTCATACACTTAAATAAATAACTAGACATTATCATGAGTAATTATAATAAATTTCCAAAGCAGGAAGAATCTTTTCTAGTATTACCTACTTTGAGACTCATCCTAAAATATGAAATTACATATCGATGTCATAAAATATGGGATATATGTCACACACATATATACATGCACACCCTCTTGAACACACACACAAGTTTTTTTCACTAAGTTTTAGTTCTAGTGAACCAACCAGATAGAAAGGAAAATAATGTATATCCAGTCAATGAAATATTACCTACCATCCCTTCATGAATAGTGGAATTGGTATAATAAGTCATGGTGTTGTGATCCCATTTCATACCATCCACCTATCCATCAACATGTGTGTACCTATTATAATTTATATACCATAATATACACATATTATAACATACCCATATCCTTGGAAAATCCAAAAAATAAGATATATCATAATAAAATATAGTAACTTAGGTAGTAAAAGATAGAAATATAAAAAAATAGAGAGTATTATTGATGGTAATTACATCCACTTCCCTACTCCCCAAATATGAAAAATTGGTATTACAAGCAAGAATAACATGAAAACAAGACATGAAATTTAGGTAACTACTGATAGAAAAATCGAATTTAGAAATGAAATCAAGGAGTTTACCTTAATTTTTCCTATATTAATACTATGTAGAAGCTTAACTAAAATGATTCAAAAGTAATTAGACGGTTTTAAAAGCCCTAGTTCTAATGGAAAATTTATTACTCCCACATAAAACATGAAAAAAAAAAACGGAAAAAAGGGAAGAATGGAGGAGTGATATCCTTACCACTCAAAGAGTTAGATCTTATGAACAATTAGGAAAATCATATTGAAGTTTTATGATTCAAGGATTGAGAGGAATGGAGTGGAGAGGGAGATATTTGGAGAGTATAAATAAACTAATAAATGCGATGAAATCCTTATGGGTAGAATTTAGAGGGTTAAAATTTGGTTATGAAATCACCAAACTATCCTATTAAAAAAATATTTTTCTAAGAAATCTACTAGGTATATGTTACAACCCACCAAGTATGTGATTAATCAAAGAAAACCATCTATAGAAATTTTACCACACTGGGTACTAATTTTAGGCCCAATGCTTATCCAATGTTTTATTATAGACAACCACTTCTCATTTTCTCTCTTAACACCTTATTGAAATTCCCTAAATCCATTTTCCACATATAGTTTTACCCCTAGTAAAATTAAAATACAACAAATAAATGGAATTAATTTCCCATAGAGTTCCGGTTCATTACATAAACAATCTACTTTTTTATAAAAAAACTCATTTTTATAATATAAAAAATCATCCTCACATAATTTTTTTTGATTAATTATTTAAGATCTTATTTTCTTTCTCCATTTTAGTGTTTTTGTTTAAACAAATATTTCAATCCCGTTTTAGCATAAACCTTATTTTTGATTTAATATCTTTGAAATTATTTTATTCTTCCTCACCTATCAACTATTCTTTAGTATCTATATTATACATAATAATCTTCCCACATTTATCCATTAATGTATCATCATAATATTTCTTATTTTCTATTAAATATCCTTCCTTATAATATACCTTCAAAATCCATAATTTTTATATTATATAAGAACCAATTTTTGGTTGAGTGGGAACCTCCAAAATGTCAAGACAATACACCCAATACACTTAGTTCAAAATTCAAACAAAAACACCTTCCATCACCTTTCAAGTGATCCACACCCGTAATTAAAATTAAAAGCAACATAGACGTAAATACCTCGGGGTGATAACCACCCAGAGTAATGCATTCTGTCACCTTATTATATAAAAATTAACTTATTTTAATTCTAGAATATGAATTATCAAGGTATTTTGATTATGTTTCCTCCTTTTTAGAATTAATACATTTATTTTATATCCAAATTTTTGAAGAACCATCACCTTTTTTTCAAGAAACTTTAGATTAGTAAAATTCACTAAAAGAGAACAATTATACCATTATTGATTAATTTTAAATGTATATTCCAATAATAAATTATTTTTTCTCTATAAAAACCATTTTATATAATAGAAAAATATGTATCATATCTTATATTAATATATTAGACACTAATGTAAGGTATCTCATTTAAAATATGTGTATTTTATTTTAATTTATGTATTTATTGAATCATAATGGGTCTATAAAAATAAGTGTTTTGAAGAGGATAAAGATATACTTTGTAATTTTTTGAAGAAGGAAAAAATTTAGAATAGGAAGGATCCTACTAAAAACATAGTAGGAGACCAAATTAATTTTATAAGTACAGATAGTGGATTATCCACTATATACGTTCTATTGAAACCATGCTAGAGTTCCATATGAAAACTAGTGGTCACACGAGTTTTTATAGGGATCCATTAGAATTTATATGGGACTTTCATGCTAAAATTTTAAAACAGATGCAGTTTTATGTCTTCCACCACTATAAACACTTATTAAATACTTTTTTATTCCTCATTATAGGTCTCTTGATCCCAACATCCTCCCTGCTATTTTCTTCTCTTACCTCCCTCTCTTTTATCTTCTCTCATTGTTGAAGAGATCACTTGAAGTGAGTTAGAAAAGGGGGATCTACTGGTTATTTTTAATTAAGATATGTTCAACACATTAGTGATATTACACTTAGAATTCATGTACTCTCACAAAAACTACTCTATCCTATAGTGTGGTGCTTAAATTACCTTCATGTTGGAGGCATTTGATGACTTATTTCCTGAGGAAATTCATTCAATATATTTTTATGAATATTTAATATTTATTCATTTACAACATGCTTGTGGATGATTGAGAGGATATTTTTAGGTGAGTTCAATGTAAAGTAATGAAGAAATCTTGAAGAGGCTCTATGGATTCAATGATATTCTTTTAAAATGAGAGTTTTAGTAAGCTAAAACATCTTGTGAAGTTTTCATGGTTCAATATCCATTAAAAGAACTATTTTAGATTTTTAGGTTTTTTCTTCATGACTTGGACAAGGTTAGACACCCATAAGATAAGGCATTGTTTCATGGAGTTTAGGTAGTTGGTTATGGAGGGGCCTAAAATGGTTGTTTCACACTACCTTTATGATGAAGATATTCCCTAAAGAAAATATATTATGTTTTGGGTTATTTCATATTGCATGTTATAAGTATTTCAAAGGTATGGAATACATGTTGAAAATTATATATTATAATCCATTGCATATGTCTTTTAATATGATATAGTGATACCATATAATAACTTCCTCAACTAGTTTAAGCATTTGGAATTGGCATAATTTTATTCTTTCAAATATCATAATATAAAATTGACATAGAATATTATGATTAATAAAGGAAAATGAATGCTAAATGTTAGCATTTAGGTTATATTCTATGTAATATATAATTTATTATAACCATTTCATCTAATGAATTTCATGAGAGATTGTATAATTCAGTCATATGAGAAATGTATCAGTTTAGGGGTTATAAATAGAAACTATCATACCATTTACTCATGAATTAGAAACATACAACTAAATGCATGGAAGGTTTTTAGTGTCCCAAAATCCAATATAATGTATGAAATTTCCATAAAAAGTGTGTGTGATCCTTTCCCATGATTTCTCTATCGAATTTACACAATCCCTCTTCCTTCTCATTACTTAAAAGCTAAGAGATACTATAATATCATGTTCACAAGGAGGATACAACCCAAGCATTATATGATTTAGTTGATCCATAGATACACCCCAGAAAAGGGTATCATTTTTCTATGTATCATGGTTCTTTATTAAACATTGTTATTAAATAAAATAGTGGAAACCATTTTGGTGATTGTTATATGTTCTTAATTTAGTTTATACATGGTTTCTTTTTTTAAATCCTAGAGATATTGGGATTTAATGTTTTTATTATATTCTTTTATATTGAGTAACTGTTATTCTATATTTAGAAATATATTTATGGTATTATAACCTTACAATGATTCATAATTATCTAAAACATATTTGAAAATGAAGAAAAATGTGATATCACATTGGATGTCATAAAAATGATATAGATATATTTTTTATTTTGGATAGATTTATGAAATTGGATGTCATAAGCTATGATATTCTCACACTATACAATATAGGATATCATAGGTGGTGATATAGCATAATCCTTTACTTCCATTAACGTTGTAGCATATAATATAAGAAGCCTTATGATATGATTGTGACAATCTGGGAAAGAAAAACATAACGTCATATCATCTATAATATATAAATGAAATCATAAAATTTGATTCTCCAGCTATCGAAGAAAATATCTTAGGTCTTGGTTATCTATCATAGAATATGATTTATAATGATCCACTATCAATCATACACCATAATTCCCACTTGTTAGACATGATACTGAAAGAATATTACACTATCTACATATCATATAATATAATATCAGGAAAAATTAAAATTTTTTATGTTTTAATTTTGAATTGAATTATAAAATTTATAAAATGTTTATAAATTTTAGGAAAAGATATTTTTGGATATTTATTTAATTTATAAAATATATAAATCAATTGATTATAAAGTGTTTATAATTAATTTATTATATGGTTATGGAATAATTATTTATTCAATATTATATAATATTAATTGTGAATATTAAATACCTTATAAAATTAAATGGAATGACTTATAAATAAGATATATAGTTCTTAGATAGAAATTATAAGTTTGAATTATAATTTTTTTATAAATTGTAAAATAATATAAAATATAAAGAAATTCATACAGAATTATGAACTTCTCATAATATAAAATTTAAATTATTCAAATTATATGCCTTGATTAGGAAAATTATTTAAAAAATATCATCAAGTATTTTGATAATTGATATGATAATAGTTTAAAAAATGTTAAACATATGATATTTTATTTATTCAAAATATTTAAATAATACATTTGTAATATAAAATGTATATATTTCATTTGATATTATAAATTTATATTAAATGAAATATTGGATAATATGAAGAAATTAACATTTTAAATAAATATAAAGTGTTTTTATTTGTTTAATTATGAAAATTCTATAGTGCATGAATAAAATATAATGTTTTTATAATTTCATTATTTATGAGTTTTTCATAAATGTATATCTCATGTGTAAGTTTATGAATTGTTCATTTAAAAAGTTTGTTCCCTTTATTCTTCTTAAATATAATTTTTATATTATGAATGGATTTAATATTTAGTTTAAAGCATTAAAAAACCACTATAAATATTCATAAATACATCTATGGAGTTACATGATAGGTATGATAAATGGTTTAGTTTTGTTTTATATTTACATTGAATTTCAATAGGTTATAAGATTTAATTAAGAAGTTAATATTGATTTATATACATTTAATGTTATAATTTATGGAATTGAGGTCACTCTTGAGTAAATAACCATGGGTTTAGGGACTTTAGGTCAGATTTCTCACTAGGTTAGAGGTTGATTCCTTGTCTAAAAAAGAAGGGGTTGACTTTTTGTATATCCTTGACTACTATTTTGGGGATTATTGATTTCATATATTTATATGCCTTTATATAAAGGCCTTATTTTACCTTATACATGTGATGCATTTGGATATGTGTAAAAATAGTTTGATTTTAGTTTAGGTTGGTTACACAAGCTACGAGTTGTATAAATAGTTACACATTAATATTGTTTGAGAATATTGATTTGGTGAAGGGATAATGATTCAAAAATAAATAATTAAAATCATGCATACTGAAAGGTATATTACCTAAATCTATATTCATGAGATGTATATAGCTAAAACTTGGATGTGATGCGTGGCTATATCTAGTGCATAGTATATGTATGACACCAAATTTCATAGTATGAACATATAACCTACTTGATATGCATGAAAACTTCACCCAATAACCCTACTCATTTGGATACCATTAAATAGGAAATTTAATAAGATGAAATTTATTGTGAGTTACATTTATGTATACAATACATGATTTGGATGAAGTATAATTTACTTATGCATTATAAATGCACATGTAAATGAAACATCTCAATGATAATCCTTGGGGATTATAAATAATACCTTTATACAAAGGTTATATGTGTATGGGGGATTGGTAAATTCCCTCATTTTCATAATAATATATTCTTCTTCATCCTTATAATGATGATATTTTTGTAAAACTTGGGTAAGGGAGAGTATAGTTTATATGGTGAATGATTTATCTTGGGTCGTGGATACCCACAAAGGTGAGAGGATTTTTTTCTACCAGTTTTTTATATTTATTAAATTCATTAGATATAGATAAAGATGAATATAGAGGATTATTTGGTGAATTGTATGAATGTATTCATCATTTATTCATTTCCATTTTTATGCAATTTTGTATGTCTAATATAGATATATATGGTTTCTTGTGATTTTTCTGCTATGATTATGTGTTAATAAACCCACAGGAAAACCAAATATGGTATTAGAGTGAACCATGATCTTAGTTTGTGAAATTTTGTTTAATAAATAAATAAAATCAAAAACATAACACTACATAAACAATCACTTTGACTTTTCCAGCATATCACCACACTATAGAGCTGACTGTTTTAGATCATTTGTTAAGAGTTAATGAATGTAATATAGAGACTCTGTGTTCCTTAATAAATGATTCTAAGACTATTTCGATTCACATTTTAAGTATTTATCCATGACAAATTGTTGACTAATTTTAACAAGAGCATTGAATTAATATAATTTTACATAGGTTATATGGTTATTCAAGATATATTTAGAATAAAATCAAAGATATGATGTAATCCATGGTAAAATGATATTCCATTATGTGTCATAACTATGTTAGGGCAAGTTACCATGGCTGTAATAAACCATAATTTTATCAATTTAATTTATTTTTATATTATATATATTTTTCATATTTAGTAATGTAGTATTTTATAAAGAACATTCACCACATGATAAAACAAATAATCATTTATTATATTTATTTTAACATTATATTTAAAGAATAAATATGGCTATATGATTTGGATGTATTAAAATGGGATAAAAATTGAAAATAACAGAACTATAATATGAAAATTTGGATATAATCGATCTCTAAGAATAAAAGGACTCTTGAACAAAAAAATAGAAATTAAATGGAATATTAGAAATGAAGTATTCATTTTTGAAATTGAAAATATACATAAACTTTAAATAAAATATAAGTGAATAATGAATAAGTTAAATATGATATATTTTTAGAAGTTAGGGAACCCATATTACCTTTACAAATATGATCGTTGGAATAATAATATGACCATTGGAATATTAATAAGACTGTTGGAATAATAATATAGTGTTAGGAATACTCACAAGACCCTTAGAATATTAACCTCACAATGAAATTGTAAAATAATATTTAGGTATCATATTGAATTCAAATATGAAATATTTATATCACGATACAAGTAAATAAATGTTTTAAAAATGGTAAAATAAGGGTTTGTATTTTTGTAAAACATATATGTTTTATTTGTTTTTTAATAAAAATATAATGTTTTGAAATATTTTTTTTCATAAAATTATTTTATAAAATAATATAAAGTGGTTTTATAATGATAATATTATTTTATAAGACTAATTAATTTTGTAAAGGGTCATAAAATTGATCAAAATATTAAAAATATATTTTTAAAAATAAATAAATATTTTATATAAAAATTAATTTTATAATATGTAGAAATTTTGTTCTTAAATTGGATTCAATTTTTAGAATATAAATGTATAGAAATGGTTATGGTGAATTTTTGATATTTTTATAAAATAGTTTAAATTTAGGTGAAAAGTGAAATATGAAAAAATTAGATATTTAACATTAGGTTACATACATGAATTAATGGATGATTTTAAAAAACTTATTTAAAAATAAAATTAATTAATTACCATATATAGTCACAATAATCAATTATATTGGTAGTCTTATGCCAAAATCATAAACTAATGAATATAATAATAAAAAAACACCCCTCTTCTCCACTTATAAATACCACCCATCACCACCCATTATCCTTAACTATTATAACTTAATTAACATAGAAAATATCTTCCAAAGTCTCTCCCAATCTTCCCCCATGTCTCTAGAATATGTTTTCTCATAAAAAAACAATCTATGGTTCCATAAGGGGAATCCTAAAAATAGACATCCAAATGAGAATGTAATACCCACAATCGATCTTTTTAATTTTTATTCATCCCCATACTCCAAAAAAATTACATTTAATTTGTAATAATGAATCTATTATCATATATATACTTTAATTTTATTGTTTTAATGGAATAAACATCATCAAAACTCTTACTTTTTTTCATTCTAAAACAAAAATTTTGTTCACAAAATGGTCAGTCCACCTACTACATTAACAACACCCTTAATTTTTTTCCATTGCCTTTAAGGATGGTTAAATAAATAATATTTTTTTAAAATATAATGAAAATAATTATATTATTAACTATTTTATGTTATATAATTTATTATTAAATTTTTAATTAAATAAAATATTATAGTTCATGATGGTCAGAAAACCTCCTAAATGAACTCACCGTATAATGACAACATTTATGAAAAACTAATCATCCCTATGTAAGAACACAAATGGATATATTAGAAAATTTAAATTTATATAATAAAATTAATATCATTTAATTTCACTTATGGATTTTTCATCCCATTTGATAACAACTTACTTAACTATCTACACGTGATATAACCTTGGAACCATGAAACCGACTGCTTCAGAACAGTGAAATTAAACATAATATTTCCCTAACATAGTTATAAATGAACATAATATAATTATAGTAAATAAAATATAGATTAATTATTTTATTAATTAAGAAATTAATTTGTTTAATTTAATTATTTTTTAGGTTAAGTGAGAGTGTCAAATAAATTTAGGCTCAAATTAATGTACCTCTCCAAACCACCCTATTTTATTTTGGTTATGAATTCTCTCTATTTACCTTAATTTAACTCTCTATTATTTTTATTTACTTATTATATATTCTATATGATTTTTTAAAACATATATACCTAGTTTAATCCACCTATAGTTGAATGTGATATACTTTTTAATGGTTCTCTTATCAATTTCTTTTGTTAAATTGAGCAGATTAGAGGGAAATTATCTATTTTCTTACCTCACATAAAGTAGAAAAAATGAAATGTTTTTACCATTAAATGGATTCTAAAAAAACTAATTTTATTATGGAAAATAAATTTTTGATTATTTTTTGTTTTATAAAAATTATTAATCCCTTACCCTCTGTAATGATTCTCTGTCCATTTTCCTAAAACCCCACTTAAAAGTAATATTTGAAAAACTATTTATCCACTATGAAATATGTATTCAATTCACATGGAGTTAATTTTAACATACTAGAATTATTTATTTAACTATGAACATACAATAATTATTTAATCCCTCATTTCATGGAATTAATTATGATATTCTATTTGGTTATGCTATAAGACACGATTATGTAACCCCTTTTATTTCCATGGGGTTTTATGCTTATTCCTTATGTATAATGTCCTCATGTATAACACATATGCATGAACATTTTATGATGGGTTTTCCTAGATATATCTCCAATTTATTGGGTAATTTTTATTTTTCATGATATGTTATGTGTGGGATTAGGGAGAAAAACTAATCCTTGATGGGACTCTGTCCACTTTGTGATGTTGTCTTTGAGGTTATCCTTAACCCAAGAATATTTCATGCTCTATATTTATTCCACATCATGATGACGACTTAATTTTATGTTTAATATATAATTATGTTTTGACTCTATTTAATCACTCATGTACCTTTCATATTATGATACGATGATATGTCATTTTATTCATATGGTATGCTTATTTATCATGTTTATTCTCTTATTGGGTTTTTTAGATCACTCTATTTATTTTTATTTTTCCTATGTTATCCTATATAGTTATAGAAGATAAAATTTAATTAGGAAATTATTATATATAATAGAATAAATAATCCATGTTTTCACCTCATTTTGATGTATCATGAGCATAATCTTCTAAGGACACTAGAAATATAGATCACTACGTTGCGCTCTTTCTATCATCATGTGAAAAATACTAAGTATATATATACAAGAGTATTTGGTTGATATAGTTGATATCAGATAAAGGTTTAGTTATTTTTCTTAATAAGAAGGGAATATAGTAGTAAAAACCATATGGATAAGTCTTAGTATAGGAAAACATCCTAAAATTTTGGTAAAGTATAGAGTGAGTGGTTTATAAAAAATGAAATCCTTGTATATATAATAAAAGTAGAAGTGGTTAATAAATAGTTTTATATAGAGGTAATAACCCAAAAATAGATCCTTGGGTACTAAATTTACCTTTACCTAATGTATGATAAATAGGCCTTACTACAGACAAAGTTTGACATTCTTGGGGGATATGATTTAGTTAATTCAAAAACTCTTTATGAACTATTATGAAGGACTTGCGTAAATTGTTAGGTTAGAAAACATGATAGTAAAATTTTCATTGATAACATAGACTGAAACCTAACTGCTCATAATTTATTATGTATGTTTCATTCCAAATTTATTCCTTCTAAGTTTATATTTTTCATTTCATATGATTTTTACTTTTATTATTCTAATATATATGTTAATTTTCGTTATAGTATGTGACTAAAATAATACTAAAATAGTGAATGGTGTGCTCATTATCATTTCATAAAATTTAAATTTACTATATGATTATAGTTCTATACATTATATCATATCATTCAGGTCTAAAATAACTATTCAAAAACTAGATGAAAACATATGGGTTGAGTAATTTGTGAGAAGATAAAATAGGTAAACTATTGAATCAAAAGTATATAACTCATATCCTTATAATATTTGTGAACTAAATATTCTAGATAACCTGGTCAAACTTATCTTAGTGAAATTTTATGATAAATTGGTAATTTATTGGCAATCCTTATATAAATTCAACATCAACTGTGGGCGAGGGAGATCACTCTTCACATCCCAATTCATACATTGATTTTTTATAAGTATAATGAGAAGGAATAATCTCTTTTGGAATCTTCTTCATAGGAATAGATATTATTTCATGATTAGTAATAATATTTAGAACAAATGATTTAGAAAATATAGAGAATATTATTTGAATACATTCCCATTGCGAGGGACTATACTAATGCATTCTGTGGAAATTTTCCCATACTTCCTCCTAACTGAGAGGTTGAGCCCTTAATTGAACTTATACCATCATATATTCTCTTATCCAAGAAACCCTTGAGAATAGACACCATTGAGTTGGAATAACTTGTGAAGCAAGTATAATAGAATCTAAAAAATGGTTTTATTCACTATGGGGTGCACAAGTCCTATTCGTTAATAATAAGGATAGGCCAATGTGTCTTTGCATTGATTATCATGAACTCAATAACATCATGATAGAGATCAAGTATCTCTTTCCATAGATAGGTTAATTATTTTGTTAGCTATGTCAGGCCTAGTATTTCTCTAAGGAAGACCTTCAGGCGAGATATTACAAATTTAAGGTAAAGAAGGAAAATATTCCCAAGACTTCCATTTGAATAATGTATGAACACTACGATTTTATAGTGACTCCATCCAGATTTACTAATACTTAAGAAATCATAATGTACTATATGATTAGTATCTTTATATATTTTAATGGAAAATCTATGGTAGTATCTATAGATGATATTGTGATATAATCTAAGTGAAAGGAGAAGCATGGGGGTAATTGAATTACATGTTTAATAATTTGTGAACAGAGAAATTATATGAAAAGTATAGTAAATGTGAGTTCTATATGGAGGAAGTATCATTATTAAGGAATTTAATCACTAATAGATAGATAACTATTGACCCTTATAAGAGCAAGGTGATTGAGTAATGACATAGACCATTATATGTAATGGAGATCCAATGTTTCCTCAAACTATCTAGGTACTATCAATGATTTTTTAGAAAATTCTCATGATTTTAAAAATCAATGACTAAGATAACTATGAAAGGATTCATGTTTTTATACAATAAATAATATTAATAGAGCTTCAACTAATTAAAAAATAGGCTTGTCACTGCACCAGTACTAAAACTATCCTTAAGTGGGGAACTATTCATGTATTCAATGAGTTTTCAAAGAAGGGATTGGGTTTTTAACTAATAAAAAATGATAAAGTGATTGAATATAATTTAATGAAATTTAATTTTCAGGAGTATAATTATCTAATTAATGATATGGAGTTTGATTCAATTATTTTTAATTGATGATTTGGTGAGATTATCTATATAAGGATAAGTTTGAAGTATATACATATCATAAGAGACTCAATTATATATACACATAGAAGGAGATTAATATACACCAGTGAATATGGTTAGAGATGATAAAGGAATATTACTACTAAATCTATTACTATCATGGGAAGAAAAATAAAGTGGAAGACTCTCTAATTATAAAGGATCCATCAACGTTATCGATGTTGAGGATTGAGAAGTATCTGATTATCTTAGACATGAAAAATATGGATATGGTAATCATAAATGAAGTATAATCATAATTATTTTATCAAATTATTTATCAATCACCTTATATAGATAATATGATGTATTCTCAAAAGGGTGGATGTGGAAATATAGAATATGGTAGAAGCTATAAGAAAAGGGTAATCCTAAATGTTCAAAAACATTAAAAGAGTTTTATGAACTCTGACATGAATATTTGTACCATTAAATCCTAATATAAAGAAGGATCTTTTTAATGATGTATATATAAAAAAATAATCCAACCACCTAGGGAACATGAAGATGTATCTAGAAATTTAAGAGCACTATTGGGGGGAAAATATGAAGAAGGAGATCATGAAAAATATATAAAAGTGTCTCTTATTTCATCAAGTAATATAAAAAAGGAAAAAGTTCTACGAGATATGTAATAATTTTATATCTATATATATGAAAATGGTAAAAAATCACCATGGACTTTGTCATAGGTATTTCAAATACAACCAAAAGAAATAATGATATATGGGCCGTATTAGAACATCTCACAATGACTGCTAATTTCATTGATATTCAATAGGAATTCTCATTCTGTCAATTTGTGACAATATACATGAGAGAAATGGTGTGACTACATAGAACACCACTATTTATTGTATCTGATTATGATCCATGTTTTACCAATATATTTTTAAAAAATCTCCAACATTCCCAGAACATTGAGTTAAAAAAAGTACGAATTATCACCCCTAAAATGATATCCTATATAAGAATACTATCTAGATACTTGATGAAATTATGTGATATTTCTTGATAAATTTAAAAGGAGTATTATACTTTTATCTTCCTATATTTTAGTTTGTAGGATCAAAATATGAATGTAGATGCTCAATTATAAGAGGGGGGGGGGTGGTGAATTGTAAGTTTAAAAACTTTATTTTTTAACCTTAAGGAAAACTATGTTTAACAAGGTAAATTCACAAGAACTATTTTAGTTCTACAAACTTTCTAGGTTCCAGAAATGTGGTTATAGAAATGAAACTTAAGGAAAGTTTACAAGGAAAATATTCTACCATAAAGCATATAGAATCTTACTTATCAGAGTATACAAAATAATAAGAAAGTATAAGAAGGTTATACATTCTTCCATTATCAAAATAAAATAGAAATAAAATTGAAACAAAATAAGTAACAAGTATGAAATATTTTAACCCAAAGAGTAGGGTATCCAAAAAACTTCGATAAAGGTCCCTTGGTTTATACTTTCATGAAAGTATTTCTTACCCACAACAGGGTAAGCCCTTGATAGGAATATCGGAATTTGTCTTGCTATCCCCACAAGCCCTCGAACTTTAAGGTAGTCAGAACCTCTCTCTTCCTATCCACATAAGTCCTTGAACTTTAAGGTAGTCGGAACCTAAGACTTCCTATCCCCAGAAGTCCTCGATTGTACAAAACAAAAATTGGAGTCACATGAAGAAAGTTGAACAAGATGTTCAGTACACAAAAGGCATGAGAGTCTCTCTCTATAGAAATTTCTTCAGCACCATAAAATCTATAGAGTGACGGAACTATATATCGAGCTCGTTAAAATGAGATCCTATTTATAGTCACTTATCCAATGATTGGATCCCTCCTCTAATGGCCATATTTTTCCTTGAATTTCGAAGGGACCTGTACACATGTAACTGAAATAATGGTTAGTTTGAATCAGAATGTATGACATCGTTTCATAACTATAACAAGTGTAAGAAAAATAACGTTTCTTAACTAAATCTAATTTTTCAGAGTCTAAAAAAAAATAGTTCAGAGTCTAAGGAAAAATAAAGTTTAGAGTCTAAGAAAATAAAAATTTGGAGACAATAAAACATGGTTATTCAGATTATATTTTTCAAGGAATTAGGAACCTAAATTCTATATATTTCAGATCCGTAATTCCAATGAATTCAGAGTCCTAATTATAAAAAATTTGGATCTCGAATTCTGTGGAATTCATAGGAATTTAGAGTTGGAATTCTGAGGAATTCAGAGTCTGAATTCCAAGGAATACAGATTCTGAATTATTAGGAATTAGGAGTCCGAATTTCAGAGAATTTGGAGTCTGAATTTCATAGAATTAAGAGTCTGAATTTAAGAAAATTTGGAGTCTTAATTTCAGAGAATTCGGAGCTTGAATTTCAGATTATTTAGAGTCTAAATTTCAGATAATTCGGAGTTTGAATTATAGAGGATTCAGAGTCTGAATTTCAGAGAATTTGGTGTCTGAATTCGGATCATGAAAACAAAATACTCTATATCCAAGGATTTATAGGATTCTGAGATTTTAAAATTAAAACCGAATTTTAGAAAGGAATAAAAATGTGTTAGATTTAGAGTAACTATAAAAAGAACAAAAAAAACATAGGTAAGGATAAATTTCCTTAGGGAAGGAAAATTTTCCTTATTAATATAAATCTTAGGGAAAATATGATTTTTCTTAAGATAGAGTGGTTGTTATTTTCAAAACATAGAGGAATAGAAAAGTCATAAGGAAGCCTTATTGACCAAACAATATCCCCCTTTTTAGAAAGCACAAACATCCTTATGAAAAAGAATATAAGGATTTAGAAATTTTCTTTATAGACTTGAAAATAAAGAATTATCTTTCTTTACTTATGAATCATGGTGAATATGACTAACTCATTCTTAGGTTTTGAAATCCCTAAGGATCATATTCTTGATTTTTAGAATGAGATTTTACATTTTCTTGCATATGAAAATAATCTTTAATAAGAACTTCCCCTTAGATAAACTCCCACTTAGGGAAATATCTTATTTACTTAGTATTCATTTTATCATTCCTTTCTCTCCATTTTTTATTTTCAAAAAGAATAAAGGGAATGGAAAAAATATGGTACCTGAAAAAATTAGTACTATACATAAAAAACATGATGAACAACCAAAATCCCATTATGATTGAGAGAATTTTTACAAATAAGAGAATACAACAAAAGATTGTATTGAAAAAAATTATTCTTCTTTCACCTTTTGCATTAACTTATCTACAGTGGTTTTCAACTTCTTTATATCCTTGTGATCTTATTTTACACACTTGAGAAGTATATCCTGATCTTCATTTTTCCTTTCTAAGGCTTTGATCTTTTCTTTCAGAGCCTTAAGAATATCTACCTCAGCCTTCAAGGCTTCTTCTTTCTTAACAAGTTTCTCTTCAAACTCAACTCTAAGATCCCTTTCCTGCTTCCAATTCGTAGTCACTGATTTAAGATTTCACTTTAAGTCCTTGACTTCTTGCTTCCGAGTTGTCGGTTTGAGAGTTAGATTTTCTTCAAAATTCTTAGTAAGATGTCTAAACTTCCCATCTTCAGTGTCGAAATCATCTTTTACATTATCTTCAAATTCATCAAAGACTATCAGGTCTTCTATTTTCTTCCTTGAACAATTTTTAATATTCTTGCATGATTTTTTATGAGCTTCACAACCAATGAAGAAAGATTTGAAATCGGCCTTGAGTCTGACGAACTTATCCATAAGCATGGAAATTGAATCTGATTTTTGATTTATCGAATGATGAGGCATCTAGAATCTTGAGATTATACTTGGGAATAAGTGAATGGTATCAATAAACTTCTTCAAATATTGTACAAAAAAATCATGTTCAAGAGAGGATGATTCTGAATCAGAGTTTTTGGTTGGTGAGGATTGTTTTTCTATCTCTTCATCTTTCCTTTTTGACAAAGCACCAACATGTTTCTTTTTCCCCACAGATTTCTTAGGTGTATCAACCAATACCTTCTTTCTATGATCAACTCTCAGAATGATATCTTCTGTTTTGGGTGATTCATGCTCACTATCTGATAACTGAATAATCTTGTCTTCCTCGTGGTTTTATTTATCAATACCCACTATAACATCATCTAGTTAAATTAAGTCATGGTTTCTGCTTTCTTCTTAAGATAATTTATTCAATTCTTCCTGACCCTTTTCTTCTTTTCCGGGTGCAGCTAGTTTTGAAGATTTTTCTTCAAAAGTTCAGATAGATAGTTTTTCATAAGGACTCTCCTTCTCATGATATTTCTCCACTTTACATATCATTCCACCTGTATCACCACTTCCTTCTTCTTCTTATTCTTCTCCCACTTCTTCCTCTTGAGCTATTTCTTATTCTTGTTCTGGTTTTGGAATCACTATCTTTTTTCCTTGAGTAACAAGAAATTATTCTTTAAAAAAACTATTCTGGTACTTGAATTTGTTCGGAGTCTTTCTCAGTAGCCTTTAGAAGGGATTTAACTAACTCTATTTTAGACATTTTCTTCCTTTGCTTCTTTTCTTTTTCTTGATTCTCAATATTTTCAGCAGCCTTTAAATTCAAAGCTTTTCCCTCAATAGGGTCCCATAAAAATAAGGCTCCCCTTACTTCTTATTATTCTTGTCATATATCCACTTATCAACCAATTTATAAGGATAAGTCTTTTGATTCTTTGGCTTAGGTGGTGCTCATTGAGTTTTCTTTGCTGCAATAATTTTTTCTTTCTCTTCGGGTTCCTTCACCTTCATCTTCCTTCCACCCTTCTTGGAAGTTTCAGCCACTTCTGGTTTCCTAATAAGGAACAAGATAACGAGATGAGGGACCAAAACAATGTTTTTAAGAAGAAATAAGTTGGAAAAAGTTCATAAGGGTGGAATGTTTTCCAAATAAAAATTAATGTATAATAACAAATTGTAATAAATCTCTCTAAAAACACTATTTTCACATTTTTTGATGTGGAATGTTAATGAGTATAGATGAATAAGAGGATATAGCAAAAAATAAATTTCACAGCTAAGTAAAATAAGTCAAAAGATCCCCTGAGTGATGAAAGAAATAAGGGATTAATAAAGAAGAAGAATGAAGCAACGAGGAAACACCAAATGAGTTTCAACTATTGAGGTAAATTCTAGTGTTCCTTAAGGACTAAAAGAAAATTGAGTGAGAAAATATGATGTTAAAATATTATAATGAATCATAGAGGAAATATTTTGATGGATAAAAATATTAATGAATTTCTATTTTGAAAGTGATGTTCACACAAAATATGAGATATCTCAATGAAATCCTTGAATATAGAGATTATTTTCTTAAGATTAAAAAGGAAAATATCACCAATAATAAAGAGGAGGTAAAATATCTTAAAGATATTTTATATTGAGATAAAAATCTTTGACAAAAGTCTAAGTTGTGGTGTTTTAATATGGAAGAAGATAGCGAATTTTCCAAAATAATAAATAGTGTTGTTAGTGATGATAATAAATTGGTATATTTTACTATGTTACTTCCAACTTTTTTTACAATATAGATTGTATCATAAGTTTTAAAAATAGTGATAACAAAATAAATAATGTGATTTAATTACACAAGAAGGATAATACACTCCTTTGTACATCTGGTATTAGTATTGAAACATCATGGAGATGTAAGGAGTGGAAGTAGAATAATATCATGGTTAATCCAAAGTGAAATCCCCCAGTGAAGAAGAAATATCCTAAGTATGAATTTTTTTAAAATAAGTAGTTGATTTCAAAATGGAATTCACAAAAACATGTAGATTTTTAAGAATGTATTGTTTACATAATAAGATTTCTCTATGGATGAAAGAACTGGTGTTATGGAGTGTATGTGAACAAAATGTACAAGTTATGTTATATTTTCTTTTCATTTATTCAATAAAAGAGAGGATATGAATCAAGGAGGATTCAATATGAAGTCTCTGAATCCTAACTGAGTGAATATCCAAAAGGAAATTAAAATTTCAATAATTTTATAATTATCCTGAGGAAAATTTTGGGTGGTGTGATTAATCAAAACACACAAAAAACAAGTGTCTCAAAATGTCACCAGTGGAGCTGAATAAAAATTTGAACTCAAAATTTATCAAGAGGAGGTTTAATATATAGCTACTGATGGAGGTCATGGTTGTGTCCAAATCTAGAAAAGTTGAGAAGCCTTGGATAATTATTAGTAGTTTCTTATCACACAAGTTTGGTAATAAGAATTTACATAAAGACATAAAAATATATGGAAGAAGATAAATTACTTTTTACAATGAATAATAATTAGTTATGAATATATTTGGATTCACCATGATTAGTAATAATAAATACAGTGATGTTCTATTTGTTTATTGGATATAGAACAATATCATGAGTGTCTCCCAGCTTTGTGACTATGTGAATTATGTGATATTTCAATGAAATAGAAGTTTCATTAGAAGGATGAAGGATATCAAAATTATAGTGGATGGATAGGGAACAAGTAGTAATTTATTTAAAGTTTACAATGATCAATATACTTACTACAAAGGAATTAAGATGTAAAATCATCTATGAAATAGGATGTTTGTCCGTTTGGGTCAAAAGAACTTTTTTTTGAAAAGACAGATTCATTAATGTCGAAGATCAACGAACGTACAATCACAAATACATGAAGGGAAATGGTCCAACCAGAGCTGGTTAACATCATAGGGGAATACGGCCACCAAATGATTGGTAGAATTGTTTTTTTCCCTTTTAGTAAAGGATAACATGAAGATTGAGAAGCCTTGATGGAGATAAAGGATTCTCCTGATGATGGATCCAAAAGACTGGAGGCCTTCGTCGTTGAAATTGATAGCATTGATAATGGTGAGACAGTCTGATTCGAGGATGATTTTATCCCATCCGTGACCCTTGGAGATCATCATACCGGCAAGGATGGTAGTATCCTTGGCCACCAAAGGTTCCCAAAAAGTGAAGTGTGATTCATGTTTGGCCGCAACAACTTTCCCTTGATGATTCTGGGCTAGGATGCTGAGGTTGATAGGCCCATCCTTGGGGAGAGACACATCCACATTAATATTAAGAATACCCTCACTTGGAGGACACCACTAGGAGGGAAAATAAGGGGTTCATAAGGGCTTTTGTTGACCATTGTGGTGCTTCCAGCCCTCAATCCACGAAAAGGCCCGTTCAATCCAGAATTCGGGGGTTTTGTGAACTTGGTTGAAAAATTCCTCATTGCGACAGACCCAAATGATCCAAGCCAAGGTGAAAAGTAAACCCGCTTTATCCAAAGAGAAGGAGGAGCACCATCGCATTAGGAAGGATGAGAGGTCAGAGGCCATGGATAGTGGAGTGTCTGAAGCAGAGCCCGATTTGTTCCAAATTTCTTTAGCCCCTGGGCACTGGATGATGGTGTGCAAGGGAGATTCTGGGACGTTTGGGCAGAAAGGGAAAGAATTTTCACTGGACATATACGGGAAGGCGAGAAGGCTCATGGTAGGAAGGGTGACCGTGTACACCTGACTTATGTATGTTTTATGTTGAGTAAATAAAAATTCCATGAGAGAAACAAACAATTTTTAAGGAGTTCTAAGAACCAAATGAGATGTTCTATCAAAATATTTTGGTTCAATAATTTATCCAAATATAGGAATTGATATTCTAATGTGTATTTGGTTGCATATATTAGTGTTTTCAACAATCATTATTTCACCCTACCCCCTCTTAATGGTGGAATCCCATTCAATGAGACAAATTATATGGATAAAGTTATATATTGAAGACATGAGGGTGGATTTTTCATACCCATTAATGATTGGATATAGTTACAAAAAATATAATAAAATTATCAAATAAACCGATACCACATTCAGGGTTAATAAATATTGATATCAAGTAGTAATGTTTCAAAGATATGGAAGAATGTGGATAAATTTCATTGGAGTATGATTCAAAAAAGGGGTAATTTTCATAAATCATGATGAATACACTAATTAAGGATTTGTTTTATAATTTGAGAGTGTTTATGGGAGTGTATTCCCTCCTAATATCCCTATAAAATTTCTAGTTCATTTCCTTTATTTAATTCATTTTATACAGGGGGAGGGGGTAACATGATATGATATCTTCTTTAAAAGGGGGAGATACACCTATTTATTTTTTTACATGTCATGATTTATTGGGATACATAAGGATTTTATTGATGAATCTAAATATTTTGAAATAGATCTTGAGATTGAAGAGAATTTATGAAGTGAGTTAACACAAGGGGATATATGTGTTGTTTTTAATTTATATATGGTCAATATATCTTGATCTTACCCTAAGATTTGTAGGACTCACACAATTTTTTTTCTATTATATGGTGTGGTGTTTGAATAACATGAAAACTAGTGGGATGTTATAACTTGTTTCTTGAGGAAATTAATTATTCAATTTTGAAGTTGATTTCATGTTTTATTTATTAACCACACAATCATTAATTATTGGGAGGACATTTAGAGACAATATAAATATAAAACAATGAATAAATTTTGATGAGTCTAAGTATATGCCATATTGACCCCTTAAATTGTCATTTTGGTATGCAATGATTAATTGTGAATATTTCAATATGCAATGGTCATTGTATTGACTATTTTTGGATTTTACACCATAACTTTGACAAGATAAAAAACCCATAAGAGAAGGTATAGTTTCTTGTGGTTATATAATTAATGCATGTAAAGGCCCAAAATATGTTGTTGACACCTACCTTATTCCATGGTCAACCATGAAAACACCCATAGTGAGAGCGAGCATGGGGTCTATTTTTTCACCTTAAATACTCAAAGATGGATATGATAAGTCACTATTGGGAATATTTTTTGAAATAGTATTTTTTTACCCAATTTCATTATAAATAAATCCCTGAGAGAAATATAATAATGAAAAATGGAAATAGGTTATTGCCGTTTCATATGATGGAATAGGAGACCATGTCATGGTGAAAATGAGGAAACAACATAGTGGAGCTATGTTTCAAGAGGAGTTATTAAGGTGTTATATGAGAAGTAAAATGAGTGTTTTGGAAGGGTTTTTGAGTTTATTTTAAATTTTATATATGAAATGGTTAGAGAAAATGGTACTTTAGGAGGGAGATACAAACAATGTTTTTAGATCTCATAGACATCGCCTAAAAATGAGCGATTTGTAGAACTCTATGTCATAGTGGGGTTATAATTATAAATAAATGATGAGTATCACTTTTTAGTGTGTGTGTGTGATGAAAAATAGATGAATCACTTAGATAATTGGTCACCCATTCAAGGGACCTTTTGGCTAGGACCGAGAAGAAGAACAAGGGTGCACATATGATCTATATTTCAGATGCCTCATAAGTGAATCAAAATGAATATTGGTAAGATTCTTGGCACTTGAATTGATTTATTTTTTTTACAGTTCCATACCATATCCCTAATCCATTACTTTTTATTATTGATAAAAAATAGGATTTTATATATTTAGATCAGAAACATTGTTCATTAGAGATTATCCACATGATCAAAAGATACGGTCATCCTCTTAATCACCCTTATATCATGTGTGTTATTAATTACTCTATATCTTATAATCACAATATTCCCATCGATATACAATAACACAAACTGATTATGTGAAAACATTGTTTTTCCATTTTTATTTTTGGAAACCATGAATTCTTTCCCCTCTTTGGGTATACATACTCTATATTAGGAAAATTAGCTACACTAATAAATTTTTTATTTTTATCCATCATAATTTGTGGTTTATAAGAAGTTAGGTATATCCAAGACCACTATTTTTCTTTCATATTTACTTATATTTTATTCTGGGTGTATAAAACTATTCCTTCCACTACATTTTTTATTCCATCATTTATTTCTATTTATTCACTGTGATCCTAATGTTGCTATTTCTTGAGAATTTTTAGTATAGCTTAATATAAGTGACCATAAATCTTAAAATAGATTATTTTTGTATATAAAAAATCTTATTTTAAGTGATAGGAAGGTAAATTTGGGTGACATCATCCCGAGATATAAACCAATAAAATAATATTAGGGAAGTGATCATGGAATGAGTTTAATAAAAGGTTTAAAGACATTATTAACTTAAACACATGAATTAATGAGTTTTTTGAAGGTTTTATAAAATAAGATATTTAATATATGATATAAATAGAATTTATTCAAGAATCATGGATAAATTGACTTATTTTATTTGATATATAACTATTAAAATAATGTGACCTAATGTACTTGGTCATTGATGGGATAAATTCACTATTTAGGAATTATTAATTACTAAAATAGATGTTTTATAATTCCATTCCATTTTTAGGATAATTATGAAAATATACTAACTATTTATCATATTACATATTTTATATGCCAATTTTATGGTCTATAATGACTTTCTTATTGGATATGTGTACTAAAACCCATCAAGAGGAAGTTTACTATAGACGTTAAGGTCTATGATCATTTCCATCTTAGTGAAACCCTAATAGATAGTGACATAAAATGTATGTGACTATATCAGTTGGATGAATTTAAATAAAATATTTCATTATAATACTTTCCCATTATCTTTTAAGTTTAGAGTTTTATATAATTATGATATATCATTAACTAACAAAACTCATGTCTTTTTTAGCTATTGTACATTTTTACACTGTATAAGAAACTTGTTAATATATAACATGTCCTCAAAATCTTCAAAGAATTATCCACACATGATACTCTTTAAGACAAAACATATTTATTATTTTTCTTCATAAATAGGGGAAATAGAAATATAAGAAAATAGTGAGATCAAAGGAATATATATGAAAACCATTAGTGATTACAATCAAAGATAATTAGTGAGAATAAGATGAGAATATGAGTATAATAAAGATACATAATAATGTTTTACCTAAAAAATAAAAGATAATAAATCATGGAATAAATAATTACATAACATAAAAGTGTGAAATATAAAAAAAAATTCATAAACATGGAATGAAAGATAGAATACAAAGAAATCATACTTATAAAGGTGACACATTCATAAGCATATGAATACTTATAAGAAAAATCATTATGCCCATGCCTTTGTAAACATGACTTTTAAGTCCATGATGGATAATTTGAGCAAACTCATTATGCCCACACCTATGTGAACATAATCATGATGTTAATGCCTAACTATATCTTGAGATAACAACTTAAACCAATTCATTGAAGAGAGATATAAGACCCCACCCATAATCTTTCATGCATATGTGTTCAATATAAAATAAATCATCATTATATTATAAAAAACATATGGAATGAATATTGTTTTCATATCCCTTTCTAATGTAATCATATAAATTTAACATTCATAATCCCATTAACAAACATGACAAACCATATAATATAAATGGGTATACAATAACATTATATAAAGATAATTTTCACCAGAGTACATGATTTTTACACTATATAGATAAAGTTTATATGTTTATGATAATAATATACTCAATAAATAGATATATGGCATCTAGGTGAACACCCTTCAATCAACTAAAGGAAATATATTGTTAACAGAGGAAAGATATTGGAAGAAAAATCATAAAAATTTAATTACTAAGAAAGAAAAAGATAGTGATTCATCACTACTATAATAGATAATTAAATTAAATAATCCATCTAGAGAAATATGGTGGGTTATATCATTTTAATAATGTCCTTGATCAATCATAAGTCAATTCAAAAGATAATAACTTAGATGAAAAAAACTCTTTAATAGTTTTAGAAAAACCACTTTTGAAATAAAAAATATCCTTGATATTTTGAAATAATTTTAAAAGAAATATTTTATAAAACTAAGAGAAATTAACTTGTTTTACAAATCATTAAACTGTATAGATTAATTTTTATAGTAAAATAAAAATGGAAAAGATATTAATACAGATGGAAAACATTAAAAATATATTATTTTCACACATGGATGAAAATGAACCATAACGAAAATGAAAAAAATTCTTTAAATATTTTTAATGAATTTCATGGGAGTATAAAATGACCTTAATAAATTATTAATTTATAGATAAATACATTCAAAAAATAATCCAATGAATACAAACATGGAAAGAGAAAGGTTCTCGACTAAAAAGAAGTGGTAGGGTTTGATTCCATATAACAGGTAAATAATGAGACAAAGAGGAAAATTAAATAGTGATAAGACATATAAAACAACAAAAATAATAAAATTTGGATTAAATTTTATGGGTTTTTAGAGAAAAATAAAATATAAATCACATGAAAGGATTATATTTCAAAAAAATCTCGATTTGAAATTGAAATTGAAGAATAAACCATTAAAGTAATGGTAACTTAATAATCAAAATAACTTAAGAGGTTTACTATAAAATAGAAATTAAAATATGATGTAATTAAATATATTCATTATAATTAAAGTTAATATGGTAATGAATACACCATGTACAATAAATTTTGGTGTGAAATGTCATACATTTGTCATGAAGTTTAAAATTAGAAAAAGAAACCCTTAAAAAGTAAACATCCTAATTCACACATCCCCTATCAAGAAATCCTAGGTAATAATGAGTTGTGTCCAAGTAGAGGTTACCAACATAAAATATACTTTCTAAATTCATTACTAATAGAGAATAAAGTAAATGTCCATAGAGCTACACTCTTCAATGGAAACAACTATAAAATTTATAAACACATGATTGATTCATATCTTTGATCTCTTTGGTTGGAAGTTCTATCTTATATCCTTTATGGGATTCAAGTCTAGGATATAACATGTTATTCTGTAATGAAATATTATAGGAAAATTATAGAGGATTATTTCAAAGTTTAAAATGCTCCAACTGGATTCATGTTAGGTAATATTTATATAAAGGTGACAATATTCATGAGTTCTAAGGCCATGTGTGACAAACTATCCAACATATATTATGGGGGTATTAAAGAGACGGAGGTTATTCAATATTTTCCACATAAAATATTTGAAAATTTGAAAAAATTTTCTAAAGAAAATGATAACAGTTTTTTCAATTGAAACACTATGGATTTATGTTCTATTTTTATGTCTTGAAGGATAAATTATAAATATAAATATTATACAGAAAATTATATAGTTATTTCATTATTTATATAATATAAATGTCAGATCTTAAAGAAATATATTTAGAAAAGTTATCTTTTTTATGATCTGTTGAGTAGATTAGTGTCTTATGAAATGTGTTTTAAATTGGAAGTATAATCCATTAATTCAAATAAGGATATTTATTTCAAGGAAATGGATAAATGCGACAATGAAAAAAGTGTTAAAGATAAATATGATTTTTATGAGGAATTTATATCAATTTTAGTATGAAAATTAGAGATACTAAAGGGTAGGTTTAAAGTAAAGATTCCCTAATCAAGTTTTTGGTGTAGTAAAATAGGTCACATCGATGTATGTTTATCAATAAAATTTGATGACTAAGAAAATAAAGTAGAAATCATGTAGAGGCCTTGGAGGAGGTTCTAAAAAAACACGACTTCAAATCATGAATGAAGTTATATTAGAATAGATTTGTAATAAAAGAGGAAGGTGATAATGGAGACTATCTAGAAGTAGTGGAAACATAATTTAAATTTGATATTAAAGATTACATGTTGGATTTAGTTAAAATATAAGAACCTATAAATGGGGAAGATAGTAAACTATAAGGTGTAGTTTATTTCAAGGTAAAACTTAAGGTATCCTTATAAGAAATACATGTACAAAGAATTAAAAAATTTAAGGTCAATGTATTACTGAATGAATCCTATGAATATTTGGATCATCTAAAAGTAGATATTGAATATCTATGAGGCGAGTTATAAAATTATTGTTCTAATAACGTAAATTCAAAATAATTTGTGAATTTGAGGATGGAGATTAATAAACGTACTAAGTTGAATAATGATATTAATACATTTGTAAAAGTTTCAATGATAAAGTTTCAATACCTAGAATAGTTTGGTACACTATGAAACAAATTAGAATTATAAATAAAATGATGTGGTCCAAACATGAATCTATACTTTAGGATGTTCATTGATGGATAACTTTTAGAAATTTTCAATTGAGTCTCTTAGGGTGTCATTAATATTAAAGATGAAAAATACCCAATATTTTGGGTAAAATTGAAATCATATGTGAAAAAAATATTGAAATTGGAAAAAAAAATTGATCAAAACAATTGGATGAAAAAGGTTTGTTCTAATGTTGTCAAATAGAAACCACAACAAAATATGAAAAATACTATAAAATGAAATTAAAGGAAAGAAAATAATCCTCAATATCCAAGGGTTATGAAATGATATTAATGATGTTTTATTAAGGATGAGGACATATAGAGTAATAAAGTATGGGATATTTTTACTCTCATGAAGTGTTAATTATATTGTTTCATTGGCTACATCATGTCCTACTTTTAAAATTAAAGGATTTATTTGAATGTAAAATAATTTGGGAGTAAACAATGAAAAATGAGACTATACCCTTCATCACATAAAATAAATACTTTTTATTGATACTATTTTAATTTTTTTTAATTTTTATATATAACTATTTATTTTTGGAAAATAATAAGCAGTGATTACCATCATTAGAGTCATAGGAAAGAAAATTCTAAAAAACATGAAAATATTTATTCAGGTAATAAATTCTATCCCTTAAAATAATATAATGTATATTACTATATTTCCAATGTAAAATTGAAAGAGGATAGGTCATATTGTGCCTCAACTCAACCATTGACTTCATGGAAGGTAAAGAAGAATAGAGCAAAGACACATCTAGATAAAATTAATCTAGAATATAAAAAGAACAATAAAAACTAGATACTTGATTATGGACTTTTATTACACCTATCTAAGAATTCAATTATCTTGAAAATTTTTAAGGGATGAGTTTCTGGTACATTTAAATTTGACAATAATGGATCCCTAAAGGCTAAAGGTACTAGAAATACCTACCTCACTAGTGTAAAGTTTGAGAATATATATTTTCTGTATGTTTATAGTCTAGGACACAATATTGTGAGTGTGATTTGGATATAAGTTTACCTTCAACTATAATAGCTACTAAATAAAAGAAAAATCAAGTAACTCTTTAATAAAATTTTTGAAGAAAAATACTAAAATTTACTAGGTGGATAACAATGGAAACACTTGTCTCTGATAGGTGAAGAGGAGAAAATCATTTGGCACAGTTTTCTTGGAATCACTCATCAATAAATCATAGATATTTTTTCAAATCTAAATTCCATTGTAGATATTCAAAATTTAAGAGCGGTAGTGAGAAGACTTTGAAATCTTGTATACATGGAATGATGGCCTAAAATTTCAATCATCCAAAGAATAAGAGGTCATCAAAGTTTTATGATCTTGTCCACTCTGATATGTGTGATTAAATTAATATTCATAACACACATAGAGAGATATTTTATTATTTTAATTGATTAATATAGTATATTTTTGTATTTATTATTTATGAAAATAAAGATGTAGTTGATGAGGTTAATGAAGAGATATTTATAAGGAGTGGAAAATGAAAATAGCTGCTCCATCAAGATCTTGTGATCTAATGAAAGAACATAATACAATTATATTTTATTTAAAAATACCTTTTAAAACATGAAATTAAAAATAAAGTTTCCTTAGTGATAAATCCTCAGTAAAATGGGAGTAGTTGAATAAAGCAATTAGAAGGTTAATATAATGGCCAACATAATTATCTTTTAAAGTGGGACACATCATAAATATTTTAATAAAGAAATGAAAATTTTACTATAAATACAAAACTGGGATGCACATATCCCCTGAGAATAATAGAAAACATAGGAAATGTTTAATGTAATAAATCCCATGTGAAAATATTTTTAAGTCTTTGGAAGCAAATGATATATTTGAAATAAGGAAGGAAATCAGGGAAATTATTATGATGCATCTAATAAAGGAGTGCTTCTAGGATACTAAACCAATATTATTGCCTATAGATACTTTAACACAAGGTTGGAAAGAAATTATAGAGTAATGAAATCAATGTCATTGAGGAGAAAGACATGAAGACTAATAGATTCTAAAACACTATTTTTTTTGTGAAAAAAAGAAGATAAAAATAAAATAGTCTAAATCCTAATTTTTTTCAATGTTTTGAAAATGATGATGACTCAATGTTTGAATCATAGGGGGATATTATTCATAAATAAAGTCATCACACATCTAAGAGAAGAAATATAAAAACATAAATTGATCCATATAACCTTATTAAGGATCAATTTTCTCTAACTTAAAGAAGGAGAATGAGGAATACAGATCAAATTTTCCTATTTTCCATGGTAGATCCAAAATAATTTAAAGAAGAAATGTGATAAGAGTCTTGGATTGAAGTCAATAATGAAAAATTGGATCAAATTGATAAAACATTAACTTTTGATCTCATTTAAAGGTCAAATAAACACAATGTTATCTGAAACAAGTGGATCTTTAAGAACAAATTGGATGAGAATTACAATGAGAATATAAAAAAAATTCTTATTGTGTAAATGTTATGCATAAGTTGAAAGTTTTTATATTGATGAAATTTTCTCCCAGTCTCCCAAAAATATTCATTAAATAAATTTTTAGATATTTCAAATTAAATCCGATTCAGTTTTTTATATGGTTGTTAAAATGGAATTTCTAAATTCATTTCATGAAAAATAAGTTTACATTTAACAAACAATGGGATTTATGATTGGAAATGATGATACAATATTTTATAGATTTAAGAAGAAACTATTGGACAAAATAAGGCACTATTAAAATGGTATTCTATTTTGGATTCATAAATGAAGAATATTCAACTTAAAATGGAAGTATAAACCATAATATCTATGTGAAGACATCCAACGAAGATCAGTTCATGAAGTTTGGGTATGAAGATGATATTATGTATACTGTAAGAATGAAACAAATATATGGTGAATTTTATAATAACATGAAATAAAATTCCAAAATGTATATGATAGGTAAAATCACAAGATTTTTGTTGAAACAGGTGACAAAAAATAAGTAATACACTTTAATATCTCAAAAAAGTATGCAAGAGAGCTATTAAAGAAGTTAAACATGAATGATTCCAAAACTATATCATATTCAATTATGGATGGAATAAAACCTAAGAAGCATTTGGATTATATGTTTTTGGATCCCGAATTATGCATTAGGATAATTTGAATCCTGTATTATTTAACTATAATAATGTAAGATGTTGTCTTTACTACATGTTTAACAACACAATTCCAGAGTAATATGAATAAAGTGAATATAAAAATGGTTAATAGAATACCAAGGTACATTATAGCTACTCTCAATTTTATATATCCATTTAATGTAGGAAATTAATAAAAATATTTAATATCCTCTCATGATAAATGGTTTAATGATGTTTAGGATTGGAAATCCATGTGTTGTGATGATTTCTACATTAAAAATAAATGCATGGGATGGTTTATAAAGAAGTAGGAAACCACTTAACTATGTATAGAGTAAGCATAATATATCTCAATAACTAAATCATGGACTCATACTTTTTAGTTAATGTAATAGCTGGTCGATATTGGGGAAGAGGTGAAGAAACTGATGGAATTTTTCTATGATAACAGGAGTGTTATTGTTGTCATGAAAATCCAGTATAAAACTCATGTACCAATACTATTTAGACCAGGTATGACTTAATTAAATAAAAGTTGGGAAAAGTTACAGTAAAAAGGATTTTTTATAAATTATGACCAAGTGTCTGAAATAATGACTAAGTTGTTAGACACACCAAAATTTGGGATACATTAGTTAAACCTCTTTGTTCAACCACCACACTCTTATTGATGAGGGATGGAAGTTCCTCTATCCTTTTTGTATATTTTTCATTACATGTTTTTTCCTTATTGGTAGGTTTTATTTATATTTGGTTTCATTTCCAATGGGGGAGAAATATATGTGAAATTAAAGGTATTTTCAAGTGGTTTTAGTTATATATCCACATTCAAGTGATCATCAAGTGATTTTATTGAAATAATACATTTATATCATAAAGGGAGTTTTGGTGTGAAATTCATGGGGAGATATCATCCATGGTGAATTGTAGATTGAGAATGGAATATAAGTTTTATGATCATGAAGAAATGTGGAGTTCTAAAATACATAATTACATAAGGAATGTAATTCACTCCTGAACTACTATTTTCTACACTGATCATTGACCATGTTGACTAAGAGTTATGGATGAGTTGTTCTACTATCATCTAAATGTTTTAGAGAATTCATGTGTATTTTACTTTCACATTGGATTGAAAAAAAATAAAAATGGGTAGAGTAGTTTAACTAAGGTGATACACGATAGAGACTTAAAATGTATCATTTTTTTCAATCCAACCCAGGATGATCAAGATGTTTTAAATACAAGATAGGTTGTTTTCATGAAATTGGAAGCCTGGAAGTTGTTTATAAAATAAGACATTTACCTATGTTTTTCCATATTTTGGGTGTAAAAAATTAGTAATTTTGGTGATGTTATAAGAATTTAAGGCAAATGAATGTAAGACACACAAAACCTATGTGAAACACATTGCACATGTAAAAACTGAATAGAGAGTACACAAATTCACATAGTGATTTTATAAAAGGGTATTTGGTAAGGGAAATTTTCCTATATAGAAGGTTTTTTGACAGTAAAGGATCTATGTGAAGTCTCAAAGTATGTTTGCGATGGATTTAATTCATTTTTGGGAAAATGGATTAATTTTGAGTGATCCTCAAAGGTGGAATTGGATTGGGAAGGTTTTATTTGAACCCAAATTGCTTGTTTCATTTATAGTAAGTGATGGGTTTGTTGGGGAGATAGTGTTTAATAGACCACATAACATTTATACTAATTCAAAATGTGGATTAACAGTACTTTTAGTGATAAGTGAGTTTTTTGGATATTTTTTCCTATAAATAACACATTATTCACATCAATAGTAATTAAAATAAAGAATAATAAGATCAAGAGTTTAATTGGAAAATAAGATAAGTATGTCCAGCTATGTATAAAATATTGATTTAAAAGAAAGGATCAACCACATAACAGATTTTTTGATGTTATATGTTCCATGAAGTAGTTCATGAAGTGTTGTACCAGGTAATGTCGATTAGCTTGTGTAGAGAAAATGGTGTTTTTAAAGGATCGTTCCTGAGGTGAAGCACCACGTAGTATAAGGAAATTAATATAACATATAATGTGGCTTTCATAGAATATGGATTAGTGAATAGCGTACCATGAAGCACTTATATAATTTTAGTTTTGGATTAGTGATTTTATGAAACTATATCTGGTGATAATTTAGTAGGTAAGGGTGTGTATATGAGCATAAAATTTTGGAATTCATGATAAAATATTCTCATAAAATTTATCATGATGAGTATGGAAGCTCTAGTAATTAAATTGGGGAAGAATTATTGAACACAATGAATAAGGGGAGTCAATCGAGGTGATCAGAAGGAGGGAGAAAATAACCCATAATTAATTTCAAGGGAAACACACTTGGCCTAGAGTGACCGCGATTGAAAAATTGTAATACATGAAATCAAGTTAATCTTAGTTGATTTTGGTACAGATGTGAAATTTCCTGGCTCAAATTACCATGAAACCAGTAACTGGACTGGCAGGTCACATTGCCTTAATCATGTCTCCCCAAGTTCCAAAGATTTCCAACTAGAAGTGAGGGTTCATGAGGTGATAGTGGAGAGACTATACCTTCATATGAGAGTATCACAATAGTATAAAAAAATAATAGTCAACAACATAATTATTAAATAAATAAAAGAAAGAAAATAGTTGAAGACAAATATTAAAAATTTAATAAATGTTTCCAACGTCATATTATAGAAGCATGCATGAAAAATGATGGTACATAATCTAAAATTGTAAACATACATCATGATTTTCAATATCATAAAAATACAGGACTCAAGAAATGAAAAGAACTAAAAATCCCATAAAATATATTCACGAGCATCCTGAGTTCTAACTAAGTCATTTTCTCCTAAATACCAGGTATAAGTACACAATAAAAAGCAAGGTCCAAAGTCCTATAAATAAGAAGGTCTACTTAGGTACCCCTGTGAAATGGACGCTCGAGCAGGGTGTGCAATGTAAATCTCCGTAGGCCATCACCCACGCGGTTGATATCAATCTAGATAGTGAAATATAAAGTAAGAAGTGTGAAGGTATAGAGAAGTAACAAACTGAATAGAATAATAACAAAAAACCATTCAGGTTCCTAAGTGATACCTATCAGATATACATGATTCGGCTCATAGACAGAATAAGTTTCTGATCATACCACTATATATATAATAGTATATACATATATAGTATAGTTATAAATATATATTGTTGGGATCGATAGGGACATAACTCACAAACATCCAATACTAGGGAAAGATCTCACGGTCAAGCCCTAGGCCAAACTCCAAGAGATCCCACAGTCTCTTAGGATACTCATGCTAGAAGGACCAGGATATAACTCACAGACATCCAATACCAGAGGAAGCTCTCACAGTATAACCCCCAACCCTACTTCAATAATAGGGTACACAACATATATCTCGATAGAGTGTGGAATGTTATATGTGTCACTCTATATGGCGTGTGATTATTCCATAGAAACAATCTAAAATGGAATGCGACACTCAAAAGACCATCACCCATATCGTATCACTAGTGCAAGTTGCCAATCCCAACACCTGATGTAAGGGAGTGTCATATCATTAAACTCAAATGATCCCTTACCATCGTATATCAAGTATCACTAGCGTGGGTCACCATGCCCAACACCCGATGTAAGGTAGAACGAGTCTCCATGACCATCAGAAAACCTTCCACCCCTAATTGGATTGGGGAAATAAAACCACCATCTATATCTTTATTAAACCATTCATAAAATATGTATAATCACATTTATGATGAAATCCATGGGGATTTACCTCTCATTCATTTAATTTATATCCACCCCATTATAACCACTATCAAAAATATAATATGATGCATAAGTCAATACATCTTATACATTTAAAAATCCATGCCATATTCATAACTTAAGACATAAGGTATAACCTCTTATGATTTTCAATTAAACATTAGAAAATACATGGTCATATATATATATGTGTGTGTGTGTGTGTGCATGTGTGTGTGTGTTTTGGATTCAACACATGAGGCAAGGAACTCTCATGCAATTGATTAATCAAGGCACATACATTAAGTAATCACATTTCATTGAAACATGGAAACCAAGTCATAAGGATCCATATGTCCATTAGATATTTTCAAGGACAATTTATTAAGAAGGATTCTATTATTTAGTTTTGGCCACCCTACCCAAACCATTTACCAATTCATTCACATTTCCTATACATGGAAAATTAATTTATTAGAATCAGTGGGTAAAATGGAAAGTTTTAAAGAAATAAGGCATATGCCTACTCAGGAAATTTCATTTAAACCAATTGAGCACGACAATTCTATTCATATTATTCAATGGGGGAAAAAGCTAACATTCCATAAAACAAGATCTAACAAGTGTCATATGGAAAAATCAAACCAAACCTAAGAATGATATAAATGAACATCACTAATGTTTGGTTTAGAAGATATGGAACCTCCATTATTGGGGTTTTATTATAAAATCATGACATTGTTCTTAAAACAATTCATCTGTTCAATTAAGCATCACATCCCATTCATCAAGGTGAATCATTTCAGAAAACTACCATACATGGAAAAGCATTAAATAAAGGTTCAACGAACATGAAATCAATAAATTAATTATTTCTTAAATTAAAAGGTAAATTAAAGGGATCCTACCTCAGGAAGTATACAAATTCAAACACTCATAACTTGATGACATTGATGAAGAAAACCCGAATCTAGTCTCTATATTTACATGTGCATGCATATATATATATATATAAAATACCATTAGATGCATTACACATATTTCCTTCTCCATGAGGTAATATACAGAAATAGGTAATATATATATCATACCCCTACACATGAGTATAATTTCTAATCATAGAAGGAAGATCAATATGAACTAAAGAATATATTATTAAATCCATAGAACAAAAGAAACTATAAATATAAACTATGAAACAATAATAATGTAGGAATAAACTTACCCGAAATCAAAGGTGGAAATTGGAAAGGGACCAATCCTCTTCACCTTTGGTTTTAGATGTTGGAATACACATGAAGGGGTTATAAGAGAACCTTCACATGACCTAACATTGAAGTAAAACAAAATACAGATTATCCACAAACCCTAAGGTTCATCCAAACCTCACCAGGCAATGGGGAGACCCAAAATAGGCCAGAAAGATAGAGGAGAAGGAACATGAGACCTTACCTTGATAGATCGAAGAGGAATAATAAATGATCAGTGTAAAAGTGATGAACAGAGATGGAGATGAGGGAGGGGGTCGTGAACAGATCAAAGGGGATCCCCAAGGGGTACGTTGTGAGTTAGTAGGGGAGATTTTGGGTTATATCTTATTTGTTTAATTTATTTTAATTTAAATTATTTTATTTCATTTTTAAAAGAAGAGACACAACACATAGATTGGAAAACTGTGCGCCAACCATGTGCCCTCTACTGAGAACCTGAAGCACCCCGCATGGGTTGACCAAAGGGTTTGGAAACCATGTGCCAACCGTACAGTGAATAGGGATAAGAAAATTCTTATTTCCACTAATCATGTGGGATGGGAACATGGTTTGGTAAATCGTGTGCAGCTTGTGTGACAACCACTTCCCACCCACTAAAGGCCGTATGGTTTCTGGTATAGGGCTGCATGGTTTTAGAAAAACCATGCACCCTATAAAGACCCTTAAAAACTTTATTTTAGGGGTTCAACACTATTGAGACTCTTTGAGACACCTGGGAAACTTTTCGGGCCTTCACCCAAGTTTAGAAACAATATTTTTAAGGGTTACGACTTTTGGAATTTAGTTCCGAAGCACAATGTTTCTAAAAAACCCATCAAGTAAATGAAAGAATACAAATTTCTTTAGATTTTCATGTAGTATAAAATATGATTCATTACAATATCCCCACCATAGAACTTATCATCCTTGAGAATCCATCGGGAACAAATAAATCATCACCCAACCTCCAAGGGCCATGAAGTCTCATTCAAATGGTCATGTTGCATTTCCAATCTCCCAATGCACCTTAAATCATTCCTTAAGAATACAGTGATTAAGCCATCAATGCCCGATCCAATTCCCAATTCCCAATAGGAACACTGAAACAATGCATAAACAAGCCTGTTTAAAAGGATATATGATCACATCTCTGTCTCATCACACATCAGGCCAAAGGTTATCCCCACCTTAGGAATTAACGTTAAGTTCCTAATTCTAAACCACGATTCAAACCACCATATAAATTTCTTTACAATCATGCCTCTAAGTGTTTTAACGAATCTTATCATGTGATTTTTTAAATGGAAAATGAAAAACAATTAGAGGCCATATGAGAGGCCTCATTGAGAAGGGATAATCAAATCCCAGTTGACCTAGTTGAAATTGGTCGCACAAGATTTCCCTAGAATTCACCAGCAACACTTAAACCACACTCACCTTATCATGACAAGAATCTTTTAAATAGTTCCTCACCAACCCTAAACATTTAAAATGAGGGACACAATTAAATTCACTATGAATGACTTAACTCGAAAATATATCGATTTATGGCCAATGTATTACAACAGAAACACAATTATTTCCTCCAAGGTATCATGAATTTACAACCAACACATCCACAGAAGCCTACAACTAGCTTCTGGTAATGTTTATTGATTAGAATATCACCTATAAATTTTAAAATCTTCACACCTTGTCATGAAAAGTGGTGAAATGCATATCCATCCCACTATAATTTCCACCTCTTTTAAACATTCACCTCGATCCAAAAAAAAATTCTAGGATAACCTCAAATTATGATGATTGGAGTTTGAGGATATATCCCACAGTATTCCACATTCCATAATTATAAGAGAGATATTGTCACAATGCCAAAATGTCCATATAAGATTATTGACTAAGTTGAGAGTGAAATTCGTATGGTGGTCACGTTAGAAGAAATGGATGGTGTACAAGAGTCTATCCAAGGCATTTCTAATTGGGAACCCAAGGATCACTCAAAACCCCCATGCTTCAATAAGAACCCCACATTAGTGTAAAAAACCTAATGAGAACCACCCAATAAGTTCAACAGCTCTTTAAAGCTTTAGCATGGTGTAAGACTGATGCTCTGTTAGTGAATGTAGGATGAAGTCAAGATAAGGGAAAATATTGTCTCCAAGTAGAATACAATAAGAGTATTTTCATGGTTTCAAGTCAATAATACCCAATTAATGTAATGAAGAAAAGTCAAACTATAACTTGTTTAATTCTTAGGAGAGAATCTTAGCTTCACCTACCGATGCATCATCATTTAACCGATCACAATTACTATACTACACAAGTAATTACCATGATTATTCAATCCTATCCACCAATGTCTATCTGAGACCAACGATTCTTATCAAAGGATGCATACAAAGAAAGACACATCGACCTCATATTTCAGGGAAATAATTGATAGGTATACAAAACATTCAAGCATTAAGGGAATTCAAGAAAAACGACCATTTCCAAATGGTCCTCCTGAGTTGTATTCCTTCTACCTTGAAGGGAAAAGAACCACCCAAACCAACGTGATGCTCCCCAACTTTGGAGTGTCCTATCTATAAAAAGAATAGATAGACTAGCCTATCACAACCACACTAGATCAAAACACCTTAAACAAATTTCTGATTCCTTTGAGCCACAATCACAACATAAAAACATTCAAAGAAAGATAAAATTAGAAAAAACATATTGTCATAACACTTGAGTCTCTAGAAATTCCTCCTGAGCATTGGGAAGAAATTGATTCTTTAACACTCAGATAACTCTACTACGAAGATTACCTAAGACCATACACAAAAACAAAAGGCTCAAAGATTCCACTAAACTCAAACAATTCATTACAAAATTTAGAACTCGATGATTACCACGTACGTCAATGCATACCACCCCAAGGTTATACGAGAAAAAAAACATCCTAAATACTACCCATAAGCTTATCATCCCTATGAATTCACATATTGGATGTATTGTACTATATTTTCAATCCAAAATAACATTTCCACATATGACCATTGACATGGATGATGACATACCGAGACTTCCATCATTGAGGAAGAAGAAAGGGTCATGCGACCTCCTAAACAGCTGACTATTCCTAAGGCATTTCTAACCAGCTGAGACTAAGCATTAATCGACACACACACACTTGTATCAAAGTCCAAATAAACCATAAACACCCACTCTAACAATGGTATCATTAAAAATCTAAATGTCTTATAGGTTTCAATGAAACATGAATGATACCAAACATTAGAAATACCATGACATTAGCAAGGATTTTAAGCTCTAAGGGTGCTACATAATATGGGATATCCCCATACAGAAGAAAAAACATCAACTCTAATGATTTCACATCAAATAAAAGTCACCGAATCAAGAGACTATCTTCTAAGCCACTTCCAAAAAGGAGAAATCCTACAGTAAAATCCTATGGTTTCATTTCAAGGAAACTCCAAAAGAAGATTTACATACCCTTACATGAGGTTCTAAATAGAGGACACTGCCTATGGTTCCATTTTAAGACCATCAAAATAATGAAAATTAATACTTTAAACATTTGAGATATTAAAAAAAACATCAAGCACCATTTATAAAACAAGGCACTTGGAACCCTTTTTCAATTAATTCCATAAAGAAAAATAGGAAAGTTACATCAGCTTACTTTTTAAACAGTAAAATTCAATGGAATCCCATCATAGAATTTGAAATTTACAAAGTATATTCATTTTAACAAATAAACCAATCTATGAGGGTCCCACCGAGCTAACATCGGTTATCTAGAAAGACGACGAATAATAGTTTCTTAGTTATAGAAGTTACAAACCTAAAAATTGGTCATCTCATAAGATACATCTCACAACTGACCTACTTGGGTCTAGTTGCACATTTTAGAAGGAAACCAAATTAATTTCAAATTAAAATTATATTGATAATACATTTCATATCCATTTGACAACATAACATGTTCGTATACATAATAGTCCAATGATATGAGTGGAAATATAACAATCCATCAAGTTCCCATTCACTTTAGAAGTGGAATTTGGATCTTATTTAATAAAAATCAATTTACTTTAACAATTTAATTCTATCAACCCTTTACAATGGTTCTAATATACGAGTTGAATTTTCCTAGTTGTTGGGAAGTCATACACCTTATAACTGAAAACGGACCCTCGTTGTAATCAAAACCATTAAAATTATCCCACGTAATGAATTACCCATTTATAAAAAAAACTAGGCATGTAATCCAAGGAAATAAACCCATAAATAATTCTAATAATCATAGAAGAATGAAACATCATCACCCAAGCTTGTTATAAACATATAATAATTCTAAACAATTACTTAATCATGGTACAACACTAATAATGTCACATCACTCAAGGAATACAATAAATCAGTAGGAAAACTACTAATGAAACTACATGGCATGGAATATGAATGTAATGTGAATTTACATGTTTCTATAATGATGCATGAAATTCCTATTCCTTTCCATACAGAGCCAAGGGTAAAATTACATAAAATTACAAAAACCAATAATTCATAAGCAACATAAATCACACCATTCACTCAAAGTGAAATCGTATAAACTATAATAAAAAATCATGAAAAAAAATCTCAGTAGACACATGGTCATTTCCCATACATGGGGTGACCAGTCACAAGCATGAATATTAACCAAGCACCAAAACATTCATAGTCTCCTGTCTACTGGACTAAAACAATAATAAAATGTAAAAATATTCTCTAATACCACTTTACAATACCCCTAAAACAACTTACCATTAAACCTGTAGCTGGACTGGTGAGTCACATGGCCTTAAGTGCATCTCATCTTACACCAGAGTCTGTCTAGTAGTAGTGAGGGTATTTTGAGGTGATAGTGGGGAGACTATATATTCATATCAGAGTAGAAAAATGTTAAAATATAAGGAATAATAGTCAACAATGGAATAAATAAATAAATAAAAGAAATTCAACAATGGGAGATAAATAATAACAATTTAATAAATGTGGGTAACACTGGTTTATACAATAATTCACAATAGATGATAATATATAAGCTAAAACTGTAAACATAAAAAATGAATTTCAATACTATAAAAATACATGACTCAAGAAAAGAAAATAAATAAAAGACCTTACGTGATCTACAAGATCATCTTGAGCTCCAGCCGAGTCCTTTGATCTGAACTACCAAGTATAAGCACACAACAATAAGCAAGGTCCAAGATCCGGTGAACAAGATGGTATACTCGGGTACCCCAGTGCAATGAAGACTTGATCAGGGTGTGAGATATCAATCTTAGTAGGATATTACCCATGGTGTCTAGCCCAATATAGACAGTGAAATATAAATTAAACACTATTAAGGTATAGAGGAGTAATAAACAGAACTGAATAAATAACAACAACCCATCCATGTTACTAAGGGATACCTGATGGATATAACTGCTTCATCTCATAGCTAGAATAAGTGTCTGACCATGTTACTATATATATAATAGTATATATATATATTATAGTAACACACACACACACACACACACACACACACGTATTTTTGGGATAGACTAGGATGTAACTCACAAACTTTTAATACCCAGGGAAGCTCTCACAGTCAAACCCCTGGACCAACTCCAAGAGATCCCATAGTCTCTTGGGATACTCATGATGGAAGTACTATGATGTAACTCACAGACATTTGATACCAAGGAAATATCACACAGTCTAACCCTTAGGTTATCTCCAATAATAGGGTACACACCATATATCCCGTTAGAGTGGGGAACATCATGTTCTTCACTTGGGATGGAATGTAAGCATGCCATGAAAACACTATTGAAATGTGGTGCTCAAAATCCCAGCACCCATATCATATAATGGGTGAGGGTCACCATTCCCAACACCCAATATAAGGGAGGGTCATATCACCATACTCAACTGATCCCTTTAAATCATATCTCAAGTATCACTAGTGGGGGTCTCTATGCCAAACACTCGATGTAAGGTAGTATGAGTGTCCATGATCATTAGATTCCTTACCATCATATATTATCCCCTTTTAAAGGTTCATTTATAACTATCATAGGTAAAGAAAACCTACCATAAATAACATCATTAATCCATTTATAAAATAAGTATAATCACATTTATGATGCAAGCCATGGGTCTTTTCCTCTCATTCTTTTCATTTAAATCCATCCCATTATAACCATTGTCATAATTATAATATGATGCATAAGGAAATACCTCTTATTCATTTCAAAATCCATTCCATATTCATAATTTAATACATAAGAAAAAACCTCTTATGATTTTCAATTAAACATTAACAAAGGCATGGTCACACACACACACATATGTGTGTGTGTGTGTGTGATTCAACATATGAGGAAAGGACCTGTAATGAAAGTGATTAGTCAAGACAAATACATTAAGGCATCATGTTTTATTGAGACATGGAAGCCAAGTCATAAGACTCTATATGTCCACTGAAACGTTTCATGGTCAATTCATCAAGAAGGATGATTTTATCTAGATTAATCCACCCTAAACAAACCATTTACCAATTCATTCACCTTTCCTAAACATGGAAAATTCATTTTTAAAGCTCAAAGGGTCAAATAGAAAGTGTCATAGTAAGAAGTCATACACCTAATCGGTAAATGTAATTTAAACCAATCGAGTATGAAAATTAATTTATTATTATTCAAAGGAGAAAAAACAAATCTTTCTAAAAAAATAACCAACAAGAGGAATATAAGAAACTCAAACCAAAACTAAGCATGATATAAATGAACATCATTACTTTTTGGTTTAGAAGACAATAGACCTCCATTGGAGGGGTTTTATTATTAAATTATGACACTGTTCTTTAAATAATTCAGTAGTTCAATTAAGCATCACATACCATTCATCATGGTAAATCATTTCAGAAAACAACAATACATAGAAAAGAATCAAATAATGGTATGATGAACTTGGAATTAATTAATTAATGTTTTCTTAAATTAAAAAGGAAAGAAAATGGATCCTACCTCAGGATGTAGACCAATCCAAAAACTTGGAAGTTGATGTCATTAATTACAAAAAATCGAATATAATCCCTATACTTACACAAAAATGAATATATATATATATATATATATAAATAATAACCTTAGATGAATTTTCTATATCCCACTCATTATGAGGGAATATGTATAAAGAGGTCACACACACACACACACACACACACACACACACACACACATATATATATATATATATCTTACCCCTGTAGCTGTGTTTAAGTCCTCCTCACATATGGTATACTAAAACACCCAAAATAAAAGATTACTAAAACCTTATAAACTAAGAAACTACAAATATTAACTATGAAAGAACATGAACAGAGGGAAATCCATACCCCTAATCAATGGTGGTAATCCAAAAGGTACCAATCCACTTCACCTTTAGAGACAGATGCTTAAATACACACGAAGGGGTCTAGAGAGACCCTTCACATACCCTAACATCCAAGGAAATATGGAATCTATATTTTCCCCAAACTTTAAGGTTCAACCACACCTCACCAAGTGATGGGGAGACAGAAAATTGACCATAAAGGGGGAGGAGGAAGAATATGATACCTTACCTTAATAGATCAAAGAGGAATCATGAAGGATTGGGGTGAAATTGATGAATTAATATTGGGACGAGGTAGGGGATCATGTTTGACTCAAAGGGGAGCCCTAGGGGGTGCTTCACAAGTTAATCCGGGAGAGGTAGGGGTTTCTATTATTTTTTTAATTAATTTTATTTTTAGTTAATTATTATTTTTAAAATAAGATACACTCCACATGGTTTGGGCTGCATGGTTTGAAAAATAGTAAACCAACTGTGAACCCTCTATTGGGAACTTGGAGCACCCCACATAGTTTGGCTGCACGACTTGGAAACCATGTACCAACTGTGTAGTGAATAGTGAATATGTACTTCCTCTAGCCAAAAACTGTGTGGGCTAGGTCCACAATTTAGTAAACCATGATCTTTCTAAGAAAAAGATTTTCCCACCTGGTGAAGGCCACATAGTTTCCTGCATAGGGTCGTATGGTTTCAGAAAACCATGTGCCATATACATACCCTTTAAAACTCTATTTTCTGGGTCTAGAACTCCAAAAACTTCTTTAGACACCTAAGAAACATCTCACACCTTCACACAAGTTTAAGAAAATATTTTAAAGGGTTCCAAATCTTGGAATTTAGTTCTGAAGATCGTTTTTCAAAATGACCCATCAAGTAAATAAAAAAAACTCAAATTCATTTGGATTTTCATTTGGTCCAAAACATAGGTTCTTATAGGATGAAACAATGTTGCTGTATTCTAATTATAATATATCTTAGTATTAAACCAAGTAAAAATTTATATGTTCTTTTTTATTTATTAATTTTATTGTTTTGTGAATTTTCATTCCACTGAGATAGGTTTAATGATTTTCTACCCTCATAGGGACAAGATCCATATAATGTGAGAGAAAAATTTGACACCATTATTCACCCTTATCATCCTAGGGAATCTTTAGGTACAAAATATACTCATAGAATTATCATCAAGGATTTTTGGTATGTTAGTATCACAAGAGAAGGTATTGTCATACATTCCATGACACATGCTCATCCTGAGAAAGTATCAAAGAATGTTTATGAATAAAAGTGGCTTGGTTAGAAAACAAAAATGTATGTTTGAATGGATTAATATATTTAATTTATTTTTTCCATATTATATAGGGTGAATTTGGGATTTATTTTTATCAGGAACTGACCACACAATACATTAATAAATGTGACATTATTATATTGATTTGGGTTTAGATGGTGACCTCTTAGTGGGTATATTATTCACACACTATATATGTATGTACAAAGTTTTTATGTATAACTTATATTCAATATTCCATGTAAAAGAAATTTCATAAAGGCCAATAGTTGAAAAACATAGGCTGAAGGATTTGGAGTTGAGAGATGGTATATAACATGGTTTCTAGAACATATTTAGACTTAAAACCTCCTTTTATGTTTTTATTTTGGATTATTTAGGATATAGGGTCAACTTATTGGCTTACCACTTTTATTATATAATATAATTAACATGGATTATATATGGAGAATTATATGTCATATCTTTTTAATAATTTTATCTATGATGATGCTTTTATTCCAGTATGTTATGTTTATATTATGAAATAAATAATGTTTAATTATCCTTTCTATTTTGTTTTTTGTAACATGATAGGGAAAATTTCTCCCCAATTATTTAACAAACCTTTGGCAATCTGGGAGTGCACCTAAGGCCTAATGACAATTTGGGTTGAGTTTGGGCATCCCGGTGCAAGATGATACAAAAATGGTATGAAATCCATTTTTTAGTTTAAAATGTTTTAACTAAATTTAGACAATTGTATGTGGGGTATAAGACTATTTAAACTTATTAATTAATTTATAAATATACATAGATAATATGAGAATAGTAGATCTAATGTATCAAGGTTCGTTCAGGTTTTATTTATTTTTTATAAAACTATTAACCCAATTTTTGATATTAACATGAATTATGTAATATATTATAGAATATACATATAATTAAAATGATTTTATTCGATTAAATTAATTATTAAAATAGCATTGATGATATTTAATACATTTAATAAAAAAAATTATATCCTATAATACATTTTAGATTAATTAATACATCACTAAAAAATATTTAATATATTCATAAATATTTATTGGGTGGAATTTTATTGACTTGGGATGAATGATATGTCAACTAACTAGGGAAACATGTATGTAAATTGAGGTGGGGGGGAGATGAATCAGTTTTCCCAATTTTACCAAAATTTTAATTTAGTTCTACATTATTCCCTCTTGATAGTCAAATCTATTTTTTGAATAAGAGGTATGGATCTATTAATCTACACTCAATGAACACCACAGTATGAAATGTATAAAGTAAACATGAACTGTATAAAAAAGAGATTTTAACAAGTTTCAAATATAATGACAAAACATAATGATAACTAATAATATGAAGGTGTTTAAAAGATTGGGGTAGTGTTATTTATTAACTATTCCAATACTACCTATAAATTATACAAAATAAGTGAAATTTTCATCCTTGGAGTTTTCACTATAATAATAATAATATGCGATGTTAATTATACTAGAAATACAAGTCTTAAATGGTCCTCTATTACCAATATGAACAAGATCTACAATCTACTCAAGATGTTCCTACATCACCAGTAATTAGATCTTATTCCTCAATAAAAATACCTTCATTATCTATAATAATATCAATATCAATACATGTTCAATGGACCTACATTGTTAGATAATTATCTCATTCAATGAATAAAAATTCATGTTATCTACTTGATCTATATTTTTAACAATCAATAATGGGATATTCAATTATTCTCTATTCAAACAATCTCATTAATTTGTGGAAAATATGAACAATAAACCAATATTTTGGTATTACTCATAATATATTTGACTTAGTGACTTCTAGTTATTCTTCATTTGGTATTCTATAATATCAGTGTCTAGTAAAATCAGATTTTGGAATTTCTATTATACCCTTTTAATAATGATTTTGGTAACTACTATGTATAACTGATTGTTTCCACAACTACTTCATGAAATGTGATTCACACAACTACATTACTACTTCAGGAACAAATTCTTGTTTATAATTCACAAAACCTCTAGTTTGTGGAGTTATCTTCATACAAATATAATACACTACATGGTGTTCTCATAACACTATATTTTTGTTCATTCTCATATGATATTACAACATGCATGCACTTCATGAAGTAGTTTTAATATAGAAACCCTTCACTATGAACTTTGTGAACTAATGATTTGATTATTGATGTTGTCCTTATATAAGATAATATAAAATTATTTTCTCTATATTTAATCTCCACTTAATCTCATTCACACATTTAATAAATTTTTAAGGGTTATTTATAGGAAATAGTAAATTTTCTTAGATCATGGTGATTCTAAAACTCTTGGTCAAAAAATAATCATATTTTGAAACCATAAAAACTAGAATCTATACTTAAAAAACATATTTTACTTCACATAGAAGACTTCATGTATACTTGATAGAATGATTTCTACTCATAATGTACTATAATCATTTTCATCAGCTTACTATGTGTACCAAATTTGTTAAAAAACCTACTCATAAAACATTTCTTTGACTTAACATCACATGGAAGGTCCTATAAGCTAGCTTCACATATTTTATTTCCAAAATATCCTTTAAATAAAGTCCTTAAAATGATGATGAATGAAAACTATCCTCACATAAATGAATCAAATAATGAATTCAAGAATTTACTTCACATACTGGTGATCACAAGCATCATATGAAAATGTTTTCCCTTTATCATTTTTCTCAGTGCATCAAGCATTACCAAAAAAATATAGCATACAAACTCGATTTTTTTCATGCATGTAATCCTTCATTTTGTGGAAAAATCTATGAAACATAACTTCAAGTTAGAGAAAAATAAACAAATCAAAATAAAATCTACCAATGACATGCATTTTTTTAAACCTATGAATAGTACCCTATATGGCCAAAACCCACATCGACTTGGTCATGAGTAGGTTTTTGATTATTAATCATAGTGTGCTAAGTTAAAATGCTGAACTCCCATGTAATCAGCCTTATACATGACTACTAACATTATGTCACACCTCATAGTGGTGTTTTAACCTTCTAATGTTCTATAATCCAAATCCCTATGCCAACCCACACATGCCTCTATACTCCTTCTCTATGGCTACTCTCGATTGGCACCCTTATTGATATTGAACCTACCTATATGAAAATTGATGCATCAAGGGTAATAAACTGGAGAGATGGATTATATTTATTAATTCTATATCCATTTAAACATATATAACTTCTAATGCAGTTTTCATATCCAAGGTATCCTTAAATATTTTTCATAGCTATAATAAGGTTTTTACTAAAATTATTCAACTATTATCTTACTATAGTTAACCATTTAATAACATTGCATAATGTAAAAAATAGGATGGATTCAAAATAAAATATTTCTGTATCATAGGTCCTTAAATTCCCCTTTATCCTACCATTCAATTTCATGAAAAAAACTATATTAGAGAGTAATTGTCTTTCACTTGAAGATAAGCTAAAAAATCATCTAATGTAAATTGATATGTCTTTGAAGTAGTCTGTAATGAAACTAAAAATTTAATCACATCATTATTTTAAGATTTATTTATGATAAACAACTCATCATTCCACTATTATTTGTTGGGATGTTCCACATAAGCTAATCTTCACCATAAAATGAATTTATTTCTCACTGATATATTGATAAAAAATACAACATTGATCTTCAATATTCACTAAGGATCTTAGATCATTCCATTTATATTTGTTGTTAACACCCTTTTCATTCATAAATTATATGTTCTTATTCCCCTTATAGACTATAAATTAACAGGTGAAAGGTTAAGGGATGTTCTTACTCATCCGCAACCATCTTCTATATTTTTCAAAACAAATTATTTTACCTCTTTGATTTATGATTATATACTAATTAATTATTATAAAATAAGGATAATAACACCCATTTCTTATAAATTATTCTTTAATTAGTCTACTTTATTTTTATGTGGTTCAACATAGTGCGGAAAACAAGAGTGAATGACCAAGAAAAAAATCATTACATCATCAATTCGACATGTGATAACAAATCATATTTTCAATTTTATAGGATGTTGAAAAATATTCATTAAGATTATTTAATACACACTCATATTCAACATAAAAATAAAAAAATAATCAATTTCAATACATATAACCCCACTTTAACTTATCTTGTAGCTCAAGCATCAAATACCCTTTAAAATTTCATCATGGACGATAAATGTGATTGAAATACTTTAGATCACAATTTTCTATCTGTACTAAAAAAATTATTAAATCCCACAAAAGAAAATATATTAATATGATTTTTTTTATTTTTCTCCACCTAATGGGTTTCACTCTATAATATCACCATCATGGTTGTTATTATTTAAGATAATCTCTAAGTGTCTTATGAAAGTTCTTAAATATGAGGCACTCTATGGAGGATTATATTTGTTACCTACATAGGAATTGAAACCATCATCTAGTAGAACCAACAATGGATAATTAATCTCTATCTCTTTCTTTTAGATAAAATTTTCAATAAATTATAACTTATGAGAATTTTGGTTGTGATTTGAAATATAAATATTATGGGATATTCTTGGGAATATTTACTTCTTATAATTGTTAACATCTATAAATAATTATTTGTTATATTTGTCAAAAATTTTATCCCCCTAAATTTTCCAATATTTTGATTTAAACCCAATAATTACATTTGAACCAGCATTATCTTAAATAGAATTAACTATGTTTTGGGTTACCTTTATCCAATATTATATTTTATATTTATTAAAATATATTTTCATTTTCTTCTTTCCAATGATATGAGTCACTTTTGGGATAAAATTATAATTGAAATATTTTGTGGTTGCATTTCAATTCTTAGTTTTTTGGGAATATCCAACTTATGTTTATTCCATATTTTTTCATTTTACCTAATGTTCAAGAAAATTCATATTGAGGGAATTTTTATCATCTACAATTGATCTTAAACTATATTTCCATTCTCTCTTCATTTTTTGAATGTTTTTCTCATGAGTTTTCATTCCCTTTCATAAAGAGTTATCAATATATATTATTCTTTTTACCTTCACCTCCAATTGATAATATTTTACATTTATATAAATTTTGTATTGATTTTTAAATGTATTTACAACTAATCCAAATAAATAATTAGTACAAAACTTCTCTCAAAGAAATATTTAAAACCGTTATTCAATCGAATAAATATGTTCATTTCATAGTGATTCTGATTATTCTTTTTCTTAAAAAAGTTTTCTGATAATCTTACATCTTTTGAACTTATTTGACAATTCATTTTTTTAAATCTTCATCTTTATATTATGGATGTTCCCTTTCATCAAGAAACCAATTGGTAAATCCATGTATATATGTAATGACACTAACATAGACATTTTTTACTTAATCATCCATTTTAGAGTAGAGGTCTTAAAATTTTTCAATGTCTTCATCCTCCTCATACTCTACATTTCTTAAACTAGATTCATAAAATGGATCACTCTCAATAGATTTAGGTGTGGAATAATTATTATCCTAATAATATTCAATTAGTGATAAATAATTATTCTTTTTTGAAATTTTACACTTCCAATTTTTCTCTATTTTCTTTTGGGTATTGGTTGTGGCCACAAATTCAGATTTAACAAGAATTGAATCTAAGTTCTCCATTTGAGGAAATTTTTAGTATTATTTAAGCGTACACTTTAAGTTATCTAGATGAAAACAATTTTTTTAGAAAAGTAAATCCAATCTGAGTACAATGATTGTTTTTTAATACCAATTGATGTTCCTTGTGAATCATGTTGGGATACTAAGAGGGGAGTGAATGAGGTTTCAAAATATTATTGAGATTTTAATTTCTCTTTTAGTTATTCCATCTTGATATTTTAACCGATGTACTGGTTAAGAGATATGGTTATATTAATGTACACTCAACCCTAACAACAATATGAAATAATAAAAGTAAAAAATAACAAGGACACTCTTTATTTTTTATAAGGTTAGACTCCAATGAGGAAGTCTACACCTTTCCGGGTTCTAGTCGTGATCTGAGAAAACTATTATAACTAATAATATGGATGTTATTACAAGAGTGGTGTAGTGTTCTTACTTTAATATTATCGGACTATTTATATCTAGTAAAAAATAACGGTAGTATTCATCCTTAAACATTACACTGCAATAATTTGTGGGGCGTTATATAAGATATAACCACCCACATTAAAAGTTCCATTTCAAAAAAATTGAAAAATATATTCATTATTATGTGGATTTTACTACATCAATAATAATTTTATCTTCTTCCTCAATAAAAAATATTCAATGAGCAGAATATTATAAATAATAATACATGAATATATTTCCCTTTCTGTTAGGTCAATATCTTAATGATAAGAACTCATTGAATTTAGAATACTTCACTAAATATTTTTTATATACTATTTGAATAATCAATGGGATATTTTATTTTCATAATTTAATAAATAAATTAAATATATAGAACATAAAAACACTGAAACAATATGTTGGTCCTTATCATTATACGTTAGACATAATAGTTTCTGGTTCCTCTATATTTTATCTTCCTAAATATCGGTGTTTGGGATACTCATCATTCATAACTTTTTTTGTAACTTTTTAATAATTATTTTTTTCATCTACTATACAAAAATAATAGTTTATAATGAATCTTTTGGAAATGTGCTCTACACTACTGTACTAATACATCTAGAACATATTCTCAATTACTCTTCATGAAACCTCTAGTTAATGGGACTATCACCGTACAAGTATAATACATTGCATGGTATTCACATATAACTCCATTCAAAATCATTCTCATAGGATATTCCCAAAAGTATGTAGTTCAAGATTATTTCATTGTGTAGAAAACCCTTCATTGTACACTCTGTGAACCATTTCATCATTTAGTGATGATATCCCTATGAGTTAAAGGACCAAACAATCATCACTATTATTAATCTCTACTTAATATCATTCTCACATTTAACTATGGGTTAAGGGAAATTTATTAGAAACCATAAAAATTCTTAGATTATGGTTATTTATAAAATTAAAGTATACCAATCACCCTATTTCTAATCCATAGAAAAGTTCCTAAATCCATCATAAAAATAGTTTTCTTTACATTAATTCCTATGTGTACTCAATGAATATATGTTTATTTCACATTTCATACCACATTAATTTTCATGATATTGCTTTCCATACCATCTTCGTGAAGTGACTTCATAATAAAATATTTCTATAAGATCACATGAACTTTATTCTCATACTGACATTTAAAACAATACTTCTCATATATTCCATCATGTAGTGATAATCTCAAACTATCCTCACAAACATGCATCATGTGATACCTTCGCAAACCATATTCAAGTAGTTTTATTCATAAAATTCATACTCAAACCTTCTTTAAATTTATTTTTTCTTCACAAATCAAGAATCAAAAGATCGATCATGTAACATTTACTCAATTTTAATCATTTTAGTACTCTTTTATGTCATGGATCACTTTGTTTTGAAAACCCTACACAATGGAAAATATGACTATAACATTCACCATATCAAGTCATGGAATTCATTTTTTAAAGAGGTGAATAGTACAAATAATGGAAAAATACCACATTATACATGTTTTTGGGTGTGAACTTTATTATTACTCAATGTACACCAAAGGGAATTATTGAAATCATGTGAAGATACCCCACTGTATGAACACTTCCACCATGTTTTCACAATGGTGGTTCTATACCCTTGTGTTACCCTACACTCATGAACCCTAGGCCAACTTGAACATTACTCCACTCCTTATCCATGGCCTCTCTTATCTGATTCACTTGTCAATATCATACCTATTTATAGGCTACAATTGCTTCTAGGGTGCACTCCATAAGGGATGACCCCAATTATTTTAATTCTTTATGAATAAAAAATATAATTTGAAATATATCCTTAATATACAAGTAACCCACAAATAATTTCTTTATCCATAATATTAATTATTCTTAAATTCTCCAACTATCATCCAAGCGTAGTTCATCATTCAATACAACTATGTAATGTAAATAGAATAATGTGTTCCCAATAAACAATCCAACAGTCTTTGATCTTCAAATTACCCATTAGCCAATTATTAAATTTATTTTACCATCCTATTATAGATAACACTTTTCTTTCACATTAATACCAACTCAAAAATATTACGATGTAAATACCTATATCATTTCAAAATATATAATGAATCTTAAAAAATAGCTACATCATCCTATACCCATTTATTTATGAGTAGAAACTTATTATTTCACCTTAATTTATTTGGTTCTTCCACATCACCCAATCACCATACATTAACTTTATTTATCACAATTACATTGAAAATAAATAAATTTATTACATTAAATAATCACTCAGGATATTCGATATTAAAATTTAAATAGATACACAACCAAACACACACACTATTGTTAGTTTTTTAAATTTGTAGCGAAGGCCCTGGCTTGAGAGTCTTACATTGAGGGGGTATCCCAGAGGCCTTACATTAATGGGAGTCTCCAAAACCTTATATTTTAAGTAGTGTGCTAAATATAAATATATTATGAGATAACCAAAATTATATAAATGAAAATTAATTCTAGAAGGGTTGAAAATTTAGTCATCAATGATACTAATCCCATGTTCAAAACAACATAGTAATGTATGATCGGTATGAGAATGTTTTTATGTGATTATTTTTTCTTTATTAAAACAAATGATTCCATATTTTTTTTTATAAAATATGCATAATCTATTGTCTATAATTATGATAATATGTATGATTTTTTGGATTTAAATTTATTAGGGGGGTTGTGTTGATAAGTGGGATAGTAAATGTAGAATGTACGAGAATGGTTGAATTTCTATTTTTTTATTTATTCCCTTTGATATTTTCTGTTTACCATGAACATGTTTTGATTTATAGTTTTTCATTATAAATAATGACCTTATATTTTCATCCCTTGGTATTACCTAAAGAGAAAATGTATAATTCCTCTTTCAAAAGTCATACTTTATTCCCTTAGATCTTGAAAATTTTAAATTGAGTGTTCTATACTATAAAGTAAATTCTCCACATGAAAGAAACCATAGTGGTTGATATCTTGAAAAATATTCAAAACTTGTTTCCACCACCTCTTGTGTTAAAGGATTAAGTTCATGAGGTGGAAAAGTAGACAAAGAAGATCCGTGGTATTTTTTAGGTAGTCTCTATACCCTAGAGATGATGGGTTCAGATGGAAACCTTACTACTGAATGTTATTGTTAAACAGTAGTGGGAAGTGGTTTTAGAAATAAATGGCCATTAGAGAAACTATTGGAATTCATTTCAAGAGATTCCATATTAGTAGTTTTATCATGTCAACTAATTCTTAGATAACACTTTTGATATTATAGACCAAGAGTAAGGATATAAGGATTTGATGGAGTATACAATAGAATTAAAAAAAATGTTTCGTTATGTATTAACCTTGGAAAGGAGATGATGTTCCTTAAGATGACTAATTTCAGATGAGATTAAGGGGGAAAACTTATAGTTACATCATACTTATCTTTCTTCCAACTTATATTAAGGTAGTTTGGTAGGTGACAGAGGACGAGGAAAAACCACTATGTGGTAGAGTAGTTAGTGAACTTCTCACTAACAGAGGCTTTTAAGGTGTAACATATAGTGGATAGGTTTGATTAATAGAAGTGTTATATTATAATGTATTAAATAATATTATAAATCTACATGATTTTATTCACCTTTTACTAATGGTGTAAGTGTATTGGAGTGTTGATATTGTGTTTTGTAGTGACCCTGACTCTAGTATCCTTGAGTCGGTGTCTAATTTTTTACATTGGAATAAGACACAAGGAATCATATTCTGAGGGAACACATAATTTAGTAGTCTCAGTAAATTAGATACATACATGATTCCCATATGAAATTTGAATAAAAAAATTACAACACTAATTTTTTAGAAAATAACATTATCTCCCCTAGAATATATGGTCATATCAATCATAGTATACTTCATAGATTCATGGGGAAAGGGAAAAAAATAAGGGTGATCTTAGATGATTAATAAGGGTAAGCATACAATGGAAGCAATTAATAAATAAGGAATAATGAACATAGAAAGGTAAATAACTAAAGCATATTTAGCAACAATATGAGCATAATATGGATGGAGTAAATTATGATAAATTAATTCCTTATAAATAACTACATGAGATTGAAACATTTACCATGGATAATATAACTAATCAAATTATCACATGGATTTCAATAATTTAATTCATAAATATGGAATGAATAATTCTAGAAATATGAAATATAAAGATCAGTCCTCAAGGTAGTTTTAATTTGTGGGTGAAAACCAATTTGTGTGGGCTACTTGATTTTTTTCATGAGACCCATTGATTCATCGAGGGGCTATATAAAGTTTGGGACCCACCCGTCACATACTAAGTCATCCATTTTTTATATGAAAGGGATAAATGTAAAAAAAATAAATATTTTCATTAAAAAATATCTTAATAAATGTGAATAATTTCCCAAATTAATAAACATAACCATAAACCATCTAGATTAATATGGATAATGGTATCAAAATAGAACATCCACTATCAAACTGATTATAAACCATCCAATGAAATAATATGGACAATATCAATACAACATGTACCCATTGGATCATAAGTATAATAAAGGGTTTATGTCATTGATTAATAAAAATTACATAAAAATTTAATTAAAACTATTCATGAAGAAAATATCCTTTCCATTTTTAAAATAACTTCTTTCAATCATATAATATTTTTAAAATCCTTTTCTATGAAAATAACTTTAAGAAACACTATATTTACCGAATTTTAAAAAACTTTTATAAAAAGATTATTGAAAACATTAAAAGTTAGAAATAAATAAATTATTATCATGATGGTGGGTAATTCCATACATTCTGTTAAAGTTAAAAATAACATTCATTTTTCACTATAAAAGTTTAGGAAAGTGCGTCGTTTGGAAAAAGACAAGATGATTCCTTTTACATTTTTAGTAAAATCCAAACATGCAATGTTTTGAAAACAACATAATATTATTGAGAAGTTATTTTTTAAAAGGGTAAAAATGGGTAAAAATTACCTTGAAAATTTATCTAGAAATTGTTAAAAACATTTTTGAATTTTTTAAAAGACATGGTTTTAGAAGAAAATAGATTTCTTAACCAACAGAGAAATAAAGTCCGATTTTATTAAAAAATATTTCTCAAATAATTTAAGTATAAAAGAGTAAAAAATGGTATTATTACTTGAAATAATCATTAATAAATATATGATAAGAAAAAAATTGTTTATTAATATAGGGTTAAATAATATTTTTCAATAGGAATTCAAGAATAAACAATATCAATTAGAATGAAAATGTGAAATAAACCCTTACAATTATCATAGCATTTAAATGAGAATTAGTATATAAATTGATTTTATGTTTAAAATTTATATCAACAAAATAAAGTGTAAATAAAAAACAAGGTAATAAACATTCATTATACACATAATCTTAGAATGATATAATCAATGAAGTAGTAGTTTAACCCAATGAATAAAAATTGAGTTATGAAATCCCTTAACTCATATTTCATATTGATTGAACATTATTTGAACTTATGTATAGTGGTTTTAATCATATTATTAAATTAAATAAGAAACATATTAATATTTATAATATCATATTTTTTTAAAGCATCAATTCACCCATTCATGAAAAATCTTTCATTCTTTTCATTGTTTCAGGTGATAATTTCTTTGTCTTCTCATGTGTGTTTCATCATAAATGATATAGTTGTTGTGCATATTATATATTTATATAATTTATAAAATAATAATCATGATATATTTATCATATTTATTCATCAGTTATAATTTACAGAAAAATGACTAATTATGGTTATGAAAAATGAAGTACGTTATGACCATCGAGATTGTTGGACGTACATACACATGAGTAATGTTTCCATTTTTGAATGATCATTATGGGAAGAAGGAAAGTAATATATTAGAACTACATAATGATACTTATATCATATATTCCATATTATATACTTATATATATCATCTATGTAGTTTTTTTATGAAAATAGAGTCACACCGCTTTGGGAAGGCGGCAATCCACACCTGCACAAATGATGTTATCATATTTAAGTGAGTGAAAATGTATGAAATAAAATGAAATATATTATCATTAATTAATTGAAAATATGTAATTAATAACATAATTATGTATTTATATAAAATATAATCATTAATTTTAAAGTTATAACATTCCACATGAAGTGTTAGTGAAAGAAGAATCACATCGCTTCACGAGGTAGTAGTTCACCGTACACATAAGCGACATTATCATATCTCCAAAGAAATGGAATGAAAAGAAATAAAGAAATATATATATATGATATAATGAATCAAGAGGTAAAAATATTTTACAAGTATCATATAAATACTTTACATCCATCATCATACCTAACCGTTAAAGGTTGTAATGGAAGAATGAATGACATCGATTCGTGAGGTGGGAGTCTGCCGTAGACATAAAAGATGACTTTGTAACCCATTTGATGGAAGGGGAGTTAATTTTAATTCATTATATTTTTATATTAAAATAATAATATATTTTAGATATGTAGGTTATTTTATCATCATTTTTTAATAATAGTAAAAATATGTGTAGAAAGAAATAAAATAATGATGCTCGTTGAAGAACATTACCTCTTCTTAGGGTATCAAACTTAGGTTTTCACTAAATCCTTCTTAGGTTTGATTTATGACCAAAATAAAACTCTATAAAGAGAGGAGGGAATTTGGGAAGAATTTTTTTGGTATTATCTAAACCAAAAGGGTGTGAATGTTTGAATACTATAGGATATGTGGTGACCTTTTACAAGTGAGGTGTGTGAAACACTTGTATTATTTTAAAAATATTCAATCATACCCACGTTTCTATCATTCCAAAAGCTTCAAATATTTTCTATTAAAAACAGAGAATATATAAGGTCAAAATATGTCCATAAAATAGATCTTTTACAATTATTTATGTCATTTATAATCATTATCATCTTAGTTTGACTCTCGATAAATTAGTTTTTACCAAAATTGCGGTAACTAATTTTTATTACTTTCACAACTCATTTTGGTCAAAAATTAAGATTAAATTATGAAAAATTAGAAATTATGATTATTATAAATATGAAATACATTTTTTAAAATTAAATTCATATAATCTGAAATTATTATTTAAAAATAATCTTGCAGACGTGATGAGAAAGAAGGTTTTTAAAGAGAAAATATCCAAAAGTTTACAATGTTTCTATATCAAAATTTAGTATGAAAATATTTTAAATAACCAAAATTATCTTAACAAATATAAATTTTAACTAAATTTTCTTTAAAAACCACTGTAAAGATTATTTAAAAACTAAAAACTATTAATATGAAAAGATGGTTTTCAATTAAAATTCAGTATTTTCACTATTCATCATAAAATGAAACTATACAGAAAAGTACCAATAATTCACCATAAGATAATTTTGGTATATAAATTTCAGAAATGAAGTTTATTTTCTCAAATAAGATTTATAAAATTGTTAGAAATTAATTTAATATTATGGGCGCAATGTGTGACTAATCTGTTATTTAGAAAAATCCAATTTCCCAGAAAATATTTTTTTTCTAAAAATGATGATTATTTTTTTATCATAAATTAATAACAAATAAACATGTGTAAAATATATATTTTAATAATTTATTTAATCCTATTCCTATATACAACTACAATTTCTATGTGATAACTATAACATTAAATAATAATATTTTAATATTGTGTCATGTTTCATTTAAACAAGGTGTGGTGTGTAATCGAAAATAAATTTAGGGTTTCATGTATTGTAATCTACAGAGGAGATTAGATTTAATAAAATATATTAATTTATTTGGGTGTTATATTTTCTTCTAACAATGGTGTTGCATTTAACATATTTTATATAATACAATGTTCTTATTTTATAATTTCAGGGTGTTTCATCCTCCCCACCTTAAATAAATTACATCCTCACAATTTAAACTTGATCTTAGTAATCAAGGTTTGAAATTTGGAAATACCATTATTTAAAAATCCACAGTCTAAAAGGGTTAATAAAACAACCTCTTAATAATAGCGAAAAACAAGTATGAAGGTCATCTGAAAAAACACAGAACTAGGTTTCCAGGTAGAAGAACATAGGTGGGATGTGAAAAAATAAACATATAATTCAATAATAAATAATTATTGATATTGATTGGGGTTATCAATCCTAAGAAATTTAATGATCAATTTAATGTTATGTTCCTCAAAACCAAACCTATTTTATGATATAAAAAGACTATATGATTCTTCAATTATGAATGAATGGGGATAATTATTTTGTTTCAGGATCATTTTATTAAAGTTGAGGAATTATTTTACTATCTAAGAATATAAGAAAATATATTTACTTGGTATGTTTATATTTTATTAGAAAAATATCATCCATTGGTTGTGTATTAATCAATTTATAATTCATCCCTTACTCCAATAAATGTATATCCCAAAATAAATTTTTTATACTTTATTCACTAAAATAAAATTTTAGCAGATTATAATATTCATAAAGTAGTGACAAGTATTTCCATCTATCTCCAACCATTTTCATAAAAAGTGGAAAGAATAAGTTATTTAATAAGAATAAATTTTAAAATATAGATGTAATCCATTAATATATATTAACTCATCCATGGTTAAACTTAGACCATTTCATAAATAGTTAACCGTATAACCCTTCTAAAAGATTAAGATATAAACCCTTAGAAAGAAGGTCACCAAATTTTCAAAAATTAACTTATCATTAATCTTCAAACATAATTTAGTATCTCTTAATCACCTCATACAAAACATGTCAATACCTTCACCATGTATTTTAATGTCTTAAATATTCCATGTAATTTCTTTTTTTGTTTTAAAATTATATGGAATTATTCAGAGACTAGACGGTCTGGCGACACATGATTCTAAGGTTTGGTGAGCCCAAAATAGAAGTTTGAACTTTTATCAATTCAATTAATTAAACATTTGAGTGAGTTTTTCTAACATTTAAACTAGTGTACAGATCGTAAATATGAGGGCACCATTGAACTCATAATGGCGAGATTCTCCTAGAAAGCACTTAACTTCGATTGGCGAGGGTCGACCAAAAAAGATAGTATTCAGGATTTCCAGAAAAAAAATAAACTAACTTAAAAACTTATTTTATTTTTTTTCTCACTGTTGAGCAGTGGAACTCTATCACTGAGGTGTGACAATGAGGCAATGAAGAGCCCCTTTAATAAGACTTTTGTACGGAAGAAAAATAGTCATATTGTTTCATTAATGAAACAATGCAATGACGTGGAAACACAGTGTAACTGAAACGCTGTGATGTGTTTCACTATCAATTATATAATAGGTTGGGGAATAAAATGGGGAATTCCTATGATGAACCTACAGTGAAAATCCTCTCCAACGATTAATGAAAAATGTCAGCGAATCGCTAGCACCGTCAACACACCTTTTAGAATAGAACATGAATCCTCACGGGCGAATCATTTCAGTGACGAACACCTTTGAGGTAGGGGTTTGTTTTGTTTTAGGTTTCCACATTGTTTATTATAAACGATGAACTTGGATCAACCCACGAACAAGTTGATTTTTGGGTCAATCGATCATGTGGGAGGGAACTTTTATTGGGGTTTTTAATTGGGATTTTTTTAATCACGATAGATCTTAAATTCTATATCCCATGTTTATAAACCTTTAACGTAGAGGGCACTAACTGGCACAATAAGGCCAGAGACCCTCCACCTTGTGTGTTTTGTGCATTCTTCCTGATTGCATTTTTGAAGTGGCAACAAGGAGGATTTGAGGCCTTCTTAGGAAATATGGAATCCTTTAGAGGTTGTAGGTGAAAGAAACAAGGAGAACGAACCACCGGATCAGAATCAATGGTCCGTGGAAGAAACTACTGGTGATTTCCGGTGGCGGCCATGGGCAGGAGGCTGCGCTCCACGACAACACATCGGGGGAAGCACCGTGGCCAGCTCAGGCCATGGCATTGCAGAAAGAGCTGTTGAGCTCTATGCCAGTAGTAGGAGGATGTGGAAACCTAGATGCATAGAAGGTAACACAAACATGGCACTGCACCGTGTTACAGGCGGTAAGGCCGCGATCAACTGACTGCGTCAGAGGTGTTGGTCCCACAGATGACCCGTGGGGTAGAAGAAGCAGACATGGCTTCTAGCAGCATCCCAACAGGCAAGAATTAGTCACCCAATAGGGGATCAGGTGGGGTATGGGCTGCCCTAGTAGGCTGTACCCAGGTCAAGCTGGATCTTGTTCGGGTCAGCGGATCCGAGTCAGGTCAAGTCAGTCCAACCGGGTCGACCGGACTTGGACCCAATTGGACGCTTTTTGAAAAAAATGCCACTATCTTTCAAGTCGGGTGTTCAATTAATGATCCTTTTTTGGCCTTGGAACCCTTGTGATGATGCATATCTTTTGAAATAATCTATGAAGGCTTTCATGTATGTTGAAATTCGATGAATGTCTTGAGGATCAGCTCTACCGGAATCGAGCGCACTACATCTGGAAACCCTGCTGTTGGATGCGACCCAAATACTGATGAAAATAGACCCTATGCAGATCTTCTATGATGGCCAAGTGGGAACCAGCTCTGCGTGACCTAGTAAGCCCATGTTGGGGAGAGGCTCTGTGTGACCCGACATACCCATGGTACTCGACAAGAAGTCTACCTCAGTATGGTCAAGGAGGGAAGAGGCTTTTAAGTGACCCGACCTATGCATGATGGGGAGCAGCTTCTGTTTGACCCAAAATACCCATGGTACTCATTTGGGATGAGTACCAGAATAGTCCAAGGTTAGTGGGAAGTGGAGTCTGTGTGAATCGACATGCCCACTATACTCATTGAGGAGGAGTTTTCCTGTAGCATATGGTGTTCGATGATATGACTGATAGTCTTAATTTCCTACTCTAGATTATACCTAGTGTGAGATGTTTTTCTTCTTGGGTTTCATTGTGGATTTCATTGTGGTATTTAATTATTGGATTGGGGTCCCTATTGAGTATATTGTAACTCACCCATGAATGGGTTTCGTGTGCACATGTTGTGTCTAGTGTAGATGACCACTGCCTTGATAGAGGAATTGGTGGCCTATGACCTAGTGGAGACTACTGAGAAAATGCTAGCTGGGCGTACTTCTAAGTCTTCTAGTGGCTAATCTACACTCACCCATCTGGTGGGGATTTTAACAGATGAATTTCAGAGTTTCCTTGTACTTTCCTATTTTCAATTCATCTTTTTTTGGGTTTTTATTCTACCCCATTTCACTTGCAGTTTGTACTTTTACTCAGTGGTTGTTTAGTATCTTGAATTATTACCTTTGGAGCTTTGTGATATGGTTTTTTTGCATCCATAAAGGTACTCATGATGATGTCTCCCACTTGTAGGTTGACACAATCGACGCTAGTCGCAGACCCATGGATTTCAGGAGGTGGGCTTGGTGGATATCATGGCACGGTCCCTAGGGGATGAGTCGTGACAAAGTGGTATCAAAGGTGGTTGGTTCTACCTCAAAGACTGAGAGTCTATTTTTTTTGGGATACAGTGTTAAATGTTTTGAGTTCTACTTTCAGACTTTTGTAGTCCAATATTGGTGTGGCAGCCGACGTATCCATACAACATGACCTTGAATTTTTCTTTTTGACTCTATACATAAAAACACTAGTTGCATGCATCATATAATAATTATTTGATTTCTCATGTTCTTCTTGAATTAGATTAAAATCAATAGGTATAATATATTGATTGTGGTACATATTGATCTATTTTAGTATGCCTCCACACAGACAGCCAGCTAGTATTTTTATCCGTGATTGTGAGGATATCCCCCCTAGTGATGAGGCGTCAGTTCAGGGACCTGTGCTAGATATGGCCCTGCCGAGTGGTGTACCAGCATTACCACCACCCATTGATTGAAATTTACTACCAGTGTTACTGGTAGAGGACTCACGTAGGCTTAGTGAATTTCATGAGTTCTAGAGATAGATACCACCCAGGTTCAGGTGAGAGACATATCTATAGGTTGCTGAGGACTAGATGAAGGCAGTGATGCAGGTCTTCCTCTTAGTGAAGACGCCACTTGACGAGATGGCGATCTTAGCTGCAAGCCTTCCTCAGGGCTCCACAAGGATATGGTGGAGCCTAACGATTTAGACTCATGATGAGTTGAACCTCTCTTGGGTTTACATTGAGCATCTTTTTTGGGAGGATTTCAACCCTTCGACCTTCTCTCGGTGAACATATAGGACCTGCATCACCTACAATAGGGAAGAATGTTAGTGGATGAGTACTCTGAAAGGTTTATATACCTCTCTTGATACCCCACATAAATGGTGCATGCCACTTTCTTCAGGGCCCAGACCATTGAACTGGGGATCATATGGGAGATCCGGGCATCCATGGTGTCTCTTAGCATCCCCACTCAGGCTGCGGTGATGGAGCAAGACCTTTTTGTAGAGATCTTCCTAGAAGAGAAATCACTGACATCCAAAGCCACAAAAAGACATCAGGCAGTAGAGTCATTAGTAGTGAGTAGTAGGTAGTAGACCTAGGGACCCTAGTAAGTCAGATCTTTCAGGGGATGACCCTTGGACTCAGGGTTGGTAGTGCGGGGCTCCCAGAGCAGATGGAGTCATTAGGGAACTAGTCTGTCCTTCACGTGCAGTGGGTAGGGACACATGGCTTGTGACTGCCCGACCCAACACACATAAAATCAACATATGGTTGAGGGAATTCCATGGTAGAGGTAGAGGTTTGAGTGAAGAGGTCCCTAGGGCAGCAGATGTGGAAGGGGAGCAGGCCGAGTGGCAGGTGGTGGATGATGATTCGAGGTGCTACCACAACCACCCCTAGGTGGTCCACCAAGGGCTCAGGGAGCAGACATACATGGGTGAGGCTAGCTTCAGGTGATGGAGGCCTAGGACCATAGAACTCCATAGATTATTAGAGGTATGATCAGTGTCTTTTCCAGCTTAGCTATAGTTCTTATAAACATAGGTTCCAATCACTCTTTCCTTACCACAAACCTCATTCGAGGATCAGAGATTCCTGTGGAGCCGTTGGCTCGATCCTTATGATTAAAGACTCATACGAGAGGGGATTTGACGATTAAAAACTGGTTCCAGTAGTGTGAGCATACTCTAGGAGGAGAGATAGCTTTGGATGTGATCTTCTAGTAGCGATGTTGAGGCCTTACGACATCATCTTGGTTATGGACTAGTTATCTATAATCCATTCTCAAATAAACTATATTAGGCGGAAATTGCGGTGCATTCACAATAATGCGAATAGGGTTTCCTTCGCTGGTGAGAAGGGTACTTTTGTAGCATAGGATGGACTTTCCAAAAGGAGGGTGCAGCTGATCACTCACCAATTAGCTATCCTCACCCTCAGTGCGGTGGATGAGAGGAGTTCAATCATTCTTATAGTGGTAGATAAGTATGAAGATTTCTTTCATGAGGATGTTATGGGACTACCTACTCGTAAGGAGGTATACTTTGGCATTGACCTATACCCAGGGATGACACCGATATCCACACTGTCATATCAGATGGATCCCACAGAGCTTTGTGAATTGAGGGTACAATTAGAGGAATTGCAGGAGAAAGGCTTCGTGGGGCCCCGTGTTTCACCACGGGCACCCACAGTGTTGTTTTCCAAGAGGGATGAAGGGATCTTGAGGATAGTCATGGAATTAATTCTCCCGAACCAAGTGATAGTGAAGAATATGTATCCACTATTGAGAATTGATGACCTATTTGATCAGCTTAAGGGAGCAAGGTGGTTCTCGACGATAGACCTCAGATAAGGCTATCACCAGCTTTAGGTACAGAATGAGGAAGTACTGAAGAAAACGTTTAGATGTCGGTATGGCCACCATGATTTTTTGGTGATGACTTTAGGCATGAACAATGCCTCAAAAGTGTTCATGGGACTCATGAATATGATATTCATACCATACCTATATTTTTTTGTGGTGGTCTTCATTGTTGACATCTTGGTGTACTCGACGTCGGAGGAGGAGCATGCTATAAACCAGAAGATAGTCCTGGATACACTTCAAGAGAACCAGCTTTATGGAAAGCACTCAAAGTGCCAGTTCTGGATTCAAGAGGTCTAATTTTTGTGACACGTCATCTTAGAGGTTGGAGTTTCAGTGGATCCGGAAAAGATAAAGGCAATGATTGTTTGGGAGCCACCCAGAAGAGTTACTGAGGTGTTAAGCTTTTTTTGGGTAGGCCAGATACTACCCGAGGTTAATTCTTGACTTTTCTAGCATAGATTCTACCCTATCGTCTTTGAAAAATAAGGGAAAACCATTCATGTGGATGGATATGTGCACACATAGTTTCCGGGAGCTGAGGCAAGGACTGATGAGTGCCCCCATCCCGAGACTAATAGAAGAGGGCGTTGAGTATGAAGTCTTCTATGATTCATCAGGGACCAGACTAGGTTGTGTACTGATGTAGGAGCGAACAATGATCACCTACGGCTCACAACAGTTGAGGTAGCATGAGCAGAACTATGTGACCCATGACCTGGACTTAACATCAATGATCTTTGCCCTGAATATGTGGAAAAACTACTTGATGGGTGAACGATTTACCATCTAAGCCAACCACAAGAGTATCAGGTATATCTTCTCATAGATGGAATTAAATATGAGATAGCGGTGATGGATGGAGTTCCTCTAGGACTATGAATTTGAGATAGTATCTACTCATAGGAAGAGGAATGTGGTGGAAGATGCGATCAACAGGAGGTCTGGTCTATATCTACTAAGTGAGCGACGAAGTAGCAAGTCACTATTAAAATATCATTTGTGAATGATGATGTAAAAACATACCTTTATTAAATTAATATCACTCCTCCACTCTTACTGTGAGACCAGGAGGCACAACCTGTGGATGCTGACTGTGAGGCTCGACATGCTCAGCTATCCTTTGGATAAGCTCCTAATTGATTTTCTATTAGTAGGGAGCAGATAATTTTCTCCAGAGAATGCACCGTAGTGCTAGTGATGTTGCGGGAGTAGGTGTTGATAGAGTTCCATACATCTTATTTGGTGGTACATCCAGGTGTGGGAAAGATGTACCAAGACCTATGATATTAGTATTGGTGGCCAGGGATGAAGAAAGCAGTGGAAAAGTTTGTTTCACGATGCCTCACTTGTTAGAATGTGATGTCTAAGAATCAGGTTCCAACATTCTTGAAGCATCCACTCTAGGTACCAGAGTGGAAATGGGATGGCATCTTGATGGACTTTGTGATGGGGTTACCACTCACGTCTAGGGGCCATGATTCTATCTGGGTGATCATTAACCAACTCACCGAGTCGGTTCACTTCTTACCTATCTAGGAACTAGGATTGGTAGAGGTCTTGGGATGACTCTACTTCCAGGAGATAGTGTGGATTTATATGGTGCCTTAGATGATCGTCTTAGACTGTGATTCATGCTTTACATCCCAATTATGGAAGGGATTGCAAGAGCTGTTCAGGACTCAGCTACACTTGAGCACAACCTTTCACCCTCAGATGGATGGTCAGACAAAGCGGATCATATAGACCTTTGAGGACATGCTTATTTATTGAAATCTGGATTTTTGTCTCATTTGGGAGGACCATCTACCAATAGTGGAGTTTCCATACAAAAACAACTATCACTCCACCATTTTCATGGCACCGTTTGAGGCATTGTACGAGAGGCCATGCAGATCACCTCTATGTTAGAAAGACCTAGGGGAGTCAGCACTCATTGGTCAAGAGTTGGTACAAGCTACCAATAAGAAGGTGTTGATCATCCATGAGTGGATGATGACTGTATAGAGTAGGCCAAAATCTTATGAGGATACGAGACAATGACCGTTGGAGTTCAAATAGGGAGACCATGTTTTTCTTCAGGTCTCATCCTGATGGGAAATGTAGAGATTTGGCCAGGGTAGCAAGTTATCTATGAGGTTAATCAGACCATTTCAGATTCTTAGAAGAGTTGACGAGGTGGCCTACCTCCTTGACCTCCCCCCACAGATGCATTGGGTGCACAATGTTTTTCACGTGTCACAGCTGAGAAGGTATGTGCATGACCCGTAAGATGTCATTGACTAGGGCAAGCTGAAGATTGATGATGAGGTGACATTTGAGGAGTTCCTGGTGGATATGGAGGATCAAAAGGATATGATCCTTCATGGATGGTCGATTACTCTAGTTCACATTTCGTGGTAGCCCAACAACCTCCAAGAGAGCACATGGGAGTGGGAGGCTCAGATTTGTGCTCAGTACCCTCATTTTTTTGTTTAGTCTTTATTTAGGATTTTGGGGATATAAATATCTAAGGTTGGTAGAATTTCATGTCCCAAAAAGTTTTTATATTTATTTTCAAATTATATGGTATTATTCAAAGTCAAGACGCTCTGAAGGAACCTAATTCTGAGGCCTGGTGACCCAGAATATAATTTTGAACTTTTTTATGTTTATTTAAGTAAATGTGCGAGTGGGTTTTTCTAACCTTTAAACTGGTGCTTAGATAAAAAATATGAGGGAACCATTAAACATAGAATGGTAGGAATCAACTAGATATTACTTAACTTTGACTGATGAGGGTCGACCAAAAAATATAGTTTTTGGGATTTTCAAAAAAAAAAAAATTAACTTAAAAAGTTATTTTATTATTTTTATCACCATTGAGCAGTGGCACACTAGCACTACGGTGAAACAACGGGGAAACACTGATCCCCTTTAATGAGACTCCTTAACAGAAGTAAAACAGACACACTATGTCATTAATGAAACAATGTAATGACGTGGAGGCATAGTGTAATATAAATGATGTGATGCATTTCTCTATTAATGAGATAACACATTAGGGAATCAAATGAGGAATTCCTCTAAAAAAAACTATGGTGAAAATCCTCTCCTATGACGAATGAAAAACACCGGGGAATTTATAATTCCGTCAATGCATCTCGAAGAATGGAACTTGAATCCTCACGGGTAGATCGCATCAGCGACGCACACCATTCAGGTAGGTTTTTTTTATTTTAAGTTTCTCCATTGTTTATTCTAAACAATGAATGCAGATCAACCCAAGAAAAGGTTGATTCATGGGTTTCTCATTCATGTGGGATGGAACCTTTCTGGGGGTTTTTACCAAGATTATTTTCGATAATTGTGATAGAACAAAAATTATATATCCCATGTTTATCAACCTCTAATGCGGAGTGCATGGGATGGCACAGACAAGGCCTAAGACCATCTTCCTTGTGTGTTTTTTTGCGATCTTCCTGACTAAGTCTTCGAAGTGGAGACAAGGAGGATTCGAGGTCATCATAAGGAAGATGAAATACCACAGAGGCCGTAGGTAGAAGAGGCGCAAATAATCGACCACTAGAGTGGACCTAGTGGTATGTGAAAGAACCCACCAATAGTGGCCCTCGAATGCGGCTGTGGGCGGGTGGAGGCACACCACGACGACACACCGTGATAAGCGTCACGGACGGCTCAGGTCGGGTGGCACAATAAGAGCCACTGGCCTCCATGCCAGTGGTAGGAAGACATGGCCACCTAGCCATGTCAGAGGTACAATGAATGCAGTAAGGCCGCGATCAACCGACCGGGGCAAAAGAACTAGCCTTCCAGGAAACCCACAGGGTAGGGTGAGAAGACGGGGCTTCCAGCCGCGTCCTGGACATGTGGGAACCGATCCTCCTAAGGTAGATAGGTCAGTGTGTAGGCCGCCCCATCGGGCTGGACCATCCCATCGGGTCAGACCCACCCCATAGGGCCATGCTAGATTCGGGCCAGGTCGGTCTGGACAGGTCGGTCCGGACCCAGACCCAACTGACCCCTTTTTGAAAAAACAACAATATCATTCAAAATGGGACTCTGATTGATTATCTATTTTTGTTTTTGGAATCCTAAAGATGAGCCAGATCTTTTGGAATACTCTATGAAGTATTTCTTGGAAGTTGAAATATTATGAATCACTTGAGAAGTGGTTCTCCCAGGATCAAGCACACTACGTGTGAAAACCTTGTGGTTAGATGAGACCTAAAGACAGCTAACAAGAGGCCCTGTGTGGATCAGTTACGATGGCCATGTGGGAAGTGGATCTATTTGACCTGGAAAGTCCACAATGGGGAGCAGTTCTGTGGGACCTGGTAGACCCACAATACTCAATAGGAGGAGTACCTCAGTATGGCCAAGGTGGGAAGGGGCTTATGTGTGACCCAACATGCACATAGTGGGAATCAACTTTTGTGTGACCAAACATATCCATATTACTAATCAGGTATGAGTACCAAAACATTCCATGGTTAGTGGGAAGTGACTTCTCTATGACCTGTATGCCCACTACACTCATTGAGGAGGAGTTTTCCAACATCCCATTGTGTTCGATGATATGATTCATAGTCTTACTTTTCTACTCTAGATTATACCTGGTGTGAGATGTCTTTCTTTGTCGTTTTTTTGTGGTATTTCATTGTTGGTTTAGGGTCCCTACTGGGTATATTGTTACTCACCCATGCACGGGCTTCGCCTGTACATGTTTTTTCTGGGGAAGATGATCGCTGCCTTGATAGAGGAATTGGTGGCCTAGGACCCAGTGGCACCTAGTGAGACCAGGCAGGCGAGGAATACTTCTACGACTTCCAGAGGCTACTCTAAACTTTCCCATTAGGTGGGTATTTCAATGGAAGACTTTCAGAGTTTCCTTGTACTTTCCTATTTTAATTTCATATTTTGTTCGGTTTTTATTTTGGCACATTTGACATGTCGTTTGTACTTTTACTCAGTGGTTGTTTAGTAGCATGCAGGTTTACCTTTACATATTTGGGAAGTGGTTGTGTTTGTGTGTGTATAGGTACTCAGGAAAATGGATCCCACTTGCAGTTTGATGCCTTCAGTGCTAGTTTCCTACCCCTAGCATTTGGGAGGCATGCTCGGGGGATGTCACCTAATGGGCCACGGGGGACGGGTCATGACATGTTTTCTTTTCAAACATGGTGATAACTTGAATTAGAATAAAAACATATTAAAAAGACTAATGATTCATTATTCCTTAAAAAATAAAAATATTATTGGATATATTACTTAAAACCAAAAATTATGTTAACTCCATCAATGATAGAATAAAATACCTTTTCAATGAATCATTAATTATCTCCCCGATAGTCGGTATTATCAAATTTACCTTTTCCATATCAATAATCTCTATATACCAACATCATTATGAAAACATCCAAAAAATATTAAAGTTTATATTTCACTGAATAATATGTTTTATAAGATGTTCAACATTCCACTAAATTATTTTTGTTGGTCATCAGTGACGTTAAACACCCAATTTTAAATCCTTATCAAAAAAATACCCCAACACAATCCTTATATATTTCATAATTCTTATAACCAGGTTATCATTGATAAAACAATCAATTGAAAAAAAACTGAATACAAAAAAATAACATTATTAATTCTTCTTATTCTATAGTAATATTATAGACTTTACCATGATCTATTAGCTTCTTGTGAGGTATATTAATTTGAGGCTCGAGACATTGATTTTCCTAGTAACCCATCTCTTTATAGTTGAATCATTTTACATTGAATTATTTTTTCATAACCTTGAAATCATAATAATGGTGTCCTTTTTCTACATACTTTTAGAAAATCTCATTCCTTTTATTCAAGTACTAGGGTGTTTATTTCCACAATTATGACATGTTGGATTTTTTCCCTTAGCCCCTTTAACCATCTTTTTCCTTGTCATTCTCTTCTTCTAGTGGTTACCATTGAATCCACCACACTTAGAGAATTATTTCTTTGTCTTATTAGATAATTATACTATGTTATCATATAATGATAATTTTTGGGAGACTTGTTCTACACGATATATTGTCTTAAGATCATCAAAGAAATGATTATTCTTATTTTTAGATCACATGCATTGATGTGATTCCCATTTCTTATTCTATAAACAATTTATAAATGATCACATACACTAGATTATATCATGTAATTTTGAGAAAATAACGTATAATAAAAAATTAGTGAAATACTTAACATAAATTGAAATCATTAGGCATATATAATATCATAATCATAAATATAGTTTCTTTTTTGATATCTCTATTTTAAAATACTTCATAAAGTTTTATAAAGAAAATGTGAATTATCCTAAGAATATCCCGCAAGAGTGTCAAACAAGGTGCATAGTAATGACCATTTTCACGCAACAGGTGATGAACAGGTCAATATCAATGCACCATTTTTTGTAATTATAACCCCTTGTTACATCTATTCCAGAACCAAGTCAACATGTAGTATCATGAAAGGAATGTATTTCATGAAAAAACCACATAATATCTACTTTAAAAAACATTAGTCTATTCTTATATAATTATCCAAAACATTTATCATATGTTTATGTTCCCTAATATATATTTTCTTAAATATAGTTTCCATGATTTCTACTAAACTTGATTTGATACCAACTCTAGCAACCTCGACCCCAATAGCTCGGAGTTATTGTCTGCTTTATTATATTGGAATAAGATAAAATGAATCACATCCAAAATGATCAAATAGTTTATTAGTCTTATTAAAATAGATATATACATGATTCCTATGTTATATTTGAATAAAAAAAATTAAAACATATTTTATTTTCAAGAATAATATTATTCCCTCTAGTATATCATTGCATATTAATCATAGTACACTTCGTGGATTCCTGGGGAAAGGAAAAAAATAATGATGAGCTCAGATACTTAGTAAGGGTAAGCGTACAATGGAAGATATGAATAAATTAGGCATAATCAATATTGCATGATTTATAAATGAAACATATTCCAATTAATCAACAACTTGATCATAATATGGTTGGAATAAATGATGATCATGTAATGTCATATAAATAATCACATGTGCTTGATAACTTATCCATGGATATTTGACCTAAACCGTCATTAAATCCAGTAAAAGTTTAAAATTTATAATCCTAAAAACTAAAATATATGTAGCAAGTAGGGTCGAACCCACAGAGAAGGAAATTTTGACCATTAATAATCTATTTTTTTAAAAAGATCCCACTATTGTTATCAGTGGAGTAAATTATCTATTTTTTTACTTTTTTTATATTCTTTATTATGCAATGAAGTGAAAAAAACACTATTGAATCTATATCTAAACTAAGTTGAAGTGAGAAACAATTGAAAACATAGGAAAATAGAGATATAACAACACTGATAAATGAACAATCTAGTAAAACGCTCAGGGAAAAATTCAATTATACTGGTTTAGAAAATATTCTTTCTCACAATAATGTTCAAAACCAATACAACTGAAGGGAGTGATTTATTTCCCTTGCCAGGAGATAAATCACTCAAGAGGACAAGTCTTGGAGTTCACCACTCTGAGATTAATCAACTTGAGAATACTGTTTTGTAAACGGTGACAGAACATACTCGCTGCATGTTCTGTAATTTTCATTTCAATTTAAATGTTTAATAAAAATAATCCACAATCAAACTCACTGAATGAATTTGGAATTTTGAGATTAAGAAATGGTGTTATGTTGAAATTGAATAAAATTAGAATTGATCTCACCGATCAATTCTGATCACATTATACATGATAGTGAGAAGAAAAAAGGAAGATAACCAGTAGATTTGATTTTTAACCCCGAATAGTAATATTTAGCCAAAAATTTCCTCAAATACATAGACTAATATCATTCTATTACAGAAGAAGATAATTTAAAGAAAATAGAGGAAGAAAACTCCCTCTGCTGGCTCGAATTTCTGCTGCTCCAAGCCCTCAGAACTCCGAAGAATGATTCTCTGAGAAGTGCTCCAGGGTTCGCTCTAGGTTCTCTGCTCTGCTCTCAACGGAAGTGATTGATCGAATGAAATCCTCCCGTCTATCTCAAATTATACTGCATCTCTGTTTTTATACCCTCTGTCATCTAATTCATGCCACCACTCAATTTTCACCGACTTGGACTCGTCTTTTTTATGTTTCACAGCGCACGTGCTTTTTTTTAGCGACAGGGACATCACACTAATTTTTCTCACTTAACTAACTCCCATTGAGTTAGTTGTGTGAATCTAGATGTATACACATCTCTTTAATGAACCTAAAAATTTAAAAACAAAATAAAACAATTAAAACATGATGAAATTTAATTAATATTTTATAGTTATTTTTAAAGTTTACTGTTATAATACTTAATAAAAAGTAATTAAGTTAATTAATAAATATCTTAAATGATAATTATTATAAAATATTATTATTATTTATTTATTATAAAATATTTAATAAAATTATTAATTTATTATTAATAATTAAGTAATTAGAAATTAAAACTTAATTATATTACTTAAATTATATTAATATTAATTACTTTATTAATTTAATTAATATAATTATTCTGTTAGAAATAAAATTTAAGTGTTAATATATTTATATTAGTTAAAATTTAACATAATTCATTAAATATAATTGTTTATAATTTAATTTTAAAAATTCTTATTAGTTTCACTTATATTTTAATTTTATAACATATCTATTTATTATTATAAAGATTATTTTGTATTATATTATATTTATTTGATTAATTTATTAATTATTATTATTATATTTTTCTTTTTCTTTTCTTTGTATTATTTATTTACTTCCCCCACCCCAAATTTGGCACAAAGGGGGGAAAATTTAGGATTCTTTGAGAAGCCTCCAACTCCTCCTCCCTTCAGCATGGTGCGAATCGGCCTTGTTCATCCATGATGGAGACATCTTCAAGAGGTGTGGACGACTCTAGTGGTATCCTCCTTTTGTCTGGCTAGATCTGAGCTTCATCAATGACACATCTTCTCCCTAGTTTCGACTTTACCAGATCCACTAGCGGTGCGACGTTGACCACAGATTTCATCGGCTTCGTCTCTGGAGGAACTTCTCTTCGGCTTCGTCTCCTCATACTGCAGTGGTGGGTATGCAGATATGCAACGACTTGATGAAACAACATAGCTTAGGCTCAGAAGTCCTCACTGGCAGCAATCTCATTCAGTGGTGTCTCTCTGTAAATGATGCACATAGCTCCTCCACACAGCAAGATGGGTCCAGTGAAAGCATTGCGTTATTCAAGTCCAGATCGAGTCGACTCCGGTTCCTCCCTCACTGGCGACCTGCTCAGCTCTGGTGGTGGCCCAACGATTCAATGGTGGCACGACTCAGACTTCGTCAATGATGCGGCTCAACCCCAGCTTGCGGTGACAAGAATGCTCTACTCAGCAAAGCAGGAACTACCCAAGATTGGCCTCGGCTCACTGGTGCGGCCACAGAAGGTCTCCACGGCGAGAGAAGGGGGGGTTATTCGGTCTCATTTTTTGTAGGAAAGAATAGCGGTGGAAGAGTTTTTGTGGTTCAAGGCAAGAAACAGTGACAGGGGATTATGGTGGAATAAACATGTGTGAGGTGTGTTAGTGGAAACAGTGAGACAGGTCAGGGAGAAATAGTCTCTAAGGATATGGTGAGACTGTAAAATAGAATTTTGATGTGGCACCGTTTCAGAATTACGATAGCAGGAAACGGTGGCTAAAAGCTAAACGATGCTTGGTGTTCCAGTGAGACCATTTTGAACTGGTGAGACAATATCATGAGGTTAGGGTGCCACAAAAGCGATAGTGCAAAAATGAAACAGTGGAAAAGACACAGTTCCAGGTGAATACGATGAGACTATGAGTCAAACCGGTGCCACCGTAATACTGAAAAATTAACAGAGGGATAAAATAAATTAAAAATTAAATAAAAGATGAAATAAATAATTAACTAAAACAAAAAATTAATTAAAATAATTTAAACTATTAGTAACTAAAAAACTAAAATAAAATATATGAAACAAATAAAACATAAATTAAATTATTTTTAACTTCAATTAATAAAACATAAATTTTTAATATACTAAAACAAAAATTAAGAAGAAACTAAATTATTAAAGATTAAAATAAAATTAAACATTTATATAAAAAATTAAAATTATTTATAAAAATATACTGTTTCAAATTAAATTAGTTAAAGTAAAAAAGATAATTATTATATTATTAAGAAATTATGTTAACTAATGAAATTAAATTAAAGAGACTTAATAAAAATAATAAATTTATAAAACTAAATTTATAATTTATTAATTATTAAAAATCTCCAACAATTAGATTAATTATTCCAATTAATTAATATTTAATAGATGAGATGTTAAATAAAATCTTCATTATTGAAGTGCAACATCAAAACTAATTAAATAACTAATAAATGTTAAATTATTAAATATACAAACAAAATCACCAAAATAATAAATAATAAATGGATTATAATATTAAAGTGAGATATAAATTAACTAATTTATAGCTTTAAATACACGATTAATTAAAAAATTGATTAATTATTTAATTGATTTATAAAAATACTAAAGTGATAATATTTAATATAATGTACAAAAATAACCAATTAAATCATTAAAAATCAATGGTAAAGATGTGACAAAACATGTGTTTTTAAGGCCACATCAAATTCCCCCACAATTAATCATTGTTTATCCTTAAACAATACTATGTTTTATTATCATTGATAAATAGAAAAATGTTTTTATTAAATTTTTCAAAATGTAACATGTCCATAACTTTCAACGGAGGACTTCAAGAATTTCATTAGGCTTAGAAAATGAATTTCTCAAATTAAGTCTTTCCCAGATCAAATACACAGAGGGTAATCAAAATAACCATGAATCATCGAGCAATGAAGTTGTCATGCCTCATATGTGATACTGCTTAGTGACTCATTTCAGTACAAACTCAAGTTTTATCTTGAAGAGTGACAACATATTAAATTTATGTGGAATTAAGAACTTAACCTATGGAACTTTGTACATTGAATTTTCAGCTAGGTTTCAAAAGTAATTTTTTTTGTGAATCACCTTATTGATAAATCTTAAATGACTTTCATATAAACCAATTTTCCCCTTTTTCATTTGGTGTTCATCATTCCCCTCAACTTAATGAACTCGTTTTTGACCCTAAACACTTTATTTTATTTTTCCTAATCCTTGTATCATTGTGCTAATAACTGTGAAATGCACTTACTAAAAGTGTACAAAGGGGATATAGTAAATAGAAATGAACCCAACATCTAGGGTCTCAGAGACTCACCGTGGGATCCCAGATGCCCAAACTACTCCAGTTTCAAAATATTTTTATGAAAAATCGTTTACATTGGCTCACTAAGGTGATTACTTTAATAATTAAAAGAAAAATTAATCTCTTAGAATCAAAATCAAAAATCAAACTTCAAGGTTTATGATAATAATTCCATTAAAAGGTTACCCATATCACTCTAAAAATAGTCCTTAAACCAAGATCTCATTATATAACTAAGCAAAATCACTCAGCAAACATCCAACCTCATTAATTTAAAGTTCAAATCAGTACTTAACTACCAGTAAGGCACTTTCCTTAGGAAAGAATCATTAGAGTAAAGTGTAAAGCCTAAAATTATGAAATAATTTTTAAAACAAAAATTACCCATTTTTAAAAAAAGTTAGAAGTTGAAGTGGGAATTTATGAGCTTACATTAAAGCACAGTTAATAATAGTCAAGAAATTTCCCCCTCCCCTACAGTTAAAACCCAACTTTGTCCCCAAAGTTGACTTCTAAAGTGGAGAAGAACAATTTGATAGTTAAATTTCAAAACAGACTTTCAATTAAGTATATTTATGATATGTTTCAAGGGATTCTTTTAAATTCAAAAATATTGCTTGCCAGAAAGATTAATTAAACAACAGGTTCATTAGCTAGTATATGAATTAACATTTATGTACAGTGATAAGGATTCCATTAAAGTACAAACCAAGCATGTAACTTGTGAGTACAGAGTTAATTGGGTGTAATCAGGTTCATAATATTGATTTAGATGGATGTTTAATTCACTAAAAAAAGTTCATGCTAAACATCCCATCATTAATAGGATTTAAAAGAACAACAACATGTACCCCTCCCACACACTTATTTTCAAGCAGCATATGATTTTAATAATAATGAAAATGAGTTTTTAGTAGTAAAATACATACACAATTTTTTAAATTCAACTCAGTGACATGCAACAAAATTTCATTCCAATTCAAGTAGAATTTTAAACATATGCATAATTTTTATAACAAAACATGAAGAAAAATTTATCCTTTATATCAATAGGAGTAGAAAAATAAATGTAGAATTTATGAGTTGAGTACTTACCTAAATATATTTTTCAATTTATCTCAAGTATAGGAATTCCACTCCTTAGATGACAGCAACAACATCCTAAAAACACAATGCTTGTAAACCAAAAACAAATAATCATCATAGACAGTGCATAAATATGGAAACATGGAAGCACTTTATTCAAAGTAAAACAAGAATAGAAACGATAGTAAACACAAATAAAAAAACACGAGTTGACTCCTATGAAGCATTGAATTTAAAGTCTCCAGTTAGAATTTATTTAATTACAATTTTTTATTTATTAACACAATAAAAACCCATGGGTTGCCTCCCATGCAATGCTAGATTTAAATTCCCCAGCTAGACTTAATTCAAGATCAGTTTCTAGCACAATGAAGGCAGCCAAGCCCTTTGGATGTCCCTCAAAATAAAGTTTCACTCTCTACCCATTGACTAAAATGGGTTTATTCTCTTCACCCACTATTTCAATAGCTCCATTCTTCAAAACTATCGCTATAGTAAAAGGTCCAGACCACTTGGACTTCTGCTTTCCAGGAAAGAGTTTGAGTCTAGAATTAAAAAGAAGGACCATCTGTCCAAGTTTTAATTCTTTGGTCTGTATGATAGTGCCATGAAATATTTTAGTCCTCACTTTATAAATTCTTGAATTATCATAACTCTCTCCCCTAATGTTAGGGCCAATTGGGGCCTATATACCCTGAGTGGGGGGTGAATCGGGGTATGGATATTCTATTTCAAAATTATTCCTACCCCACTAGATTTTGACCTCTTTATTACAAGGGTCACTTTGTTTGAAATTGTGTATTTATTATGACCACTTATTTTCTTCTTTATCTGATGATGATGTTTTAAATGCAATGTAGGAAAGTAAGCAGGCAGACATAAAGATTTTTACTTGGTTCACCCTAACTGGGATACGTCCAAGGAGCATACAACGACGATGTGCTGCTGTACCAAACCCACTAAAGCACACTGCAATTTACAAGGTTCAGGCTAGATCACTTCTATGCCCATGCTCACTGCCTTTACAAGGTTTAGGGTCAGCTCACTACTTTCCCAAGGGCCACTCCCTGTTTCTATCTCTCTGGCTCACTGCCGGTGGAGAGGATCACCTTCTTCATCTTCCTTTGATCATTGCTCTGGAAAGGATCCACTCACAGTTTATAGAAATGTAGGTCTCTTCATTATCACTAATGAATGAATCCTATGTTGTACGTAGATGCTCTGTTGAAGTCCAAATTTCACCCGTAGATGAATCTCTCTTTGCACCGAAGGTATCGAGCAATCTTCTAGCTTTCACGCAGCCCTGAACCACTGCCGTGAATCAAACTTACTTGGATCCCTTCTCTAAGCTGGCGCGCAAGTCTCGGTGCGCAATTCAAAAACTGGCGCGCAATTCCTCCTCAACCACTTACACAACACAAGCTTCTGAAACTCCAAACGTGCGCGACGCACACCCTTTTACGCCCAAACCAATATTGCCGTGCAACCAATAACTTTTTCGCTTCTTCATAATCTGGCGCGAAATTGTCACCAAACCACTTGCGCGACACCTTCTTCTACAACTGAAAACTTGTGCGACTGACTTCCTTTCTTTCCCAAACCACCTTAGGTGCACAACTCTCACCTGGCGCGCAAATTATACTTGCGCGACCACACACCACTTGCGCGACCACCACATCTGCATGATAGGAGATCTGATTTTTCTAAGTGTTTAACTCTACCCTGAATGAGGTGGGGTCGACCTGTATTTATAGGCATTTGGACACCCTGCGAGATGGCGTGCAAGTTTCGGTGCACATGTCTCTGCCGCCCAACTCACTTACGCGACCAACACTAAAACTTGTGCGACCCTTCTTCCTTTACCATATTTTGATGTTCTGATCATGAAAAACATATGGCGTGCAAGTTTCTTCTCCCACAAGTACTCGGCGTGCAAGTGACTTAGCCAAAAACCACTTTTTTTCATTTTTCAATTTTCAGGCCCAAAAATTTGGCAAACACTGGAAAACTGTGCCACCTTGTATCTGCTCTTTTTGTACTGCCTCTAGATCATGCATTCCTTTGTCGAAGTTCTTGAATAAAACATGGATCGTTAACCACATACCATGAACTCGACATGCCACTATGAAATCCCCTTTGTCAACAAATTTGTATGTAATGGTTTCCTTTGTCAACAATCACAACACAGATGTCCACTTTGTCAACAAATACAATCACCTAAAAAATGCTTCAATGATGCATTGAGGGATTTTTTTCCCAACAATCTCCCCCTTTGGGTTTATTGACAACTCTGACATAAAAAGATACATCGTTAATTCTTTATCCACCATTCGCCTATTGTGATTCCGATAGCGATCTAGGATTTACTCAACACATACTATAAGTCGACATGAGCAATGCTTGGTGTGAGAAACAAGAGTAAATGAAAAGTTCATCAGTGAATCACTTCATCTATGACACACACTATTTACACAAAACTGATACCAATTTTGGAAATATTCTTACCACATTCCAAATCCACTCTTCTGCTTTTATCACGATCCTCATTTGTCGTGATATCTATTCTTTGATCGATCACTTCTAGCATCGTCAGATTTAATAATCTCCCCCTGTCTAATTGATCTCCCCCTATCTCGCTGCTCCACCTGTCAGCTTCTCCCCCTATCAATCATGACTTATCAAATTTACACACATGTCTCCCCCTTGAACAATCACTATTTTCTCCCCCTTTGTCAACTAACCCAAAGGTTACTCCTTTGTAGTCTATAACAGAGTAGAGAACACATATCAGCACATTAGGGGAAAAAACATCATACCTTGGGGAGAGAGGGTTTTCCACATCCACACTCTTTTAAGTTCGAGGAGTCGACTGGACTCCCAGAGCCAGTCGATGCCTCTCAAAGGCTTCCTTGGGTAAGGCCTTTTTCAGAATGTCTGCAACATGTACCTCTGTAGGCACATACTCCAAATTCACGATTCCCTGCTCAACTTTCTCCTTGATAAAATGATACTTTATCTCAATGAGATTTGTCCTTGAGTGATGAAATAGATTTTTTCTAAGATTTATAGAACTTGAGTTATCACACTCGATTCCGATTGGAGACTTCACTTCAACTCCCATACCTTGAAGCTGCTGCTTCATCCACAATAACCGCATGCATTCTTGAGTGGCCACAATATACTCAACTTTCACGGTGCTTAATGAAATGAAATCTTGCTTCTTTCTTAGCCAAGAAATACACAATCCACCAAGATAGAATGCACCTCCTGACGTTGATTTTCTTTCATCTAATGATCCATCCCAATCTGCATCTATATAACCCAATAACACTGATTGAGATTTGTCATTATACATTAGACCATAATCCATGGTGCCTTTGATATACCAAAGTATTCTTTTCATTGCAATAATGTGGATTTCATTGGGATTACTCTGATATCTCTCTACTTGGAATGTGACAAAAACAATATTAGGCCTTGTTGCGGTCAAGTACAACAAACTTCCAACAATTTTCCTGTATTCTATGACATTTACTTCCTTTCCATACTTATATTTTGATAATTTTATCCGGGTATCAACTAGAGTCTTAATATCCTTGGAATTCTCCATTCCAAACCTTCTTAAAACCTCCTTGGAATATTTGGATTGATAAATAAATGTTCCATTCCTTCCTTGTGTCACATGTAGACCAAGGAAAAACGTTAGATCTCTAATCATTGACATTTCAAACTCATTTTTCATGAATTCAGAAAATTGTCTGCACTGAGCTTCATCTGATCCACCAAATATTATGTCATCGACATAAACCAACACCATCATCCTTTGATTACTATCGTTTCTAAAATAGAGATTGTAATCAACTCCCCCACGTAAGAAACCAAGCTTCTTCAAGTACTGATCAAGCCTTGAGTACCATGATCTTGGTGCTTGTTTCATCCCATAAAATGCCTTCTTCAGTCTGAAAACTTTGTTCTCATTCTCATGAATGAGAAAACCATATGGCTTCTCAATATATACTTCCTATTCTAGAACCCCATTCCAGAATGCAGATTTTACATCCATATAGAACACTTTGAACTTTCGTTGCACTGCAACGGCTAGGAATAATCGGATTTTCTCCAGCCTTGCAACCGGTGCAAATGTCTCATAAACATCAATTCACTCTATCTAGGAGTATCCTTTGAACACTAGTCATGAATTTTTTCAAACCACAGTGCCATCTTCATTCATATTGTTGTGATAGAGCCATTTAATACCAATGACGTTCTTATCTGCTAGCCTTGAAACAATATCCCATGTATGTTTTTTCTCAATCTTGTCTAATTCTTCATTCATAGCATGAACCCAGTACTCAACTTCAGCAGCATTGGAAAAACATTTCGGCTCCACCTGAGATAAAAACAATTTTTTCTATGATGATTTCATTTTTCGAGTCTGAACTGGTGCTGTCTGATCACCAATGATATTTTGCCTATCAATTTCAGCTCGACTCTTTGGCTTCTTAGCAGATTCAGATTTTGTTTCCTCTTTCTCGTCATCATTATCTTCTTCTGAGTCACCCTCTTCCACTTCTACTCCCCCTGAGTCACTTACCACTTCCTTAATTTCAACAGAAAACTTGTCACTGTGTTATTGTCAAATGATTTCATTTCTTTCAAATACTTTTCTTATCTTCTTGTTAAAACATTTTTGATACTCTCTCTCACCTTCTTGGTATCCTAAATACAGTTAGCTGATACCACATTGTTAGAACAAAATAGATAAGCATGAGATGCATGATTTTTTATGCTTCTCTGGCAATGTATTCTCTTGATAAACAACACCTGAGCTGGGTCATCCAATTATTTCTTTGATAGATATTGAATCTAATTATGATAATGAATTCTCTTACAATGTTATGAAACACTTCATAAGATTAGGCCCACCTTTTAGACCCATAAACATTATTCTTCTATTGCATCATCTATTCTCATCTTCCACTCATAATTGAGCCATTAACAAAATCTCTAAGCCTACCGAGTTGAAAATCTGTGTAGGAAACAAGAAACAAAGTTAATAACACAATCAATTCCAATTGTGCTCTGTTTATCCCTTTCTTCTTCAACTTTGGTACCTGATTTGAGTCAATGAAAACTCTGAAGCATATCACTTATCTACTTTACATCATTAGATGCCACTTCCCCTTGGATTGTATCTCCCTAAAATGTGGAGCACTTGAATAATCAGTTAACAACATTTATATACATAGGGAGAGGGGCTGTTTCTGGAATCCTCTAGATGAGGATTGTGGTTGATCCTAATGTGTCAACCCATTGATTCTTTCTTATAGAGCATCACACTCCTTCCTTTCTTCTTCTAACTACCTATCCAACTTCAACTGCTCTGGCCATATGAATAACCATTCATTACCCACATGCTGAGCCTTTTTCTGATATGTAGATTCTGCAGGCTTGGCCTTTCTCACCATTTGGGGTTTAAACCCACTGGTAGAAATTTACTTCTTTTTTGTTCCACCAATATGACAGTTCCCCTGATTCCTTCTCTCAGTAGGAATCTCTCTGCTTGTCATATTCCCTTGCTTCTTCCACTATTGCAGGGATCTTTCTCTTTCCTCCACTTCTTTCTATGGAACACGTCATGCAAATTTTTCAGTGCATTATTTGTTCATCTTTCTTTTATTAGATATCCGAGTCACCACACTGTTTTGTTCTGGTGGTGAGTCCTTCAATGAACTTTCATTCTTCTTCTTTCTCACGGATGGAGTAGATCTCCCCTTAATCATCCAGGTTTGTTCACATTCTCTCCATGAGAGCTACTATGATTTTGATAGAGGAGGTGACTGATACACCTTTAGTTCATCTCCATGTGATTTCCTTGAGGCTCTAAGCCTATTTTTTAACTTACCACTTTGTCTTCCAGTGCATGATTTCTCATCATACACCATTGGAGTCGAGAATCTCTTTTCGAGTCCCTTTTCCTTTCCCGCTTTCTTCTTGCTGCACTATTTTGCTAAATGCCCATAATAAGAACATATAAAACAATTTCCATCAAAGGCTTACCTCTTTTCATCATTTATATGTCAAGATGTTGATGCATCTTGAGTTCTTCCTCTAACATTGAGCTCCTAATCTTCCTGACACATACTCATGGTGTCACCCATTATTCCATAGTAATAGCATATGAAAAATGCTTTACTCTGAGAGACACTTCTTTATAACTTCTTAGGACACATCTTCTTATTCTCAGATTTATCAAATTTTCTATTTTCATAGCCTAAAATGTATTCCAGAGCCTCTGAATAGAATCTTGATGTGTGGCCATGAATCCCACCGAAATAGCACATGTCGTCACTACTTCTTGTAACTGTCCTCTTAAGCCTATATACAACACCTACAAGATTTTCTCCATATTTGGAACTATTCACAGCTCTCTTTGTATCATGCATGGGAGGTGATTCATCAAATCTAATACCAGGTTTTCCCAAACTGTTTGGTCTCTGAGATGAGAAAATTTGTTCTTGCCTCTTTTTAGAAATAGAAAATTTGCTTTTCATTTCATCATCACCTGTTGAAGGATAATCAAATAGTAAGTTTAAGGCATCCTTCATTTTAGGCTTTCCTCTAACATTGAATTTCTCCAATTCCTTCTTTCCTGATTCTATCTCTTCTTCTTACTTCTAAATCTTCATATAAATTGATTCAAGTTGGGCATTGAATTCTCTTCTAATATTCTTTCCACAACTCATCTCATCTTCTAGTTCTCGTGTTAGCTTTTCTACCATGTCACTTTGCTCCTTTACTTTAAATTTTTCTTGGGAAACACATTCATAGACAGATTCATTATCTTCTTGGAGCCTTTTATTCTTCTGAACTTTTTCAGACAACTATGTTACTAAATCATCATTTCTAGATTTCAGATTCTGAACTTTATTTGACATTTGATTCTCTTCATAATCACCCGCCTTTTATTTTCCTTTCATTTTAGCCATCTTTTGTAGTTCTTCACCTTGAGAATAATTCTTCTCCCTTAGGTCAGTAGCCACATCAATAAGCCTTTGATTTAAACCTCTTATATTTTTTACCACAATTTCCAATACTTAGATCCAGATATCTTTAGATTTAATTTCTTCATTTAATTTCCGATCCAATTTCTTTGTCATGTTGAGAACATCTACTTATGGCCTCCTTAAAACTTTCTCATCATCAGTTATTTCAGTATCACTTTGATGTTCATATACTTCACTCATTCCTACATCATGATTGAGTGAATCAATCTTTTCCCTATTAGATTTATCCAGGCCTTCCTTTAGTAAGATATTTGATTCTTTAATTTGAATCACACTTTTTTCCATAAACACTTACACACTGAGGGATATCACTTAACTTCTGATTCTTCTTTGATGTTTTTCCCTTTGCAATGGCAAACCGAGATAAGAGAATACTGATTCATTAACCACACAGATCGACTACACCATGTCGGAGCAAACAAATATTATAAAATCAACCTTCCTCTAATACCAATTGTTAGGACCAATAGGGTCCTATATACCCTGAGAGGGGGAGGGGGTGAATCAGGTTATGTATATTCTTTTCCAAAATTCTTCCTGCCCCACTGGATCTTGACATTTTTATTACAAGGGTCACTTTGTTTTCACTTTTGTATTTTTTATGACCACTTATTTTCTTCTTTATCTGATGATGATGCTTTAAATTCAATTCAGGGAATTAAGCAGGTAGACACACAGATTTTTACTTGGTTCAACCTCACTGGGATACGTCCAAGGAGCATAAAACGACGATGTTCCACTGTACCAAATCCACTAAAGCACACTTCTATTTACAAGGTTTGGGGTAGATCACTTCTATGCCCAGGCTCACTGCCTTTACAAGGTTTAGGGTCAGCTTACTACTTTCCCAAGGGTCACTCCCTGTTTCTCTCTCTCTGGTTCGCTGCCGATAGAGAGGACTACCTTCTTCCTCTTCCTTTTCTCACTACTCTAGAGTGGATCCAATCATAGTTTATAGAACTGTAGGTCTCTTCATTATCACTAATGAATTCATCCTCAATTATACATAGATGCTCTATTGAAGTCCAAATTTCACCCATAGATGAATCTCTCTTTGCACCGAAGGTATTGGGAAAACTTCCAGCTTTCACACAGCCCTGAACCACTGCCGTGAATCAACCTTACTTGGCACCCTTCTCTAAGCTGGAACGCAAGTCTCGGAACACAATTCAAAACTGGAGCGCAAGTCCTCCTCAACCACTTGCGCAACACAGGCTTCTGCAACTCCAAACTTTCATGACGCACACCCTTTTACGCCAAAACCAATATTGGCATGAAACAAAAAACTTTCGCACTTCTTCATAATCTAGTGTGAAAGTGTCACCAAACCACTTGCGCGACACCTTCTTCTACAACTGAAAACTTGCGCGACTCACTTCCTTTCTCACCCAAACCACCTTAGGCGTGCAACTCTCACCTAACACGTAACTTATACTTGCGTGACCACACACCACTTGTGCGACCACCACACCTGCGCGACAAGAGCTCTAATTTTTCTAAGTGTTGAAATCTTCCGCAAATGAGGAGGGGTCGACCTATATTTATAGTCATTTGGACACACTTTGTGATGGTGCGCAAGTCTCCCCTCGGTGCTTAAGTTTCGGCGTGCAAGTCTCTGCCGCGCAACTCACTTGCGTGACCAACACTAAAACTTGTGCGAGCCTTCTTCATTTTACATATTTTGATGTTCTGATCATGAAAAACATATGGCGTGAAAGTTTCTTCTCCCTAAAGTACTCAGCGTGGAAGTGCCTTTGCCAAAAACCACTTTTCTTCATTTGTTGATTTTCAGGCCCAAAAATTTGGAAAACACTGGAAAACGGCGCCACCTTGTATCTGCTCTTTTTGTACCGCCTCTAGATCATGCATTCCTTTGTCTACATTCTTGAATCAAACATGGATCGTTAACCACATCCCTTAAATTCGACATTCCACTATTAAATCCACTTTTCAACAAATTTGTATGTCATGGTTTGCTTTGTCAACAATCACAACACAGAAGTCCACTTTGTCAACAAACACAATCACCTAAAAAATGCTTCAATGATGCCTTGAGGGATTTTTTCCCAACACCTAATCTTATCAAGTTCACTCAGCTCAAGTAATCTCCTCTTACCCGCACTCTTAAAATCAAAGTTTAGAGCCTTAACTACCCAATAATACTTTTGTTTCAACTCCACAGGTAGATGACATCATTTCCCAAATAACAGCCTGTAAGGAGACATACCAATTGGGGTCTTGAAATAAATTCTATATGCCCATAAAGCTTCATCAAATTTAAGAGACCAGTCTTTTATAGTGTTTGAAACATTTTTCTCAAGTATTTGTTTCAGTTCCCTATTTGAGATTTTCACCAGTGTGGATGATAAGGAGTACCCGTTTTATAAACACAACCATATTTCTCCATCAAAGAATTAAATTTTTAATTCTTAAAATGTGTTCAATTATTAGTGATAAAGGGTTTGGGAATTCCAAATATTGAAAAGATGTTATCCTTAAAAAATTTTATTGCATAATTTGTTTGATTTTTGGGTAGTTCCACTGCCTTAACCCATTTTGAAAAATAATCAACAAAAACAAAAATATACTCATTCCCATGAGATGATGGAAATGGACCCATGAAATCTAAACCCCAGACATCAAAAAATTATACTTCCAAAATTCCTTTTTGGGTTAACTCCTACTTCTTACCAACATTACCTAGCCTCTAGTACCTATCACAGCCAACCACAAAGCTCCTAGCATCCTTAAAAAGAGTAGTCCAATTGAAAATATATTGTAGGACTTTTTGAGTAGTTATTTCACCACCATGGTGACCTCCCCAAGGTGAAGAGTGAGAAATCTCTAAGATAGGTAACATCTCTTCCTCAGGCACACACCTCATAAGAATACCATCAACACACCTCCTAAACAGCAGGGTATCATACCAAAGGTAGTATTTAAGTTCAGAAATGAATTTATTTATTTGGTTATTGGACATATTTTTGGGAAAGACACCTACTGATAGGAAGTTGGAAAAATCTAGAAACCATGAAATTTTACTGATTGACACAGTGAGCAGTTTCTCATCAGGAAAAGAAGCATTTATATCCCTAGGATCTTCAGATTCAGATTGAGTAAGAGGAATCCTAGAAAGGAGATCAGAAAATAAATATTCAGCTCCCTACTTATCCCTAATATCTAAATCAAACTTCTGTAGTAACAAAATCCATCTAATCAGCCTGGGTTTAGTTTCCTTTTTAGACAAAAAGTACTTTAAAGAAGAATTATCAGTGAAAATGATGACTTTAGAGCCTAAAACAATACTGTCTAAACTTCTCAAGAGAAAAAAAACTGCTAAAAATTATTTTTCTGTAGTGGTGTAATTCTTTTGAGCCTCATCTAGAAGTCTACTAGAATAATACAACACATGCAGTTTCCTATCTTTCCTCTATCCAAGGAAAACACCTACCACCATATAACTAGCATCACACATAAGTTCAAAATGTAGTTTCTAATCAGGTGCAGTGATAATAGGTGATGTAGTGAGTTTATCTTTAAGAAGATTAAATTATTTCAAACATCTTTCATCAAAATTGAAATGTATATCCTTAACTAGAAAAGAACCCAAGGGTTTTGTTATTTTGGAAAAATCTTTTATGAATCTCCAGTAGAAACCAGAATTCCCTAGGAAACTTCTGACACCTTTAACATTTACAGGAGGATGCGGTTTTTGAATGACATAAATCTTATCAGAATCAACTTTTATACCTCTCTTGGACACCTTATGACCAAGCACTATACCTTTTGTGACCATGAATTGATAGTTATCCCAATCAAGAATAATATTGGTTTCAATGCATCTCTCTAATACTAACTCAATATTTCCAAGATAAGTATCAAAAGTACTACCCCCAATGGAAAAGTCATCCATGAAAACTTCAATGATTCTTTTAATTATATCTGTAAAGATAGAAATCCGCCACCTTTAAAAGGTGGATGAATCTCCACATAACCCAAAGGGAATCCTCTTGTAGGAAAATGTCCCAAAGGGGCATGTGAATGTCTTCTTTTTCTGATCCTCTGGAGCAACAGGAATCTGGTTGTAACCAGAATACCCATCCAGAAAATAGAAAAACTCATTTTCAGCAAGCCTTTAAAGAATTTGTTCCAAAAAGGGAATTGGATAATGGTCCTTCCTAGTGGATTAATTAAGCTTCCAATAATCTATATAGACTCTCCATTTTGTGGCTTTCCTAACTTGGATTTTTTCATTCTTTTCATTTTTAACAACTTTGAAATTTCCCTTCTTGGGGACTACCTGGACAGGGCTCACCCAAGCAGTATTAGAAATGGGATATATCATTCCAGTGTCCAAAAATTTAATCACTTCTTCTCTCACAACTTCCTTCATGTTTGAATCAATCTTCTTTGACACTCTTCCCTAGGATCATGGTCAGGATCCATAGGTATTTTATGCATACAGAATGTGGGACTAATACCCTCGATATGTGCTATTTTATAGCCTATGGTAGATTTAAACTTATTCAAAACATTAAACAATCTTTCATATTGGTTTTCATTTAGTTTAGCAGAAATTATTATAGGAAAGGTGGAGTTCTCTCCCAAAAATGAATATTTAAGATGAGCAGGAATTTGTTTTAGCTCAATAGTGGGTGGTTATACACTCGAAGGAATACTCTTAGGCCTAGTAGGTCCAAAATATTCAGCATATCTCTTGTAATGAGTTTGAAATGACGAATGATTTTCAATTTCATGATCAAATTCAGAAGAAACAATGCTACTTTCCATGGTGGGAATCACACTATCTAGACTTTCCATATCAGAATTCAACAAATTAATTAGAGCATAATCATCAAGTTGTCTTAAAAGTTCTCCCTCAATATCATCAAAGTGCTCAACAAGGTTGGTATTAACAAAAACACCCCCAAATTCACTAAAAAAGATCCTATATTCAGAAACAGAGGACCCTTATATAGCATAAACTGGACAATTGTCCAATTCTGGAACATTTTCCAGATTTGAAGTTTGAGCATAATTTTCAACTTTTATAACAGATTCAAGAGGATTTTCAGCTTAAAAATTATTTTCTTAAACATATAATTTATTTTCATATTTTTCAATATTTTTAGCTGAGTTCTCATCTTCTAAGGACTCTACCATTGAACAATTTTCAGAAAACATTGGTCCTGTAATATTTTTAAAAACATTTAACTCCTCTTGTTGTTCTCTAATTTTAAAAATTAATTAAACCTTAGAAACATCAATAACAGCACCACCTGTGGCCAAGAAGGGCCTACCCAAGATGATGGGCACCTCATGATCACACTCCATATCCAAGACTAAAATATCAGTAGGTAGAAACAACTTCCCAACCCCAACTATAAAATCATCTACCCTATCCAAAGGATGATTGAAATATCTATCAGCTAACTGTAGTATGACTGTGGTGGGTTGAAGATCACCCAACCTCAACTGTTGAAAAAGTGAGTGTGGGAGTAGATTAATGCTATCACCTAAAAAACACAAACAGTTCAGCTGATCAGAGTTTACTAGTGTGCAAGGTATGACAAAACTACCTGGGTCTTTCAGTTTAGGTGGGATTTTTTGTTGGAGTGCATCACTACACTCTTCAGTGAGGCAGTAAGTATCAAATTCTTCCATAGTTTTTTTGTCTGAAATAATTTTCTTAATAGATTTCAAGTAATATGGGATTTGAATTAAATATTGAATGAATGGAATGTTTACTTGAAGTTTGGAAAGGAGACCAAGGAGCTGAAGAAGTTCATCCCTGGTGTTACTTTGTGGTTTTATCTTCTCAGGGAAATGGATGGGTGGGGAAATTTTTTTAGGGACCGTCGGTATATCCCTCAAGTATTCCTCAACCTTTTCTTTTTATTTATTATTTTGATTCTTGGATGAACTTTCAACTTGAGTTTTAGATGAGAAATTCATATTTTGATCATTTTCAAGACTTTTATATGAATTCCCATAATGTGTGCAAAGCGGATTTTTTTTTCTAGATTGAAGAATATTTTTATTTTGGGCATTTTCAGTGTCTTTTTCAGCAACAGTTTGAGTATTAATCCTAATTCTAATGACAACAAACATGGTATTCTTCCTGGGGTTAAGTTCAGTGGTACTTGGAAGTCTACCTTTTTCCCTAGATGAAAATTCCATATGAAGTTGACCAAGTTGTGTTTCCATGTTCTGCCTTATAACATCAGTTTTGATTTTATCAGAATCATATTGTAATTACCCCCAGCAACCTAGTCTAATAGATTCTATCCAGAGGAGTACATCCCTTTATAGAATGTCTCTATGAGAAGGTGTGATGGGAGTTGATGATGTGTACACTGCCTAAGAAGATCCCTAAATCTATCCAAAGCTTCATGAAAAGATTCTCTATCATCTTGATAAAAACTAGTGATTTTTGTTCTCAGTTCACCTTTTAATATTTGAGGATAGAATTTCATTATAAAAGAATTATAAACTTGATCCCAGTTTTCAAAAATGTTCTCATCTAGACTCAGAAACTAGTTCCTAGCATTACCTTTAAAGAAAAAGGGAAAGAATCTCATTCTAAGTTCATTTTATTTGAGTCCTAGAAGAGGTAATTACTACACAGTATTATAAAAGTCTCTAATGAAGGCAAGGGAGTCCTCATTAGAGAGCCCATTAAAAGAAGGATATAATGAATTATGTGATTGTTTCAATTCATAGTTTCCGTCTTTAAGAAGAAGTCTGATGAATTATGGATTGCGTGAAGAATGAGGGAGTTGGAATTCCCTCATCCTAGGCCTTTAATTTTCTTCTAAGAGTTATGGATGGTTTTGGAAGTTATTATCATGAACTCTATTATCTATGTTCTCTATTTCAGTTTTGTTCTTCTTTCGTAGTGTAGTGAGATGTTTGTCTATTTCTATGTTCAGTGGCTCTAATATTGCACTAGAGTGTCTTGTGCTCATACAAACAACAACATAAATTACTCATTAGTAACAATTCAGCAATAAGTGAAACAATTTTTTTAAAAAAAATATTCAAATATTCAAATTTGTTTTAATTGTTTTTATATTTTTTTAGTTTTTTTTTAAAAAGTAATGGCTCATTCCTTCCTTGGAAACGGAACCAAAAACTTGACCTAAATCTTCACTAAAGCTGGTCAAAGTTTAAAATTTATAATCCTACTAACTAAAGTATATGTGGCAAACATGGTCGAACCCACAGAGAAGGCAATTTTGACCATTAATCTTCAATTTTTTTAAAAGACCCCATTGTTGTCAGAAATTGAGTAAATTTTATATTTTTTTACTTTATTTATATTGGTTATTAATAAGTGAAGTGAAAAAACACTACAGAACCTATATATAAACTAAGTTGAAGTGAGAAACAATTGAAAACATAGGAAAACAGAGATATAACAACACTGATAAACAAACAGTCTAGTAAAATGCTTGAGAAATAAATTCAATTCTACTGGTTTAGAAAATATTCATTCTCACAATAATGTTCACAACCAATAACATTGAAGGTAGTGATTTATTTCCCTCGCTAAGAGATAATTCATTCAAGACGACAAGTCTTTGAGTTCACCACTCCTAGATTAGTCAACCTGAGAATACCGTTTTGTAAAAGGTGACAGAACATACTCGCCACATGTTCTGTAATTTTCATTTCAATTTAAATGTTTAAGAAAACTAATCCACAATCAAAGTCACCGAATGAATGTTTAATTTATAGATTAAGAAAAGGTGGTACGTTACAATTGAATGCAATCAGAATTGATCCTTCCAATCAATTCTGATCTCATTAAAAATTACAGTAAGAAGAGAAAAGGAAGATAACCAGTAGATTAGATTTTAACCCTGAACATTAATATTTAGCCTAACAATGTCTCAACTACGTAGAGTAATATCATTATATTGCTGAAGAAGATAATTGAAATAAAACAGAGGAAGAAAACTCCCTCTGCTAGCTCGAATTGCTGCTGCTCCAGGCCCTCGGAACTCCAAAGAATGGCTCTCCGAGAAGTGCTCTAGGGTTCGCTCCCGGTTCATTGCTCTGCTCTCAATGGAATTGATTGATCAAATGAAATCCTACCATCATTCTAAAATTCTGCTACATCCATGTTTTTATACCCTCCGTCATCTATCGCATTTCACCACTGAATTTTCATCGACTTGGACTCGTCTTTTTATGTTTCACTGCACATGTGCTTTTTTTTCACAACAGACACGTCACACTAATTTTTCTCACGCAACTAAATCCCGTTGAGTTAATTGTGTGAATCTGGACATATACACATCTCTTGAATGAACCTAAAAAATAAAAAACAAAACAAAACAATTAAAACATGAAGAAAGTTGATTAATATTTTATAGTTATTTTTTAAAGTTTACTATTATAATACTTATTAAAAAGTAATTAAAGTTAATTAATAAATATCTTAAATGATAATTATTATTAAGTATTATGATTATTAATTTATTATAAAATCTTTAATAAAGTTATTAAGTTATTATTAACAATTAAGTAATTATAAAGTAAAACATAATTAAATTACTTAAATTATATTAATATTAATTACTTTATTAATTTAATTAGTATAATTATTCTATTAGAAATATAATTAAAGTGTTAATATATTTATATTAGTTAAAATTTAATATAATTTATTAAATATAATTGTTAATAATTTAATCTTAAAAATTCTTATTAGTTTCACTTATATTTTAATTTTATAACATATCTATTTATTATTATAAATATTATTATGTATTATATTATATTTATTTTATTTATTTATTACTTATTATTATTATATTTTTCTTTATATTTTATTTTTATTTTTTTATTTACTTGCCCTGCCCCGGATTTTTTTTGTTTACGTTTTTAAAAATTTTTTTTTTCCAGAAAACGCTTCCGGCAAAACAAATTTTAAAAATGCACCTCAAAGGCGGCATCCGGGATGCCGCCTTTGCATTTCGGGGCAAGGCGACATCTACGATGCCGCCTTTGAGCTGCGGGTGAAAGGCGGCATCGCGGATGCCGCCTTTCTCTTAAAAATATATATATTTTTTAAATTTTTATTTTTATTTTTTAATTACATTTATTCATTATAATTTTTAATTACATTTATTCATTATAATTTTTAATTATTAATTAGTAATTATTAATAATTAAATATGTCATAATTAATTAGTTAATTAGTAATATTATCATTAATTATATAATAATTAATTATTAATATAATTATTACATATATAATAAATATTTAGTTAATTAGAAATACAATTAATAATTATAACTAATTAATTAGTAATTATTAATTATTAATTAGCTAATTAGTAATATAAATATTTATTATAATTATTCATTATAATTAGTAATTAGTAATTAATAATTATTAATAAGTAATTAGTAATTATTAATTAGTTAATTAGTAATATAAATATTAATTATAGCTATTCATTAAATTATTAATTATTAATTATTACTCCTTAATTATTACTTATATAATAAATAATTAGTTAATTATTAATATAACTATTAATTATATAATAATTAATTAGTTAATTAGTAATATAATTATAATCTTTCAAAGTCACGTACTTGAAACATTTTTAAGTTTCAAGTAGGCGGTTTTGAAAGCTTATAAATTATTTTTCATTAACATTTTTTTGTAAATTGCTTTTGTTTTAAACTATTTTTTATATGTTTAATCCATGTTTTAAGTTTCATTTATATTGGTCTTCTATTTTATGTTTTATGGTCTTTCAAAGTCACGTACTTGAAAAATTTTAAGTTTCAAGTATGCGGTTTTGAAAGTTTATAAATTACTTTTCATCAACTTTTTTTTGGAAATTTCTTTTGTTTTCAACTATTTATTATATGTTTAATCAATGTTTAAAGTTTCAATTATATTCGTTTTAGAGTTTATATTTTACAGTCTTTCAAAGTCACGTACTTGAAACATTTTTAAGTTTCAAGTAGGCGGTTTTGAAAGCTTATAAATTATTTTTCATTAACACTTTTTTGTAAATTGATTTTGTTTTAAACTATTTTTTATATGTTTAATCCATGTTTTAAGTTTCATTTATATTGGTCTTCTATTTTATGTTTTGTGGTCTTTCAAAGTCACGTACTTGAAAAATTTTAAGTTTCAAGTATGCGGTTTTGAAAGCTTATAAATTACTTTTCATCAACTTTTTTTTGGAAATTTCTTTTGTTTTCAACTATTTATTATATGTTTAATCAATGTTTAAAGTTTCAATTATATTCGTTTTATAGTTTATATTTTACAGTCTTTCAAAGTCACGTACTTGAAACATTTTTAAGTATCAAGTAGGCGGTTTTGAAAGCTTATAAATTATTTTTCATTATCATTTTTTTGTAAATTGCTTTTGTTTTAAACTATTTTTTATATGTTTAATCCATGTTTTAAGTTTCATTTATGTTGGTCTTATAGTTTATCTTTTATTGTATTTCAAAGTTACGTACTTGAAACAGAATCCCACATCGGAAATGCAGAATCTACTCCACAGTAAAGGTAGAACCTGAATCCCACATCGAAAATGCAGAATGATTTTCAGGGCAAACCCTCTTATAATGAATAATTATAATAAAAATTTATATTACTGGTTAAATAATTAATAATTACCAATTACTAATTAATTAGTTATAATTATTAATTATATTTCTAATTAACTAAGTATTTATTATATATGTAATAATTAAGTATTATATAATTGATAATTTTATTACTAATTAACTAATTAGTTATTATATAATTAATGATTAATAAACACTAATTACCAAATTACAAATTATATACTAATTAATTAGTTATTTCGTAATATAAATATTAATTATATACTAATTAAATAGTTAATTAGTAATAGAATTATTAATTATATAATCTGTAATTAGGTAATTAGTAATTATTAATGTTTTATTATTATGTTCATATGGTTATATAAATATATATAAATAAAACCTAATTTACCCCCTCCTGAGATTCCACTCTGACCAACAAGTAAAAATAATATTTTGATTTCAGTACACATAAAACATGTAAACAATAATGTACAATCAATGCATATGTCTGTGGCGAGGAGATTCCGTCCCACATGGTGGTCTGCGAATAGGACGTCCGCGTCGAGTGCGCAGTGGAGTCTGATGACCTGGAGAAGGCTGATCCTCGGGCACTGAAACGTCGACTGTCACATCCTCCATCTGTGTGTCAGTTGGAGGAGCTGTCAACTGCATCTCGTACTGCCATTCGGATCCTTCTCCCACTAGGGTGGTAGAAGGACCTGCCTCCATCGCAGAGGGGAACGAAGCCTGTGATGGAGCTATACCCCAAGACGACGACGGCTCTAGAATCCAAGGCTGAGAAGGATCTGGAACCCAAGATGGAGAGAACTGCAGATATCCTGTCAGGAAAGACGGATCCCATGCCACCTGAGGCACATCCTGAATAGGCTGATCCTGGACTACTAGAGGCCCGACCTCTGCCTGTGGAACAGGCGATGCCTCACGTGCAGCACGACGCTGTCTACGTCGCCGTGGTCGTGGCTCCTCAGCACCAGCAGCAGCTGCAGGATGTTCCTCTGGGGCAGGAACCTCCTATCTCCGAGCCAGACGCGTGAAGATGCTCTCGGAAAGCGCATGAAAAGATGCCCTCGCCTCCAGCGCTGTAGCATGGACGGCTGCCCGGCTAAAGACCCCCTCCTCCTCTTCATCGCTCATGCGAACAAGCTGCTCTGTGTGACTTCCCTGTAAATAGATTCAAATGGAATTAGAAAATATTTCAATAAACAAAGTAATAAGAATTTATTAACTTACCATCCTCTGCATCTCTATTCCAGCTTGGGTAAGATACAATATAGATTTTAGTCTATACCAGGGCGCATAGTCACCTGCTCTGAAAGAGAGAATCGATTTGTAGGAACACCTTGAATACGTAACTCTGCACGTCTGTGCCAGCAGTCGATAAAACTCGCATGTACTTGGGACCAGTCATCATCCTGCCTCCCTGTCAGCTTCATCCCATGAAGCTTGTTTGTCTGTCTAGATGGTAATGGAATCGGCTGAGTACGAAAAAATTGGCGCATGACCCTGTCAGGCTGCTGCCACTCAATAATATGAAAGTGAATGAGGGGCACTACAGCCATAGCATCCTCAAGACCAACAGTGCAGTATGCTGGAAACTGGTCCATAATACTCCAGTATGGAAGCCATGAAATCTGAAATGACAAGTGATTTTGTCAAAAAAACACCCAACTAAAAACCAAAATTGATGTTATTATTAAAAATGTTAGACAGTGATAGATTGTATATACATACCTGATCAGGTAAGAGACAGTCCAACTGTAGCCGATATACGCCCAAATTCTGTCTCGGAACCACGTCAAAATTGTGTCGCTGACACCACCTGTAAAATACAACGATAATGACAAATAATGAGAAATTATAGTCAATAACTCATAGTAGAATAAAAAACCAATAGAAATGACTTATCATACCAGCGTCCACGCGGAGCGTCATGCAGCACCTCCATCTCGACCGGTGGACCAGCAAGGTCAGGGCGGAATGATGGGATGCGCTCCCATGCCCACATCTGAATAAGGATGAAGCATCCTCCAAGACCTGTACGGTCCCTATGGGATAGTCTGCATAATGATCTGTACGTGTATGCCAAGCAGGCTGATCCCCAACTGTACGTCCCAGCCCGATCAAAGTCCTCTAGTAGGGGTAGATACATCATATGCACGTGCATCCCCGAGTGATCAGTACACATGGTCCCACCAATGAGTCGTAAGATATATGCACGGGCGTAACGCATGACGGTCTGCTCATCATCATCATCCTGTAAATGTGGAATCTGCGACTCCAACCAACGCATAGATATGGACGATCCATCTGTAGCCCTACGGTCGGACAAAATATCAACGCCTAAAAAGCGTTGAGCAAGGTCTGGCCAAGCTGCACGAGTGGGTCCAATAACGGGTCTCCCCTGGATAGGAAGACCGAGAAGAACTGCGACATCCTCGAGGGTGATGGTCATCTCCCCCTCAGGCAAGTGGAATGTGTGTGTCTCTGGTCTCCATATCTCAACGAGGGCAGCAAGTAGGTAATGATCTACAAATGTGAAATCTGATACGGCAAGGCCATAGAAGCCAGCATGGCGCAAGTAAGGTCTAATGGCATGTGGAGGCTCCATGTGATGAAAATGGTGCGTTCGACGCACCTTCACAAATCGATCTGGATGACCCTCTAACACGGCCTGCGAAATATGGGTAGGCTGCTGAGTGAGTAGTATGGTATCATCCATCTGCATATAAACAAAGAAAATGAGTCGTAAGTGTAAAATGTAAATATAACATTAATGGGTTAACTGACATACACATTTCAATATGGGTTAAGTGTTCCGCTTTCGGAGTTTTGAAATAAATTCTATTATTTCATATTCAAAGTTATTTCTTGAAAGAATGAATATTAATATGAAATAAGTTATGTTATCTAAAATATTGAGTCTTGAATTTGGTTACACATATTTTGGGGGAGCTTTGTGATTAACTACTTATGGATTGGATTAAGATAAACCATGTCAATTAGTAATGATGTTTTTAGAATTTATCTAATTGTATGTATTCAATATCTTATGCTAATTATTATGATACTATAAATTTGTTATAGAACAGTTTTCTAAAATATCCTGCATGTTTAGATTGGGGTTTAGGTTGGAGGGTTTAGGGTTAAAATTTTTAATATTAACGTCCGGGAAATATGTTAATGGGTTAACTGACATACACATTTCAATATGGGTTAAGTGTTCCTCTTTCGGAGTTTTGAAATAAATTCTATTATTTCATATTCAAAGTTATTTCTTGAAAGCATGAATATTAATATGAAATAAGTTATGTTATCTAAAATATTGAGTCTTGAATTTGGTTACACATATTTTGGGGGAGCTTTGTGATTAACTACTTATGGATTGGATTAAGATAAACCATGTCAATTAGTAATGATGTTTTTAGAATTTATCTAATTGTATGTATTCAATATCTTATGCTAATTATTATGATACTATAAATTTGTTATAGAACATTTTTCTAAAATATCCTGCATGTTTAGATTGGGGTTTAGGTTGGAGGGTTTAGGGTTAAAATTTTTAATATTAACGTCCAGGAAACATGTTAATGGGTTAACTGACATACACTTTTCAATATGGGTTAAGTGTTCCGCTTTCGGAGTTTTGAAATAAATTCTATTATTTCATATTCAAAGTTATTTCTTGAAAGCATGAATATTAATATGAAATAAGTTATGTTATCTAAAATATTAAGTCTTGAATTTGGTTACACATATTTTGGGGGAGCTTTGTGATTAACTACTTATGGATTGGATTAAGATAAACCATGTCAATTAGTAATGATGTTTTTAGAATTTATCTAATTGTATGTATTCAATATCTTATGCTAATTATTATGATACTATAAATTTGTTATAGAACAGTTTTCTAAAATATCCTGCATGTTTAGATTGGGGTTTAGGTTGGAGGGTTTAGGGTTAAAATTTTTAATATTAACGTCCGGGAAACATGTTAATGGGTTAACTGACATACACATTTCAATATGGGTTAAGTGTTCTGCTTTCGGAGTTTTGAAATAAATTCAATTATTTCATATTCAAAGTTATTTATTGAAAGCATGAATATTAATATGAAAACTTATCTCAGATGTTTGGGGTTTAGAAAACCAAGGAATAAAAAAGAGATAACAACATTTAGTTTACAATATGGGAATGTCACAATGAAGACAATACATCATTATGAATGAGACTGTGAAGTCGACCCAACAACGTTAGGGCATCACTTCCGGTTATGACCTTCTTTATGACATATTGTTCATCGCAAACTCTGCCCTTGTTCTTGAGGCCAGTCCATCTCATTACGCATCCTACTCGCCTTTGGTCTCCCACGAGGACGTAACCGATTCATGTCAGGTATCACTATCGGCTGGCCTTCAGGCATTGGGAAATAACGATACTCCCCAATAGGTGTCCATGGTGCAGCATAACAGTTGGCAATGATATCCATCTGGTACACTGGATCAACATATGCTTCCCATGAGATGTTCACAGAGGCACATGCTGCGATGACGTGTGTACATGGAAACCGTAAGGCCTGAAATTTTCCACATTGGCATTGCCTTGTTTCCAGTAATACCACCATTTTTTCACCGACGTGATTTGTGATGGGATCTGAACGCTCTTGAACTTCAAATCGGGAGTCTTCTCTTCGAAATAGACATACGTGATAACCAGAAGCTTCTTCAATATTTTTTTCAATCTCTCGTTGAAAGTGTATTCCATATCTTATCCCTTGATGTATTCTGTCTGATGCTAGTTTTTGTCTATCCACAAAGTACTTCACGCATCGATATAATGTCTCCTGAACTAATGCGGTTATAGGTAGCTTGCGAAGTCATTTGAAGATACCATTGATGCACTCCACAATGTTTGTCGTCATGTGTCCGTACCTCTTTCCCCCGTCGTATGCCAATGTCCATTTCTCTTTTGGAATCCACATCATATAATCATAAACTTCTTGATTAGCCTGACGAATTTGTTCAAAACGTTCTTCAAATCATCGTTGGTCCGACTCATATGCTACAAAACGTAGATGATATTTCACATAAATTGATTTTATATTTATATTGAAACAGTAAAACAGAATGAATAAAATACGTACCAAGCCTCGTGATTGCCTTCTTCATCGGTTCGTTGTGGAATTTTTTATGTACATTGCTAGCAATGTGTCTAATGCAGAACCGATGATGTGCATTTGGGTATCTCCATGTATCAGGATCTGCATTGATTGCCTCATTAATTGCTCGATGACGATCAGATATCAAACAAACTCCCTGAATGTTGGTGAAATGGTTGCTGATACATGCCAGAAACCAACTCCATGATTCATAGTTTTCTTTCTCTACAACGGCAAAGGCAAGCTGAAGAGGTGAACAGTTTCCATCTTGGGTTGCCGCAATCAACAATACGCCCTTGTATTTTCCATACAGAAATGTTCCATCAATCTGAATAAATTATTTGCAAAAACGAAATGCAGAGATACAAGGAAGGAATGCCCAGAACAACCGATGAAATTGAACACGAGATGGATCAAGTCGATTATCAGGAGACACATGTTCGTTTGTATCCAGATGGAAGACAACTTGGTTATGATGCCTCAGTATGGCTAGCAATTTCGGCAATACTCGATATGAGTCATCCCAATCACCATATACCTTCACAATTGCCTTCTGTTTCGCCATCCATGCCTTATTATAGGAAATATTATAACCGAATGTCTGTAGAATCCTCTCCTGCACAAGGGATATTAGAACATCTTGGCATGTCCTAATCATATCAACAACAATAGATGACACAAATTCTGCATCCAATGAAGTATGATCTTGTGTGAGGCTTGGCTGAACGCAACTATGAGCCGCCTTAATCCTTGAGATTCTCCAACCTCCAAATGTAATGTCTGGAATAGCCCTTAAGCGAAATCTACAATCATCCCCATACTTCACGCACCGTATAACATATTTACTACGACATGATTCGTGAACTACATAGTTGAAGTTTCTCTCACTATGAAATCTCTTTAACGTGCTTTTTAAGGCATCTTTACTGGGAAAATTCCTTCCAATATATAAGGTTTTGTCCACCTTACTAAACCTATCTGGTACAACTCCAGGGAACTCAGTTGCCGGTGTGAGAACAGTATTATCGAATTCAGGCACGCGTGTCATTACTTCTGACCAAGATGAAAATAATGGTGGATGATTTATTGACTGAGGTTGATGTACAACAACTGCATTTCTCAAAACCTTCTCTCTATCTTTTGTTGGTCCCTCCTCATAAGCACTGTTGTCGCCATCTGATCCATCATTACGAAACTCCTCATCAGAAGTCGGATTGACATGTATATCCGGAAGATCATCTAGGTTGTCCTCTTCTGCTACATCATTTGGAATAGGCTCAATGTCATGGGGTAGACTGTCTTCAACCACTCTTGTATTTCTACGTCTTTGTACAAGTGGACGTTGTTGTTGTACAGTAGCAACAACAACGTATAACTCCATCATGGTACCATCTAACCGTTGAGAAAATAAATTAATTGCTTGGACCCACTGCGCATCATCAACCAATGGACAAGCTATATGCCACATTGTTGTTGGAAATTGCAAATGTCTATAGCTCATAGACATTATCTCTTGATCGGGTCCCAGATTTAAGGAAACATGAATTCTCTCTTGAAGGTCACTTATGGTAACACAATCCACTGTACTAACCACCATAATTGGTTGTGTACTGTAAGAAGCTCCTTGCTCAGTTTGAATAATCTCCCCATAACAGTACACACAGGCATACATGGCTCTCTACGTCAAAAATGTGTTCTTTCATCAAAATTATGATAGTGTAACAAAATATTAACAATTATGTTTGACGATATGATGTTTATTATAATGTAATTTTATTGCGCCTTTCTATACCATAAACTATGCTACTGATGTTTGACCATATGATATTTATTAGAATGTAATTTTAGAGCGCCTTTTTATTTAGTTTGTTTGTTCTTCTTCATTTCACTTTATATGTTCATTAGTATCGTTAGCTAATCATTATATGAATTCATGTTTTAATCCTATGTTATTTATTAATTATTCTAAAATTAACTAATAATAACTAATCGTTAATTATTCTATTATTCTATAATTAATTAATAATAACTTTAATTTGTTAATTCTTATGTCTTTATTTGATTCTATAACATTATACTTATCATTTATCATTGATAAATATACTGATCATTAGTATCGTTAGCTAATCATTATATGAATTCATGTTTTAATCCTATGTTATTTATTAATTATTCTAAAATTAACTAATAACAACTAATCATTAATTATTCTATTATTTTATAATTAACTAATAATAACTTTAATTCGTTAATTCTTATGTCCTTATTTCATTCTATAAAATTATATTTATCATTTATCATTGATAAATATACTGATTCGCTTTTTCTTCTCTTAGAAATTTTAGTAGTTTATAAAGAAAATATGAATCATCTTAAGCATATTCCCCGGGAGTGTCAAACCAGGATGCAGCAAGGCCCGTTATCGTGCACCAGTTCTCGTTCGAGTCTAGCTCGAAGCGGTGTTTTCGGGTTTTACCCCTATGTACATCTGTGCCATAGCCACATCCACTTGTTTGTATCCAGACAGGAATTTAATTGCGTAGATAACCACATAATCTTTAAGCTACCAAAATTTCTAAATACTTAATCTTAAGTTAATCTATACTTAATCTATACTACCTAACAGTAATTATTTAAAACTATATATAACTAATTACAAAAACTAAATAACCAAATATTAAGAACTACCTAAACTGCTTAACAAATGAAAGATTTAAAACTAAACAAAATTAAATTAATTAAATAAAAACATTAAATTAAATAAAGAAACATACCTCTAAATGAAGCTTCGTAAAAGGTCGCACAGCAAAAAAAAATTTTAGAGAGAGAGAGAAAATCAGAGAGATAAGTTGCAATGAACAAGTGAGGAGAGGGGGGGGGGTGGCCGCCCTTTTATAAGGACTTCAGGCAAAGGCGGCATCGCGGAAGCCGCCTTTCGCCTCTGCGTATGGCCAAAGGCGGCTTCCGCGATGCCGCCTTTCGCCTTACCCTGAGGCGAAAGGCGGCCTCCTCCCGGCCGCCTTTGCCATGTCATCGATCTGGGCCAAAGGCGGCGCAGGGGAGCAAAGGCGGCATCGCAGATGCCGCCTTTGTAGCGTATTTTTAAAAAAAAATTTGACCTAGGTCGTTTTTCAGAATTTTTTTTTAAGAAAAACGTAAAAAAAAAATCCGCCCTGCCCCAAATTCGACGCAAAGGAGGGAAAATTTAGGATTTTTTGAGAAGCCTCCAACTCCTCTCTTCAGCATGGAGCGAATCGTCCTTGCACATCAGTGATGGTGACGACTTCAAGAGGTGCGGGCGGATCTAGTGGTATCCTCCTTCTGTCCGTCCAGATTCGAGCTTAATCGATGGCACATATACTTTCTAGTTTCGAATTTATCAGATCCAAAAGAGGTGCAGCTTTGAAAGAGGATCTCCTCGAATTTGTCTCTGGAGGAATTCATCTTCGGCTTCACCTCCTCATCTTGCAGTGGTGGGTATGCAGATATGCAACGACATGATGAAACAACATAGCTTGGAATCAACAGTCCTCCCTAGCAGTGATCGCAATCTGTGGCAGCTCTCTATAAATTCTGCACACAGCTCCTCCTCACAGCACGATGGGTCTCGTGAAATCGGTGCGTTATTCAAGTCCAGATCGGGTCAGCTCCGGTTCCTCCCTCACTGGCGACCTGGTCCACTTTGGTGGTCTCACAACAATTCAATGGTGGCATCACTCGGACTTCATCAATGATGCAACTCGACCCCAGCTTGCGGTGACAAGGATGCTCTACTCAGCAAAGCAGAACTACCGAGGATTGGCCTCGACTCGCTCGTGCGGCGAAAGAAGGTCTCCACGGTGAGAGAAGGGTGGGTTATTCTGTCTCGTTTTCTATAGGAAAGAACAGTGGTGGAATATTTTTTGTGATTCAAGGCAAGAAACAGTGAAAGGGGATTACGATGGATGAAACTGGTGTGAGGCGTGTTGCTAGAAACAGTGAGACAGGTCATGGAGAAACAGTGGATAAGGATACAATGAGACCGTAAAATGGAAATTTGATGTGGTACCATTTTAGAATTATGGTAGCAGGAAATGGTGGCTAAAAGGAAAATGGTGCGTGGTGTTCCGGTGAGAACGATTTGAACCGGTGAGACAGTATCAGGAGGTTACAGTGCCACAAAAGTGATGGTGCAAAAATGAAACGGTGGCAAGGACACGGTCCCAGGTGAATACGGTGAGACCGTGAGTCAAACCGATGCCACCGTAATACTGAAAAATAAATAGTGGGATAAAATAAATTAAAACTTAAATAAAAAAATTATAGAAATAATTAACTAAAAATAAAAATTAATTAAAACAATTGAAACTTTAAGTAACTCAAAAACTAAAATAAAATATACGAAACAAATAAAACTTAAATTAAATTATTTTTAACTTCAATTAATAAAACCTAAATTGTTACTATACTAAAACTAAAATTAAGAAGCAACTAAATTATTAAAGATTAAATTAAAATTAAAAATTTATATAACAAAGTAAAATTATATATAAAAATCTATTATTTCAAATTAAATTAGCTAAAGTAAAAAAGATAATTATTATATTATTAAGCAATTATGTAAACTAATGAAATTGAATTAAAGATATTTAATAAAAATAATAAATTTGTAAAACTAAATTTATAATTTATGAATTGTTAAAAATAATCCAACAATTAGATTAAATGTTTCTAATTAATTAATATTTAACACATAAGATGTTAAATAAAATCTTCATTATTTAAGTGCACCATCAAAACTAATTAAATAATTAATAAATGTTAAATTACTAAATATACAAACAAAATCATCAAACTAATAAATAATAATTGGACTATAATATTAAAGTAAGATATATATTAACTAATTTATAGCTTTAAATACTCAATTAATTATAAAAATCGACTAATTATTAAATTTATTTATAAAAAATCAAAAGTGTTAATATTTAATATAAAGTACAAAAATAACCAATTAAATCATTAAAATTCAATGATAAATATGTGGCAAAACATGTGTTTTTAAGGCCACATCAAATTCTAACTAATCAAATAAATACATGAAATATAAATAATTAAATTCATAATGATGGAATTCATAATTATAGAAATGTGAACTACCAATATATATCCTCAAGATATTTATAATAAAGATATATCATCAATAAAGTTTAAATCATTGGGTGGAAATCATTCTGAATTGGCAAACTAATTTGTCTCATGAGACCCTGTTGGTGAATCATCGGGCTTTATAATGTCCAAGCCCCACCAATCAAATACTAATTCAATATAATTTTATATATGATGGGGAGAAACCTAAACAACATAAAATATTTTTTTTTTGGAAAACCAATATATAAAATGTGAATCCTTTCGCCAATCAATAAACATAACCATATTCCTCACATATTTGGTTGGGTGTGCTGCTTGAAAGAAAGAATAATGTGCTAGAACATTTAATCTGGATCTCTTCTACATGTGAGTTATGGTTGGAGGAGTGCTCTTTCATATTATGTTGGAAAAATTCATCCAAATCTCCACCACATGTTTGTGTAGGTTGTAGGGGTGCTTTTCCACATTGTGTAGGTCCATCACAATGAAACTTTTTGGCATGGGTTAACACATGATCATCTGTTGGTTTCACTGTTTCATTGTCTGGTGTGGTTGAATATTAGGTTTTTTCTGGTTCTTATCTTGATGTTTTCTTCAATTTGGGATTTTGGGACCATTCACAAATTTTTTTCATGTTTACTTAAGGAAAATTTCCTCTACTTGTAATGGGTTCCATCTTTTCTCAATTCTAAAAAAGGTATTCTTTTTTATGTTCAATAAAGTGGGTTGACCCTCAACCTTTAAAAAAAATATAACCATAAACCATCAAGAGTAATATGATGAATGAAATAAAAATAGAACATCCATAGATTAACAGATTATAAACCATCCAAAGAAAGAATAATAATGATATCAATAAAAAATTTCCCTAGTGGATCATAAGTACAATAAAGGGTTGATTTCATTGATGAATATAAATACCATATAAATTTTATTAAAAAAATTATTGAGAAAAAAACCTTTTTATTTAGAAAATCCCTTTTTTTAAAACAAAAAATATTTTTAAAATCTATTTTATTGAAATTCACTTTTTAAAACTAAGAATTTATTCAGTACCAGGAAAATTTTTTTCTTTAAAAATATTCTTATTTAATTAAAAAGGAATCTTCAAATAAATGATGGTCATGATAGTGGGTAATTACATACATACCATAAAAGGTAAAAATATAATTTATTTTTCACTATAAATGGTTAATAAAGGCCTTGTTTAGAAAATGAATAGAATTTTATTTTCACATTTTTGGTAAAAGGAAAATGAGAATTGTTTTAAAAATGATCTAAGATTAATTTGAATTTTTTTATAAAAATGTAAATTTTTATAAAACTTCCTTTATTAATTCATTTTTAAAATGATAAAATCATTTTTAAATCATTTTTAAATAACATGGTTTTCGAATAAAATAGATTTTCGACCACAGAAAGAAGTGATGTCACATTTTCTTAAAAAAATATTTATTTAATAAAACAATAGTATAAAATGTATACTATTATGTGAAATTAGCATGAATAAATACAGGGGAATAAAATTAAATGCATTTTTTAATAAATTTCCAAATAATTTACTTCCAATGAAACTAAAGAATAAACAATCTCGATTAGAATCAAATTGTGAAATAAACCATTAAAATGATCATAAAACTGATTTGATAATTAATCTAGGAATCAATTATATGTTTAAAATATAAATACAAATAAAAAAATTGAAATAAAACATAAGGTAATCATATATAAATATACACATAATCATAGAATGATATAATAAATGATGTATAAGTTTGATATAATGAATGAAAAGTGAGTTAACAAATCTCTTACCTCACGCATCCTTTTGAATGAAAATTATTTAAACTCCAATATATTAGTTTTAAAAATTTTATTAAATTAAAAAATAACTATATTAATATTTATAATATCATATATTATCATTTTATAATATACCATTAGTTAATAATATTTTATTATTTTCATTGTTTCGAGTGTTAAGTGCCTTGTTTTATCATGTGTATTTCTTCATGAATGAATAAGTTCATGAAAATAATATATAGTTAAATCATATCCAGAATAATAACCATGAAATTATTATAATACTTATGAATCAGTTATACTTTTAAAACCAATCAGTAAATATGGTTAAGAAAAATTAAGTACATTATAATGATGCAGATAGTTGACCACACATACGTATGAGAAATGTTTCTATATTTCAATGATTATTATGGAAAGAAGTTATGAAATATATAATGTTTAAATAATTATCATAATATAATATATAATATATTATATACTTATATATATCATCCATGAGTTGTAATGCTGAAAAGAGTCACATGGATTAATGAAGGCAGTAGTCTACACATACATGAATGATGTTATCATCTTTAAGTGAGTGAAAAAGTAAAAAATAAAATGATATATATTATCTTTACAGAATGATAAATATGTATCTAATACAGTAAATAATTCATTTATGTCACAAATAATCATTAAATTTAATCGTATTACATTTCATGTAAATAGTTAGTGAAAGATGAATAACATCGCTTCGCGAGGGGGTAGTCCGCTGCACACACGAGCGACATTATCATATACATTATATAATGAATATTAAAAATAAATATATGATATACTGACTTTATAGGAATATATATTTTATAATTAATTAATATATACTTTATATCCATCATCATACCCAACCATGAATGGTTGTAATGGAAAAACGAATGACACCAGTTCGTGAGGCGGTAATCCATCTTACACACGAACAATGATTTCATAACCCATTTAAAGGAAGTGGATATGGATTTAGGACCTAAAATAATTATAAAAAAATCCACAATATTTAATATAATTATGTTATTATACAATATTTATTTCAAAATATTCTAATGAGGTGGAGAAAGAAATAAAATAAAGACGCTCGTTAAAGAACATTACCTCTTCTTTGCTTATCCTCATTAAGTTTGAACTAAATCCTCCTAGGTTGGATTTATGAAAAAAATAAGGGCTATATAAAGATAATAAGTAATTTTATATGTTATTAGGCAAGGTTTTAAATGATATAGAAGGATGTGAAGGTGTAAATAAGATAGGATAATGGGTGGCCTTTTATAAGTGAGATGAGTGGTAACCTTGTAATATTTTAAAAAGATTCAATCATAACCATGTATTTATCATGAAAGAAGGTTAAAAAACGAGAAATTATAGAACCTACAATAGATAAGGTCTAAATATTTCCAATACATGGGCGTTTTAAAAGTTTTTAGGTCATTTTAACCCATATCCTCTTAGTTTAAGCCCCTGGTAAATCAGTTTTTTCTTTAACCGTGGTAATTATTTTTTTTCTTATTTCACTATTTATTTTGGTCAAAAATTATGTTAACCTTATTAGATATTATAAATAATTATGATTCCAAATATTAAATAATTTTATTTAAATTTAATTCATAGAATTGGAAAATTTTTAATTTTAATTTAATCCTGCAGAAGTGATGATAAATTGGGGTTTTAAAGTGAAAATGTCCAAAAGCTTTTGAATACTTATATCAAAAATAAATATGAAAATTATTATAATTACATAAATTGTATTAATTGATATAAAATTTAAATAATTTTACTTTAAAAAAATTAATAATATAATTGAACATTAAAAATTATTTAAGCAAAATTGGAGTTTTTAATTAAAATTCCAATATTTTCACAATTCAACAAAAAATAAATCTTTTCTAAAAAAATTCACCCTATGTTATTATTGGTATTAAAAATTTATAAAATAAGTTCATTTTTCAAGTAAATTTTCTAAAAGGGTTAAAAATTAATTTTAAATTATTTGCATAAAGCGTGACTAACCCGTCTTTTAGAAGAATTCTGTTTTTTCAGAAAAAATTTATTTTTCTTTTAAATGATTCTTATTTTATTTATAATAAATAAATAAAAAAGTTAATTTGTGTAAAAAATATATTTTTTAATTTATTTAATCCAATTAATAATTGAAATTTCAAGTTATTGGTGATAAATATCACATTAAATTTTAGTATTTTGATAAGATTTCATGTTTTTTTAAACTCGGTGTTGTGTGTCATGGAATCTAAACACAGTGTTGCACATAATAAATGATATTGAAGAGATTGAATTCATAAATTCACTTTAATTTATTAAGGTTTTATATTTTCTTATAATCATTATGTTTCATGTCACGTATTCTATCAAATATAGTGTTCTTATTTAGAATTTCGGGATGTCACATGTTCAGTAGTGGAAAATTAATTCTATCATCATGAAATGGATAAAGATAAGAAATTTTTATAATATATTCTGTAATTTTAACCCTTATTTATTAGTATAAAGTATTAATTAGGGATACTTTCCTATTAAATCATCATAACAAAGGATATAATATTGAAATATGATATAAATATTTATTTCTTCTAGAGGATCTAGGAGTCGATACATACATAGTTATTAGGTTTAGAAGATGGGTTTTCCTTAATCTATTTATGGATTGAAATAAAATTCCCTAAGAGAAGGATCACAGAGATTTTTCTTAACTAAATATATTCTCATAGTTAGCAGTTAGGGGCCTTTGATAGTGAGTAGAACTATCTTAGATACCACACCCTTTCCTCTATGTTGTTTGACATAGTAGAAATGTACTATTTTATTTTGTAACATCTTGATTGATTCTTAGGATTACATGTAGAATTTTTTTTGTGATATCTTTTTTATTGACACACATATGGGGATGTGAGTGATGTTTAGTAAAATATGACTAATTTTTGGAATTTTAGATAGAATATTTAGAAATATATAGTTTTTTATGTCATTTTCATGATATTTTTTATTTTTCCCTATGAATGGACTAGTTTAACCTATTCTAGACACATAATAATTTATTGAAATGGTAAAATTTATTTTATCACCTATAGGATGTTCTTATACCGTAATCAAAGAGTAATAATTACTAACAACACATGAAATATCTGATGTGGAGAAATTATGATCATGTACCTCATAATTGGATAGATAATTTCTTATAAAAAAATGAAGATAATATGATGAAACAACTATATACTCTAAGGGATTTTATTTTGGATAAATATTTTAGTTATTTTTTTTGATTTACTTCTAATATAGTGGTAGTGTTTGAAATTGATGCTTACACGGAGAAGAAACAATTTATATTATTTTCTTATGTTTGGATATGATAGATTTAATTTTTTTTAAAAAATATATAAAATGACTTTACGAAAAAAGATTAATTAGATACAACCTATAAACGATGTGTTCTATCTTTTTTCACTAAAAATATAAATATTAGTTTCTAATTTTTTTATTACTATAACAAATTAAATTAGGTTATGATCAATAACCCCTATCAACATCCAAGAATTAATGGATTATTAATATATTAGAAGGGTAATTAATGGCGATCAAATATTGATCTATGATTGGGTAATAATAAGTGAAGGATGATAAAATAAGACTTGATCAAGTCAGCATTTTGAATACATTATAGTCAATATGATCACTTAGTTATGTCATTTATTTTTATGAACAAAAAAACATTTTCTTGATTTTGATAAATAGAATCTTCTACTAACATGTAGATTCTTTCTTGGTTTTGTTTTTTTGAAAAAATCCTAATTTATTTCAAATCTCAAAATCAGTATGTAATATATTTTAATATTTTATTATGACACTTTGGGTGCATTAAACTTATGGAAATATAATAATATTAAATGTATGGATAGAAGATGTGAAATTTATTGAACAAGTAGAATTAGATGAGGAGATTTAGGTTTAAAATAAAAAGATAATAATAGTGATATCTTGATACCTAAAAAAGAACATATAATAAAAGTGTAAAATTATAGCACATTTATTATTATTATTAATACTTCATTTATTATTTCTCTTATATTCCATACACTATGTTTTCTTTGATAAATAATCGGATAAAATGTTTATAGATTTAGTAGTTTTATTTAAATTTTCATTTCATAAATAATATAAACACCTTGGGATATGTACTGGTATTACAAATCATGAGTATAAAATATTGGTATAATATGATGAATTAAGAGTAGTCCATTGTTTCATTCCAATTCATGATAATGATGTTGAATCCAACCGTTCTTAGTTGATTTTAATACACGAGGAGACCTAATTGACTTATGATATTATTCTAGGAACCATTATAACTAATTTAAATTTTTGGGGTCATAATAAATTCAAAAAAAGTATCTTCTATATGAAAGAAAAAAATTCACAATAATATTCTCTCATAGTGTAATATTAATCTGAGAAAAAACTAATGGGTTGAGTTCCTTTATTAATTATATATTTAACATGTATAAGGACTCAGAAAAGGTAACACTAGAGTTCATGAACATTGTTATCAGACCAGATCCCATATAGTAAGGTACGAGAATGAAGAATGGACAGTGATGTACCTAGATTTTTTACCATTATCTAGATATATTCAAGGATCATTAGAGATTAATTTATTCATAATTAATAATTAAAACTTATTTACTATAGAGAGTAATGGATAATTAAATATCAAATCATATCTGTTTCATTAGTCTCAAGAACAATGAATGTGGGAAACTTCTAGTAAGGTGAATGTAGAAAACTCACCCCTTTTTTACTTTCATGGGAGGGTGGTCATTCTTATGAAATTTCTAAAGGATAGTGGGGAGTATTTTCATTATTCTCAATATAAATTCCATATTGGATCTAATAAGGAGGATAATTATATATGTTGATATTTTTTTTAGTTGGGTATAAATAAGGCACAACAAGAATTTTGAAAAGATATCTTATTAGATGGTTGGTAATTGTAGTGAATCATTTACCTATTGGGACACTTCAACCCATTTCTATTCAAGTTTATAAGTGGAATAATATTATAATGGAATTTTTTCTTTGTTCCTAAAACATATAGAGGTCGTGATGTTCTAAGGGTGATTATTGATAAGAACAAAAATTTGGAAGAATTTTTAATGATTAAATATGTTATGTCAATGGATGAAATGGGAAATTACTATATATGAAAGTTGACAACTCATCACTAGTTACCTATGTTTATTATTTTGGATCAATGCCTAAGATTCATGTCTATGAAATATAGAGGTTTTCTTTTAGAACTAGATAATCAGTTGAAACATATCATGGTTGATTATCCTCAAATTAATGGTTATCTAGAGTATAATATTCTTATATTGAAGGATATTATTTTAGAGTTTTTTATGAATTCTGGTGGTTCTTTGGAATATCCCTGATCACTTGATAAGTTTTCATATAATAAAAACATCAAAAAATTAATTTATATAGAAGTGTTTGATGAACTCTATGTTAGAAAATATTGATAACTACTTTTATAGATGGATGTAATGGTAACGAGGTGTATAATGTATGAAAATGGACTGGGGATTTTAAATTTTTATTGTTGGATAGAATTAAATAAGTAATATCCACAATACATGGCCCAATGATAAATATGATGATCCCATTCGAAATATTTAATCATAAAAATAAAAATAAACATTTACAATGTATGATCTGAAGAAGTGCTAGAAACCACTCATTTAAAGCTGTTGATTGAAATAACCAAATAAGAATCACTCTATATTTTCCAAAAAAACATTGAAATCATATGGGAGCATTGATTTTCAAAATAAAAATGCTAGCATGGAGATCCAATGATGACTTTGATGTCCGGATGATCACTACCACACCGTTCCATTGATCTGTGAAGGATATCTTTTGTCGATTACTTAGAATAAGAGATTCTCTATCTAAGATATGAGAGGAAGGAGAGATGATCTCTCAAAATTGTTTATTGAATAACACCCTATTTGAGAGCCTCTATAAACTTATATAGTGATGCTCAAAATACCTAGAAATGGATCCTTGACCCCGGAATATTAATGTCCCACTAAGTAATATTTAGACAACATCATATAAATCATTTATAGACTCATAGATATAATTTATATTTTTATCACTTACAAGTAATATAATAAATATATTACTTTATAAAAGTTATCCATTGAATCAACTCATTATTCTCATAAATATAAAACGCTCATTTAATATTATAGTAATATTCACTCATATAATATTTTTCAATGTATTTACATTAATGTTAGTAAATAAATTAAATAAATAAATTGAAATAAAATTATTATATACCCAAATAATAATGACTTTATTGATTACATAGAGATCATATATTCTCCGACATCACTCAGAGGATATGGTGGGGCCCACCATTTCCTATACATCTATTCAGTAAAAGAGGCCAAGATCTTTAATATGCTAACTGTGTAACCCTCTAGGACATTATCTCAATAGTATTGAATACTATTCGTAGACCAGAAGAAGAGTCTAGTCGCCCATCAATACCCCTATGGAGATAAGTTATAGTCATACTATTGAGGACCTTTCCTACAAACACACTCAGTGTAAAATAATCTTTTTTTCCTCATGATATATCATAAAAAAGGATGCACACTTCATATAATAATCTTTTATTTATTTATTTTAAGTTCACCTAACTATAATAAAATACATTCTTCTACAATGGACAAGGATTTAGTGAAGGTACTACCATCCTTACCAACTGGGGTCACGATATCACTTCCTTTTGGATGTGAATTCTTTTCTTGATTATTCAATCAATTCCATACCACCAATGAAGCAACCAATAATATAAACATCACTAAGACACCAATTCCAATGTCTTCATATTGTATCGAAGTATGTAATCAAATAGTATACGCTGATAATAATATCTAGTTAGGAGAACATTACACAAGTTCCCATATAGGAACTACCAATGACACCTAAAAGATGTGGTGTTCCTATTAGCGGGTTAGTCTCATGATGTCATCTACTCAAGATCACCATATTTAAACTTCATTAGGAGAAGTATCAGTTCTTATGATCCCCCAACACTTGATGGTAGGATATCATCTTTTCCTAATGAGTACGATTCTTCTAGACAATATGATATTATTTAAGATTACAATAATAGAATATTGTGGTTATCTTTATAGCCTGGGAACAACTATAACCTTTTAATATGACAAATAATCTTTGGATATTTCCATGTAAATAATGGAAGAAGAAATTTAAACACTATTATGGTAAGTGTACATCATGCATAACTCACTGTACACATTATAAGGTAATCAAAAAGTATTGTTTAAGTTGGGTATAGGGAACCCACTATTACAACACTCCTAAATGAACTAGATCCAACTTTATATATATCCTTGTTAGCTCTCACGTGATAATATCATGCTTCTGATAGGTTATGGATTTAGTCATCGGGCATTCCATGTATAGACTATGTGGATATTTTTCTATTTTTCATATCACATATTTTATTAAGAATCCTAAAGGGATGATATCTCTGAGTATGTTCCATTTTTTGACTATCAGAACATGAAATCTTAGTTAGTACCAATATTAAGGTTATCATAATTTATATAATGATAATACATTACTTAATAAGTCACATTACAAAAATTATAACAAATAAATGAATATTTTACACTTATTCTGTTGCATCATAAGAAACAACACACTCAATATTTGAATATATGGATACCATTATATTGAAGATACTTCCGTTACTCATTACCTTATCCTAATTATGATGTTTTATCACTTTTATATAAAGTAGTACTAGTTTGTGTATATGTTAAACTAGTTTCCCATCCACACCAAGTACCAGGAACACATCTTTTTCACTCTCTCAAGTAAAATTGGATAGTTTTGACTTCATCCCATGAAGTTCTCCTAGAAATAACTTATATTTGAATACTATAAAGTATATGTTTGAAATATCATATCTTATACATCGAATGGATAAAGTGATTGATCTATCAAAAAATCATATAGAATTTAACTCACTGCATTAATATACTCTTATGTATTATAAAATTCTTCTTAGTGAGATTTATTCCATGCGACATTGCTAAAAATTCTCCCTCAAATTATTAAAACTTTTATTTTTTCAATACCTTGTTAGTATATGTACCTTTTAATTTCTATGAGAAAAAAATTAGATCTACCTTAAAATATCTTGTTTCCTAGAACTTAGGTTGCTATATTAAGTAAATCTCTAGATAATTACTCTAATTTTGGTATGAAATGACTATAATACCAAAGGATATTTTTTGTATGTTATAAATATAATTTAAATTATTAAACAATAGATCCCAAAAACCACTTCTATACATCTAGAAAAAATTAATTCACAATGAATATATAGTTATCTTATTGCCTAATTCCATCCAAAACTAGATTTTAGTTACTCGTACACTAAATTTTCATTATCTGGTGTTAAAAAATATTTTTAGTTGTATCTTATAAACAATTTACAGGAAAGGTGTTCTTAGAATCCAATGCAAAATAAAATGATCCTAGAAAATATCCATGATAAGTAAAATTTAAATGGGTTTAGGCATGATGACTTTGAATAACCAATCGAGCCTTACTGTTACAACTTTTGTACAACCCATGCAATGTTTCTCTTGAATACCACTACAGTATCAAGATCTGAAATATTCAAAATAATAAGAACTTATACTCTAACACATGGAATCCATTATTAAAATTTAATTGAAGTTATAAATATTATCTTGTATCTATTTACTACTTAGTAGTTGGATTTATTATTATCAATGAGTAATGTATCAATGGACAAAAATAATGTAAGGCCAATACCATGATTTTATCCATCTTATATAGTATGTTTCTATAGAACATTCAATTTCCACAAGTTCTTGTAGAAATATTTCCTATTCCAACCAATTGTGCATCTTCAGAATTAACTAAATCCATGTCAATATTTTTACCACTATCTCTAATAGTGATGTGCACCCTTTTATAAAATTATTTTACAACACTTTACTACAAATTTTATATCTTAGGGATTTATATTATATCCTTATAAAGATTAAGGATTAATATTTTAGATGAAAATTTTAATTTTCTTCATATAAGTTTGTTTACAACCATAAAAAAACATTCCATCGAAACACATGTTATTATGGAATGATGGATCTATATTATACTATAAATCATTTAATATATATTATTTATTATTGTTGGAATATGGTTATGGGGTAACGTCATTATTTAAAAATAAAATCTCATAAAATAATATAAGTTTCTTGAATGAATATGAGTCTCAACATTGATCCTCCTTTTACTCACACCATTACTCCAATGTGTATAAAGAAATGCTCATTTAGTAACTACTCCATGATATATTTTAATGATAAATTATTTTCATGTTCTAATCTATATAGATATTCATTATAAACATCATAGTTTTTAAGTGTTTATCAAAATGTGAGTTACGAAATAAATGCACTCTACATTTCATGATCAATGAATTCTTGGACAATATATTTTTCAGCTCAGGGGCCCATAGAAACTCATATCTTCTAACGATTTATATTTCATACGTCTCTTTTATATTAAACATGAAATTTTTAATGGCATATATAATTTATATATTCACCACTATCATTACCTTGGAATAGTTCATTCTCTCTAGATGAAATAATTCTAAAATATTTTTGAATTACCCTTATTTATTAATGTATATTTTTCAAATACTATCTAAGTCAATGTGTCGATAATACCTAATGTATTTAGCTCCAAATAATCTAAATACCATACTAGCTATATCCCCAATAACTAATTTTTGTTTTTAAATAAATAATTTTCTTGAATCATCTGGGTATTAGAGTCATACATTTTATATTCATCATGTATTTCCAATTATTTGTGTAATACTAAAATATTGGTTGAGAATTCGACCCCATAAACAACATTCATTACAAAAGATGGAACATCTAATTTTATAAAATGAAATTATGAGATAAATATTTTGGTGATACTCAATAAAATTTTAACTTGAATCATTGAACAAGGAAGTTAGAAGTTGTGTACTTTTCCCCACTGACTTGGGGATCACCCTTTCTTAGCTGGTAGGTGAGTTCACCTTACTTCTTGTAACATTTCTTTACATACTTGGTAATTGTATTTAAATACACATATCTTACATGAATATTTTATTTTATACCCAATATATAAGATATAAACATCACATATATACCGATTAATACTCTAAGTCATATCCATTGCTTTCTTCTACTTTAATTTATTACATTTATTCTTCCATGGACATATCTTCTGACATGTGATGAAAATGAAATAATGTTAAATGACATTACTCAGTTATTTGAAGGAAATTGAGAAGGATAAATTGGTGATACAATTTCCACTAGCCTTTTTTAATTTTCTTATATTCTATTCACCATAATAACTAAATATTAGACATTTTTTAACTTTTTATGAACTGGTGAAATCTTACCCATAGGGTAATTAAGCATTCTATCTATATTTTTTTTGTTTTGGAATCTTAAATTAAATTAGATTAAGTGGGTGGATATGATATAATAATGGTATGTATAGAAGGATCATGATACACCTTTTATTTTAAACATATTCAATGTAATCATTACCTTATTCTTATCTCACTTTAGATTTTACTTGTAGGTTTTTTTGAAAAAGTGACAACATGTGAAACCATCCATATTATGATGTTTTTTCCACAAATCATTGGAAATTGATGAAAAAATTATTATGTAAATAACAAATGAATCATAAATGTTTCTATTGTAAGAATCTTTCTTACCCTCGCTTTCGTAGGCGGCTCAATAGGTAATAAGGATTCCAACACATTGAATTCCCTATATCATAGTACTATGCGCAAGTGCCTTTACTAAACATTGAAATTCATGTTGGATATGAAATATTATTTTTCATATATTTTTGACATTATATATTTGGAATAAATTTCAATTTTCAAAAAAATATACACTATAATATTTGTACCTTTATCTTTATTATTTATTAGACATTATAGATTTTATTAAATCATTAATTGTATCACACTATTTTATTGAAACCTAGTATCCCTCACTACTAGATTTTGAATACCCGGTCACTTGTGTATTCTAGTGGAAATGATTCTAAAAAAATATCCTAATAGTCCATGATATAGTGACACCAATACTTAGATAGTTTCAAGGTAGGCATCTGACTGACCAACAACATTAACATGCAACTCTTTAAACTTATGAGAGAAGTACTAACTTTAATAAATTATAAAAATGATTTACTAAATGCTTTTCCTATTATGTTTATATGATCTTTATTTGGATACTTCTTTTCATTCATCATTATTGAAGTAGACCCATCACTTTTTGAAGTTCTCTTCTATAGAAGGAGGCACCCTCAACTATGGCTACCAAGCACCCCATACACCTAATTTTTTTAAATCAAAATGACGGAAGTCATTGTGGCTTACTATTTCAATATTTATTTTTTATATAATATTTCTTGATGAATGAAATCTTTTTTCCCTGATATTCATGTACTATATGATCACAATAAAAACAAGAATATTCCATAAATAGAAACACATTCATCTGATCTAAATTTTACTTAAAATATTCTTTTTTGTTTATTATTTAATATTATTTAGAAAATAAGAATATTCAAAAAATAATGATAAAGATTCATAAATTGAATAAACAACATGAATGATATTGAGAATTTGATATTGGTTGTTTTTATTTTCCCTTAATGGATTAACCATAACCTTAAGGGTATAATACATGAGTAGTGTCTGAATTGTATCATAGTTTTGACCTCAGTTCAATGTATCCATGTCTCTCCTGAAACTTCACTTGGGATCAGTGTGGTCCACATCTTCATCTATATTCCTCACAATATAAAAATACCAAAATTTAGGGGATATGGTCTCATGAATTCATAATATGCATTAAATACATATCTATGGGGAATGAAATCCCTTATAAATAAAACAAGAAAGACAAGTTATGTGTAGAATGTCTATTTAATTAAATAATTATTACCAATAACCATATTCAATAATTAATTAATAAATAAAAAAACATAAATACATTGGTCTATCATCACTCAAGATCAGTGAACACTCAAATTAAATTCATAAAAAAAATTTAATACAAGATAAATTTATACTTGGGGTATTAAATGAGTTGAAATAATTATGTTATTTTTAATCCAAATAATTTATCTCACTTGATGCAAATTTTAATTTTTTGCTCCAACATAATTATTGAAATGTTTAAATTATTCCATGTTCCTAAGACAACCTAAAAAACCAATGAACATGGTTCTAGGAAAATTATAGACCATGAATGGGCTAAGAGGGTCAAGCTGAATTGACTACGCCATAGGTTTATAGGTAGAGAATGAACATTGTTGGAGCCTATAATATGGGAGAACAATGCATGATAGGACGCCAGTGGTGGGATGGAGGGTGTGCCTACTATGGGATCCTGATAAGGGGATGTAGAGCCACTAGAATTTGGCTAGTTTCAACTCAAGGACAAGTAATTGGACGTGAGGTTATCAGTATCTATAAACATGTGGGTGGTGGGGGGTGGCGATAGGGACACTGTGTGTAGTGTTATGGGATTAATTAATGGATTGGAAGTGTGATATTGGATGTGGCTAGTGTGATATGGTGGTGGTGGATTCTATGTGAAATGATAGGGTGGCATCTTCAAGTTGGGGTGGTGATGCTGGAGAGGCTGAGATGGTAGGGTGTGGCCGCTGATGAGACTACTTAGTGTTTTTAAATTAATAAGGGTTTGAAATTTCAAAATAGTGTAGACTTTAAAACCTATAGTAAAAAACCATTCTACCTGGAAACATGGAAATAACTTTTGAAAAATGAAAAAAAAACCATCATTGAAAGGAAAACACACACACACACATGTTTTTACTTAAAAATTATTATTAAAAAGATAATATCGATCTATATTATGATATTCAGAAGACCATATATCAATCATTCGATAAAAAAATGTATCAATATCAATACCGTGGGTGTCACGAACCAGGCCGGATCGTCATCCGACTCGGCACCCGACCCGGTCCGCGACATGGCCCGAAGGGCGTTCCCGATCCCCACGGGCTGGCAACTAGTGCCGGGCATCAACACAAACCAGTTGGGAACAGTTTATCCCACGACAAAGATAAGTAAACATAAACTGAACAAGCAGATAAATAAAGGAAAATAAATTGAACCACGTGGCAGCGAACAAAGGAATAAACAAAGAAACGTGACATACCTCAGGTGACCCCGTGGATCACCACGGTACGACAACCACACTCGCTCCCAAAAGAGATCCAAGACTGAAACTTGCAACTGAAAAGTAATGTAGGTGTGAGCACTGAGATGCTCAGTAGGAAAGCCAAAAACAACCACGTCCTATGCCTCCGCCTTTATTAAGAAATCCAACTATGCAAGTTTGAAAATAAGATATAATAAAATAATTTTTTCCCTTCTTTTCAAGTTCAAGTAATGAGTTTGCATTTTCAAATAAAGTAGTTCACTCTTACTACATTTTCAAAATAGGTTCCAAGAGTGCATTAACATTTCAAAATGAAAAGAAACCAGTTTGGAATGAAATGTGATTTTTACAAACAAGACATCAGGTATGAAACAACTAAAAAGGAAGTTACATCACAAGCAACATGTTACAAAAGAGCACTATGGGTAATCACTATAGGCAGCTAGAACAAGGGGGAACCTAGGGACCTCGTACCTCGGTGAAACGTGGCTTAGAAGACCACGACCCTCAGAAAACGTGGCTTAGAAGGCCACGACCCTCAGAAAACGTGGCTTAGAAGGCCACAACCCTCAGAAATTCATATGTTTAGTTAGTGTTGTTGCGTCAATCCTGCTAGACAAACCGGGACGAACCCCTGCCGTATCATCTAGCGTACTAGTCCTGGTCACCCACCTAGATACCCGGGTTTCCCATTGTGCTCTATTTAAAATGGTGGTGAGTTTTCTTTATTAAGCAATCAAACAAGTAAATTACACTTTCTTTATCTAAAACTCATTCAACCTTTCACCACCGCACTCCCTACTTAAGTGCATTCCCCCTCTTTACATCACACAATTACGCACAAGCCTTTACACTAGGCACATATCACAAACCACTCATTAACGCTTGCATCACATTTTTATTTTCAAATTTGGGGGACTGACTCAAAAGGGATTTTCTATTTTCGCAAACCAAATCTTAAAGTGCCAAACAGGACTCAATAGAGGTTTTTCTATTTCATAAAGCATTCTTAAAATTCCAAACATGATTAATTACATAAAGGGAACACTTTTTAAAATAAACCGACCAAAAGGCCAAACACCTTTGGAAATACACATTACCAATTCAAAACCACTTAAGAAATCAATTTTTCCAAAAAAACACTTAAGACCAACGGCTTTGAAATACATTTCAATTTACCAATACAAGGCATAATAGTTTCTAGGAACCGCAATCAAATTCCATAGCATGTATATATATATAGCATAGTGTGAAACATATTTTTAAAACAGTCAAGAAATTATGAATTTCAAATTAAAAGCTTAGGCACAGGGGACCTACCTCAAACATGTCGCTATTTGCCGATGGCCACTCGAACCGACACTTGGCGCACACACACCCATGCATTTATACATATATATATACACACCCCTAGCTGCATTGCACATATTCCCCGCGCCATGAGGGAATATGTACAAAGAGGGCATATATATATATATATATATGTCTTACCCTATGCATGTACGTGTAGGGTACTTCGACACCCGCGGCCCAAAACCATCGCAGCAAAGTCCAACACACTACACATGTAATTTAATAAAACAAATCAAACAATAAAATAATCTATAAAACATTTCAAAATAACACAACAAAGACTCACACCAATTACACACTCAACTTCATGTTGGGAAACCACTTTGAAACCAGATTTACAACAAATAGGCATTAAAACATACCTTACATAATTTAAAAGAATTTACAATACATATTGATGAATTCACAACAAAACACAGGCAAACCCCAATTCCATTTTGAAAAAAAAACGCACAATAAAAACATTTGAAAATTTCATCTACATCACCCACACAATTAAAGAAACCACCAGAAAAACTTTCCAACCCATTTGAAAATACGCCGCACGACTAAAACAATGAAAACCCACTCAAATTCTCATTTATGACAGAACGCATACCGACACTACCCCAAAACACCAATTGCGCCCCTTGCACACCCTAATAAAGTAACTGCACAACTTACAAAATTTTAAATAACAAACTCCATGATTTATAAAATAAAATCACATAACACAACATAAGTTTTCTTCAAAAACACACCCAATTTTATACAAACATGCTATAAAATATCAAAGGCATAATAAAATTCTTTAAAACCAGTTTTGCACCAAACGGATCAACCATAGAACACAAAATTCATTAAAGCAAGTAAAATAATTCTCCAAATAAACACAATTCGCACTCAAAGAATTAAATAAAAAAAACATCCTAAATTAATTAAACTAGCAAATTAATTCAAACAGTGCTTATAAGAGGAAACACTTACCATCGATGTCGAAAGCCCCGAATTTCGAAGCGAAACTCCAATCGTGCACCAAACGCATCACAAACAACATCAAATAGCCCTAAATCAAAAAAAAACCACACAAAAAGAAAACAATGAAATCAAACTCCAAAGGAAAACGAACTAAAACCCTAGCTAAGAGGAAAACGAGGGATACCGAAGGGAAGGGGAGGGTTCGGCCAGAAAGAGTCTGTTCGCCGGAGGGAGAGGGGGAGGAGGCGCCAGCCGAAGGGCCTGCTGGAAGGGGGTGTGCGGGTCCGAGAGGGAGGGAGGCAGTGGTTGCGGGAGGCGGCAGGGGACCAGAGACGGCAAGGGGGGGGGGGGGGGGTCTCGGCGAGCGTGGAGGACGGAACGACTAGCCGGAGGTGCGGCGTGGCCGGAGCGGGAGGACGGGACGACGACGAGGGCGGCGGTCGGATAGGGAGAGGGAGGGGGGCCGACCGCGAGTGGGATAGGGAGAGAAAGGGGGGTCGTGTAGGGTTAGAAGAGAGGGGGAGAGATGTGCGCAACGCACAGAACAACAAGGAGAGAAAAAAAACAAGAAAGGAAGAAAAAAAAGATGAAAAATATATATATTAAATAAGACATGAAATAAAATAAAATAAAATAAAATAAAACAAATAAGACTTCAATAAATAATAATAATAAAATTAATAAGGATTTTAATAAACTCCAATAATAATAACTTAATAATAATTATTATAAAATAAACAATGATAATATTAATAATAATAATAATAATAAAAATTATGATAAACTTTATAATAATTATATAATTAACCATAATAATAATAACAATTATCACCAATATTATAATTATTAAAAATACATTATTAATACTCGTTTTCATAATTTGCCTTGAACACGAGGCAGGCCGCACAGTGGTCTGGCGATGTCACATGGCTTCATTTGTGCCTTTCCAGTGCGTCGGACTTTGCGAAGCCAAAACAATCGCTTATCAGAAAAAGTGCACAAATTTCAACTCAGGCTCGACTCGCAATCAAAACGAGGATTGATAAAGTTAAAATAATTAGAATAGTAAAATTCTTGAAATGGGGTGTGACAGTGGGGACCGTTGTGATTCCCCCTATATGTATTTATTAAAAATATAATTTTTCTTCGGATTAATTCATTAAAAAATCACTCTGATACTAATTGAAGGTACCTTGGAAAAATATTTTTGTAAATGGTCTATGGATTTAAAATTTTCCTTTCCAAACAGATGTAAATACAATGTATCCAGTGATATGAAACCCGGTAAGGAAACAGAGGAGCCCATGTGAAATATTTAAGCATTAAAATAAAAAAACATTTACCTTATATGATCTAAAGTCTCTCTTTAAGATCGCTAATCATTAGTAGTCATTGTTGGATAGAATCAAAGATCTATCCCTCTATATAGTCATCATTTACTTTTAAAGTTTTTGAGAGCATCAATAATTGAAATATAGTTGCTACTATGGAGATTCGATGATGTATTAAAAATACGGATGTCGTTTCATTAAACCATGAAGGAGATATGCGAAAAATTTCATAGAACAAGCACTTCTCTCTAATGGATGTTGGTGGGAAGATAGAAGATCCCTAAAAGTCATGTAGTGAATGGTAACCTATATGAGATCCACTTCCTTCTTATAAATCGTGGGTCAAAATACCTATAAATTGTTCCATTTCCACAAAATATTTATTGCCCACTAAATAAGCTATAAATGACATCATATGAAAGATTTACTAAATAAAAAATATAAATTATATTTTTATCACTTACGTGTAATATAAAAAATATTTTACATGATAAAATTGATCCATTATCTAGACTCTTCATTTTTGTAAATATTAAATGATCCTTGAATATTAAAATATTATACGTTCATATAATATTTTTTGATGTATTTACTTTAATAATTGTAAATTAATTGAATTTATAAATTCAAATTTAATTATTATATTCTTGAATAATAAAGAATTTATTTTTTATATTGTTATCATATATTCTAGGACATCACTCGGACCCTGTAGAGGGGCTCACCATGTCATATACTCATATTCAATAGAATATGACCTAATTTTAAATACGTTAAGTGTGTGACCCTTTAGGATCTTATCTCGATAGAAATGAATAATATTCACATACCAGGAGTGGATTCTAGAAACCCATCAATTCCCTAATGAATTAATGTTTAGTCAAAACAATGAAAACATTTCTTATGAACACACAATGTGTAATATAATGACTTTTTTATCATGATATCTCATAATTAAGGAAGCACACATTGTTTCACCATCATTTATTTCTTTATTGTTCATTAAACTAACTAGAAAAACATACCTTATTCTTCCATGGACATTGATGTTGTAAACATTTTACCATCCTCAACAACTAAGCCCATCATATTACGTCTTTTAGGAAGTGACAATTTTTTTCTTGATTATTCAATCAATTCCATACTACCAATGATACACCCAACACAAGAAACATCAATATGCCATCAATTACATAGTTTTAATCTTGTATCAAAGTAAAAAATAAAATAATATAAACTAATAATAATCTAAATTTAGGAGACTATTACACGTGTTCTGAAATAGGAAATACCAATGACGCCTGAATGATGTTGTGTTCCTATTGCTAAGTCATCCTTGAAGATCTCATCAATTCAAGATCACCAAGTGTTAAATTCAAGACAATAAGTCTCAATACTTATGATCCCCCAGAATATGGTGGGCTGACATCATCTATGTCTAGTTAATATAATGTATCTAGACCGTAAGACATTGTTTAATATTAATGTCAGAGTATGTTGAGGTTCTTATTATAGCATGAGAACTAAAATAACTATTTGATAAGACAAATAATCTTTGAACATTACCATGTATTGCGAATATTAAATAATATAAACACCATTAAGGTAAGTGTACATCATAAAACAATCACTGTATACATGATAAGGTAATAAAAAAGTACTATTTAAGCTGGGTCTAGGGAACCCACTATTACAATAGGAGGCGAGTGTGACATTATTGTTTGGACTTAGTTAGTTCAATAATAATTTTTATAAGTTAAATTTTATTTGGAAATGATTGTATACCACTCAGATATAGTAAATTTTGAGGCTTAAAATCTTTGGTTTACTAGTTTTTAATTTTTTTAATACATTTTAGTATTTTTATAATCAAGGAGAAACATTGTGATTTAAATATAGTAAATGACCTTCAAATATTTTATGGTTCTTTAGATCATGAAATGTAGTGTTCAACATTGGAAATAAGTTTGGAATGAATCATATGTGTTTTTTAGTGAATTTAAGAAATTAATTATTTAATTAATCTAATAGTGTACATGTAGTTTTTCTGTCTTAAAGAAAAATGATGATAGCGTATATATAAAACCTCTTATTAAGACCATTTAATTATAGTATTACATAGGATACAATGTTAAATTTAATTTCAACATAATTGTTTTATTGGGTTTCAGGCCCCACCCATGAATAATTTTCTATAAATAAAATTCCAATCTTAAAATCTTCATTTTTCAAGATGATCATTTTGAGGAAATAAAAAAAATACATAGAGGTGTTTTTGTAATTGTCTAAAGGTAAAAGTATTTCATAATCCATTATTTCTATAACAAAATTTCTCTTTATTAAACTTTAATACAAGATATATTAAATAATATTACACTTAAACAACCTAAAAGGCCATGAAGTGTATTATCTTTAAGAATTAAGTACATAGCATAACATCTTGAACATGGGATACAACAATATTATTTAAAACTTCCTTTACATTCTTCTAAAATTCAATGTCTTTTAAAACTACATGAGATAACTTGGGGAAATAAAGAAAGGGGTGAGCTATAAATCCTAGAAATGGAATAATCATGGAATAAGGTAATAAATTTTAGACAATATTATTATCAATGGGGAATAAAATGAGTGAGAATAATAAACATGAATAATAAGGATTGTTATAGAATGATAATAATTACATGGGAAATATGGAAACAACTTAAAACACTACATCATACACATGGGTCAATGAAAGCTGTCAAGGAATCATGATAAAAATGTACCATAAAAAACTAGGTTTACTCCCTATCCCAACATTATGTCACATGAGACTAAACATTACCCAATGCATTGGAGAGTTATATAATTCTTGGCGCACCCATCACTTTAATTTCATTCCCATGATTAAGTGTTTCACATAGATAATACAACATGGATTCATTCCTCAAAATATTTTATTCCAATATCAAGGAATGTGTAAAAAATACATTTAAGACCCAATTAAAATAGGTATAAGTTTATAAAGTTGAATACCCTTTATCATGAATGGGTATGTAATTTATTACATAATTGTTTTGGCATGAAAAACCATGGTGACATTTCAGCATCATAACAGCATAACTTGAACATTAATAAAATGGTTGATGTGAGAAAAAAGGGTCTCTCATAGTTTAGAAATAAAATATAAATTAATAGATACATGGAAAGAAAAATAATAACATAATAAATTTTATATATAAGTCAGAAGATAATAAAGAAACTTGAATAAAAAAGAGAAGGTGATGTTCCCTTACTTGTGTGTGTGACTCCAAATGTGTGAGGGGAGCTTCTTAAGAGCTTGGGGGCACAATGGGAGGACTATAGAGAGGGGAGGTAAGAGTAGGGACATTATATTAAATTTTTTTGTGAACATAAATGGGACCTTGGGTGGTTTTATATATGAAATAAGCAGGGATTTATTTATTATTTCTCAAACTTAGGATTTGGAATCTATATAATAAAATAACTGAAACCACAAACCTTCCCATAGTGTTTTTGTAATGGACCGGACCTCTCCGGTCCATTACTTTGTGAAATTTTGGTGTGGGAGGTGTTCTAGGAGGTCAAGGGGACTTATCCCCAACACTTTGCCAATTTTCCAGTTCAGTGAACAGTGTTTCCAGTTTTATGAACAGTAACCGATCAGTCTCACTGATCGGTCTCACAGATCAGTTTCACAGATCGGTGTGATAGATCGGTTTCACAGATAGGTCTGACAGATTGGTTTCACAGATCGGTCTGACAGATCAGTTTCACAGATCGGTGTGACAGATCGGTTTCACAGATTGGTCTGACAGATCGGTTTCAAAGATCGGTGTGACAGATCAGTTTCACAGATCGGTGTGACAGATCGGATTCACAGATCAATCTGACAGAGCAGTTTCACGGATCGATGTGACAGATCGGTTTCACAGATCGGTGCGACAGATCGGTTTCACAGATCGGTGTGACAGATCGGTTTCACAGATCGTTCTGATAGATCAGTTTCATAGATCGGTGTGACAGATCGATTTCACAGATCGGTCTGACAGATCGGTTTCACAGATCGGTGTGACAGATTGGTTTCACAGATCGGTCTGACAGATCAGTTTCACAGATCGGTGTGACAGATCGGTTTCACAGATCGGTCTGACAGATCAGTTTCACAGATCGGTGTGACAGATCGGTTTCACAGATCGGTCTGACAGATCAGTTTCACAGATCGGTCTCACAGATCGGTTTCACAGATCGGTTTCATGTACAGTAACGGTGGGTGAACAGTGTTTCCACACTCCTACAGTTTTGCCCCTTTTGACGTTTCCTTTGACTTAAAATACATTTAAAGCCTTATTTTAAGGGATCTTAAGGCCATTTAAAATGCCATAAATCCTATATTAATTATTCCTAAGGCTTGGAATGTTTTACTTGGTCAAACCGCGTGGGTTAAATGAGATCCGTTTTTAATGGAGAATTAACCGGATCTTAAACTGTCACCCCATTAAATCTTAAAAAGGGACGAGATATCATTTTACCTTGTTCTTTCCATTTTTTCTCAGCTAAGAGACGCTAGAACCTTTCAATTATTTCCGTAGGAGTTGCACAATCAATCTTTACTCCTAGGATTGGTTCTGCTCTGTTTTGGATGCAACCGAGCCCTGTCGATCAATCTTCGATATAAGGTATGTTGTATCGTCGTTCTTTGGGGTTCATCTTCTCCTATCCTCTTTTACATAATTATACCATGTATTCTCAAATATTCTAATGGGTTTTCTTGGGGTTGGTTGGTACTGTCATACCGCAGCATCCTCCGGTGGATGCAGTTGTCGCGAGGGGAGGATCGTGACTTGTTGTGTGGATAAAGAACGCGAGGAACTGTTTGAGGTAGGGGATTCATGGCTTCTCTAATTGTATATGTGCAATCGTAGAATTAGCATGATTTATCCCTTTGGATCACAATGAAATTGAACTAATTAAATACTTGAACTGGATTAAAAGAATTGGTTGATCGCATGTTGTTGCTTTATACCGTGATAACGGTTTGCCTCATGTTTTCCTAGATATAGTGATATCTATGTTTTCTTTGATTTGTTGTTCATTCATGATAGAAATTGATAACGAACGTAAAGCTGGAATTAATTGTTAATTAATTGGATAAAGATTAAGAGGCATGTAAATTACTCTGGTTATTGCAGTTATTGTTGTTGTTCTAAATTGAGGATAATCAAATTAGGGAAGTAAGCATGGTTATTTAATTGTGATAGCTTGCTGATTAGGTATCCGGGATTGGAACCTACGAATAACAAATCTGCCAATTCAATATGGATTAAATAACATATTATGTGGGAATTTCTAAAGGGGTTCTGAGTTACCCTCTTGTTTGCTAAAGGGTCAAGGGCCCATGGTTGTGATTGTTGTTTTTCCTGCTGCTTGTGCTATGATGTGAGCCTGGATGGTTGTTGTGATATGTGGAGGCATGGAGGCCTTGTGGTTTTGGTAGCAGATGATGCCTAGAGTGGTGAGATGCATTAGTTATGCATGTGGGTGTCGGGGAGGACACCAGGGGTGATGGAATGGGATGGATGTGGTTGCTGGATGCTTGTGGTTTTATTTGAATGTTAATCTGCTTTGCTTTTCCCCACTGCTCAAGGCAGCTGGTCTTGCTACCCTTCTTCCGAAGGAGGCGAAGACGCGCGGGGTATGCCACGTGCTTTCCGTGTTTAGCCTCTCAAGGGGGAATGGGTATATGCTCTTTCTATAGGCGGCAAAGACTCGACGGGTAGTATATCTACTCACCGTGTTGAGCCTCCTTTGTGTTTAGAAGCATAGGATGCTTTTTCTAGAATGCCTGGGAATGTGGAAAAGTAATTCTGTAATGAATGTTTGATTAAATGGTGAAAATCCATGGGGATGGAGATGCTGGAATTTAAAGGTGATGTGAATCTTAAAAAGGAGCAGTTGTTTTTGAATGTGATGCCAATTCAGTTTAATGTGGAATTGTTCATTCTTAATTAATGTTTAAATAAATAATTAATGTACAGTGGAACTGATAAAATGAGAATGGAGTAATCTAATAAATCTCTTCAAATGTTTGTGTGTTTATAGGATACCTAGTTTTAGAAGTAGCAGCCTGGAGTCTGAGAGACGTTAGCTGCAGTTGTATCTAAGACTAGGTAATGCCCATAGTGTGGATGTGAGTTACTTATATATTCTGCAATTTTTGTGTTTCTATACGCTACTCCACCCTATTGGTAAGGGCAACTGACACCCCGGGGATTCTGAGCCCTGGGGGGGTGTTTTCCCCAACATTCTGATGGGAGGTTGAATGGCTGACTACCCCCTTTGGCTGTTCTCTCTTCTCTTGGTAGATACTTGTGCCATGAGGCACAATGGTTAGTTACCCCATATATGTGTGTAGAGGGCTGTAATGGATTGTGGTTATTCACACACATATATTCTAGATATAGTATCCTACGGACTACTATAGGTGTAACGTGTATAGGCTATGATGGATTGAGGATCCTTACTCGGCGTATGGGCTGTAATGGCTTGAGGTATTATACCCGACGTATGATACACGTTATGCGAGCTGTGGTGGCTCCCGGAAATTACCTGGTTACTTTTGGTTGTGAGGACGATGTGGTGCTTTGCCCAAGTGTCTGCGGGCAAGCCTTTGTGGTGCACGAGGTGCAGATTGTGGAGCTTAGCCCAGGTGTCTGCGGGCAAGCCTTTGGAGAGAGATACACAGGACGTATGTCGTTGGGGCAAAGCGGAAAACCAGTGGGGAAGTAGTAGCAGGGTACCCTTGATATTCTTTACTATATGCTATATTCTTTTATGCATTACTTGGTGAGAGTAGCCATGGTGAGGTTGGGAACATAGTATACCTGTTTAGGTGACGAGTTAGTTTCACTTGTTTTTCACTGGGCTTTAGCATGCTTTCTTTAATTTTGCACGAGAGGCTTGGGGAGGATCCTACTAAGTATACTGTTATACTCACCCTATGTACATATAAACAGTTTTTCAGGTCACTTGGAGCAGGTTGGAGATCAAGCTGGTTACTACTAGCTTGCGGTTGGAGGAGGAGCTGTTTGGGCTTGTGGTCGCTGTCGTTTTACTTTCTTTTGGGTACTTTTAGTTTCCCCTTTCAGTTGTAGTACTTTTTCATGACATTTCATATATGTACTTGGTTTCCTTTTATATTTTAGTTCTGAGTTGGAGTTTATTGGAGTCTATTCTATCTCTCTCTTCTGCATGTGTTCTCTTAGAGGGTAATGCCTCCCATTTGTATGTTATTATATCCTCGGTGCTAGTCGCCAACCCAGGGCCTACTGGAGGTGGGACTCGGGGGGTCATTATCTCCCTTTTCACATTGCCGGCCCAGGAGGGGTACACTTTGTGGGGAGGGGGTCGTGACAGAGTGGTATCAGAGGTCTGGTTGAGGGATAGGATGGAGTTTGGAGTCAGGCACGGGTGAGGATGCATGGGATGGTAGGGAAACCGTGTCATTCATGTTTAGAAAGTGGGGTAAACACTGGAGACCGGCAGAGACATAGGCTTTCAGGGCCCCCTATGATCTGTTGCACGGACCTTTAAGTTTACAATGGCTACTAAACAAAGTGATACTAGTTGCAGGGTAGAGACCTAGGAAAGGATCATGCATCATTATTCTTTGCGCCTGTGTTTGAATGGGTAGACCTTGGGATAGGTATCCTAAAATTAATAAAACAAAACAATTAATTAATTAATGTTGAGTCTTCCATATTCCAGGCTTAGGAGCTCTAACGGTTGTTATTTTACAGGTATGGCTCCAGGTCGAAGTCCTCGTCAGGTTTGCGCAGAAGGTGCCCAACAGGTTGTTCCAGCAGATCGCCGCCAGGTAGAGGTTGACGACGATGACACTTGGAGGAAGACACTACGAGAGTTTCAGCACCAGAGTCTACAGAAGTACGAGGGATCTGTTTCAGATGCAGTCACAGAAGACTGGTTGGAGGAGGTCGAGATAGGCTTCAGTTCGATTCGTGCTCAGAAAAAACACTGGGTGTCCTTGGTTGTGACGATGTTGCGTGGAGCAGAGAGACAGTGGTGGTTCTTGTTCCTCAGGGATCGTGAGGTGTCAGCGATCTCATGGGAGGAGTTTCGAGACAGGTTTAGAGTCGAGTTTCTTTCTTCGACTGCGAAGGCGTCCAGTCACCAGGAGCTTCTTACCCTTCGATAGGGGAGCTCCAGTGTTCGAGAGTTTGGAATTCATTTCAGGAACCTTCTACGATATTCTTCAGACCTGTTACCAGATGAGGAGGCTAGGGCGAGGCATTTCGAGGAGGCTTTGCGTCCAGAGATCCAGTGCTAGGTTACCCCATTTATGCTGAAGACATATCTTGAGGTACTGGCGAGGGAAGAGATTGTTGAGAGGAATTTGGCTAGGACCGGATCGTCACGAGATGGGAATCGTCATGATTCCTCACGAAGTAGAGCTGTGGTCCGGGGTTCCCGGTTTTCAGGATAGAAGAGTTTCCGTTCACCTGGGGGTAGGTCCCATCCCTTCCCATCTCGTTTCTACGGAGGCAGCAATTCTCAGGCCTATGCCAAGGGATCAGGCGCTTGCTTTTCTTGTGGTGGTCGTGGTCATTATCAGCGGGAGTGCCCGACTTTTCAGAGCAGTCATCGTGCACCAGGCGCTCCACTCCAGGTTCCTCCATTGAGGCAGTTCCAGCCGAGGCAGCAGCAGCAGGTTACACCAGCTTTAGATCACCAGAGGGTAGATGGAGCAGGCAGAGGACAGCCCCATGACGCTCCCCGTCCTCAGAGAGTAGAGCGCGGCCGTGGTGGTGGTTGTCATTAGGGTCAGAGAGGCCGTGGAGGTGGTCATGGTCAGCTTCATGCTCTTGCATTGCCAGCTCCAGGCGAGCTAGACGTTGTCCGAGGTACCCTTTGCTTGTTTTCTACCTTGGTGTATGCCTTGTTTGATTCAGGAGCAATACACTCCTTTATATCCCCTACCCTTTTCCACACTTTGGGACTTGAGGTAGAGAGGCTTCTAGTGCCCTTGGCGTTGACTACGCCAGTTGGAGGTCGATCTAGCTTGTTTGAAGTATGTAGAGACTGTGAGCTAGTGTTGGGGCAACACCGCTCTTGGGGAGATTTCCTATGTTTACGAATACAACCATATGATGTCATACTCGGCATGAATTGGTTGTATTCGGTGCAGGCTATTGTGGATTGCTACAGGAAGAAGGTCGTTTTTGTTGATGAAGATGGAGAGGAAGTGGTGTTTTTTGGTGAGAGAGATCCTCGAATGAGTCATAGACGACTTCCTTCCTTATCATCCATGATGGCTGGGATGATGCTGAGTTCTTCAAAGGTTCAACAGTTGGCGTTTCCTAGGGTCGTAGAGGAGTACCCTGACGTCTTTCCAGGAGAGGTTGTATCCTTACCCCCTCGACGAGAGATCGAGTTTGGGATCGAGCTACAGCCAGGAGCATCCCCTATCTCTATGTATCCATATAGGATGGCCCCTTCTGAGTTACGAGATCTACATATACAGCTCGATGGTCTGTTGCAGTGTGGTTTTGTTCGGCCAAGCGTGTCACCGTGGGGTGCACCAGTTTTGTTTGTGAAAAAGGCTGACGGCAGTTTGCGGTTGTGTGTCGATTATCGTCGATTAAACAAAGTGACAATAAAGAATCGCTATCCTCTTCCACGGATTGATGACCTATTCGATCAACTGAAGGGTGCAAGTTGATTCTCAAAGATTGACTTGTAGTCAGGATATCATCAGATGCGTGTAAAGGATGAGGATATCCCGAAGACTGCTTTTCGTTGTCGTCATGGGCATTATGGGTTTGTTGTAATGCCATTCGGCGTGACGAATGCTCCAGCTGTTTTCATGGGGTTGATGAATGCTGTGTTCCGTGAATTCCTGGACAAGTTTGTTGTGGTTTTCATCGATGACATCCTTGTGTACTCCACATCTGAAGAAGAGCATGCAGAGCATCTACGAGCCGTTTTGGGAGTTCTTCTCCAACATCAGTTGTTTGGGAAGTTGTCCAAGTCTGAGTTCTGGGCTCGAGAAGTTCTTTTCTTAGGGCATGTTGTGTCCCAATAGGGAGTAGCTATGGATCCATCAAAGATAGAAGCAGTAGTGTCTTGGGCAGCCCCCAAGACCGTGTCAGAGGTGCGAAGTTTCCTTGGTCTCACAGGCTATTATAGGAGGTTTTTACCCAATTTCTCCCAAGTTGCGACTCCTCTGATAGCTTTGACCAAGAAGGATCAAGCGTTCATGTGGACTGATCAGTGTCAGGTAGCATTCGAGTATCGAAAGGAGAAGTTGGTAAGTGCTCCTGTTCTTTTTCTTCTAGCTGAGGGAGTCTAGTTTGACGTCTTCTGCGATGCTTCACATCTGGGGCTAGGCTGTGTTCTCATGCAGCAAAGGTCAGTTGTTTCTTATGGGTCCCGAAAATTGCGTCCCCATGAACGCAACTACGCCACCCAAGATCTTGAGTTGGCAGCCGTGGTGTTTGCTCTGAAGTTGTGGAGAAATTACCTCATTGGTGAGCACTTTGTGGTTTTCACCGATCATAAGAGTTTGAGGTATGTTTTCTCTCAGCGGGACTTGAACTTGAGGCAACGTCGGTGGATGGAGTTCTTGCAGGAATACGACTTTGAAATATCATATACACCTAGAAAAGGGAACGTTGTAGCTGATGCACTAAGCCTAAAGTCACGTAATGATGTTGTGCGTGAATCTGGTGATTCATGGAGAGTGATGGAAGAGCTAACAGCTTTGCATCTTGATATAGGAGAAGTTGGGGGTAGAGGTTGTCTTTTCCAGATGACGGTGCAGTCATCCCTGATGCAGAAGGTGGAAGAGTCTCAGTTGGGTGATCCAGAGGTGGAAGTTTGGAGATACAGAGTTGTTTGTGGGGAGGCCCCTGATGGTTGGTCGAAGGATGAAAAACACCGAGTGTTGTATCATGGAAGGCTTTTTGTTCCCTTGGATATGCGCGAGACGGTTCTCCGAGAGTTCCATAGTTCACCCTTGGCAGTACATCCTGGTGTGACGAAGATGTACCGATCCTTAAGGAGTCAGTTCTGGTGGCCTGGGCTAAAACGTATGGTTGCAGAGTGTGTGTCTTGATGTTTAGTCTGCCAGAAGGTGAAGGCCGAACACCGTGTTCCTGGTGGTCTTCTCCAACACATAGATATTCCTCAGTGGAAGTGGGAGGACTTCTCAATGGACTTTGTTACAGGTTTACCTTTAGCTCCGGGAGGACATGATTCTATATGGGTGGTAGTGGATCGTTTAACTAAATTGGCCCACTTCATAGCAATCAAGGAGTCGAGCTCAGTGGAGGTTTTGTCGAGGCAGTATCTGGAGGAGGTGGTGAGGCTTCACTGAGTTCCTAAGACGATCATTTCTGATCGAGATCCTCATTTTACCTCTAGGGTGTGGATAGGTCTCCAACATGCTTTTGGTTCTCAATTATTCCTTAGTACTGCTTTTCATCCTCAAACGAATGGTCAGACAGAGTGAACAATCCAGACTCTTGAAGACATGTAGCGCTCTTGTGTTCTTGATTTTGGAGGTTCATGGACAAAGCACTTACCCTTGGTAGAGTTCGCTTACAATAATAGTTTTCACTCTACCTTTGGTATGGCGCCATTTGAAGCCCTGTATGGCCGGCCTTGCCGTTCTCCGTTGTGCTGGACTGGGGTCGGAGAGTCAGCAATTCTCGGACCAGAACTAGTGCAGAATACAACAGATATGGTATAGGTGATTCGTGAGAGGATGAAGACAGCACAGGATCGACATAAATCATATGCTGATCAAAGAAGGAGACCGTTAGAGTTTAATGTTAGGGATCATGTGTTTCTGAAGGTGACTCCCCGTCATGGGCAGCGAAGGTTTGGTCGTGGAAGTAAGCTTTCTCCCCAGTTTGTTGGGCCTTTCGAGGTGTTAGCTCGTGTTGGAGCTGTGGCATATCGAGTAGCACTTCCCCCTCAGATGAGTCGGATACATGATGTTTTCCATGTATCATAGATCCATCGTTATCTTCATGATGAATCTCATGTTATCGATTGGGGAGAGATCGATATTGACGATGATGCAACCTTCGAGGAGCGACCTGTGGAGATCCAAGACCGCAAGGAGAAGGTGTTGCGTGGGCATTCTATCCCCTTAGTTCGTGTCTTTTGGCGACACGGTGGTATGGAGGAGAGTACCTGGGAATGTGAGTCACAAATACATGCTCAGTACCCAGAGTTTTTTAATGTTTAACTCCTTTCATGTAATGATGTCTCCTCTCTGGTTAGACCTTTCATGTTTTATTTATGTACCTTTGATGTGATGTTATGTTTTAATTGTTTGGGTATGGATTGTTTGTTTCCATACTATCAGATGTCGTAGTTTTGTTCCATATTTTGAACAACTCATGGTGGTTTTCCCCTGATAGGTATCTTATGGGGTGGTTGTTCGGACCCCTCTTTTCTTCTGGGTTGGTTTTTAATTCTCGAGGACGAGAATGTTTTGAGAGTTATCTAATGTAATGGCCCGGACCTCTCCGGTCCATTACTTTGTGAATTTTGGTGTGGGAGGTGTTCTGGGAGGTCAAGGGGACTTATCCCCAACACTTTGCCAATTTTCCAGTTCTGTGAATAGTGTTTCCAGTTTTATGAACAATAACAGATCGGTCTCACCGATCGGTCTGACAGATCAGTTTCATAGATCGGTGTGACAGATCGGTTTCACAGATCGGTCTGACAGATCGGTTTCATAGATCGGTCTGACAGATCGGTTTCACAGATCGGTGTGACAGATCGGTGTGACAGATCGGTTTCACAGATCGGTCTGACAGATCGGTTTCAAAGATCGGTGTGACAGATCAGTTTCACAGATCAGTGTGATAGATCGGTTTCACAGATCGGTCTGACAGATCAGTTTCACGGATCAGTGTGACAGATCGGTTTCACAGATCGGTGCGACAGATCGGTTTCACAGATCAGTGTGACAGATCGGTTTCACAGATCGGTCTGACAGATCAGTTTCACAGATCGGTGTGACAGATCGGTTTCACAGATCGGTCTGACAGATCGATTTCACAGATCGGTGTGACAGATCGGTTTCACAGATCGGTCTGACAGATCGGTTTCACAGATTGGCGTGACAGATCAGTTTCACAGATTGGTCTGACAGATCAGTTTCATAGATCGGTGTGACAGATCGGTTTCACAGATCAGTCTGACAGATCAGTTTCACAGATCGGTCTCACAGATCGGTTTCACAGATCGGTTTCATGTACAGTAACTGTGGGTGAACAGTGTTTCCAGATTCCTACAGTTTTCCCCTTTTGACGTTTCCTTTGACGTAAAATACATTTAAAGCCTTATTTTAAGGGCTCTTAAGGCCGTTTAAAATGCCATAAATCATATATTAATTATTCCTAAGGCTTGTAATGTTTTACTTGGTCAAACCGCATGGGTTAAATGCGATCCGTTTTTAATGGAGAATTAACCGGATCTTAAACCGTCGCCCCATTAAATCTTAAAAAGGGACGAGATATCATTCTCCCTTGTTCTTTCCATTTGTTCTCAGCTAAGAGACGCTAGAACCTTTCAATTCTTTCCGTAGGAGTTGCACAATCAATCTTTACTCCTAGGATTGGTTCTGCTCTGTTTTGAATGCAACCGAGCCCTGTCGATCAATCTTCGATATAAGGTATGTTGTATCGTCGTTCTTTGGGGTTCATCTTCTCCTATCCTCTTTTCCATAATTATACCATGTATTCTCCAAGATTCTAATGGGTTTTCTTGGGGTTGGTTGGTACTTTCATACCGCAGCATCCTCCGGTGGATGCAGTTGTCGCGAGGGGAGGATCGTGACTTGTTGTGTGGATAAAGAACGTGAGGAACTGTTTGAGGTAGGGGATTCATGGATTCTCTAATTGTATATGTGCAATCATAGAATTAGCATGATTTATCCCTTTGGATCACAATGAAATTGACATAATTAAATACTTGAACCGGATTAAAAGAATTGGTTGATCACATGTTGTTGCTTTATACCGTGATAACAGTTTGCCTCATGTTTTCCTAGATATAGTGATATCTATGTTTTCTTTGATTTGTTGTTCGTTCATGATAGAAATTGATAACGAACGTAAAGCCGGAATTAATTGTTAATTAATTGGCTAAAGATAAAGATGCATGTAAATTAACATGGTTATTGCAATTTTTGTAGTTGTTCTAATTTGAGGACAATCAAATTAGGGAAGTAAGCATGGTTATTTAATTGTGATAGCTTGCTGATTAGGTATCCGTGATTGGAACTTACGAATAACAAATCTTCCAATTCAATATGGATTAAAGAACAGATTATGTGGGAATTTCTAAAGGGGTTCTGAGTTACCCTCTTGTTTGCTAAAGGGTCAAGGGCCCATGGTTGTGATTGTTGTTTTTCCTGCTGCTTGTGCTATGATGTGAGCCTGGATGGTTGTTGTGATATGTGGAGGCATGGAGGCCTTGTGGTTATGGCATCAGATGACGCCTAGAGTGGTGAGATGCATCAGTTATGCATGTGGGTGTCGTGGAGGACACCAGGGGTGATGGAATGGGATGGATGTGGTTGTTGGATGCTTGTGGTTTTCTTTGAATGTTAATCTGCTTTGCTTTTCCCCACTACTCAAGGCAGCTGGTCTTTCTACCCTTCTTCCTAAGGAGGCGAAGACGCGTGGGGTATGCCACGTGCTTTCCGTGTTTAGCCTCTCAAGAGGGAATGGTTATATGCTCTTTCTATAGGCGGCAAAGACTCGACGGGTAGTATATATACTCACCGTGTTGAGCCTCCTTTGTGTTTAGAAGTATAGGATGCTTTTTCTAGAATGCCTGGGAATGTGGAAAAGTAATTCTGTAATGAATTTTTGATTAAATGGTGAAAATCCATGGGGATGGAGATGCTGGAATTTAAAGGTGATGTGAATCTTCAAAAGGAGCAGTTGTTTTTGAATGTGATGCCAATTCAGTTTAATGTGGAATTGTTGATTCTTAATTAATTTTTAAAGAATTAATTAATGTACAGTGGAACTGATAAAATGAGAATGGAGTAATCTAATAAATCTCTTCAAATGTTTATGTGCTTATAGGATACCTAGTCTTAGAAGTAGCAGCCTGGAGTCTGAGAGACGTTAGCTGCAGTTGTATCTAAGACTAGGTAATGCCCATAGTGTGGATGTGAGTTACTTATATATTCTGTACTTTTTGTGTTTCTATACGCTACTCCACCCTGTCGGTAAGGGCAACTGACACCCCAGGGATTCTGAGCCCTGGGGGGGTGTTTTCCCCAACATTCTGATGGGAGGTTGAATGGATGACTACCCCCTTTGGCTCCGCTCTCTTCTCTTGGTAGATACTTGTGCCATGAGGCACAGTGGTTAGTTACCCCATATATGTGTGTAGAGGGATGTAATGGGTTGTGATTATTCACACACATATATTCTGGATATAGTATCCTATGGACTACTATAGGTGTAACATGTATAGGCTATAATGGCTTGAGGATCCTTACTCGGCGTATGGGCTGTAATGGCTTGAGGTATTATACCCGACGTATGATACACGTTATGTGAGATGTGGTGGCTCCCGGAAATTACCTGGTTACTTTTGATTGTGAGGACAGTGTGGTGCTTCGCCCAGGTGTCTGCAGGAAAGCCTTTGTGGTGCACGAGGTGCAGATTGTGGAGCTTAGCCCAGGTGTTTGCGGGCAAGCCTTTGGAGAGAGATGCACATGATGTATGTCGTTGGGGAAAAGTGGCAAACCAGTGAGGAAGTAGTAGCGGGGTACCCTTGATATTCTTTACTATATGCTATATTATTTTCTGCGTTACTTGGTGAGAGTAGCCATGGTGAGGTTGGGAACATAGTATACCTGTTTAGGTGACGAGTTAGTTTCACTTGTTGTTCACTGGGCTTTAGCATGCTTTCTTTACTTTTGCCCGAGAGGCTTGGGGAGGATCCTACTGAGTATACTGTTATACTCACCCTATGTACATATAAACTATTTTTCAGGTCACTTGGAGAAAGTTGGAGATCAAGCTGGTTACTACTAGCTTGCATTTGGAGGAGGAGCTGTTTGGGCTTGTGGTCGCTGTCGTTTTACTTTCTTTTGGGTACTTTTAGTTTCCCCTTTCAGTTGTAGTACTTTTTCATGACATTTCATATATGTACTTGGTTTCCTTTTATATTTCAGTTCTGAGTTGGATTTGATTGGAGTCTATTATATCTCTCTCTTCTGCATGTGTTCTCTTAGAGGGTAATGCCTCCCATTTGTATGTTATTATACCCTCGGTGCTAGTCGCCAACCCAGGGCCTACTGGAGGCGGGACTCGGGGGGTCATTATCTCCCTTTTCACATTGCCGGCACAGGAGGGGTACACTTTGTGGGGAGGGGGTCGTGACAGTTTTCCCAAGGATTCTTCCAAATTGAATTATTTTTAATTATTTTATAAGTCCATGAGCCCTAATTAATAAAATAATACCATTGCTTATGTAGAAGTGTGTCATATTCTTAAAGAAATGATTTTAAGGACTTAAAATATATTATAAGTTTTGGAGGATTCATAATTTCTTTATAAAATAAATACAATAAAATTATATTCAAATAATTTTAAGGGAAAAAATATATTTGATATTTTATACCCTTTATAGTATTTATTACTTCACTTTTAGGACATTATGATGTCATAATACACTCTCTATATTTATACAGAATTTATTTTTTACCCCAAAATTTAATATCTAAACCAATTATGAAAAAATCATCATTGGATAATTTATATGTTCTTATTCCAAAATTAAAATTAATTTTATCTAAATAATTTTCTCATTATGTGAAATTTTTACTTTAAAAAGTAGATATTTATTAAGAAATGTTGGGTCTTTTAAAAACAATTAATTTTGAACCCTTTTAAAATTATATTTAAATCCATAAAAAATATATGGTAATTTATGTTTAATAAAAATTATTTAATAAAAATATTTTATTAAAATAATATTTATTTAAAAAATCCATTATTTCATCAAAATAAATTCCATAATATAATTTTCATGTTACCCAAAAATACTATTTGTGTTTTATTATATCAAAGTAAAAAATCATTTATAAAGTAACAATAATAGAATGAAAATATATTAATTATTCTAAAAAAAATAATGTACATGGTCAAGGGAAAATCCAAGCGATGCTCTCTCCTATAGAATATCTAATAAATGGGATTCATAGGGTATGGTTCTACTGGTTGAGTCCCTCACATCCTTTTTATATGTCAATTGGGTTTGTTAAAACCCAATATTTATACAAATCATGTGATAATTTGATCAAAGACTATATGATCAATGATAATGATTCTTAAAATCCATTTAATTTCAATAGGACATAATGAAACAAAATAAGTGAATGTGTTTTCTATATCCATATTTCATAGTAAAAAATTTAATTAAATCACAAGAGAAATTTTATTTATAATAGTCTGGGTCATTACAATCCTCCCACATTAGAAATTTTATCCTCAAATTTTTCATTTCCCACACTAAAATAGATGTGGGTAACTCTGTTTTATCACTTCCTCCAATTTCCACACTGCTTCCTCAAAATATTAGTTTCTCTACAGCATTTTTATCAAGTTGATTATCTTATTTCGTAGATCTTTGTCTCTACGATCTATAATCTTCAACGGATGCTCTTCATATGAGAGATCACTCTCTAATGGAACCAACTCTTGATTAAGAACTTGTGAGGGGCCTGGTATGTACTTTCTCAATATGTATATAAAAAATAAATCATGTACTTTAGATAGGTTAAGTGGAAGTGATAGTCGGTATGCCACTCCTCTCATAAAATCAAAGATATCAAAGGAGACGATGTATTTTGGACTAAGATTTACCTTATTCCTAAACTATTTCACTTTATTCCATGGAGATATGAAGAGGAATTCCATTTCTCCAACATCAAACTCTAGGTCTCATCGATGATTTTCAGTATAGCTATTCTATCAAATCTAAGCAGCCTTGATGTGATCCTGAATGGTCTTATCCTTTTACACCATTTAATCGACAATTTCAGGACCTATCAGTTTTAGTTCCCCAACCTCATCCTAGTATGTGGGTGTTCTGCACCTATTCCCATAGTTGGCTTCATAGGGATCCATTTGGATTCATGAGTGGAAAATAATATTGTAAGATAACTTGACCAAAAGAATATGTTGATCCCACCCTCCTTTTATGTTAACTGAGAACGCTATAAACATTTCCTTAAGTTTCTGGATAGTCTTCTAAGATTGCATATATATTTGGGGGTGATAAGTCATGATGAGGTTCAACTTAGTTTTTAGATCTTGTTGGAGTCTTTTCCATAACATGGAGAAGGATCTCGGATCTCGATTAGATATAATTGATAGTAGAACTCTACATCCTCACTACTTCACTAATTTATATCCTTGAAAGTTGATCTTATTATAAGTCTTCTCAAATTGAAATGAAGTGTGTAGTATTTTTATGATGATCCAACACATCCTAGATAACATTGTTTCCATTGTATTTCTTTGTAAGTCTTGTGAAAAAATTATATGGTTATGTTTTCCTATTTCCATGTCGGTTTGGGTAATGGTTGTATCATCCCCTAATATTTTTTCTTTTCTTCTATCACTTGCTAAAATACAAGATATATTGATGTATATTCTGAAATCTCTTTCTTCATATTATCCAACAAATAGTTTTCTTGGAAATCTCAATACATTTTTATGCTGCTTGGGTGGATGGACAGGGTTGAGCTTTATACATCATAAAATAGTTCCTTCATTAACTCATGATTTTATGGAACACAAAGTATTGACCAAAGTCTCATAACTCCTTCTTCATTAACATTGAACCCCAAGGATTTACCTTTTATTATATTTTCCACATTCTTCTAAATCCCTACATCATCACTTTGAGAATCATTTATCACATCTAGAAGATATAGTTTAACAATCATTTGTGAAAGGATTGATGATATTTTTTCCATTATTATTCCCATTTCCATCCTTTTAAAATATAAGAATATATGATCCCTCTCAATTCTCATCAATTATAGTATTCTTGGATCTTTTCTATTTAAAATGTCTTCCACTTTTTTTTCTTTCCCTGGATGGTAGTGAATTGAGTATTCACAGACCTTGATCATCTCTAATGATCTTAGTTGGTTCCTATTCATCTCTTTCTGTGTTAATATATACTTGAGACTTTTTCAAGCCATATATATTTCATACTTCTCCTCAAAGAGATAATGCATCCATATTTTGAAAGAGAATATCACTGTATCCAAATCCAGATCATGAATTGGGTAGTTTTGTTCACGAACATTCAAGAACCTTAAAGAATAGGCTATGAAATTATCATTATACATTAACACATATCCCAAGCCCTTCTTTGAAGAAATAGTGAACACCACAAAAAGATCTCCACTTATTGGTAGTGTGACCACAGGTACAATGATAAGACTAATTTTTAGATCCTTGAATCTCTATTCACATTCATAATTCGACTAAAACTTGTATCCCTTCCAATTAAGCTTGGTTAGAGGGTTTTACAATCATGATAAATTTATCACAAATTGATGATAATACATTTATAATCCAAGCAATGTATGGATATATGTCATAGATATTGGCCTCAACCATCTTTCAATTTCTCTTATCATTTAAGGGACCATTGAAATTCCATTTCTTATAATGATATTCCCCAATAATGATACTTCCTTTAACCAGAACGAACATTTTTTGTAATTTTCATAAATCTTATCCTTTTGTAAGGTCTTTATCACAATACTCATATTATCTTCATGCCCCTATTTGATTTTATAATATATTATAATATCATATATAAAGACTAACGAATATTTATTAAGGTAATCTATAAATATTCTCTTCATTATGTTTGTGAGTATTTCTGGATTAATAGTGAGTATAAAAGGCATCACTATGAACTCATATTGCTCCTACCTAGTACAAAAAGTAGTGTTAGGGACATATTCCTTACTCACCCTAACTTGGTAATACCCTGACATTATATCCAACATGGAGAAGTATTTTTCTCCATGTAGCTGATCAAACAAGTCACCAATCCATGGTATAAGTTACTTGTTTTTTATCATGATATTGTTCAGCTCACAATAATCAATGAAAAGGCACATTGAACCATCATTCTTCTTGACGAAGAGGACTAGTTCCCCCAATGGTGCGCCACATGGGTGTATTAAACCATTATCCATATTTATCATAAGTTGTTTATTCATCTTCTTAAGTTCCACAACATCTATTTAATATGGATTCTTAGATAATGGTAACAACCCATATATAAGATCGATTGAAAATTCAGCCTCTCGACTATGAGGAAGACCCGATAATTCTTCAAGAAACACATCATTGTACTCCCTCACAATAGGCGTGTCTTTGAGGATGATTATTTACTTAGAATCAATAAATTGAACTAGATAAAATTTCTCATAGGGAAATAATATCCATGTTTGAGATAATGGTGCTAAAGAGAATTCATCATTCTCCGTGAACTTGTACAGAATCTAGGGGCAATTATCAATACAGAGAGTGATTTCCTTCTCAGGGAAATTTAAGTTGGATCTATATAAGGAAGTACAATCCATTCCAAAAATTCATCAAATTCCACCCAAGTGATTATCATAAGGTTTGATGAAACTTTTAGTGCACAAATCTTGACAGGGGAGGAGATATATACTTGGGATGCATTAATGTCCCTATTTTATGATCTTACTGAAAAATATAATTCCATTCTATGCGGTGGTTCTTGAATTGTTCTCCGATAATTTTGTGATTCAAAGTAATTAGAGAACCATAATTTAAAAGTAAGTTCTCTATTATTTAATGAATAACTAGTGTACCTATCACAAATTCATTGTTGGGATCCACCTCAATAGTTGTAATAGAAAAATATCTCCCTTACTCCCTTGGAGGTTGTTGGTTGTCTCCAATATCCATTTTCTTAGTGATGTTATTTTTAAAGTTCCTTGGTTACATTTTATTGAAGTAATGAAAAATGTGTTGAGGTTTGATTGGATCATTCCTTTCCTCTATTGAATTTGTGGGTTTCTTATATAGGAAATTGTTAGCTATGTGTCCTTAATTTACATACTTACCTTTAGGAAAATTTTGTGGTGCTTATTTCCACAAATTTTGACTAGTGAGATGTTGAAATATCATTGAACTATTATATTTCTTCATAATTCTAGAAAAATTAAACTCAAATTTCTGTTTCTTATTCACTTAATACAATTGAGATTAACTGATCTCTATTTAGACCTTAAGGGAATGTCAGACAATTTCCTCATACCTATCAAAGTCATGGATCGCTATGGATTTTCTTACAATATGTTTTATCCCCCCAAATAATCATTCAACATTGAATTCAGGGGTAACGACAAATCTGGAGGCATATCATGCAAGTCTTATGAATTTTTTCTCGTATGAACCAATAGATTCATAATCTTTTTTTCTTGAGGGAAAGGAAATCCCATTCCATTATAAGACAGAGAGTGTGGGGAAAATATTTATTAAAAAACATTTTCTAGAATTTATTCCACCCATCACTTCAATATCTTCCTCAATATTTTTATTCTTGATAAAATTCCCACACTGATCTGATTCTCCCTCCATATGATAAATAACCAGTGACACCTTTTTATTCTTATAACAATTAATGATGAAGAATATCTTCTCAATGGAGTCGATCTATTGTTCCAAAATTAAGGGATCATATGATATCTATAAATTCAGAGGCCTTTTTCTCATAATGGAATCAATCAAAGATTGTTATATCTTAGGAGGATTTGGAAACTCTTCTTTGTATAGGTTTATATTCAGAAATTAAGTCAGTATCGAGTGTATCATCATGATGTTTTTGATTATTACTCTAATTATGTGGGTAACTCGTTGGGGTAGTCCTCAAATTTACCGTCACATTGATTGTTTCCCCAATTCCTCCTATTTCCAGCCATTATCTAGAATAAAGGTAAAATTAGGTATGATTATTTTTAAACTATTAAACACATAAAAGGAAATTAAATTACATTAAAGGGATGTCATATAAATAACCTTTATTTACTTATGTATTTCTAGGATTCAATCTATGCTATCCATGATCTATTTCATAAAATATATTTTTATGGAAAATTATTTTTGTTCCATTAATAATGGACCATAATGACCTTATTATTTTACAAAATCATATCCCCTATGAGTCTCAATCTAAGTTCACATTAATGAATTTTTTATTGTTATAAGTTACATCGAGTAAGGCCCGACACACCTTGTCAGAGTTGTTACCCCTAGGTACATCTGTGCGAAAACCACATCCACTTGTAGTATCCAGACTCATATATATTTGTTTGATAAACTATTTAATCTATACTTAACAAAATTTAGGGATGTTTTATTATACCTAGTCTTATTCCTAAGTCTTTCACTAGAGTTTTCTAATCCTAATACCAAAAATAACTAAACTTTTCCTTTAATGATAACTATAACAACCTTGATCTTTATTGCACATCAATACATAATTTATTACATAATATTACAATTAATAAAACCCATAATATCAATAATTCTAGTGTCTTCTTTAATTAGGTACATATAATAACATCTTGAACATGTGATACAACAACATTACAGAAAACTTTCATAACATGCTTTTAAAATTCCATGGATTTTAAAACTGCGTGAGATAACCCGGGGACATACATAAGAAAGGTGTGAGATATAAAGGCTATAAATGGAATAATCCTAGAATAAGGTAATACATGTTGCAAAATAGGAATATCAATGGGTAAAAAAAAGAGTGATAATCATAAACACGAATAATAAGGCATGGTATAACATGATAATCATAACAAGAGAAATATGGTAACAACTTAAAACAATACATCATAAACATATGTTAAGGAAAAATAGTAAGACATAATTTTGGAAAATTTCCATAAATTAATCAACTCTAATCCATTTCCCAACATGTAATATCTTGATATTAAACATTACGCAATGAATTAGAGTACTATATAATTCTGGGCATACTCATCACTTTCATTTCATTCGAATTCGTAAGTGTGCCACATTGATCATACAACACGGATTTGATCATCTTAATATTTTATTCCATTATTAAAGAGTGTGGAGTAAAAAAATGTATATACTATGTATAATATGTATATTTATATAAAGGTTAACATGCTTGATATAAAATTTGAATGGAATAACTGCACAATTGTTTTGGCATGGAAAAATATGGTGGATTTTCTACGGCATAACAAAATCACACAAAAATTCCTAAAATGGGTTGATGAGAGAAAATTTTGTATATAATAATTTAGAAAATAAAATATTTAGTAATAGGGACATGTAAATACATACCCAAATATAAGTAATTGGAAATATAAGTCATATGATAACAAAGTAACTTGAATAATGAAGATAATGTGAGGATCCTTTATTTGAGTGTGTGACTCCAAGTGCTTGAGAGGAGATTCTTGAGAGCCTTTAGGGGATTTTAGAGGACTCTAGATAGGCAATGTAATATTTAGGATATGATACAATTATTTTAATTGAAGATAATTGAGAGAATGGGTGGGATTATATAGTAAATTGGTGGGGATTTCTTTATTATTTCTCAAACTTAGGTTTTCGACTCTATAATAATAAAAAAAACCACAAAACTTACCATGTATTTCCCATTATTTCTTAAAAATTGGAGTATTTTTCATTAGATTATATTTACAAGGGCCTAAATAAATAAATTAATTCCCTTTATTATGTAGAAATGAGTCATACTCTGAAAGAAATTATTTTAAAACATTAAAATATATTATTTGTTCTAGAAGATTCATAATTGATTTATAATGAAAATAAAATAAAGTGAAAATAAAATTATTTTAAATTGAAAAAATATATTTGGTCTGTGATACCATTTATATTATTTATTATATTAATTTTTTATTATTATCATGTCATAATACACACCGTATATTTAAACGATATTTAATTTTTTCCCAAAAATTCGACAATCTCAAAAAAATATGAAAAATTCACCATTGAATAATTTTGATGTTATGATTCCATAAATAATATTCATTATATATATATATATAAAATTTTATAAGTATTTTAATTTTAATTTTAAAAATAAAATCAACATTTATTATGAAATTCTAGGTTTTTTGACAATAAGAGCTTTCAAACACTTATAAAAATTACATTTGACATCATAAAAATAACATGATCATTTATATTTAATAAAAATTACATAAAAATTACATTTTATTAAAATATTATATATTTAAATAATCCATTAATTCATCAAAATAAATTTCTAAATTGAATTTTAATGTTTCATAAAAATACTTTTTGTGTTTTATATTATCAATGAAAAAAATATAATGTTACAACAATAGGATAAAAATATATTCATTATTCTATAAAAAGTAATTTACAAAATAATATTTATAGGTTATTGATACATCAGATTAATACAACAGTAAATTCCATAAGATTAATGTGCATGACGGTGAGACTTTGATGGGGTGGTTCAATAAATATGGTTTGGGTCATGATCTATATAAGCTTGAACTTATCATATAAATGTTTTTTCTCATGTTTAAGTTGTTAGATCTCAGCTTGGGATTTGTCCAGGGAAAATCCAAGTGATTATATCTCCCTCAAAATCTATAATAAATGGGATTTATAGTGTAACACCCCAAGATTTCATAGTGTGTTATTTCTTCAAAATAATTCAATAACTTGCACTACACGCAACACCGAGTTAAATTGCACCATGAATTACCAAAAAAAAAAGCCATTAAAAGAGGTCATGAATAGCATTAACTACATTTTTAACTTTATATAATCTTTATAATTTTAGAATCCATATTATGAGTTTCTTAGTCATAATGCAAGAACAGATTCATTTTCAGTATTGCACTTTTATCAAATTTTGATAGTGAAACCTTTTTAAATACAATATTTTAAACTTTTTGACTAAATGGAGACATCAAAAAATTTAAAATGAAACATCCCAAGCTTCCACGGTACGCTTTCCTTTGAATAAAACAGTAGCGTGTGTTGTACGCAACGTCGAGTTTTAACACACACCACAACCGATCAAACTAGCCGTTATGAATAGTAATACCTACTTTTTGAAATTATATATATATTATATTTGAAAATGGATTTCATTTTTGGATTCGGAATATCGAATTTAGCCTAAGGTGAAATTTTGGTACATTTCGGATAACTTTCATATTTTGATGAATAGTGAAAATTACTAAATTTTAATTAAAAACAACTTTTTTAATCAAAATAATTAATAGTGATAAATTATGAATTTGAGTGGTTTTAAAGTATATTTAGAATATATTTTTACCACTTAATATAATGTTGGTCATTGGACATAATTTTACAATTAAACCGAACATAAACAAATGTCAATCTTTTGATAGTTATTATCTCTTAAAAACACGCTTTTTGTTTTAACAGCGGGAATTAATTTTAAATTAATTTCTGCCACTTCTGTGTTTTGAATTTAGGAAAATGGATTCCATATTTGGAATCAGGATGTTCAAATTGTGTAAATAGGTAACTTTTATTTTTAGACATTTTGAATAGTTACTGTGGTAAATATTTTATTTACCATGGTTAAAGGGTAAATCCGGTAAATAAGGGTTAAAAAAAATAATATTATAATAATGAAAAATTACCCTAAAACGTGTCCTAACCTTATTGGTGGACACATACCCGACCATGGGCATCCTTGGGTCAATTTGGGGACCCCTTGGAGCCACTTGTATGTGGTAGGGACACTTTATATTAATAAAGTTAAAATAAAAATAAAAATGGCATAAGCTTACATCTTTTAGAAGAACAATTTTTACATAGGGTTATACATGTTGGATTTTCTATTATAAATATTCATTAGAAAGATAAAAAGATTTCCTACATAATGATATTTTATTTATAATTTTTAGACATTATATAATTTATTTTATTTATGACACAATGATGATGCAGTAATTACTAAAATAGTGAAAAATAAAAATAATTGATCTTATAAATACCCAAATAATTATAATATGAACCTTTTAATGAATTAAACTAATTTTCTATGATAATATGATATATTAGGATTGATTTAATGGACTTTGTTCGAAGTAATCAATCTGTTAGGACTTTCACAAAAATCAACTATTGAATAGTGTCAAAATTGACATAAAAGAGTTCTTAAAACAAATATTATATTATTAATTGATATTAAATTCCTAAAAATCTAAGGTTCGGCCAAGAGACTTATATTATGATAGTTTAATCATTAATGGACCACTTGGGGGTCGCTTGGATGTATATAGTAAGTTTATTAACCATATTATATAAAAATACAAAGAGACATTGTAAAAGTGAAACTAATTAACTTAGAGTTAATACTTAAAGATAAGGTTAATATAAGTACCCAAACCTGTCTAAATTCTATTGGTTGAGTGGTTTTCGACCTATCCCCACCTTAACCTTTGAATAGTCAACTTTGGAGCCATTAGAAACCGAATATGAATTTATTATAAATTAATATTTCTAGCTTTTCCAAAGGTGCCCCTCACCCCTCTTATAAAAGGGCACTCCTTCTTCTCATTTCTTCACACCTCTAAAGCCTTTTGGTTCGGCCAAACTCTGCCCAAATACTCTCCCAACATCCCTCACTACAACCTAGAGGCCTTAGTTTGATTAGAAAGCCAACCTAAGGAGCCCTTTTGATCAAATCAAAAGGAAGAACCCGAAGAAGAGGTAATGATTTCACCACCCTTTTCTAATTTCCATTCTTCTTCCACTTCCACTTTCTTTGTTCTTACCATTCTAAAATAATAACTCCAGTATATCACATATACTGTGATGTTATTATAATTATGGTACAACCATATTCAGTATTCTATCCACCCTTTGAATAACATGTCACCATACGTGCGTACGTACGGCTTACCGTCTCCACGTCGTGGTGTAATTGTTATTCAATATATTATTATTTGGATGGGTATAATAATGATGTGTAAATCATGTAAATAATAAATATAACATGTTAATGATTCTGTATATATGATATACCATCCATTTATATATTATTTTAATATCAAAAGAATGATATTGTCGCTCGTGCGTACGTACGGACTACCGTCTCCACGAACGCGATGAGATTCATTCTCCATCGTATCCATTCAAGTATAATTATCATTTGATGATTTAAAAATGATGTTTAAGGACTAGATATCATTCTGGATATGAATAATATACAAAAACCATGGCTTATGTAACAAAACATATAAAAGAAAATGAGTAAGTTAACTCCCGAAACGACGATAATTCTAAGATATTATTAACAAATCAATGTTAAAAGATCATATATGATATCATATTATTATATATGATTCTTGTATAATTTAATAACAACTATTTCACCATTATACAGGAGGTTAACCTACCCCAACCAAGGAAAAGTACAAGGTAAGGGTTATTTCACAATCTCTTCATTATCCGAGGTTGTTTATACGTAATAGTCTACTGGGATCTCTTTATCATCCACATCCATGTTTCCTAAAAATGAATTTCAAAACATTTTTGCTATTTACTAAGATATTAGTTAAAGTCATTTATACCCTTGTTTGACTTTTTATAAGAGGTTTATAAAGGAATCTTTCCATCGTTTTCCAAACAAGGTGATTTTTAACCTTTTCGACAAAATTAAGGTAAGAATGTTCTTTTAACTTATACGGTGGCTGCGGCTATTTACCACCGTTATAAAATTTTAAAAGCTTCCCTTACAATCTTACAAAGATATTTTCAAAGTAAATGTTTTATTTTATAATTATGTGACTTTTAAATTATTTCAAAATGAATATTTTAAGAATTTTGGAAGGGTACTCTTTATCAAAATCAGAATTTTAAATGTTTTAAAGATTTATCTTTCTAAATATTTTTAATTAATGTCCATGTCTTCAAAATGGTTTTTAAGGATTTATTTATATGGACATGAATGTTCTTAAAAATTTTAATTCCTTTTAAAAGTTTCAAAGTGGTATGGGACACTTTGATTCAAAAAGCTATTTTTAATTACTTCCTTTATAAATGTGTGACTTTTAAATGATTTCAAAAAAAGAGATATTTCTCTCAAATATTTTTGATTTCATCTATGTCAACATCCTTTGATGGATTTTATGCTTATTTGAAGTTGATTTATTATGATACAAAACTTCTATATTGTATTGAAGGTTTTGTGATATGTTTGACTGTGGATGTGCTATTTTTATAACATTCATAGTTTATGGTGAAATTATTGACATTTCGTATGCTAGTTTTAATACGAATGTTTATGTTATGTTTAAACCTTTTCATATGGGAATGCATTGGACTTAATAAGTGACGGGTGGAGCCCGCTATAGCTCCTCGATGCATCGGTAGGTCTCATGAGACAAACTAGTGTCTTGGCACAAGGCCTTGACAAAATCTTATTTGTAGTCTTGGCACGAGGCCTTGGCTATGTGGTTATGATAGTCTGGCATTATGCATTCCAACATTATGAAAGTGGTTATTTATTTTTGCATGTGATTATTCGATTAGTGGAATATCCATGTGAATAAGTAAATGGCATTATTTCATTTTATTTATGCCATACCATGTTGAAAGTTCATGTTTAAAAGGCTTTTGTTTTAGTTATACATTGCCTTAAATGTTTATTCTTATTGATGAAAGTTTCCGCTATATTGTTATCCTTACTGGGCATTTGAGCTCACCCCTTTTCTATGTTTTATTTTTCCCAGGAAGTGAAGATGTAAGTTATGAATGACCTGCAGGGATATTATGAGGGGATTGTAGTGTGGACTGTGGAAACATTATGTTGTTGTAGTAGTTTTTGATTTTATGATGTAATGTAAAACTTATGAATATATCTAGTGTTTCCAAGGCTACTAAACCAATCGGTCTTTCGGGATTTGATCTTTCTTGTGATCATGCCAATGTTATGTAAGTAATGCACCGACTCTGGGTAGCTGGGGTCGGGGCGTTACAGTTGGTATCAGAGGAAGTTTAGTACAAACCTTGGAAGCTAGATTTAGATAAACTCTGATTAGAGCACGTAGACCTAAGATGAACTTTGAGGATTAGTATAGAAGAACTTCCTAGAATTTTGGTATTGTAGAGATTTTGTGAGTTTTCCGAGCAATACATCCCTGTCTGGATACGAGCAGGTAGAGGCGGCTCTGGCACAGATGTACCTAGGGGTAAAACCCGAAAACACCGCTTTGAGCTAGACTCGAACGGGAACTGGTGCACGACAACGGGCCTTGCTGCACTCTTGGTTACGACACTCCCGGGGGATATGCTTAGGATAACTCTCACTTTCTTTACAAATCATTATGAAGGGTTTATGATTATATACTTCCTCAAAGAAAACATTTTTATGATTATGGATTATATCCATAAATAGTTCAATTTATGTTAAGTGTATGGGATTATGTATTTTGATTCATAAACTGATCTAGTTTATGCCATTGTTTAGAAATGGCACCCAGTAGAAGGAATGAGAACTCCGGAAATGCACATGATCCAAAGAGAAGGAAGGATCATATCTTTCATGGTCTTAAGCTAGAATTTATAAGAGAAATAGTCTCCCATGTATTATCATCATATGAAAAAATAATATCATGTATTGATAAGATAAGTAAAGAGATTACTGAGTCCTATGGCTTTGAAGGGAAGCAAGAGAAGAAAAGGATAGAAGAGATAAAGATGGATAAAGGGAAGAGGGAAAAGAAGAATTTTCCCATATGTGGTAACTGTGGAAAGAAACACCCTGGAACTTGCCTGAAAGGAATGGGAGTTTGTTATAAGTGTGGAGGAAAAGGGCACAAAGTACATGACTGCAAGGGTGATAAAATGGTTTCAAATGTACAATGCTTCATTTGCAAGGAGTTTGGACACTACGCAAACCTATGCCCCAGTCATCAGACTATGCCTCAAATGATGCTATTGGATAATAATCAAGTTATGATACTACCACAGATGAAGAGGAATGATTAGAGTTCTTATGTTGATTATGTCAATTGAGTGTTGTATCAACAATGTACTTGTTATAATAATTATGGAGTATATAAGGATTGTACTGTAGTACTATTTCATTAAGGACTTGAGATTGTGTGGAAAAAAGAAAAGTGACTCAATAGCAGGATAAATTTTTGGAAAATATATGGTTGAGAGAATGATAAACCATAATATAGTTCTGATACCAAGTTAGTGATTTTGGAATAATACATGATTGTTTTTTATTGGATATTCTTGACTACCTTGGAACTGATTAATGATCTGTATATTCCATTATTTTTGGGGTTTAAAACATTTTTGGATTGATGAGGTATATCCAGCATTCTATATGGAATAAGGGAGCATGAATGTAATCAATAAGGAATATGGTAATTCAGGATGTTTCAGTGTATTAAAAGAATACATGATGAAGGTATTCATATGCTATTACGTGGTAAAAAGGATCTACATTATTTTTAACTTCCTTATAAATGTTGGACTGTGAGTTTGGTCAGAAATATTTTGGATAAATTCTAGTTTGAGATTAATTTTGGATGGCCATAAAAGGACAACCCGGAGGTCGGGCGGCAACCCGTCACGTCCGGCATGGCCGTGAGACTTGAACCCGCAACCGAAGGGCGACAAGGGTGTATCACCTACCACTGGCCCACGAGATGTCCTGGATTAAATAATGCAGTTTTTATTAAAAGATCTTGTAGATGAATTATAAATTCGTTTATTTTGTAACCCTATACGAATAGTGTAAATAGATTTTTTTTACATTCTATTATCTTTTAGAGTGAAAGATGAGTTTGTGGTAGAAATTTATTAATGGATAAAACTCTAATTATAAAGTATGTATACCTCCTTATGATCTTAGCCAATCTAATAAATAAATTCCACAACGTTAAGAAAAGGAACTTAGAACAAAAATGTTTTCCTAGATGGTACCTTAAATCATCACAAATTTATGGCTTTGAGATTTTTGGCCTTCTCATAGCCATGTTCTCTACCACTCTCCATCAGATAATTGATGGTTAGATTTCTCTTCCATATCCATATTTTCCTACATGGAACCCTAGTATGTGTTATTTTCGGTAATCTTCATACTTTCCACTCTTTATTTTAAATAGAGGCCCCATTAATTCATTTTTTGATGTGGGATTTCAACTAAGATATTTTGAAACGTCAAAAATGTGTTATCCTAATACCCTATATTTTGTTGAACCGATGGTACTTAAAATCATCATAGATTGATGAGTTTAAGGACCTCAATTTTATACTTGTTTGTGATTGATGACCTCAATCACTACCTATAAATATTTACGTTTTTCCTCCAATTATATGTCTCTAATTGCCACCAATGTTCTCCTAATCGAGATCATAATTTGGTGGTGACCCTTTCATTTATCTTTTCCTCATATTAAGACTAAATTTTAGTAACCCAATTTCCGATGTGGGTTTTCCCACAAATATATTTTCTACTTTCAACCTTTTATTTTCGAAGAACAATTTCAAATTGCGAGGACGCAATTTATTGAAGGAGGGGAGAATGTAACACCCCAAGATTTCATAGTGTGTTATTTCTTCAAAATAATTCAATAACTTGCACTACACGCAACACCGAGTTAAATTGCACCATGAATTACCAAAAAAAAAGCCATTAAAAGAGGTCATGAATAGCATTAACTACATTTTTAACTTTATATAATCTTTATAATTTTAGAATCCATATTATGAGTTTCTTAGTCATAATGCAAGAACAGATTCATTTTCAGTATTGCACTTTTATCAAATTTTGATAGTGAAACCTTTTTAAATACAATATTTTAAACTTTTTGACTAAATGGAGACATCAAAAAATTTAAAATGAAACATCCCAAGCTTCCACGGTACGCTTTCCTTTGAATAAAACAGTAGCGTGTGTTGTACGCAACGTCGAGTTTTAACACACACCACAACCGATCAAACTAGCCGTTATGAATAGTAATACCTACTTTTTGAAATTATATATATATTATATTTGAAAATGGATTTCATTTTTGGATTCGGAATATCGAATTTAGCCTAAGGTGAAATTTTGGTACATTTCGGATAACTTTCATATTTTGATGAATAGTGAAAATTACTAAATTTTAATTAAAAACAACTTTTTTAATCAAAATAATTAATAGTGATAAATTATGAATTTGAGTGGTTTTAAAGTATATTTAGAATATATTTTTACCACTTAATATAATGTTGGTCATTGGACATAATTTTACAATTAAACCGAACATAAACAAGTGTCAATCTTTTGATAGTTATTATCTCTTAAAAACACGCTTTTTGTTTTAACAGCGGGAATTAATTTTAAATTAATTTCTGCCACTTCTGTGTTTTGAATTTAGGAAAATGGATTCCATATTTGGAATCAGGATGTTCAAATTGTGTAAATAGGTAACTTTTATTTTTAGACATTTTGAATAGTTACTGTGGTAAATATTTTATTTACCATGGTTAAAGGGTAAATCCGGTAAATAAGGGTTAAAAAAATAATATTATAATAATGCAAAATTACCCTAAAACGTGTCCTAACCTTATTGGTGGACACATACCCGACCATGGGCATCCTTGTGTCAATTTGGGGACCCCTTGGAGCCACTTGTATGTGGTAGGGACACTTTATATTAATAAAGTTAAAATAAAAATAAAAATGGCATAAGCTTACATCTTTTAGAAGAACAATTTTTACATAGGGTTATACATGTTGGATTTTCGATTATAAATATTCATTAGAAAGATAAAAAGATTTCCTACATAATGATATTTTATTTATAATTTTTAGACATTTATATAATTTATTTTATTTATGACACAATGATGATGCAGTAATTACTAAAATAGTGAAAAATAAAAATAATTGATCTTATAAATACCCAAATAATTATAATATGAACCTTTTAATGAATTAAACTAATTTTCTATGATAATATGATATATTAGGATTGATTTAATGGACTTTGTTCGAAGTAATCAATCTGTTAGGAGTTTCACAAAAATCAACTATTGAATAGTGTCAAAATTGACATAAAAGAGTTCTTAAAACAAATATTATATTATTAATTGATATTAAATTCCTAAAAATCTAAGGTTCGGCCAAGAGACTTATATTATGATAGTTTAATCATTAATGGACCACTTGGGGGTCGCTTGGATGTATATAGTAAGTTTATTAACCATATTATATAAAAATACAAAGAGACATTGTAAAAGTGAAACTAATTAACTTAGAGTTAATACTTAACGATAAGGTTAATATAAGTACCCAAACCTGTCTAAATTCTATTGGTTGAGTGGTTTTCGACCTATCCCCACCTTAACCTTTGAATAGTCAACTTTGGAGCCATTAGAAACCGAATATGAATTTATTATAAATTAATATTTCTAGCTTTTCCAAAGGTGCCCCTCACCCCTCTTATAAAAGGGCACTCCTTCTTCTCATTTCTTCACACCTCTAAAGCCTTTTGGTTTGGCCAAACTCTGCCCAAATACTCTCCCAACATCCCTCACTACAACCTAGAGGCCTTAGTTTGATCAGAAAGCCAACCTAAGGAGCCCTTTTGATCAAATCAAAAGGAAGAACCCGAAGAAGAGGTAATGATTTCACCACCCTTTTCTAATTTCCATTCTTCTTCCACTTCCACTTTCTTTGTTCTTACCATTATAAAATAATAACTCCAGTATCTCACATATACTGTGATGTTATTATAATTATGGTACAACCATATTCAGTATTCTATCCACCCTTTGAATAACATGTCACCATACGTGCGTACGTACGGCTTACCGTCTCCACGTCGTGGTGTAATTGTTATTCAATATATTATTATTTGGATGGGTATAATAATGATGTGTAACTCATGTAAATAATAAATATAACATGTTAATGATTCTGTATATATGATATACCATCCATTTATATATTATTTTAATATCAAAAGAATGATATTGTCGCTCGTGCGTACGTACGGACTACCGTCTCCACGAACGTGATGAGATTCATTCTCCATCGTATCCATTCAAGTATAATTATCATTTGATGATTTAAAAATGATGTTTAAGGACTAGATATCATTCTGGATATGAATAAGATACAAAAACCATGGCTTATGTAACAAAACATATAAAAGAAAATGAGTAAGTTAACTCCCGAAACGACGATAATTCTAAGATATTATTAACAAATCAATGTTAAAAGATCATATATGATATCATATTATTATATATGATTCTTGTATAATTTAATAACAACTATTTCACCATTATACAGGAGGTTAACCTACCCCAACCAAGGAAAAGTACAAGGTAAGGGTTATTTCACAATCTCTTCATTATCCGAGGTTGTTTATACGTAATAGTCTACTGGGATCTCTTTATCATCCACATCCATGTTTCCTAAAAATGAATTTCAAAACATTTTTGCTATTTACTAAGATATTAGTTAAAGTCATTTATACCCTTGTTTGACTTTTTATAAGAGGTTTATAAAGGAATCTTTCCATCGTTTTCCAAACAAGGTGATTTTTAACCTTTTCGACAAAATTAAGGTAAGAATGTTCTTTTAACTTATACGGTGGCTGCGGCTATTTACCACCGTTATAAAATTTTAAAAGCTTCCCTTACAATATTACAAAGATATTTTCAAAGTAAATGTTTTATTTTATAATTATGTGACTTTTAAATTATTTCAAAATGAATATTTTAAGAATTTTGGAAGGGTACTCTTTATCAAAATCAGAATTTTAAATGTTTTAAAGATTTATCTTTCTAAATATTTTTAATTAATGTCCATGTCTTCAAAATGGTTTTTAAGGATTTATTTATATGGACATGAATGTTCTTAAAAATTTTAATTCCTTTTAAAAGTTTCAAAGTGGTATGGGACACTTTGATTCAAAAAGCTATTTTTAATTACTTCCTTTATAAATGTGTGACTTTTAAATGATTTCAAAAAAAGAGATATTTCTCTCAAATATTTTTGATTTCATCTATGTCAACATCCTTTGATGGATTTTATGCTTACTTGAAGTTGATTTATTATGATACAAAACTTCTATATTGTATTGAAGGTTTTGTGATATGTTTGACTGTGGATGTGCTATTTTTATAACATTCATAGTTTATGGTGAAATTATTGACATTTCGTATGCTAGTTTTAATACGAATGTTTATGTTATGTTTAAACCTTTTCATATGGGAATGCATTGGACTTAATAAGTGACGGGTGGAGCCCGCTATAGCTCCTCGATGCATCGGTAGGTCTCATGAGACAAACTAGTGTCTTGGCACAAGGCCTTGACAAAATCTTATTTGTAGTCTTGGCACGAGGCCTTGGCTATGTGGTTATGATAGTCTGGCATTATGCATTCCAACATTATGAAAGTGGTTATTTATTTTTGCATGTGATTATTCGATTAGTGGAATATCCATGTGAATAAGTAAATGGCATTATTTCATTTTATTTATGCCATACCATGTTGAAAGTTCATGTTTAAAAGGCTTTTGTTTTAGTTATACATTGCCTTAAATGTTTATTCTTATTGATGAAAGTTTCCGCTATATTGTTATCCTTACTGGGCATTTGAGCTCACCCCTTTTCTATGTTTTATTTTTCCCAGGAAGTGAAGATGTAAGTTATGAATGACCTGCAGGGATATTATGAGGGGATTGTAGTGTGGACTGTGGAAACATTATGTTGTTGTAGTAGTTTTTGATTTTATGATGTAATGTAAAACTTATGAATATATCTAGTGTTTCCAAGGCTACTAAACCAATCGGTCTTTCGGGATTTGATCTTTCTTGTGATCATGCCAATGTTATGTAAGTAATGCACCGACTCTGGGTAGCTGGGGTCGGGGCGTTACATATAGGGTTCGATCCAACTGAATAAGGGCATCAATTCCCTTATTTGTGTCTATTGGTTTTGTTAAAATAATATATTTATACTAATCATTTGATTATTTGTCAACAGATATATCATCAATGATAATGATGGATAATGGTCATCTAAATATGATTTGATATAATAAAACCAAATACGTGCATGATTTTTCTATATCCATATTACATAACAATACATTTAATTCAATCATAAGAGTAATTTTATTTAAAATAGTTCAAGTTGTTTAAGTTTTTTTCTTTTTTTTATATAAAAACATTGTGGTTGATTATATAATATATCTAAATTTTATTAATTATTTTTATATTTATTAATAATGAATATTATTATGATTTAATTTGGTATTTATCATGGTGGTCAGATAAATTTAGGCCACATATGTTCGTTATCCCATGATGGTGGGGTGACCTCCATGGATATACATGATGATGATCGTAACATAGATCATCAGGGACCATATTGAGAGAAAAATTCCTATATTAAATGATAGTGTTAGGAAAAAATTTAATTAACTAGTAAGGAACATAAGGGGTATGGTTGATGATCAATTAATTATGGGGGGGAATAATGGTATAATGTGAGGGATGAACAAATTAGACAGATTGTAAGATGTTTGATTTGGTTAAATTTGATATTCGACTAACCATGGAAGGGATATTTATGTCTATTCATGTAGTACATGTGTCAACATGAAATACATGAAGTGGAATTAGGATAGTGTTGTTATCATATTTCATGGGTCTCTAAAATGAGTGTGCAGTAATATTTGTTGTTTGATACGGCGGTGATGGTGAATGCATGTTCGGTGTTTTCAGTGGTTATTAGGGTTATTGGTTAACGGTAGGTGATGATAATAGTTATATATGTTGTGAGTGACTATGGTGTTGTGGTATTTTTAGGGAGGTCAATGTGGGTCTTATTGACATACCAAAGACCACAAGTAGTGTTAATCAGGGAGCGAGTAGGTAGGATTTTGGTAATGTTGTGCTTCTATTAATAGATTACTCAAGTTGGAAGAATGAGAATGCACTTGGTTCATAATAAATAAACTTTAAATTTGAAAAGGTGGTTCTTAAATAAAATTTGAATAAAGATGTTTCCATTGAAAATAATAATAATAATAATAATAATTATTATTATAAAATATACATTCATATATATTTAAAGTTTAAAAGATATTTATTCCCTCTATGGAATCTGTATTTAATAAATAAATAGTTGATCTCACTATTTTTCATATATTGACCATGATGATGATATTTTAAATAGTAATAAATTATATTGATTGGGAGTTTTTGGAATTTGTAAATGTTGGACATTGAGATTATTGATGATGTGGCCTATGGAAATTTTAGAAGTACATATTTTACTCATTTCTACTGATAGTTCATAATACTTCCGTTTATTAAGTGATTTGAAACTCATATGTCAAAAAAATTGATAAAAGGAAATTTGGATACAAGTGTGTACATGGATAGTATAAGGACCCAACCTTAAAAAATACTTAATCTTGAGTTAAATCATGAATTCACACTGAACATCTTTTCAGGTTTAGAGTTTTAGATAATTAGTCCAAAACTATTACATAAAAACTTTAATATTAAATATAGACACTACTACTCATATCCATTTTTCATAAAATAAAAACTCTTAAAAGGAAAAATTTTAATTCCAGGTTTTAGAAAGCATGACTTCCTTGATCCCATCCTTGACCCTATTCATGTTTATGTCCTGTAGAAAACATTTCAAAAACTTGGGATGAGAATGAAAAGATCATCAAGGGTTATAAAATAAGGAATTTTTTTTAAAACAACACGTAAACCATGTATACATTATCACAAGTAATAATTTTACCTTTATGAAGTTGAAAATACTCGTCATTGAAAAAAATATCACTTATTACCCTTTTTTAGCCAAAAGATTTCTATAAAACCCATAGAAAGCACACATAACTTATATAGGTAACTTGGGACATAAATGTACTTAAATGGAATAACCATATGGTAAACTTCCACAAATATCACTAAATGTAATATCCATACATCCGACTTCAATATCTAATACATTGGAGGTTATAATGTAACCACACATCCTGGTTTATCACATCACCACCCATCATTTGGTTTATCACGTAACCTCCCGTCAAATGTCCAAGTATAATTATAAAATCATAACACACCAAATATTTCCAATATAATCATTTCACTAATAAAATTTACACATTTCAATCACAATATATAATTTCATGATATTGATACAATCAATTATTAATGAGACCATTTTTAGAACCATTTAAAACATTTAATAGAGAGATTTTTGAATCAAAGTGTCCCATACAACTTTAATGCTTTTAAAGGAATTAAAATTTTAAAACATTAATGTCAATATAAATAAATACTAAAAACCATTTTGAAAACAAAGAAATTAATGTGGAATATTTATAAGAATAATTCTTTAAAGATTTTAAAACGAAGATTTAGTTAAAGAGTCTTGTAACAATTTAGAAACACTTGACTAAAGATAATTGAAGAATAGAATAAAACAAAACATTTAATTTCACGATAATAAGGATATTTGTGATATAATATTTCAAAGTAATGTATATAAACCATATAAAAGTTAATTGGCGCATAACAACAATGATGTCTCAAGGGAATGTAAATTGAGACGAAATCCCTTATAAATATGGTATCCTTAGATTAGGGATAAATCAATTACATAATTATGAATGAAAAATATTAATACAATCAATTTAAGTGGATATTAAGTGTGAAACAATCATATGTCATTCACACATATTCATAACACAACATAATCAAGAATTATAAGTTTAACCCAAAGAATTGAAATTGGGTTAAGATGTTCCCTTACAAATATTCGACAGCCTACCGATGTCACTTAAAATTTTAGATAAATATTTGATGAGAGATAAAAGGGTATCTCATCACTTGGACATAAAATTTACAACAATAAGGATATAGAAGAACATATCCCAACATAAGAAGTTAACAAAAAGACATCTTTTAAAAAGGGGAGGGTGAGAGGTTCCCTTACTAATTTGGAAACATTCGAAAGATACACCACATGAAAGAAGGATCATACAATGAAGATGTAAATACCCATAAGTTAAAGTATATTACAGAATAAATATAATCATGGGCAGTAAATAAACCCACAAAATGAAATTGTGTCAAATGTAGCATGAATCTCATGGGAATAAAAAGAGAGATGAAAACTTCTTACCACGTAGCAATCAATTGAGTCGTATGAACAAAAATTAATAACCACTAAATGAATCACTGAATACCATGAATATAAAGAGAATCATGATAATATATATCACATGTTAGTAAAAAACACACAATATGCAAGAAATAAGTGGTGAATAATGGAAATCTAAAGGAATTAAAAGTGATATTAAGAAACCCCTTACCACATGTCCGACTTGACTCATTTGTTCCTTGTTCTTCCTGAATAATAAAATTAAGTTAATTTATACTTGACTAAGAAACTTTATAATTATTATTATTATTTTTATATCTCTTATTACCTTTCTATAACAATTAGTTATTTATTTGAGTTTATATTGTACATTTTGTCAATGTTCGGAACATGAGTCCAAAATGAACTTGTTATAAATAAAATTTTTCCATGTGGTCAAAATTCCATTATCTACAGAATAATAATCATTATTTAGATATAATATATATAATATATATCTAGTATATATATGTATTTATCATAGTATATAACATTGATAGATAATAAATGAAATGCACCGTTCATGGGGATGATAAGCTGTACGTACGCATGAATGCTACCTTTATTTCTATTTCATATTTAATGGAATGAGAACTTAATGATACATAGTTATATTATAATTACAGTATAATATCATAAGATATGTACATGTTACATAATTTTTTAATACCATCCTTTATACATTCCAGGTATGTCATGAACGAATCATATCACCATGAGGGTGTGGTAGTCTGCACATTCTCAAATGAAATTATCGTATTTACACATATTGGAAAGCATAAAGGTATGTTTGTAAAATAAAAAATCATATAAGAATAGAGAAAACATAAAAATAATATATATCATATATAAATATAGGGCAATCATAATGGCCACCATGAGAGGTGGTAGGATATGATTGAACAATCATTGTTTCGTGAGGCAGTAGTTCGCCGTCCATAGAAACAATATTTCCTTTACCCATTAAATTGAGGTGTGTGGAAGTGTAGTTTGAATACCTATCATAACAACATACTAGTATATTGAGTATACTGGTGTTATTATAAAATAAAGGAATAAAAAGAGTTTAATGGGTTGGAGAAGTAAAATAATATAAAAGAACTTAAGAGAAGACATTACCTTTAAATCAGGTAACTCCCTTTGGTTAGAACTAAAAGGATTTCTTGAAGTGCCTTCTTCCTAAGGAAATGATTCTAGGTGGAAGAGAGGGATGTAGGGAGATTAATTGGGAAGATTTTGGATGATTAAAGTGTCTTGAGAGGTGTGAGTAATGGGTTAGAGGTGATGGATTTGTTTAAGGGGGAGGAGGGGCTATTTAGGAAAGTTTCAAAATATTATTTTATTATAAAATGATATTTGGTTTATAAATTACCAAAAATCTTTAAAGTAGAAGATAACATGACTCATCTTATAAATAAAATCATCCAATAATAATTGTACAGGTTTTGGATATTGTTTTAATATTTATAATCTTATTTATTTTAATCATTCATTAATAAGGTAAACACTGCATCATTATTGTGTCATAAATAATTTTATTTATTTGATGTATAAAAATTATAAGAAAAATACCACGATTTATGAAATATTTTTATATTTCAATTGAATATTTATAGTCTAATATATAACTTATATAATCCCACGCAAAAATTGATTTACTAAAAGATATATGTTTATGTCATTTTTGTCTTTACTCTAAATTAATTAATATAAAGTGTCATTATCACTCTTAAGTGGCTACATGGGGTCCCAAAATAGACCCAAGGATGCCCATGGTCGGACATGTATCATCCAATAGGATTAGGACACATTTTAGGGTAAATTTAATATTATTATAATATTATTTTCTTACCCTTATTTACCCGATTTACCGTTTAACCATGGTAAATAAAATATTTACTGAAGTAAATATTCATAATGTATAAAAGTAAAAGTTACCTATTTACAAAATTTGGACCTCCTGATTTCAAATATTGAATCCATTTTTCCAAATTCAAAACACAAAAGTGACAGAACTTAATTTTAAATTAACTCGAGTTGTCAAAATAAAAAAGCATGGTTTTAAGAAATAATAACTATCAAAAGATTGACACTTGTTTATGTAAAATTTCAATGTGAAATTACATCCAATGACCAAAATTGTATTAAATTGTAAAAATATTATCTAATTAAACTTTAAAAAAGTTTAGAAAGATAATCTAACCATATAAATAAATTATATTAAAAGTCAGTTATGAATTAAAATACAATATTTTTCCCTATTCATTAAAAATTGAACTTTAACAAAAAAATACCAAAAATTTACCCAAAGTAAATTTTGATGTTCAAATTCTAAAGAATAATTTTAGTTTGTAAAATAGAACCTATAAAAGTGAAAAAAACTATATTTAAAAAGTGTTCTCTATTAAAAAATGATAAATCGACCTTTTAAAGAGTATTGGAGTATTTATGCTTAAAATGGGATAATTCACATATTAAGCATCTAAAATTTATTTCATAAATGTAAAAACATTTAAAAAACATATATAATAATATTTTAGTTATTTTTATTCATTCTCATCAATATAATGGCTTGGTGTTAACTACCATTTAAATTAAAAATATTATTATATTATTTTTCGGTATAACCCAACGTTGTGTGCAACGAAAGTTTTCAAAGAAAACCATTGTTACGTATCGGGTATTCCATCGAACATAGATTATCCTTTAAAATAAAATTAATATTTAATTCAAAAATATTAATAAATATGAAAATTTCATATTCTTTATTTACCTGGGATGTTACATCCTTCCCCACTTTTGGAAATTACGCCCTCACAATTTTAAAATAGGGCATGGAAACTTCATTGAATGTCCCACATCAGAACAAGAGTCAATAAAACTATCAATTTAAAAGAAATAAAGATAAGTAAAAAGGTCACATGAGATAACCCATACTAGGATTCCATGAAAACATAAATATGGAGGAGAAAACAAACGATCAAGTTATGATGGAGAGTGATAGAAAACATTATTATGAGAAAGTTAAAGACCAAAAAATTACAAACTCTTGATGGGTTAAACAGTCATTTATTCCCCAGTAAGAAAAGTTAATAGAAAAAGTTTTTATTTTAAGTTAATTTTCATAAATATGACGAATTTATTTATGATCTTAACTAAAAACATAATGAAACATACTTACTTGTCAGGTAGACTTTCATCCTTTACAAAATTCTGACCACAAACTCATCTTTTCTCAAAACGATGAGTATTCATGACTACATGGTCACACCTGAAGAGATAGAATAATCTTCAAGATAGTCACATAATCCAAAAAATAAGAATTATATATTTTCCCAGTCTATTGACATTAAAAAAAACAAAAAGGTTAATAAAAGATCATATAATCCCCAAAAAGTATAATCTTTTATAAAAAGAATTACTACTATTAATCTCCAAAATTCAACAAACAATACTCAAATTTTAACAAATACCATTTAAGACACAACTATCCTTAAAATTATTCAATACAATCCAAACTACTATTGAAACTCAAAACTCAGAATAATTTGATCACATAGTCTTCCATGATAAATCTTAACATTAATCTCTGAATAACATCGACTACTATTAAAGTCTTATACCGAAGTGAAATTGACCTAATCACATATTATCTATGATAGGTTAATCATTTATATAAATAACCCAAAATAAACTTATTATTGATTCATAAAATCATCTATTTAAAAGGAATTAGTTATACTAACCAGGGACTTCACGTAGTCCAGTGGTAGGTGATAAATCCCAATTGCACTTTGGTTATGGGTTCGATTCCTGCAGATTTGTCCGACGCGATAGGTTGTCCCATGATCTACGTGATTTATTTTTTTAAAAACTATATAATTTTATAACATTACAAAAAATGAGATAAATTCATCAAAAATAACAATAACATATTTTAACCACAAAGGTTATCTAATAACTTTCATTTTTCATCCCAAAATGAAATAACCTGTAATTGCATCAAACTCAAGGATTATATAAACCCAAATGGTTCTTTATAACTATATACACAAAAGTAAATATAATTATTATTTGAATAAAATCTTCACATATCAAACATTAGGGTTACACATAATAGAAAAAGTTTCCAAACAAATCCCATCATTAATACATTCCAACATATCATTATCCACAACTCTTCAATTATTAAATGTAGAAATCTTAATCATCGAACATCCTTCCTGATCCTTTATCCAAGTTTTTCTATAATATTATTTTATAATTCTTTCCAACAAAAAAAATAATGAATAATGTCCTAAGATTTCATAAATTTCAAAACATGAGATAAGAAATAATCTATACCTTTCATAGGTTAGTTTTAGTTTCCTCATCTTCAATTGGAATGACATTAGGAATCAGTAAAAATATTTTTTTTTGATCCTGCTGATCCCTTTCCCAAAACATCTTCACAAGACATCTATTTTCATTATGACCATGCACACCACATTTAAAAAAATCAATTGAATCCTTAGAAAGAACTTCTTTCCTTTTCATGGAGTCAACTAGATGCTTCCTTTTTCCATGGAAGGTTCTTTCTTCATGACCTTCATTACCACATCTGAAACATCTTCTCGTCCCTTTGAATAATTTTCCTAAGTGTTTCATTCTACATCCTTGACACATAGGTTTTTTATATACATACCTTTATGATTATTACCTGAACTTCCGTGGGTATTTGTTTCTCACATATACGATGCCTTATACAAATCACCAAGGTTCAGGTGGTCAATCTTGACTCTATATAGATGGTTGAGAATAACCACAAGACTTCTCATTGAAGCTCCCATTTCATTTAGTTTCTCATTCAGAAAACTGTCACAGTTTCCTTCACAACCATTGTTACTTTGGTGCCTGATAGATCTATCCAATTACTAAAACAAAAAAGCTCAGTGTGATTATATCAGTAAAATCATCATATAATATCTTATGCGGAGGGTAAATGCAAAGATATACTTATTCATGGTATCTTAAACTCATTCAATTTATCTAAAATAACTATGACGCTTTCTAAAATACAAAACATTATGGTTACGTCACTTATTCTTAAAGAACACCCTGACCTTTAAAGTTTTCTAAACCGACCTTTGACACCAACTATAAGGACCAGACCTTAAACATTACTTAATCTTAAGTTAAATAAAGAATTCACATTTAGGATATTTTTAGGTTTAGTGTTTTAAAGAATTAGGCCATAACTATTGCATTATAACTTGAATATTAGATGTAGATATCCATTTTTCATAAAATAAATCCCCTTAAAAAGAAACGTGTTTAGTTCCATGTTTTAGACAACATGAATTTTCCTTGATCCCATCATTGACCCTATTCATCTTTAGTTCCTGTGGAAAACATTTCAAAAACTTGTGATGCACATAAATATTTCAGTATGGGTTATAGAACATGGAAAACTATAAGTTTTTCAAAAAAAAATGTAAACCATGAATACTTTATCATAAGTAATACTTTTTACCTTTATGAAGTAGTAAATACTCTTCAATGAAAAAAAGATCATTTCTTACCCTTTTTTAACCAAATGATTACCATAAAACCCATAAAAGAACAGATAACATATATTGGTAACATGGGACATAAATTTAATTAAATTGATTAACCATATGGTCAACTTCCATACACATCACTAAATGAAATAACCATATTATTGACTTCTATACCCAATGCATTGGAGGTTATAACGTAACCACCCGTCCTGGTTTGTCACAACACCACTCGTCATTTGGTTTATCACGTAACCACCCATGAAATGTCCAAGTACCATTATAAAATCATAACACATAAAATACTGAAAATATTATCATTTCACTAATAAGGTTTCTACATTTCAATCACAATATATCATTTATTGATATTGATATAATCAATGCTTAATTAAAAAATTTTCAGAACCATTTAAAACATTTAATAAAGAGATTTTTGAATCAAAGTGTCCCATAAGTCTTTGAATCTTTTAAAGGAATTAAAATTTTAAAAAATTAATGTCCATATAAATAAATACTAAAAACCATTTTGAAAACATGGAAATTAATTAGAAACACTTAGAAGAATAATCTTTAAAGCTTTTAAAATGATGTTTTATTTAAAGAGTCTTGTAACACTTGAGAAACAATTGACTAAAAGTAATTGAAGAATAGAATAAAACAAAACATATAATATAATAAGAATAAACATATTCGTGATATAATATTTCAATGGACTATATATACACCATATAAAAGTAAATTGGCACATAACAATAATGAAGTCTCAAGGGAGTGTAAATTGAGATGAAATCCATTATAAAGACGGTATCCTTTGATTAAGGATAAATCAATTACATAATTATGTGTGAAAAATAATAATACATTCAATATAAGTTGATATTAGGTGTGACAAAATCAGAGGTCATTCACACATATTCACAGCACAACATAATCTAGAAGTATAAGTTTAACCCAAAGAATTGATATTGGGTTATAAAGTTCCCTTACAAAAATTCGACAGCCTAACGACTTCATATAAAATTTCAAAAAATAAGTTGATGAGAGAAAAAAGGTTATATAATCTCTTGGACATAAAAGTTACAAAAATAAGGATATATAAGAACATATCCCAACATAAGAATATAACAAACAGAAATCTTTCAAAAAGAGGAGGCTGAAAGGTTACCTTACCGATTTGGGAACATACGAAAGATACACGACATGAAAGAAGAATCATACAATGAAGATGTAAATACCAATAAGTTAAATTATATTACACAATTAATACAATAATGGGCAGTACATACACCACAAAAAATGAAATGGTTTCATATATAGCATGAATCTCGTAGGAGTAAAAAGTGAGATGAAAACTCCTTACCACGTAGCAATCAATTGAGTCGTATGAAAAAATATCAATAACCACTAAATGAATCACATAATACCATGATTATAAATATAACTCTGATAATATATATCAAATGATCGTAAAAAATACACCTCATGCATGAAATAAGTGGTGAACAATGGAAATCTCACAGAATTAAAAGTGAGAATAACAAACCCCTTACCTCGTGTCCGACTTGACTCATTTATTCCTTGTTATTCCTGAATAATATACTTAAGTTATTTTATAATTTATTAAGAACCTTTTTCAAGTTTATTATTACTTTTATTTCACTTATAACTTTATATAACAATTAGTTAATTATTTGAGTTCATATTGGACATTTTGTCGATGTTCAGAACATGAGTAAAAAATGAACTTGTTATAATTACAAATTGTCCATGTGGTCAAAATTACATTATCTCTAGAATACTATTAATGCTTTATATATAATATATATAATATATATCATGTATATATATGTATTTATAATAGTACATAACATTTGGAGATAATAAATGAAATGCACCGTTCATGGAGACGGTAAGCCTTAAGTATGCATGAACGTTACTTTCATTTCTATTTAAAATTTAATGGAATGAGAACTTAATGATACATAGTTATATTATAATTCCAGTATAATATAATAATATATATATATATGTTACATAGTTTCATAACTCCATCCTTTATACGTTCCATGTATGTCATGAACGAATCATATCACCTTGAGGGGGTGGTAGTCCGCACTTCCTCAAATGAAATTATCAAGTTTACACATATTGGAAATCATAAAGGTATGTTTGTAAATAAATAAATAAATAAATAGTAGAGAAAATAGAAACATAATATATATCATATATAAATACAGTTCTATCATAATGTCTACCATGAGAGGTGGTAGGATAATATTGAATAATCATGGTTTTGTGAGGCAGTAGTTCACCGACCACAGAAATAGTAGGGTATTTACCCATTAGATGGAGGTGTGTGGAAGTTTAGTTGAAATATTTCTCATAAAAACATCCTATTATATTTTTTATACCGGTGTTTTTATAAAATAAATTAATAAAAAGAGTTTAGTGTTTTGTAGAAGTAAAATAATATAAAATAACTTAAGAGAGGACGTTACCTTTAAACCGGGTTACTCCCTTTGGTTTGAACTAGAAGGATTTCTTGAAGTTCCTTATGACTAAGATAAAGACTTTATGAGGAAGATAGGGATGAAGATAGATTAAATTAGAAGAGGATGGATGATCCAAGGGGTTTTAGAGTTGTGAGTAATGGGTTACAAGTGATGGGTTTTTATAAGGGGAGGAGGGGATCTTTAGGAAAGATTCAAAATATTATTTTATTATATAATGATATTAGGTTTATAAAGGTCCAAAACTCACTACAGACGAATATAAGATGACTGATGTTTAAAATAAAGTCATAAAATAATAATTTGGAAGGTTTTATATTTTGTTTTAATTTTTAGAATCTTATTTATTTAAGTCATTCATTAATTAGGTAAACACTGCTTCATTATTATGTCATAAATAATTTTATTTATTTGATGTCTAAAAATTATAAAAAATACCATTATGTAGGAAATATTTTTATCTTTAAAATTAATTTTTATATTCTAAGAGAGAAATTATATAACCCCATGTAAAAATTGATTTACTAAAAGATATATGTTTATGTCATTTTTGTCTTTACTTTAAATTAATTAATATAAAGTATCATTATCACTCTTAAGTGGCTCCATGGGGTCCTAAAATTTACCCAGGGATGAAAATGGCCGGAAATGTATCATAAAATAGGATTAGGACACATGTTAGGGCAAATTTGATATTATTATAATATTATTGTTTTACCCTTATTCACCTGATTTACCCTTTAACCATGGTAAATAAAATATTTACTGAAGTAAATATTCATAATATCTAAAAATAAAAGTAACTTATTTACGAAATTTGGACCTCCTGATTTGAAATATTGAATCCAATTTTCCAAATTCAAAACAATGAAGTGGCATAAATTAATTTAAAATTAATTCCCGTTGTCAAAACAAAAAGCATGTTTTTAAGAAATAATAACTATCAAAAGATTGACACTTGTTTATGTCCAATTTCAAAGTGAAATTACTTAAAATGACCAACATTAGATTAAATGGTAAAAATATAATCTAATTACACTTTAAGGCCATTTAAAAAGATAATTTATCCATATAAATAAATTATATTAAAAGGAAATTATGAATTGAGATACAGTATTTGTCACTATTCATTAAAAAATGGACTTTATCAGAAAAAGACCAAAAATTTACCCAAAGTAATTTTTGATATTATGATTCTAAATAAAAATTTTATTTTTTAAAATCGAATATATAAAAGTGACAAAAACTAGATTTAAAAATTGTTCTCCATTAAAAGATGACAAATCAGCCATTTAAAGAATATTAGAGTATTTAGGCTTAAAATTAGATTCATTCACATTTTAAGCCTATAAAATTTATTGGATAAATGTAAAAACATTTAAAAAACATATATAATCAAATTTTAGTTAGTTATATTCATTCCCTCCAATACAAAGACTATGCGTTAACTACCATTTATATTAATAATATTATTATATTATTTTTCTGTATAACTCAACGTTGTGTGCAACGTAAGTTTTCAATGAAACCCTTTGTTGCGAATTATGTTTTCCATTGAACATAGAATCCACTTTAAAGTAAAATTAATATTTAATTCACAAATATTTATAAATACGAAAATTTAATATTCTTTATTTACCTATGATGTTACATATAGTGTGATGAATATTGTTACAAGTGTGATGCATTAGGATACTCTGATGGGATCAATGATCATGAATATTATTATAAGGACTCATATCAGTTATTTATTTAACAAGATATATGGTTTTAAATTTATTAAACATGATGGGATGTGGGGATAAATTTTGGGTTAGTATTATTGATTGAGAAATGATTATGTAGATTTTAGGATTGTTAATATGGAAAAATGTGGAAACTGATGGTGTGATATTTTTATTCTTATCACATTGACAATGTAGACCTTATATGAACATTATGTAAAGAGGATAGAGTTTTGACTTGTTCTATAACATATTGAAGATATATATTTACTGCATGATATTGTTTGGTGTGAACTATAGTGTAAAATGGTGTGATATTATATGTTGGTGTGCAAAATGTTATTCTTATCATTTCATCCATTATTTATATATGAGAACTGTTAAAATAGTGTGTATTGATGATATAGTAAATTATCTAATAGTTTATTTCATAAATATTACAGAAATATTAACTTATGATATAAACTTACTCAATATGTTGTTGAAAAGATTGTTTGAATATAAAGGATTTATTTTTATAGTTATATTCTTCACGATTTTTATTCTGATGAAGATGTGAAATTTGTTAGATGATGAAATATGGGATGGTTCTTTCTAGAGGATTATTCCTAGGAAGTGGTTAGTGTTCTGATTCTGAAATGAGTAGCTTAGACTTGTATTCCTTGCAAGCTATCATATGATATTGATACATTAATATGATATTGATGTTCATAGTATATGTAATAAATTTGTTTTAGAATGTTATAAGAATGTTATACGAATGAAATATGTTAATGAATCAATTATATACCTATTGTGTGATTTTCATGCCAAATAACCACATTTATCATTGATTACATAATTTTAGAGTACACATATGCCATTTAAAAAAATATGTGTTTTAATTCTAAATTTTCAAAATTTTAGAAAAGAATTGAATTATTATTTCCTAAATATCTATTTTAAATACTCAAATAAATTATTTATGATATTATCCCCTGTAACATATGTTAAAATATTTAAATAATGTTGTAAAATTATAATGTAAATACATTATTAATTTCTTTATATTAATAATATTACTATAATTATATACATTTTATCTAATTTATAATAATATTAAGAAGAATATTAAATTATATAATTTATAATTTTTATTATAAATTTATGTTAATTCTATTTTTAACTAAGACATTTATTTAATTTATTAACACATTAATTAATAAATTTATTGTTTTCGTATGTATATAATTATTTATGTGTATTTTTACCATTTTTTAATTATTCATTATGTGAATATAATTTATTTATTTATTTTGTGTTAATAATTATTTAAATAATAAATTAAATTTATGTATTTATTTATAATTACATTGAATATATATTAATTTATATAATATTTATTTTATATTATATTGTATATATTTTTTTCAAAATAATTTTCATTTTAATTATTTGATTATTTATTATAAAATATTACTTGATTTAAATTATAGGCAGAAGAACACATGCATGGGATTCCTATAAATTGTGGCTTATAGTAACCCCATATAATATCATGTAAATCATGAAGGAACATTCCAACATCATTTTCGTAGCTTATGATTCCAATATCTATACCTAAGATCCAAGTTTCCTTTTACAATATGTTGTTAACACTACTAGTCTACAATGCTATATTTTGAGGGTAGATGAATAGTAACATAAAGTTTACAAATATTACTTTTTATTATGAAAAACATATTTCAATTTAATTTTTTTTAGGTTTAGTGGAACTATGACTTCGTGTATGTGTGTGTATAAAAGATTATGATATGTTGGGCCATAGTGCTGAAGCAAAAGGAATACAATAATAATCACTTATAGCTATCATATATTAGCATATATGACCTATTCATATTTGAACTCCCATACATATATGTTTCATTCATGATCAATATAAACACATCAGGGGTAATTTATAATTAAGGTTAAGAGCTGATAAGGATAAATCAGATCCTTAGAGATAATCTAATGCACATTTTCAGTTCATGAACATGCCTAAGGGATAAATAGAATCTTAACCCATACATACTTAAAAAAATAAAACTAGGATTTAATGATAAAGCCACAATTTTTTCATTACTAGAGAGAGGAATAAAACGGATGATCAAGGACTTGTTTTTTGAGATAAATTATTATCTTGAAATGATGTATTCTCCAAACACTATTTTCTACATTGAGTGATAAGTTTATTACCAATTGTCACAAAAATTGATCAATATTATTAGAATAAATTGAATCATATTTATTTGAAAAGAGATAAAAAAAATAGAACTCAATCCCTTGAACATTAAGAAATAGAATCATAGGTTGAATATTTTATGGGGCTGGGGAGGAGTCTTCAATGTGGGAGATTACATTTAGAGAAGATTATAGAAATATAGAGGAGGGTTTCAATGAAACTTCATGTGGAATTATTAATTTTCTATTCTCCATATTTTTATTTCATTATTAAATTTACTATACTTATGAAATAGTTATTAATGTTTTAAATATAATCTTTAGTAATTAAAATAATGGCCATTATTTTAAATGCTAGAAGTATCAATGTGAGGATTTTATAACTTATTATTAATGCATCATCCATTAATATAATTATTTAAGGATTTTATTTTATTAATAAATAAATTGTTTTTGAATATTACATGAAGTAATTGGATTTAAGACACTAAAACTAGAGGAAGGGTAGTATTCCCAAAAAAATTACACAATATGTCCAAACTTCTTATTGGAATTAACAGTGAACACAACATAAAAAGATGTATACACATAATTATATAATACATTTATTGAAAAAAAACCCTTAAAGTACCTATGAATTTATGTCGATTCCTTTTATAGACTTAATGGATCATCCATCTATAAATAGTAATGTTTTCTCAGAGCTCATACATGACTAGTTTGTGTTCTTGGTTGAGTCGACTGATTTAATTTTCCTTTTATTATATCCAATCTAGTACAGGTGAGTATTTAGTGGTTGAATAATTTATTTTCACTCTACACACTTATTTATTATCTATATAGTGTCTGGTATCAACACCTCACACACATTACCTTCTAATTTGATTTATTGTTTTTCTTAAAATACTTAACCAAGAAAATTTATAGCCCAAAACCTATCCCCTAGATATGAACCATTAATTACCATTATATCTCCAATTAATACATATGATTTATTTTTATGGTTATTTTTATAATGGTTATTGGTGTTTTGGGGATAAACCAAAAAAAAAGTATAACAGAAAATAAAAAGACATTTTTAAAAACTAAAAGATATAGAAATATCTTAATATAGTCTTTGTTAAATCATAATTTGTTAAATTATTTATTATTATCTTTTTGATAGTTACATTTATCTATTATATATATATTTTTAAAACATGATCCTTAAATAGATTGAAATTCATTATATTATTTGGTTTTGACAAGAAATGATATGCCTAAAGTGGAATGATGAACAAGAGGAAGTGTTCACCATTAATAGATATCTTGGGAATAAATTTTGGTGTTGTAATGGTTTATTTTTGAGGAATACCTCACATATTGAATATGAGAAAAATATATCATGTAACAAAATATATAAATTTATCACCTAGGAATATGAGATAACACTCGATAACCAAGAGATCGATGCAATCTTGGGAGAGAAACTCAACGTGTATAGGATGAGGTATCAAGTTTGAATACAACATTGGATAAGAATACAGTTGATTCAGAGAAGAGAATCTAGAGGCATCTAATTAATATATTTTCTATTATAATATAAAATATTAATCATTTATTTATAGAGGATGAGAACATATTGATTTTGAAAACCATGAATAATAATTTACTAAGATTGATTAAAGGAGTAAGAGGAGAATCCATAAATAAGGTGTCTTCTAGCTATGTGAAACAAGAACCACCCAATGGGTAAAAAACCATTTCAATTTCACCCTCCCCATAATTTAATAGGGTTTCCATCCTTAATGAAGCGGTGGACTATTTTTTATACTACATAAGATTTAGATTTATCTTAGGGCTAATAATATCATATAAGCTTGAGGATTCTATAATAAAGACTTACTTATATCATATAATAGTCTTCATTTTGAGGTGAAGATGGGAAATCAAAACATCATATCACATTATAAATAACCCACATCAACTGATTTATCATTGATGAAATATTATGGTAAATAATACATAAAAGACTAAAATAAATACCCCTTTAGAGTTGGCCTAAGGAGTGTTTAATGAGTTTTTTCATTTGATTTAATTTGTTAATTTTATTTACTTTTACTTTGTTTTTAATAATAACACATTTATTTTTAGCCACTAAAATTAATTTTGGTACTCTAGTGTCTCATTAAGGAATAGGATAAGACCCAAACCACTAATAAGAGGAGGAGTTTTATTCATATTTTTGATGTTTTTTTGCTTGTATCTCATATAATTATCATTGAATGTTTTTAAATTTAATTCATAGTTTTGGCTACCTAAAATAGTATTTTATTATAAAAATATTACTAGATATGTGTGTGGGGAATTATAATCATATATGTACACATAAAATATTCCGAATTTATTATCCAAAGAGACATGTTATTTAGGATTATATTTAATTCCATATTTTTGAGATAATATTAATTTGAAACATTAAATGAAATTGGTATTTATGAATTAATATGTTAGTATAATAGACTGTATTATGAAATTATAACTTGGAAAATTTGGAGTTCTTTTACTACTAAAATATTTTTATCATTCTCTTGAAATGATTAAATAATTTGAGAATTATTAATATGGAATAATATATATATTATTAAAAAAAAATTAAATATGGTTGGGAAATTGTGTGAACAATGTGAATATTGAATAAAATCTATATTAATCCTATTAGTTATATTTATGAGTTGTCTATGAGTAAAGTTATCAAAATTGTTATATACTTTGGCTATCAAAAACTGTCTTAGGGGTGGTTGTTTCTAGAATTTATTTTTTTGGGTTAGAAAAACTCACACTCGAATAAGTTCATTGAATATAATGGGTTAATATATATATATATAAACATTTTTAGTGTGTATGACCAATCATAGTAAAAAATTAAAGATAAAGATGCACATGTATCAAAATAATAATTATGTCCCCAGTATTGAAAAAACACTTAAGTGGAAATTTTAGATTGGAGTTACTTATAATTTTTTTTATTAACAATATTTTAAGAGTTATAGAATAAAAATGATTTTATTTTTAATATTTAGAATTTAGGAAATTATAGGATTTAATGTGTCAATATAATATGATGATTTATCTTATTATGTAGTGAATTCCTAGGTGATAATGTTGAGGTTGATTCTTGATGATAAGAATGGTTTAAGTGTGGGGGTAAGTGATTAAGGTTTCTGTATGAACATTTCAAATATTTTTTATATTATTTTGTGTTTTTATGTAATATAGCCTCATTTATCCTTGATAAAATAATTTTATTTTATACTAATATCATCATATGAAATATGATCATTAATGCCAAATTTGAGTCATTTGGAAGTAGAATTGATTTATTATTTCTTTTAAATACATGAATATATTTTTAATAATTTTTTATTCCTTGTACCATATGTTAAAACATTTAAATTATATTTTGATACCCCTTTGTAAATAAATTATTATTTTTAGTATTATTTATATTACATTATTTAGGTATTTTTGAAATCTTCTATACAAACATTAACTTAGATTGATTTTTATTTTATAATATTAATTTATCTTTATGAAATTTATTATGTATATAATTATTTATGTAGATGTGTGTTATTATTTAAGGGTTCCCTATCAATCTAGTTTAAAATGGGATTATTTGGAAAATAATAAATATTTAATTCTCAATTAGTATAAGTATTGTAATTTAATTATTCACAATGTAAATTTAAAATAATTTTTTATTATGAATTAATAATTATTATAATACTAATTTATAATTAATTATGTAATTTTAAGTACATTAAAAAAATATTATTTATTTCTATATTTTTTATTATGTTTTCATTATATTTATTTCTAATAATTTTGTATTTTATTTATTTGATTATGTATCCTAAAATTATATTTTATTCATGTTATATGAGGTTGTGTTCATGCATGATAAGTCAGAAAAAATTGGCATACATTATTCCCATATAAAAAATATAAAAACCCCTCAGTAATAGTATATTAAAATTTCCATTAATTACCATTAATATATAATGACCTATAAACCAAGTCGACTCTTACTAAATGCCTCTATCACTACCAGTCTATGATTGAAATGACCTAGCCTAGATAGAAAAAACTGTTCCCATAGTGGGATGCTACATGACCTTAGGCACACCTCCCCTTTTGAAAGAGGTTTATTACTAGTGAAGAGGTCCTAGAATAGTCATGGGGAGGATATAAAATCTAATATAAATCGTGAGGGGTTATGACTGATTCTTATGAAAATTTAGAATGACTTATCCATATTATGGACATCTAAAAAACTAATAGATATAAAACATGGCACTCAACAACCCCCCACATTATGAAATATAAAGTGGTAAATCTATATATATGATATAGTTGTACAATATATAGTAGAAGTTGGTAAACATGAAAAGACATACCTCATATATAAACACAGAGAAAACATGTCATAACATGATGAACTATAGTTGAAAAGTTAAATATCTGGCCTCAGGTCTAACTCACATATCTAAGCTACCGAATATCTTTCCACTATAACCTTTTATACATTTAACGTGTGACTATATCCAAGTGATTCAAGTGTCATTAGCTGAAATAGGAAGATCTTACCATGTATAATGAAACCCATGTCATGTATATGGGATGGGGGTGAATCCAATCACCTGGTATAAATATCAAATGCCTCAAGAATACTAATTGATACTATGATAAAGTGGATGTGTATATAATAGATATATTAAGTACGTGGTTTTTCCAATAAAACACACCCATAAAAAATATAACACATAATTCATGTGAAACATAAAATTCCAGGTTGTTAGTTGTCAACTAAACCACCTTAAACAAAACATACCTTCTTCATCCAATGTCTCAGGGTCTGTAAACATGATACACCAACTATATTAGGGGACCAAGTGAAGATAAAAAAATAGTATCAGAATATAAAACCTTATTTGGATATTTCAAGAGTTTCTTTGAGAAAATTTTGTAATAATTCTTTCCAATAACACTGTTTGGAAGGAGGGAGTGACCACACCCTTTTAGAAAAACATCATCTAACAAATCAGGGGAAAAGTCTAGCTTGGAATCCATAATTAAGATCTAGCGGTGTATGTATTACATACATGGAAACCCTCACCAAGATCCATGGAATTATCTACCAGGAATATTTAATCTAGATCCACATGTGTTTCCATCATCTTTTAGGTATCACATAATTTGAAACCATGGCATACCCTACGAGAAAAACTATATTAAGAACTCTAGGGATCTCCCTACTTGGAATGGATCACTAGGATATAGGGGTGTGTCCCCCCTTATATTAATCCCTCATCAAGAATAAAATTTAATCCTATCTATTAAACACATCATCCAAGTCCATGGGTGTGGCTCTACTCTACAAGACATCCTCCTCACCAGAGTCTGGGTGTGTATCCCTCCCCTGTCATACATCACATTATCTAGATCTAAGGACGATATCCAAGGCACCCAAAAAAGTATTTATAATGAATCTAAGTATATCATAAAATTAATTACAAACTAGTTGTTATAATAAATCTTAGTATCTCATTTATGGTATTAAAAATCATCATCAAACATGAAGGCCATATTGAAGGAGCGTTTCAATGAAATACCATTCATTCGTATAAATCTTATTGGGTAGAGTGACACACCCAAATCAACTCATATTGTAATGACCCAGGTATTTATAGAATAATACTCTTTCATATATATTAATATTTATGAATAAGATATTAATTTTATTTTAAATATGAAACTTTTTTATAGCATAATCAACACACAATAATGGGTTTCACTGAAATCTTATGTTGCACAAAACTTTGAGTTATATCGAAAAATAATATAACGATATTATTTTAAATAGTAGTTAACGCATAACAATTTTACTGACGGGAATGTATTTAACTAACTAAATTATGATTAAATATGTTTTTAAATGTATTTAAGTTTATCGAATAAATTTTAGAGGCTTAAAATAAGAATGAATCTGATTTTAAGCATGAAATACTCTAATATTCTTTAAAAGGTCGATTTACCGCCTTTTAATGGAGAACCCTTTTTAAATATTGTTTTTGTCACATTTATAAGTGATATTTTACAAAATAAAATTATTATTTAGAATAGGGACATCCAAATTTACTTTGGGTAAATTTTTGGTATTTTTATAACAAAGTTCTTTTTTAAATGAATAGTGAAAAAATCCGGTATTTTTAGTCAAAACTGTCTTTTCATCTAATTTATTTATATTATCAGATTATCCTTTTGAATGGTTTTAAAGTTTAATTATATAATATTTGTATCATTTAATCCAATTTTGGTCATTTTAAGTTATTCCAATATGAAATTGGACATAACCAAATGTCAATCTTTGGGTAGTTTTTGCTTCTTAAAAACACGCTTTTTGGTTTTGACAACGAGAATTTATTTTAAATTAATTTATGAAACTTCTATATTTTAAAGTTTATAAAATTTATTCAATATTTAGAATATGTAGGTAAATTTTTTTTAAATAAGTAACTTTTATTTTTAGACATTATGAATTGTAATTTCAATAAATATATTTTTTACCATGGTTAAAGGGTAAATCTAGTAAATATGGGTAAAAACTAATATTATAACAATATTAAATTACCCTAACCCATGTAATAACTCTATTGGATGAGAAATTTTTTACCCTGGGGATCCTTGAGTCAATTTTAGGACCCAATGGATCCACTTGTGAGTAAAAATGACATTTAATTACTTTTAATTTAATGTTAAGGAAAATATAACCTAAACATATATTTTTAAATAATTTTTTTAATATGGGGTTATATAAGTGATATCTTCAACTCTAAATAGTAATTAGAAATCTAATAAGATTTTTTATATCATTGTATTCTATTTATAATTTTTAGACATTATATAAATAAATTTACTTGTGACACAATGGCGATGTAGTGATTACCTTATTAATGAAAGATTTAAATAAATGAGATTATAAATATTAAAATAAATTTATTTTTAAACTTTTTATTCCATAAATTTTTTTATGATTATTACATGTTATATTTTAATTAATGATGTTTTTTTGAAATAATCAAGTTGTTATAGATTTTTAAGAAGCCTTGATATGAATTGTATAAAAATTGACATAAATGAGTTTTAAAATCAATTAATATTTTATTAAATGATATAATAGTCCTAAAAATATAAGATTCTACAAAATGACATATATGATGTTAAAAATTTCATTGAGGATTCATTTTTGGGTCTCTTGTCCTTTTATAGTTACTATGGTAACCATATATTATGAATATACAAGAAGACATGGTAAAAGTTAAATTAGTCTACTAAGGGTTAAAGATAAACGATAAGTTTATTTTTGTGACCTAAACTTGTCTAAAATCCATTGTATGAGAGATTTTTTACCTATTATCATATGAGATTCTAAATATATCACTTTGGTGTTATTAGAATTCGAAAATCAATTAATAATAAAATAATGTTATCAAATTTTCCTAAAGTTTCCTCCTCCATCTTATAAAAGGACACCACCTCTAACCCTTACTCACACCTCTCACACCCCCTTTTATCATCCCACCTCTACCCAAATAAGATCCCAATATACCTATATTCATCCTAGAATCCTTACTTTGGGAATAAGGTAGTTAAATAAGTCCTTTTATCTTAAATCAAAATAGGTTACCCGATTTGAGGTATTTCCTTCTCTCATGATTATTTCATTTATTTCCCTAATCCAACAACTTAAACTATTTTTATTCAATTATTTTAAAACCACACCAGTATATTAAATTAACTAGGTTTTTATTTTGAGAAGTATTAGAACTAAACTTACACACACCTCCATCTAATGGGTATATAACATATTGTTTCTGTGGACGGTGAACCACTACCTCACGAAACAATGATTGTTCAATATTCTCCCACCACCTCTTATGGTGGCCATTATGATGGAACAGTAATTATATATGATATATATGATATTTTTTTTATCTCTATGCTTATTTAATTCTCATTTGGAACACACATTTGTGATTTTCTTGTTGTATAAATATTTTAATTTCACTTGAGGAAGTGCGGACTATTGCCCCCTTAATGTGATATGACTCGTTCATACCATCAATGGAAAGTATAAAGGATGTATTTAATGAACTTATATATGATATTACACTAGAATTATTATATAAATATGTATCATTTATTTTTAATTCCTTTAAATATGATAAATAAATGAATATAATTCTCGAGATAATTTACTTTTGACCACATGGACAATTTGAAATTATAACAAGTTCATTTTTTACTCAATTTCCAAACATTGACAAAATGTCTGATATGAACTCAAATAATTATCTAATTGTTATAGAAAGTTAATGAGTGATATAAAAGGAATAATAATATTAAAAATAGTTTTTAATCAAGTAGAAATTAATTTAATTTTATTACTCATGAAATTAAATAACGAACGAGTCAAGTAGGACACGAGGTAAGGGACTTTGTCTCAATCTTATTTCTTTGAGATGTATTTTTATTTATACACAATATTCTTTTTTATGGTTTATAAACAAATTTTACTTTTAATTTCGTTAAAAGGGATTATTTTGTCTACATATCATTTTACTAAATGACAAAGGGAATGTTTCTTTTAAACATACACGGTGATGATGACCTTTCCACTGCCGCGAGAATTATTTGATATTTGGCTTCATTGAATAGAAGTGAAGTTTTTAAATGGAAAAGAAATACCATATACCATTTTTTGTTATTTAAAATGGTTTTGAATATCGATTTACTGTTTCAATATCTGGAAATTATTTCTTTTGATTTAAAATGGAATTTTTATGATTGAAATGTTGATATTTTTAATCTTTTATGTGTGATGATTATATAATGGTACTTGGAAATTTGATAGGTGGTTATGTGATAAACCAAATTATAGGTGGTTCCTTGATAATATAAGGAAGTATGGTTATGTTATAAACTTCAATGTATTGGTAATTGAAGTCATCCATATGGCTATTCCATTTGTATTAATGATTTTTGGAATTTGATTGTATGGTTATTCCATTTAAGTATGATTATGTCCCTAGTTTTCCTTTTATATGTTATGTGTGATTTCAATGGGTTTTATAGTAATATTTTGTTTACAAAAGGGTAAGAAATAATCTTTTATTCAGTGAAGAGTATTCACTACTTCATAAAGGTGAAAAGTATTACTTATGATAAAGTATTTATGGGTTATATATTGTTTTGAAAAACCATTAGTTTTCCTTATTTATGAATCCCTTACAGAGCTTTTTATTCTCATCCAAAGTTTTGAATTTTTTTTTACAGGACATAAAGATGAATAGGTTCATGTATGGGATCATGGAAAAGTCATGCTTTTTAAATCATGGAACTAAACATGTCACTTTTTTTAAAGAGTTTTTGTATTACGAAAATAATGGATTGTGGTTAAATGTCTCTACTTGTAATATTCAAGTTGTTATGTATAAGTTATGACATAACTATATAAATCTCTAAACATGAAAATATCCTCAGTGTGAATTATTAACTTAATTCAAGATCACGTAATGTTTAAGGTGGGGGCCTTATAAATATAATGCATCTCATAGGGTTTGTAAATCTACCCGAACCTATCTCATATACACAAGGTCGAACTCTCATGTTCACAACCTATCACCTCCAATACAGTTATATAGGCTCTAAATATTATTTGAGTTCTACGGTGACACCCATAATCATATATAAAAATATCTTTCATACACCTTCTCAAGGATTAATATACTACCACAGAACTAGGTTGGGACCCCCCATGTTCATTGTAGGTCCTGAACAACCTATTTTGGTTCCTAGATCACACTTCTATCTCCTGTACACTGTCCATAACATTGGTCATAACATTTATCAACCCTATATAGGGTCCTTGATAACTCTCTCAACCCTCTTAGGGTTCTTTCACACCTATGTGGAACCAAACCATCACTATCATACCGATATTTGATCTCTTATAGGTCTACAAAAATGACATGAATCCTAGTTCCACCAATGAACACATCTATAAAAAACATCCATGAAGAACAAAAAGTGCACAATCACTAAAAAAGGGTCTCTCCCACTCATGGTTAAATGGACTAAAAAAATAACAAATACTCATAGGATTTCATTTTTTAAAACTAACTAAATAATTGTAAAAATCATTTATATCAGTAAAAACATGTCTTATTTTACTCACACAATTCCCTTGGCCAAGTACCACCAAATTTTCATTATAAAAATATTTCCCATTCAAAAATCTGAGTCAAAAACATTTTTAATAAATCAACAATTTTCAATTAAAATCCAATTCGAATAAAACCCTCTTTAGAATACTTTTAAAAAACGAATAACTCTTTATATTTGAATACCAACTAATTCAATGTGTAAAATCAAAAATAGGGCCAATGAAACTCATTCAACCAGTGTGGCACCATCAAACCATTTATAAAGTTATTCAATCCATGTTTATTATTAGAACAATGTGATCTTGTCCTGACCTTATAGTGGAATCCCAAAAATCATGAAATATGAAAACATATATATTAATGATGGTATAAAAACAAAAAATTAAAAATAAACATAGAAATGTATTGGACACCCACTTCATATAATACATTTCCCTTTTTAATCCATAACCCATACATCTCTTCATAGACTCAAGTAATAATCACCCATCTCATGATAGTTATCTAAATCAAAAACTTAAAAATTAATGGATTTAATATATTATGTTTATTATCAAATTAAATTTAAATAATTATTCCAATTATAGTTAATTTTATAATTTAAAATAAAAATTAATTAATCCTAAAAGTTTACTTGGTGATATCATCACACTGAAATGATGAAAAACACCCATGTAAGGTCCATGGAATGACCCCAAAATCAATAAGGTAAAAATACCTAACACACGATAATGATTTTATAAGAAAATTGATTTAATTTTTTCTTAATAAACTAATTTAATTATTTATGCATATTACCTCATGGAGAATAATTATAGGAGGATCAGTAATGTCATATTGGGACCACCTTTATGAGTTTATCAGGAAAACCTGAGGAAAATAGATGTTTTTTACCATGATTTAGAAGATAATAATATAAAACCTAAGACAAAGAAGCACAAAATTAAAAGGAGATTAAGTGAAATGATGAATAGAGATGAGGGATGACAACACACCTCAAATACCAAAGGATTCAAAAAACTTCCCTTTCTAGGGGGTTAAAGGGAAATTAATGGGGAGGATCTCGCTTGGATTTTTGGACATGAATGATGATGAAAGAGGGGCCAAATTCAAAACATAGTCAAAAGGGGAAATAATTAAATCATGAAAATTTTAAAACCGCATTGGAAAAAACAGAATGAACTAAGAATTTACTAATGATGTAGAGAACCATGAATCCTATTTTCATGATCCTGACTTGCCATGTTTTATGCCTTGATCCTTCATTATGTTTTCTGCCCTAGGAACTCAAAGATGAAACACCTAGATAGATGGTATATGATTTAACTGGTCCCTTTTCCCCCCTTTTTGCACAAGATGCTTCCATAGTTGACCAAACAACCATTATTACATGTTGTTGGTCAGCCTGTTTCACACTAATGACACTCCCTAGAACCATTGTGTGTCTTAAGGGATATATATCTATATGGTTGGTCAAAATTGATGATATAGGGAACTACAATGGATCCTACTCTATGGTTGCCTTGAAGAACCCCACATGCTACCTAAGCCACCCAATCATTCATTATATCCCCCCATCAGCACCCAAAAAAATCTTAGGATAATAAATACATATCCTTAAACATCAATTTACGATTATCAACCACTCTGAAATCAAAAAAAATAATTTATAACTCTTAAAGATATTGGGTTTTATAACCTCCCCAAAATTCTCTAAAATTAATCATCTTATTATCAAATTAAAAATTTCTAAAATATTTATAATGTTTTTCATTCATTTCATAGCTATAATCAGTAGTATAAAATCTATTGGATATTGTGTGGAATAAAATTTCATGCTTATATTCTTTTTCTTAACATGTGGATATATTCCCTATTTAATTTTCATAATTTAGTGTTTATTTTAAATTGGAGTCAATTATTACAATTTATTTTATATTGCAATATTATATGTCAATGAAGTAAATAAATAGTTTGATTTAGCTCTATATTTTCATAAAAAAAGTTATCTGACACATGTGAATTACTAAAGGGAATTTCATACAAAAAATATGGGGTGCTTCACAAATTTTTGTGGTAGTAGAAGAATACAGAATATCAACAAGTGTTCTGAATTAATACTTGGATGTTATGGTTGACTAGAAAACTCATGAGGACCAATACATTTATTAGTAATTCATTTGGATGAATTGATAAAGCATCCCCAGGTAAAAAATTATTTTTTCTCTTATCTCAGGCATGAACAATAGGTGACTTTGAGTGAGTTTAGTGATTTTATTTTCTTATTCTTGTATCCACTCCAGTAGAGACATGTATTTAATGGATAAATTTAGTTTTTTCATTCTCCTCAATTCTTTCCCATATATCCTATGTGTGTTAATGACAAAACATACACGTTACATTCAATTTCTATCACTTTATTTATTATCAAAACATGCCATTAACATGTGTAAAAAATAAAAAATACCAAGGGATATAACCCAATAATAACTTTTATTTTATCAATAAATGCATAAAATCAGTGGATATATAACTTTTTATTCTCTCTTTTAACCCATTTATTGGTTTGGGTGTGGTTGTATATTTTATGTTATTAATAATGGAAATAATAGTATAACCGCTCTCACGCCACAAATTTTTCTATGTCAGCTTGATGTTTAATGTTACTGATGTGAATACTATTAGTATAACAACTTTTTAACTCACTAATTCGGTTCAATTTATTTATGATTGTGTGTGTAGAATGATTTTAATACTTATTTATATGGATACTAGTTAAAGGTAAATGGTTTTTTGGGTCCCTGCTATATTTCTAATGGGGTGTGTTTTATATTTTATTTTATTTAGGGATCAATTATTTCGGTGACCTTTATAGTAAAATAAAATAAATATTTATACTTTTAAACTATTGTGTGGTGATTAATGGAAATTAATTTACCTATGAGTAGTATCTGATTATTTTTGTGGGACGAAATATTTCACTAGTGTATTTTTAACCAATATTTGCCTATTTCAATTTGGTTGGTGGGAAATGACTATATATTTTGATTTTATAGATTTAAATATTAATCATGCATGATATTGAATTGGTTCTTTATCATTAAGTGATATTTAATAAATATAATGATAGATGATCCCGTACTTTTATATATAGGGAGATTAATCATGCACAATATTCACATAGTTCTTTATCCTTAGGAGATTCCTACTGATTATAATTATATACCTAGGATCTGGTTGGTCGATTTTTGATGAATATTTAGCTAGGAGGCCGAGGATAATAGAAGGGAATAGGTATATTAGGCTTATTTCATATATCACTAAGGTACATGTGATGTTTGGGTTCTTTAACATGTTTGGGTTTAATGTGTTTTCCTTATAGATGCAACTATCATGTATTTTATTTTTTCAGTTTGAAATTAATTCATTTATTATATTAATAAATGTGGACTGAGGTTATTCTATTATTCAAGGATATTATTTCAATTTTCTTATAAAAAATTCTATTATATACTCAAAAGGGTAATTCCTTTCATTTTTAAAATTTATACCTTAAATGTTAGTTCTTATCCATTGCTAAATACAAGAGGAATTCGAGGGACACAATCATTTTTATCACAAAATCTAGTGATTTTTTGAAAAAATGGGTCGTAATAGAGTTATATTATAACAACTGGCTGAGATTGAGGTTAGATTTCATAAATAGTCACATGTGAGGAATTGATAGGTTTAAAAGAAGTAATGAAATGTTTCTTGAGGTATAATAGTCTATCTGAGAGGTTAGTGAACTAAACTTGTAATGTCATATAGAGTTCAAGGTCATTATTTTTACAGAAATAGGAATGTTTGATCTAGAGCAGGGTTTATTTTTTGAATTGGGATATATATATATAGAATATGAGTTTTGTAACATCTCAATAAGATTCTTTTGGATGTAGAGTGAGTCCTAGTAGGTGGTTCGACCACTTTGGTGTTTAAAGACCCAAAATTTTTCTTATATATATACTATATCTTATTAGTGGAATAATTTTAACATATAAATATAATCTATGAATAAAAATCAATGTTTTAGTGTACTTTTAAACATGTATTCATAAAAAATTTAAAAATAAAAGATCTACATCATTTCCCCATTTGGTTCTTCACAACTATAACCTTTCATAGACATATCATACTTAAAACCACTCTTCATAACCTCGGTATAGGAAACATAAGATGTATCTGTGCACATTTTATTAGTAAGGGTAAACATAAGAGATATCAATCCATGATCATAATTTTTTAAAATTTAAGAATAAGGGTATGATAACCTAATCATAATATTACAAATTATTCAAAAAATTTTCCATGATCTTTAACCATTAATATTCTCATATAGATTTTTCATATAAATAATATATCTAATAAGAGCATGTAACCATCAATAATCGAAAATCTTTCATGAGAACATAACATAAGAATAAGGAATATGTTTGTGGCACTATAATAAGCATATAAAATGACATCCTTATTAAAGGTTCACTCTAGAGTCCCATAATGGAAATGCCTACCTGGTCATTTCCAATATTCTCTTAAGAGTAAATTCCATCTAGTTAACAACATTGTCTCTTAATATTTTGTTAAGTATATCATCTATTAAGAGTTTCTAAGCTCAATAATCTTCAAAAAATTCATAGGAGATATATAATAAACCCACCAATATTATTTTTATAATGTGACCTCCCATCATTGGGTTATAATAGAACCACCCATCACATAATCATAATCTATTCAGATGTATTCCAGAAGATCATGAAAACATTTATCATTAAATAAAATATTAACCATTATTAATTAAAATGTTTTCATAAAAATTTCATCATCATAAAAATAGAACATCCATTCAAAGAATAACGATAGTAACATTTGATCATATCCCCAGTAAAATATAAAAAAAATTCAAAGGATGTTGTTTTAGATGAAAAACACCCTTAAGAGGTTAAAAAACATTTCTTGAGGAAAATACACTAATAATTTTGAAATACCCTGTCTAAAATATATTTTTTCAAAATATTAGGGAAAAATTTCATTTGAAAATAAAAAATGAAACATATAAATGAATCTTCATGTAAAAGAGTATTCATGTTGGTGGGGAAATTCTATCATGTGGTGTTTGTTAAAACAAAAATTCCTTTCATATTTTTGGTTTAAATTCCAAAGTACCATGTTCGGTAAAACATAAGAATATTAGTTTTTCAATTATGGTAAATAATTGAAAATATAGTTAAAAAATGATATTAAATAATATTTTTATAATAGTATTAGTATTCTTGAAAACATTTGAAAATAAAATACATATTTTCAAGAAATGATTCTCAATCGAAGAGTGAAATCTAGTCGGTTTTCCTTTAATTTTCTTCAACTATTGAATAATTAAAGACCAGAAAAATAATGTAAGACATGTAATCTATAGAAATAAACCTAGGATAATAGAAAAATATATTTTGTGACATATAGATCAAATAATTTCATTATTGTAAAATTTAAGCATAAACAATCCTAATAAAAAGAAGATTGTAACATAAAATCTTTACATCAAGTACGCCTTGAATCATAGGAGATTTAACCAAATATATAATAAATTAAAATTTCTTATAATTATATTAAATAAATATAATCATACCTATAAAACCATAAATATTTTTCTTATAACACCTTATCACCCATTCATTAACAATATTTTATTATCATCATCATTTCAGGTGTAGACTCCCTTGTTTTTCATATATGTTCTGGTTCAGAAGTTGTGGTCATTACCATTTTATCATGGTTCCTTCTTCTCAGTAATGTTAATAAATATGTAAATATAATATTTATTCATTATTTATATATTTATAATATTTAATATAAAATGGTATTGAAAAATGAATTACGTCACTATGTGGAGATAATAGTCTGTTTATATACATGTGTGGTGTTTCTTTATTTCAATGGATGGAATGAAAGATTGGTATATATTTATTCACCCATAATAAATAATAATTATAGAATAAGTATCATATATATAAATTTAATCTATCATAATAACCAACTATCAAATATGGTGATGGAAAATGAATCCTATTATAGCATAGAGGATGTACTCCACATGTACACATGAGTGATAATTTCCCCTCCCATTTGATTGATAATAAGCGGTAAATGGATGTGAAATTATCATAATAATATATATTTGTATTTATTATACATAATTAATCATGTTTTTATCGATTCAACATATTTATAGAAAGTATAAGAAGAAATAAAATTGATAGAGCTTAGTTACCACATATACCTATTCTTTGAGAGATCTCATTTATTTTACACCTTAAACATTGAATAATTTGTATTAGGAGGATAATATAAGATATAGGAATAAGGGAATAATTATGGAAATTTTTTGGATTAAAAATTCTCTGACATTGGAGGCTCAAATGGTGATAATAAGAGAATATAATTGGTTCTCTTTTATAACTGAAGGTAGGGACACACATGGAATTTCTTAAAAGATTTAAATTATATAAGCTCATTTTTATAATAAATTATCTCCAAATGAAAATTTATTAAATATTTGGATAATATAATGTTAATATATATTTATGAAATAAAAATAGGACAAGCTTTGTTTGTAGTTAAACACATATCATTTGTTTTAACCCCAGTATAACCCCCTTTTAACTTTAATCATGGTAACAATTTTTCGTTCTATTTTTACAATTCACTATGACCAAAAATTAAGACTAGAATATTAAATTATATTAATTCTTTTGAATACAAATATTAAAACCATTTTACATGATTCAAATTCTCTAAATGTAACAATTTAATTTAAAATAATTGTGAATCCCACAACTACAACCCTTTATAGAGAAATGAATATTTAAGCAAAAAATATAATTTACTTACATTACATTACTTCTAAAAAAATAATTTTAAAAAATATTATTGAATATATAATCTATAATTTTAATTAAAACCCTTATTAAATAGTCTTATTTATTTTATTAAGATAAAACACACTGTATTCATAAAAATAGTTTTTAGAGAAATGATTTTTCCCTAAAAATGAACTAATATAAAAATCTATTATAATAATTATTATTATGTAATTAACTATATTATTTCTAAATAATGTATTATTATTTAAATATAAGACCAAATTCAAATAATAATGAGACTTTTAGTTGAATGGAAATGATAGTTTTTAAAAAATTGATTGTTTAACTATTTATTAAAAAATAAATAGGTTTAGACAAATCATAAAAATTAACCCCATGAAAATATTAAAATTATGATTTAGAAAATGATATTAATTTCCTAAGATAATATTATTAAAAATGGTGCAAATTAATTCTAATTTTCTCATAAAAAACGTAATAAAATCTATTTTTGAAGAAAATATATTTTTAAGGAATAAAGTGGCATTTCTAAAAACTGAGTACTTATTTATTATACATTAATGATTAAATTTTAATTAATTAAAAAATTCATAAATATCTTTCATAATATGGTTAACAATATTCATACTTACAAATTTAACAACTTGGTTATAATGGTTTACTATAATGTGGTTCATATAGACCTGGGGTTGCGTGCAAGTTATGATATCAAATACCTAAATTTTATTTTAGAGGAATTACAAATAAAATATTTGGGTGTTATAGTATACCCCCTTCATAATTAATTTTATTTTAGAAATTCCATCACTCTGATACAATCAAATGAATATATCTTTTCTTAATCACATCCTCGAGCTTAGATGTAGATTCCTAAAATTTATAATTCCTATAAAGAAATTAAATCGTGATAGAGTATTGTTTCCTAGAACATTATCTCTATGATAAAGATTTAAACTATATTCTCTTCATTGGAATGATCATTCTCCAATGGTATAACCTATGATTTCAGGACTTGTGAAGGATCAAGTGTTTACTTTCTTAGGATAGTTACATGGAACACATCTTCAAATTAAGAGTGTTTTGGTGGTAGTTAAACATGATAATCTGGACTACATAATTGATCAAGAATATCGATGGGACTAATATAAATATGTATTAGATTTAACTTATTTCAAAAAATCATAACCTTATTCCCTAGAGAAGTTTAAAGGAAAAACTTATCACGAGCTTTAAATTCTATATCTCACTAATGATCGTAAGCATATTTATTTTATCCACTCTAAGCTTCAATCACGTGTTTCAGAATGGTTCTAACCTTATTTGTCATTTTCTTATCTACCTAACGTCCTAATAGATTTAATTCTCCAACTTTATCTGATAAAATTAGAGTTTTATACTTTATTCCACTTATGGATTTATGAGTACCCATCTAAATTGTTGAGTGAAGGATAATTTTGTATGAAAAATTGACCAAAGGAAGGTGTTGATCCCAAAAAAATTTGAAATGTAGATAATATAATGCAAAATATATTCAGTGGTATGAAAATTTCTCTTAACTAACCATCTATCAAATATTGATAGTTAGTACTAAAACAAAACTATATATCCCATACTTACTTAATACTTCATCAAAAATTATAGGAAAATATTAGATATCCATAAGATATAATAGTATATGGTGCTCCATCACATATAATGGTATATGGTGCTCCATATAACCTTACCAATTCCTTAATGTATTATCTAGAAAAATGATCAAGATATAAATATTCCTTGGTATCAATGAAGTGTTCTATATTCATAAAGTGATCAAATACAACCTAAATATAATTATATGAATTAAATGTTTTGGGGTGTCCAATGATGATATCCATGGAAATGAATTCCATTTCCATTCTGGTATGGGTAATGGTTTTAACATCCCCTTAGACTTCTATCTCTAATAATTCAATTACTTACATACCAATCACCAAGATACATACTCTGTAATATATCACTTCATGTTGTTGAACCTCAAATAATATTTTTGATCTCTATTGTTCTTTTTTTACTTCTAGTATGAATATAGAATGGTGATCTATGATCTCATTACAATATTTCATTATTCATTTATAGTATTTATGGTAAAAATAATTTATTCCCAAATCTTATAATTCTATCACTATCAAGGTTGAAGTTAGAATAATTTCTCACATTATTTTAAAGATATGCTTCCTCATTTTGTGCCTCTTCAATCTTCACATTGATAGATGGTAGGATACTCATTTGAGAAAGAAATGATTACTTCCATTACATAAATATTTCATGGTCCTTACTTTGAAAATAAATAAATAATAGATCTTTTGTGATTCTCATCCTAGATAAGATAGAATAATCCATTTAGATTAAAGAATTAACCACCATGTTCTCTTTCTTTGGGTGGTAATGTATTAAGAAATAATAATCTTTAATCAACTCTAGCCACCTTATATAGTGTATATTCAACTATTTCTAGTAAAATATATAATTTATTCATTTATGATCAATATATATGTCATAAATTTATCTATAAAGATAATGAATCTATATCTTTAATGAACGTATTATCACTACCAATTATAAATCATGTTTCCACTAGTAAAAAAACTTTTTAGACTATATTTAATTAACATCAATTATTTTGTAAAAAATGTGAAGAATCCAAGAAGAATAATTTTCATGTTTCTTTTTCAATAATAAATATGAAAATTAGGTTTATCACGTTAGTTATCCACTAATCAATGTGAAAGACCATTTTCACATCATTTATCAAATAACTACCACAATTGTTTTTAAAAAATTTATGAAATATTGGGATGAGTCATTTTGTGTTTATTCATTCACATGGTAGTCATTGGTTCTCTCTCATATAGTAAACCCTAACACTTGTTTTTATGATATGTTTTCCTCAAAACCATTTCTATTTTATCAACCACCATCATCAACCCACATCTGTCATGAATTTATTGTTTTTCCCTCTCTATATATCCTAACTCGACCCCATAGGGCTCGATTCATGACTCCCTAAGCCTGCCTCCATAGGTATAGGGCTGGTGTCCAATGCTGAGTAGGCTATCACACACATGAGAGGACATACAAAAATTACATGTACACACACACCCACATAAACCTCCATGCAATAGATAAGAGATATATATACTGAAAATAAACTGTATTCATATATCTATCCTAAACCAAAGAACAATAGAAGTAAAAAAGGGAAAAATAAACTCCCACCTTAAGCAAGTCGTAAAAGTGTACAACCCACTCAAAAGGATGGGATCAACATCAAATTCACCCTCCATGAAGATCCTCAGCCCAACTCTAGTGAACAACCTGGATGATCTAGCTTACTAAGCTCAACCTACACTGGGTCCTCCTCAGACTCCATCGAAATGCCTATGGTTTTAACAAGACACAACATGTTTGGGAAAATATAATAAATTGGTGAGTATAAAAATACTTAGTAGGTGACCCAAAAAACCCTAAAAAGAAAAGGGAGAAACTGAAAGGTGACCGTTTTCTCAACCCAACCTGAGGGAACCCAATCGAGAAATAAAATACATATCAAGACCATCATCACATATACACCAGTAGTCAAATCATACCACACGGTGTGTCAAACCAATGACATGAAAAAACTGTAATGAAAACCAAAAAACTTGTAGACATTCTTGTATCATACTCGAATTGTCATGAAGTCCTAATCTCATAGTCAGTGACAGTCTTTACTTGAGTCTCTAAAGGAAACACTCATCCAAGAGCACACTCTCCATGAGCCCTATCATCCTAGATGACACTCAACCAAGAGATAAGCTCCATCATGTACAACAGATCCATATCTGATTGAACCTCCATGAGATACCACTCAATTTGGGTATCACAAATCCGATGGAACAACACAACCATCCCAAAGGTAATACATTTGAGAGACCAAACTCATATGATATCACCACTAAGAACATCACATTGGATCCTAGATGATCTCAATACACAGACAGGGGATCTCACCCATCCATTATGGAGGAAGCTACTAACCCTAATGAAACCATGAATTTTCTCATAGATTAGAAAGGGGATCCCTCCTAGGACCCTCTGTGGGATACTACGAACCCAGTCCACTAAACTATAAACCACATCTCTTAATATAGGGGATCAATCCTAGGATCCTCTAGGGGATACCAAATTACCAATCTAATAAACTAGAACTATATTCTCCATGGTTAATGGATCACTCCTATGACCTAATAAGGTAAACCAAAAAAATAAAACATTACCTGGTGATATCACTCAGATAGGGGATCAATCACAGGACCCATTGGGGGATATCAGGACCTAATATGATTCCCTGGAGATCATATCACCTAATAGAGGATCTTAAACCATGTAGTGTTACACATGATGATAAAAAAACCTCATCTAGAATAAATCATGGATTAGGGGATCCTATATCCGATGATACTACAAACCTACTAAAACCAACAAATGAGTAGGGGATCGTACCACCGATGATGCCGTAACCCTACCAAAACTGCCTAATGTGTAGGGGATAATACTATAGATGATACCAACAATCCTATAGGGATATTATACTAGATAGGGGATCACCACCTATTTAGTGTTGGTAATGATATTTCTGAGAACCTTATCATGGGAAATGATACACTATAAAATCCCACCATGTCCTTTCGAGAGGGATACAACAACTCTAACATTATGATAAAGGATCCCACCCTACACTATCCATAGGTATACTAAAAATATATCAAATATCATCACAGGAAGGAGATTACAATCCTGTACCAAGGATGTAATGCCACACAAACCCTCATAGGGACAAAGAAATGGAGTTCAATCAACCGCTTCTGGTCCAAACATAACTAACCCAAGTGACCCACAACATCTCCTCACCAAACATCCTATAGTCCTAAAACATTTCCACTGTCATGTTTTACATGGAAAACCACTTTGGATAGTCTACTCATGAGACTGAATACAATCCCAGAAGAAGGAGATACAAAAGGTGGAAACTCCTCTAAGGTGAGACTACGTGGCGTGTAAGGGGGTATACACTACATATGACTCCTCTTATACACCCAACCATTTCTTTTTCTTAGAAGTATTTTCTTGGAATGTGGGACCACAAGGTGTGTACCGATAGTACATGGTTTGTCTCACCTCATTAAGGCCACATCCATGTATTTCCTTCACACGAATTAGCTATCCATGTCTCCCACATGATGTGTACCCCCTAGTGCATGGTGTGTACTGGCTATACGGCCCCTTTTCTGTGTCTCTTGCCTATGTTAGTGTCCAGAACCCCATTACCATGTACCTTGAATGTGTTCTTTTACTTGGTAGTCTCTGTTCACATGACTTCCATGACCATGTCCTCAGGCCAGATAACATGGGGTCACTACATGACATGTAACTATGGTACACGACATGTAGTCCCCAAAAATAATTTTCCTAAAATAGGAAGAACACACAACATGCTCCACTAGTCTACACACAATTTAGATTGGAAAATACATTATAAATTCCCTACAAACATCCTAAATCACCACCATTTTCTAGAAAACACACCGATAAACTCATGAGATGTACCTAACAAGAGTCTAAGGGCTCTAAAACCTTACAAAGATTCATAAATAAAGGTATACAAACATAAAACTTAACAAACTACCTCAAGGTGAAACAATAAAGCTTTATGGTTGAATCAGCACCTAGAATCATATTTTGTATGATCTGGGAGAGATCACCATCGAGATCGGGGATCAAAAGTGCCCTTTTTCTTCAATTTGGTCTTCAAGTCGTCCTTTTCCAAAGGCGGAGAGGGGAATTCATATCCTCTACCATTTGAACCAAGAGGCAGGGTAGAGAATTATTGATTTAATTTTTATTAAATCAATAGTCCAATTTAATGCCTTTCCAACACACAACCCAACAACATGCCTCTGACCCAAAAACCAGAACCGAAAAGGTTTATGTCTCACCTAGGTTAAACCCAAGTTCTAAACTCAACCACAATTTCAGAAATCCAATCGGAGACTCCATTTGTGAGTTATTCCATGTTTCCTATGAAATTGATCATGTATGAAAAAAATATTTAATATTTTTAATATCACCATGCCGAGTCTCTATGGCCCCCAGATTGCTATTCCAATTCAGCGCCTGGATTAACAAATATTCTAAGGATTATTCCGAAGCCTTATAGGTCAAACTCGAGTGAATATATCCTCCCCACATTACGACTTCTCTTCAACAAAAATTGAAATCCTAGGAACTAGGGAACGAAACTAAGTTCTCAACTAGGACTCCCACACTAGTGAGCTCATGAAAATTACTATAACAGTCTCTAAGGGATACTGTGTTGCCGATGAGCATGCACTCAAGAGAACCTCAAGGCCCACCAAGCCTAAGCACCAATAAACTATGTCAACATCATGAAACAAGAAGGAACATGTATCTTTAGCTATGATGGGTTGAAAACTCCATGAACTATAGTTCATCTAAATTCATAGGGTATACCGGTACACCACTTCACAAACCTGACACAGATACCAATCAAACCCTACTCTGAACAGACAAGTCAAAGGAAATCATCCACTACACCTTGATTCTAACCAATTTGGGTGGAACTATCTCCCCTATGTGGTTTTATTCATGGTACAAAAACATGTCTTAGTGGGTAATGCATCCCTCATCCGCATGAGTCTAAATCCCGATCAAACCGAACCACACCCTCCTCAAGTGTCTCATGTACAAGCTAGTTCCAAACATGTGACGGTAATTGTGAACAAAATATTCTACCCAAGAACACACCATGCTTTACCATGACCTCTGCACAAAACCACAACACACAACCCCACTCTAAAAACACAATTTATAGGGACTCTTCCACCGCACATCGATACTATCCGCTTAGGGTGGTACTGACTCACCATCATATTATTATTCATGTCTCAGGGGATGGGGGGGGGGGTAATGATCCATCTTCTTTATGAATTAAAATCTATGTTGAACTACACAAAAACATGGTATTATTGATGCCCCTTTCCACCTTTTACAAACCTAGATAAAGAAATAGAATGAAATGATAACCTCTTAACAATGTCTATCAATACTATTGTAGAAATTTGAAAGGATACAGAGTATACCATTATCCATCCATAGAGCCTTTGAGTCAAAGGCCTATAAGGCTTGTAAATATCCTCACCCTCTTACTTGAGCTCCCCGATCCCGGTGTGAACCACATGGGGGTGTTGGAGGAAACTCATATCATCTGCCACCTCCTACCACTCCATTCTCTCCTCTGCCACGTCTATCTCCCTATGGACCTCTATGCTTGACACACTACCTTTTCTAAGTCAGTCCATTGACTAGTGCCCTCTAAATAGCATTATGGGTCACAAAATCTATTGAAAGGTATACTAATCCATTCGAATCATAACACAACCTCTCATGAAGATGACCAAAACCATATTTAAATCCCTGAGCCTTGGATCCTCTATCCTGGGATCCTCTATTGAAGTTCCTTGGAAGCCCGAATCCCAGAAACTTCTATTGTTTAATAGCTTTAGAACTAGCCACCGAACCAGCTACCAAGTTCTAATCTCCCACATGACCGACACTAATGGTCTGAATTTTCTTATCCAGAAATCACTTAACCACCAAAGACTACTCCATCACACCCGAATAGGTGGGGATATATAGTGGCACCACCAATGCCCTAATGTCATGGAGCAAGCCCTATTCGAAGGTTTGCGCACTAAAAGACAGACCCCGAACCATATATAGGGCGTAACGTGACATTCCTATGAACCTCTGTGCGTACTCGCCCATGGAAACTATATCCTTCATAAGCTGAGAAGATCCTAGACATGCACTGACCTCAACTTGGATGGATAGAACTCCTCCCGGAAGAGATGATCAAAATATGCCAAAGTGAGTGTCACATCATTATGGGATTACATCACTAAACTCCACTATAATATAGATGAACTATATAGAAGTATCATTACTAAAATAACCATCAAACTGAGAGGTTTCCTTAGGAGGAAAAAAACACGCGTGATTGCCTCAATACATTAAGAAGCTACCTGGGGACTAGATTAACCCAATACATAGAGGTTTATGCCTCCTGAACTCATGAAACACACTCATCTTTCATGCATCCTCATCCTGGATTGTTGGTACAACACGCTTCTTGATATATTGTGGCTCAGCTGGGGGACCACTCGGAGGTCCAGACTTAGAACCAGTTCCATACACTAAAGCCTCTACTCAAGTATATCATCACCAAAATCCTACCATAGAACCATGTCTAAATGTCATCTTGGTGTCATCTAGAAATTCAATGAAGAAACACCACAATCAAAGAATATATGTGTGGATCTAACTCAATAATGAAAAGGAAAAACAAAAAAACTATCCATATATGATTCTTGTACCATTATTTCTCTACGACCAATGTCCTAGTGTAATGAGTTAAAAATCTAGATTTTAGAGTCTTTCTAAATGGATATATCAGACGCCATACCAACACTAGAGCCTCTGGCCTGAGATTCAAAATGAAAACATCCAAACACTGTCTCTATGTAACCCAAAACAATCTAAAAACAATAAGGTTCCAAAGTGGAACCCAATATGATTCCAGTCTTTCATGACTTGACCGAACACAGCTTGATCCGTGACTCCCCAAGCGCACCTTCATAGTATAGGGGCTTGAATCCAACACCAAGTAGTATATCCCATGAATGGTAGGTCTTATCCTAAATTACCGATATGCACACACCCACATATATCTGCATGAAACAGTGCAGGTACATATATACTGAAATGAGAATGCATGCATACATCTATCCCAAACTAGAGTACAATGGAAGTAAAAAAGGGAAAAATACACACCCACCAAAACAAAATGGTAAAATCATCCAAAATGATCAGAAGGATGGGACCACTATCAAATGAACCCGCAAGAATTTTCCTCGACCGAGATAAGATGAAAACATTGATCAGTCTAGCTCAGTAAACACAGCCTGCTCTGGGTCCTTCTGGGACTCTGTCAAGAGGACTGTGGTCTACACAATATACAACATGTCTGGGAAGATCCCATGTAGGAGTGAGTATAAAAATACTCAGATGGTTCCCCAAAAACCAAAAAATAATGGAGAGAAAATTAAAGGCAATAGTCTGCTTTCCCAACTAGAGAGAACCTAATCGAGAGAGAAACTTCATCTTGAGACCATACTCAGAAATAAACAAATAGTCAACTCATACCACATGCTGTGTCAACCAAGTGATGTGACAACACAACAAGGAAACCCAAAATAACACCCATATATATTCGTCTTAGTGTCAAATACTCATGAGGTCTTGAACTCATAGCCAATGACATGTTCTACTCAATGCTCTAAAGGTAAGACTCATGCAGGACACACACACACACTCCATGTGCCCTATCATCCAAGATAAAACTCATCTAAAAGATAAACTCCAATAGGTATAACACATACATATCTAATGGAACCTCTAAGAGATACCACTCAATTTTGTATGATAACGCCAATGGCACAACACCCCCACCCCAAGGTGAATACATATGATAGATCACAATCATCGAATATCACCACTATGAACGTCACACTAAAACCTAAAATATCTCAATACTGAGATAGTGGATCCCACCCATCCTTGATGGTGGATAATACTAAACCTACCAGAACCACAAAAGGTCTAACCACTCAGAAATGGGATCCCTCCCTAGAACTGTTGGTGGATACTACAAACCTAGTTTGGTAAACTGTAAACTAGTTATACTGGGATAGAGGACCACTCATAGGGCCGGAAAGGGGTCACCTTGAACCCAATCTAGTAATCCATAAATCTCAAATCCTCAAATAAATGATCACTCCTTGGATTTCAAGGTAATACCACTAACCTAATCTAGAACCAAGCGATCTCACTCAGATAGGGGATCACTCTCAAGATTCTCCGAGGGATACCACGCCCCAATTTGATGTCCTGGAGATTATATAACTCATATAGAGGATTTTCACCTATGTAGTGATGGTCATGAAAAAACCACAAATGACATCTGGTATAACTCATTAATAAGGGGATCATATAACCGATAATAATACAACCCTACTGAAACCAACTATTGAACAATGATAATACCACTGATGATGCTGTAACCCTACCAAAACCGCCCACTAAATAGGGGATTTTACTATAATTGATTACAAAAACTCTATATAGATATACTACTAATTAGTGGATCAACACTCAGGTAGGGTTAGTCACGATGATTCTGAGAACCCGATCTAGGGAAACAATATGCTGGAGGATCCCACCCCTACCTCTTTAAAGGGATACAAAAACTCTCATGTTATGGTAGAGGATACCACCCCCACCTTTCTAAAGGGATACTACAACTCTATACAAGATAATAATATCATGGGGTTACTATCTTATACTCATGATGTAATGCCACAAAAACCCTCATAGCGATGAACTATAATAGATCACTCAACCACTATTGGTCCAAACATCTCTTATCCAAGAGACCCACAACATTACCGCATCGAGCATCTACTAGGATCAAACTATGGCCACCACCATATTCTACATGGGGAAACTCTCATGATAGGATACTAACAGACCTAAATCTGAGCCTTGAAGAATGAGATATAAAAGGTGGAAACTCCTCCAAGGGAGGACTACATGAAATGTAAGGGGGTCTACACAGTCTGTGACTTCACCTATTCACTAATTTATATCCTCTAATCATAAGTCTCAGATGTTAATGTCATAACACATGGTTTTTATCGATGATACATGGTGTGTCACACCTGAACCAGGCCCCAACTATATATTTCCTTCACACATCTTATCCAACCGTGTCTCCCATATGGTGTATACACCTTGGTACATGATGTGTCTCAGCTACATGGCCTATTGGATATGTCTATTTCCCATGTCTGTCCCTAGTACCCCATTCCCATGTACCATAGTTGTGTACTTTTACATGGCCACATATATTCACATGGCTTCCCTAGCCATTTCCTTAGGACAATTCACATGGGGTCACTACACGACATGTTACTCTGGTACATAGCGTGTATTCCCCAAAATTCATCTTCCCAAAATCGGAAGAACACACAACATGTTTCACTAGTTTACATTTTGTGTCGATGGGAAACCCCATTGGAAATTCCCTACAAAAACCTAGAATCGGCCTCATTTTCCCAAAAAAACAACGATCAAGCCATGAGGGGTCCCTTGAAAGCATCTAAGAGATTTAATAACTTAAAAAAAATGCATAAATAAGGGTATCATGACTTAAAACAAAAACAACTTACCTCGAGGAAAAACGTTCAAGATTTGGGGTCAAATTAGTGCTTAAAAACTACTTCTTCATGACATGAGAGTGATCAATGTCAATATCGGAGATGGATGGTGCCTTGTTTAATCAATTGTTTCCTCAGATCGTCTATTGCCAAAGGGTAAGAGGGGGATATGACTCCTTTATAATTCTCACCAAGGGGTTGGGGAGATGAGTATTTATTTAATTTTTATTAAATAAATACTCAAATTTAACTCTCCACCAACACATGAACCACCAAAACGCCTCTGATATGAAATCCAATACCGACAAGTTTAATGTTGTCCCAAGGGTAAACAAGGGGTTCTGAACTCAACCATGTTTTCAGAAATTTGATCTGAGACTGCACCTGAGAGTTATTCTAGTTTTTCAAATAAACTCTACACATATGGAAAAAATATATTTTATATTTTTAACATCACCAGGACAAGGCTCTCCAGACCTCAGATTCCCACTATATTTTGATGGGTATTTTCATCCTCTTATAAGATCTCACTCTATATATCAAAGACCATAAACTTGAATCTTGACATAAATACTGGAAGATAATAAGACCCAAATAATTACGAAATGAAGAACATAAGCCATGAAAGCATGGCACAAAAATAAAACATGGAATTTAGTCAAACGCATAATCATATAATATTATTTTCATACTATCCAAGGAATCACTATCAAGACCATCTTAGTAGTATAGTTTCATTCCCTATACCATCTTGGTTGTCATGGTTCACTCCCATGGCCATCTTAGTAGCAAGAGTTCTCTTCTCACACGAGCTCTGTAGTCATGGTTCACTACCATGACCATCTTAGTATATATCATGAGATATAAATATTTACCCAATTAATTGGAGGTAGATATAGGTCCCACCTATCTGATAATTAAATTATACGTACATTATCCACAATATTATAAACAATTGTATCATAACCCATGAAATGAAATGAGTGTCATACAACTGAAATCATACCTTATCCTGTGTAAAAAGAAACAAGTTTCATAATAATTTAATCAAACCATAACCAATGAGAATAATCAGGTTCTATTGACATATAACTCCTAAAAATAAGTGGGTTTCATAAACATCATGTCATCATTACATAAACCATTCAGAGAAAAAATATGAATGAAACCTTTATATCATTTTTTGTGAAGGCATGAGTAACACCAATGGATTTCATATTATATGAGAAATAATTTTTAATGATATTTTAAAAATAATTAATGAAGAAATTATCATTTATCCTTTGAAAATTTGTTCTTAAAATTTAAAACCTTTTGAAAACCATTTTCATGAAAATAAACTTGAAAATTTATAAAGGATTCATTAAAAACATATAGAAAACATTTTTTATTTGAAAAAAATATAGGAGATATAAAAAATTTTAAAAAATATTTATTTGAAAACCAAATTTAGAAAAAAAATCTAAAAAATTAAAATTTTAAACATACAAATAAATGATTGTGGGTAAATCTGTACATGGAGTACGATCTAAAAACAACATTCCTTTTGCACGGTAAAAAAAGTTAGAATAATGCATTGTTAAGAAAGTGAAAATAATATTACTTTGAATACATTGGTGAAAGATAAAAATAGTAAAAAAATATTTTAATTATCATTTGATATTAGTAGAGTATTCTTGGAATCCCATTTTTGGAAAGCTTGGTTTTTAAGGAACAATGATTTACGAACGACGAGAGAGGTAAGGTCATATTTTATTAAAAACATTTTCTTTATTTTCATAAGTAAAAAAGAGAATAAAAAATGTTAATAATACATGAATAAATCAAGAAAAACTAGAGGATATAAAAATCCATGAGTTTTCTTGAATTATGGATAATAATATTTCATTAATTAAAATCTGATCACAAACAATCCCAATAAATGGTGAGATTGTTTTAATAAATTGTTACAACATAGTAACTTTGAATCATACTCCACATGTAGAAAAATAAAATTGTATGGAGCATTAAAATATCATTAAAATAATTATATTCATGTCATACCATGTAAAATTCCATTTATACAACTCATATTAAAATATATGTGTATAACATGGCATGTGTCTGAAAGAGAGAAAATTGAGACAAAATTATTTTACTAATTTGGTATCCTTTGAAACCTAAACCACAAGATGAGAAATCAGAAAATGGTTATATAAATAGCTATATATTTAATACTAAGAGGCATAAAATAATTCATGGGCAGTATATACACCACACAAAAGAAGTGAGTGGTGAATAAGGAATGTGTCTCACAACAATAAAGATTGAGATAAAATTCCATTACATTGAGTCCAAATTATCTTTTTTGTCTTCATATTCCATAATAATGAAAATAAGTTAATTAATTACCTAATTAATAACCCTTTTCATGTTTATAGTTTAATTATTCTTTTAAAACCAATCATTAAATATGGTTGTGAAAAATGAATCAACATTAAAATCATGGAGACGATAGGCCATACTTACGTACGAGTAACATTCCCATTTCTCAATGACCATTATGAAAATATGGAAAGTGACATTAATAATTCAATAATTATAATTATATCATAAATAATATATTTTTTAATCATATATATATAAATATATAATTATTGTGATGTAAAAGTAATCACATTGTGTCTAGGAGGGGTAGTCCACACATACTCGAACGACATTATTACTCTTTAACTGCGTGGAAGGGTAATAAATAAAATGGTATATATTATATTTACAGAAAGGTAATAATTTCATGAATAAAATATTTTTTTAAATATGTTTAATTATAACCTTACTTTATATATTCCATATATTAGGTAAATGAATCACATCGATTGGGGGGGGGGGGTAGTCCACACTTCCACAAACGATGTTATCCTGTTTACACGTTATATAATAAATTAAAGAGTATGTTATAAAATAATCACAGAAGAATAAAGAAAATATAAATATCAAATATATCATATATAAACAGATTTTACATCATAATTATTTACCTTGAAAGGTGGGAAAGGAAAAATGAACAATTATCGTTTCACGAGGTGGTAGTTCACCTTACACGAACAGTATGTTTGTTACCCATTAGATGGTGGTGCGTATAAGTGTTTGTTGACCCATTAAAATAAAAAAGTATCACAATATTTTAGATTATTATTTTTATATAATAATTAAATAAGTATATTTTAGGGGGTGGAGAAATAAAATAAAATAACTGACCTTGAGGATGGATGTTACCTTCTATTTGGGTAACTCCTTTTGGTTTGCCCCAAAGGGATTACATGGATTGATTTCATCTCAAAGGGAAGAATAATGGAGGAAGTTATGTATTTTTGGAATATTTTGGTTAATCCAAAGTGGATTGATAGGTGTGAGGAAGTGGGAGAAAAGTATTCCTTTTATAGTCAAGGAGGAGTGGCACTCTTGTAATATTTTGGAAAATAAGAAATCTCACCCACGTTTTTGTTATTGAAATTGGATCCAATAATTGTCCAATGTTGATAAAATAGAGTATAGGGTTTAAATTTGTCTATAATTTTTTTTACAAGTTTATAGTTCATTTCGGGCCCTATGGTTATGGTTTAGTCCCTTATTATGTATAATTTAACATTAATCATTGTAATTAATTTTAATTATTTTCACTAATAGTTTTGGTAATTTTTTTTAAAATATTAGAAATTAGAAATTATTATTATTCACAATATGGAATCTAATTTTCCAAATTCCAAACATATAATTTGTATAAATTAATTTAAATATAATCCCATAGACGGGATGACAATGCAAGGTTTTAAAGTAAAAACGTTAAAAAATTTCAATGTTTTTATAGTCAATTTAAAAATTAAATTGATTCCAATGAACTAAATTAGATTTATTGATAAAAAATTAATCTAATTAAACTTTTAAACCAATATAAAATATAATTTAACTATATATAAACATTATATGAAAATGTAGTTTTGAATTAGAATTCAGAATTTTTAACCATTCATTAAAAAATAAAACTTCATAGATAACCCCAAAAATTCACCATAACCTAATTTTTATGAATAAAGTTCAAATATAATTTTTTTAAATATAATATTTTTAAAAGATCCAAAATTTTGATTTAATATTGGTTCTCCAACAAAAAGTGGTTAAATTGCCTTAATAAAAATATAAGTTTTTATGTGAAAAATTTGGATCATTCTTATCTTATTCCTACCGAATGTATGGGATGAATTTAAAAAATAATTAATTGGTTATATAACATAAATATTATATTAAAAAAACTTAATAATTTTAATTAATTTAATTTACAAGTATTAAAACAATTTTGTTTTCATAATATTAGTTTTCTATAAAAATACTCAATTTATATCCAATTAGTTCTTATATTCATTTCTAAATAATTTTTAACTAATTAGTTGATTTTATATTTTTAAAAACCATATAGTTACCTAAGTTAGTTAACAAAATTCATAAAATCTAATTTAGTGGCCAAATTATATATTATTATATTAAATAATGATATTTTAAATAATATTTTAAATAATATTTTAAATAATATATTATTGTTTGATAACACTCGATCTTGCATGGTACACAAACCATCACAGAAAGTCACTCTATCATGAAATGTATGCTTACCTCAGTGTTCTTTGTAGATAAATTTAAAATTTATATTGCGTGTAGTGTAAAATTATTTTAGTGTTACATATAATGTAATTCCAACATTATTCATAAAAAAACAAACTATTTTCGGTGTTTCATGAAATGAAAAATATCAGAAAGATTAATTTAATTCAAAAAAATATATATTACACAAAATTTTGGTGTGTCACATTCTACCCCCCTTAAAATTATTTTCTCCCTTGAAATTCATCTAGGTTATCAAAGGATTAATCTTGAGATTTACTTTCACAGAAACCCACATCATAAAAATAAACACTAAGAATTAAATTTTAAAAAAATTGAAACATAATAGTTACCCAAGGTAACTTATAACTAGTTGTTGAGCATGGAATTTCATTTAATTTCAATAACAAGTAAATAAGGTGTCAATTTTCAATATGTGTATGGAAAATTGGGGGTGATGATGATTGAAGTGGAGAAGTTGTTCCAAAGATTATGTCCCTTGTAGAATCGGTATGTAATGAAATTGGACGTCATTCTTGGATATTATCTATATTAATTATGATGATTGTAGATCTGGTCTAAAGTTCCAAGATTTTTATCAAAGTGATACATTATTATAGCACTTGAAGAAGTCCATGAAATACTCAATTTCATGATGAAAGAAGTAAAGATTCATCCAGTGAATCTAAATGCCTGAAGTTTACAAATCATACGATTGATGAGATGATCCTAAAAGTTCCAAGACATGTGTTTATAGGATAACACATCACTCAAAACAATATTACCATGCTTTATGCTTTAAATAAATTAGGTGAATTAGAACCCACACATCATCCTTCATTGACATAAATTAGCTTAATAAAGAGGCTTGGAATTCATAATCCAAACCTTAAGGAATTATGAAGATGTTTCGAAGGAAAAGAATAAACGAGAAGAGAAAATAAATAAGGGGCTTGATATTTAAAGATGGTACATCATCTTGGTTATACTTTGGTTTTATCAAATTTGTTTTGTGACTTTGTAAAAAAGTGGGCCAACCATGCAGGGCAGTTGAAGCCCTCACCCAAGGCATATGTGTGAACCAAGGGTCTACCATGCCTAAGAGGAATGCCTTGAATTTTAACAAAAATATGCACAGGAGTGCAGGCCATGTATAAGAACACAAAGAGCATGCATGGAGATCAACCCATGTGGCCAGGTGAGTATAGTGGGCACTAAGAGCATGCTTGAGGAGGCATGAGTGGGTGTAGAAGCATGCCCGTAGAACACTAGTGCGGGACGACACCGAGAGAGGGGGAAGGATAATTCTAATTTGATATTTCCACAACTTTTTATTTAAAGAAGCAACAAACCACAACATGTTTAGATTTGGGACTATTTTTAAAAATGCGAATGCGATCTCAACTGTCTGATGCATCACAGACATGGATTCCACTGTCCGATTAATTGCGAGATTGATCATGTGAATCCAGGTTGTCCATCTGATCTCCACAGTTCAGGATTGAACCATGGACATCTGATCTCATCCACAAAGGTTTTCTTCAACCTCTGGACACCTGAAGCCACTTGACGTGTACCAGTGCACCAGAGAATCCCCCGTACCTCCTTGATCGAACTCCGACCACCATTGAACATCGTACTTTCATTCATTATGATCGACTGAGCTAAACAATACCATGCATGCAAATCAATATAAATAATTCAAACATGGCCGAAGAAAATGGTGTTCCAAGGCCACTTCATAGAGCTTGAAGCCTTCGGGAATATGCATTGCATACATTCCTCTTCACACACATGAGAGGATGGCACCGAGAAAGAGGGACCTACGTTGAATGGAAACAAACCAAGAGGCTCAGTGTAACAATTATCCCTCATTTGAATATTACAAAACACTGTATATCTCGGGAATTAAAATATTTGAACCCATGGATTATCACAAGGAATTTTAACGTGCATCCTATGCCTATAAAAGGTAGAGTCCATCGACTAATTCGTTTTCTGAAAAAATTGAGAGATCTATTATTCCTCAAAAACAGAGCACCGAATCCTGAGTGTTTCCATGTAGCCTTGCTATGAAAATATGTTCTATGCATCCCCTATGCGAAGGAGACCTGTGCACTACTCATGGTATGCACAGATAAGAAATGTGAACCACTTTGTTTCGCGAAAAAATATGCAACCTATATGAAAATAAGAAACAAAAACACTGGACATGTTCTATTGAACCCTCACCTATGTTTCTTGAAGAGCATATCACTGGTACACAATACATGCACTTTCACCGTTGTTGTGCATTACACAGAAAGATCCATGAACCACTATTGGTTCTGTGAAGGAGAACCTTGTTCCCTCAGGTTTTCATGAAGAAGAAGAACACCCTCTTATTTGAATCTTATATATATATATATATATACTATTTTTATGGGTTCATCTTTGATGAATAAAGTGATTTCCTAATGTCCGAAGCTCTTATGTGCTTTGATTGAAGAAGAAAAAACACAAGCCTTCGTGTATTCACAAAGGATAATATAGAGTGATTTCATGATGTACGTTCATGAATTGAGACAACAAAATTTTCAAGAACAGTCCATATAATGAATATACCCATTTGGGTTTGAAAAATAGAACAAATCAAGAAAGGATTGGGTGTGAACAATTGAAGAAGTAGTAAGAAAGATAAATATCACACACATGAACTAAACCCATTTGGGATTGAATAAACACATAATTATATTGATCCTAAACTAAATAATAAGTGTGTGTGTGAATATAACCAAAGACAAAAAGTGTGTGTGATATTAAGTGAGAAAAAGAAAGAGGAAGTGTGTGTGGTAAAAAGATTATACCCATTGGGGTTTTCTCACAAATAAGAAATGATAGTGCATGCATGCATGAATGCACATGCACACATGAATACAATTAAAGGAAGAATTAATATTGTTAGTGCACGTGTATAAAAAAGAAGAATAAATTCCATGAAACTCATGCATGAAGCATAATTTATTGAGATATATAAAACAATAAGTTTCGATGCTATGAAATCCATGCATGAAGTGAATGAGAATTGAGACTGAAGCTTGACTGAATTGAAGATGATATTATATCTAAGTTGATAGTATTTGAGAATCCAAGAATGGAGGTAGTGCTAATATTATGAAAGACCATTCTTTCATATTAGTTTTCTTATGGAATTTGTGTACAGAATTTTCACACCCATAAATGAGGTCATGTCTTCATTAGAAGAAGAACAAATTGCCTAAGCATTGTTTCAATGAAGAAAAGTTAGAAAAGTGATCAGAGTTATTGAGCAAGGCCAAAAGACCTCACCAAAGGCTGTTGAAGATTCTTGAAGAGACTCACAAGAAAGTGTGATTAAGCAAGCTCGTGAGGGAAGATCAGAAGATCCATCTATAGTGAATCAAGAAACATCACTTGTGAAAGACAGGAGGAAGAAGCCTTTAGTGGGACTCTGAAGATGGCCAGTGGGACTCTGGCGACACTTTGGAAAGCATTATAAAGAACCTTCTATGGGACATAAGATAGATACAGTTGAAACTTATATCAACCAATATAATTAATAATAAGATTATAGTATAGAATCTATGTTGGGGAGAATAACCAACACTACAAGGAGTAGGTATTTGAACCAAACCTTGTAAATACCTATGTTTAGTTCTTTTACATTTAAAACATCATTCAAGTAAAGGATGAGATCCACAAGAAGAGTGTATTGAGTCCTTAACCAACTATATAGGTTTAATTAAAAAGATTAAATTAGTCAAATTATTTAAAGGGATCACTGATTCACCCCTCCCCCTCTCAGTGAATCACGCTGATCTGGGAACTTCAATTGGTATCAGAGCAAAGGATACCTCTAAAATATCCATGGTAGTAATTATGAAGTTTATATTTGAGGTAATGAGTGAAAAAAATCAGATAGAGATATCATACAAGACTAAAAATAATATAAAGAAGAAATAGGAAAGGAAGATGAAGAGGAATCTTACTTCTAATGGGAAGACACCTTATACAGAAGGTAATATGAAAGGTACAACATGCGATAATTCCTTATATTATTATTCTTCTTCTGATGAATCCTGTTAAAGATATGATGATGTTCAATAAATTAGATATCTTCATACTATAATCAATGATCATCTGAAGAAATTCCCTAAAGAAGTGTCAATACATATTGCTGTAAGCATTAGTGCTCATCAAGAAGAAAAATTACTGCTGGAAGAAGAAGCTAATTCAATGGAAGAAGCATTGACTTAAAGGGTTGGAATATCCAACACTCTAAAAAAACTAGTGAAGGAAAAGGAAAAACAAATTTCTCTTTCCAATGAAAGACATTCTCAAGTTAGTGAAGAATTGTAGGGAATTATTTGTGATAAAGAACTCTTTGAAATGGTATTTGTAGAACCTTTCCATGAATTTGAAAAATTCACAATGTCTCTATGGTTTCCAATACATATAAAATAGAAGACAAAGCCAACAAGGCAATGGAAGTTGACATATATTTGAAAAAATTAAATTATATGACTTAAGAACAAATGATAAAGTATATGTATAATTGAGAAATCATGATGAGATCAGTCGAGGATGAGAAGAACTCCCTCAACACGAAATGTTTAGATTTGGAGGTGAAATTGAAGAATCAAGAATCACTCAACGCTGTAACTTCCCAAAAACCAAAAGAATATATGCTTCCACTCAAGTTTTCATTGAGGAATATGATTCCAAAAATAACATAAAATCATTCTCTAATCCAATGGCAACATCCTCTAAGAAGAAGGTATCCCAAAACCCAGTTAATTTTGTTTCTACTAATACAATTTCATCTACAAGTATAGGTTCAAAAATAAAATCTAGGAAGATGTTTATTGATAAAAATATTAATACAACCATCAAAACTTCAATGATGAATACTGGGATAATTAATAAGAACAACTTTCAAATGGATGCTCTAAATAAATAAATACAATTCTAGAAACAAATAAGTAATGAATTTAGCCATAGTGACACTATAAGAAAAAGAAGAAGATTTATTGGCAAATGTTGGTGTTTTTGGAAATTTGGTCATTTGGACAATGATTTCTAGAATAATATTTCATCATATAAAAATTATGGAAGCCTAGAATTCAGGGAATGTAGATGTGAAGAAATGAAGCCTCTTTCCAAGCAATGGCAGAAAACATAGACGAAGAAGAATCTGTCTATCATGAACAAATTTGAGTATCTTTAAGACTTATGTGATAATTTCAACATAAGTGGTAACAGTTATGATGAGGGATTGTTTATTACTACCATGACTCATGCATACATTGATAGTAATCATAGAACACAACAAAGGTAGGATAAATCAAAAGGATTTGAAAAGTCTTCCATTGGGAATATGTAATATAATGAGGTCAAGAAAATAGTGAAAGAAATTATTCCCAAGAAGAAGATCAAGACGAATACCAAGAATGTCATCTCATCAATGAAAAGATGCTTCTATTGTGGAAATAATGGATATACCATGGATCACTACAAACAATCCAGGGAAATTAATTGAAGCCAGATGAATCTAAAAATAGAATCAATCTAGAAGAAGATGGGATTTACTGAAGAAAGTCTTGAAGATAATCTTAATAAGTTATCTAAGTAATAAAACTTGGAGAGAATGAATAATTCATGATGAAGCTCCAAATAATAAAATGTTAAGAAGGAGTGTTTATTTATTTTTCCTAATCAATTTCAAATTTCTAGAGAACTAAAAAGACTAGAATATAAGGTATAATCTAAAGAAAAGGAAAAAGGTAAAAAAGTCATTCTACATGAAGCAAAATTTGAATTTCATGAGAGGTTGTCAGCACATGAAAACCCAAGTGTCTCACAACTACTTCATGGAAGGTTCAAGAAGGATGGACATCATTCAAAAAAATGTATAAATATTTTACCAGGCTAAATGGAGATGCTGAAAAATGAAGAACATAAACCAGTGGAAGCTACTTCACTAATGGCAGAAGTAAAAAAATAATAATCTAGACAAGTTAAAGGTAAATGGAATTAAAAGGTCCATGAAGACAAAGAAATATCAAAATTTCAAATTTAGATGAAACACTAACATGAGGATTACACGAAAATTTAGAGCTACAATGATTGGAGTTCTTGGGTTGAGAGAAAATTCTCAACCCCAATGCATATATTAAGAATCTCACAAGTGTTCCACATTATTCCATTATTTTTTTTGTATATGTGTACTTACATTGTAGGGAATTGAAGATGAAGCTCATTATTAAGATTATAGTTGAATGGTCAAAGTGGATAACAACAAGTTGGACTCATTATACATGATTTGATAATAACTTGATGTTTTATATAGTGTAATATTATCAAAATGAATATATTGAAGAATAAGTGATGATATTTTCCACCATGATGAATCAAAGTAATTTCACCCCTTGAGGGGGATAAAATATTAAGGAGATTATTTCAAGGATTACTTCATGAAAAATATTGAAATTCATATCATCTCAAGAAACTTATTATGATGTATTCCAATCACACATTCATACTTTGTTGTTAATTGTATTTATTATATCAATTAAGGGGGAGTCCTTGATTGATGATAAAATAGAATGAAAGGGGGAGATTTATATTTAAACTTGATCTTTTTAATATGTTTGGTGAAATATGTGATGGATTTAGCATTTCATTAATAAATATGATTATCTCTAATCCCCTGGTCAAGAATTGATACACTCTAAGCATGATTTCACAAGTATGGTTGTTTATGGACAACATTGAATACCTTGGTCATATATCTCTTGTTTTTTACACTAGGTTAGCCCAAGTGGACTTAGAGTTGATTTACTAAAGGCCCTTTGCTAAGTGAACCATGTGACATCATCCTTCTCTTACAAATATTCAAGAAGATATTCTTTAAAGGGAAGAGGAAATTTTTTATTAGACCCCACTACACCATTGAATTTGGTTGCCAATAAGGGGGAGAAAATATTGGAACACATATTGAACCATTAAAATTGTTCTTAAGTGATATTAACAAAAAAATACAAAGGTGGAGATTATTGAGAATGGTGTTTCATTTTTTTTCAATAAGATTTCAATAAGGTGTCAATTTTCAATATGTATATGGAAAATTGGTGGTGATCATGATTGAAGGGGAAAAGTTTTTACAAAGATTATGTCCCTTGGAGAATCAGAATGAAATGAAATCTCATGTCATTCTTGGAAATTATCTATATTTATTCTGACAATTGTAGAACTAGTATTAAGTTCCAAGACTTGTATCAAAGTGATACATTGATACAACAATTTATGAAGTCCATGCAATACTCAATTTCACGAGGAAAGATGTAAAGATCCATCCATTGAATCTAAATGGATGAAGTTTAAAAATCAAGCCATTGATGAGATGATCTTCAAATTTCCAAGACATGTGTTTAAAGGATAACACATCACTCATAATAATATTACCATGCATTATGATTTAAATGAATGAGGTTAAGTATAACCCACAAATCATCCTTGATTGATCCAAATAAACATAATGCAGAGGCTTGGAATTAATAATCCAAACCTTAAGGAAGAATGATGATGTTTTGAAGGAAAAGAATATACATGAAGAGATAATGAAGAAGGGTATTGGTATTTAAATATGGAATATCATCTTGGTTATACTTTTTTTAAAAATTTGTTTTATGCTTTTTCTGAAAAGTTGGCCAACCATGCAGGCCAGCTAAAGCCCTCACCCAAGGCATATGCGAGACCCAAGGGTCTACTACACCCAAGAGTAAGGCCTTGAAGCCTGCTCAAAATAGGAATAAGAGATGGGGATGTGTATAATCCCATAGGATCATGCACGATGATCAACCTGTGTGGCTGTGTGTGCATAGTGGGCTCCAGGAGTGCGCTCGAGGCGGCAAGAGTGGGTGTTGAAGCGCACCCGCAAAACATCGGTGTTGGGCAGCAACATGAGAAGGGAAAGTAGAATTCTGAGATAATATTTCTGCATATTTGTATTTAAATAAGTCAAAAACCGTGGTGCATTTCTATGTGAGATGATTTTTAAAAATGTGGATGCGATTTCAACCGTCTGATGCATCACAAACACACGGTCCACCATCCGATCATTCGTGAGATCGATCGCATGCATCCAGGCCGTCCATCTGATCTCTGCGACTTAGTATTGAATCATGTCCATCTGATCTCATCCACTAAGGTTTTATTCAACCTATAGACACCAACATCCACCAAACATGAACTAATGAACCAAGAAGCCCCCGCACCTCCTTGATCGAAATATGGCTACAATTGAAGCTTGTACTTCTGTTAATTATGATCGACTGAGCTACAAGATACCATGTATGCAACTACGTTCTCATGAAAACATCTATATAAATAATTTTAACATGGCCAAATAAAATGGAGTTACAATTCTATGTCATGGAGCTCAAAACTTTCAAGAATATGCATTGCATACGTTCCTCTTCGCATGCACGAGAGGATGATACCAATAAATAGGGACCCACGTTGAATGGAAACAAATTGAGAGACTCGGTGTAACAATTATCTCGTGTTTCAAGATTTCAAAACATCATACATCTCATACTTTTAAATATTCTAACCCATGTTATATCACAAGGTTTTTGAATGTGCATCCTCTACCTATAAAAGATAGATTCCCTCGAATCATGCCTTTGCTGGAAAAATTGAGAGAGCTCCTATTTCTCTAAAAAATTGCACAGAACCCATAGTGTTTCCATGTAACTTTTGTATGTGAATAAGTTATGTTCATCCCTTGCGCTAAGTATAGTCGCACACCACTCATTTTTCGGGAAGATAAGAACTGTAAACCACCTTGTTTCATGAAATAATCTTCACCCTCTGTGAAAAGAATAAATACAAACATGAAATAGGTTCTATTGAACCCTAACCTATGTTTCTTGAGGATCATCTCACTGGTATGAAATATGTGCACATGGACCCTTGATATTCCTCACAAAGATAAACCCACAAACCACTTTTGATTATCTGAAGGAGAACCTTATGGCCTCCGGTTTTCACGAAGAAGGAAAATAACCTCTTATTTGCATCTTATATATATATATATACTATTTGCAGGGGTTCATCTTTGACGAATAACATTATTTCATGAAGAACAAAGATCTTGTGTTTTTTATATGAAGAAGAAGAAACCTGATCCCTCATGTATTCACATAGGCGGATGCAGAGTTCATTCATGATTCACATTCATGCATATGCCTGAATTGGGACACCGAAGTGTGCAAGAACAAGGAATATATTGAATATACCCATTTGGGATTGAAAAAGAGCACAAATTAAGAAAAGATAGTGTTTAAACATTTTAAGGAGGGAGAAATAGAAAGATCACACACATGAACTAAACCCATTTGGGTTTGAATAAACACACACTTATATTGAATCTAAATTAAATATTAAGTGTGTGTGTGCAAAGAACCAAAGACAAAAAGTGTGTGTGATATTATGTGAAAAAAATAAAGAGGAAGTGTGCGTGGTCAAAAGGTTATACCCATGGGGGTTTTCACACAAAGGAGAAAAGTATTGTACATTAAAGAATGTATGAACATGCACACACAAAGAAACTTGAAAGAAGAATCAAGATTTATTGCATGTGTGTAAATAAGAAGAAGCAATTCCATGCAACTCATGCATGAAGCATAATTTTTTAGAGATATAAAAAACAATAATTTTGGATTCAATGCAATATATGAATGAAGTGAATGAGTATTAGACTAAAACCATACTGAATTATAGAAGATCTTATATCTGAGTTGATAGTGTTTGAGAATCCAAGAAGTGAGATAATGATGATTTTGTGCAAGATAATTCTTGAATATTAATATTCTTGAAGAAGATGTGTGTACCATTTTCACACACATAAGTGAGTCCAGGTCTTCATTAGAAGAAGAAAGAATTTCCTGATCATTGTTTCACTAAGTACTGATCAGAAAAGTGATCAAAATTATTTTTCAAGGCTAACAGACCTTACCAAAGGCTGTTGAAATTTAATGAAGCGATTCAGAGGAAAGTGTGATTCAGAAAGTTCACGACGGAAGTTTTGAAGTTCCATTGATATTGAATCAAGAAACATATCTTGTGAAATCCAGGAGGAATAATTCTTCACTGGGACTCTTAAAAAGGATAGTGGGACTATGGTAAAACTGTGGGAAGTAGTATAAAAAAAACCTATGGGAATCAAGAGAGATACAATGGGACTATGTATCAACCATTGTAATTGATGTTATGATTATAGTGGAGAATCTGTGTTGTGGAGAATAACCAACACAACAAGGAGTAGGTCTTTCAACCGACCCTTGTAATTCCTTTTGTTCGATGCCTTTACATTTATAACATCATTCAAGGTATGGCCCAGAGACACAAGAAGAGTGGTCGAGGATTTAACTAACCATAGTGGTTTAATTGAAAATAATAAATTAGTAAAATTATTTAATGGGATCACTGATTCAACCCATCTACCTCTCAGTGATTCACACTGATCTAGGAACTTCACTAGGTTTACACATGGGAGAACATATGCAACTAGTGAAAATATGGACATAGAGGACAATCATAAATATTTATAGGGAGACATCGAGACCATTAATAAAAAACAAGCGAATGATCAATGAATAGTTTAGGGCCTCAAGTTCATAAATCTATAATGATTTAAAATCCCAACGAATCAACACAAATTAAGGAATTATTGAATTTTTTTATCACTTTCCTAACTTTGAGTAATTATTTTATTTACTAATAATGTAAGGAAATATACTTACTTGTTTTATTTATATAAAAAATTCAATCTTTTCTTATTATTTAAAAAATTTATAATCCATCCATTACATCATGTAATGAATGTACCAAAATTGAATTTGTTGATTGAAGCACTAAAATAAACCTTTAGTGGATCTTAAGGCCTATAAAAGAATTAAAAGCTTAACTATTTGTATCTAACTATTCCTAAAAATAAATATTTTTAACACATTAAACATAAAAAGTAACACTAATTGTTCATCATTAATATTTATTTATCAAAAAATAATTACACATTAACTAGGACTCCACGTAGGCCAGTGGTAGGTGTGAACCCCTTATAATACTTCAGTCATGGGTTCAAGACCAGCAGCCTTTCAAGACATCATTCCCCATCACCCAACATACTTGATGTCTTATTCTAAAACCACACTTATATAATTTCCAAAATAAATATGATCGAAATCTTGAAACAAGGTTAATCACTTTATATCATTTTAAATAAGGTTTTCAAAATAGCCTCAATACATAAATACCACATCCAAAGTTTAAATTAAAAATCCCATAAATTTTTAACCTTATATCCATTCTGAAATATTAAAACACAAAACATTAGAAATATGATCAAAAAATCAGCTTAACATTGATCCACGATATATCAGAAAGTATCCCTGGGTTGTCACATTTCAAACATGTGAATACCACCATAATATATTCTCTTGAAACCTGTTAATAATTTTTTTACTAAATCCTTATAGTAAACATTCATTTATCCTTTTTTCAAAGTATTTTTAATATATTCCTTAAATCAAAAAACAAGTTGCAAACTTCATAGTATAAACCACTTGTTAAGTAGTCATTAATTAGTTCCGAGGTAATCAATAATGTCTAATTTACTTATTCCAATCCAAAATATAGTTATAAAAACAACATCACCTTAACATAAGTTTTATAATCCCCAGGTTTTAATACTCACAAATCAAGTTTGGATATTATTGGAATCCTCATGTTTTAAGGATCACAAGTCATGTTTTTACACTGTTATAACTCATGTTTTTAAACTGTCACAGGATCTTCTTCAAAAGCTCACAAATTATATTTTAAATCTTATTCTAATATGTTTTATTATGATTATATTTAATATTAATCAATTTTATAAAGTTTAATTCTTAAGGAAGTTTACAAATATTTGACTAAGTCTGTGAAACCGTAAGTTTGCTAATGGTTCCATAATTTCAAAAATATTGTAACATCGTAAGCTTGCTAACAGTTCTAGATTTTTGCAAAGGACCTAAAACAATTTCCAAGTCACCGTAATAAGACACCATTCAGAATTTTGAAAATGGACTAGACACTATTACCTGAGACCCAATTTCCATGACATCGTAACTATGCTACCGGTTCCATAATTCCCAAAATAATAGACACCATTACTTTTCTACCTGTTCCAGATCTCACCGTGATTGTCTCACCATGACTATCTCACCGCAATTGTGACATCATTCCATACTTAACCATTTTCTATATTTTCCAGTTAAATTTAAAATTTGTTTCTAATGGTAATATTTGAGTCATTTATTGACACTGATATAATTAACGATCTTTTATAGTTATATCAGCAGACAGTAGGAGGTATGAGGTGTCAAGATCATGCACTTTGTTATCTCAAACAGAAGAACAAAAAAAAATTAAGCATCACAATCGAGCAAACAATTGTGATAGTGTGATGCATGAAAAAAAGAGAAGAACAACCATACATGATAGAATTCAATAAAGGAATAACTCTTAATTCATGCTGGATGTAATAAAATAATAACCTACTGTGAACCATATAGAAAGAATCTATGCATTAACTAAAATGAGAAGAAGAACTTCTCACTGGATTGAAAACCCGAACATCCTACTCATGACACTTTATTTTCAAAAGAGGACTGGAACATTGCATTTACTACATCCAAAGAGTCTAGAGCTGCATATCGCCACAAATAGATCCTTCTGAACTCTATCACATTACAATTTTTCTATTGTGTACTAATTTACAACTCTTTCCGTAGAGTGTGTATCTATATTAAAAACACACATTGTCTCCTGTACTGAACTAGAGGATATATGATATCCTCACCTAGAAATAATTTTACATCTTGTTTCTCCCCCGTATAACTGTGGAAGAGGTCATGTGTGACCTGGCTGTTAGTTTTCCCATGTATAATAGTGGCAGAGGTATTATTACCTAGAATGTCGTCTGTACTATTTTTAACCATGATCTATGGTGTGGATTAAAATTTATTATATATTTCTTAGTGGAAGATTATCACCAAGTGGAGTGGATTAGGTCTCATCTTGAGACTAAACCACTTGTTTTATCTACTGTGTCTTTTAATGTATTATTTTTCTTTTATAAATAATATTTCAAAAAAATAAATTTTACTTTGATAGTTAGTCTTGGATAGTAGTTATAACTATCTTGACTTAATAGAGTTGTTTCAAAAGTTGTATCAATTTATCAAAATGTTATAACTAAGAATTTATCAATATTAAAAAAAACTATTTGAATAGTAAATCTATTATAATTTTACAACATTGGTTAACTAAAAAGTTTTATTTTTAATTGAGTGAGTCTATTTAATAAAATTTTTAATAAAAAGTTTTATAAGAAATCAATTCACCCCTATTGAGTGCCCAACTCTGACCAACATTTGGCACCAAAGGTTGTTTTTAAACATCTATTTTCAAAAGTATCAAATCTTTTTCAAAACTTTTTCTATAGAAACCCAAGCCTTTTTCAAAGAACATTACTTGATTTTAAGCATGATTACACATCAGAGTACAAGCCAAGGATCATTATGTCTATTGTCTTGGAAGATTAGGTAACTAAACCACAAAACATGGGGATAAAAAACACTTATTTATTTAATCTCTATAAAGAGATACTAACTTCTTTTAAGTCCTTAAATATGTATAGGGTACCCTGGGGAACACATGAATAAAGGGATGATCTAAAAATCTCAGTAAGGGAATTAACATAAGGATATATCTTACGTACATGGGTTAGGAGGCATGACATAATGATATCTAAAGAATGGAACATATGAAATCATATCATATAAGCATGAGATCCTATAAAAATGGAATCATATAAATTTGGAAGAATCATAAAACATATATTTAGTACGGTTCATGGCTAAACGCCAATCCTGTTTCCCATTTTAGAATGGAGTCAAGTCTAACCACCAATCCCAATTCCCATTTAAGTATGGGTCAAGGCTAACCCCCAATCCCCCTTTACATCACATATAATGAGACTTAACTTTACCAAATACATTAGAGCTCTATCTAGATGCACCCATCTCAACATTTTTATAAACATTCTTTCCACATAAAAAATCATACATAATCAACCATTCATAAACATAAGGGTTCCCATAGAAAGAATTGGGTTCCATGATCATGACATAAGCATCACCAATGGGCGTATCATGAAAGGGTTCATAAAAGAAAGGGATTAAAAAATAAATTTACATTCATAGGGTAAAATATTAATATGAAAAGGTAAGATAATTCAAACATAAATGGAAATATATAAGACATTTATTTGAGAAACATTAGAATTAAAACATTTTTGTGTGGTTTTAAGGAAAATACTATAGAGATTGTAAAATAGAAAAAAGAAAAATATTTTATATAAAACCATAATTTATCCAAAAATATTTTCATAATAAAATAATTATTTAATAAATACAATGGTTTCTTAAAATAGAGGTTACATTTCTCTTTAAATTGGGTAAATGTTCAGGAAGTTCCATAAAACAGGTTTGCTTATCGAAAAGTTCCAAGGAGGGAATCTTTTAAAAAAATGTTTATCCCCAAAAGAGAGCGAATAAAGATTATTCATAATGAATTTTATAAAACAAAAAATCATTTATAATATCTAAATAAATATATAAGATAACTTAATTTTGATATAAAGAAAGATAAGGCAACCCAAAAGCACAATGAAGGTTCGGGTAGAATTCATTATGGTTTATCGGCATGGTGTCTGATGTACCTAAGTGGGATTGATGAGAGAGAAAAGGGGTTTATAATCACTTATAAATAATGAGGGAAGTAAGGGGGAGGTGAAAAATAATACCCAATTATTTGTTATAACACATGGAAATGCATATCTTAGAGAACAATCTTGATTAAGAGTGAAATGGAGAGGATCCCTTACATTAAGTCTGCTGGTGTTCTCCACTTGTTATGAATGACCTAAATAAACAAATTACGTTTATTAATTCATAAGTCCAGATCATATTCTATATTTTAAAGATTTAATATAACCTTTTAATGTTCATTAAAGACAATTTTTATTGGTTATAAGTTTCAATTTCATTGTTTGGGTCTAGTTGCTTGCTTGGTTTTTTAAAAGACTAGTTAACTTATATCCATATTTGGATAAACATGTAAGATGAAAGTGGTTGTCCAGAATTGAAGTTATATTATATTAGTGAACATCCTGGATATTAAATGGTTTTAAATTTAATTTGGTTACTTAGAGTGAAGTTGAATTATTATATAAAACCATAGTAACAACCGTTTTTGTTAATCGGTGGGTTTGATTACAAAGAACATGTTTTTATTAATAAATTAATACCATCTGTACAAAAGGGTTACAGAACCAAAAATAATATGTATTACATATATAATCTGGTTTAAACATAACACAAATGGTTTCATTACCATAATTATATATGATAATAGAAATTGATAAAACGTTGTCATTGAATGTGCTAAGTTAGCACATCTCAAACGGTGCTTTCATTTCTTTCTAATAAAAGGCGGGGAAAAGAGAGAAGATAATGAAATATCACATTAGAATAAAAACATTCCAGTACATTTATGTTACTCGATTTGTCATACAATTTGGGTTAAGAGAGGTGAGGAAAGAAACAAAAAGAAAATAATTTAAAAGAAATAAAGGAATTGGAAAGAGGAATTTACCTCTTGAGACTTCTTCCTTTGAGGGACTCTTAAAGGGAGAGGTTTTGGTATTTTGAAGAGGCTAGGGGATTTTGGACGTGGGGAAGGAGCTTGGGGAGTGATTTGGGTAGAACATTGGAAAGTAACAAGGCTTGAGAGAAGTTAAGAGAAGAGGGAGTACAGGGGGTTTTTATAGTGGAGAGGAGGGTTTTCATAATTTTATAGTCATTAATTTATTATTTCATCACAAGATAGGGAATAGTAAGTATTCCATGACCAGTAATAGTAATAAATTCTTGTGACTTCGAACCAATTGGGATTACACAAGTAGATCATCATCAATGACTCAATAAATCCATTATTTAGAATTTATCCTAAATTATCGTATATTACAATTAAAAAAAAATCAAGTATTTCAGAAAAATATCAAAACATCATCATAACCATTTTTTGATGTATAGAATCTAAAAATGAAATCCATTTTTCAAAAATAATTTTCTAAATATGTTTATTTTAATATTTCATTGAAATCATAATTTATTATCAAAAACCAATTTTAAAACATTAATTTACTTATTCTAAAATATTGGTATATCTTACTTTCAACTTGAATATAATTTATATATTATCATAGGTAAGTGTACTGTTCATTATGTTATATTACTATTAATATGGGTATGTCACTATTCATAAGGGTAGTTTACTATTCACCAAAAATTAAGTTTTCCTTATTAGAGTCTAAATAACTTACTTATTACAGTAGTGTATGTCAGATTTTCCAAATTTCAAACATAGAAGTGAAAAACATATGTTTAAAAGTCACTTAGCACTTAGTAGTTAATTATGTTGTGATTTCATGTGTTTATATCAAATATTTATTATAAAGAAATTTCCATTTATAAAACATTGGGTTATTACCTTCTTCCCACCTTATGAAATTCCACCCTAGAAATTTCATTTTACATTCTATGCCATACACAGGTGCGCGTAATTTTCCTTCATTGCCTCCTACAGTTCCCATGTTGCATCTTCGTACTTATGGTTTCACCATAGTACCTTGACCAGATGAGTAGTCTTATTGCATAGAAATTTGTCTCTACAATCCAAGATCTTCCATGGATTCTCCTCATAGAAAAGATCATCCTCCAACTCTACCACCTCTGAAGAGTGTACATGTGAAGGGTCTGGTATGTACTTTCTTAAGAGGGATACATGAAAGACATCATGTACTTTCGACATGGTAGGTGGAAGTTCTAGTCAATTGGCCACACCTCTGACTCGATCAAGGATCTCAAAGGGGCCGATATACCTGGGACATAACTTCCCTTTCTTTCCAAACCTCATGACCTTCTTCCATGGAGATATGCATAGAAATACCATGTCTCCAACTTTAATCTCAAGGTTTCATCAACGATTGTCTGCACAACCTTTCTGTCGACTTTGGGATGCTTTGATATGATGCTGAATGGTTTTCACCTTCTCCACCATTTCTTCAACCATTTCTGGTCCAAGTATCTTATGCTCACCGACTTCATCCCAAAACACTGGTGTTTTGAACATTTTCCCATAAATGGTTTCATATGGTGTCATTAGGATGCTCAAGTGGAAACTATTTTTGTAGGAGAATTAAACTAGTGGATGATGTTGGTCCCATCCTCCATTGAATTCTATATTACACGCTCTCAATATGTATTATAGTGTCTAAATAGTTCGCTAATATTGGCCCTTAGTTTGAGGATGATAGGCCATACTAATGTTCAGTTTAGTGCTTAATGCATGTTGGATACTTTTCCAAAACATTGAGGTGAATCTTGGATCATGATCAGATACAATAGATAGTGGTAATCCAGGGAACCTTACCACTTCTTTGTTTTAAATCCGTGAAATTTTATCCAATGAGAAGTCCTCTCGAATCCCGATAAAGTGATCTGTCTTCGTAAGATGATCCACAAAGACCCAAATAACATTGTTTCCTATAGATGTCCTTGGAAGTATAGTGAAAAGTTCTATGGTAATGTTCTACCACTTCCATGATGGTATGGGTATTGGTAGCATCATCCTCTTAGAATTTTTCCTCAAATCCTTCACTTGCTAACATAATAAGCACTATGGTGTATATTCAACAATCTGCCTTTTCATATTGTTGCACTGAAAGTTTTCTTGGAGATCTCGATACATCTTTGTGCTCCTTGTGTGGATAGATAATGTCGAGATATGTGCATCATGCAATATCTCCTTCTCTGTCTCTAGAACGGATGGTACACATAATTGTGTCCCAAATCTTACAATTCCTTCCTCATCAATTTTGAAATCATAAGATTTCCTATTTCCGATATCTTCCACCCTTTTCTGAATTTCCGCATCATCTCTTTGATCATCCTTTATTTTCTCAAATAGGGATGGTTGAGAAATCATTTGATAAAGTATTGACGATGTTCCTCCATTAATGATTCCCATGTACATCCTTTGAAAATATAAGAAGATCAAATCCTTTTAAATTCTTATCATTGATAAAGATTCATGTTCTTTTCTACCTAGAGCATCTGCCACCTTGTTTGCATTACTGGGATGATAGTGGGTTGAGCAGTCATAATCCTTGATGAGCTCCATCCATCTTCAATGGTGCATATTAATATCTTTTTGTGTGATATATATTTTAGACTCTTGTGGTTAGTATATATCTCACACTTCTCCCCATAGAGACAATTCCACCATATTTTGAATGCAATGATTACAACCGCCAACTCCAGATCTTGTGTGGTATAGTTTTTCTCACTGATTTTCAGCTTCCTTAATGCATAAGCTATAACTTTATCATTTTACAATAGCAGACTACATAATCCTTTCATTGAACCATCCCTATAGCACAAAAAGTGTTCTACACTTGTAGGGAGTGTGAGTACTGGAGAAGTGATGAGCCTCTTTTTCAACTCCGAGAAGCAGTCTTCACATTCCTGAGTCCACACAATCTTTACTCCCTTCTGTTTCAGCTTGGTCATTGGGTTTGACAATCATGAAAAGTTCTTCAAAAATCGTCAATAATACCCAGATAGACCCAAAAAACTACGTATCTCCATTATAGAAGTTGGCCTAGGCCACTCTTCAATTTTATTTGTCTTGGAAGGGTCCACAAATATCCCTTTTCTAGTGATAACATGCCCCTAGAATGATACTTCCTCTATCCAGAACTCATATTTTCTGTAATTTTCATACAACTTCTCCCTTTACAAAGTCTTTAACACAGTATTCAAATGCTCCTCATGTTCCACCTTTCTATTGGAGTATATCAAAATATCATCAATAAATACTACCAAAAATTTGTCAAGGTAATCTATAAAGACACTATTCATTAAATCCATGAAAATTTCTGGAGCATTAGTGAGACTCATAGTGTCCATACTTTGTTCGAAAGACAGTCTTAGGAATATCTTCCTACCTCACCTTTAATTGTTGATATCCCGACCGAAGGTCCACCTTTAAGAAATAACTAGCACCATGAAGATGATCGAACAAATCATCTATCAGCGTTAGGGGATAATTGTTCTTTATCATGATTTTATTAAGCTCACGATAATCAATGAAGAGGTACATTTATTCGTCCTTCTTCTTGATGAAGAGGACTAGCACACCCTACGGTGAAGCACTCGGGTATATAAAACACTTCTATATATTCTCTTGCAACTGCTTATTTATCTCTTCCATATCTATAGTGGCAATTCTGTAAGGTGTCTATGAGATAAGTAGAGATACAGGGTTAAGATCACATGAGAACTCAACCTCTCAGTCAAGATAAAGAATAAGAAACTCTTCAGAGAATACATAAGTGTAATCCCTCACGATGGGCATGTGTTCAAGCATGATTCTATCCTTTGTCTCAATCATTTGAGCTAGATATGCCTAATCACAAGGAAAAAATTTCCACACATGAGATGACCATTCTAATTTTAATTCATCTTCCTACATACACTTGTAAATAATCGGAGGATGCTTTGGAATGTGAAGAGTGATCTCACTTTCCCGACAATTGATGTTGGCTTTGTATAAAGATAGCCAATCCACGCCCAAGATAGCCTTGAACTCTACTAATGGATGTATGATGTGATTTTATGGGAGGTTTAGTCCACAGACATTAACCGACGAGGAGTTATAAACCATGGACACAATAATTTGCCTATTTGATATTCTCATAGATAAATTTTCCTCCAAATTTTGAGGTGGTGTTTGAATAGTTCTACAAAAATTGAATGATACGAAAGAATGCATGGAACCAAAATCAAATAATACGTTCACTATTATTGAATGTATAAATAGCATACCTATCACCATATCATTGTCTGGATCCACCTCATTAGTAGTGATATCATAATCCCTTCCTTTTTGCCTTGGAAGTTGCTGCTGATTGCCTTGACAACCCTCAATTTAGTGAAATTGTTTTCATAATGCCTATGCTTCTTGTAGTTGTAACACTATTCTATAGGCTGAGTGTTCATTTGAACCTTTTTATTATTCTTTTGAATTGGTGGGATTATTCATATCCCATCAGCTGTTCTTGGCCAGATGACCAAACTTTCCAAATTTAAAGCAGTTACTGGTTCCCATCAGACAATTACCAGGATACTTCTTCCCACAACTTTTACACAGAAAAATGTCAGGCTTCTTTTGATCATGGGATTTTTTTGATGAACCACCCATGTTGTTATCTATTTTTTTCTTCTTATCACTGGGCCCATAAGACCACTGAGAGTATCCAATCTCCATTTAAACCTTGAGGGAACAACATACAATATCCATATAATTTTTGAAGTCTCAAATCATCATCGCTTTTCATAGAATTTGCTTTAGTCCCCTAAAGAAGTGATCCACCTTGCTTTCAGTGTTCATGAAAAAGCTAGAGGCATACCTTACAAGCCTTTTAAAGTTTTATTTATATGCCCCGAAGTAATCATCTTCATTCTTCTTGAATCTGAGGAACTCTCGTTCCATCTTGAGACGAAGGGTTCGAAGAAAATATTTATTGAAAAAATTATCTTGAATTACTCCCAATTCATGGAATCAATTTCTTCTTGGGAATTTTTATTCTTGATTAGTGTCCACCACTGATCAGCTTCCCCATAAAAACGATAGACCCCGAGTAAAACATTCTCTTCTTCCGAGGACTCTTGGATTGAGAATATCTTTTCAATGTAGTTAATCTATTGTTTTGTGAGGAGGGGATCAGAAGATCCACTAAACATGGGAGTCCATTTCCACATGAAGGATTCTATTTCAACTTGTTCTTTCCTTGTATGACGAGGGATTTCCACACGATTCACGTTATTATTCATAACTTGAGCTAGTTGAGAAAGTACTTCCATGAAGTTTTGAGCACCCGCTCCCGTCATATCAGGAATATCATTAAGGAAATATTCACATTGCATATCACATTGGTTGTTGGAGCGTGTTCTTATATTTCCCTCCATTAACCATGAAAAATAATGTATAAATAGAGGGATTTAATACTTAGATATTGAGCAAAAAAAAAAGTTTTATCATAAAAGGATAAACTTGTAAAGGATAAGTATATCCTAAATCTTGATTCCTTAGGTTTATATCTAGATTATCCTCAATCTATTTCTTAACATAAATTCTTAGGGGTGTTTTTTTGTCCCCTAATAATGGTTTTTACTAAGCTCTTGAATCTACCAAAGCATACCCCCAGGAGTGTTGTAACCAAGAGTGAGACAAGGCCAACTGTCATGTACCGGGATACCCCAAGTCAAGCCTGAAACTCCTTTTTGGAGTTTTCAATCCAATGTACATATGTGCCAGAGCCGCCTCTATCGGTTCGTATCCAGACAAGGATGTATTTTCTTGACAAATTACATACTCAATACTCACCAAAATTTTAGAATGTTTTCTTATACTTATTCTCATATTTATGGTTCTCACTAAGGTGCTCTATTCCTATTCTCCAAAAATAATTAGACCATCATATGATACCAACTATAGTGACAAAATCCTTTTCCATAGAACATTACATTATTTTAAGCATAATTATTCATCATTGTACAAGCCAAGGATCATTGAGTATAGTGTCTTGGAATAATAGGTACATAAAACATAAAACATGGGGCATAAAGAACACTTATTTATTTAATATCCATAAAGAAATCCTAACTTCCTCTGAGTCATTACATCTTCATAGGATAACCTGGGGAAAAAATGAATAGAGGGATGAGCTAGAAATCCCATTAAGGGAATGAACATAATAATACATCTTAATAACATGAGTTACGAGTCATGACATAATGATATCCAAAGCATGGAACAAATAAAATAATATCGTATAAGCATGGGATCATATAAACATAGAATCATATAAATGTGGAATAATAATAAAAAATGTCTTTATAATGAGTCATGGCTAACCTCCAATCTCATTTCCCATTTTAGTACGAGTCAATTCTAACCACCAGTCCTGATTCCCATTTAAGTATATGTCAATGCTAACTGCCAATCCAGCTTCACATCACATCTCATGAGTCATAACTTTACCCAATTAATTGGATAAATATCTGGTCTCACCCATATCAACATGTATATGAATATTATTTCCATATATATAATCATACATAATCAACCATTCATAAACATAAGGGTACCCATGGAAAGAATTGGGTACCTCAATCATGACATAAGCATCACTAATGGGCGTATCATGACAGGGTCAATGAAAAAAGGGATTAGAACATACATGGACATTCATTGGGTAAAATATTAATATAACATGGTATGATAAGTAAAACATAAGTTACAACATATAAGAAATTTATTTTAGAACCATTTGAATTAAAACATTTTTGTGCGGTTTTAAAGAAAATACTATAGAGATTTTATAATTGAAAAGAGGAAAATATTTTATATAAAAATATAATTGAACCAAGAATGTTTTTATAATAAAGGAATGATTTTATAAAGAAAATTGTAGCTTAAAACATAGGTTATATTGAATGTGAAATTGGGATAAAATTTGGGAAGTTCCATAAAATAGGTTTGCTTATCAAAAAGTTCTATGTAGGGAATCTTTTAAAAACATGTTTATCCACAAAAGAGAGTGAATAAAGGGTCTTCATAATGAATTTTATAAAACTAAACATCATTTATAATATTTACATAAATAGATAAGATAACTCCATTTTGATATAAATAATGATAAGGCAACCCAAAAGCACAATGAATGTTCGGGTAGAATTCATTACGGTTTATCGGCATGGTGTCGAGTGTACCTAAGATGGCATGATGAGAGAAAAAAGGGGTTTCTCACCACTTATACGTAATGAGAGATGTAAGGGTGAGGTGAGAAATCATACCCCATTATTTGGTATTACACATGGAAAGTAATATCTTAGAGTACAATATTGATTAAGAATGAAACAGAGAGGATCCCTTACCATAAGTATGTTGGTGTTCTCCACTTGTTATTAATAACATGAATAAACAAATTAGGTTCATTAATTCATAAGTATAGAATCTATTATATATTTTAAATATTTAATATATCCTTTTAATGTTAATTCAAGACCATTTTTATTGTTTATAAGTTTCAATTTCATTTCTCGAGTCTAGTTTCTTGCTTGGTTTTTTTAAAGACCAGTTCACTTATATCCAGGTTTGGATAAACATGTAAGATGAAAGTGGTTGTACAGAATTGAAGTTATAAGATATTAGTGAACACACATGAGATTACATTGTTTTAAATTTAATTTTGTTACTTAATGTGAAGTCAGATTATTATATAAAACCATAGTGACAATCGTTTTTGTTAATCAATGGGTTTGATTACAAAGAAGATGTTTTTATTTATAAATTAATTTCATATGTACAAAAGGGTTACAGAACCAAAAAATAGGATATATTACATATATAATCTGGTTCAACCATAACAAAAATGGTTTCATGAACATAATTAAATATGATAATAGAAATTGATAAACCGTTGTCCTTGAATGTGCTAAATTAGCACATCTCAAATAGTGATTTCATTTCTTTCAAATAAAAGGTGGGAAAAGAGGGAAGACAATTAAATATACCATTAGAAAAAAAATATTTCAGTACATACATGTTACTATATTTATCATACTATTAGGGTAAATGGTGGTGAGGAATGAAACAAAAAGAAAATAACATAAAACAAATGAAGGAATTGGAAAGATGAATTTACCTATTGAGACTTCCTCCTTTGAGAACCTTTTACGGAGAGAGGTTTTGGTATTTTAAAGAGGATAGCGGATTTTGAACCTGGGGAAAGATCTTGGTGAGTGATTTGGGTAGAATATTTGAAAGGAACAAGGATAAAGAAGAGTGAAGAGAAGGGGGAGTGAGGGGGGTTTTTTTATAGTGGAGGAGATGTGGGTTTTCATAATTTTATAATCATTAATTTATTATTTCTTCACTAGACAAAGAATAGTAAGTATTCCATGACCAAGAATATTAATAAATGCATGTTACGTAAAACCAATTGGGATTATATCATCATATCATCATCAATTACTCAATAAATCCATTATTTAGCATTTATCATAAATTATCGAATTTTACTATACATAAAAAATTCAATTATTTCAGAAAAATATACAAAATTCACCCTAACCATTTTTTGACGTGTAGAATACAAAAACTAAATCCATTTTTCAAAAATGATTTTCTAAATATGATTAATTTAATATTTAACTAAAAACATAATTTATTATCAAAAACCTGTTTTAAAACATTCAATTACTTATTCTAAAATATAGGTATATCGTAATTTCCACTTGAATATTATTTACATATTATCATAGGTAAGGTTACTATTAATTATGGTATATCACTATTTATAAGTATATGTTACTAATCATATGGGTAGTTTACTATTCACCAAAAATTACATTTTTCTTATGGGACTCCAAATAACTAACTGATTGCAACCGTGTATGTCTGATTTTAAAAATTCAAAACAGATAAGTGAAAAACAAATGATTAAAGGTAAATTACACTTTTTATTTCATTATGTTGTGATTTCATGTGGTTATATGAAATATTTATAAGAAATGAGTTTCTATTTATAAAACATTGGGTCGTAACATTTTCAACTTTGATTTAGTTGTGTTTTAATGATCATTAAATTTACATTTTTTCAAAACTTCTATATTCTTTTATAATCCTATTTCTTTATCATGGATAATATTTAGTAAGGTGATGCTACCAACAATCCTCCATTATTTAATGGTACAAATTATGCATAATGGAAAATTAAAATGAAAATGCACCTAGAAAGTATGGGTTTTGATATTTGGTCTTTAATTGTTGATGAATATAAGATTAATAAAATAGATAAAAATGATTTGGATAACCCAAATAAGGCTTCTTATAATGGTAGTTTCAAAGCCATGAATTCCCTACACTGTTCTTTAGGATATTAAGAGTTTAATAGAATTTCATCATGTAAAAAAACCGATGAAATTTGGGACAATTTATCTATTTTCCATAAAGGAACCTATTGTGTTAAGGAAATTAGACTTAACACACATAATATTAAATATTATAACTTTAAAATGAAGCCTAGTGATCCTATTAATTACATGTATATCAGGATTAATGAAATTGTGAATACTATGATCTCTTTGGGAAGGGATGTTATAGACAATGAGAAAATCATGAGAATACTCAGATGCTTACCAGATAGATGGAGAAGGACTTCTATCACAATTAAAGAATCTTGTCACCTTATTAAGTTTTTAGTAAAGGAGATGATAGGTAAATTGATGATGTAATTTGAAGAATTAAATGTCAAAAATAGGAAGAGTATAGAAAAAGAGAATGTCAGTGGATTTCCGAACCACCACTTCCAAAACTAAGGAAAAGGATAGGATACAAGCTTATTCTGACAGAAAATGTAATGAAGATTCACCATTTGATAGTGATGAGTAAATAAATCAATTATTTAGTAGATTTAAGATGTTTTATATAAGGAAGATATTCTTTTGGAAGTCTTACTTCAAAGGTAAATATGACAACAAGGGCAACTAGAAAAAGGATTGGAAGGATGGTGATAACTTTAGGGAAATAATATTCTATGAATGAAAAAGAAAGATACATGTAAAGGCTGATTGTACCAAGATAAAATATAAGAGGAGATATAAGGAAGAAAGATATAAAATAAAAAAAGTTGACAAAGGAAACATAGAGTCTTATGAGGATAGGATAACTAACTCAAAGTCTTTATATGATGATTATTATGACAAATCCAATATGTGTTTCATGAAAAACACATGAGAGGTAACTCTTGAGTCTCCTGTACATAATTCCGATAATTTTGGAGATGAAAGCGGTTATAAAAATATTACTAATGAAGATATTTTTGAATTATTCCAAATGATAGATGTCACATTTAATTAAATAAATGTTAATTACAAATATTTAAATAAACTACATGTTTTTACTACCACTATTAAATCATAACTTTATGTAGAAAAAGAGAAAAATGATAAATTACATAAATAAAACAATGAATATAAATTATCTATTGAGAAATTAAAAAATGGTATAGAAAAGTTTATCAGTGTAAAGAATAATCTATCCTAAATTATTGGTAAAAAAGTATCTCTTAATTATACTATTGGTATTGGATATCAACATGGAAATAGAAACTTTGCTAAATAATATGAGAAAACTATTTTTGTGCCAAAAACTGATAAATATTTTTTCCAGTTCCAATACTGTAGACTATTTTACTACTTCTAGTTTCTCAATACCAAATATCATTTATTTTTTAAATGCTCTACAATTTTTTATGGTAAAACCATGAAGAAAGTATGGGTTCCCAAAGCACATATTACTGATTTTTCTAGACCCATGAAAACCTAGCTACAAAAATATTATTTTGTTTGATCATTTGTATAAATGCTATTGGAAGAGATCCTATAAAATTCTACGGTACTTGAATAGTGGATTTTCAATACACATGGAAAGATATTACTAATTCTTCAAAAACGTATTAAATATTGATGGTGGACATGTCCCCTTGGGTGAAAATGCTAAAGAAACAATAATTTTCCTTGGCCAGATTGGTAATGCTAACTCAGTTTTAATTTCAAAAGTACGTTATTGTGGATTAAAATATAATCTGATTAGTATTTCACAATTTTTTATGATGTTTTTAATAATAAATTTCAGAATGATGATTGTAATGTTTTCAATTCCAAAAAATGAATTAATATTTTATGATTTTAGAAATGAAAATTTTTATGTTGTTAATATATAACCTTTAGTTTGTCAAAATGTTTCATGCCTAAGTGTATTTCACAATGATTATTGTCTTTGAGATACAATACTTAGACACTACAACATACACTCCCCTAGAAATATTACTAGAAAATGCTTAATCAAAGATCTACCCAAATGTGAGTTTCTAAAGGAGAAGGTATTTAATCCTTGTCAAAAGGGTAAAAACACAAAATCTCTTTCATACCAAATAAAAAAGTTTTAAATTCTCAACCACTTGAGTTGGTTAACATGGACTTGTTTGGACCCTCTAAAGTTTCAAGTCTTAATGGAAAGAACTATGTCTATGACCTTGTAGATGACTACTCTAGATATACACAGACCTTCTTCTTGGCTTAAAAAAGAGAATATTTCTCTCATTTCACCATATATTCTAGGACTATAGAATATATTAGTGGTCTTAAGATTAAAATTCTAAAAATCATCCATGGCCATGAGTTTTAGAAATAAGAGCTCAAATAACTTTTCTTAGAAAATGGATATAGTCATTACTTCTCTTCCCCTTGGACACCTCAACAAAATGGTGTTGTAAATAGAATAAATACAACCCTATAGAAAATAGATAGAACAATGAATAATGAATATGATCAACCGATATACTTTTGGGTAGAAGCTGTCAATACAACATGCCATATAATCAATAGAATATTGATTAGACATATCTTTTAAAGAACAACCTATGAGTTATAGAACAATAGAAAACCGAAGGTTAACTACTTCATAGTTTTTGGTTGCAAAGTCTATATTCTTAACACTATGGATAATTTGGAAACATTTTCTTCCATGAGTGATGAAGTGATTTTTCTAGGTTATTCAATATCTAGTAATGCCGATAGAGTATTCAATAAGCGAAACAAATGTGTGGAAGTATCTATAAATGTAAAATTTGATGAAACAGATCCCCATGAACCTAGAACCTCTCTAGAAAATCTTGAGGATGTTATTTCAAATCTGGACATCAATTATAAATCTTTTTAACGTCATATGAAGGAATCTATTAGAACTTATAGTTTTTTAAATTCTCCAACTTTTAGCCATGATGAACCTGAACCTATTGAAGAACCTCAAATTACTAGTCCTTCTTTTTCTAGATCTGTTAGAACCCTTAGGAACCATCATTTATATTCTGTTATTGGAGATTTAGAAAATGGAACCTAGACTAGAGATTCCATAAGAAATCAGAATGAACATCAAGCTTTCTTGTCACATCTTGAGCCTAAGAACATCAACGATACAATCAATGATTAATTTTGGGTGATGTATATGCAAGAAGAATTAAATCATTTTAAAAGAAACAAAGTTTGGAAATTTTTGGATAGACCTAATAAAATCATGAACATAGGCACCAAATTAGTGTTTAGAAATAAACTAGATAAATCTGGTACCATATTAAGAAATAAAGCTAGATTTGTTGTTTAAGGTTACAGTCAAGAAGAAGGGATTGCCTATGAGGAAACATTTTCACCAGTTTCTAGACATGAATCCATTATAATATTTCTTGCATATACAGCACATCTAAATTTAAAACTATATCAAATGGATGTCAAGAGTTCATTCCTAAATGGGTATATATTAGATGATGTATTTTTTGAACAAACCCCGGGTTTTACAAATCCTCATTTTCCATTTAAGGTTTTTAAATTAACAAAAGAATAGTATGGTTTAAAATAATCTCTATGAGCTTGGTATGATAGACTAAGTTGTTTTCATATTTGAAAAGGTTTTAAAAAAGGTATAGATGATCTGACTCTCTTTATAAAAATAATTTCAAAATATGTTTTATTTGTTCAAATCTATATTGATGACATTATTTTTGCTTCTTCAAAAAATTATTTATGTATTAATATTTCAAAGAGGATGAAAAATGAATTCAAAATGTGTTTGATGGGTGAACTAAAATTTATTCTTGGATTTAAAATACTTTAAAATAATAAAGGTATTATTTTAAATTAAAGTAAAATATTAAGGATATTCTAAAGTGTTTTGGTTTAGATAATACTACAATTAGTGATACTGCAACAAGTGCCACCTATAAGTTGGATCTATATTAGAATGGTAAATCTGTTGATCAAACCACTTAAATAAGAATGATTAGATGTTTACTCTACTAGAATTATAGTAGGCATGATACTATGTTTAGTGTGTTTATGTGTGATCATTTTCAATAAAAACCTAAAGAGTCACATCTTCTTGTTGTTAAAAGTATTTTCAAATACCTCAAACATGCTTCCATCTTAGGACTGTTCTATCTTAGAGAATAATAATTGGACATAGTTATCTATTCTGATGTTGATTTTAGTGGGTATAAGTTCGATAGAAAAAAAAACATTTGGAACATGTCACTTTTTAGGTAAGTCGCTAGTTTCATAGTCTAGTGAAAAACAAAATTTTGTTCCTTTAACTACTGTTGATGCTGAATACATTGCTTCTAGTGGTTTTGTGCTTAGATTTTGTAGATAAAACAACCTTTTCCAGACTATGGATATCAATTTATCCATGTACATATAAATTGTGATATCATATGATCTATTAACATAACAAGGAATCCGGTTTCTCATTCTAGAAAAAATCATATTTATGTGAGACATCACTTTTCAAGAGATCATTATCAAAATGTTGATATTGCTTTAGAATTCGTTGGCATAGAACATCAACTTGTTGAAATTTTCACTAATCCATTAAATTTTGAAAGGATTAATTACATCATATATGAATTAGGAATGATTAAACTTGAGTGAAAAATTGTTATCTCAGGATTAAATTATCAGAATTACTGTCTCAGTTTACTACCTTAGGATTACTATCTCAATTTATTGTGTCAGGATTGCTGTCTTAGCCTACATTCTCATAGGTTATTGTCTTACATTAGATGTCTCATTTTTTATAGTCACACCATTTTAAGTCAACTATAATAACAACACTTTGAATTGTTGTACCAATTTCACTGTATTATTCAATTTTTTTGAATATATTTTTTCTTATCAAATGTTTTATTTCTTTTTAACAGGTTTTTGTTTTCACAACTTTTGAACACCCTAAATTATGAATATCAATCACTTCACTTATCTCAAAACCGAAAAACTTTTTCTCCCTCAATCCACATTCCCTCCTTCACATATTTCTTGAGATTGCACTGAATTACTGGATGAAGCACTCATCCTCGTTAAATCCTGATAAGCGTAGGTCTAAAAATAAATAGAAGAAGGCTACTATTGTAATACCCAAGAATCCACTAAACCCAGCTCTAGAGAATCACAAATCCGTGCCTGAAAATGAAATCTATGCATAGTGTATCTTTTCTAGTAAGTCTCTTGTTCTAAGAGTTCTGAAATAACTAGGTTGGTTGGATTGGTTTATTAAATAGAAAAGACCCATTTATCCAATGCTTTTTTTGAGTATTATCAGTATGTCTATTTTACCTTCAACTCCAAGGATTGTTTTGTGGTATAGATTTGGGTAAATGGTCTATGATGCAATTTTTTTAAGTTTATAGGATGCATATATATGAATACTTCATAATGTGATTTTTTGAGGACTACTAGAGAGGTCCTCTTGCACATAGTGATGTGTTTATCCTAGAAGAGTCTCTTGGAAGTTTGACTGGGAATAAGAAGAAGAGAAGGACTATTACTAATGAGCAGGATGGTGAGGCAAGGTTGTTTTTCAAGTTCATTAAACATGTCATTTTTCCAAGGAAATGGGATTTTAAACTCATAAGTATTTGTATATATTTTTGATTCGTCTTCTAAAGAATGGACACAAAATCAAATTTTTTAAGTATATTATACTTCACATGTGTCAAATGATCAAAACTACATGAAATTCCACCACAATGTTATATTGAAGGTTTATTTATTATATTCTTCTAGACAAATGTGTGGTTGGGTATAATAAAAAAGTGTTTGAGGAATATTATTTCTATATCATTAAGGTTACTTGTAAGAGAATGAAAATAAGACAGAATCCTTGGAAGAAATCATTGGTTGAGGATAGTGATAGGTTTTATGAGTATTTTAATCCTATTGAAAATAACTCAGGACCTAAAAATATAATTGATCATGGTTTAGAGGCTGATGATATTATTGATTATTTAAATCAAGAAATAGATCTTTATGTTGGTGAAGGTTTTTTGGTAGTATATCCTGAGGTATCACCTCTCTCTAAAGGTGGTGTTGATGCAAGTGAAAATGATAAAGTTGCTTATAAAGGAAGTGTTAGTGTAGAGAAATAGCCAAATATTGAGGAAGAACCTACTCCCGTTGAACAATTTGAAGAACATGTTGAAACTAATGTAATATTATCTGATGAGAAAAGGATGGAAGATGCCTTTTAGCTGGCTAGAGAAGATATGGGTGAGCATGATAGAGATGAATGGTTGGAAATGGGTTAATAGATTGTGTCTCTTAGTCCTACGAGAGATGCACCTATTGAGGGGGAGAAGCACACCATCTTAGAAAGAGTTCAACTTCTAAATCCTATTGATCCATGTTTTATAGATACTGAGTATTGGTTTTCTAGTTATTTTGATGTGGATGATACCCAAAAGGCCTCGGTAAAAGGGATAGATCTTTCAAATGTGTTTCAATTGAAACCAATATCTACCAAATAAATATCCCCTGCTAAGGAATATGAACCTGTTTCAATTCTTGTTTCCAAATCCTCTCAAGAATCTTCTGATTTTGTAAGTTATAATGATCTGAATGTTTTTAGAGACAACACGTTGAATGGATTTGGGAAGTTTCTATATTATCAACCCATAGCTGTGAAAATATCAGGGAAAGGGATACTACACTAATGTTAGAGAAGGTTATATAGAGGATTCAACCAAATATTATTTTGAAAATTCAAGAAGTTTGCATTGAGAATAGACTGTTGAGTGATGAGGTGAAAACTATAAATCTCTGGTTGAAGATATTCCAAAATCCTTGAAAACTAGTCAAGATCTCATTTCTCATCTTAGTGAGGATGATGTTGACAAGATTACATAGAAGTTTGTATCATTGATTCAACCACACGTGATTACTGTGTATGAAAATGTGGTTGAGAACAACACCAAGATAGCCAATAAAATGTGTGGTGGTAGTCTCTGGACTCAATAAGCTAACCGATGGATATAAATATTGTTTAAAAACATTTCTAAATTATTTTAAGACTCTCTCATCATCTGTTTTAGTTTACTCTACCTCTGGACAGTCATCTCATCCTATGGATAGTGACTGGATCAGATTAGTTTTCCAAGAATAGCATCAGTGAATGTGGAGTGGTGTTGATAAGGAAAGTCTGTTTACTATCATCAAGAATAGAGACCATGGGCTTGATTTGGTGAGGTTCCATTCAAATATTTACAATGATGCTCAAGAATAAATCTCTAAAAAAGTGTACTGCTAATTTAAGTGAAATTATTCTAATCATGAGTTGACTAATGACTTCAAGTATATTATGGATAATTTAATGATACCTCCTATAAGGCCCTGACCTTAAACATTACGTAATCTTTAATTAAGTTAATAATTCACATTGATGATCTTTTTAGGTTTATAGATTTAGAGAATTAGGTCATAACTTATACATAAAAACATGAATATTACAAGTAGACACTTCTGATCACTATCCATTTTTTTCATAAAACAAAATCTCTTTAAAAAGAGATATGTTTAATTCCATGATTTAATCTTCATGAATTTTCCATGATCCCACCCTTGACCTTATTCATCTTTAAGTCTTGTGAATGACATTTCAAAACATGGGATGAGCATAAAAAGCTTAGTAAGGGATACATAAAGAAAGGAAACAGTTATTATTTAAATAACATGAATAATGTGAATACTTTATTATAAAGCTATAATTTTTAACTTTAGGAAGTAGTAAAAACACATCACTGAATATAAGCTCTCTGATTACCCTTTTTGTATCAAAAATATTACCACAATCCCATAGAATACAACCTATTTCATATAAAGGTAAATTAGGACATAAAAATACTTAAATAGAATAACTATAAGGTCGACTTCCACACATATCACAAAATGGAATAACCATATGATCAACTCCCATACAAAATGAATTAGAGGTTATAATGTTACCATACGTCATTGGTTTATCACAGAACCACCCATCATTTGGTTTATCATGTTACCACCCATTAAATGTCCATGTACCATTATATAATCATAACACATAAATTATTGGAAATCTAAACATTACATATGAAATAAAAAAAAATAATTTCAAGATATTGAAATTCTAAATCCAGTTTAAAAACCATTTTCAATACCAAAAAAACCAAAAATGGAATAATGGGTTTCCTTTTTTCATTTAAAAACATTAATTCTTTTAGAGGAATCCAAATAACGATTATGGTGATGGAGAGGTCATTGTCCTCACATGCATTATAAAAATTCATTTTGTTATTTAGTAAAACACTTAAAAAAATATTCCCTTTGAACGAAAGTAAAAGTCAGAGGGTTTTATTATACACTGTATAAAATAAAGAGGTATATATTATCGAAATATGCCTCAATGAAAGGAGATTGAGATGAAGTCTGTTACCTTGAGTCTGACTTGTCTGGTATGTTCCATGTTATTCCTGAATTATAAACATAAGTTAATTATTATTTTATTCATAACTGTTATCAATGTTATTATTCATTTTATATGACTTATTACGTTGCTATAACAATTGGTTGATTATTTGAGTTCATATCAGACATTTTTCTGATGTTCAGAATTTGAGTAAAAAATGACCTTGTTATAATTAAAAATTCTCCATGTGGTCAAAATTACATTATCTACCGAATGATATTCATGATTTAGATACTATATATATCATATATATCTAGTATATATGTATTTAGAATAGTCCATAGCATTTGGATATAAGAAAGGAAATGCACTGTTCATGGAGACGGTAAATCGTACCTACACCTGAACACTACATTCATTTATATTCAATATTTAAAGGAATGAAAACTAAATGATACATAGTTATATTATAATTCGAGTATAATATAATATTTTTTTATTAACTTCATCCTTTATACTTTCCATGTATGTCATGAACAAGTCATATCACTTTGAGGGGGCGGTAGTCCGCACTTCGTCAAATGCAATTATCATATTTATACAATATGAAAAGCATAAAGGTATGTTATAAATGATAAATACAAAAAAATATAGATAAAATAAATATCACATAAATCATATATAATTATAGTTCCATTTTAATGGCCATCATAATAGGTGGTAGGAGAATATTGAACAATTTTCATTTTGTGAGGCAGTAGTTCACCGTCAATAGAGATAGTACGTTATATACCCATTAGACGGAGGAATGTGTAAGTGTAGTTAGAATTACATATAATTACAATAACCTAGATTATTTAAGATAATTGTGTTGTTATAAAATAATTTAATAAAGTGATTTTAGGGGGTTTGAGAAGGAGAATAATTGGAAGAATCCTCAGAGAAGACATTACCTTAAATCGGGTAACTTCTTTTCATTTAAGCTAAAAATAATTCTATAATTGCATTCTGTCCATAGTAATGATTCTAAAAGGAAGATATGTATGTTGGGAGATTATTTGGGAAGATTTTAGACAATCCAATGCGGTTTGAGAGGTGTGAGTAAGGGTTAAACGTAGTGTCCTTTTATAGGAGGGAGGAGGGGCACTTTAAGAATATTTGAAAATATTAATTTATTATTAATTAATTTTCGAATTATAATAACAAAAATGTAATATACTTCAAGGATAAGATGAAAATGGGTTGAAATGCTCTTAGCCAAATAATTTTAGACAAGTTTAGGTCATAAAACTAATCTTATCTTTTAGCTTTAACCATTAGTTAAATAAATTTACTCTTTCCATGTCTTCTTGTATTTTCTTAATATATGGATGTTATAGTTACTATAAAATTACAAGTGACCAAAAATGGATCATTAATGAAACTTTTAACATCATATATGTCAATTGGATGAATATTATATTTTTAATACTATTATCTCATTTAGTAAAATATTAATATATTTAAAAACTCATTTATGTCAATTTTTATACTTTTCATATCATGAATTTTTAAAAACCCAAAAAAACATGATTATTTCCAAAAAAAATCATTAATTCAAATATAACAAGTCATAATCATCCCTAAATTTTTTTTAATGTATAAAAAGTTTAAAACTAATTTTATTTTAATATATATAATCTCATTTATTTAAATCTTTCATTAATAAGGTAATCACTACATCAACATTGTGTCATAAATAAATTTATTTTTCTGATATCTAACAATTATAAAAAAAATACCATGATGTATGAAATATTTTTAACTTCTTATTTAAAATTTATAGTCTAACATATCACTTATATAAGGCCATATAGAAAACGTTTTAGTAAAAGATACAAGTTTATGTTATATTTCCCTTAACTTTAAATTAAAAGTAATTAAATGTCATTTTGACACAGAAGTGGATACAAGGGTTCCTAAAACAGACCCAAGCATTCCAATGGTTGTAAATATCTCATCCAATAGAGTTAGGACATGTGTGAAGGTAATTTAATATTATTATAATATTATTGTTTACCATTATTTAACATATTTACCCTTTAACCATGGTAAATAAAATATTTACTATTGTTACTTTTCATAATATCTATAAATAAAAGGTACTTATTTACACAATTTTGACATCCTGATTAAAAATATGGAATAAATTATTCCAAATTCAAAACACAGAAGTGATAGAAATTAATTTCAAATTAATTCCCGTTGTAAAAAAAAACATATTTTTTAGATGTAAAAACTACCAAAAGACTGACTTGTGTTTATGTTCAATTTCAATGTAAAATTAATTCCAATTACCAAAACTGGAATAAATGATAAAAATATAATCTAATTAAACTTTAAAACCATTTAAAAGGACTATATAATCATATAAATAAATTAATTGAAAAGACGGTTTTGACTTAAAGGGTAGTATTTTCCACTATTCATTTAAACAATGAACTTTATTAGAAAAATACCAAAAATTTACCCAAAGTAAATTTTGATGTCACGATTCTATAGAAGAAGTTTTGTTTTTTCAAATGGAACATATAAAAGTAAAAAAACTATATTTAAAAAGAGTTTTCTATCAAAAGGTGGTAAATTGACCTTTTAAAAATATTAATGTATTTTATGATTAAAATCGCATTCATTCTTACTTTAAGAATCTAAATTTTATTGGATAAATGTAAAAAAATATAACAAAAATGTTTAATCCTAATAGGGTTTAATATTTTTATTTCTTCCAATACAACGTCTAGGCATTAAATACCCTTTAAAATAATAATAATATAATATTATTTTTTATTATAACTCAACGTTGTATACAACATAAGATTTCAATGAAACCCATTGTTCTATGTTGAGTACACTATCTAAAAAAGTGTCCTATTAGACATAAAATTAATATCTTATTATTAAATATTAATAAATATATAAAATTATCATTCTATAAATACCTGGGTCCTTACATCCTTCCCTCCTTTTAGAAATTGCGTCCTCACAATTTTAAAATTAGGCTGAGAAACATTCTTGAAAGTCCCACATTTGAAAAAGAGTCAATAAAACTATCACTTTAAAAGAAATAAAGATAAGTACAAAGGTCACCCGATATAACACATACTAGGATTCCATGTAGGAAAACATGGATATGGAAGAGAATCTAATTTTCATGTTCTGATGAAGAGTGATAGAACACACGATTAAGAGAATGTTAACCACTAGAAAATCACAAACTTGTGATGGGTTAAACTGTCTTTGATTCCCCAGTAGGAAAATTAAACAGACAATGTTTTTATTTTAAGTTCCTTTTCATAAAATTGAGGAATTTATTTAAGAGCTTGACTAAGAACATAAGGAAACATACATACTTGTCATGTAGACTTTCATCCTTTACTATATTTCTACTACAAACTCATACTTTATCCAAACGATGAATATTAAAGATGACTTGGTCACATATGATGCTCTAGAATCAACTTCTATAGAATCAAATAATCCAAAAAAATTAACTACATATTTTCCTTATCTTTAGACATTAACCAAAACCAAAATGGGTAGTATGAGAGCTAATTATCCCTAAAAGTGATAATACACTATAAAAATAAATACTACTCTTAATCTACAAAATTCAACAAAAATACCCAAAGTTCAACAATGACCATTCAATAAAAAATGCTTAAAATTATTCAATTTAATTCAAACTAAGATTAAAACCCAAAACTCAGAAATATTTAATCACATTGTCTTCCATATTAAATCTTAACATTTATATAAAAATAACATCGACTACTACGTATAATACTGAAATTTAATTAACCTAATCAAAACTTTTCTATGATAGGTTAATATTTTCCAAAAATAACCCAAACCACCATATGTCCACAATAAAAACATAGATTATGCCAAAATATAATTTCAACCATTACTCCACAATTGAGATCCCATATTTTTCTATTTTCCTTAAGCATATAGTGTTCCCAAAAGAGATAATTTCTTCCAAAATAACCTTTATCACTTAATAACTAAATATTTTTCCTATACAAAGGATATCAATATGATAAAACATAAGTTCCCAAAATCAAATTATTATTGATCCATAAAATCATTTAACTAAAAAATAATAAGTCATACTAACCTGGTACTTCACACAGTCTAGTGGTAGGTGATGAATCCTAATCACACTTTGGTTGTGGGTTCGATTCCTATAGCTTTATTCGACATTAAGGGTTGTCACATGGTTTGTGTGTTGTCCTTTTTCAATACATATATCATTTTATAACATTCCCAAAAAATGAGTTAAATTCTTCAAAAATAACCATAACATATTTTAACCACAAAGGTTATTTCATACCTCACATTTTGAATCCAAAAAACTAATAACTCATAATTGCCTCAAAACAAAATATCACATGAACCCCTAATGTTATCCATTATATCCACATAAAAAAATATAATTCTTCCTTGAATAAAATTATCACATATAAAACTTTAAAGTTACTAATATAAGGAAAAGTATTCTAAAGTAATTCTATCATTAATATATTTGAACATATCATCATCCATAGATCAAACATAACTTTTCAATTCCTAGACATCTTAATCATCAAACATTCCTCTTGATCCTTTATCCATTTTCAAACTTATTCTTTTATACTTATTTACTAAAAAATAAATCATGCATAATGTCCTATGATTTAAAAAATATCAAAACATGATATGTGAGATAATCCATAACATTCATAGGTCATTTTATGTTTCCTCATATTCAATTGGAATGGCATTAAGAATTGGTAAACACATATTTTTTTGATCCTACTGATCCCATTCCTAAACTTTCTTAATAGGAAATATATTTATATAATGACCATGTAAAAAAAATTTAAAACATTAAATTGATACTTCAAAAAGAACTTATTTCCCTTTCCTAGAGTAAATTGGACGCTTCCTTTTTCCATGGTAGGTTATTTATTTATGACCTTCATTACCACATCTGAAACATTTTACCATCCCTTTGAAGAATTTTCCTGGGAATTTCTTTCCACATCTATGTCACATAGGTTTTTGAATATACTTACATTTATGATTACTACCTAAAATTCCATTCACATTTATTTTTCACATATATTATGCCTTATAAAAATCACCAAGGTTCAAGTGGTCAATCATTACTCCAGATAGTTAGTTAAGAAAAACCAAAAGAGTTCTCATTGTAGCTCCCATTTACTTCAGTTTCTCATTTAAAAAAGCACCACAGTTTCCTTCACATCGTTTTTTATTTTGGTTCCTTCTAGATAAATCCATTTACTAAAAAAAATTTCAGTGTGAGTATATAAGTAAAATTGTCATATAATATATTATGAGGTGGGTAAATACTAAGATATACTTATTCATGTTATGTTAAACTCATTAAATTTATCACAAATAACTATGACTCTTTATAATATGTTAACCATTATGGTTATGTCACTTATTCTTAAATAAAAACCTAACCTCTAAAGTTATCTAAAGATACCTCTGATACCAACTGTAAGGCCCCAACCTTAAATATTACATAATCTAGAATTAAGTTAATAATTCACATTGAGCATCTTTTCAGGTTTAGAGTTTTAGATAATTAGGTCATAACTTATACACAACAACATGAATATTACAATTAGACACTTCTGATCACTATACATTTTTTCATAAAACAAAAAATCTTTAAAAAGAGACATGTTTAATTCCATGATTTAATCAGCAAGAATTTTACTTTGATCCCATACTTGAACCTATTCATCTTTATTACATGTGAAAAACATTTCAAAACATGGGATCAGCCTAAAAATCACAGTAAAGGATACATAAAGAAAGAAAAATATTTTAATTTAAATAACATGAAAACCATGAATACTTTTTTATAAAGTAATAATTTTTACCATTAAGAAGTAGTAAATAAACTTTACAGAATATATGATTTACCCTTTTTGTAACCAAAATATTACCAAAATCCAATATAATTCAACATATAACATATAAATGTAACTTGGTACATAAACATACTTAAATGGAATAACCATACGGTCGAATTCTACACATATAACTAAATGGAATAGCCATACGTCTGACTTCCATACCCAATACATTGGAGGTTAAAACATAACCACCCATCATTGGTTTATCATGAAATCAACCATCATTTAGTTTATCACATAACCACCCATCAAATGTCCAAGTACCATTATATAATCATTACACATAAAATATTGCAAATATCATCATTTCACTGATGACATTTAATTTGAAATCACAAGAAATTATTTCAAGATATTTAAATACTAAATCCATTTCAAAAACCATTTTCAATAACAAAACACCCCAAAACAGAATAAGGGGTTCATTTTTTTAAAAAACATTAAGATTTATAGAGAAATCTAAATAAGGATTACGGTGGCAGAGAGGTCATTGTCAACGTATACATTAAAAACATTCCTTTTTTCATTTAGTAAAATTCTTCATAGAAAAAGATTCCCTTTCAATAAAATTAAAAGTCAAAGGGGTTTTTTTATACACCGTATAAAATAAGGATGTATATTTTATTGAAATATGCATCAATGAAAGGATATTGAGACGAAGTCCATTACCTCGAGTCCGACTTGTCTCGTTTGTTCTTTGTTCTTCCTAAATAATAAACTTAAGTTAATTTATACTTTATTGAGAAATTTTTTCATGTTTATTATTTCTTTTGTATGACTTTTTACATTTCTATAATTATTATTTAATTATTTGAGTTCATACCGGACACTTATCTGATGTTCAGAACATGAGTCAAAAAATGAACTTGTTATAATTAAAAATTGTCCAATGTTGTCAAAATTAAATTATCTCCAGAATTATATTCCAGATTTAGATATCATATATATCATATATATCATGTATATATTTTTTTAGAATTTTCCATAACATTTATATATAAGAAATTGAAATGCACCGTTCATGGAGACGGTAAGCCATACGTATGCATGAACACTACTTTCATTTATTTTTCATATTTAAATGAATGAAAACCAAATGATACATATGTATATTATAATTACATTAAAATATCATATATATATATATATATATCTATTAACTCCATCCTTTATATGTGTCATGTATGGCATGAACGAGTCATATCACTTTGTGGGGGCGGTAGTCCGCACTTCCTCAAATGAAATTTTCATATTTATACAATATTAAAAGAAAAATGTAATGTTATAAATGAGAATTACAGAAGCATAGAGATAAAATAAAAATAAAAATCACAATTATAATATATAATAAAATTTCCATCATAAGTTCCACCATAATAGGATGTAGGATAATATTGAACGATCATTATTTCGTGAGGCAGTAGTTCACCATCCACAGAAACAGTATGTTCTATACCCATTAGACAGAGGTGTGTGTTATTTTAGTGTGAATAATTATTATAAAACAACCTAGTATATTTAAGATATTGGTGCTGTTATAAAATAATTGAGTAAAAAGATTTTAGGGTGTTGGAGAAGGAAAATTAATCGATGATTATGGAGAGAAGACATTAACTTAAATCAGGTAACTCCTTTTGATTTAAGATAAAAGGCCTTATTTAATTGACCTTTTACCCAAGTAAAGATTATAAGAAGAAGATATGGATTTTGGGAGATTATTTGGGTAGAGGTTGGATGAGCCAATGGGGATTGAGAAGTGTGAGTAAGGGTTAGAGGTGGTGTCCTTTTATAGAAGGGAGGAGGGACACTTTACGAAAGTTTGAAAATATTAATTTATTATTAATTTATTTTCGAATTATAATAACAAAAAAGTAATATATGTAGAATATAATATGATTATGGGTCGAAATACTCCTATCAAATATAATTTAGACATGTTTAGGTCATAAAATTAACCTTATCTTTTAGCTTTAACCCTTAGTTAAATAAATTAACTATACCCATATCTTCTAGTATTTTCATAATATATGGATACTATAGTTACATTAAAATGTTAAGTGACCCAAAATGGATCATTAATGAAAATTGTAACATCATATAACTCAGTTGGACGAATCATATATTTTATTCAAAGTTATATCATTTAATAAAATAATAAATAATTTAAAAACACATTTATGTCAATTTTATTACTATTGGTATCATGACTTTTTAAAAATCCATAAAAACTTGATTATTTCGATAAAACTTCATTAATTCACATATAAAATTAATAATCATCACTAAAATTCATTTATGACATAAAAAGTTTAAAAATAAATTTATTTTAATATCTATAATCTCATTTATTTAAATCTTTCTTTAATAAGGTAATCACTACATCACCATTGTGTCGTAAATAAATTTATTTATCTGATGTCTAAAAAATATAAATAAAATTTCATGATGTAGGAAATATTATTATATTTATAATGAATATTTATAGTCAAAGATATCACGTATATAACCCCATATAAAAATTGTTTTAGAACAAGATACTTGTTAATGATGTATTTCCTTAACTTTAAATTAAAAGTAATTAAATGTCATTTTCACACACAACTAAATCCATGGGGTCATAAAATCGACACAAGGATGACCATTGTCGGGAATAACTCATAAAATAGGGTTAAAATATGTGTTAGGGCAATTTAACATTATTATAATATTATTTTTACCCGTATTTACCAGATTTATCCTTTAACAATGGTAAATAAAATATTTAGTAAAATTATTGTTCATAATGTCTAAAAATAAAAGGTATTTAATTAAAAAAATTTAACCTACTAATTAAAAAATATGGAATCCATTTCTTCCAATTCAAAACACATAAGTGACCGAATGTAATTTAAAATTAATTCTTATTGTCAAAACCAAAAAACTTGTTTTGAAGATGTAAAAACTACCAAAAGATTGGCATGTTTTTTTGTCCAATTTCAAAGTGAAACTAATTAAAATATCCAAAATTAGATTAAATGATTAAAATATAATATAATAACATTTTAAAACCATTTAAAATTAAAATATATTCTTATAAATAAATTATATGAAAAGGCATTTTTGACTTGAAATGCTGTACTTTTCACCTTTCCTTTAAAAAATGAACTTTAATAGAAAAATACCAAATATTTACCCAAAGTAAATTTTAATGTCCCTATTCTATATAAGAGGATTATTTTGTTAAACAGAACATATAGAAGTGACAAAAATTGATTTTAAAAGGTTTCTCCATTAAAAGGCTATAAATCGACCTTTTAAAGAATATTAATGTATTTACTGCTTAAAATCGGATCCATTCTATTTTTAAGAATATAAATTTTATTGGGTAAATGTAAAAACATTTAGAAAACACGTTTAATCGTAATATGGTGGGTTCTGTTCATTCTCACCAATACAACTGCTGGGCATTGACTACCATTTAAAATAATAATAATATTATTATGTAGTTTTTCAATATTACTCAATGTTGTGTGCAACATAATATTTCAAAGAAACCTATTGTTGTGTGTTGAGTATGCTATCAAAAAAGGTGTCCTATTTAACATAAAATTATATCTTATTCATAAATATTAATAGATATGAAAAATTGTTATTCTATAAATACCTTGGTCATTACACCTCTAATCACTAAGGCCTTCAAGGATCAAGTACAACAGATCATGCAATTCACACCCACTTAGGAGAGGTTTCTGGAAAATAAGGATAAATTTGAGAAGGCCATCCAGTATGGTGGAGAGATAATCAAAAACTTTATAAACCTCTTCAAACATTATCTCCAAGTTTAGAGTACTGCAATTGTGGCTCCTGTAGCTTCTCTTTTGAGGCTTGATCTACCTTCAGCTACCCATCCTTCCTCCTCCAACGGTTTTCTATAGTGACTATATTTATTACTTAGGATCTATGCCAGATTAGACCAATCATTATTGAGAAACGTTTTACTTAGTCTTCCAATAGACCAACAATTTCCCCTTATATCATTGAAGGAGTTCCACTACCTTCTCTAGCCATTACATCAACCACCTCCACTTATGCACCTCTTGCCTCTCCTTCTGAAGCATCTCCCAAAGGCAAAGCCATGTCTGATGACTCTACTATGAATTGAATGCTTATTTTGATATGGATATGTTGTATTTTTCTTTCTTTATTGTTGTGGACCTTATTTTTTTAATTGAATGTGGCCCGATGTTGTTTCTCCACTTGTTATTTTCTTTTAGCCTTTGATTTTCTCTTTATCTCTCCTCAAGTTTTGATAATCCCAAAAGGGGGAGAAATAATAAGAAGGAATTTAAAGGTAAAGGAATATTAGAACTATAATTTTAAGGGAGATAAATAATTAGGGGGTGACATAAGGTAAAATAACTACCCTTTATGATATTTATTACATATATAAATTAATATATTCATATATTAAGTAGTATGGTTATTTCCTTCTAAAATTTTTGTCTCGAAAATTCCTATATTTTTTATCATCAAGATGGGGGAGATTATTGGACTCATCATGTATTAATGCTCACAAATCATGTTTGGATACTGTTGGAATTCTCATGTTTTAATGCTCACAATTCATGTTTTACACTCTTATAACTCTTATTTTTAAACTCTCACAAGATCATGTTCAAAAGCTCAAAAATTATATTTTAATATTTTTAACTATGTTTAATCTTGTTCTATTATGTTTTAGAATGATTATGTTTCATATTAATCAATTCTATGAAGATTTATTCTTAAGACATTTTATAGATATTTGACTAAGTCTATGAAACCGTACGTTTTCTACCAGTTCAAGAATTTCACAAATTCTGCGACACAGTCGGCTTGCTTCTAGTTCAATATTTTTTCAATGAACCTAAAACCATTTCAACGCTAAAATTTCCATGAAACCTTAACAAGACACCATTCAAAATTTTGAAAAAGAGATATTCACCATTACCAAGACACTGTTTCCCTGACACAGTAACTGTGCTACGAATTCCAGAATTTTCAAAGGACCATACATTGTAACTTTGCTACCAGTTCCATATCTCACCATTACTATCTCTCCATAACTGTCTCACAGCGACTGTCTCACTGTGACTGTCTTATCATAACTGTGACACTATTCCATACTTAACCATTTTTCCGTCTCTTCTAGTTAAACTTAAAAGTTGTTTCTTATGGTCATATTTGAGTTATTTAATGTCCCTGATTTAATTAATGATATTTAACAGTCCTATCACTAGAAATTACATGGTACAAGGTGTTGAGATCTTTCACCTTGTTGTCTCCAACACAAGAACGTGAAATAGAATAAAGTGTGGCACTTGAGTAGAAAAATGTGATAGTTGGATGCATGAAAAAATATAAGAACAACCATACATGAAAGAATAGAATAAAAGAAGAAATATTAATTTCTATTAGATGTAAACAAAGAAGTACCTATTGTGAACCATCTTGAAATAATCCATGATGTAACTCAAAGGAGAAGATGAACATATCAATTCACTAAAAACCATAACATCGGACTCACGACACTCTGTTTTCAGAAAAGGACAGGAATATTGCACCCTCTATATCCTAAGAATCCAGAGATGAATTTCACAACATCTAGAGCCTTCAAAACTCTATCTCATAACATTTCTCTCTGTTGTATACTTATTTATTACTCTTTGAGTAGTGTGTGTATCTATATTGAAAATGCACATTTTCTTCTGCACTGAACTTGAGGATACATGATATCCTCACTCAAATATATTTTTACATCTTGTTTCACCCATGTATTACTATGGAAGAGGTCCTCTATGACCGGACTGTTAGTTTTCCACGTAGAATAGTGGCAAAGTTCTTGTGAACTGGATAGTCTTGTGTACTATGGTTAACCCTGATTCAGGGTGTCGATAAAATCATTATATATATTTATTTGTGGAAGGTGATCACTAAGTGGAGTGGATTAGGTCTCAACATGATACTGAACCACTTGTTTTTTTAGTTGTGTCTTTCAATTTAGTCTTTCTCAGTTTTAACTCATATTTCAGAAAAAATTTACTTTGATAGTTAGTCTTGGATAATAGTTATAAATTTCAGGCCTTTTAGATTAGTTTCAAAACATGTATCAATATCTCATATTGTTATAACTGAGAATTAATAAATATTTTGAGAAACAATTTTAATAGTCAAGACATTATAATTTTACTACCTTAGTTAATTGGATAGTTTTATTTTGTATTGGATGAATCTTTTAAATCAAATTTTTAATAGAAAATTTTATAAGTTCTCAATTAACCCCCTATTGAGTGTCCTACTCTGATTCATAATAAGGAACATATTAAGGGATATTTTACCTCAGAAAAGACACCACCCTATCATTAAATCGCTTTTTTAGTCCATTAGAAACATTCAACATAATCATGTAAATCTTTTGTGAAAAACATACACTAAAAAATCCTTTCTTATTTCACCGTTCATACTATATAATTAAGGAATCTAAATAGAAAAAACTTTTATCATTCCACTTCATCCATAAGTCATAAGAAGTCCACATCATCTTATTTCTTAATTCCTCTTTACTTTCACATTTTCAATTTAGTCTCATCATGTTTGGAAATATAACCATTACACATACCACCTTGTTTATTCTCTACATATGCTTTCCACTTTGGAAATCGATTTTCTTAATGACCAATCAATCCAAATTTAAAGCATTTAAAATTTTATGATTTCTTAGGTAATCCAATACTATTATCCATTGGGTTAGTTAAACCATTAATTTTTTCCTTCTTAGTTATATGCTTTGTTTCATTATTTTCTATAATAAAAATACCTTATTATTCCTCTAAGACATTATCTTAGATGACTATTTCAACATTATTGACAAAAGAAAGCCAAATATTCTTTCCTTTATATTCTTTATATAAACTCTCATCAAAATCATTACTTCTATCCTTTGGTGAGTGTGAGAGTTGGATAAGATACACATTGTTGATCATGTTCCTTGAAAACTGATTTGGGACGATCACAACATCCTTCACTCAAGTGGTTATCCCATTTTTACCTCTCATAAAAATATTTCCCATAACATTTAATGTTAATCCAGTTTCTCTTAATGCCATCCATTATATAAAACCAAAACACATTGAATAATAAATCATTATCATAGTGAGTAATCAAATAATCATGAAAACAAATTATATGATGTTTAAATTATGACACCAATATAAAATTAGGAAACATTAGGTTTATCCTATGTTATTCATAGACAACATAAATTTACATCCTTCCTGATGTTTCATGATGAGTTTATTAATTTACAAAGCATGTCCCCTAAGAGTTTCAATCCCGATGCATAGTAAGGCCCATTTACATATACCAAGTTACTTCAAGTCAGGACCAGTACACCTTATAAGAGTTATTACTCCTAGTTACATCTTTTCTAGAACCATGTCCACTTACAGTATACAGAAAAATATTTATTTATAGGAAACCACTCACTATATCCTTTACCAAAATTCCATGACATTTTCATATACTTTTACTTATCCTTAAACTCATTATTAGTCATGTACATGGAGTTGTCAATATAGTTTTCCCATCCTAGTTTCAAAATGTTACCTAAAACTTCACTCTAATACCAACTATAATGTCCCAATCTTAAGGTATATAGACACTATATCACATTTTTGGAATACTTAAAACATTACAAAAATAGACGCACAAAGACCATATTTGATTAGTGGATTTTAAAATTTGAAATCATAAACAAAGGTATATAAGTGAGATATGTTACCTCTCACTTGGATCTTCAGGAATAGATCCCTTCTTGAAGCAATCATACTTAATATAAATCTTTATAACCTAGGGAATGAAACATAAAAAGGGTTGAGTTTAGATGAAAAATAAGGGTAGACAAGGGGTAAATGTAAGAATAAACATAAGCATAGGCGTATGAGAACACTAGAAAAATATTTTAATATATAACCATGTGTATCAAAGATCGTAAACATGAATCATGGAATAAATATTGATAGTTCATAAGACATGAATAATAATGAAATGATGAACATAATCCATGAGATCATAACATGGTAATAAAAAATGGAATTGTGAAAAACACATAAAGAATATAATATGGTTTTCATAGTATCCAAGGAATCACTTCCAAGACTATATTAGTTTTATGGGTTCACTCCCCATGCCATATTAGTTGTCATGGTTCACTCCCATGGCCATCAAAGTAGGATGAGTTCCCTCCTCATACCATCATGGTAGTCATTGTCCACTCTATTGATCATCTTAGTCTATATCATGACATATAAATCTTTACCTCATACATTGGAGGGAGATATAAGTCCCACCCATCTTATAATGAAATTATATGTACATGTTCTATAAGATCAAAAAAATCATATCATAACCCATGAAATTAAATGTGTGTCATAAACATGAAATAATACCATAACTTATGGAAAAATAAATAGGTTTCATAATAATTTAATTAAAGAATAAATTGTAGAAAGAAGTGGGTTCCATATACATATAAACCATGAAAACATGTTTTATTCATAAACATCATCGCATCAATCCATAAACCATTCATTGAATTAATATGAATGGATCATTTATATAATTTATTCAAAAGGATTGAGTAATAACAATGGATGTCATCTTAGATGGGAAATAATTTTTAATGATTTTTTAAAAACACATCATGAGGAAATTATCCTTTATCCATTGAAAATTTATTCATAAGATGTAGAACCTTTTGAAAAGAATTATCATGTAATTAAACAAGAAAACATATAAATTAAGAAATTAAAACATTTTAAATAATTATTTTCTGTGATAAATGGTAGAGTAGAATGATTGTTTTTTGAAAAAAATTTCTTTGAAAATATATATTTTAAAAAATTTCATAAAAATTAACCTTTTAAACTTGAAAATAATGCTTCAAAGAAAGGATGGTCGGTAAATGCATACTGTCGTATGAGGTAAAAAGAACAATCCCTTTGCAAATTAAAAATGGATAGAAAAATTACTTCTTTGAAAATCAAAAAAAGAATAATTTGAATACATAGGTAGAAGATAAAATGGGTAAAAAAGTATTTTAATTATCATATTATATTATAATAATATTTTGTAATACCTTTTTTAAAGGCATGGTTTTTAAGTAACAAAGATTTCTGACTGAGAAGAGATGTATGATCATATTTTCTAAAAAACCTTTTCTTAATTATCTTAATTTCAAAATTGCGAAAAACATTTACCAATAAAAGAATAAATTAATACTAACTATATGAGAATAAAATTCAAGATTTTTCTTGAAATATGGATCATAATATTTCATTAATGAAAAAATGATCATATAAAATCTTGATAAATTGTGAGGTTATTTCAGAAAAAAACTACCACATAGTACTTTCAATCATACTCCCCATGTATAAAAATGGAATTACATGGAGATTTAAAATTTTCTAAAAATAAATATAGATTCATTTTATAACATATTAAAGAAATTTTATACACCTTATATAAAAATATAGGTGTCTGACATGGCATGTGTCTCAGAGAAGAAAATTAAGGCAAAATTATTTTACCAATTTGGAAGCTTTTGAAACATAAACCACATGAATATAATATCATAAAATGGTTATTTAAATACACATATATTTAACAAAAATTTTTATATAATAAATTCATGTGTTTTATATACACCAAAAAATTATTGAGATATGAATAAGGCATGTATCTCGTGAAAATAAAGAGTGAGATGAAAATACCTTACCTTGAGTATGACTTATCTCTCGAGTATTTATATTCCTAAATAATAAAATTATGTTAATTAGTAACTTACATAAGAAATTTTTTAAATATTATTATTATTATTTACTTTACTTATTACCATTTTTTACAACTACTTAAACAATTACATCTAAGTCTGGTGTTTTGACCAAATTCGGTTCATGTGTTAAAAAACATTCAGTTGGTTGAAAATGGACAAATGGGTCATTATATAAACAAATAAATAATAATAATCATTAAATAATTACCATATTTATAAATTAATTATACTTTTAAACCCAATTTATAAATATGGTTGGGAAAAATGATTTAACATTACAATCATGGAGAGGGTAGGACGTACATACACATGAGTAATGTTCTAATTTCTCAATTATCGTTATGGAAAAAAGGTAAGTGACATTAATTTTTATATAATTATATTCATATAATAATAAAATAATATTTAATTGTATATACTTATATTTATAATTATTTTTATGTAAAAGAAATCACATCGTATCAAGGAGGTGGTAGTATTGACGTCCACAAAAGACGTTACCACTTTTTATGTTTGTGAAAGGGAAATACAGAAAATGGTATATATTATATTTATAGAAATGTAATCATGTCATGAATATATTAAAGATTTTTTATTTCACATATCTTTAATTAAAACATTACTTTATACATTCAATTTATTGTGTGAATGAATCTCATCGCTTTGAGGGGGAGGTAGTCTACACAACCACAAACGATATTATCATGTTTACATATAATGGATATAATAATAGAATATGTTATAAAATAATTACCAAAGTATAAATAAATTATATATATAATATATATCAGATATAAACAATATCTTATATCTTAATTCCCATCCTTGAATGGTAGTAAAGGAAAAAACAAACAATCATCATATCATGAGGTGATAGTTCACCATACACAAAGAGTATCTTCGTTACCCATTAGATGGTGGTGTATGTAAGTGTAGTTTGAACCATTAATATTACAAAATATTAGTATACTGGGATACTATTTTAGTTATATAATCATGAAATAATGAGATTTTATGTGGGGCATAAAGAAAATAAAAGAAAGGAGTTTGAGGAAGGATGTTACCTCTTCTTCAGAAAAATCCTGTTGGTTTTCACCAAAGGGATTCCTTGGTTAAATTTCTAACCAACAGGAGGATTCAATAAGTAAGGGAGGGATTTTGGGGGTGATATATGGGTGGATTGAGGTTGAGCTAAAGTGTAATGGGAGGGTTTAGGAAGAGGGAGGATATGAGGACTTTGGTAGCGGAGGAAGAGTAGCACTCTTGTAATATTTTGGAAAAAGGGATACCCCACCCACATTTTTTATTAGACATGGATCCAATAATATTACAATTTTGATAAAAGGGGGTATATGGTATAAATTAGGCTATATAATTCCGTTTGGACATGTTTATACACCATTTTTCTCTTTATGGTTACTGTTTCGTCCCATATTAAGACAATTTAACCTTAATCGTTGTAATTAATTTTAATTACATTCACTATTATTATTGGTAACAAACAAAGTTGAGCATATTATAAATTATAAATTGTGATTATTAAAAATATGGAATCCTTTTTTAAAGATTATAAACACACAAGTGGATGAAATTAATTTAAATATATTCCCAGATACGTTACAACAATGCAAGTTTTTAAAGTAAATACACAAGTAGTAATGTTACCTTAATAAAATTATAGGTTTTATATGTAAAATTTGGTTTGTTCTTATCTTATTCCTATCAAATCTATTGGATTAATATCAAAAATATTTCCTTGGATTTATAAAATATATATTACATTAAAATTATATAATAATTTTTATTAAGTTAATTTATTAGGATTTAAAAAACCTAGTGAGCATAAAAATATTTCTCTGGAAAAGTACCCCTTTATATTCAATTATATATTATATTCATTTATAAATAATTTTTGACAATTAATTCATTTAATATTTTTTGAAGAAATAATATTTTTAATAGTTAGTTAATAATATTCATAAAAGATATTTTAACATCTAGGGTATATATTAATATAATAAATAATAATATTTTTAATAATATATTATTATTCAGTAACACTTGGTTTTTCGTGTTACAAAATCCATTGAGGAATTTCAGTCTTTCAAGAAACATACACTAACCTCAGTTTTCCATGTAGATAAATCTAAAATTTATGTTTCTTGTAGTGAAGAATTAGCTTGGTGTTGCGTATAACACAGACCGAACATAATGCCTAAAAAATAATTTTTTTTTCAGTGTTGTGTGAAATTTAAAACATCAGAAAGGCTAAATTAATTTGAAAAAAATATTTCAAAAAATATTAGTGTGTAACACATTCCTTGAGTGAGAAGCTAGTGGTTATGGGTGAGGTTCTATTTCAATGTGGGATTGGATGATGGGAAAACCTTGAGTGGAAGAGGTGGATCCATATATGGGGTGAGAAGTGGGTCATGGGACCTACATAGTGTGAAAATATTGAGATCAAGTGTTGTGTGATTGACCATACCAAAAATAGAAATGGGTTTGGAGGTTGGTATCGGAACCCACCCGGTGGTGTCTAGTGGACAGATTCTGATAATTTACTACCCTATGTTTTCAAGAACAACCCGCTGATTGTGGTGTAGAGTGATGATGGGATTTTAGTATAGTGTTGAAGAATGTGTAGTTGGGTGTGGTAGTGGTATGGTTTTCACAAGATAAAATGAAATCTGGGTATAGAGTTTCTACAATCATTGTTTCCTGGTTATAATACCACATCATGATGATCATATTTTTCTTATAAATTTATTTTTCTCATGTATTCAGGTTCATATGATGTTTTATATCAAGTGTGTTTGATGATACATTACCGTGTTACATTCTCTTAGACAACATGGTCACTATAGTGTTTGTGAAGATATTATTTTTTCTTTTAAGTAAGAGCATATGGAGTGCATTGGATTGGGATGGGAAAACTAAAATATTATTTATAGATAGGATTTTTAAGTTCGGATGATAAATGTTTATCAGTTTATATATTTCTTATTTTTGATTATTTTTATATGTGATCATTCTAGTGGGAGATAATATATCATTATCTAGTATTACTTAAATATGGAATTTATTTTTTCATTTTTAAATGTTGATTTATATGTGATTTTATTAATGTTTGTGTATATTTGGGTTACTTCTAAAGTTGTGTGACTCTATTTTGTGACAATATTCTCCCCATTATATTCATTAGGCTCTCTACACTAGTCAAAAGCATATAAAATATAGGTTGGAATACTTGAGGTCATGTAACATCTCAACCTAGGACCTGTTGAGAAGCCCATGGTCCCATGAATTTCAATATACTAAAAAATAATTTTATATAGTTTTACTATTGGGGAGATGGTATATGAGAGGTCATTGAATGTGCCATATCTCATGATAGACTTTGGGATAGTGCATTGTGAATTCTTTTTGAGTGAGAAATCCTAGTTACCATTGGTATGAGATTGATTTTATCTTTTCCACTATTTTGATATAGTTGTTTTTTAGATATGATGAAATCATAAAGATATTTATTTATGATTTTTTGTTAATTTGGAATGTTAGAAAGACAACTCTATATATGCATCATATTAGACACGTAGGACTCATATGATATAAGCATGCTTGTTTCTTATTGGATTTGGTAGATAATATAGGTTCAAAAATTTAAAGCAAAAAAATAACATAAATGGAATTTACCAATATAAATTTTTGGCAGAATTCTACAGAGATGAACCCAGATTTTTGCTCACAAGTGGTTTTCTAGTGACAGATTATATAGAGCTATGATAAGTGTTCCATGGAAAGGACTATATATTCTTATTGGGAGATAGAAATATAGTGTGATCCCTAGATTATTAATAAATATAATTCATGATGAATGATCTAAAATGGTGCATGGAATTCCTTGAGGGCACAGTTAGGATACATAATGTTCTCATAACAAAGTATATGATATTTTACCTTATATATTCTTAGTGGAGTTCTGTTGAACCGAATCAGGCAGATTTATGAATAACCTATAGTGGGTTGAAGAAAGGTGGGTAAAATTACTTATTTATAGTATCATGGATTGGTGAGAGGGAAATATTAGTTGGATTCTTGGATATATTATATATGGATGGGCTTTTAGGTGGCCTAATAATATTGTTAGTTGATGCTAACTTGTTTTGATTAAATTCTTATGGTGGGTGTTTTTATAGTGTCACAACATGATTGAATGCATATATTTGGAAGATGATCAGTGGGGGAAATTCAAAATGGAGGAAACTAACATAAAATAGGAGTGTGTTATGTGGATAGTCATGTGATGGGAGGTTTGATGGGACACAAATAATAGGATCATGTTTCTGGTTATGCGATTGGGTAGCACATGAGACTTGACTTTTAGGTTAGGGTGAGATTGAGTAACATCATGGGTAAGAGCCTTTGTGAATGTTATTTTATGGATATCTTTCCAAAGGGAATGGAATCTAAGGTCATTAAAAGATATTTCTTAAACTAATCGGTGTATGGGTTAAAGTTATTGCACGTTGTACACAGTGGTTGTATCGAGATAGTATCAAAATTAGAAATACTAGAGATTTTAAATTTTTTATCATTGGTTCAATGTCCTAACATTAGACAAAAAAATTCCGTAAAAACATAAGGATCCTACAAGGATGGATTTAAGAAAAAATGAATCATTACCTCATTAAATTAAAAATGCAAGTATTTTTTAATCATCACTAATGATAGATTCTCAAAGGAAATGTTTTCAGATCCATCTGGATCATTCACACACATGAAGAGTCTTCCAGAGTGTGTAACATAAAATTCTAGGTGGAAGAACATATTATTAATAAAACATTCAACCTCCTGATGATTACTCACATATATGATGTTCTATCAACCTGTGAATAAATAGAATCAGTTTCATGGAATGAATTCCTTATATAATTTGGATGTGGGTGTAATGATAGAGATGTTCTCAAATATATAGAGTAAATAATATTCTGAATTTGAAATTTCTCATTATTAAATAGGAAAGTTTAATATTTTATAAAATTTCACTATTGCCTCTAAATATTTATAATATACTAAATAATTCATAAATGACAACTTCTGAACTTTTAATTGTTTCATAAACATCAGCTATATTTTTATCCCATAGTTTTAATATAATAAATATATTAAATGTTAAACTATGAGTATTTTACTTGACACGTTCTACCCACGGATACTGAAGAATTTCAAAAAAATAGTATTCAGTTATAAAATATATTTCATGTATTTACTAAATACCTTTTGAATATATTTAATAAATAAATTTATTATCAATTATTATAAACTCAAATTATAATTTTTATTATTTTTTGGTGATATTTCAAACTCAAAAATTACACGAGCCCTGTGATGGGCCTCACCATGTCATACAATCCTATTCCAAAAAATTGGTTGGATGTTTGAATATTCTAAGTGTGTGACTATATATTCTTTTATCAAGATATTATTGAGTACAAATCAAAGACCAAGAGAATAGTCTAGAAACCCATAAATTTCCCTAAGTATATAATGGGTAGTAATAGTAATAAAAACCTAACCTACGAACACACACTATCTCATGAAATCTCTTTGTCTTGACATCCCATAAATTATGATGCATAATTTGTGTAATAATATTTTATTTATTTACTTATACTTGACCATATTAAACAAAATTATTTAATTCTTACATGGCCATGGATTTGGTTAATTTACTACATTCTTGTTGAACTTCCCCAAGATATTTCTACCTTTTAGAGGAGAAAAAACCAATCTAGATTATTCAATCAAAGCCATACCACCAATGAAATAGCCAAAAAAATGCTAATTTTTCAAAAAAATAAATTATATGGGTTTAATCTATCATAAAAATAAATAATGAAGTGGTACACACTAATAAGGATATCATTTCACGAGACCAATAAATATTTTTGTTGATTGGAATAACCATTGAGACTTAGAACATGCAATTTTCTTATTAGAGGGCCACTCCTCATCATCTCATATACATGAGATGATCAAGTGAAAAAATCTTGTGAAGAAATATCAATGCTTTTGATCCCAAAAAAATGATTGTAAAGAAATTTATTTTCCAATAATAATTACTTATCTAGACCACATAATATATATTTAAGATTACTTTCATGGTGTCTTGAGGTTCTCATTATAGCTAGGAACATATATATATCATATTGATATGACATGTAATCTAAGGACATATCCAATTATATAGTACACATAAGAGTAATGTTAATATCATGTTGTGTGAAAAAACATATATATATATATATATACATGTTATGGTAATCAATATATATATATATATATATATATTTGATGGGTCTAGGGAACCCATTCAAAACATTCAGTGCCTGTTTGGTAAATGTATTGGAAAAATGGGTTTTTTACTGGTCCGTTGAGTATTATTTTGGGATGTGTATGAACCTAATAAGGGATAAAGTTGTGATATGGTGGTGTGATGAGGGTGATCATGGAGGCCTGAAGTATTAATCATAGTCATAGGTTGATAGGATGTGTGAGAGTGTTATTGGGACCTGATAGTTTTGGTGCTCAGGATAATTTTAAGGGAAGACATATGGTGTGAAGGTAACCAATGGATACCAATGAATGTGATATTATTAGTGAGTTTATACTTCAATGTTAATAATTTCTTTCTATTTATCTCAATAATGGGTGATTTTTAGTGTTTCCTATTAGTTCTTGGGTATAAGGGGCACTGTAATATCCATTCAATACATTACGTAATAAGAAGATTGTGGGTTTTGGAGGCCATGTTTTTAGTTTTTATGAGAGAAAATTATGATACGAATATTGAGGGGAGAGTTATATGAGTTTAGAAGGTATGAAACTTATGTTATAAGGGTTGTGGTTGTGGTTATACTTGTTAGAAGATTGTATAGGTGGAACAAGGATGTCGGTGTGTGGAAAGATCTATTGATATGTAGTTTTTTAGGAACCAGATTTGTTGACAATGATGAAGTATCAGTTAGAGTACATATTTTTGCAATTAGATGAGGGTGGATTAGGTGTCATCTGAGAATCGGTCATATCAAGGGTGTATTGGTGCACATTGAGAGAGAGTTATGGATTGTTTGTTTGGTTTGTGATCGAACTATAGAATTAAAAAAAGGATTTTCATTCATAATTAAGAATGGAAATTTGATTGATCTTTTGATGCCTCTATCAATAATACATTTTTATTAGGTGAGGTATTGTCTTAATGAGTCAACGGGTGTCATAGATATTTTTAGAAAAATTTATCTAGTGGAGATATGATCAGTGTTTTTTTGTAAAATTGGTTGTAATTTAGTGAAAAACGTAGTGATCAAGTAGTTTTATTGATGGAAATTGGAATCATAAAAAAATATTTCTTATGGTGGGAAGAATTATGGTTTAGAATCATCCTTTTTTATGTGAATTCTTATGGCGGGGCGTACTATAAGTTTCCTGATGATCTGGTTGAAGATATTATAGTCTCTTCAGATAGACTGTTAAATGAGTGCTTTCTTGATGTAGGATTGTTGGAAAGTGGGTGGTACACCATTATATGAATAGTTTTTCTTATTATTTGGAGTTAAAAAGTAGAAGAACATTCATATTTTCGAAATAGAACACAAGAGGTTGGTAATGAATTTTAGGTCATGGTATTTTGTGTTTTCTAGTAATATGACTACCATAGATACACATGGATTGGAAGTGTTATAATAGAGATGTTGTACAAACCGTAGATTTTATGGTCATTAAATGTCCATTTATGTTTGAATTTTTTTGTCTAGAGTAGGGATCATTTCATTAATTGGGATTCATAAGAGGAATCTAAGAAATGGAACATCTCAATAAGCTATTATTTTTTCAAGGAATGTGGCCCGATTCGTGGGATAAGATCTTAGGGGGCATTTTAGAAAGGCTCAGGGATGTTGATGGAAATATGTTTCTATATTAGGTCACTTTATGACTAATTAGTCATTCCATAATGAATTGAAATGGTGAGATAAGGCTACAGAGGCAAGAGGCACCACATCATAATAGATGGAGGCAGTTCCTCCACCCCTTTATATGGGTGCTTTGTGCCAAGATTCCATTGGTTTCAATTTTTTTTCTTCCAATAGGGCATGTTACACCATGACACCCCTTATCACACTAAAAACCAAGACTAGAAGAATGTTTTTATAAGAGGAAAAAACCTTCTTTTTGGGGTCACCCACCATTATAATTTAGGTGTAAGGAGTGTTGTGAGAGGGTCGATTCCTATAGCTCTCCTCCCTCTTGCCCCTATGATACCCTATTATCGGGATTGATTTGGAAGATTAACCATAGATATTTGAGATATATTATCACATTATTCCTCCGTTATTAGTTCCCCTTCACAACCCTATAATTATTGTGGCATCTTGGTGAGGTATTATTCGTGATTTTAATTAGGCATAGTGATAATCATTTGGAATTATGGGTATTTAGATTATGAAGGCTAGAGAATTCCATAAACGGTTGATGGGATTTTGTTCGAATCCGTTCAAGTGAATAAATTATGCATAGTGAGTTTTCATTGATTATTCCTCTTTTTATAAAATCAATTAATTACATATTAATATTTATCATTTATCATTTTTATTTTTCTGTGTGAGAGAGGGTTTTTGGTTGTGGTATGAGCTTAGGCGAGGCTTGGATGGGCTTGGATGAGGATGTGTATAGATTGAATTGGGTGGTAACTAATATATGGAGGTAGGTGGGCCGTTTAATACAATTCCACATGTTCTTTGTACTTGAGAATGCTTTCGGGAATACTAAATGGGTTAAAATTTATACAATTAGGTACCAAGGGTACCCTGGTAAGGGGATATAGGTAAGAGCTAAGATTCTTATGCTTAGAATAAGTTCTCTTTTGCACTTAGGTTAATTTGGAAACCCAAAAACTATGTATCTAATGGGGTATTGTGCAGTTTAGGTTAACATGATGAATTTTGTAGGTATTAATGTATGATTAGTGATGTGTGATAGCCTCGGGTGGGTTATTAAGGATAATGGGTAGGAATGATGGTATTGGGGATGAGTGATAATGAAGGATATGTCTCTGTGTCTTACATGTGGCTTCTAACTCCATCTCGAGGTTGGAAGAGAGTTTCGTTGTGTAAGGAAAGTAAGATAAGTCATCTTGAACATGATATTTTTAATTGAAAGGGGTTTCCATTTGGTTAAGTGATGATAGGAATATATTAGGATATGTGAAATGATACTTAAGTACAATTTAGGGTAATTTCTCAGGGACATGTAATTGTGATTCCAAGGGGATTTTGGATGAGGAATTACTAGTGTTGGGTAGAGCATATGAGATGTGGAGTCACATAGGGGTGACTAGTTTGAGTCCGTGATTATGAATGGAGACATGGGGCTTGGGAAAATGTGACTAGAACTATATTGTGTAACACCCCAAGATTTCATAGTACTTTATCTCTTCAATGTAATTCAATAAATTGCGCTACACGCAACACCGTGTTCAAGCGCACCATGAATTACCAAACTAACCGTTCCAAAAGCATTTATGAATAGTATTAATTGAAATTTGAATTTTATATACTCTATATAATTTTATAATCAATATTATGTGTCTCTTAGACCTAATATAAGAAAATATCATTTTTTCAGATAAAAGAAATATTTTTCAAAAATGATATTTTATTGCCTTTTAATGGAGAACCCTTTTCAAGACCAATACTTGACACTTTTATATATTAAATTTAATGAAATTAAAAAATTTCTTTAGAAGTGGGACATAAAAATTTAGTTTGGATAAAGTTTTGTTACTTTTCTGATAAATTTCTTATTTTGATGAATATTGCAAAATACTAAATTTTAATTGAAAAAAACTTTTTTAATCGAAATAATTTATAGTGGTAAATTATGAATTTTAATAGTTTAGAAGTAAAATTAGATTATATTCATATCATTTAATACAATATAGGTCATTATATGTAATTTCACATTTAAATTTGACATAAACACATATCAATCTTTTGATAGTTTTTACTTTTTAAAAACCCACTTTTTGGTTTTGACAATGAGAATTAATTTTAAATTAATTAATAAAACTTTTATATTTTGAATTTGGTAAAATATAATTCATTTTTGAATTCATAGAATCAAAATTATCTTAGGGTGAATTTTTGGTATTTTTCTGAAAACTGTAATTTTATTATGAATAGTGAAAAACACTCTGTTATTTTTTAAACCGACTTTTTATTTAAATAATAATTTATTTTTTTTAAATTAATTTGAAGTAAAAATAGATATATAATACTTATATAAGTTCAATGTAATTCATTGGAGTAATTTTATAACAAAATTATATGTATAAGTTTTTATTGATCTTTTTAACGTCTTTTACCCACCTTCTAGGGATATTTGAAGATTTGCATAAAACGTAATTTTACCGCATCTATGAATTGAATTTCAAAAATCTGAGAGAAATGGTTGACATCAGTATGTAAAATTTGGTTCAATAATATGAAAATAATATTTGGTGAATAATATCTTTTGACTTTTATTTACCATAGTAAAAAGTAAATAGGCCAATTAAGGATAAAAATGATATTATAATTACCCCAAAACATGTCCTAATTCTATTAGATAAGTGTATTTCGACCAAAAAAAACCTTAGGAATGATATATGATCCTTTTGGTCCACTTGGATTAGATTAAGACATTTATTATTATTTTATTTAAAGATGAGTTAAAAGTGTTAAATTCAATGTTTAATAACTAAACCTTTTTTAATATAGGGTTATATATAAGATAAATTCGACTATAAATATTAATTATAAATATAAAAATATTTCATACATAATGGTATTTTATTTACAATTTTTAGATATTAAATAATTAAATTAATTTATGACACAATGATGATGCAATAATTACTTTATCAATGAACGATTAAAATAATTGATTTTATAAATATAAAAGTAAATTTAAATTGAGGATTTTGATGCCATCCAAAAATTTAATTGAATAATATGACATGTTTGGGGTGATTCAATGAATTTTTTTCGATGTAATCATGCTGTTATTACTTTCACAAAAACCAAATACTAAATAGTTTCAAAATTGACATAAATGAGTTTTTAAAACAAATTCTATATTATTAAATGATATAATATTTTTAAAAATATAAGGCCCAGAAAAATAACTTATATAATGATAAGTATGTCATTAATTAACCACCTAGGTTCTCTTCACTTTTTATAATATTTTTATTAACAATATAATATAAAAATGCAGGGAGACATGGTAAATGTTAAACTATTTAACTAAGAGTTAAATCTACAAGATAAGATTAATATGGTACTGTAAACTTGTTTAAAACCTATTGGTTGAGAGGATTTAGACCCATAACCACCTAATTCTCTCATTAAATTCATTTGTATCCCTTATAAATCGAATATGATTTTATAATAAAATAATATTTCAATCTTTTCCAAAAGTGACCCTCACCTCTCTTATAAAAGGGTACATCACCTTCTCTCAAAATCACACCACCTAAGCCTTTTGGCTCGGCCAAAACCTACAGAAATATCCTCCCAAATATCCTCACTTCAATCTAGAGGCATTCCCTTGAGCATAAATCCATCCTATGGAGACCTTTTGTTGAAATCAATAGGAAGTACCCGAAGAAGAGGTAATGATTTCATCACCGCTTTCAAAGTTCTTTTATCCTTCCACTATATTTTTCTTTATCATTTCCATAAAAAAATAATAAATACAGTACCTTATACATAATTCAATGTTATTATAAATATGGTACATCCTTATTCATTAATCTATCCAGCCTATTAATGATAATGTCACCATGCGTGCGTATGTACGACCTACCGTCTCCACACCGTGGTGTAATTTGTTTTTCAACACTATGTTATTTGGATGGATGCAATGATGAGTAATATGTATATAAATAATAAAAATAAATTTATAATTTAACTATAAAATTAATATACCATCCAATTCCACACTTTTTAATCATTAAAGAAATGATATCGTCACTCGTGTGTACGTATGACTTACCGTCAACAAGACGCGATGAGATTCATTTCCATGTTAATAATTCAATGATGATTATAAAAATATATATGATTAATAATTATGTAATATATGAAATTATAATTCTACTATATATATGTATATATGTATGTACTTACATATATCTTAATCACTTACCTCTGTTCAATACGACATGAAAATGGAAACAATGTTTATGCGTACGTACAACCTACCGTCTCCATAAATGGTGCTTTCCATTTCATATATCTATCTACTATACATATTTATATTCTAAATTTATATTATATATAAATCATGTTTTATATTCTGGAAGTATTTAATTCCAGATCTATATGATACGATCAATAATAATAAGTTAAAACACGTACGATAAAGAAAGCGATTATTACAAGAAATGTTAATTTAACATTTATATCATTTCTAAATGAGCAGTATAAAGTCATAAATGAATCATGTATGATATAATAAATATGAATATGGTTATGGTATAATTTAATAATATACTATGGTCATTATACAGGAGGTTTAAACGTACCCTCTACTAAAGGAAAGTGCAAGGTAAGGGTTAATTCACCAATCTCATTATTATGCGAGATTGTTTAGGTGTAAGTATTTTCTGGGAAATATTTATTATCCATGACCATGTTTCATGAAATAATTTTTAAAAATTATTCTATTAGGGTACTGTTTAACTAAAACATCATTTTAAATGTTATAAATATATATTCTTCTAAATCATTCTCATTAATATCCATGTTTTCAAAATAGTTTTAAGGATTTATTTATATAAACATAATTGATTTAAAATGTTAATTCCATTAAAAAGTTTCAAAGTGATATTGGACACATTGATCCAAAAATATATTTTAAATTACTTCCTTTATAAATATATGACATTTAAATTATTTCACAAAAATGGATATTTCACTCAAATAGTTTTACTGATCATTTTCAACTATCTCAACATCCTTTTTGTATATTATTCTTGATTAAGGATGATTTATTATAAATACAATATTCAATATTGTATTGAATGAGTTATGATATGTTTGACTGTGAATGTGATATTTTTATACCATTCATGGTTTATGGTTGAAGTATTAACATTTCATATGCTTGTTTTAATACAAATGTTTGTGTAATGTTTCAACATTTTCACATGAGGAATTCAATGGAATTAGTATGTGATGAGTGGGGCTCACTATAGCCCCTCAATGCATCAGATGGTCTCATGAGACAAACTAGTGTCTTGGAGCTGGTCTTTGACCAAATATATATTTGTAGTCTTGGCACGGGGACTTTACTATGTGGAAATGATGTCTGACATTAGGCATTCACTCATTATGAAATTAATTATTACATGGGATTGTTCGACCAGTATAATATCCATGTGCACGTTTATATGGTAATGTGTGATTTATTTTCCCCATATTATGTTCATGTTTATGTTTAAAAGGATGTTTTTTTTATTACATATCTTTCCTTAAAAGTTTATAGTTTCCCCAAAATTATTTAACCTTACGGAGAATATGAGATCACCCATTTCTTATGCTTTTTACAAGGATTCCATGAAGTGTATTATGATTGATATGCAGAGTTAAACTTGGGGAATAATGGAATTCTCAACGGATTATTTATGTTGTGTTTTATGTTTGAATGTGTAATTAACGTTCATGTATATAATCTATTTTCCAAAAATAGTAAACTGATCGGTCTTTCGGGACTTGATTCCTTGTAATCATGCCAATGTATTAATATAATTCACCAGATCCAGGCTTCTGGGGTCGAGGCGTTACAATTGGTATTAGAAGAAGTTTAGTATAAACCTTGTAAACTAGATTTAGAAAAACTATGATTAGAAAAAATTACCCTAAGATAGAATTTGAGGATTAGTATAGAAGAACTTCCTTGAATTTCGGTAATGTAGATATTTTTTGTATTTTACAAGAAATACATATCCATTTGGATACGAGCAGGTAGAGGTAGCTCTGGCACATATGTACCTAGGAGTGAAAACTCTAATATGGAGTTTTGGGCTTGACTCGGGGTATCTTGGTACACGATGGCGGGCCTTGATGCACTCTTGGTTGTGACACTCCCGGGGGATATGCTTAGGATAATTCAAATTTTCATTACAAGACATTATAAAGGATTTAAGGGTAAATACTTCCTCATAGAATTTTTTTTATGATTATAGATTATATGCATAATATTTTCAATTTACTTTAGGTATTTTACAAGTTTGGAATTATGTATTGCGATTAATAAACTAACATAGTGTATGCCATTATTTAGAAATGGTGATCAATAGAAGGAATGAGAACTCCAACAATACACATGATCCAATGAGTAAGAAGGATCATATCTTTCATGGTATTAAGCAAATATTTAGATAAAATATAGTCTCCCACGTCTTCTCATCATATGAAGAAATAATATCATGTGTTAATATGATAAGTAATGAATTCTCTAAGTCATATGGCTTTGAAGGGAAGCAAGAGATGAAAAGTATGGTAGGGAGAAAGATGGATAAAGGGAAGGGGGGAATGAAGGATTTTCCCATATGTGATGACTATAGAAATAATGACCATGGTAAATACGTGAAGGGAATGAGAGTTTTTTATAAGTGTGGAAAATAGGACACCAATTACATGATTGTAATGGCAAGAAAAAGGATTCCAATGTACAATGCTTCATCTGTAAGGAGTTAGGACACTACACGAATCAATGTCCAAATCATTAGAGTATGCCCCAAATTATGCTATTAAATAATATTAAAGTTATGATACTACCACAGATGAAGAGGAATGAACAGTGTTCTTATGTGTTATTAAATAATTATTCCACTTTAGTGTTGTATAAATGATGTACTGGTTATATAAATTATAGAAATAAATAAGGATTATACTACAGTACTATTTCAATGAGGATTTGAGATTATATGGTTCTAAAAAAAGTGACTCAATAACAAGATAAACTTTTACAAAAATACATGGTTGATGGAAATATAAACCTTAATATGGTTTGGTTACTGATGTAGTGATTTTGGAATAATATATGATTGATTTGGATAATTATATTCGATATTCTTTGAAACTAATTAATTGTTTCTTTGTTCTTTTATCGTTGAAGTTTACAACTTTTTTAGATATGAGAAGTATATCCAGTATTCTATAAGGAATAATGGAGCATGAATTTAATAAATAAGGTTTTATGGTAATTCAGGGTGTTACCATGTTTTAAAAGAATACATGATGAAGGTATTCACATGCTATTACGTGGAAAAAAAGATCCACATTGTGTTTACCTTCCTTATAAATTTTGGACAGTGAGTTTGGAAAGTAGTATGTTGGATAAGTCTAAAGGTTGGAATGAATTATGTTTGAAATTGGATACTATTGTTATGGTTAAATCATTTCTTAAGATTATTTTTGGATTTTTATAGAAAGGAAAACCCAGAGGTTGGGCGACAGCCCGTCACGTCCAGTAAGGCCGCGAGACTTGAACCCGCAACAGAAGGGCGAAAAGGGTGTATCACCTACCACTGGCCTATGTGATCTCCTGGTTTGTATAATGTGTTTTTTTAAATAGTCTGACAAATGAATTATAAATTCATTATTTTTTGAACCCTATACGATTATGATGAATATAATATTTTTTAATTCTGTTATCTTTTGGAGTGAAAAATGAGTTTTTGGTAGGAATTAGTTAAAGGATGAAACTCTACTTGTCCCGTATTTTTTCCCACTTATTCTATGAATAAATTAATTTTTAAACATTAGGTAAGGGATATTAAAACCAAAAATGTGTTATCCTAATACTTTATATTTTGTTGAACGAATGATATTTTAAATCATCATAGATTGAGGGCTTTAAGGCCCTCAGTTTTAAACTTGTTTCTAATTGATGACCTCAATCAATACCTATAAATATTTACATTTTTCCTCAAACTATGTGTCTCTAATTTACACCAATTTTCTCATAATCAAGATCATAATTTGGTGGTGACATTTTCATTTTCCTTTCCCTCTTATTAAAACTAAATTTTATTAACCCAATTTCCGATGTGGGTTTTCTACAAAGGTATTTTCCTATTTTTAACCTTTTATTCTTAAAGAAAAATTTCAAATTCAAAGGATGCAATTTATTGAAGGAGGGGATAATGTAACACCCTAAGATTTAATAGTACGTTATCTATTCAAAGTAATTCAATAACTTACGCTAAATGCAACACCGAGTTCGAGCGCACCACAACTTACTAAACTAGCCATTCAAAAAGCAGTTGTGAATAGTATTAACTGAATTTTGAATTTTATATAAAACATAAAATTTTAGAATCTATATTATGTGTTTCTTAGACATAATACAAGAAAAAATTCAAATTTTTATGATAAAATAAGTATTTATCAAAAAAGTCAATTTTACCGCCTTTTAATGGTGAAATTTTTTTAAAACCAACATTTGACACTTTTATATTTTAAATTTAATGAAATTAAATTATTATTTATAATAAGGACATAAAAATGTATTTTGGATATTTTTTTTTATTTTTCTAATAAATTTCTTATTTTGTTGAATAGTGAAAAATACTAAATTTTAATTGAGAACAAATTTTTTAATTGAAATAATTTATAGTCATAAATTAAGAATATGAATGGTTTGAAAGTATAATTATATTATATTTTTTTCATTTAATATATTATAGGTCACTGTAAGTAATTTCACATTTAAATTTGACATAAACACATGTCAATATTTTGATAGTTTTTACTTTTTAAAAGCCGACTTTTTTGGTATTGAAAACGAGAATTAATTTTAAATTAATTAATGCAACATCTATGTTTTTAATTTGGTAAAATATAATTCAATTTTGAAATCATAATGTTAAAATTATCTTAGGGAGAAATTTTGGTATTTTTCTGAAAACATTCAATTTTTGATGAATAGTGAAAACACTACGTTATTCTTTAAAACCGACTTTTTATTTAAATAATTAATTATTTTATTTAAATTTATTTTTAGTAAAAATTGATATATAATACCTATATAAGTTCAATGTAATTCATTGGATTCATTTTATAGTAAAATTAGATGTATAAAACCTTATAGAACTTTTAACGTATTTTACCCACCTTCTGGGCACATTTGCCAATTTGAATAAAACCTAAATTTACCACTTATATGAATTGAATTTAAAAAATACGAGAGGAACGACTGAAATTATTATTTAAAATGTGTTTTAATATTATGAAAATAATTTTTGGTGAATAGTATCTTCTGACTTTTATTTACAACTGTTAAAAATAAATTGGGTAATTTAATGTAAAAATGATATTTTAATTACCCTAACACATGTAATAATTCTGTTTGATAAGTTTATTTCGACCAAAACCAACCTTAGGAAAAAAATATGATCCTTTTGGTCAACTTGGATTATATTAGAAAATTTATTATTATTTTATTTAAAGAAGAGTTATAAGTGTTAAATTCAATATTTAATAACTAAACTATTTTTAGTACAGGTATAGAGATAAGATAAATTCAAATATAAATATTCATTAAAAATCTAAAAATATTTCCTACATAATCATATTTTATTTATAATATTTAGAGATTAAATAATTAATTTTATTTATGACACAATGATGATGTAGTAATTACTTTTTCAATGAAATATTAAAATAATTGATATTATAAATATAAAAATAAATAACAATTGAGGCTTTTAATGCCATACACGAATTTTATAGATTAATATGACATGTTAGGGTTAATTAAATGAATTTTTTTTCTATGTAATCATGCTGTTATGACTTTCAAGAAAACCAAATACTAAATATTTTCAAAATTGACATAAATGAGTTTTTAAAAAAATAATATATAATTAAAAGATACAATATTCTTAAAAATATATGGTTCAGATAAAGGGATTATATAATAATACATGTGTCATTAATGAACCACCTTGGGTTATCTTGGATTTTTATATTATGTATATTAACCATATAATATTAAAATTAAAGGAGACATGGTAAATGTTAAACTATTTAATGAAGAGTTAAATATAAAAGATAAGGATAATATGGTACCCTAAACTTTTCTAAAATCTCTTAAATTAAAGGATTTCGACCCATAAACACCTAAGGCTATAAATAAAATCAGTTGAAGCCATTATAAACCGAATATAATTTTATAATAAAATAATATTTCAAGCTTTTCCAAAAGTGACCCTCACCTATCTTATAAAAGGGTACATCCCATTATCTCAAAATGACACCTCCAAATCAATTTGTCTCATCCATCCCCTAACCAAATATCCTTCCAACTATACTCACTTCACCTAGAGTTCTTCCCTTTAAAAAAATCCATCCTACGGAGTCTTTTATTCAAATCAAATGAAAGCACCTGAAGAATATGTAATGATTTCATCACCTCTTTCACAGTTCTTTTCTTCTTCCACATTATTTTTCATTGTTATTTCCATAACAAAATAATAAATCCAGTAACTTCTACATAATTTGATGTTATTATAAATATTTTACAACCATTTTTATTATTTTATCCATCATTTGAATGATAATGTCACCATGCATGCGTACATAGGGCTTACCGTCTCCACACTGTGGTGTAATTTGTTATTCAACACTATATTATTTGGATGGATGTAATTGTAGAGACTCGAATCTTGAAGTACATAGATGTTACATTACTTTTTCAGAATAATTAATACATAACAACAACAGACACACAAGGACCGTAATAGTTTAGTGTCTTTGGAAACTTGGAACGTAATCTTCTAATCGTGGTGAAAGATCTTCAACATCTCCCATAAAGATCTTCCACTTTTTGTTTCCTTACCTAAAACCTTTCTTTTAATCCTGGGGGAAAATAAAACTTAAAAAAGGTGAGCTCAAATGCTCAGTAAGGGTAAGCATGGATAAAATAAAACATACCATATACAATTGAACTTAAAAAACATGAACATAATGTTTAAACATCAAAATCTTGAGCAATGACAAAAAACATGGAAGTACATAAGGCATAGATCATAATGGAACATAAATCATGATAAAATAGAATGGGAATAAAACATGTAATTGTGTCATCCATTAAGCACATGTAATGATTTCCATAGTAGCCAAGGCATTGCTGCCAAGACCATCTTAGTGGACAAAGTCCCTTTCTTAATCAAGTTCACTCCTAGTTCCAGTCCTGTAATACTGAACCAGATTAACTTACCATTCCAGCCATGTCTATCTCATGAGATATAAATCGTTACCCAATGCATTGGAGGGAGATATAGGTCCCACCCATCTCATAATGAAATCATTCTTACTTGTGCCACAAAATAAACATACATCATTCATAATTACTCAATGAATAAAATGGGTTTCATAAACATCATACCATCATCACATAATCCATATAAAATAAATGGATTTTTCATCATAAGAAAAGTGAAACAATGTAAATAATAGAGACATTATATTTGAAACATAAACATATGAAATAATGTCATCTTAGATGTAAAATGATTTTGATAAAACACTTGAAATGAATTCTTGATGAAAATATCCTTTCTTCTTCAAAATCAATTTCTTTTCACAAAACGTCATGAAATTTTAAAAGAAAAGGATTTTGTTGAAAATAGTCATGAAATGTTTTGGAGTAATCTTCATGAAAATAAGGCTTTATAAAACCGCAAAAATCCTTTTCATGTCGTATATATTAAAAAAACATTTTTCTCATACTTTTGCCGGAAAAGTCAAAAGAGTACCTCATAACATAAACAAAAGAAAGATTCCTTACATACCATGTAGTAAAAGTAAAAAATGGGTAAAAAGTACTTTAAACATACATGAAAACAATTTTATAAAACATGGACATGGATGATATAAATAACCCCAGTAAATACTTTCGAATAAGCAATCTTGGAAAAAAAATGAGATTTGCAAAATTATACCTTACCTTAGGTCCGATATGCTTCATATGGTTCCGAACCTCCTGTATAATGATTTAAATAATGTCATTGACTTATTAAATAATCATATTCATTGTTATGATATCATATATGTTTCACTTATGACTTTATATTACCCGTTATTTTGTAAATTCCATGTTAAAGTAGCGTTTTGGGTAAAATCATTTCATTTATCGTATGTGTTTCTACTTGTCGTTGTTGATATTATTACTTATATCCTGATTTAAATAATTACAGAATGTAAAACATGATTTATATATAATATATATTCATCATATTCATATATATTATAGATCGATAAAAGGAATGAAATACACCGTTCATGGAGACAGTAGTCCGTACGTACACATTAACGCTGTTTTCGTTTCCTTATTGAATTGAATGGAATTAAGTAGATGAAATATATATATATATATATATATATGTATACATAAATCCAGTAGTTTGATTATGTCATATATTTCATTATTATTCATTATATATACTTTATAATCATTCTTGAATGGTTGATCATGGAAAATGAATCTCATCGCATTCGTGGAGACGGTAGTCCATACGTACGCACGAACGATGATATCATTCCCATGATCGTGGAATTGTATTTAAGTATATGTATAATATTACATAATCAATATCACTTTACAATAACCATATATAGTTATTTATTTACACCATTATACCCATCCATGTAAGGTGGTGGCGGAAAATAGATTACACCACGGTGTGGAGACGGTATTCCGTACGTACGCACGCGCGGTGATTTCATTTTCAGTAGGATGGATAGATGGTGAAATAGGGTTGTTTCATACTTATAATAACATATCAGTATATGAGTGATACTGAAGTTATTTCTTCATAATGAAACAGCTAAATAAGAAGAAGTGGAATAAGAAATAAAGTTGAAAGAATCGTTAACAGACATTACCTCTTCTTTGAAGAGCCTCTTTGAGACCTCCTTTGAGGGCACTAAAATTGGTCTTTGAAGAAGACCAAGACCTCTAGGATATTTCTAGGGAAGTGGAGGAGAGAATTTGGTAGGGTTTGGACGAGCTTGAAGGCTCAAAGTGGTGTGAGGAAGAGAGGGAGGAGGTGCCCTTTTATAAGGGAGGAGAGGGGCACCTTTAGAAGTATAAGAAATATTAGTTTATATTAAATCCCAACCTGACTTAAAAACTTCCAAAATGACTCATATTCTAATATTATATGATATAGGGTTGTAATATAATCAAACAATAAAATTTATACATGTTAGGAATTTATTTTAATCATTATCAACTTGATTTATCTTTATTTAATCAATTTAATTTTATTTGTGGTAATAACATTCTAAATTTTAAATTATAAAAAATAATTACTTATTTGTTGTGAATTGTCCATAATTGGATACCTTATAACATTTTAGACCATATAAATTTAAATTTAAATTTATATTTTTTTTTATTTTTAAACAATTTCATAATATGTTATTTTTATAAAATAAAAATAGTGTCAATTTTGACACTATTCATTCATTTGAATTTAAATAAAATATACAGAAAATATGTTCGAACTAAAAGCTTCAATATATTCATAAAAGGTCATATGTATCTAGAAAAGTAGTGGATCACATTAAATAGTTCATATAATATTTATTTTATTATTGTTAAAACCATTTATTTGGTTTGTCTCTTAATAAAATAATTACTATAACATTTTTGTATAATTATTTAATATACTTATTTATTGCATAAAAATTAAAACTAAAATACTATGATGAAGATAAATATATTAACTTTCACAATAATACTTTTACTCGAATTTATCATCTTAAAATCACAATATTTAAATTGTTATATTTATTAAATTATGAAGGTGACAACTTTGGCATCATTTAAAATAAAATACTATAAGTGTCATAATCTCCTTAATAAGGATCCAAATGGTCAACAATTAGGCCAGTGGATGATTATGGTTTATATATACACTAAAAATAAGTTTTTGGAAATTTTTGGGGCATTTTAATATGTATTACTATTTCAATAAAAACTATATTATTGATTTTTCACTAAATAAATAATTTCTGCATCATTAATGTATAAGATAATAAGGTAATTAAATAACTATTAAAAATTACAAATAAATTTCCATGACAAAGAAAAAATTTTTATCTTTCAAATGTGTATTTATAACCGAATTTATATTCTGTATAAACTTATATTAAAAATACTTTAATTATTATAGTTGAGTGAGACATATTTCACTTTCCTTTAAATAAAATAAACTAAAGGTCTTAATCACCTCCAAGTGGGCTCTAATGGATTCCATTTAAACCCAAATATGACTTATGAAAAATTATAATCATAAAATTGTATTAAGACAAGTATTAGGATACGTTTATAATATTATATTTACCTTTAATTACACAATTTAACTTTTACTATGGTAAATAAAATTTACTGTTGTTACTATTCATAAAGCCCAAAAATAAAAAGTAGTCTATTAATATAATTTGGACCCACAAATTCCAAATATGGAATCTCTTTTTCAAAATTCAGTACACAGAAGTTGCAGAAATTAAATTAAAATTAATCCCGTTGTTGAAAGAAAATGAGTTTTTGTTTAAAACATTGCAAAAGATTGAATTTATTTAACCTACGAATTCAATGTAAAATCAAGGATAATGACATAAATTATATTAAATGGTAAAAATATATTCTATTTATACTTTTAAACCATTCAATATTATAATTTAATCAAATAATTTTTTACGATGGAAAAAGTTGTTTTTAATTAAAATATAGCGTGTTTTTACTAAGCATTAAAATATGAAAGTTATCAGAAAAATATCAAAACTTTATCCATTGTAATTTTTTATATTCTGATTCAAAATAAGAAGTTTATTTTGTAAAATTGAACTTATAAACATGTCAAAAACTAGATTTAAAGTGGGTTCTCCATCAAAAGGCGGCAAAACTGCATTTTTTGAAAAATACTTTTTTTTACCTGAAAAATTTATTTTGTTCTTATACCATGTTCTAGAAAATGTGTAAGATGAATAATAATGTTATAAAATTCAAAATTCAGGTAATACTATTCATAACAGCTAGTTCATAATAATATTATAATAATATATCGTTGTTTAGTAAAACCTGGTATTGCGTACAACACACGCTATCGAGGAAAGTCTTTATTGTGTGTAATGCAAGACAAGTCAAGGTTGCGTGTAGTGAAAGATCTATTTGGTGTTGCGTATAACATAATCAAAACTTATTTCATTTATACATTAAAAAAATCTATATATAATGTTGCATAGAATAGTATCTACAGAACGAACTTGAAATTGTGTGTAACGCGAGCCAAGAATAGTGTTGTGTATACTGCAATCAAATATGGAGTTGTGTATATCACAAGCTAATTTTGGTTTAGTGTACAACACAAGACATTAAAAATAATACTTTTCATAAAATATCAGGGTGTTACATTCTACCCCCCTTAAAAAGAATTTCGCCCTCGAAATTCGTCTAGGTTATAAATGGTTTATTACACGAGAGTTTATTTCATAGAAACCCACATCGTAAAAAGGAATACTAAAACTTCATTTTAAAAAGGAATGTTAGAAAGATAACGAATACCCAAATAACTCATCACTGGGTTTCCACATAGGAGAATATAGGTGAAAATATGGATATGGAGGGAAAATCTAACCATCATGTTCTGATGGAGAGTTGTAGAGAACATGGATATGAAGAATCCATCAATCACAAAGCCGTAAATTTGTGATGATCTAAGGTACCATCTGATTCATCGGATATGAGAGCACTAGGACACCATTTTTGTTTTTAAATATCATTTCCCTAAAGTTAAAAATTTTGAATTAGAAGAAATACTTTCTTGATTTTGGTACAATCTCACTATTGTTCATGCTTTGAACAATTTCCACTTCATCTCTTAAATAAATGAAGTTGAATTTTTTATTCGTGAAGTGTTAACAGATCATGTGATAGAATGATGGGTCATTCCATATATTTCAAACAAAAAGTTAGCAAAAGTTATCAAATATAAGTCCATCTATGGTGAGGTTAATCATATACGATTCCAAAAATGAACTTAGACTTCATATATCATACCACTTAATAAAATAAAACTAGTTTCTACTAACCAGGGACTTTCTGTAGGCCAGTGGTGTGCGATAAATGCCAGTCGCACTTCAGTTGTGGGTTCGATTCCCACATCCCTGTCCGACACGATGGGCTGTCGCCCATCCTGCAGGTTGTCCTTTTTCTAAAACTACATTACTATAACATCCCATCAATAATATCTAAAAAGTTCTATCCTTAAACAATACTTACTTATTTACAACATAATCCATTCCAATATTTAGGCTTATCTAAAATACTTCGGTCCAAGCTCATAGTATAAAGAAAACTATTACTTGAAATGTCATCAACCAAGAATGTGAATACCATCATTTATCCCCCATATATCTTGTTGGTCACATTCCAATCATGTGAATACCTTAATCATATATTCTCTTGAAAAATGAATACCCATTAAACCTTAGTAAAAACTTGAATGCTGCCAAAAGTTAACTCTTTCCACATACCAAAATCCAAAAATTCTATATACTCAAACCACGATATAACCTTCTCCTTATATCAGTCATGAGATTATGAATACTATCAAACATTTAATTTTCTCCTTATCCATTCATTATGCCCATATCATCTACTTTCCAAAAATATCTGAATTAACTTTCATGGTTACTGGTACCATTCATCATACACTTTCAAAACTTAAGGAAAGACAACAGTGTAACAATCCATAGGTGTCTCTTTATTCCATAGTACAATGAGATTACTTATACAACATTACACTTGATAAACATGTAATCATTCTACTACCTTCTTAAACCATTGACCGAGCTTCAACAATTCTTTCATCTCAAATATCATTTGTAGTCTATTTATCATCATCTATATAAATACTACCCATATGACCATACTGATTCTCTTCATGAGACTTTCCCTTAGGGAATTGGTTTGCATAATGCCCATACATTCCATATTTCAAACATTTAACCATTGTTGATGTCGTAGCAATACCATTATCCTCATCCATGGTGTTAACTGAACCTTTTCCTTTGCACTTACTGGATTTGTGTCCTTATTTTCCACACCCAAAGTATCTTCCAGTTCCTTTCAAACATTCTCCTTGATGCCTCTTCCCACATGATTTACATAGGGTAAATTGAACTTTCTTTCCTCTATGATCATCATGAAACTACATCCTTCTCTTATTAGCCGAGTCAGGAAACAAACCACATTTGAGTTTATTGATCATATTATGAGATTTATGATTCGGCATAATAATGATATTTGGACTTCCAAATCCCATTTCATTTGGTTTCTCATGAAGAATATCATTCCATTGTCCATCATATCCTCCATTATCGTGAATCATCTTGTTTCCAACCATTTTCTAAAATCCAAAAAGAATAGTGTGAGAGAAAAAAATCATAATCAAGGGGGAGTAAATTAAATATCTAACATCTTATGTTTAATATAATATCGTTACCATAATTATAGGACTATAACCTATACTTATACTTAACCTTAGGTACATCCCTAGACATACCTTAGAAATATCTCTAGGGATCTCACTATAGTTTTCGCATCCTAGTTTCCAAAGGTTGACTGAACCTGTCCTCTGATACCAATTGTAGAGACCCAAATCTTGACGTACATAGATGTTACATTACTTTTTCGGAATACTTAATACATAACAAAAACAGACACACAAGGACATTAATAGTTTATTGTCTTTGGAAACTTGGAACGTAATCTTCTAATCGTGGTGAAAGACCTTCATCATCTCCCATAAAGATCTTACACTTTTTCTTTCCTTACCTAAAACATTTTGTTTAATCCTGGGGGAAAATAAAACATATAAAGGATGAGCTCAAATGCTCAGTAAGGGTAAGAATGGATAAAATAAAACATACCATATACATTCGAACTTAAAAAACATGAACATAATGTTTAAACATCAAAATCTTGAGCAACAACATAAAATATGGAAGTACATAAGGCATAGATCATAATGGAACATAAATCAAGATAAAATAGCATGGGAATAAAACATGTAATTGTATAATCCATTAAGCACAAGTAATTAATTTCATAGTAGCCAATGCATTGCTTCCAAGACCATCTTAGTGGACAAAGTCCCTTTCTGAATCGAGTTCACTCCTCGTTCCAGTCCTGTAATACTGAACCAGATTAACTTATCATTCTAGCCATTTCTATCTCATGAGATATAAATTGTTACCCAATGCATTAGAGGGAGATATAGGTCCCACCCATCTCATAATGAAATCATTCTTACTTGTGCCACAAAATAAACATACATCATTCATAATAACTCAATGAATAAAATGGGTTTCATAAACATCATCCCATCATCACATAATCCATATAAAAGAAATGGATTTTTCATCATAAGAAAAGTTAAACCATGTAAATAATAGAGACATTATACTTGAAACATAAACATATGAAATAATTTCATCTTAGATGTAAAATGATTTTGATAAAACACTTGAAATGAAATCATGAGGAAAATATATTTTCTTCTTCAAAATCAATTTCATTTCACAAAATGTCATGAAATTTTAAAAGAAAAGGATTTTGTTGAAAATAGTCATGAAATATTTTGGAAGAAGCTTCATGAAAATAAGGCTTTATAAAACCTCAAAAATCCTTTCATGTCGTATACGTTAAAAAACCATTTTTCTCATACTTTTGCAGGAAAAGTCAAAAGAGTACCTCGTAACATAAACAAAAGAAAGATTCCTTACATAACATGTAGTAAAAGTAAAAAATGGGTAAAAAGGACTTTAAACATACATGAAAAAACTTTTATAAAACATGTAAATGGATGATAGAAATAACCCCAGTAAATACTTATGAATAAGCAATCTCGTAAAAAAATGAGATTTGCTAAATTATACCTTACCTTAGGTCCGATATGCTTCGTATGGATCCGAACCTCCTGTATAATAATTTAAATAATGTCATTGACTTATTAAATAATAATATTCATTGTTATGATATCATATATGTTTCACTTATGACTTTATATTACCCGTTCTTTTTTAAATTCCATGTTTATGTAGTGTTTTGGGTAAAATCATTTCATTTATCGTATGTGTTTCGACTGGTCATTGTTGATATTATTACTTATATCCTGATTTAAATAATTATATAATGTAAAACATGAATTATATATAATATATATTCATCATATACATATATATTATAGATCGATAAAAGGAATGAAATACACCGTTCATGGAGACGGTAGTCCGTACGTACGCATGAACGCTGTTTTTGTTTCCTTATTGAATTGAATGGAATTAAGTAGATGAAATATATATATATATATACGTATAAATAAATATAGTAGCATCATTATTTCATATATTTCATTATTATTCATTATATATACATTATAATCATTCTTGAATGGTTAATCATGGAAAATGAATCTCATCGCATTCGTGGAGATGGTAGTCCGTACGTACGCACGAGCGATGATATCATTCCCATGATCGTGGAATTGTATTGAATTGTATGTATAATATTAATGAATCAATATAACTTTACAATATCCATATATATTTATTTATTCACACCATTATACCCATCCATGTAAGGTGGTGGCGGAAAATAGATTACACCACGGTGTGGAGACGGTATTCCGTACGTACGCACGCGCGGTGATTTCGTTTTCCGTAGGATGGATAGATGGTGAAATAGGGTTGTTTCATACTTATAAAAACATATAAGTATATTAGTGATACTGATGTTATTACTTCATAACGAAACAACTAAATAAGAAGAAGTGGAAGAAGAAATAATGTTGAAAGAATCGTTAACGGACATTACCTCTTCTTTGAAGAGCCTCTTTGAGACCTCCTTTTAGGGAACTAAAATTGGACTTTCAAGAAGACCGAGACCTCTAGGATGTTTCTAGGGAAGTTTAGAAGATAATTCGGCAGGGTTTGGACGATCTTTAAGTCTCAAAGTGGTGTGAGTAAGAGAGGGAGGAGGTGCCCTTTTATAAGGGAGGAGAGGGGCACCTTTGGAAATATAAGAAATATTAGTTTATATTAAATCCCAACCTCACTTAAAAAATTTCAAAATGACTCATATTCTAATATTATATTAGATAGGGTTTTAATATCATCAACCAATAAAATTTAGACAGGTTAGGAATTTATTTTAATCATTATCAACTTGATTTATCCTTATTTAATCAATTTAATTTTATTTGTGGTAATAACATTCTAAATTTTAAATTATAACAAATAATTACTTATTTGTTGTGAATAATACATAATTGGATACTTCATAACATTTTAGACCATATAAATTTAAATTTATAATTTTTAAATATTTTTGTGATTTTTAAACAATTTTGTAATATGTTATTTTTATAAAATAACAATAGTGTCAATTTTGACATTATTCATTTATTTGAATTTAAATAAAATATATACAGAATATATGTTCGAACTAGAAGCATTAATAGATTTATAAAAGGTCATATTTATATATAAAATTAGTGGAGAACATTAAATAGTTCATATAATATTTATTTTAGTATTTTTAAAACCATTTATTTGATTTATCTCTTAATAAAATAATTACTACAACATTTTTGTATAATTATTTAATATACTTATTTGTTGCATAAAAATTAAAAATAAAATCCTATGATGAAGATAAATATATTAACTTTCACAATAATACTTTTACTTGAATATATAATCTTAAAATATCAATATTTAAATTGTTATATTTATTAAATTATGAAGGCGACAACTTTGGCATCATTTAAAATAAAATAATATAAGTGTCATAATCACCTTAATAAGGATCCAAATGGTCAAACATTCAGCCCGTGGATGATTAGGGTTTATATATACACTAATAATAAGTTTTTTTCATATTTTTGGGCATTTTTATATGTATTACTATTTAAATAAATACTATATTATTGATTTTTCACTAAATAAATAATTTCTGCATCATTAATGTATAAGATAATAAGGTAATTAAATAACTCTTAAAAATTACAAATAAATTACCATGACAAAGAAAAACATTTTATATTTCAAATGAGTATTTATAACCTAATTTATATTCTGTATAAACTTATATTCAAAATACTTTAATTATTAAAGTTGAGTGAGACATATTTCACTTTCCTTTAAATAAAATAAACTAAAGGTCTTAATCACCTCCAAGTGGGTTCTAATGGATTACATTTCGACCCAAATATGACTTAGGATAAATTATAATCATCCAATTTTATTATGACAAGTATTAAGATAATTTTATAATATTATATTTACCCTTAATTACCCAATTTACCTTTTACTATGGTAAATAAAATTTACCGTTGTTACTATTCATAAAAACAAAAAATAAAAAGTAGTCTATTAATATAATTTGAAACCATTGATTCCAAATATGGAATCCATTTTTCCAAATTCAATACACATAAGTTGCAGAAATTAAATTAAAATTAATCCCGTTGTCGAAGGAAAACGAGTTTTTGTTTAAAACATTGCAAAAGATTGAATTTATTTAACCTACGAATTCAAGGTAAAATCAAGGCTAATGACATAAATTATATTAAATGGTAAAAATATATTATATTTATACTTTTAAACCATTAAATATTATAATTTAATCACATAAGTTGTTACGATGAAAAAAGTTGTTTTTAATTAAAATATAGCGTGTTTTTACTATTCATTAAAATATGAAAGTTATCAGAAAAATATCAAAACTTTATCCAATGTAAATTTTTATATCCTGATTCAAAAGAATAAGTTTATTTTGTAAAATTGAACTTATAAAAATGTCAAAAACTATATTTAAAGTGGGTGCTCCATCAAAAGGTGGCAAAACTGCATTTTTGAAAAATACTTATTTTACCCGAAAAATTTATTTTGTTCTTATACCATGTTCTAGAAAATATATAAGATGAATAATAATGTTATAAAATTCAAAATTTAGTTAATACTATTCATAACGGCTAGTTCATAATAATATTATAATAATATATCGTTGTTTAGTAAAACCTGGTATTGCGTACAACACACGCTATTGAGGAAGGTCTTTATTGTGTGTAATGCAAGCCAAGTCAGGGCTGCGTGTAGTAAAAGCTCTGTTTGGTGTTGCGTATAAAATAACCAAAACTTATTTCATTTATACATTAAACAAAATCTATACATAATTTTGTGTTGAATAGTTTCTACAAAACGAACTTGAAATTGTGTGTAATGCGAGCCAAGAATAGTGTTGTGTATACTGCAATCAAATACAGTGTTGCATATATCACAAGATAATTTTGGTGTAGAGTACAACATAAGACATTAAAAATAAATTTTTTCATAAAATCTCAGGGTGTTACAGTAATGATGAGTAATATGTATATAAATATTTAAAATAACTTTCTTATTTCTCTGTAAAATTAATATACAATCCAATTCCACACCTTTTAATTATTAAGGAAATGATATCGTCACTCGTGTGTACGTACGACTTACCATCTCCACGACGTAGTGAGATTCATTTCTAGGTTCACCATTCAACAATGATTATACAAATATATTTTATTAATAATAATATAATATATGAAATTATAATGCTACTATAGAGTTACATATATATATATATATGTATGTACTTACATATATCTTATTCACTTACTTCCGTTCAATATGACATGAAAAAGGAAACAACGTTTATTCATACGTACAACCTACCATCTCCATTAATGGTGATTTCCATTTCATATATCTATCTACTATAAATATTTATATCCTAAAGAAATATTATATATAAATAATGTTTTATATTCTGGAAGTATTTAAATCCTGATCTATATGACACGATCAAGAATAATAGGTTAAAACACTTGTGATAAAGAAAGTGATTAATACTTGAAATGATAATTTAACAAGGAAATCATTATTTAATGGGTAGTATAAAGTCATAAATGATTCATGTATGAAATAATAAATATGAATATTGTTATGGTATAATTTAGTAACATACTATGTTCATTATAATGGAGGTTAAACGTACCATCGAACAAACAAAAAGTGAAAGGTAAGGGTTAATTCCTCAATCTCATTATTATCTGAGATTGTTTATGTGAAAGTATTTTCTGGGACATATTTATTATCCATGTACATGTTTCTTAAAATACTTTTTCATAATTATTTTTAAGGTAATCTTTAACTAAAACATCATTTTAAATGTTTAAAATATTTATTCTTCTAAATCTTTCCCATTAATGTCCATGTTTTCAAAATATTTTTAAGGATTTATTTATATGGACATAATTTTTTTTAAATAATAATCCATTTCAAAAGTTTCAAATTGGTATGGGACACTTTGATCCCAAAATATATTTTAAATTTCTTCCTTTATAAATGTGTGACTTTTAAATGATTTTACAAAAATGGATATTTCCTCAAAAAGTTTTACTGATCATTTTTAACAATCTCAACATACTTTTTGGATGTTATTCTTGATTGAGGTTGATTTATTATAAATACAATCTTTAATATTGTATTGAATGAGTTATGATATGTTTGACTGTGAGTGTTCTGTTTTGATACCGTTCATGGTTGATGGTTAATGTATTGAAATTTTGTATGCTAGTTTTAATAAGAATGTTTATGTTATGTTTCAATATTTTCATATGAGGAATGCAGTGGACTTTGTATGTGATGGGTGGGCCTGATACAACCCCTCGACGCATTGGTAGGTCTCATGAAACAAACTTGTGTCTTGGAACAAGGCTTTGAAAAAAAATTTATTTGTAGTCTTGGCACGAGGCCTTGACTATGTGCTAATGATGTCCGACCTTAAGAATTCCCTCATTATGAAATTAATTATTACATGTGATTATTCTACTAGTAGAATATCCATGTGCATGTTTATATGGAAATGTTCTATTTATTTTATCTATATTATGATCAAGTTTATGTTTAAATGGATGTAGTTTTTATTACACATCTTTCCTTAAATGTTTATAGCTTCCACTAAATAATTTACCCTAACTGAGTATATGATCTCTCACCTTTCTAATAATTTTTTTCCTAGGATTCCAAGAAGTGTATTAGGTTTTATATGAAGGGTTAATCTGGGGGAATAATGGAATTATCAATGTTTTATTTATGTTGTGTTTTATGTTTGAATGTGTAATGTATTGTTCATGTATGTAATCTATTTTATAAGACTACTAAACTGATAGGTCCTTTGGGATTTGATTCCTTGTAATCATGCCAATGTATTAAAATAATGCACCGGCTTCAGGCTTCTGGGGTCAGGGTATTACATACTGAGAACTGGTGATTTATGGGAAGGATTGTATTTCATGTCTATTGTTGGATACATGTTCATAGTTGTTTTTCCATGATAGGTGAAAGATTATATTTTGAGGGTGTAGATCATAAGGTATGGCCCTACAATGAATGAGATAGATATGGATAAACAATAATTAGTGAGATGGAGTATTCATTTTGAATGATTTATATGAAAACCATGAGTAAGAATTAATGTCTTGAGACTAGTAAACTTCACATTGAGTGAGAAGTCAATGATTGGGGTTGAGGTTTTGATGTGATTCTGGTTTGGATGATGATATTTCCATATGTTGGAATGTTTTATATGTATGTTATGTGATACAATGATGATGATACCATTCTCGAGTGAAAACATAGTGGTCGGGCATTGGGATTATAAGCATCTTAGATAGAGGGATGGGTCTGGATCGTGGTACTGGATGCTACCCTATGGTGGATAGAATTCATGATTCATATGACTCACTAACCTATTTCTTTTGGAATAGGTCAATATGTGTGGCGTATGGTGGAGATATGATTCCATCATAGAAATTTAAAAGGTATTGTTGCGGGTCATAATAACCCATTTAGAACCCAATGAATCGACATGAACATTTAACACATCTAGAGTCATGGTTTCCTTATTATCACAAGACCTCCATGAAAGAATATTTATTTTATATATTTATTTTTTCATGCATACTGACTGCATACGTTGTTGACTACATGAAAATTACTTATTTAAATCCCTATTTAAAATAGGTATAACTAGTGTGTAAGGTGTCTAAACAAAGGGAAGGTTAATTTCTATGATAAAACCACGAAAAGTAACACAAACTATAGAAGAAAAGAAACTAAAAATGATATACTTTCAAGTAGTATTAGTAGTAGATGTAGTGGAATGACTGATTAACAAGAGATGAACTAGACATAAAAAAATAGATGAGACATTTATGATGGAAGGGAACATGATTTAATAATTTTTAAAAAATATTATTCAATTCATGCAAAAGAATTTCAATTGAACTGAGATTTTTCAAGGAAAACAATCTTTGTCGGCATGTATACCTATAATTGAAATAAATCTACAATTTTTTAAAAATATTAGTAACCAATCCTGAAATGATAAAAATATTTCTCACTATAAGAATTTTTTTAATTAATCCTATTTTTATATTCTCAGAGAAAATATTTTGAAAAAATGTAGACATGAAGAATAAATTTAAATGAATTTAATAGTTAACAATTTTCATTAATTATTTAAGAAAGAAAATATATAGTACTTGAATAATTTATTTGTAAGAATATCCATCCAATAATAAAGATTCATTCATGTTGTAGTAAAATTTTAACTAGTAAAACCCTGACCCCTAAGATGCTTAACATGAATTGTTTATTTTATATTAAAAAATAGATCATTGTTATCAATAATAAATGGAGAAATATATGAGGTAAAAAGATTCTCTATCGAGGTTCTTCATTCCCTTCTGCCACAGGGTTCCCTTTCTACGTTTCCGACCTCCGAAAATGTCCATCCTCCAAACAAATGGTAGACACTGCCCCCTTTTGAGGGTTCTATTTTTATTTCCAAAAATTATCCCCAAATTAATGTAATAATATCATATGTTTATTGTAAATTTCACTATACACCTCTCATTTTCAAAATAAAACTCTAGACTTTTAAAATTCCTCTTGTTAGTCAAAATAAATTTCTCTAACTACTAAAAAATATGACACATAATATAACAGATATATAACTATCCTATACTCATCACCACATTTATCACTATATTGTCATGTTATTATCTAGATCATGATCTCATTTTTAATATAGCTCACAATTTGGAATCAATGTATATAATATATTTGTTTAACATGAACAAAACAAAAATCAATGCACACAGAACTCTCGACACTTTGTCAGCCTCCAAAAATTGAAAAAACAAATAAAATATTTAAATAGAAACTTGTGAAAGGGTCATATTTCAACAATTTCACTAAGTATAATCCTTAGAAACCATTTAATAACCCTCTTTTAGTCGAACAATCACTACCATAAAGATATAAATAAACTCATGTCCAATTTCACTATTCTGATGTGCATAGGGATAAAATATATGGAATAATAGTAGGAAATGATCGAGCTATTTTTGAAATATCTCAAGAAAAATTCGGGAAATCCCTTGATTTTATTCAGAAATTCTCAAACCCAACTCCAAAATAATCCTTAAGCATCTGGTTACAAGTTCAACTTCTTATAGTAATGATTTAGTGTCATCCAAACTAAATCACGGGGAAAGCGAATCTACCCTTATGTTTCATCGGATACATGTACTAACTCCCATAATGATTTCCAATCTTTAAACCCATTATGATCGGTACACCTTCATCATAAAATCATCATCAAAACTTGAAATAAAATTCGTCTGGATCATTTTTTAATCATAGAAGATCTCAATAAGGCCACTCAACAATGAATCAGATTGAATCCCCTACTAATTTTAGTAATCAAGGATTGACCACAAGTTTATATTATTAAAAAATAAACCCAAGCCCCACTGTAAAATATTGGAAAAATTTTCTTTGAACACATCTAGATCTTTAGTGTCATCAAGATTCTCTTAGCATTGAAAATATAGTTATCTGAAAAGTAGTTTCTTTGATAATCTCTACTTCTTCATATGATATCTCAAATCTCCTTAGTCAAATTATTCGGTGTTTTGGGTTCTATATTTCTTGGTTTATTTAAATACTAAACAAAGGCCTTGGAATTCTCCAGTCATCAACCTCAGCTCAATTCAGGTTTTCTAAATTTTGTCGTGTGTCGTATGATAATTATCCTATGAGACTATAATTTTATATTATTGGTGGTGCTGGTATTTATTATAGAAGTTCATGGGATGGGGATAAATAAAATAAAAATCATAATCTAAACCAACATGAAATAACTCGGTGAAACTCAAATACAAAACCTCATCGAGACTTCGTACAGCTGCTACCAACTGAGCTGGACCCTAAGATGTGGGTTGTGCTAGTATTTATGTTCTGAGAATTGCAACATTATTCTCTTATGTAAATCCCCTGAATTCCTTTTACACACACCCTTTTGAAGGTGATCCAAATTATTTGATGTGGAGGAAAGAAATCCATTATTTACCTTTTGTGAGGATAGAAAAAATTATCTTATGTGGTCGCCTAAATTTTATGACATGGAAAAAAATTCTATGATGAAAGAGCTGTTGAAAAATATGACAATATTAGGTGGATGTGGTTAAATTCTTACTACCACATAAGAAAAAAAGCATATTAAAAATAAATTATTAAAAATTATATAATTAAAACTAAATTAATCAAGCTAAATTAAAAAAAACAAATTAGTCATAAAAAAGTATTAAAATTTACACATTAATTTTAAAAATATAACTATTTATTTTTTTGAAAAGTAATTAACTTTATTATTAAAAATAAAGAAATAAATAAATGGAATGTAAAATTTTAATTAAATAAATAGAATAATCATGAAATTTATAAATATATCAATATTATATTAATTAATTAATGAATTATTAATAAAAACAAAAAAATATTATTTAATCAAAAGAACAAATGAATTATCCTTAAAAAATTAAAATTTAATAAGAATGTCAAAAAAAAGAATAAATAAAATAATTTAAGGATCAACAAAAAATATTTTAAACATGAAAACACAAAAAAATCCCAATAATTACTAATTTTTACAAAAAATAACCATTAGATTATAAATAGTCATTAAAAGTATAAATTTAGACAAACACTATAGAGAATTCCCCTAAAAGGATGTTAAGACACCAACGAATTTAATGTCACAAAAAATTTATCCACACATTATTATTTTTTGTCCCCAAGAAATTATGTAGTAAATTTCACTAGAAAATAATAAATCTCAATGGTGAACAACTCAAAAGTCTTAATGAATTAGTTTTAAAATAAATTTCCCTCCTATAGACTCTATCAAGTTAAATGTGCAATTACCCCCTTAAAATAAATAAATTCGTTGAAAAGATTATTTATTTATTTACAAAAAGGATTGAAATTGAAAATTCTATAAATAATTAAACAAAACTCAATTCAAATCCAACATGAATTCCAAACATTCTATTTACCGCTAACTAAACTAACTTAAATAATAAAATATCACGATAAATAAGAACTCTGTTTAGAATAAAATGTTTGACAATTATAATCAGAATACATACATCATTAATCATCTTAAAGAATGAAAGAAGGAAATAAGAAATGCTCAACCTAGATTAGGATTTTTATTTCATAATCCATTTATATGCATACCTTAATTTTAATAAAAAAGTTCAACCATTGATATTTTTAAAACATTCGAGGAAAATTCAATTAATAATAATATTTTTCAAAAGGGTAATAAAAATGAAGTGGTAAATAAAATCCCTGGAGTAATAAAAATTCCACCTTAAAGTGAAATCAAAATATTTATACATAAGAAATTTTTTGACCCACTGAATATGATAATAAAATCAGGATAAAATCATAATTTATTAATATTTTAATGGTATTCTAATTGGATTTTAATTAATGAATAGTTAAGATATTTTAATAAGACCCTCTTCCCCACAAATAAATCCAAACTTTTTCCTCAATTTGAATTCAATGGTGTAAGAAACAAATTAATCAATTAATTTAATAAAAAAATTACAATTTAGTAGTTCAATTGATGTTCAAGGGTTATAGTGAAATTTAAAAATTATGTTTTCCCCAATTTAAAAAAAATAAAAAATAAATATAAAGAACATTATTTAACCAAATTGGATATAGAAAAATAATTTTAAATAACTTTGAAAAATGTTTCGTGTTTAAAAATTACATCAGTAAGAATGTTGAGTTTTTAACATATTATAAATTTAATTTATTTAAGAAAGAAAATAAAAATCCAAGGTTCTTAGTAGGATTTAAAATTCTTCAGAAAAATTTAAAAAAAACAATAAAACAACCAAGAAATAAATATCAAATCCAATTTCAAAATAATTTCAAAAAAACCAGGGATTTTCCCCCACATATAAATACATGAAATTTGATGCAATGAAGATGATGAATTTATATAAGGCAAAACAATATAAAATACCCAAGTCAAAGATTATTTATTAGAATGTGTTCATTGTGATATAATCCCGTTCTTTGGATTTTATGAAGTGTTTTGGATAGAAGGTCATAAATCTCCTACAGGATTAAAAGATCAACATTAGATTCAAAATAACGAATTATGAAATTAATAAACTAGAATTTTTTTGGTGAGGTGGATCAAGTATGCTCACGTTTGTAGCTCTTCTAATCTTTGAAGAATAATTAAATTTCATCCATATAAGATCCATGAATCCCCAAATCCCAGTAACCTTCCACAAGAACTATTCAATTATTTGGGAAAATAGAAGAATTTTCAATGGAAAAGTGAATAGTTGAGAACTAGGAATACATAAATCAATCATTTTATTAAATAATAAAAAAGTCACACAACATGATCTATCGGTTGACTCTAATAAGGCCTTAAATTTTACGTCATTAGTTGGAATTTGTGATTGTTATGATTTCAAGAATAGAGATGACAACCACCCCCTTTAACTGTCCATCAATGTAACGTTTCAGTCTCTCAATATTGGAAAAAATGGTATAGTTTCCTTTCCAATTAATTTCAAATCTCCATTCACAGGAACTATTATTATAGTTAAGGGTCCAAACCACATGATTTTGAGTTTCCCTTAAAAAGTTTTCACTATATAATTAAAAATTAATTAAATTATAACAAACTTAAAGTTCACATTTGGAATTGTAGAGTCATGAAAAGATTTTCATATCTATTATTAATTTCTAGAATTCTCATATTACTCTATTTTAATTTCTTACAAATAAATTAAAACTAACAATACACTATCTCTATGGTACAAGAAATCATAATTGGTGGATTTCATTACCTAATATGATTTTTTATGGATCCCTCCACATAGATGAAAGGTTTTACCAATAAAAATTCGATATGGAGACTTCCCTATGGGATTTTTATAAGCCGTCATGTTGGCCCATAATACCTCATCCAACGTTAAATCATTTTCATTATATGGAAAGCTTAATTTTTTTTCCAAACTCTATTTCAATTCATTATTTGAGATTTATTCCTACCCACTATATTACAAGTGATAGGTGGTACCGATGTTATTTGTACATCCAAATATTTTCCCAAATGATTTGAATTTAACGTTCATAAAATATGTATAATTTTCTATGATAAAATATACCATGAAACCAAATCTGGAAAAATATTCTTCTTAATTAAATTAAAAACACTTCTAGAAAGATTGTTTGGATCAGATAATACCTCAAATAACATAGATACATAGACACATAAAAAGGATGTAATCATTTATATATGAATATAGAAATAATCCCATGAAATCTAAACCCCAAAAAACAAGAAATTCAAATTTTAAAATCACTTTTTGTGGAAACTATTGTTTCTTAACCACAATCCCCATCTTTGAAATTAATCACACCTTATTATAGGATATCATTAATCTTTAAACTTGGTAGGCTAACAAAAACCTGATTAAATGAAATTATTGGCAGTCCACTCTCTCCCAAGGTGTCCACTCGATGGAGAGGAGTGATAACTTTATAAAATTGTAGCCATTTTCTCTTCAAGAACACATATCTTGATTACCCCATCAGCACACCTCTAAAAAAAATAAAAGGATCATTCCAAAAGTAATAATTAATTTCAATGAATAACTTTTTAATTTTATTTTATAAATTTTCATGTGGCATGAAACCAATAGATTTAAGGTGGGTAAAATAAAAAAAACCAATAATATTGTTTCTGAAATGAAGAAAATAATTATTACTCTAGGAAATATGTATTGATCTATGTTGGCTCACTATATTGAATTGTGGTTGTTGGTGACCTATAAAAGTGATGTGATATAACATTTTCTGCACCATTTTTATCTTGTATGGTTAAATACAATTCATACAATAGAAACGTCCACCTCATAATCCACATTTTTTATTCATATTTATCCAAAATACATTTCAATATAGAATGATCTAAAAATATTTTGACTTTCAAACTTATGAGATATTTTCTAAACTTATCAAAGGAAAAAATGGCATCAATAAACTCTTTCTTAATAGTGGAATATTTTTTCTAGGAATCATCAGGAATGTTTTTGGCATAATAAATCACATTCAACCTCTTCTCTTTTCTTCTCCCAAAATATTCACCCACTACCCATTCTCGTCCATCACACATAACCTAAAACAAAAGTATCTAGTTATTTGTAATAATTATTTTTTATTATGTAATATTTTCCTTCAGACGATTAAATTATTTTTATCACTTTCCATAACACAGAAAAGCTATATACTTTTCTAATAGTGAACAAAGTGGCCTAAGAATTTAAGAAAACTATTTAACGAATCTCTGTTAAAAACTATCTTTAACTAATAAAATTAAATTTCCTTTTACATTTATAGAAGGTGTACTTTTTTAAATCTCTTAAATCATATAATTTCTTACTTTAATCCCCCTATTAGAAACCTTATGGACCAAGAATATTCATTCTAGGAGAATGAATTGGCATTTATCCCAATTTTTCTTTCTCTTTACATATTTGTAAATAGGTCTCTAGAATTTCTAAGGATCCAAAAAAATTAGAACTATAAATAGAAAAGTTTTCCATGAACAATTATATAATTCTCTCAATTATATCAGAAAATATATCCATTATACACCTATAAAATGTATAAGGATTACCACACATGACAATAAGAATCCACATGATATTAAATGTCCTGAATGTAAAAGAGAAGGTGGTCTTTTACGAGTCTTCTAGGGCTATGAAAATATTCTTGTAACTATAATATCTATCCAAAATATTGAAAAAAATCTCATCCATAATTTCCTGTATTTGTTCTATAAATGGAATTAGAAACTAATCTTTTATAGTGGAAAAGTTAGACGTTCATTATTAAATATATATTCTCCATTTTATATATATCCTAACTTTAATTTGTTCATTTTTATCATTAGTTACTACTATAATACTCTCCTTGTTAGAGAAAATTATAATGGAATTACCTATTGACTATCAGAAATAAGAAAATTTATTCCATCATTATGTAACTTAATTAATTTCAATCCACCTATCTCTTTCTTGTTTAGATTTAATATTGATTTACTTTCAAAAAAATGTTTTTATTGGGATAAATAAAATTATTATTCATGCAATAGAGATAGACTTATTCCTAATATACTAGATATATACCATCCAAAAACATACACGAACTTCCTAATAAAAAGAAAAAAATCTCTCTTCTTGGCTCATATCTAACCCAACATAGATTATAATAGTAAATCTATAAATTTCACACAAAAAGAATATTTAAGATGATAATGTAGAGTATTTATCTCAAAAGTGGGTTTTTATTGACTATAAGGAAGCTACTTGGGATTAGATGTTCCAGGGTTATTGATATACATCCTGAAAAAGGAATGTGAGCTAATAAAACATTAAACATTACTAATTTATAGATTAAAAATTTTGTCGAAATGAATTTATTGTTTTGGTTTTAATTTATTTTCTATAGTATATTTTTTAAGATTTTCTAGAATCTAATTCTTATAAGAATCACTCAACAATACCTCTTTACTCGGAAAATTTTCCAGTCAAGTCTCAGCTTGTGTGGGGTTACAATTTATCACATCATTCAACTTTAAAAAGTATTTTTATTATTCCTGAAAATTTTCATCAGATTCATGAATACTAGTACTAGACCAATTTTAAAATTATAGTGAAACTCTATACTTTTAAATAAAATTGAACTCTATAATTTTCTCTCCAAAATTAAAAATCTATTTCCTGCTAGAAACATTTATTACATCACCTACAGTAGAAAAAAAGGCCCTACCAAGAATGATTGGGAATTAATTGTACGAATCTATATAAATTATTATTAAAATGGCTAGTTAAAACATTTTTCCAGCCTAAAAAATGAAATAATAAACTATTACTATAGGCTGGGTGATAGAGCTGTCTACTAATTATAATAACATATTGGTGGGAATTCGATATACCAATCTCAACTGCATAAATATTCATCAAGGAATAAGGATGATAATATTATAAAATTCACAAAGTTTGATTAACTTTACACTATTTATAAATGTATATATAATAACAAAAAACGCCTTCGATATTTGATCATAGGAGGTGTCTTATTCCTAACTAAAACACTAAACTCCTAAGTTAAATTACATCTTGAAAAATCATCTTTTGTTTTCTTGTTAGAATTATGTTTTTATGATTTTACATATGCAAAGGAACCTAAACTAAAGATTATAGAAATGGTATATTAATGTGATGCTATTAAAATAGCTACAAAAATATGATAATTTTAGGTTTATAAATATTCTTCTTAATTTAGACAAGAAAATAAATGTGTGGACAATTTTTTTAAAATTTAGGCATCCATATAATTTCATTCTCAAAATTATCATTCCCTTTATTTATTATTATTTTCATCTCATTATAATCATTATTAAAAGGTGGAAAACCAATTTCATTATAAATTTCATTAGGGTATCCATATTTATAATTTTAGTGGTTTTATTATTTTGGTTATTATTTGATCACCTTATTATATTTTCAACAGATTTAGGATTCCCAATGTATTCATGGTTAATCTAAAGACCACATATTATAGTGATATACATGATATTCTCCCCAAAATTTACTAAAGTATTAAGTGGTAATTTAGTTTTCTTTATTTGATTCATTCCCCTAGAAAGTTGGATCATTTGAGTCTATATTTTTTTAATATAGCATCAGATTAAATTTTATTAGAATCATATTGTGATTTTTTTATTAAATTTAATCGTTAACTTTTGATTTTGAGAATATATTATATTTATATTTGGTCTATCTTAGAAGAAATTTTAACCTCAATGTTCCCATGAGTATTAGAAGGACATCCCTTTATTGTTTTTATTATGGCTTCCAAGGATTATTTTGGAAACCATGGGATACAGTAGGTATGAAACCCACCTACTCCTTCAACAAAAGAATGGAATTATTTATATAAATATGATTGAAATTATTAAAAAAAATAATCATCTGATCGGTGTAACATATGTGAATAATGAGAAATATTTGCATTCTGAGGAAGTTTGGAAGTAATAAAAAAATTAGAGAAGAAACAGTTGGAATGGCCATATATTCAACAATAATGATAGTAATTTATATTTTTATTTTGATCACTTTCATTACAATACACAACAACATTGAATTCATATTTTTGAACATGATTATTCTCTTTTATAACAATTTATATTCTCATTGAACACTTATGTTAGGTATTCTATGCAACTATATTGAATATTTACTTAGGTTCATTAATAGTATTATTACTAAAATTTGATTTAGAATCTTGATCAATAAAGGTTTTGTGAAAAGGGGTGAGGCTATTGTAAAAAGTTTCCATAAGGATAAATGTAGTGCACTACAGATTTTATAATTGTATAATAATTCTGGTTAATCCATCCCATTCATTACAGAATTGATCACCCTAGTCTTATAAAAATCCGGTGATAATATGAATCATTTCAGTAGTCATTATTCATGGACAAAATTTCATTACAATGTAATTAAATAATCGATTCAATTTATCAAAAATATTTTTATATAACTATTGAAACCCTAATATATCATTTATATTTAAAAAAAGGGAATGAAATACATTTTTATCTCTTTCTCACTCAGTCCTCTTAATTCTAACTATTTCATAGTACAATAGAAATGTATAATAAGGTCTAATGATTATTTATTATGAAGTATATTATATAATATAAACATAGAAATATGAGATTATTTGATCTCATAATTTATGGACCTAGGGGTGTTTCTTATACATAATTTATGTATATATGAATCCATCACAAGAAATTACCTAATGAAAAATCACACAACTAAGTCACTTCTAATAGGTTATCGATTAATATTTTTATTTTGATTGTTATTCAAATTTTCAATATTTGATTCCCTTTTTATCTTGTTTTTCTTTTTAATTTCTAAAAAGTGATTTTTTTCGAAAATAATAGTTTATACTTTTTTGAACCTTGATTTAGTGTACATCAACACACATATTCTTTATTATGTTCATCATGGTTCAGTTTTTAGAATTATTTTAGATTTATTTCTCAGATAGATTTGTTTTTAGTAATATTTTTGAAAAAGAATTAATTTTGTAGAGTTTTCTTGAATCTTTTTTCTATATCATTATGTCATGGTCACACATTCCTTTCCAAAAAATGGTGCGATTGTTTGAGCATGTATGTTGTTGACTACCTAAAAATTACTTATTTATTTACATATTATACACTACTATATCTAGTGTGTAGGGTGTTAAACAGAAGGGAAGATGAATTTGAACTATCATCCCAAGAATTAGAACACAAACCAAATAATAAAATAAACTCAACAAAGAAAAAATTTCATGTTGTAGTACTAGATACAATATAATGGGTTATAAACAAGAGATTAAATAGAAAAATACAATAAAATGAAACATTTATCATGGTAGGGGAATTGATTAAATAGTTTAAATAATTTTTTTTTCATTTAGGAACAACTATTTCACTAGAAACGAGCTTTATTTAAAAAAAATCCTCCATTTAACGTTAAATAATGACTGAAATAAATCTCCTATTTTTCAAATGTATAATTAATTAGTCACGAAATGTTAAAATCATTTTCCACTAGAATAAATTTATCAATTTATCAGGTTGTGATATTTTCACTAGAAATCACTTTTCAAAAGGTTGAGTTTAAGAAGAAGTTTGAAATAATTTAATCAAAAAAATAATTTGATTCTTGAATAATGAAAATAAATAATGCATAAAGAATTGATTTGAGAGAATAACAATCTAAGAAGAAATTTTTATGCATGAAGGAGTAAAATTTTAACTAGTAGATCCTCATTATCTATGATGTTTATCTAGAAACATATATTTTTATTTTCTATTACAAAATAGTTTATAGTAATCAATAATAAAAAAAGTAAAAAATGAGGTAAGAACCTTCTCTTTCAGGTTTAATTTTTCCATTATATTCCTCTTTTATATATCCTTCCTTCCACTATCTTAGAACGTATTTTCACTAAAAGGATGATTAATGCCTTCCTTTTTTCAAGGGTATAACTTTTATTTTCCAAAAGGTTAACAAACATAATTCACTAATCTCATTTGTTGGTTATCGCTTACACTATAAATATTTCATTTTCCCAGTTAATCTCTAGAATATAAAATCTCCAAATTTTAGTAAAACGTTTATTCTATAACTATTAAATCAATGAATTATTCTCTAACACATAGATACCTAACATATACTCATCACCGCCATTATCACTTAATTAGTATAGCATTTTTTGGAAATTAGACTCATCATGAGTATTGTTCACAATTTGGAATCAAAGTATGGAATTGATATTTTGTTTATGATCCAAATAGAATCCAAGAATGTATAACTATTCACACTAGAATTAGTCTCTAACAATTTATATACCAAATTAAATATTATAATTGACATATATGAATAGTTCAGCTTTGAATTATTTCAATGAGGAAAATACTCAAATGTCAAGAAAGAATCCCCACTAGGTTAGATAATAAGAACATGAAAGATATTTGAACCCTATTCATAAACTTCTCCATTCATAACTACAAAGAGATAAAAAATATCACATGATAGTCATCAAATGGCCAGGATCTTGTTGAAATATATTAAATGAAATTGGGTCAAGGCATTTATTTTAACCCAAAATGCATGAACCCAACCCAGTAATGATCCTCCTGAATTAGATTATGAGTTATTCTATAGAAGATGAAACTATCAAAATTATTATAGTTTTATGTACCTCATTCATAATGAAACTCCAGTGCTTGAAAACATCGATTGGGAGATCCTTTGGATATGGATTTTCTAGGATTTATAGATCCTAACTCAGCTCAAACTCCTCGACTCATGAGAATCAAACTATGGACTCAGGTGAACTCAATTTTTGGATGCATGATTCCATCCTAATGTTATATTATATACTTAGATAAACTCTCATGATAATTTAAAGTCCTCAAATTCATCAAGATCATCATAACATTATTAGAAGATCCTCATTATAACCCAGAATTAGTTTCATCTAGATTGCCTTATTTAACACAAAAGATCTCAAGCAAGTCAATCGTTGATGAATCATATAGACTCCCCTAAAAATTTTGGTAATCAAGTATTGACCATAGGTTCAATGCTATCAAGAATTTAATAGAGGGTATCTATTAAATATTTTAAAAACACTTTCTAAACTAATCATTATCATGAGGGTTTTCAAGGTAGTATTGTCCTAAAAAATTTATTTTTTAAAAAAATGGACACTTTGATAATAGAAAATGATTAATACAAAATCTCAAATATCCTCATCCAAACTCGGATTTTTTTTCATGATTTCTTAATTTAATTAAAGACCAAAAAAATATGTGTTCTCCATTTATCAACCTTTTATCAGTTCATGTTTTCTAAATTATCAGATTCGTTTAAGATAATTATCTTATGTGACAAGAATTTTATCTTAGGGGTGATGATGGTATTTATTCTAGGGGAACATAACATTATTATCTTATGTACTTCTCTTGAGTTTACTTTATTCCCTTATGTAGGTGATCTAAAGTATATTATCCTATTAACATAAAATTTATAACAAGGGAAAAAAATTATCTTATAAAAATGTGGTCAAATTAATATATTACTTCAACCAAATAATATTAAAAAATAGATTAATAATAAATTATTTAACATTATATAATTAAAAAACAATAAATATAAATAAATAAATTATTTAATTAATTAAAACACATAAAGAATTATAAAAAATATAAAATATTAATTAAATTAATAATTTAAACAAAAACGTTTCAAATAAAGGAAACTTATAACAATTAATTAATGAATTATTAATAAAAAATAAAATATTATTTAATTAAAAGAACATATCAATTATCCTTAAAAAAATAATTAATTTTTTTTAGGAAATTAGGAAAACTAATAAAAAAAATAATTTAAATAAAAACAATAAAATATTTTAATAACTAAGAACAAAAAAAAAATTGATTATAAACTATAATTAAAATTATAAATTAAGCAAAAAATACTTTAATTCCATTGAAAATGATGGGGAAAACCCAATGAATTTAATGCCACATCATATACACGTGAATATGATTACAAATATTAGTGTTATTTTCACATCTGTCATATGCAATTTGGTGTGTGTGGATGAATTATTTCTACATTTTGGTTAGAGTAGAGGACATGCAATGGATCAATCTATGTTAACTCACTAGATATTTGGATATATGGTTTTTAGGGATCAAGGATAGTAGTAGGCAATGTTATAGATTTTTTCTTCTGGTTTATTTGTAGATGTGATCATCCTTGTGGGTGATCAATTATTGTATGCTTGTAATTATTCTATAGAGAATTTATTATATCATTTTTGTTTATTGAGTAATGTATACTCCAATTATGGTTTATGGATGTTTTGGAAATATTTATTGTATTATGGATCTAATTCAAGGGAACAATCTCCCCACTGTATGGATTATTCCTGCACCGCTAGATGAAAGCCTCTAGAATATGAGGAGAAATGCCGAAGGTTATGTCACAACTCTTCACATGCACTACTGAGTGAACTACATGTCATATTCATAAAAAAAGGGTGTATTTTTGGGGAATTCCGATACAAGGACAATGATTATTTTTTCAAACAAGACTACTATGATAATTGGTTGCAATATACATCTAGGTTATTATATAAATCATATAATATCCTAGACAAGATTTGATTCCATTCTATTTTATGATAGGGGAATTTATCTAGTCTGTAAATTATTTAAATCCATAAATATCATATTAAATTTCCTATATCTTATTTCTTGAAAGTTATCTATATATATAGATACTTTGGAATATCAAATCATATCACATTGAAAAATTTACATGCGATTTATTTTTTATAGAATGATAGGGACTTCACCAATAGAAGTTGCAATCATTATTAATCAAGAGGAAGACAAAGAAAACATGTAAGGAAATGTATAAATTATGGAAAATATTTATTTCATATCAAGGGTTTAGCTAACTTTTGGGGCCAATATAGAGGATGATGCATATAATGTTTACGAGGAGTTATTCAAGATTTATTATTTGATGTTTCTGGTATGGGGTGAGATTAATTTCAATTAGAGTATACTTTTTTTTAAAATGTTGAGGCCGAAGCCTCATTTTTATTATTAAATCAAAGCAAAGTCCTCTTTTAACTGGGCAGAGGGAAACCCATTACATAGCCCGAAGGCCCAGTGGGCTTGTAGCCCATTACATATCCCGTAAGCCCAAATTCTAAGGCTAATTCACATTCTGTGAATAGTAACCTGCTGCTACAGTACCGCACAGTATCGCCGCCGCTACAGTGCCCTGCCGCCGCTATAGTACCCGCTGATGAACAGTACCGCCACTGCTACAGTACCACTACAGTACCTGCGCCCCATGGGTTTTGAACCCCCATTTTCCATGTAGTATTACGGGGTGCTTACCACTAAGCCAAACCCCGACTACTTCAATTAGAGTATACTTTTATAGATGACATTGTCCTGATGTCTTTCCATATTTATGATATTTTTATTTATGATCATTCTTTTATTGATGATCTTATTTTACAAATTAATGGAAGGTAGTGTGTAACACTATGAGATTTTGGAATATATTTTTTTTCAAAATTAATACCATGTTATATAGCCTTCTTGACACACACCACAAAACATAAATGAGTCATGACATATTAAATGAATATTTTTATGAAAATTAATGAATAATAAAACTCAAATTAAATAAATATTTTTTATCCATTATAAATTCAATGAAAATAGGATTATGAACACTTGATGTTTTAGAATGGAATTTTTTATTGCACATTGTATTTTCACCAAACATCTAAATTTATAATTTTTAAAAATTTAATTTTTTATATGATTTTAATATTAAAATTTATAATATCAAAATTATGCTTAGATGGTTCTTGGATATTTCTGAAATATTTTTTTATATAAATAGTGAAAAATGCAGTCCATAAAAAAATTATATATTTTGTGACTTTTTAAATATTCAATAATTACAAAAAATATTATAAAAACATTAAATTGATTATATATTTTTTAAGGTGTAAAAATATTTATTTCAAAACAAATGTTTTGAAATTATTATACTAATGTTCAACATTTTAGAACATAAGAAACATTGCTTTATAATTTTAATACTCTTTTTAGTCTCATTTTCATTAAAAAGTTTAATGTAAATATTTAGATTTTGGGTTATATGGAATCAAAATAAATTTTATTTGACTTATATTAAACTAATTTATATAATTAATGTTAACGACATTGAAAAATTAATACAACACATAAATTTTAATCTTAAAATCACATTTTTTTCTAATTTTTTTTATGATTTAAGTGCACTAATATAAAATATAAATTTTTTATCACCTTTGATAATTTTATTTAGTAAAATGGATTCCATATTTGGAATCATTAGGTACAATGTATATAAAATTTATCATTTTATTTTTTCTAAATAAAAATAATTTTACTAAGACTAAAGTTAATTACTGTGAAAATGGAGAAACTATTATTTTGATATATTTTTAAACATATATATTTATATTTACAGAAATTAAATTGGTAACTAATTTTAAATATTATTAAGAACTCATAATTAATAAAACAAAATTTTTCTAAGAAAAAACTATATATATATATAATATTTTAATTTAAAAGTTAATTTTCACTTATATAGAAATTGAATTAGATTAAAAAGAGATTAAATTAACGTTCATCACTCACAATTTTTTTAATATGGGTTATTTTATTATTTTAATAATAAATATATTATATATTTTAAAACTAGTTTCCATGGTAAAAACCAAATATGAAAAAACATAAAAATCAAGTAGTAAAGGGATTGGAACTTGTTTAAAATGTGTTCTTAAATGTCTGATGGAGGATTTATCGACCATATCCCACCACCAACCTCCATTATTTATCATTTTGTATTCCTTTTAACCTTGAATAATTTTATTCAACTATTGAAAAATTATTGGAGTTCTCAAAAGTGCTCAATTATTCACTTATAAAAGGGGACACTTCCAATACATCATGCCACACTCATGAATTATAATTTATTTTTTAAACTATAGTATTTTTAATCTCCTAGAATCTTATATCATCTTCATTTTATTCTAGTCACAATAATTTATCCTAATATCTTCATTTCCATGGAGACTTTGTAGAAAAAATTCAATGTCTCAAAGTGAGTATTACTTAATCCCTATCTTTTTCTTATTTTCTGTTCTTTGCAAACCTATCCTAACTGTAGATATATAATTACCTAAGTATAATTATAATAATTTATTATTATTATATTAATATAATAATAATTATTTATTCTATCCCACCCATTTAGAAAAATAGAATTATGTCTGTCATGTGTTTTGCGAACTACCGCCTTGCCATAGTTTTATTTTTTTCATATTGAATTTATATATTTATAAATAATACATAAAATATGACTAAAAATAATAAAAAAATATAAATAATTTCATTATTATTTTTTTATAATGATTTTAGACGAAATAAATAATTTATTAACAATATAAACACATCAAATTTTGGTATGTCCATGTTCGGGTTGACTAACCACCTACTTGAACAATGATACCAAACTCTATCATATATGACTATAGGAATTTAAATATTAATGTTATTATAATATAATTATAAAATAATTATTGATTTATCTTCCATAAAGGTTATATTAATTATTTAACTTGTCATCTTTAATCTCTAAAATTATCGAAATAAGGTGACACAGATTAAATTTTCATGATAACATATGAAAACACTATATAATAAATAAATTAAATATGATTAAAAAATGTCATAATTTAATAAAATATAGTTGAATAATGTTACTAAAACTTATTTAATAAACTAAATTTCATTATTCATGATGTTAGGGATGTGTAGAAAATGAATTAAGACTATTGTAAGAGTTTCTTATCTCAATTTTCACCCACTAAGACATATTTCACATTATATACAATAATATATTTGATATTTTTTATATACATCCCTTTAATAATATTTTAAATAATTATTATCTTATATTACATGAAATTTAATTTCTATTCATACTTCTTTTGATCATGGGGTTTGGACTCAAACATTTATGGGCTGTAAGGGATTTTTCCTGAATCAAATTATTTCCTGAGTCATAATGAATTTTTGACTATGTTTTTACTAGATTTATTTACCATTTTATTTGAAGACACTATAATAACACTATATATTTAAAGTGAAATTTTTTATTCAAATTATTACGTAGATGAATTTATTTCTCAAAATAGTATAATTTTTTAGAATAATTTTTATTTTCATTAAAAATGGTTTCCCATCCATGACCATAATTTCCATTCCCACCAATATTATCCTATTATTATTGGAAACATAATTATATGTTTTCTCATGATACCCTAAAAATTCCATTATCTTCTTTTCAAAATAATGTTCTGTTTTTGTTTTTATGATATTTATTTTCTACAAAGATATTTTAGAATATTAAAATAATTTTCTATCCTTTCGGAATCAAATGCTTTAGCTTCAACTACACATTTCATTTTGATGACCAATAGGTCATTTAAAGTACATGTTATTGATGTTTATTTTTTAAATGTAATAAATTTTAAAATATTTCACCCCATAATTTGAAATATATTTTTCTTTTTAAAGGATACTATATTTTATTGTCTAATTTATAAAAGTAGTATTTTTCAATGTATTTTCACCTAAAAGTTTTGAAATATTTACATATTTTCATTGTTCCAATATTTAATGTTATTTTTTGAAGTAAATTATTTCAAAATATATTAAATTACATACCCGAAAATTAATTTTCATTTTGGCCATTACAACTAATTGTTTTGTAAAATATAAAAAAAATTTGGAATAAAACTTTTTTATGATATCACTAGTATTCTAAATGGCCCAATTTCCATAGATGTTATTTTTATAAATGAACCTATACATGTACTAATGAAATACTCTTTTGGTATGATCAAATTTTGGTTATAAACCACTCACATTCATGAGTTCAATGTTTCTAATACTATTTGAAATGTTGTGAAGCTCATTTGTCTTTCTAGATGTTATTTTGGAAGAGATGAATAAAACCCATTTTTGTCCCATTGGTCTTTATGAAAATTTGAATGATGAATATATTTTGGATCACACAAAAATATATAGATGATAATAGTATTTTTCCAATATCTCACTCTAACACTCTATTTAAGGATTTATTTATACTCAGATGATTATGGTAATTGAGTATTTATTCGCACTCAACTGTGGATGTTAGGATCTGATACCTACTAAGAAATGTTTATGAGAATTTTAAAATGATAAATAATCATTTAATTTTAGGGGAATAAGGTAGTCATAACTACTGTACGATGTTTATCAGAATAAGGAGGTGGAGGATCCTCCACTATGTATATGGGAATCAGTTTGGGATGCCTGATCCACTATGTGAATAAGGTAGTGATTACTTCTCCATGATGTAATTGGTAATGGGTAGTGATACCCACTTTAATATTTTATGATCTTTAAACCAATGTTAGTACAATATATTATCATTGTTCATTATTTCCATGACAAACCACATATTTTTTCATATTATTATGTTCCATGAATAATTTTTATTATCTCATGTCAAAATAATATTATACCATTTTATATGTTTTCTTTTTTGAGAATACTTGTCTTCTTAACCTATACTATGGAAAAATATTATTATTCTAGGTTATTTTTAATAATAAATTTCTACTCTGACCTGGTATTATCATATGTTAATGTCCCAATCCATAATTACATGTTAATAAGTTTTTATTTTCTATGTTTTTTGAGTTAAAATATTTTATATGTTTCCCTTCCATAGGTAATGAAGATATGTTTAACATGTGGGGAGTTTAGAAAGGATTCAAAAGTAGTTTGATTATGGATATATATTATCATCGATTTTAAAATAAATTTCTTATGAAGTTTATTCTTGACGACACTATACCAAGTGGTTCTTAGAGTAATGTGACTACATTGTTTTATGTAATACTAATATGAAATTTTTTCAAGTTTATCTTGGATTATTTCACTTCATATCAACTTTATTTTGTAAAAGCATTTGTTTTTTTGGACTTGAACTGGGAGTGCGGGTCTTGTGAACCTAAGTTGGTATCAATGGAGTGTTTATTTATTTATTTTGGATTTGAATAATTATTTTTAGGGATTAGGATAATATAAATTTAGTTAAAACCTAAGGGATAAGTCTAATGGATAATACTAAGTATAATATAATATCCTTAAGTTTTATTAAATTATGGATTTTTTTGTTCTCATAGAAATAATATCCCCATATAGATACAAATAGTGGGTTTAGGCTCTTATAAAGAGGAACCTAGTGGAAATTAAAATGAAAACAGTGTGTTGGAAATTAAATAAATTATCAACAAGTTCATGACAAAGAGGTGTAACTACACACATGGTTTTACATCCTAGAGGGATATTCCTTAGTTAAAAAAATTATAATTTTTTGATCCCAATAAAGTATTTCAATTATTTTAAATTCTTAAATATGTTTTTTGAGTGTAAATGATGTAATTATACTTGGATTTTTGTTATAGATTCATTTAATGTGGTTGAATTTCTTTCTAAATCAACTATCCTTGTTATTTTTGACAATTGTTTGAATAGATAATTAATGAAAAATACATATTCCAATTAAGCTAAGAATGGAATATAACATCCAACATGTTAAAGAATATATGAGTTGATAAAGAAAAATATTTGGAGTCAATGAAATATTATTTGATTTCTTGAGATAGTCTATTTTTTAATGCCATAAAGTATACCTATTATTTTATGAGGGCTATATGAGGACCATGTAAATAAAATTTTTCCCAAAAAGAGAAACTTGTGTTGAAGATTTATTTTTTCCATTATTTTAAGATTATATAAAAATAAATTAATTACATGAGGAGATGAGATTTAGTGAATATATATTGGGGGGTAATAATTAATATAGAATATTCTAAAAATAATTATATTTAACAAATTATATTTGAAATTATTATAGGAAATTAAAGTTGTGTTTATAGATTGGAATTTATTTTTGAGATATTTCACATAGAGATTTGTTTTATAAGTATTAGCAAACAATTTCCAACTATTCCATACAATGAACTAGAATAGTCCAAAATTCTTGGGAGGAGTCATCAACCACATGGATGAGCTAGACCATCGAGCTTGCATGGAAGTAGAGGGATTTCATGGGATGGTGGGTGTGTACATAGAGGTATAAAGAGTATTGAAACCACTATGATTGATGGAATGATGATGGTGGGTGCTGGCATGGGTTTGTACTAGAGGAGATCAAGAGAAGATGTCGATACTCAATTATGGATATTCAATGGAACTAATTTACTAATTATGTGATGAAAAATAGAGTACTAGAGTGATGTGAGATTCAGATATGGAGGTCACTATTCACCTATTATAGAATGGTAATAATTGAACACAATCCATCTGATTAAACTGATATGAACAATCTAATCATTTGATAACATAATTGCATACTTCCCATAATTGATTTTCTACACTATTAAGACCATTTATCAATTTCTATCATGTTATAATTATATATTTCTTTATCCAAGGCTTTATTTGTGGACCAAAATGAGTTTAATTGATTGGTTAAATCTAAATGGTCATGCGTGAGGCATTACATTGCATGCAAGAGTGCCAAATAATGAAGAAAATTAAATAAAGGATTCTACATCAATGTGTCATCTTGAGATCTTTAGATATTTTATAGAAACTCAAGTATATGAATGTTACATGATGTTTTTATGAAGATATAATGATATTGAGCTATGCTATTTCCTAGATTACAAGTTAAGATTGAGTTTTTAGGTATTAAATATGAGATGAAATATTTATTTACCACATGAATAAATAGAGAGTTTTGGGTGAGTCATTTGGGTATCATAAAATGAGGTTTCATGATGAAAATTGATGATAAAAGATTCATCTATGTGAGGTATTAAAATGGATAATCCAAAGTAATGAGATGCATACATAGGTGAGACTTGGGTATTAATTTTTTTTGAACAAATAAATACCCACCTCATTTAGTTATTTATGATTATTAAGCTATATTGATTATGAGATGGATGAATTATGGTATTTTCATGAAACAAATTAAGATCAATTTATAAAAAATTATTTGAGATGTATTTTCAAATGTTTTTAATTAGTTTGTGGTTTTTTATATTTACAATGATAATAAAAATGCAATTAAATTTAGTAAAAATAATATTGTTATTAATAAAACATTTTTAGTGATTTTATAAAATAAAATATGGAATTAATTATGAAAAAATAATTTTTTTATAACACATTTAAACCATGTAATAAATTTGATATTATATCTATAATATTGTTATTCTTGTGGATAAATGTGTGTATGTAATTGATTTAGAATTAAGATAAAATTATGAGTGATCTTGTATCCATTTATCAAGATAATTTTGAGAAGTCAAATTCATATTTTTATTAAATAAATTAGGTGTAAAATCATGGTATTTTTGTTCAAAAAAGGTCACATGTTCCAGTGTATTTGATGAATATAATTTAGATAATTGAAGATATAAAAGGATTTTTGAAGGAAAATGGATTTTTCTAAAAAAATATTAATTGTTTTCAAGAATAGTACACAAGTAAAAGAAATAATGATTTATTATCGTGAAATAACTTCTAAATAAGAATATCATAACATCTACGGTTCTAAATTGAAGATAGAGCATGGATCAAGGGTGTTTACCAAGCTACTAGAGGCATTTGGTTTGGGTGTCAAACTAATAATTAACAAATTTCAACTAGGGTGTCTAACCAATTTTTTGAGAAGTGTAAATAAGGTGCTTAAATAGTTGTAACCACTTATGTTTATAGTAGAGAATTCATGTTATGGTTTATATAAAACATAAAAAATAGTAAGATTTTATACGAAACAATGTATGTACTATATAGACGACTATATTATATAATAAATACACATGAAGTTAGATTGAGAGATAATATTTATGGGACCGAGAACATCAAAAAATTCAATTGGTTGGGATAAAAGGGGATATCTTATAAAAATAATAATAAATCACTAATTCATCCCTTTATCTCTCAGTGATTCATATATCACAGGGAATTCAATTAGTATAAGAGAAAAAATCCCTTATGAATATCCAAGGTATGAAGAATATGATGATAGATAATGAGAAACCCAATCTAAGGAATAAATTATATGATTATCCCATGGAAAAAGTATTTGATTTCCTCAAGTGATGACGGTGGGGAATTAATAGAACTAGAATGGATGATAGAACAAAATATTGAACAAAATCTTGAAAATTACTCAAATTAAGAATGAGAAAAATAATATAGAAAAGGAAATAATATGATGGATGATTATAACAATGAAAAACATAAAATAGAATAAAATATTTTTTTGAGAACATGAATAATATATTAAAGATGGATAAATTGGAAAATATTGTGAGTGATCTTGATAGAATGTTGGTTCTAAATGTATTAGAGTTTCCAAAATTAAATAATGATGTATTAATTATCAAAAGGAGTTGAAGAAAATTATATAAGACTTTACTAAATCAGTTAAATATAAAATATAATCTTCTAAATGTATTTACCAATGAAAATATATCTCTACTCAATTTAGAAATGAATATTTTATTTATCATAACAATGATGCTAAAAGAAAATATATGGGGGCTTGCATCAAGGTTACCAATATAAATTCTTCCACATTAAATGAAGTGAAAAGACTTCCATGGAAGCCACAATCCACAAATAAAAGAGAGACACAATTTTAAACATGATATCAAACAAATAATACTAAATAAGTATGTAATCAATATGGAAAATCACAATTTAGAGTATAATGTTGGTGTTGTAGAAGGTTTTTTGAAAAAAATTATTCTTTTTTGTAGAAAGTGTGTCTTCCATAAATGAGGAAAACCCCAAGGGATAGTTTTAGTGGTAAAATGACAAAATATTTACGATAAAATAGGGGAATAGACCTATTACTATATCTATCTTCAGAAAAATATTTATATTATTGAATAATTTTATGGAATATATAGTTTGGATGGTTACAAGGATGATGTATGCATGAAAATGTATGGGGGACAGGTTATTGATGTGGTAAAAGAGATTAGGTTTCGAAAACAAATAGTGATAATCATATGAAGATAATGTAAAGAGAGGATGTCTTAGTTTGTGAGTAAACTATCTCCTTGAGTATTGATTCTATGAAAAAAATTAGGTTCCACCTTATTCCTAATTATTTTTTGTGTTTTAAGATAACATGTAGGGAATAGAAGGACATTTTTGGGGATTTCACTTCTAAAAACCATGTATATGTTTCTTTCTTGTATTTTTTTGATTTCCATGTATTGAAAAATAAGTTTTTATACATTTATGAGGAGAAACATAAAGAGTAATTTATCACTTATAGTGAATTGGAAAAATCATGTTCAAAGTTGAACAAAATTATGTTTGATGTATTCCAATAAGACTATGATCCATCATTATTAACTATATTAATAAAATTTACTAGTGGGAAGTTACTGGTTGATGAAAAAAGATACAAATGGGGAGATTGTATTTTCTTTTAGTTTGACATTTATACGTGTCTGTTGAATTGTGTTCTTGTTTTTTCATTGATAAATACAATTATTTACAAAAAATTATTGAGAATTGAGAATTAAAGAGAATTAAGTCCAATTCAATCTAGTTTATAGATATTATAAACATCCTTGGTTATATATCTCTTATTTTAAACATCAAATTATCACATGTATATTTACAGTTGATTAACTAGATGATCCAAACTAAGATAACCATATGGTATCATCTCTCCCTCCTAAGTGTGAAGTAAATAACTATATAAGTGTAGGGAACATGTTTTATGATAACTGATTATATGAGAAGATCCAAACATACCATTTTCATTTGAATGGAAATACTAGGGATAAAATAAGTTATCAACCCATTTTGAATTTAATGATGTGAGGAGGTATTTGAAACAAATACAAATGAGAATATTTTTATTCCCCTTTAGTTATTGAATTTGTTTTCAATGATTTAATATTTTTTAGTGATTGTATATGAGGTGAAGAGGGTTATAGGATTATTATGGAGTCATTGAATAGAATTGTATATCATAGTTGGGAAATTCATCTTGATAATTGAAATGATTACTGAACCCGTATTTAATGCTAAATACATGTGACGGTCATGCTAAGGGAGACACATTTTCTATAAAATATATAAGAAGATGTTAGTTGATAACAAAATATTTTGGAGATCATGAATTATTCTATTATTGAATGAGATGTTATATTTTTTAATGACCATGAAAAATACATACTATTTTGGGATGATTTATATGATGAACATGTATTTTTCCATCTATAGAAACATCTTTTGAAGATTAATTTTTGTTCACATTATTTTAATATCATGAAAAAATAAATTAATTACATGAGGATATGATATTTAATAAATATAAATTGAGAGTAAGTAATTAATAAAGTGTATTTAATAAATAATTCAATCTGGAGAATGGTATTTGGAATTAAAATGGGTAATTTAATTTAATTTTATGAATTAGTAATTATATTTGGAATATTTTTCTTATTTATTTATTTTCTATGTTTTAGAAAAAAATTCCATCCATTTTAGTAATGGAACCAAATAAATACCATACATATTATTAGAATAATCAACCACATAGAAGATCCATCTCACATAGATCATATGGAAAAAATGAGTCCTACATGGGAAGGCAGGTCTGCACAATGAGGTAGACAGAGCAGTTGCACCACAACGTGTGGATATATTGTAGTGGAGGGTGTCAGTATTAGTCAATGACTGCAAGGATTGGGAGAAAACCCCAGTACTCACTTTTGGATAGTCAAGGGGACCAATTTAGTTATAAATTGAGTAAAATTTGACACCACAGTTATGTGAGATTCAGTTATGTGGGTCACTATTAAACTATATTAAAATGGTATGTATAAAACATGAATAATCCGATTGAGCTAATATAAGTTGTCTGATATTTCAAGAAAATATTCTCATACCTCATGTCAAAACTTTACTACATTATTTAGAAACACACTTGAAATCCCTCATTATATAGATCTATAATGAATTAAATAAGGCTTTCTCTAGTGGTAAACCTGGGATTAATACATTAGAGAAAACAAAATGGTCATGCTTGAAGATTTTCATTGCCTGAAGGAAACAAATGAAAGAGAAAATTAAATGATGGCTATGAAGATAATGTTTAATCCCAATATCATTGGGAATTTTACACAGGATCTAATTCATTCCTATTCAATGGTGCAATATTGAATATCACATGTGATATATCTGTGGTATTTCATAGATGATGAGTTTGTCCCTAATTTAATTATTTAAGATGAGGTGTGGTATTTACTTACCATGTGAATGCATGGATTATTTTTCTCAATTCATTTAGTTATCGTAAAATATGGCCATATGATAAAATATAAAGCTACAAGTTTCATGCATGTGAGGTATTACAATAGAAATTCTTGATTAATAAGATTCATATATAGGTTCTCTAAAAGTATTTTATTCTATTTGAAAACATGAACACTTATCACTTTTCAGTTTTTAGGATGATGAATTCACACACATTATGATATGAATAAAGTGTATAATATTATCATACTAACAATGAAGATTACCTGATCCATAATTAATTTAAACGTTGTTAAAATTTTATTGAATATGGAAATGAGTGTTTGTATTTAAAATTAATATTTAATTTTTATTTAAATAAATACAAATTAATATTTTATTTATAAAAATTTTTATTGATGGGTTTTTTATAATGAATTATTGAATTAATTGATAAAAATAAATGTTTTATTTATGACATAATTAAATCATAGAATAATTAATATATTACATGCACAATATTGTTTTCCTTGTTATTAATATGTGAATGCATGCAATGCAGAATTATGAGAAAATTGTGATTGATCTTTATTTAATTATGTAAGAAAATTTTCAAAAGCCTGATATATATTTGTATCAATGAAAGGAGTCATAGTTGGGAAATTTTGCAAAAGCTGATCACATGTGCCCAAGCATTTAAAGAAAATAATTTAGATTATTCATCATCTGAATGGAGTTTTGAGGCTAACATGATTGTTCCAAAAAACTATTCAATTACTTGATGAATTGTAAAGAATTTATAGAGATCCAAATTTATTATAGATGAAGAACATTTATAGAAGGGGATATTTCTATTTTTATATGAAATTTAAAAAGGTGGTTACAGCTATGGTGTCTAACTAGCTGCTTGAGGCTTGTGATTGGTGTGTCTAACTAATCATTAAAGAATTAAAATTGGTGTGTCTGAAAAATTATTGGAGAAGTGTAATTGGGGTTTATAACTAGTTGTAACCACCAATATTTATAGTAAATAATACATATTATCATGTCTAACCAACTTAGAAAGAAGTAGGCTTTTATTCCAAACCAGGTAAATATAGAGTTCCACTCCGTATTATATTTAAAATATATATTAAGTGATATTGACACATAATATTGAGTGTATTGAGAACATAATAATTTTATGAGGCTGAAAAAATAGTAATATCTCATAAAACGAAAAAGAAATCATGGATTCACCCCTCCCACTCTCTGTGATTAATATGGACTGAGAATTTCACTCTTTACTAGTAATTGTGATGGATTTATAATGTTAAGGAGTTAGGATAAGAAGTATTAGAGAACCCAATATGAATAAACCTATTCCAAACCGAGAGTGATTTAAGTTGAAATAAAATCTAATATGATGGTTTTCAAGAGTTTTACATGTTGCGGTTTATTTTCCATAAGATCATTTAGGATAATTTTATTATGATATTAATTGTTCATCACTTATGTTAACCCCTTTTTATTTTAGTAATGGCTAGAGAAAAGAGGAATTGAGTTCAAAATGGGTGTGATAAGTAATGCGGTGATTTCACAAATGAATAATTAAATGAGATTTGATTAAGAGTATAAAATCTAGTTAAGATTATCACTCAACCCTTCTATGATATGAATTAAAAATGTGACTACATTGATCTCCTGAACTCACCAAGGAAAGAGAAAATTATTATCGATTCTTATGTGTAGAAAGTTTCACCCCATTTAGTGTATCTTCTAATCTAGTTATCATAGATCAATGGATAAATGAGATACGAGAGTTATTATTCATTCTTAAGTTCTATAAACATGAGATGGATCCTCTTTATATATATCATTTTGATGTTGAGGGTCAAAAATAGTGGACTCTTATCAATTATATATTAGATAAAGAAGAGATATAGTCTCTATAATTAGAGGAGTTCAAGAAAATATATTCCACCAAATTCATGCCCCAAACTCTTCTAAGATCATAAATTTCTAGAGTTTAAATAGAATAAATATAAATCCATTAGAACCTATGAATAAAACCTCATGAGGATCATAAGTTTTCCTCTCGTGTTGTTATAATCCATGAGAGTTAGATATAATGATGTATCCACAACCTAAATACAATTATCCAAAATAAATTATATATATTATATTTTAATACATGTAAAGAAATTGTATGATTCATAATTATGCTAGAGATATAATCCTATGTCCTTTATCATTTTAGTGACAATAAAAAGAAAATGGAATACAATGGAAACTAAGAGCATAAATCAGATGGGGGAATGAAATTTTAATAACCAACATTCTAATAATGTGGTAAAAACATAATTTATTTTCTGAAAGGAATGATAATATATTACAAGTGTGTTAGTGTAAGGATTCTTGTATAAAATTGTTAAAGGAATGAAAAAATACCAATTAACACCCTATATGAATAGAATGTCCCATCAAACACTCCACCCACACTCTAGGGATTAAATTTCATTTAGATTGGGTATTAAGAAGAATAAATCCCTAATCCAATGGATAATGAGGAGAATATGCCTTACAACCACATATATTAAGGGGAAAAGGTAATTAATATAATATCATTATAGATGATGTGTATTGTGATAATTAAGAAATAATTATCCTCCATTCCAATTTTTTGAATGTCATTTTTTTATTTGAATCACCCTACGATAGTTATAAAATTTACTAATAATATTAAATCACGACCCAAATGGTTTAATTATCAATGAAAACTTCTTATTTTAGTATATCCTAATGTGATGTTTATGGTAACCTTCCTTGTGAAATCCTTATTATTCTTCCATTAGATAGAGTTTACGTTCTTTCAGAAATATATTGGGTCTCTACACTTAGGGGAAAATGTATTAGGAATAATGAGATAACATTTCATATGAAACTATAACACTCTATAAAAGGATGATTATGAAAACACATTATAAGGAAATTATATTATATTAATCATTATATTGAATAAGGATGTTCTCTCGGCTCAAATGGTTTGAAAAAACTCAATATTACTGTTAATACTTTTATAAAGAAAAAAATATATTTTTATGGTTGTAATGTTTCTATATCTCTAGAAATTATGCCCTTGAGTCATATAAATAATTTATACACCCTTATCTAATTCTATTAGTATGTGACAACTAAAATTGTGTGAATAAGATTTTTTAAGGGGAGAGAATGTAACACCTTAATATTTTGGAATATTGTTTTATAAAATAACACTATACTCAATTACATTCTCCACACACAATACCAAAATACAATAAGCTAAAAATAGTATATGGATGTTATTAAGAAAATATAAGAATAATAATAACCCTAAAAAATAAATTTATTTTAATCGATTAGAAATTTATTCAAATCAAAATTGAGAACACCTAATGTTTTAATTGAGCCTTTTCCAATTATATATTGTATTTTCATCTAAAAGATAACATTATATTGTTTAGATTTGAAATTTGTAAAATGAATTTAATTTTTTAATTAATATTATTATAATTATCCTTATATATATATATATTTATATTTTTCTGAAATAATCGATTTTTATGTAAGTAGTAAAAAATACAGTTTTTACCAAAATTATTAATTTTATGATTTTATCAATATATGAGAATGAACTACATGTTTATAAAAAAATTTAGTTTATTAATTATTTATTGAATTAGATAAAATATTTATTTTAAAATATCATTACGATCTTATAAAACCTATGTTCAACATCTTAGAGTATAAGTAACATTTAATTCTAATTTAAAAACTATTTTTTGTCTCATATTTTAATTAAAAAATCTAATGGTAATATATAGTTTTGGATTTAATTGGAGTCCAATTTTTTTTTTAAAATTCTATCATTAACCTATTTATATTTCTAATATCATTGAAATTGAAAAAATGATGTTATACATAAATATTGAGCATAAAAACACACTTTTTCTAAAAATGATTTTTATCCATTATGTTCTCTGGAATGAAAAATCAAATTATCTCACCTTTAAAAATGTTGTTTGGTAAAATGGATTCCATATTTGGAATAACTATTTATAAAAAATTAAAAAATTATCATTTTATTTTTTTGGCTTACAAATTAGATTACTACTATTAATGTTAATTTCATTAAAAATGGTGAAACTCTTATTTTTGATGATTTGTTTTATTAATATTATATAATTTTAATATAAAAAGATAAATTAATAAATTTTAAATAATTACATTAATATTATTTTTAGACAAATATATAATTATATTTACACACTTTTAATTGGTAACCAATTGTAAATAAGATTAAGAATACACAATGGTTAAAACAATAGTTTTCATAAAATATATTTTTTCTATATATAAAATGTTTTGTTTAAAGAGATAATTTTATATTATTTTTTAATTTAAATTTATTAAATTAATTTTAAATTTAGTTTCTTCACATTAATTTTTTTTGTTGAGGGTCTATTTTTTTAATTTGAGAAAAAAATATATTACTTTTAAAAAAAATAGTTATCAAGTAAAAAACCAAAATGGTAAAACATAAAAATCAATTAGTAAAGGACTTGAAACATGTTTAAAATTTGATTTAAAAATTATGGAGGAAGAATTATAGACCTTTAAGACCTAAAAATCTATAATTTCTCACTTTTAGAACCGTTTATCCATGAATACTGTCATTCCCTTATTGAAAAAATATGGGTGTTCACAAAAGTAAATATTTCTTCACTTATAAAATGGGGAATTTACATCTCTTCGATGAACACTCATCTCATGTATTTTATTATTGAAATATTCCATTTTCACCTATTATATAAATATATATCATTTGGAGTAGCCTCATTTTTCCATAAATTTTCCTAAACCCTTAATTTCTATGGCGACTTTCAAAATAATGTTCATGGTCCCATTTTGAGTATTAATTAATCCTGATCTTTTTCATCTATTTTATTCCATTACAAAACCATCCAAACCATATTTATATAATTTCCCAAGTATCATTTTTATACTTAAATATTATTATATTAATGTAACAACCATTATGTATTCTATTTACATCCACTAAGGTAAAAATAAAACAACGTTAATCATATATTGTACGAACTTACACCTCCATGTGGTAACATTTTTCAATTTCCAATATGATTTTCAATATTAAAACAAACCAATTAAAATATTATTAAATACATAAAAATAAAATAAATAGTATCCTCAATCTTCTATTAAAATTTTATTTTGTCAAAATAAATAATTTCTAAACCATACTCACCCATCAAACTATGGTATGTTCATGTTTAGATTGGTTAACCACATACTTGACAAATATATTAAAACACTATAAAGGATGAATATGGAAACATAAATTATAATTTTATAAGAAATAAATTATTATTTTATTATTCTATAAATTTTATATTTCATATTTAACATAACATCATTGATCACAAAATCTCCAAAATATGCCGACATTGATTTACTTTTGAAGAAAACAAAAGGAAAAAGTATATATTAAATATATATCTTATGATTGTAAAATGTAAATATTAAAATATATATAGATAAATATTATTCCAAAAAAGTTATATAATAAACTAAAATTGTTTATACAATATTTTATGTGCATGATCAGAATGAATTGGGATAGTTGCAGGCGTTTCTTGTCTCAATTTTATCCCATTGAGACTTATTTCTTATTTTAGAATTTTTTTAAATTGGGTTTGTGTATCTACTGAAATTTAATATTTCATGAATAATTATTATATTATATTTAATGTTACAATTTTTTTATTCCACATTATTTATCTTAATTGGATTTGAATAATAAATTTAAATCACGTAAGGGTTTTTTCTAGACTCAACTTATTTCATAAGTCATAATGATCCTCTTAAAATATGGTTTTATATGATAGATTAATTATATTATTTAATGATACTATAATTCAACTCTTTAAAGGAAGTTACATTGATAATTAAAATTATTACCATGATGAATTTCATTTCCAAAAGTATATCCCGGTTGAGAATAAATCTCATACACTTTAATAACAGTTTCCCATATTTTTCAATAATTTTTATTCCCACTAATATTATCCATTTTTTATTAAAACTTAACTATATATTATTTCATATAAAAATTATAATTATATTACCATATTTTAAAAATGAATTTTTGTTTCCATTTTTATGATACGAGTTTTCAATAAAGGTCTTCCATGATATAAAAATTATTTTCTACCCTTTTTAATTTTTTTAAGATTCTACTACACAATTAAATTTGATAATATTTATTTACATTAAATTAACTACTATTGAATATTAATCTTCAAATTTATGTATTTTCCAAATATTTAACCTCACATTTTGAAAATGTTTTATCTTGTTTAAGAATCCTTTATTGAAGAGCATAATTTTTAAACTAAATACTTTCACTATGTATTCACGTCAATTTTTTTAAATCAATAGATCTATTTCACGTATGAACTATTTAATATTATTTTTTATATTAAATGACTTAAAATTTATTCTCTTAAAATTTAAAAAATTAATTTTCAAATAAACTATATCTTTATCTTTTACACAAATGATTAAAGTGTTTTCTAATTTTTTATTATTTTACTACCATCTCTAAAAAAAATATTCCCAAGGAAGTTATTTTTCCAGAAACACCATATAAATTTGATTAATATATATTATTTTTGGGTGATTGAATCTTTGGGATCAACTAATAGAATTATTGAGTTTAATTTTGGTGATAACATCCTTAAAGGTGGTGAATCCCATTTTTCATTCCATGAAAACTTTAGAATTTGATGAACAAAACAAAATTTTTTCCCATGGGTCTTCATGATATAATGAAAGATTGATATATTATAGAACACATATATATATAGGGAAGATGATAGGTGGGGACTTATATTTCCCCCTAATTCATTTCTTAATTATTTATATCTAATTAGATTATTATGGTAATTTAGTATCTATAATTTCACCACTATGTGAATCAGGAAGTGATACATACTCGACTATATTTATGGGAATTAGGAAATGATACATTCTGCACTATGTTTATGGGAATTAGAAATTGAATCATCCTCTCTTATTTTTATGCTAATTAGGTTTTTATTCCTTCTCCAATATCTGAATTAGGTAGTGATTCCTAATCCAAAAATTAATGGGATCTTGGTAGTAATAAACACTCTAGTATTTCAAGATTTCTACACCGACATTATTTCTAGAGTCGATAGTTATGATTCATTTCTATAACATTAAATATATTATTTCTATGATTATGTTCCATGGATCATTCATATTATCTTATGTTTCTTCATTATTATAGAATAATATATGATTCTACTATTGAGAATTCATGTGTTGTTATCATGGATTAAAGACAATTCATATTATTATAGGTAATTTTTAATAATTAATATATCCCATATCCATGTTTTCTAATATGATTTTCTTTTAACCCTTAATGACATGTTGATAAGCTTTCTATTTTTGAGTATTTTTTCCCACCCCTTTCTCATGTTTCCATTCAATAGGTCATAAATATAATTATCACTTTTAGGAAGTATAGAAGGTTGTTTAGAAGAGTTAGTTTATGGAGAACTTTTCAAATATTGAATAAAATAAATTTCATATATAGCTAGTCCTAAAGAAACTAAACAAAGAGGTTATCTGAGTTAAGTAATATTATCAGGATATGTAACACTACAGTGAAATTTGTGAGAGTTTATCTTTGATCATCTCAATTTCTATCAAAGCTAATTTGTGAATGTATTAATTTTTAGCACTGGAATGTGGAGCATAGGTCTGAGGTGATTTATAGAGGATAATAGCAATTTGAGTGCAAGATATGAGTTGTTTTACCTATAATTTAGGTCCATTATTTTTTATAAAGTTGTTGATTGATGATTATGATGATATATATACTGGATTTAACTATATTTTTTTTTGAATAACTCCGTAATAGTAATAAATGATACCTTTGATGTGAGGTTGTTTACGTTTTGGGTTGTTCTGTGTAGATATATTAAAAATACTAATCAATGTGAGCATAAGATATTGGAAAGGATAATACAATGATATCAATTCATTATAGTCTTTAAGGTGTCATGGTATATGATCACGATGGATATCATTTTAGTGGGGTATAAATATAAAATATAATTACACCTTTTTAGTGTGGAGAAAATTTATTGCATGAAAATGGATAATTGTTTTGAGATTCCGTGAATATGGTATATGATTTATTTTTTTATGAAAGGTAACCTACCCATTAAATAACTATCTAGGCAATATGAACTTTCCCCTATGTGAGGGGATGTTCACTTATGATTTCAACATTATGGGATGAATATATAATGATATATTTTTCAGTTTTCAAAATGGAAAAAATGTAAAAAAACATAACATAGGTGTGTAAGGGAAGATTTTTTGTTGAGGAATATAAATTTTTAATTATATCATGAGGGATTGAATTAAGTTATGATTTTTTGATGTGTTATTTAAAGTCACTTACATTATCTTATTCCTCCTTGATTTATATGGCAGGTAGATGGATGATTATCTGGGTCAAAATGAACAGTTTCATATTAGATTATAGTGGGATAGGTTTCCAAAGTCATCCATGCTTAATTAACGTTCATCACATGTGTGTGATGCTATGGTATAAATTTCATCTTTGTTGGTTTTGAATTTTTTTGTATATCCACCTTCACAAAAAAAGTTAAAAATATTGTACTATAGTTATTATTATACTTATGATATATAAAGAGAAAATGGAATTTATAAATGGGGTGTTAATCTTATATATAGATGAGAATATAAATATTTATGGAATAAAAATGTATGATGTAGTGGGAATAGAATAATTAATGTTTTAAGAATTAACTGTAGATTTATAATGATTAAATAGAATAAATTTAAATGTTTTTGATTTGAAATGATTACCAAATTTACTGTGTATTTTGGATTCACGTCTGAGTAGGGGTATCACAATTATTAGCTGAATATAGCTAACAAAGACATATATTATAATAGTTAATGCGTGTAAAGTGACTTCCCTAAGTTAAAGATGGTCATATATATTTAATTAATCAAATGGTTTTGAATTATTTTTAAACCCCTGATTGGTGTAATAATTATTTACAAAAAGGTTGTACCAAAAGTTATAGAGATGACATTTTTTATTGGAAAAAATATAAGCATATTTGTATTACAATACTGAGTGATAATCCATGAAATGAGTAGTGATTCATGATGAGACCCAAAGGTAGTAATTAAATAATAAAAGTGACTATTAATAAATAAATAATTAATCATAGTCATATGAAATTGAGGTGTTTTGAAATGATCTTTATTTAATGTTTAACTGAATGTTTATTATTTTATTTCAATAAGGATACAAGTTTTAAATAATGTCCTTTTTTTGATAATAAAATGAAACACTAACAATTAATATGATCGTAAAGAAATAAAAATTTTATTCAAGTTACTAAAGTAATGTGATTAGTTATTTTGTATTCTTGTGTTGGAAAGGTATCTTGAGAATGAAGTAATTATAATATGTGGATATTTATTAATCATCAAGAAGGATCTTGTAGTTTTTACTCTAAAGTTGAATCATTAGTTTTATTAGGGAGGTAATTTATTATCTCAATTTATTGGACCCCTTTTTATCTTTTACTAGGATCAAATTTTGTTTAATGAGACCATATATTATTTATATTGTAATGGTGGATGATATTAATAGGATAATTTTGAGTGTGGTATGAAAGACAATATGTTGAAGAGAAAATTATAGATGATTGTTTAATTCCATATATTATTTTATTTACCATTTAAAAATGATAAATCTTCAATGTCATGGATGAATTATGGATAAATTAAAATATATATAGTTTTTGAATATCACTTTCATTTATTTAAAAACATATGGAATTATGGATAACAATTTTTGATGTAATATATTATATTTAGATTCATGTGTTAGAAAATTCAAAAACATATGTGCCATATGTCATGAATGAATATAAATTAATTTGATATTTTTGAGGATTAGATATTTTAAATGTGAATTTATTATAGAGGCTATGAAATTTTATCAAGGGAGTTTTTTAATTTTTAGGGGTGATTTGATTCTTTAAAACATGATGAGAAAAGTCAAAAATTAATAATATTAAACCATTCCATAAAACATTAATGGTTATGATATTCTAAAAATGTGATATTAACCTTTGGGAGGTTTTTTAGTAGGATTTAGAGGAGTTTTGGATTTCAATTAATTTATTAAATTAAATATTTATGTAAATAACTTTTATAAGAAAAGTTTCGAGTTTTTTGTGAAAAATAATGATATCATATAAATGGGATGTAAAATTGAAATTATATTAGCCAAATTTAAATGGAAATTACCTCCACTAATGTGTAGTATCCTAAAAAAAATTTACTAAGAGGGGGAGGGGTCAATCGGTGAATAATATTATTTAATGGTTTTTATTCCAATAAACCAACATCACTGATTTATATGATTGTATAAAAGTTATCACCATTCACTCTAGTTAAATATAGAAATATTTGATGATAATTAAATTAGTTAATTATTTCCTATTAACATCTCAAATATAAATAAGAACACAGTGATGTAAATGTTTTACAGATAAAAAAATGACTATATCCTCAGCATGATACAGTATCATCCACTACCATATTATCAACATGTATAATTAAATATATTAACAACGAGAAAGGTTTATCCTTATAACTTGTGTGTGTAAATATCAACAATAAATATGCTCTTATAATCATATCAAGATAAATCTCTAAATAAGTAGACAAAAGGATGTTTTATTTTTAATAATAATATTTTAATCAATTATAAATGGAGTATCACCTCATAGTTTTCACTTTTATCACCAAAACTATGAAATTGGGCAATAAAAAACTTCCTATATAACAAAAATTATATTTTTATTCAATAAAATGAAATATCTCAAAGTATAAAAAACACTTGATTGTTAAATGAAACGAATTTACTTAGTATCTTATTATATAACAAACATAGTGTATCTCTTATTCCAAGTATGTAGTTCATATTCACTATTAGATGATTCCAATTTAAGAAAAACTCATAATTATTCGAACAAAATATTCTCTAAGTGAATTACATTATTTAAATTTCTAAAAAATCTCTATGATATTCTACACTCCTATTCTTCATAATAACTATGAACTTCCCTCATCATTTCAATGATTTTAAAATTCCACATTAAAAAAAATCTCTTATAATATCTTCTAATTATTTTTGAGGAATTGGGGAATACAAACCACTTTATAATACTTTATCTGTTTTAGGTTCATAGTGGTTCAGGTTTAAGTTTACATAAGTCTCCTTTTAATACATATCAACAAATTCACTCGGAAAAATAATTTGGGACTAATCATGATGTGAAAATGATGATTGAATTGTGATCATGATTACCATGTCATGATGAGAAGTATTGTGGAATGATAAAAATACTTTCCAAAACTAGTCACCTCTAAATACTCAACCTTTAAAAACAAATTGTGTATCCCATATCCATTATGGTGTGTCCTTCGGAATCCTTTTTGGTAGAGGAATACTATTTCTTCTTACCCACTTACATTATGGAATGATGATATTATTCTCTTCAAAATCACATTCTTCCTATCAACCACACCATTCTCTCTAAACATCAGAAACTAAAGTAATCAAAGACTTATACATTATAGTATAAAAACATTATTAATGAAATACGAAACTCTTGAGGGTGTAACTTCATTTCCCCCACCAAATAGAAAAACATGATATTTCATATCCAAATAATTATGTTACAATACTTGTGTCATGAGATACCCACATATATATATTATCATTTGGGAACCAAACCATATTGTTTCCACTACAATTGTAGTGTGATTTTTTCTATCTCAATTTTTTTAATCACAAAAATGTCCAAAATTTTATGAACTACCCCATTTATATATATATATCATATTTCAACACACAAATACCTTCCAACAACACTCTTGAACTTCATCCTTCTTTCAAACTCCTTTATGATGCCAAATGGCCTCCACCTTATCTAAATCTATTGAATTCACATGAGTTTTAATGTCATTCATGAATTAAAAATGTATTAACAGTTATGTAAGTGTGTTTATGATTAAATAAATTCCCAACATTGAAAATCACAAAAAAAATTCACTTATTTAATAATATCAACCTTTTAACAGCCCCCTTTGAAAAAACACCTTTATTAGAATCTTAAATATAAATAAACATCTTAGCCTCAACAGTACCCCCTTTAGATTTTTATTTATTACCATTGAATAAATATAAATGTCAACCATACCAATAAATCATCATAAAAATACCCTAATCCAAAATGAGAAAAAATCATTTGGTAAAGACTAATAATTTAAAGTAATTTTAAATAAATATTTAAAAACTTTGTATCAAATTTTAATATCCATATTTTACGAAAATTCTTAAATCTTATTCTAAAATACTATTATAATACATGTTCTAAAAAATAAATTATTCTAACACTCATAAAACATGTTAAGAAAGATCACATATTTCATCAATCAATTCAAAAAGGATAAATTCGCCTCTTTCCCTTTTTGAAAATAACTCACCCAAAATATATTCATCCCTCTTAAAGAAAAACATATTCTTGGAATACATTTTATTATATCCCCCTTTCACATTGAAAATTTTATGATAAGAATAATGGGAGAAGAATAATCGTACAAAAACATTGAGAATAATAATTTTGATCACTCATAATTAACTTAAAACTTTTAAATGAGTCTTTTTGCAATGGTTTTTTGAATACTATCACATATTTTTATGAACATACTCCATCTTAATGAATCTTTTTCAACCTTCTCTAATATGAGGTGGTATTTAACATATATCTTATTTAATAGTTATTGATGAAATAAATTTCTCAAAATATTTACAAAATTATGATTATCACATCGCATTAAAAGGGGAAACATCACTTCGAATCTCTTATCATCAACTTGTTCCTTCATCAAAATGAGTTAAGTAGTTTATTGTTGGAAGAAAAATATTCCATATTTTTTTGACTAGATTCTCACCACTATATATATTTTTTTGATAATTTAAAAAATTATCATTGTTACAAAATTTATCATCTTATACCCACTCACAAGAGTTATAAAATTTATAAATGATTTAATTTTTGTTAAAGATTTCAATTCTTGCAGAATAAAAGAGTGAAATTATTCTTAATTTCATTAATAGGATAATTAAAATTTATCAGATCATTAATTAATTTTTTATTAATCATATTTTCTATGATGAATTGATGAGTATACTATTTTTTATTAAGGATCCTTCTATCAATGTTTTTTCTAATATACACTCGTACACATGTATGTTTTAATATTCAGACTATTTGTACTATATATAATAATGTTTTACCTTATCATTTGTTTGTCTACAAAAAACAAATTGCTGTTTTTACTCAACAATGTCGATTATTCTTTAAACCTTATGAGTTAAAATGAACCTGATAAGATAAAATAAAACATAGGAGATTAAATTGTCCTTATATTCTAAAATAAACGATACAATTTATACATATCATATACTATGTTTCTCTTTATTTTTTTCTCTTATTATTTATTTTTGATTACACTAAATTATTTTACCCTAACAAATTCATAAATTTCGACAACCATATATAATGGCTTTTTAATGTTATTTATATAGGGATTAAATTTTTCATGTTTTTATGAAATATTGTGTAAAGTTGTTATATTTCAATTAGAAGTGAATGAAACTATAATTCTGATATTCATCGGAGACCATGATTGAATGTTTTTGTACATATTTTGATTATTTTTAACATTTATAAATTTTTCCCAGAATTTAAAATCTATAAAGTAGTTCATTATCTTTTAAAAGATATTTATGGGACACATTTGACAATATAATTATTGTGGCAATATTCTTAGTATCAATATTATTATTGTTTTAAATTATTTTATTTATTTTAGAATGTGTATATATTTTAAATATTAGTTTTAAATGAATATAAAGCTTTGGGTGATGTTAAATGACAACATGAATGACTACAAAACCTCTCTTAAAGAAAAAAATAATTTTATAAATTGATCTGAATAATTATTAAACTTATATAAAAATATCATTAATGATCAAAACCTATATAACCATTATTGCCTAATAGAGATAGACTAATCCATTACCCAATAACTAATTAATAGGCTTTAACTATTCTACGTCAAGTTATATAATCTGGTTTCTTTTAGTATTTACATACTTATTTATATTTTTAATTTATTTTTAAATTTTATTTATATATTATTTTATATTCCAACAAATAATCCTTTTATTGGGTTATAACTCCTTAAAAATGTTATTATTTTGACTTAGGGTTAAAATAGGATATTTTAATAAATCATGACCCTCCTTTAAAATTCATTGTTTTTGTGGGGTTGGGTCTCCAATATAAATGGTTGGTTGTAATCAAGATGTAACATCCTTTAATTCATGTATTTATTAAATACCATACCCCAAAAAGATTATAGGGGTGTGAAAATTATATTTTGGATCCCCTTAATCCAAACTACTATAGAAATTTCTTGTTCCCTCTCTTTATATATACACTATATATTTTCTCATATATGTATATTTTTAAATCAAATAAAATAACTTAACCTATAATCATAATGGTTATTTAATTATATTATATAAAATATTACAACAGGTCTATTCACCCAGCCCCCCTAAAGACCATTCAACCATCTCATATTAGAGCTATACCATTAAAATAATTAGTTTATCTCTATTATTTTATATATTATGTGAAACAATATTTACTAAAACTCAAGGTCTAAGAAAAAAAATTTCGAATTATATTGACTAGGTAAAATGATGGATTGATTCAAAAAAACCGCCTCACTCTAGTGGTATTGGTTCCGGTTATTGGCATGCTCGAGTTGAAATAAATATTAATAAACTCAATATTAATCATCTGAATAATATGGTAAAACCTTATATACTAATTCATTCAAAATGTGACACTATTATTGGATATTATGTAGAAAAATAATTTTTAAATTAAAGAGTTATGAATATTAAATATTATTCAATTAATTGAAGTGTTTTTAGTGATGTATATACATTTAAAAATGGTCATGAAATTTGTATAATTTTTTTGTTACTCACCTTATATATGATATGTTGATAACAAAAATTATAAGAGTACTTCTAGATGAATATCATTATTTAAAAATTGGAGATGATAAAACTATTGACTAGATGTTATATAGGTTTACTGGCATTGTAAATGGTGTGGATACTATTAGAGAATCATCAGACAACACTGTTCTTATGGAAATATTTTTACAAAATTTACTATAGAATTGACATAAAAAAGAAGGTCAACATTGATAAAAATATTAATACAATAGATTATAATATTGATGAAATAATTGGTTAATTAATTCAATATCATCTAGAGTTAAAGAACATTACCAAAGAGGATACTATAAGGAGGAAAGGTGTGGCTTTAAAATATGTTAATAATTTTTTCCAACTCTTTTGATATTGAAAATAAAGATAGTATAAAAGAATAAATATCTCCAATTTTTCTTTTAGTTTACAGACGGATGAAAAATTAATGTTTCAAAAAAATTATCTAGAGGGAACTTTGAAAAGATTAATGTAGTGACCTGATCCAATAAATCCAAAATCTGGTGTCTACTACCATTACATTGACACAATATATAGGTAAATAACATCCCAAAGGACTGAATAATTTAGTATTCTTGATGAACGAGATACATACACCAGAAACAATTACAACATATTTTTTTCAGGGATAACTTTTTTCCATTTAATTTATCCTTGTGTATCTTTCTTACCAAACATAAAGGTATCATGGGGGAAAGGAAACATAATAATTGTGATCTAAAATGGTCAGTGATGGTATGTACAATAGAAATAATAATGAATCATTGAGTATAATTTTCACGACCATTCCTCGGGGCCCATGTCGTGACTACCCCAAGCCCGCCTTACATAGGCCAGGGGCTAGCGACTAGCTCCAAAGGCGTAAATACCGATAGAAAGGGATGGAATTTCCTTTATAAATGTAAACAAAAACAACAATGTACAAAACAAAAGTAATCACAAAGTAATAATGAATACAAAAGTAAGTGCTGAATGGAAAGGGGCCGAAAATACAAGACCAACAGTAAAGTAAAGTAAAACTAAAAAGCTAGTACTATTACAGTAAAGTAATATAGCAACTACGGAGTCATCCTCCAGGAATCCCACTTGAAGGGTGGTTACAAATGGTCTCCTCAGCACCTCAGGTCCAACCGTCTACTCCGTGTATGTCTCGCCAAGTGGTCCATCCCCGGGTATCGTCTAGCTCTACAAGACTCTACCTCGATTAGTGTTGTCCGTCATCTGCATCCAACACAATATAGTGCAGGCATAGCCCATGCAGGGGTGAGTATAGGATACTTAGTAGGGACCCCAAGACCCCCGAAGGTCTCCTAGAATCCAAGAAGTATAAACCAGAGAAGAAAGTTACAATCACAAAGTATCAACCAATTCTACTTAGGTATATGCCCATACATATAACTAAGTCTTCAATCCCAGTTCGGCTCCAACTCTCAAGCCCAAGCACGACCCAGTACACACAGGAAAGAAGTAAATCACATCGATGGAAATGATTGAAAGTCAAGACTCAGCTCACACATGTATACATCTTTCGTATAGCGATAGAGATGGTCATATGTAGTCACTGATTCATCTAAGCTATCGGACCCATGTAGGATATTAGACCAACTAAGTTGTCTGACCCACGTAGGATACTAGACCAGCTACTCTGTCAAACCCACTCAGGATACAAGTACAGAAGTGAAACTGTCAGACCCACTTAGGATGCAAGTACAGTAGTCATCACTGTCGAAACCACAAAGGATTCCAGTATAGTTTTTATCATCGTCGAACCCATAGAGGATTCCATTACGGTAGTCTTCGCACTCGCAGATAGCTCTAGGGTTTCAGCACACAACATGCTCGATTCTGGGAGGGTCCGCTCCTTGAGCCAAGGGGTCGATACATCAACTATCATGAATTCTAGAGTTGATGTATCCCGAAGTTCTGTCTCGTCAAAAGAAACCCAACGCGACAAACGGCGCGTCAATCGGACTCCCGGTTTGGGAGTTATTGGCATCTCCAATCCAGGGGCCCAGTTGGAATTATGCTCGTTCCAAACCCCGACCATTTCCCAGTCATCCAAAAGTAACTTAGAGTATCGCAGAAGGACCGCTTCGTCATGATAGTCCCAGTGCTGCAGACGACGCGTCGATCGGACGCACGATCTTAATGTTATTCACGTTTAAGTGAAACGGGCCTGGCCAGTCAAGTCCAATGGGCTGGAGGGTTGGCCTGACCTAGTTCAGCGGGTCCGACCTAGCTGGGGGGTCGGCCCAGCCAAGTGGGGAGCGGCCCGGCCCGATGGGTCACGGACCGACCCGGCCCGGCCCGGCCCATGGCAGGCGTCCTGACCCGCGCAAGGGCACGACCAGGCCCGCCGGGGCCCTACCTGGCCTACCGGCAGGTGGCCTGGCCCGCATAAGGCAGCCCAACACATGGCTGGCCACGACTCGGCTAGCTGGACGAGCCGGTGCGAACCCCTCCTCGTTTTCCCGAACCAGCGGTGCTACCCCTCTTGTGCGGCCGCCTGAAGCCGGCCGGTCTTTCTTGAGCGAGCGGCCCGCACGGGTGGGCTGCGGTTCACCCGCGTGGCACCTGTGACTTCCACAGACTCATTCAACCCGACCGATAGGTGGCCAGCCGGTTCGTCGCCTAAGCGGCCCACGGTGGACGGGCCGTGTTTCTCCACAGTTCGGCACCTTAGTGGTGCCGTGGTTCTCCAGCCCGACTAGCTACGGTCGGCCGGTTCGGTTCTTCTAACGAGCGGCCCGTGGATGCGGGCCACGGTTTCCTTCACATGGCCGGTGTGTGACCACCGCCTCTGGTCGCCGCCGCCTTCGTTCACCGCCACCGCCTCCCATTGCCGCCACCAAAATATTCAAGAACCATCGGAGGGTCATCAGGCCGTGTTCGTTCGGCCCGCACCCTCCGGGTTAGGTGATATCAATTGACCGAAGACAATACAAGAATTCACAAACGACAGAATATAATTTCATTCACTTAAAATTATATCAAACCCCCTACCTTGATTCCGATGCTCACTTGTTCTTGTTGCGGGAAGAGGATCCGAATTGGACATTGATTCGTTGACGTCGGGGTGCGTCCAAGGAGGAAGCGTAGTCGATGTTTCCTCATGGACGGAGTCTCCTCCCTTGACGTGGAGGAAGAAGAAGAATAATGGCATTCCTCGTGAGCGTCTCCTCACGTTCTTGCCTCAATCTTCGAGAGGACATCGTTCCTCATGTTCTTCGTTGTCGAGGGATGAAGCTCTCCTCAAAGTCTCCAAAGGCTCCACCACCAAATATTTTCCAAGAAAATATAATATTAAGGCTTCCCAATTTTAATAGAATTGACATGCAATTCAAATTGATTCAAAAGAGGTTCCAATTAATTAATGAAGATATTAATTAGATAAGTTGGCACATTCAATGGGTGGGAGGTGGGGATGATCCACCATAATAAATGAGAGGTGTTGTCAAATTAAATAAAGAGGTGATAATGGGGAGTTTAAGGGAAGTTGAAGGGTTAGGGGCTCGTGTGGGCCCCACCACACATTATCCTCTCATGATAGGTTATGTGGGTGTGGGACCCACCTATAACTTCCCCTTATAGGAAATAACCACCACCAAACAATAAAATTGTGTACAACAATTTTATTTAATTCAATATAAATCCCCAAAAAATTGACTTCTCCTCCCGAGCAAACGCAACTGCGGTAAAGGTCCCCTTAAGCAAATACCGATGCGACAAGTTCATCGGTTCCCTCATATTTCAATTCCAAGCACCTATTCAAATGATATAAAAACCCGCATGTTCGTTTACTGAACATACCCGAACAAAACATCATAAAATGATTCCAGGCACACCGGGCCTCAGAATCAGGTGTCGTCAGAAATCGTAGACTCGTAGAATTCCAATGTATTTATGAAAAAATTTTCATTGAAATTTCTGGGTCTTTACATTACCCCCACATCAGGTCCTTACTTCCCTGTAATTCTACAACACACACTAGGGAAACAAATGAGGGTACTGAGCATGCATCTGAGCACCCCGCTCCCATGTGCTCTCCTGGAGGTTCTTATGCTTCCAGAAAATGCACACCATAGGAATCGACCATACAAGTAGGACCCATTCCTATCGATCCTTGATCTCCACTAGGACCTCCATGAATGTCGCCCCATCTTCAATGTCCAACTCCTTGTGTTTGATGATGTGGTTCAGGTCGTGCACGTAACTCCTCAACTAAGATACGTGGAAGAGGTCGTGCACCCGATGCAACTGAGGTGGAAGGGCCAGGCGGTAGGCCACCTCTCCTACTCTGATGAGGACCTGGAAAGGTCTGATGAATCGAGGAGACAACTTGACGCCTTGGTAAAATCTCTGCTGACCTCGTCGAGGTGATACCCATAAGAAGACATGGTCTCCATACTCAAACTCCAGTGGTCTCCACCTCCAATTAGCATAGGACTTCTGTCTGCTCTGTGTAGTCTTCATCTACTCCTGGATGATCTTCACCTTCTCCGTCATAGCCTAAACCATTTCTGGTCCTACAAGTGCTGACTCCCTAGGGTTAGTCTAGCATAGAGGTGATCTTCAAGTTCTGTCGTACAGTGCCTCGTAAGGGGCCATCCTGATGGTGGAGTGATAACTGTTGTTGTACGCAAACTCCACCAAGGGTAGGTGATCCTCCCAGCTGGGACCAAAGTCAAGGACACATGCACAAATCATGTCCTCGAGAGTCTGAATGGTCCTCTCAGTATGACCATCCATTTGGGGATAGAAGGCAGTGCTCAAGTGAAGCTGCGTCCGAAAAGTCTCTTGTAACCCATTCCAAAGGCCGGAAGTGAAACAAGAATCTCGATTGGAGATGATAGTAGTTGGAACACCATGAATCCATACGATCTCCCAAACGTAGAGGCATCCCAAGCTCTCTACTGAGCCCTACTCTCTGATTAGTAGGAAGTGGGCCGACTTGGTGGGTCAGTCAACAATCACCCAGATGGAGTCATGTCCTCTGGATGCAGATGGAATCCCTGTCACAAAATCCATGGATATTCTATCCCACTTCCACTCTAGAACCTCTAAGGGATATACTAAGTCTGCTTGCGCCTGGTGCTCTGCCTTCACTTTCTGACAAGTGAGGTATCATGAAATGAACTCCGCTACTACCTTATTCATACCCGACCACCAGTGCTGTTGTCTGAGGTCCTGATACATCTTCTCCACTAATGGATGTACCGCTAGAGGGGAAGTGTGGAACACCCTCAGCACCTCCTTCTGTAGTGAAACTTGTACCATGGTATGTCCCCTGAAAAGGATGACGTGCTCCCCACATTAAACAAATCCTTCGAGTGCCAGCCCTAAGGATATCTGAGCACGTCGTGTCTCGTAGTCAACTTACCCATGCTGCACCTCTATGACTCGCTGAAGAAGTGGGGGAGTGAGTGTGAGAGACTGTAGAAAGGATGATCTATCTATATCCACAAAGGATATCTGCAACGCAACTAGCTATTTCGTCGCCTCTCCTAGTAGCTGAATGCCAGATCTCTTGCTGAGAGCATGTGCTACAATGTTCATCTTCCCAGGAGTATAGAATATCTCAAATTCATATTCCTGGAGGAACTCGAGCCATCGCCGTTGTCTCAAGTTTAGGTCCTTATGGGAGAAGATATACCTGAGACTCTGGTGGTCAGAGTAGTCTGTAAAGCGCTCACCCATCAGATAGTGTCGCCACATCTTCAAGGTGAAGACCACTACTACTAACTACAGGTCATGGGTAGCATAGTTCTGCTTATGTTGACTCAGCTGAAGTGAACCATAAGCGATCACTGCTCACTCCTGCATTAGGAAACACCCGATTCCGGTTACTGATGCGTCACAATGCACTGTGTACCCAAGGTCCTCCTCTGGTAGCCTCAAGATGGGTGCAAAGGTCAATCTATGCCTCATCTCTTGAAAGCTCTACTGAAATCTATCTGACCACACGAAGGATTTCCCGTTCTTCATCAAGGATGAAAGTAGTGCTGCAACCCTGGAGAAGTATGGGACAAATCTCCGATAGTACCCAGGTAGACCTAGGAATCTCCACACCTCCGTCACACTCCTGGGTGGCTCCAAAGCAAGTACTGACTCGATCTTCACTTGATCCATTGCAACTCCAGTCTCCGAGATGACGTGTCCCAAGAATTGAACCTCTTGAATCTAGAACTGACACTTCGAGAGCTTACCATAAAGCTGGTTCTCTCGGAGTGTATTCAGTACAACCCGCAAGGGGTAGGCGTGCTCCTCCTCTGTAGTCGAGTAAATCAGTATGTTTTCGATGAAAACTATTAAAAATCGATCTAGGTAAGGCTAGAAGATTCTTTTCATGAGACTCATGAACACTGCTAGAGCATTGGTTATGCCGAAGGGCATAACCAAGAAATCGCAGTGGCCATAATGACACCTAAAGGCTGTCTTCTGCACATCCTCATCACGAACTCTGAGCTGGTGATAGGCTGACCTGATTTCTATCTTCGAGAAACATCGTACTACTTTGAGCTGATCAAAGAGGTAGGAAATCCTCAGAAATGGGTACTTGTTCTTCATGGTCACCTGATTCAGGAGACGACATTCGACACATAGTCGCAAGCTCCTATCCACCTTCTTGGAGAACAAAATCAGAGAAGCCCAGGGTGTAACCCTGGGTTGGATAAATCCCTTTCCCTGCAAGTCCTCCATCTATACCCGCAGCTCACGAAGCTCAGCGGGAGCCATCCGATATGCTGGAGTAAATATCGGTGCTATCCTGGGGTATATGTCTATGTAGAAGTCTACCTCTCTGCGAGGATGTAGTCCTAGAACGTCATCATGAAAAATGTTTTCATACTGATCCACCATAACAGGGAAACTTGGACTCCGTACATCAACCACTCTGAGGATGAGACTAGACAACTGATGTTTGATCGGCTTCCCTCTCCTCTGTGAAAGTCCATCCTGTGCTGAAAAGGCTCCCTTCTCGCTGGGGAAGGTGAAACTGGTCCCATCCGTGTGGACACACCACACTTTGCGCCTACTACAGTCGATATGAGCATGGACTGTAGATAACTAGTCCATACCCAAGATGATGTCGTAAAGCCTCCACACCGCTACAAGAAGATACCAGCTGAAGATCTAGCCTCCTAGAGTAATATCACACAAATAAAACTAGTGCGTAATCCTCAATTATGCTCCCGTAGGAGTCTCTAGCCATAAGGATTGAGCCAACGACTCAGTCGAAATCTCCGAACTCCGAACAAGGGCAACGAAAATAAAAGAATGACTCGCACCTGTGTCTATAAGTACTAAAGAAAGGGTGGATTAGACACAGATAGTACATAGAATCATCTTAAGTGTGCCGTGGTTATAGGCCTCAGCTGCCTGGAGCAGAGCCCCCCTCTGTCAGCCAACTCCCAGTGGTCGGGGTCGACCTCCTGGTGGTGGTGGTGGTAGGGCCTCAAAACGTCGTCCACCACCTGCTGCTCGGCCAGCTCTTCTGCCACGTCTGCCTGCTCCTGGTGGACCACCACGGTCGAACCTCTTCGTCTTCCTGGGAGGTCCCTATAATGTCTGATGCTCATCCGTATAGCGGGTCAGACAGTCTCTAGACATGTTACCCTGCCCAACACACGCATAACACTGCCTTCTACTCGTATAACTGGCTCTGTTTTGTGTGCTCTGCACAACCGAACCTATATACTGAGATCTCCCACCTGATGTACTGGTCTTCTTGGACCTTTGGTTCTTCGGTCTACTGCCAAATGCAGAAGAATCCTCTATGTGTCGCCCTGTGGTGGGTCTCGCCACTAGTGACTGCTCAACAATAAATATCTCCACTAGAAGGGCTCGCTCTAGCACCCCCGCCTGCGTCGAGATGATGAGGGTGATCGTTGACGCCCTGATCTCATGTCTGAGTCCCTGCTCGATGGTTTGAGCCCTAAATAACGGGTCCCGCACCATATCCGTGGAGTAGCATGAGAGGTTGGTGAACCTCGATGAGTACTGAGATACTGTCATGCTTCCCTACTATAGATGAAGTAACTCTTGAATCTACACCACATGAAGGGTGGCTAGAAAAAAATCCAAGCAGAAGAGACTCTCGAAGTCTGTCCAAAGTAAAGATGCCTCGTCATGCACCTGGAGCATCATGCTCCCCCATCTACCTGCTGCTGCGTGCAGGAGACTCGCGACAAAGATCACGATAGGGTCTGCTGGTGTCCCCACTAATATGAAAACTCTAATGACAACCACTAGACAATCCTCAGCTACCTGTGGGTTCGTCTCTCCATGTAACCTGGGTGACCCCTGTCACTGGAACTCGTGCAATGCACTCTGGTGGTGTGCACTCTATGCTACTGGGGCTGGTGGTATCAGCGGATCAGCGGGTAGTTGTACCGTTGGTGCTTCTGCTGTAATGGGTCCCTGCACTGAGGCCTCGTTGCTCGGTGGGCTACCATCTCGTACGTTACTCTGAACACTAGCTAGCTTCCTTTGTGGGGCCATCCTGAATAGAAACAGGTGCGCCATAGTCAAACAGTATACCTGGTGAGCTGATACAAAGTAATCACAATGAAAACATCAGAATCACACATGAAATAAGTGTTTTCGTGCACTGAGTCAGAAATCAAAGGTCAGAGTCCTGGTGTATGGATACGTTAGCCACTATACCAACACTGGACTCCCTGGACTGAAAACCACACTCAATTCTCTTAACACTATTGTTCACAGAAAAGAATGACCAGAGTCCTGAGTTCAACGGTAGAACCAACTCCTCTGATACCAATTTGTCATGACCCATCCTTGGGGCCCATGTCGTGACTACCCCAAGCCCGCCTTCCATAGGCCAGGGGATGGCGACTAGAACCAAAGGTGGAAATCCCGATAGAAAGGGAAGGAATTGACTTTATAAAAGTAAACAAACACAAAAGAGTACTCAACAGAAGTAATCACAAAGTAATACTGAATAGAAAAGTAAGTGCTGAAAGGAAAGGGGACGGAAATACAAGCCCAAAAGTAAAGTAAAGTACAACTGAAAAGATAGTACAACTACAGTAAAGTTAAAAAACAACTACTGAGTCATCAACCGGGAATCCCACCTGAAGGGTGGGTATAGATGGCCTCCTCAGCACCCCGGGTCCTTCCGTCTGCTCCATGTACGTCTCGCCAAGTGGTCCACCTCCGAGTACCGTCCAGCTCTACATGACTCTACCTCAATTAGTGCTGTCTGTCGTCTGCATCCAACACAATGTTGTGCGGGAATAGCCTATGTAGGGGTGAGTATACGATACTCAGTAGAGACCTTGAGACCCCTGAAGGTCTCCCAGAATCCACGAAGGATAAACCACAGAAGAAAGATACAATCACGAAGTATCAACCAACTCTACATAGGTATATGCCCATACATATATCTAAGTCATCAATCCTAGTTCGGCTCTAACACTTGAGCCCAAGTACGACCCCGTCCACACAGGAAGGAAGTCAATCACATCGATGATAGTGATTCAAAGTCAAGACTCAGCTCACACCGGTATACATATTTCGTATAGCGATAAAGATGATCAGATGTAGTCACCGATTCATCTAAGCTGTAGGACCCACGTAGGATACTAGAATATCTAAGCTGTCTGACCCACGTAGGATACTAGACCAGCTACTTTGTCAGAACCACACAGGATACAAGTACAAAATTCAAACTGTCGGACCCACTTAGGATACAAGTACAGTAGTCATCACTGTTGAACCCACAGAGGATTCCAGTACGGTAGTCATCACACTCGCAGCCAGCTCTACGGTTTCATCACGCAACACGCTCGATTCTCGGAGGGTCCACTCCTCGATCCAAGGGGTCGATACATCAACTATCACAAAGTACAGAGTTGATGTATCCCGAAGTTCTGTCTCATCAAAAGAAACCCAACACGACAGACGGCGCGTCAATCGGACGCCCAGTCTGAGAGTTATTGGCTTCTCCGTTCCAGGGGCCCGGTTGGAATTATGCTCGTTCCAAACCCCAGTCATTTTCCAAAGTCATCCAAAACTCAGTTAGAGTATCGTAAAAGGACCGCTTCCTCACGAGAGTCCCAGTTCCATAGACGTCACGTCGATCGGACGCACGGTCTTAATGTTATTCACGTTTAAGAGAAACGGGCCTGGCCAGTCATGTCCAATGTGCTGCCAGGTCGGCCTGACCTAGTTCGGCGGGTCCGACCCAGACGGGGGGTCGGTCGGGCCCGGTGGGGCGCAACCCGGCTGGATTGGGCACGCCCCGACCCGGCCCGTGGTAGGCGTCCCGACCCGCGCAAGGGCGCGACCAGGCATGCTGAGGCCCTGCCTGGCCCAGCGGTAGGTGGCCCGGCCCGCGCAAGGCGGCCCAGCATGTGGCTGGCCGAGCCGGTGCGGCCCCCCCACCCCCCGATTTCCCGAACCTGCAGCTCCGCCCCTCCTCTCCGGCCACCCGAAGCTGGCCCGTCTTCCCGACATGAGGGGCCCGCACGGGTGGGCGATGGTTCTCCCGCGCGACACCTGCGAGTGCCAAAGACTCTTTCAACCCGGACAACAGGTGGGCAGCAGGTTCACTGCCTAAGAGGCCCACGGTGCACGGGCCGCGGTTCTCCACACTGCGGTGCCTTAGTGGTGCCGTGGTTCTCCATCCCAGCTGGCTAGGGTCGACTGGTTTGGTTCTTCTACCGAGCGGCCCGCGGAAGCGGGACATGGTTTCCTCCACACGGCCGGCGTGTGGCCACCGCCTCTGGTCACCACCGCCTCTATTCTCCGCAACCTTCGGTCACCACCGCCTTCCATTGCTGCCACCAAAATATTCAAGAACCATCAGAGGGTCATCGGCCCGTGTTCGTTCGGCCCGCGCCCTCCGGGTTAGGTGATATCAATTGGCCGAAGACAATACAAGAATTCACCAAGGACGGAATATAATTTCATTCACTTAAATTTATATCAAGACCCCTACCTTGATTCCGATGCGCACTTGTCCTTGTTGCGGGAAGAGGATCCGAATTCGACGTCGATTCGTTGACGTCGGGGTGCATCCAAGGAGGAAGCATAGTCGATGTTTCCTCATGGATGGAGTCTCCTCCCATGATGTGGAGGAAGAAGAAGAATGATGGCATTAATCATGAGCGTTTCCCCACGTTCTTTCCTCGGTCGTCGAGAGGATATCATTCCTCATGTTCTTCATTGTTGCGGGATGAATCTCTTCTCCAAATCTCCAAAGGCTCCACCACCAAATATTTTCCAATTAAATATAATATTAAGGGTCCCCAATTTTAATAGAATTGATATGCAATTAAAATTGATTCAAAAGAGGTTCCAATTAATTAATGAAGATATTAATTAGATAAGCTGGCACATTCAATGGGTGGGAGGTGTAGAGGCTCCACCATAATAAATGAGAGGTGTTGTCAAATTAAATAAAGAGGTGATAATGGGGAGCTTAAGAGATGTTGAAGGGTTAGGGGCTCGTGTGGGCCCCACCACACATTATCCTCTCATGGGAGGTTTTGTGGGTGTGGGAACCACCTCTAACTTTCCCTTGTAGGAAATAACCACCACCAAACAATAAAATTGTGTACAACAATTTAATTTAATTTAATACAAATCCCCAAAAAAAATTGACTTCTCCTCCCGAGCAAACGCAACTGCGGTAAAGGTCCCCTTAAGCGAATACCGGTGTGGCATGTTTATCGGTGCCCTAAGATTTAAATTCCGAGCACCGGTTCAAAAGATAGAAAAAACCACACATACGTTTACTGAACATACCTGAACAAAACATCAGAAAATGATTCCTGGCACACCTGGCCTCAAAATCAGGTGTTGTCAGATATCGTAGACTCGTAGAATTCCGAAGTATTTATGAAAAAAATTTCCTTGAAATTTCCGGGTCTTTACATTACCCCCACCTCAGTGCCTTATGTCCCTATAATTCTACAACACACACTAGTTAAACAAATGAGGGTACGAAGCATGCATCTGAGCCTCCCGCTCCCATGTGCTCTCATGGAGGTTCCCATGCTTTTAGAAAACGCGCACTAGAGGAATCGACCATCCACGTAGGACCCGCTTTTGTTGATCCTCGATCTCCACTGGGACCTCAATGAATGTCACCCCATCATCAATGTCCAACTCCCTGTGTTTGATGATGTGGTTCAGGTCGTGCATGTATCTCCTCAATTAAGATACGTGGAAGAGGTCGTGCACCCGATGCAACTGAGGTGGAAAGGGCCAGGCGGTAAGCCACCTCGCCTACTCTGCTGAGGACCTACAATGGTCCGATGAATCAAGGAGACAACTTGATGCCTCGATCAAATCTCTGCAGACCTTGTCTAGGTGAGACCCGTAAAAAGACGTGGTCGCCATCCTCAAACTCCAGTGGTCTCCACCTCTTATCATCATTGGACTTCTGTCTGCTCCGTGCAGTCTTCATCTGCTCATGGATGATCTTCACCTTCTCCGTCGTAGCCTGAACCATCTCTTGTCCTACAAGTGCTGACTCCCTAGGGTCAGTCCAGCACAGAGGTGATCTTCAAGTTCGGTCGTACAGTGCCGCGTAAGGGGCCATCCCAATGGTGGAGTGATAACTATTGTTTTACGAAAACTCCACCAAGGGTAGGTGGTCCTCCCAGCTGGGACCAAAGTCAAGGACACATGCACGAAGCATGTCTTCAAGAGTCTTAATGGTCCTCTCAGTCTGACCATCCATCTGGGGATGGAAGGCGGTGCTCAAGTGAAGCTGCGTCCGAAATGTCTCCTGTAACCCCTTCCAAAGGCGGGATGTGAAATGAGCATGTCGATCGAAGATGATAGTCGATGGCACACCATGAATTCGCCGCCACCTCCGGTTTCCACCGCATCCCGTTGCCGCCGCCAAAATATTCAAGAACCATCGGAGGGTCATCGGGTCTTAGTCATTCGGCCCGTGCCCTCCGCGTTAGGTGATATCAATTGGCCGAAGACAATAAAAGAATTCACCAAGGACATAATATAATTTCATTCACTTTAAATTATATCAAACCCCCTACCTTGATTTCAATGCTCACTTGTCCATCTTGCAGGAAGAGGATCCGAAGTCGACGTCGATTCGTTGACGTCGGGGTGCGTCCAAGGAGGAAGTGTATTCGATGTTTCCTCGCAGACGATGTCTCCTCCCTTGACGCGGAGGAAGAAGAAGAATTATGACATTCATTGTTAGCGTCGCCTCACGTTCTTGACTCAGTCATCAAGAGGATATCGTTCCTCGTGTTATTCATTGGTGAGGGATGAAGCTCTCCTCCAAATCTCCAAAGGCTCCACAACCAGATATTTTCCCAGCAAATATAATATCAAGGCTCCCCAATTTTTATAGAATTTCCATGAAATTCAAATTGATTCAAAAGAGGTTCCAATTAATTAATAAAGATATTAATTAGATATATTGGCACATTCAATGTGTGGGAGGTGGAGAGGCTCCACCATAATAAATTATATGTGTTTTCAAATTAAATAAAAGGGTGATAATGGGGAGTTTAATGGAAGTTGAACGGTTAGGGGCCCGTGTGGGCCCCACCACACATTATCATCTCATGGGAGGTTATGTGGGTGTGGGCACCACCTCTAACTTCCTCTTGTAGGAAATAAACACCACTAAACAATAAAATTGTGTAGAATAATTTTATTTAATTTAGCATAAATCCTCAAAGAAATTAACTTCTCCTCCCGAGCAAACACAACTGTGGTAAAGGACCCCTTAAGGGAATACCGGTGCTGCGAGTTCATCGGTGCCCTCAGATTTAAATTCATAGCACTGGTTCAAAATATAGAATAACTCCCACGTAAGTTTACTAAACGTACCTGAACAAAACTTCCAAAAATCATTCCAGGAAAACCGGGTCTCGGAATCAGGTGCCGTCAGAAACTGAAGACTCGTTGAATTCCAAAGTATTTAATAAAAAATTTTCCTTAAAATATTCGGGACTTTACAATAATCATTATAGAAAGGTAAATAAATGATCACATATTCCATGTAATCAATATATTAATAATAAAGTTCATAAATATTATTAAAAGGAAAATAAATGAAAACATATTCTATTTAAAAAACTAGATAAAGAAAAATCAATATGTCATGGTAAGAAATTGAATACACATTCAATTTAATAAATTAACTAAGAAAGAAATGTGTCAATAGACTTTGTCAAAATGAAAATATCATGGATAATAAAAACTGAATATTAATGATTGAAAAGATTAATTATAGGATTTCATGTTTCCCAGGAACATGATAAAATTACCCTAGAGACCTTTAAAAAGATAGTTTAACATATTATAGTTAAGACCTTTTACCAAAAAGGTTAAATCTATGCGTAAAAACACATATATTATTTTTTTGGAACAAACTCAAAGGGTTTATCACAAATTAATTTCATCCCATGAGACTAATGATGCATATAGATATTACATTAAATGGGCCCAACCTGTATCATTCATGAACAAATAATTCCTCATACAATGAAATATCGATTTAATACAAATTTTTTTTCCTTATCTAATATCTATATCGAGTAAAGGATACAGATTTATCAATATTTCCATTTTAAATTGAATAAATTTGAATGAAAAACACCATATGTATAAATGGTACATGGTTTAGGCAATGAATATATCCATAATAAATGATATGGATAATTAGGGGAAATTAAATTTTCATTGAACATACGAAATTGAATATTTCATGTGGACAAGAAAATTGAATCAAGGAAGTGAATGTCAATAATATCCTTGCTCATATCTAAAAAAGACTATATAGAAGAAGAATAAGTTTGTTATTAATAAAACAATTACTAAGAGGGGTAAAAATAAAGGGTTGTTTTCATTGATGGATAGAAATACATTAAAAATATAATTTGAAAATTTTCTTGAGAAAAATATCATTTTAATTTTGAAAAACATTTTTAAGATAATTTCATTCCAAAATAACATTTATAAAATTTTATTTTTAAGTCAACATTTTAAACAAGAAATGTAATAATAAAAGAAATTACAGTGCGTAAATCCATACATTCCATATAAGGTAAAGAGAAAATTAATTTTACATGGAAAAATGGTTTGAAAGGTTCCTTGTTCAGAAAAAGACAAATATATTCTTTTGAAAAAATTTTAATCTTTAAAAAGGGAAAAATGTATTTAAAAATTATTTAGTAAAGGTTACAAAAAAATTTTAATACTTTTTTTGAAAACATGGTTTGTGGAAGAAAATAAATTCTCTGACTACTGGGGGGAATAAAGTCAGGTTTTCATAAAAATATTTCTATATAATTTTGAGTACCAAAGTGTCGAAAATGATATTATTATGTGAAAAATGTAGGAGTAACCAAAGGATAAGAAAATTAAAATGGTTAATTGAAAAATTTATTAAATAAATTATTTTAATGAAAATTCAAGAATAAAAAATATCGAATAGAATGAGATTGCGAAATAAACTGTTAAAATGATCATAACATTGAAGTGAGAATTAATTAGTGAATATATTATTTCTATAAACTATAAATCACCCAAAAGAAGAGTAAAAAGATAAATAGATTTTCAAATTCATCATGCACATAATCATCAAATATTAATGACAATGAGGAAGAATTACAACCCAAGGAAAAATGAATTGAGTTATATTATTTTCTTAACACTTGGTAATTTTATGTTCAGATCCTGTTAGATGTAATACTTAAAATTTAATCATAAAATACAATTAAAAATTATTAATTCATGATATTGCATTTAAAAGTGGTAGTATTTAAACTATATATATGAAATTAGTTTCATGACAATAATGTATTCCTTAAAGAATTGAAATTTCGATTAAACCCCTTACCACTTGGTAACTTTTAAATAAAAATACCCATGAAATAACCACCATGAAAGGATTAAATGGATGAAAAGACAACCATTGTTTCGTCAGACGATAGTCTGCTGTACACACAAACTGTAAGTTCTTTTCCCATTAGATGAATGTGTTTGTAAGTGTGTATAAAAACCATAAAATAATAATATAAAAATGTTTATGACATTGAGGGTATTATTTAATTTTTTAATACTAATAAATTAAGTGGTTGAGAAACAAATAAAACTAAAGTGACCATTGAAGAACATTACCTACTGTTTGGGTAACTCCTTTTGGTTTATATGAAAATCCTTCCTCGGTTATCCTTCTTCCCAAGGTTAGGTTTATAGCTTTAGTGGAGGGATTTTGAGAGATTATTTGAGCTTATTTTGGGCATGAAAATGGGATTTAGAGGTGTTAATATGTGTTATGGTTGAGTGGATTTTTATAATAGAGTTGGATTGGAAATCTTGTAAATTTTTAAAAATGGAAATCCACACATGTTTTACCATGTCATGTTGCTCAGATAATGAAATAAAAATAAATAAAATGGAGTATAGGATCTAAATATGAACATAAAATTGATATAGGACAGGTTTAGAGGTCATTTTGGTCCTCAAGTTTTGTGTTTTGTTCTTTTTTAAGCTCGTATTTTCTTTAATCACTGTAATTAATTTTATTCACTTTCAATAATATTTTTGATCAAAAAACTAAGATGACTTTATTATAAATTAGAAATTATTAATATTTAAAATTTGGAATAAATTTTACAATTTACAATCACATTATTAGTAGAAATTAATTTAGAATTAATCTCACAGATGGGACGATGAAGTGTGATTTTAAAGTAAAAATGTTCAAAATATTGCTATGTTTTTATTTCCAATTTCAAATGTAATTTTTTTAAAATGTTATTAATTGGATAACTTTATATATAATTCATAAAATTTTACTTGAAATAATTTTAAAATATAATTTAAATAGAAAATAAATTAGATGAAAAATCAGTTTCCATTTAAAATTCAGTATTTTTCACTAATTATAAAAAAAGTGAATATTCTCTGAAAAATAAAAAAAATTAACCCTAACATAATTTGTTGATCCAATTAAAATTTTTTTTATTTTGATAAATATAATTTATAAATTTTCCAAAAAATTAAATTTAATAAAGGTTCTACATTGAAAAGCAGCAAAACCACATTTGTCAAAATATTTCTTTTCTATGTGTATTAGTGGATTTTTTATCTATTGACTATAAAATATATTGAATGAATGTAAAAAAAAATTGATTTGATATATAATATATATTCTCATAATTTAGTTAATACTATTCATAACATCTAATTTAATGTCTATGTTATGGCTTATTATATTATATAGTAGCATTTTAATAACATATTATTTTTTGGTAAAACTCGATCATGTGTGTAACACAAGGCATAAAATAAAATCATTGTTCCATTTGATGCAAGATAAACTAGTATAGTGTGAATAGAAAGATAAAGGTAATATAAAATTTATTTAAAATATAAAAAATAAAATAAATCCATGAGAGGTTATATGCTTTCAGAAAAATGTAATCTTTTAGAATTTTTTGGGGTGTTACATTCACCCCAACATAAAAAATTGAGTCCATACAATTTTAAATCTATATTGGTAATAATTTTTTTTGATATTTCCTAAGTTTAAATCCAACATCCCAATAGGGGTTCATAAAAAATCCTCTATAAAAGAGTTAATGGGATGTACTAGGCCACGTGGGCTAACATATAGCTAGGTTTCTTATAAGAGAACATTATTGGAAAGTAGAGATATATACTTGGAGGAAAAGATTAAATATTTATAGTTGTGGCATGGGTCATCAATCATAACAAATTTAATGATCAATGGAATATTTATGTCCTAGGAGCCATAAATCTATGATGACTTAAAAGACAATCGGTTCAATAGAAATTAATGTATTAAGATAACATTTAATTTATGGATCATTTTTAATAATGTTAAGTAATTATTTTACTATCTAAGATAATAATGAAATATATTTACATGACACAATTCCATTTTATAAACACAATTTTAATCCTTTTTTTCTTCTTTATTAAAATTTTAATTCAACCATTACTCCACAAAATTGATATCCTAAAATGAACATTGATGTCTAAATGAATAAAATACACATTTAATGGACTGTAAGGCCCATAATATAGTGAAATGTATTTCTATTTGTCTCTAACTATTCCTAAAACCCAATATAATTAATACATTAATCTGTAAAGATAAAAATTCACATCATAGGTTCATCATTGAGATTTATTGAACAATTTTTTTAACTAAACGAAATTACATATTAACCAAGACATTGTGTAGGTTAGGGGTCGATGATAAATGCTTATTATCATTTAATCATTAGATCAAGTCTCATAGCCTTTTAAGACATTATGGGTTATCATCCACCATACATGTTTTACTTTTCTAAAACAACATTGATTTAATTTCCCAAAAAAATATGATTATTTTTTTTGAAATTTAGTTAATAAATGACATTTTAACTAAGGTTTTCAATGAAACACCAATACAAAAATACATCATCCATTTATATCGACGTATCTCATTATTTGGTCAAGATTTTATCCTTTTTAAGAGGTAATTTACTCGAGTAATACCCTTGTTACCCATATTTAATACAACAATATTAAATGGATCCTTTAGAAGAGCATCATTTCATTACATCATACTCATCATTTTTCCTTATCAATTCCTGGATTTATGTCCTTCTTTCCCACACATAATGAATTTTTCAATGCCATTGAGATAATTTCATGGGTGCCTCCTTCAAAATTTATTATATGATGGAAATCAATCCTTATTTTTCATATGGTGTACACAACTCAAACTATTAGAAACCACCATACTTATCTTCTTTGGTGAGTTCAACCATTTGTTAAGGTATATGTTGTTAGTGATATTTTAGGAAAAATGATTAGGAATAAACACAAAATATTTCACTCCTATCAATATTTCATTTGTTTTCTCATTACCACCACCTTTTCCTTCATGTTAAATATTAACATGATTACTTTATGTTCAATCCATTGGCTAATACAAAAAACCATAGCGTGAGTAAAACATATAATTATGGAAAACTATATAACCATTTTTAGGGTGTGTAAATCCTATCTCATTTTTTTATCTAAGACTCCTCAAGTTTTACCAATATTATTAATTGTAATTATCTATTAAAATCACTCATAATTGTTTATAATGAAAATATCAATTATCCTAAGAATATCGTCCAGGAGTATCACACGAGGTGCATATTAAAGTCCTTTTTCATGTACCAGGTTTCGCACGAGTTATGCCTGACATGTTTTTTGGAGTTTTTACCCCTATGAACATATTTTCAAGAACCAATTCGACTTTAATTATACAGATAATTATTTATTTCATGGAAGATCCACATAATCTCTACGTTTCCAAAATTCTAAGATGTTATTTTATACTTATCCTCAAACATTGCCTCAGGGTAATGTTCTCTAATCTATGTTTTCCTAAGTATAGTTTACACGGATAACACTAAACCATATATGAAACCAACTATTATGATCCATCCCCAGAAAACCCAAAGTCAGTGTCCACTACTATTACAAGTAAATCACATCCCAAAGGACTGAACATTTGAGTATTCATTGTATACTAGATACATATATGAATCAAAATTGTAACATAATTTTTTAGGATGAATCCATTCCATCTAGTGTATCCTTTAGTATATTACTTAGCACACTTCAGGGAATCTTGGGGGAACTGAAACATAAAAAGGGTGACCTCAAATACCCATTAATGGTGAGTATAGAAGAATTAATAATGAATCAATGAGATTAATAGTTATGTAAAGGTATATAAATGAACACCCATGACATATAATCAATAGGTTGATAAGTAAGTGCATAAATATTATGGCATAGTAAATAACTAAAATCACATGAAATTTAAATAAGTAGAAATGGAAAAATCGAAATGGAAAGGTAAGAAACTGTAAACACATGATATTTAATCAATAAATTGAGAATGAAATGCATCCATAGACTTTATCATAATGAAAATATCATAGATCATAAATACTAAATATTAATTAAGGAAATGATTATTTATCTGGCTTCACATTTCCTGGGAACATGATAACTTTACCATTAAGAAATTTCAAAATACTCTTTATCATACAAATATCATGAATTTTCCAAATAAAATTTAAATCTATGGGAGAAACCCATCTATTATTCTTTGTAAAAAATTAAAGGGGGTTTCACCAACTAATTTCATCTCATGAGACTAATGATGCATCCAAGGGATTAATTTAAATGGTTCTAAACCTGAGACTTTCATGTCCAAATCATTTATCAAATATCAAATAATTTATTTAATTCAGAAATAATGTTCCTTATAAAATATCTGTATTTATTAAAAGAGATGGATTTATCAATATTTCCCAAGTAAATCAAATAAAATTCAAAGTAAAAACCATATGTAAAAATTCTATATTGTTTAGTCAATGAATATATCCATAATAAATGGTATAGATAATTAGGGTAAATTAAATGTTGAATGATCATTAAAAATTGAATATTACAAGGGGTAGGAAAACGAATCAAGGAAGTGAATTTCAATACTATCATTTTTCCAATCTATAAAAAACTATCCATAAAATGAATAAGGATTGTATCAATAAAACATATCCCATATAAATTAAAAAGAAAGGGTTAATGTAATTTATGAGTATAAATACTATACAAAGATTTTTAACATGTTCTTGAAGAAAATATCCTTTTAATTTTAAAATATAGTTTGAAAATAAGTTTCATTAAAAATCACATTTAAAAAAAATTTATTTAAAAATTTACCTTTTAAACATTCAATGTAATCATTAATTAAATGAATTTGGGTAAATTCATACATACCATAAAATTTAAAGAGAACTTTCCTTTTGAATGGTAAAAAAGTTAGAAAATATAATTATTTATAAAACAAAAAGAAGATTCATTTGAAAAAATTTGTTAAAGGTCAAAAGGTTACAATTTAATTTAATTAATTATTTTGGAATGTTTTAAAAAATTATAAAATGTTTTTTAAAACATGGTTTTTTGAATAAAAATTGTTCTCCTACTAAAGGGAAGAATGATGTTGGGTTTTCTTAAAAACATTTTGTAAAACATTATTAGTAAAAATGAGTTTAAAATGAAACTATTAATTGAAAAAGTTCATAAATAAATATAGGGAAAGTAAATGAAAATGTTTTATTAAAACATTTATCAAATAATTTCCTTTAATTTACATTCAATGAAAAACAATCTTGAATAGAATGAGATTGCGAAATAAACCCGTATAATTATCACAACGTCAAAGATAGAATCAAGCAATAAAGTTATTATGTGTAGAAACTATAAATACAAAAAAATTAATTGATAATAAGTCAATACATATTCAACATAATTATACACATAGTTATATAATATTAAAGAGAATGAGGAAGTACTATAATCCAAAAAAAGGAATTGAGTTACGATATTTCTTTACCACTTGGTAATTTTACGATGAAATACCCCCAGATTCAATAATTAAAATAGAAAATAATTGTATGATGAATTATAAATTATTCCTTATATTACATGTAAAAGTTTCATTCTGTACAAAAAATATAATATATTAGGTGAATGACAGTAAATTATTTCTCAAAGAATGGAAATTGAGATAAAGTCCCTTACCAATTGGTAAATTTTTAATCCTATTCCCCATGAAATAAATAAAATAGATTGAAACCTTAAATACCATAATGATTAATTTATTCATGATATTAAATACAATATTTTCATTATATACCCCAAAAAATGAAATAATTGGTGAAAATAGCGTATGCCACAGGGAAAGAAGAAATGAGATAAAAATCCCTTACCTTGTCTTTCTATTAAGGTGAACACCATTGAAATTCTATTATAAAATCTTTAATCATGTAAATTAGATTATAAAATAACCATAATAATATTTATAATATCATATATGATCTTTTTATAATATTGTATTTCCCATTTTTTAATAATCCTTCATTATTTTCACGATTTTAGGTGTTAATTGCCTAGTTTTTTTGAATATATTTTGACTTGTTACATGTTGTTCTTATTATGTAGATCATGATTTAATAATATATATAATGTAAAACATGATATAATTAACATATATATTCATTATATATTTATTATTTACAATCCGTAATATTTGAAGAAAAGAAATGAAATGCATCGTTCATGGAGACGGTAGGATGTACGTACGCTTGAATGCAATTTTTATTTATTTGGCATATTAAAAATAATAAAATGAAAAATAATTCTATATTATAACTAAATTATCATATTTATGTCATATAAGTCACAAATATTTATTTAAATAATCATTTATACATTCCATGCATAGCGTGAATGAATCTCATTGCTTTGAGGATGCGGTAGTCCACACATCCACAAACGATTTTATCGTATTACCACAAAATGAAAATCATAAAGGTTTGTGTTATATAAAATTTAAATAATCCTAAAGACAATATAAATATCATAAATATCATATATAAATATAATTTACATCATAATTACCACCATGATAGGTGCTAAAGGAAAAATAAACAAGCATCATTTCGCAAGACGGTAGTTCCTCGTACATGCGACTAGTAAGTTCATTACCCATTAGATGAAAGTGTGTGTAGGTGTAGGTATAAATGTTAGTATAACATCATTTAATTATACTTTTTATAATTATTTTATTATATAATTACGTAATAATTAGAAATTATGTGGTGGAGAAACAAATAAAAATAACGTGATTAAAGAACATTACATTTTATTTGGGTGACACCATTTGGTTTATACCAAAAACCTTAGCTGGTGGGATTTGTTCCCAAGGTTTGGATTTTAGATTTTTATTAGGTATTTTAGAAGCATATTTGAGCATATTATGGGTGATCCAAATGGCTTTATAGGTGGGAATACGTTGTAGGAGTGAGGCCTTTTTTTAATAGAAGAGGAGTTTTATTCTTGTAAATTTTTATAAAGGGAATTTCACCCTCATTTTTACCACTTAAAGTTTCTCCAATAAAACAAATTATATAAAATTGATGATACGATATAAATAAGAAAATTTAATGGATTTTGGATAAGTATACAGGTCATTTTGTCCCATAAGTTTATGATTTTGACCCTTGTTAAGGTAATTTATCTCTTCATCGCTTTAATTAATTTTAATTACATTCACAAATATTTTAGATTAAAAAATAATTTGAAATAATTAGAAGTTATAAAATATTCTGATTCCAAATATTGAATAATTTTTTTCAAATTCCAATCACATAAGTGGAATAAATTAATTTAAAATTAATCCCGTAGATAGGATGACAATGTGAGGTTTTAAAGTAAACACATTCAAAAGTTTACTAAGTTTTTATTTCAAATTTCAAAGTGAAATTGATTATAATAAACTAAATTGGATTAATTTATATATTATTGATACAATTTGAAATTGAAACCAATTTAAAATATAATTTTAACCTTATAAATAATTTGATGAATAATCATTTTCCAATTAAAATTCAATATTTTCACTATTTATCGAGAAATTAAACTTCTCCGAAAAATTTGCAAGTAACCGTAACCTAATTTTTATTTTAATATTTAATAAATTAACTTTATTCTGATAAATAATATTTATAAAAGTTCCAAAAATTGGTTTTAAAATAGGTTCCACAATAAAAGGCATTAAAACTACCAATATTAAAATATTACTTTTATATGTATAATATTCGGTTTGTTTTTATCTTATGACTATAAAATATATCAAAGGAATGTCCAAACACTTTGTGGAACACCTATACTTTGGGGATAGTTGATTCCTTGTGAACCACTTCTCTTTCACGGACCACCTCTGCTTTGCGACCCCTTTTTCATTTCAAGCTACTGATCCTCGTAAAACCTTTATGTGAACAAATTTTTATGTTTATCCTTCTTAGAATTAAATTCTTAGAAAACTCTTATCCTTGACGGAATCATTCCTCACGAATCTCTTCTCCTTCATGGAATCTTACCTCGTGAACTAATTTGGAATCACCAAAATTATTTCAGATATTATCTATAAATTTAAATTCGCTCTCTAATAATATTATTAGGGGTATTTATATAATAAAATATATCCCCAGAACATCTTAATCATAAATATTCAAAGCATAAATGTGGTATATCCTATATCGAGAACTCATTATACAGTTTACATAATGTATTTATACTTTGTGGCGGTCGATGTCATTTTCAAAAAAATACCCATTGTGGAAGCCATAAATCACTTCCTCTATTTAAAATTGATGAGATTTTTATGAAGGGTGAGCCTCCAATGAATGATTAGACTCCCGAAAAATGATTTTACTATGCGGTTCATATTTCTCACTTTAAAGTTAAAAATATATAGAGACCTTAAGTCATGCTTAATTCACCACAATCATCTAAACACTTATTGCCTCCTTTAGGGTTCTTCCTATTGAGTTTTTGATCTGTATAGCACAAATACTCTACTATGTGGTCCGAAAACTCTATGCTTTGCAGTCTACCAATTACAGTATATGAACTTTTTTATGTAAAACCAACCTTTTCCATTAATCAAATTCCTATTTTGAGACTTAAAATTTTGGAAAAAATAGGGAAATTACACCACTTTAAAGAAATCTTCTTAGGAAACACCAACCACGCTAAAACATAGTAATTTAGAATATTCAATAAAAAATCATCCAAAAAAACTAAAAATATTTCTTGAGGGATTTTTATCAATAGTCTCCGCCTTGGGGTTTATTGAAAACTCTTAACAATTTGATACATCATTCAAGATTCTCCTATTTCGGACTAAAATTTACTTCTTTTGTATCCAATTGAGACTAGATATTTCCTCAAAACTCACTCAATGCCCACATTATCTATACTTGGTGTGAGAAACAAGAGTATTATGATAATTTCATCAATTAATCACTTCATTCCAAAAAAACTCTACTACTTTCATCATGAACACCATCTATCATGATATATAACATTTGATCAATCACCAATATCATTTTTAGATTTGAAACTCCTCCTTCTTCCATGACACTATAAGATTCTCTGCCTATCAAAATTAATATATTTTCTCCCCCTTTTATATTCACAACCTCGCCCCCTTTTTCATTGAACTTGAATTTCACTCCTTTGTGGTCTTCCACTGGGTAAAGAACATAGATGAATAAATTATTTAAAGAAAGATCATACCTTAGAGAGAGGGGACCCATATACACATTTTTCCTTAAGTGTAATGTCAAATAAACACCAATAGGTTGTTTCCATTCAAAGGCTTTTTTGGGAAAGGCCTTTTTCAGAATGTTCATAGCCTATAGTTTTATAGGCATGTACTCTAAATTCACAAGCCCTTGCTTCGACTTCTCCTTGATAAGATCAAACATGATTTTAATTTCCATTATACTTGAGTTATGGTCTAGATTTTTTATAATATTTGTAGCTCTCAAATTTTTACAATGGACTCATATTGGATACTTCACTAGAACACCCATATCATTAGCTTCAACTTTATCCAAAATATTTGCATGCAAGCTTGAGTGGCCACAATATATTTATCTTCTACAATGATCAATGAAATATATTATTTTTCATTATTATCCAAAAAATATATAATCCATGAATATAGAATGCACCACTAGAAATTTGTTTTAAATCAGCTTATAATTTGTCCTAATTTGCATCTTTATATCCCAATAACTCATAATGATATTTTTAATTGTACACTGAACCAAAATCCACCATGCCCTTGATATACCAAATAATTATTTTCAAGACAATAATATTTATTTCCTTGTGATTTATTTGATATATTTATTTATTTAATGTGGAAAAAAATATCATGTCTTTTCACGATCATGTACAAAAGGCTTCCAATGATTTTCCTGTGTTCTGTGATATTAATCACATTTCCTTCATTATCACTTGGCAGTTTTATTTGGGTATCCAGAAACGTTTTCATATCCTTTTAATTATACATTCCAAATCCTTCTAAATCCATAGTGTCGTATTTATATTGATAAATTAATATTACATTAATTCACTTTGTTTTCTATAAATCATTAAAAAATGTCATTTCACCATTCTTTGACCTTTAAAATTCACTTTTCATAAATATATTGAACAATTTTCATTGTTCTTGTTCTGATTGATTGAATATTATGTCATAAACATAATCCAACATCAGCATGCTTTAATTTATATTGTTTTTGACATAGTGATTGTAATCAACCCCAATATGCTGAAAGACATGGTTCATCAAAAAGTGACCTAGCCTTGAATACCATTATCTTGGTGCTTTATTCAACTTTTATAGTTATTTCTTCAGTAAAAAACACTGTTATCGTCTTCATGATTGAGAAATACATCAGTCTTCCCAAATAAAACTATTCTTCTAGAACCCCATTCAAAAATAATGAATTGACGTCCACCTTGAATACTTTGATCCATATTTTCATTGCTATGAAAAATAATAATCAGATTATCTCTACCCATGAAATATGATAAAATGTTTCATCAACATAAATACATTATATCTAGTAGAACCCTTTACACAAGTGTCATTAATTTTTTCTTATGACTATGATGTCGTTATTCAACTTCTTTTGAAATGCCAATTTGGTCCCAATGGAATTATTATCTCTTGGTCTCAAAACAATATCCCATGTATGATTATTATCAGTTTGATCAATCTCTTAATTCATCGCCTAGAACTAGTTCACATCTTTAGCTACTTCATTAAAACATTTAGTCTCTATCTAATATATGAAGGATGCCTTATATAATGACATCATTCTTCATGTTTGAACCATTAAAACCTGATCACTAATGATGTTTTTTCTATCAGATTCATATCGACTCATTGGTTTTTATGGAGACATGGATTTGAATTCTTCTTGGTCATCATTAGTATCTTCTTCTGAATCGGAATTTTTAAATCCAACACCCCCAAAGGTTCTTACCTCCTCATCACTTTCATCAGGGAATTTTTTACTTTGTTGTTGTAGTTTCTGTTCATTCAATATTATAGTGACATCACTGCTTTAAATTACATTTTAAATCCTCTTGTCGAAACAATTATATGCTTTTCTATTTCATGAATATCTTTTAAATATTCTGTCATCTACATGAGACTCAAATTTTATGTGTTTATCATTATTGTGAATAAAACACTTACTTATAAATATTCAAAAGTATTTCATTTCTATTCATTCCATAGAATATATCATACAGAGTCATTTATTCTTTTAGAAACAATAGTGCCATGTTATATATTTAGATCAATGTCAATACTGCCTCATTCTAGAATTTCTATGGTAGGTCCTTTTCAATAAGCATTTTTCTAGACATGTTGTTGATGATCCAATTTAACATCTCAAATACTTGATTTTAAGTAGTTATTAATACTAAAACATGATGCCTTATCCAATGTTTCCCAAGATAATATTAATCTTTAATATTTGTGAATTCCATACCATTATCTGTAAAAACCTCAGAATCTTCTATCCAAGCATCAGTTCAGAATCCCTCTGATACTATTTTAAAAAACTAATCACATAGAAATTGAGAGAAATGAAAAATTCCCGCACCATAATTCTAAAATCACCCATGAAAAGAACATAATACCTCTTCCTATCAATGGATCTTGGTGAGATAGGTCCGCATACGTATAAACCAATTAAATCACTCTAGATGATTTGTTCTCTTTTTCCTTATATATATTTATGATGATCTTCCCTTATTGATAAGAATCACATGTATGAGTAAGATCATGTAAAAGTTGAGAGATATGTCGAGAAACATCACATTTGAATAGATATTATGAAAATGGTTGGCATATCTGACCATTTTGATTATACAACTACATGTTTTCTTCCTCTATGGATAAAAATCATGCATCTTCTTATCCACACACAAGGTACATATTCTCCTTTATTCATTTTAACTATTTAAAAAATATACCATATATTCATTTGATGAAACACATATTTATAGTAATTAATATAGATTGACCTATGTCACATATATTACTGACACTAAATAAGTTGTGACGAAGATATTCAACAACAAATACATTAACACGTCTCATTTCGTTGACCCCATATTCGGATTTTTTGGATCCAATAATCTTCAGGTATTTATCTTTCCCAAATTTTATAACACCTTCCATTTCCATTTTTATTATTTTAATATGTTTTTTATTATCAGTCATATGACATGTGAATCCACTATTATTGATCCATACAGTAGAACAATCTAATAAATTAAGGGAAATATCTATAACCACTTCGTGCTATGAACATTTATTTTTAATAAATGTTTTCAACTCTTTCCTGATATAAATTTATAATATTGATATTAATTATATTATGATGAACTAGAATCATCTTTCAAAGAAATGTTTTTGTCCTTTTCATATCATTTATGATACATAGAGATTATTCTTTTGAAAACATTAATTATTCTTCAACACATGTGTCTGTAATGTTGATGAGAAGTATCACTAAATGTGTATTAATCCTACACACTTGAACCACTATTAATAAAATGATGTCCTCAATTATTGAGATATGTATGGCTACTTCTATTCATCGTTTTCCCTTAATTAACTCTTTTTTATATAAGAGACATTTTGTGAGTGTCTTGTATTTCCAAAACAATAACATCTAATGAGGGTTAATTCCAAGGTTTCACTACTAAACAACTAGTTTTTTCTTGTATTATATGTGTATTATGGTTTTTATTCATAAAAAAATTAATCTCTAATCTTGGAGTGGGTTCTTGGGGTCTAACATCAACCATTACTGTTTTCTGTTTTCAATCAATCAATATATTGTCCTTATTATTTGAAATTTATTGTTTCTTTTATTCTATTGGACTCATATGTTTCTCTTATATCTTTTCTATCATCTAAATGATATTATTTCTCAATTTCAAACTAGGAGTCAAGTGTTTCTATTTATCCTTAACTTTTTATCACAACTGATGACTTCCTCTTCATGTTATTCAATACACTGATTTGATCTCTCACTGTATTATTCAAACCATTGATCACATTTTTCAGATACTAAAGTATAAAATTATACTCACCTATTATTTATATGTTCTCAATAATTAATTAAATAATATTTTAAATTTATTCCACCAGCTCATAATTCTCTACTTCCTGCTATTTCATATAATGTTGGGCCTCAAGAACCACTCTATTGGATTTTTTTTTTCATTTTTTCTCTCCAAACATGTATCTACTCAAGAGAGGGTTCAAATTAATCATATATATCAACTATTAAATAGATTTATCCTTCATAATTGTCTCTTTCTTACCTTTTTTAAGATCTACCAATAACTAGCAATATATAATTTTCTCTATGATATTTCTAGTTATCTATCTCTTCAACCTCAGTTTCTTGTGAACTTCCATCTTCTTGTTAAAATAGATTCTTCTTTCTGAATAAATTACTTTTATGGTTTATCATAACTTTAACATTGGTTGAGGACTTATTTATGGGAATTTCAACTTCATCCACTTCTTCTTCTTCAAACTTCTTGGGGAACCATACTGTAAGATGTCCAACATTTCCACATCGAAATCATGCCACTGGATGTTCCCATTTGAACTTTTTTTTTCATATATGTAGATTTCAAGAAAGGAATTAAATCACCCCATCCTTATCTTCTTATTCCTATTAATAGTCATGGTTATAATTTTCATGGAATTTAATTCCACATATATAGACTTTAATTTTTCCAGTGACTGATTATCATTATTTCTTATCTTGTATGAAACTAGTCTACTATGAAAAAAAATCTAATATCAGATACTTCGGATCTGTATCTCCCAATATATAAACATTAGGATTTAACTAAGGTGTAAATATTATCATTATGTTCATGATAATATTTACATCTTCAATAATATATTTTGAGACCATGCATTTATTCCACAACAACTTTCACCTAATCAAATAATGCCTCAACAGAATCGTTTTGGTATATTATGAGATTCTCATACTTATTCCATAGAACCTATAATTTTTTTTCTAACATTTTATTTGTCATCATAAATATTTATTAACTTTTACCACATATAATGTGATAAATTACATGGAATCACCTTCTTATAGATTACATCATATGGGCATACCCCGAAATCATTGATTCCTTTATTAACATAATTCAATACCCTTTGGTCTGATTCTCATAAAGAAACACTGTCTGTACATGATAAAATTCCATGAATCACTATAATAAAGAAATCCATTCTTAATGATCAGAAGTAGTTATGAATCTGATTCTTCCTTAATTGAGATTTATTTCTATTGGATACTAGAATGGCTTTGTGATTGACAGCCTTTATTGAAACCCTTGATAGAGAAACACTAATAATAACCTTTTCCTTTGATGCAAATTGTTAGTCTAACTTGGTTAGATTCCCTAAGGTGTTTGGGGTGGGGGTGGGGGGGGGGTAAATTAGGGAATGTCACATTTAAAAAAATGTCCCTTTGGATATTGTTTCATTATTAAACAAAACATTCTTCACTCCCTTTCCCATAAAAATGTATGAATAGAAATGAAAGCACCCATGAGACAAATCAATTTTAATTGGTTCACCATAAATATGATAAATTTAAGGTGTATACAATACTAATGTGCTGATATACCAAGTCCACTAAGGAACATGTGCAAATTAAGGTTCAAAAATTGATCACTACTACGCCCAGGATCACTACACTTACATTGTTTGAAGTGGTCTCATTGTTACTCCTAATTTATAACCAATCACAATTTGAAGGATCACTCCTATATCAACTGAATTTTTATCAATGATCCTATAAAATAATATCCTACTGATCAGAATAACCATATTATTGTTTCAAACATAAATGAGTGTGCCATGAACTCTTTTTTTCAACTAGTACATTAAATACACTTTTTTCAGACCATTAGTTTATGGAAATATCTTTTATGAACTGTTTTAGTCCCTTTGTAAATATACTTGAACCCTTTATGAACTATATTGTATCCTCCATGAACCGCCTTGCACTATGTGACATGAGTTCTTTTTAGAAAACATTTTCTTCAAGGACCACCTCTACTTCATCAGTGGATACTTCTTTGAGAACCATTACTCCTTCATAGACCAACTTTAATTAAAGACCCTATTTTTCTTGAAGGCTAATAAACCTCAAAAACCCCTCTGTGAACTATTTTTGTGAACTATATATTTTATGTAATTTACTTCTCTAAAAATTATTATCCTTCCTGGAATTCCTACCCTACGAACCTCTTTTCCCTCAAGGAATCTCCCCTCATGAACTACTTCTGAATTTTTCGTAATTATTCCAATGATAATTTATCCAATGAAATTATCTATTTTTAATGATATTATTAGTGGTAATTATATAATAAAATATATATTTAAAACCCAATAAAAATAACAATAAATAAATTTGAAGAAGTACAATCTTCAACGAGAACTATCTATGCGGTTCACATTGCGCCTATATCATTTGTGGTGGCCGATGTTGTCAGAGAACAAAAGCCTTTTGTGAATGCTTTAAACCACTAACTCTATATAAAAAAACTACAAGAATACCATGAACTAAAAGCAAATTTTGAATTATTATTCTCTTGAGAATTTATTTTGTTGTGTGATTAGAGTAACACACTTTTTGGTTCACATAACATAATTCCCTTTGCAACATGATTAATTCACCACCACTGTTTGCAAAATAGAGGCTTCCATGATTGCGTCGAATACCACCTTTATGGCCTATATAGTGAAGTTGTGGTACTATTCGATCTATGACCTCTATGAATCATGGGCTTTGAACTGTGGTTTATGAACTCTTTTTAGGAAAACCATCATTTTCAATAAATCAGATTCCGATTTTGGGGCCAAATATTTTTGTAAACACTAGGAAATTTTTCCACCTTAAAAATATCTTCTTTGAAAATGTTAACCATAATGAAACATGGTCATATTGATTTTTAAACAAACATAATCACCCCAAAAATAATGAGATGATGCATTAATAGATTTTTTCCCTACAAAAAAAGTGTTAGTACTACTTATACCATTAATTAATATTTTTATGATGATTTAAAATATTCTTAGATGTTGAATGAAAATAAAAAAAGATATTAAAAATATAAATGAAAATATAAAAAATACTGTTCATGGAATAAATAACAATTAAAATAATATGTTTTTATATTGGATGAAAAATAACAAATCTATTGTCTATAATAGAAAATTACCTCAAATTTATAAAATTTATTTTTGGAAATGTATAAATGGAAGTGTGTCTATTGTTGTTCATTTATATTAATCAATAAAGGAGAAATTTTATTATTAATGTTCATTAAGACTTGCCTAGTTTTTATGATACACTATCATTCATATTTATAAATTTTTATCCTCTAGGGTACCATATAATATTTTTATCATCTATTTGGTTACATGGTATATGTTTTACTAATTCTATCAGACTAAAAGTTATGTCACTATAAAATCTATCAAGTAATAGATTTTTATGTAAAATATAATAGAATTTTCCAGAACTATTTATGGTATATATAAATTGGTTTCTCTAAGAATATAACTAATGGCCCATTAAATTTATTTCTTATATTAAATGTGATGCATTCACTATGACATGGGGAGATAATTCTAAAGGAAAAGTGAAATGATATTGAGAATTTAATATTTTTAACTCTATATTTATTTCTAATGTTGTATATATTGAAATTTTACAACATAATATGATAGTATTATCTTATTTATATTATTATAGTATGAATTATAAATTTTGAAATGGTAAATGTTTTGATTTTAATAATGTATTTTTATTAACTTATGGTCACCACAATGACAATATTTTATCATTATACTTTACTAAACTAAATTTTAAATATGAAAAAAATTTAAATAATATTAATAATGATAGTTTAATTTGACATAAATATATTATACATGTGAATTTCATAATGCTAGATTAGCTATCTGAGAATGAAAGTGTTCTATATTTACCAAGTTTTATGAAAGATAAGTTTCACCATTTATTTTGGTTGTGTGGTGTATATAAATACCATGAATGTGTTGTATAATTCTGAAACATGAATTTTTTGGGATTTAAATATAAATTTTATGATCTATATTTCATATGGTCTACATTTTCAAAGTTATAAATGCGGTAAGGGGTTGTTGCCCCAATTTTCCTTCTTTGGGATGTTTGTTATGATATACACCTATCTTATTTTATGAGGTGTATATAATACCAATTTCAAATGTTATATCAAGAATCTAAATATTTTCTTGATATTATATGTTTCATTTAATGGTATTATTTCATGGGGATTATTAATAAATGTTACAAAAGTGGTAATATTATTTTGTTAGAATGTCGTCGTTTATCAGGATTGGGTATGATTAAGTCTCTAATGTGGATATATTATAATTCTCATGAATTATCTTATAATACGGTAATTAATTAAATTTTCAAGTAATTAACTATTTCTAAAGTCATTTTTATTTAAATTTTCTGATTTTTTTAATTATAATCTTAGTTTATTTCTCTCCTCGATCAGAAATCTATTTTCTTCAAAAACAATGTTTTTTTAAAATGATTTAAAAATTATTTTTAAATAATAAAGAATGTTTTCTTAAAGAAATGATTTAAATATTTTTTAAAAGACTAATTTATAATAATTCAATATTATATTCAATGAAATGTATTTTCAATATGATTTATATTTAAAAAAGTAATTTTCAAAATGAAAAAAGTATTTTTCCTGAAAATGTTTTTAATGATCTATTACTATTTTTCCATTTATCAATATAAAAACCTATTTTAGTTTGTTATTATCTAGTGTTGATATTTTTTAATGATACCATCCTTTTTATTTCTATGTATGGATTTATAATGTTTCAATGAGATTGTTATATAACACATTCAATTCCATAGGATAACATTGATTTAAAGAGATTGTTATGGAAACCGTTTATTTTCCATGTGTAAATCATTTTTTCAAAATAGATTGTTGTGGAACCCATTTCATTTCCATTGGACAATAATTTTTCAAATATATTGAAATGAAACCCATTTTTTTCATGTTTTGAACATGTTATAAAATAATAATGATTATTTATATGAGTTTTATTATGAAATCTATTTGTAAAAGAATCATGTTGTTGTTCTTGGACATTAAATGAAACATATGGGATTGATAATGATTATACAAAGGATTGAGCCCCATTATAGTTTTTGGGTGTTCCTGATACATCCTATAATAATGGTTTAACACCATTATATCTCATAGGTGATCCCGATATAGATTATACAAAGGGGTGAATCCCATTATAGCTCTTGAAAAATGGGTGAACCTGGTATTTCTTGTATAAAGTGTGAGACCGATTATATCACTCCAATGAATTGGGTATTGATTATGATATCCATATAATTATATTTTATTTTTTGTAGGTCTATTCCGATTGTAAAGGTTCTGTAAGTGTTTTATGAGATGATGTTCCAAGATACCAATATGTTTTATCTATGCTTGCTATGGGTTTATAATGATTCATCTGATATATATTGATATCACTTGGATCATGATTATTGTTTCTTGTGACTATATCATTTTTAATGCCTAATTACTTGTTTTCATGTTTAATGATCCTAATATCTAGGGGAATTAATATTCTTATGTTATATTCTTTCACTTTGACTATGTCATCATAAATATATTCTATTCTTATTCTCACTGATGACATTTATTTTTTAATACAAACATTTTCAATTATTAATAATTTCAGGTCACCCATATTATATTTAATTTTATCTATGATATAAATAATTTTGTTGAACAAGTAAAGTATAGAAAAAATTTTATATGGATGAAAATGATATCTTAATGAGAAATAGAAAAGCTGGAGTAAGTGAGGGAAATTATTATTTGATGTCATGTTAATTGTTTATGTAGGATTTGTTCCTAATTATCTAAAATAGTAATCCTAAAAGGTCATCAAGGATGCAAGTGATCTAATTTTTAATTTTTTAGGTTATAAGGTTTGGATAGAAAACATTGGGTCATAGTTATCGACATCAATGATATAAATGTAAATTTAATTATTTTAGCACCAAATCCTAGAGTTTGGGTTCTTGGATTTTATAATTAGTATAGTTAGAATAGTTTTGGGTGAGGTTTTAAGAGAGTTAAAGAGAATAAATGGTTTATGAGTGGAAAATAATCACATTGGGGACTTGAATATTCTCTTGAAATACCACTTAGAGATAGAGAAAATAGGGAACATTAGTACAACCAATTTCTTAAAAAAAATAGAATATTATTCTAGGAGATATTAAATTTTCATTAATTCAATGGAAATTTCAAGGGAAAATTTATCTTTAAGTGGTTGAATGATAGATCATTTTTATATGTGAATAATAAGAACATTTCCTTGGAATCTAATGTTAGGTTAGGGGTAAATATGAAATAACATGAGAGTTATGTTATGGAATGATAGTGTGGCATCTCAGATTTAATTTCAAACCTAAAACAGTAAGTTAAAAAGATTAAATTTTCATGTAAATTTAGTAAAATTCGAGCCACATTAGATTATCCATTTTCACTCATATTTTCTATAATTAGATTTTTTACCATGGTGATTATTTTTTTTAATAAAAATATAATATACATCACCCTACCTAATTTTAATGTGATGGATCCAAATTATGATTCCATTTAGTATAATTAATTTTTTAAATTTTATAAAAATTAATTTTAAATTAAATCCAAATATATATATATATAAGTTTTGTTTTGAAAATTTAACTTTTCTACAAGAATATTTTTTTATTTATTTCCAATAAATTACTAGTAAAATCACTGTTAATATAATTGTTTATATGTTGAAAAATAATATTGAATTTATAGAAAATATATCAATTTAATTAGTTAAAATCAATAATCATCTATAAAAAAATTCGTTATAATGTTAATGTTTCAAAGTTGTAATTAATATAAACTTTGGTAACTTATTTTTATGTTAAATAACGGGAATGATATTATTACCAAATTTTGATATTATAATTAAAAATATAAAACCCAATTTTACTAGAATAAATTTCTATATGTGATAAATTAATTTTATTATTTTTGGGTGTAATATATAGAAAATATTATTTTAGAAAAAATATTTTTTTAATCATAAAATAAATTTAGTCTTAGTACATTCCTAGTAATAACTGTTGGATGATGGAAAATATATTTTCTTGTATATTATCTATAAATATTTTTAAAATAATTTATATTATAGATTAATTAAAAATACACTACTCTTAAATTTTTCTTATAATATATAACTTTATATTAAATAAAATTCACCAAATACAATTAAAAGTTGTCATTTTTATTATAATGATATAATTTTGTTCATCCATTGATATTAATGACTTTTAATGAATTTTATAAATACATAATATCATGAATTAATAATAATATTATGTAATACATAAAAATAAATTTATAAATATATATTGTAATTAAATATTATATTTTTATTTAATTGTTTATAATTTGTTTCATATATGATTTTACATACTTTATTTCTAGCACAAAACATTAGTATACCTATCAAATACAAGAATATAAAATTACAATATTTTCATTGACTATATTTCCCTCTATAATGCCTATATTTTCCCCATTATATCATATGAATTCATTCTATTACAAATTATTCGATAATACTTCTCCTTATGTAAATTGAAATTTTATATTTAAAAACATTATTTCTCTTTTAATGATGTTATTTATCTTTTTTGGTTTAGTTCTAGTAATGGTGATTCTCAAGGGTGTTATCATGTTTTAATGAAATTATTTCTTTATATTTATTTTCCCATTTTATTTATTCACTTTTATGGACATAATTATCCATTACATGAAACATTACATTGTATGTAATACATGTATTCTTATAAATTAGTTGTAATATTTTATTATAAATGAAAAAAGTGTTCTTAGATTTATTCCTCTCTAGTATGAAATATTTTCTACAAAAGGTAAAATACTTTTATAGAAAAAAAATCATATTTGTGAATGATATTAAAAAATATTAATGAAATATAATAATTCCTAAATCTTATAGTGCCACATTTACCCCATCCTAAATAAATTAAAAACTCAAAATTATTAATACTACCCACCAAAGAAAATAATAGCTTAGGTTATGATTTGAGATATAATATTAAAATCACTATCACGGTTAAAAATATTAAAATAATACTTTACATTATAATTAGAACATATTTATATTCTCATCCATTGGTTCCAAATATTTCACCTAAGCTATCAAAGCTTATTTTGGGACTATAGAGAGATACCTTTCACATATTTATTTTAATGACCATGTTTCTTACTGAATACTAAAACAAATGTTTTTATTATAATATCATAAACATTACTAGTAAATAATCGTATGAATAATAAAAATAAACCCTATGTTTCCTTATCCACTTAATCCTTCATTTAAACTTAAAATACTTTTGGTTAAACTATGATATTATTGGATGAAACTATCACTCCTTCAGTTCAACTTTGGTTGTGAATATTTATTTTCTAGTTACGTTCTCTAACCTAAGTAGTTATATATTTCATATCCAAATTCCATTTAAATATTTTATAACTGTTAATAATTATAATTTTAAACATTCAAATCATATGCATTGAGTGTTTCAGACATAGTGTCCAGTTAGTTCATTTTATTATGCACTGAGTAAAGATTGAGTTAATACTCAACAAATCCTTTTCCAGAATTATTACCCATATATAAATATTTCTAGAGCCTACATCCTATTTTTTATGTTAAAATAAATTTCATTACCAAGAATTCATAGAATCCATACTCTATAAAATTTTTATGATTTTTTATTATATTTTGACTAATCGTTAAATTTTTGACAAATATACTCTTGTCTTAATTTTTAATAATAAGAAGTTTCATTTATTTTATAATATATCATTAAAACAATATATATGGAAACATATACTCCAAAAATTAATCTTATCCCTTATACCCAAACAATATAAAATAAAATATCAATCTATATATATGTTATTCATGTATAAAATAAAAACATATTATTATTTTACAAAAAAAAATTAATTTCCATAACATCAAATCACAAACCAACCACATTTATTCTTATACAAAAATCATTTACTTTTCCTAAAAATTAAAATTTTCTAATTATTATTTAGTACCAACTGTGATAACCCAGAACCATACTACCATATATAGTTCTTGTAAAAAAATTCATTTTATACCAGCTTTAAACACCACTGATGCGACCCAAAATTAACTATATATAATGACATTATAAAAAAAATATTAACTTAGTGAAACACCCAATCCCATTTAGTTTATGATATTTAAAGTGTTATGAAAAAAATTTAACTAAAATATATATATTTACCATCAAATTGGAATTTATCCCAATATACTAAGAATTTCATAGTTTTTAATAAGCCTTCAAAATCTCCCCCAAAATTCTCCACACACGATATTGATATATATAAATTATAATCATTAATATTATTTATAATATAGGGAATATAAAATAAAATAATGGTGAGCTCAAAATATCATTAATATTTTGTATATAATCAATGTTCTCATGGAATAAAAAAACCATGAATAAAATGGTAACAATAAATAATAATAAAAAAAATCCATATAACTGATAACATAATCATGTAATATATCCACAGATAACATAGTAATGTAAATAATCACACAAAGAATAATAATTGGATAATTAGTGCTAGAATACATAACTTCATATTTCTTAATCGTTCCATAAATTCTCTATTCTTTGACATATTACTTACTTTCATGGAATTATGATAAGACAATATAATTCAATAGGTAGAGCATAAAAAAATTTACACAAACTATTTTGTCTCATAAAACCTACAAATAAATCAATGGGATATATAATTTTAATCCCCACTCATCACATAAAAAGTATAATTTATTCATCATATGAAAAAATGAATATCAATATAAAACATAATCAACTTAGTTTTGTAATAAATAAATATCCATATAAGAATAACAAAAATATAGGATATCAAGATTTTCCAAAGTAAATAAATGGAAAAAAAGTTCAAAATCCACCTAGATAAATAATGTGGATGGTATCATCAGATAATATCCATATTGAAACAAAATAAATTTTAAGGATGTTTACAAAGATGAAATACTCTTTTATTAGAACATTATGAATAGTACCACATATGAATATTTGACCAATTAGACCAATTTATATCGTGAATATAATTCCCTAAAATTAAAATTTATTTTTTAGAGTAATTCATGAAATTAAATTCCAAAATAGATAAATAAATTTGAGATAAATAGGAATATGGAAGAAAAATCATAAAACTATTTTTATAAAACATTTCAAAACTATTTTTTAGGCATAAAATGTTATGGGTAATGTTATGAAGTCATTTTCAATAATTTAATGTGATTTTTTCTTGAAATAATTACTTTAAAAATAATATTCAATTATGAACTCAGAAAAAATATATAAAATTACATTACTAGAAAAAGGATAAATCTAGGACTATATCCATAGTTGGGATGGTCAATGGTTATAGGCCCAATATAGCCATGATAAAAAATGGTTGGGGATATAATGGTGCTAAAACCATTATAAAATGTTACCATGGATATAAAATATCCCATACTAACCCATGAAGGACTTTTTTTCAAGACAAACATAAAAGAGGACCCTATATCCATGGGTTATCATAGAACTTGGATATATGTAAATTATAGCCACATGCAGGCTGGATCATGGTTATAGGGTGTCAAATCCTCAACTCAAAACACAACACTATATAATTAAATAGAAATAAGAGAATATATTTATAAATTATTATTATATATAAAATTATTTAAATAATTGAATATATATATTTATATATAGTGTAGTGGTAGAAATATTTACTCTGAAGTTTTGAGATATTGGTTTAAAATCAAGTGGTGTGAATTTTTCCCTATACTATTGCCATGATAGGTTTCCCATGACTATAGCACCAAGGTTTATCACTATAGAAATATCTTCTATAGGTAGTCGAATTATGGATATAACATATATACATTTCTATAAGAGATAAAACTATTATCAGAGCCAATGGATATATCCATTTTTTATATTATTGGTTATTCCTAGGAAATGAAGAGTATAAGATAAAATATGTGATCATGAAATGAAAAATCATTTGAATATTTTAAAACAATTTCATTAAAAACCACATTATTTAATAGAGTAATAATGATTCTTCTTGGAATGTTATGAAGAGAAATATAATGATCATAAGAGATAATACATTAATTTATTTCCAAATAATAAATTAAAACACATTTAAAAAAAATATGACAATGGTGAAAAAATATTAATTAAAGGGTATGATATTTGTTGATAAAAATATTATAAATTTATGATAATGGAATATATATGGTACTATAATTTAAATTAAAAATTTACTTTACTAGGTGGTTTAAGAATTAATATAATATGGAAAATAAAATTGAATAATGTAGAAAACAAAGAATAAAGGAGTCCAAAAAGAAACCTTATAACTAAAAGAAATAAAGTTGAGTAGACAAAATCCCATAAAATGTGGATAGTATAGGAATTAAAAGAAAATTAAAGAGGTATTGTGAAATGGACTTTTAAATAAAATAATTAATTGTGAATTTTTATAGAATAATTAAATGATTTAGAAAATACAGCTTGTAAAAGAAGATAATTTAAAAAATATAAAATAGTTTATCGATGAGGGGAGATTTAAACCAAACTCATACTATTATTATCGAATTATGTGGAAGTGAATTAAAATCCATTATAATAAAAATAAATATCTTAGTCGCTTATTTTAGAACCTTATTTAAATATATTACCATTTATACTATACATTTATAGTAATTTATTATATATTAATTAGTTAGGTTTTGATTATTTTCATAATCAGATGTTAATAACTATAATAATTTCATACACACATTATAAATTAGATTTTGATACACATAATTTGATAATGACTTCATCTTTACTATTTTATTTAGGTTACTATTATTTATGTTCCATAATGGTTTATAAAATTTTAATTTCATTCCATGAGATTTTTTGTAATGACTTGTGAATATGAAATTAGTGATGAGCCGACTTCAGTAATTATTAATGATCAAAGGTTGTATATTAATAATTTGTTTGATATTAACAGAAGGATTAATTAATTCTTGTTTAATCTTAATCATTCTAGAAATATCATTTTTATTCAAGTAATACATCTTTAGAATCATCCATGTGAGGTGTTAATGAAAAATTAAATACGTCATTCATAGAAGATGTTTTCCATACATAACACATGTAATATCTTCAATTCTCAATGGATGAGAGGGAGATACATAATGTTTATTACATAAATAAACTAAAATTTGAGTATAATATGGATACCAATGAAATTATATTAGTTTTTAATAGTTTTGGTATAAGATCAATGATAACGGTAGAAGATAATTTTTTGAGTGGATAGTACTCATAATGAGATCCTGAATATTCTCTTAAAAACCTATTTTATATAGAAGACCTGGGATAATTTATCATAACCAATGGATGATAAAAACTTATTAACTTTATAATACAAGTATATTAGATTGGGTATCATATGAAATTTTAACTGTTTGTTGGGGAATGAAGTGGGTAGAAGTGAGATCATTTTATATGTGAAAACGAGGGAAAATTCCTAGGTAACTATAGTTTGGTGGGGGTATAGAGGGAATCACAGGTGATTTTGGTGAAATAGGGGAGGAAATTTTGTTGATACTTGTGGTATTGACACTTCTACTCACAAAATATCTTCTAAAAGGTCTAAGGGATAAGTTAATTTTGATAATCTTGGTCCACTTGAAATTAACTCGTCATACCCTTATTAACATTGATTATATTTTTCTCATAAAAATTATTTTCCCTAAAAACACAAAATAAAATATCATATATAATTTTTATTTGATGAATCATAATTTTTAATCTACTTAATTTAATTCAATTTATAATAATATGATTTTTTTAAATTAAAATATATCACATAGAAAAAATCTGTTTTTTTGAAATATTCTCTCTCATATATAAAGTGTTTTCATTCTCATATCATTTTAGATACTATTTAAATGAGTTTCAATATATATTTTTAATATATTTAACCATAATATTAATGTTATCAATAATTAAATAATTTATTTTAAAAAATTTAAACAAATATTATTAAAACAATTATTCAAAATAAATATTTTTCTATGGTAACTAATATTCAATTTGGAACCATACTTTAATTTAAAAAATGATAATTAACTCATTAATAAATTTTCACATAATGATTAAAATTTTGAAAACCATTTTTTAACTAAATTTCAAGAGCAAGTAAATTAATTTTAATATAGGCACACAAAATGTATAATAAAAACTGTTTCTATAACCATAAAATGAATTTATTCACATTACAGTCCTAAAAATAACTATTGGATGAATAATTATTTATTTTTATATATATTCAATTAATTTCATTAAAATGTTTATTTTATTAGCGACTAATTGAAAATATACCATACTTTTAAAAATAGTTCTTTGAAAAAAATATATTTATATTAAATAATCTACACCGAATACCATTAAAATTTATTATTTATATTTTAAAATTTTAAATTTATCAATAAAATGATATTAAAATATTTGTATGAATTTTATAACTATATCATATCATAATCACATAATAATAATATGTAATACATGAAATTATTTTTATAAATAAATTTTTAAATTAAATATTTTTATTTTTATTATAATATTTATTATTCTTTCATTCTATTATATTAATTTTTTTACTCGCATTACACAACTTTAGTGTACATATTGAATATTTTTATATACAATGTCCATATTTCTAATGACTATTTTCCATTTATTATGTATATATATCCCCCATTACATCCAATAAATTCATTTTATTTTAACTTATTAGATCATACATCTCATTCCCCTGATTTTCATTTTAGATTTCACAACATATTTTCTCCTTTGATGGTGTTCTTTTTAATTGTAGGTTTAATTTTATTAATAGTGATTCTCAAGGGATACCATGATCGAAAGGATCACCTAATGTTAAATATTTTATTCTTCTTTATATATTTTCCAAATTTAATTTATACAAATTTAATGGGTGAAATCATCTTTGGAATTTTGTATTCTATGGTATACAATACATCATTTCATAAACCTTTTTTAATGTTTTATTATAAATGAATAATGTTTTATTAGTTTGTTTCATATATTGGATGAATTATTTTCTACTCATTATAAATTATTATAATAAAAAAGAAAAATTATATTTTTAAATGATATACATAATGTTTAAGGAAATAAAAATATTTCTCAAAACTAAGGTGGTACATATGATACCACTTTATGTTCGTAATGGATCGTGTAGGGACAGTGAGATGGGGGCGAATCAATATTCCAAATTTTAAAAAGGTTTACATTTTCTATTAATTAACCCCTAATAATACTTGATACTTTATATTAGTTAATAGATATTGATATATTCATGTGAACCTCAATATGAAGTGTAGAAATAAAATCTTCAACAATAACACACAGGGGTATTTAGAAGATTTTTTCTCTTGGAAAACCTAATATATTCCATGATTGGATCCAATTGAATATAGATTTATTAACCATTATTTTATTATAGGGATTAAATGTTCCAAATAATTTCTAAAATATTGATTGTGTAAGTATAACTCACTTCCTCAATACAGACATAATCCAATTACCTAATCTATGTTATGATATGTTCTTTATTCTGTATCCCATAGACATCAGTCATCCTAACTACTGTGACAAAATTGATTTTTCTAGGACTAAAAGTATTTAAATATCTTTCACTGAATACATGGAAAATATATAAATTCAACTATAGATTCAAACCATTAATTACATTCAACTCTTATTTTTTTAAAAAACCCAAACCACAAAATATGATTAGCAGTCCTCCTTCCAGGTTAACCTTATTCATTAACTTGATCTTATTGTAATCTTAAAACAGATTGGGTATTCTCTCTTAAAATTTATCATTTTAGTTATAATAAATTGTAATAGTATTTATATATGTTATAAATTTTATTTCATGATATATAAGGATTGTAGGTCTCTTGTTTTTTCTTATATGATAGACAAGTTCTTGTTCCTAAATAAAGTTGGATTTCTTGTTTTTTATTACATAGGGGATCATTATTAGCAGTAGTAGTATCAGGTATCACATGTATTATAAATTATTTCTTATGAACCTATTATTTTATATTCACATAATATCAATAATATTCTTCATATAATCAATTAATTTAACTCCATAATATTTCAATCTTGTGATTTCCTCGTTCAAAACTGATAGAAATTTCCAATTGGAATCCTCATACAAATATCATTAAAAATCCCTTCCAATTTTCCAAAAAGATGGAGGATATAATTCCATGATATATTCAAACATCCAATCATTATTCATTAAAAATTTAGCTTCTTTATGTATTCATCTATATTTGAATGTCATCATACAACACTGAAACCTAGCACATATCCTCAAGAATTACATAATATTGTGGACCAATCATCATTCTCATGAAGTTAATGTCATTTATATACATATTGTCTTGAATAAAAATGCAATTGAGAAGTTTTGATGTTTGATTCAATGAATAAAAAAAAGAATTGTATGATTTCATTTAATTTAGAATAATTAATCATATAACTACTTGATATTTTGTAGATCAATTGATTTTCAAATAATAAATAATATATATTATGATTTCTCTATGAGTTCTTTATGAATTTTTCATTTTCTTAAAGGAAAAAATCAATATCATAATACATTAAAGTATTAAAAAATACATTTTAAATTATTAAAAAAATATATAATCCCCTGAATCTATTAAATTTGGATAGTTTTGAAATCTTATGAAGTAGTATAAAACTTTTCATGAACACTGTGAAAGTCTTACAAAATCACTAAAAGTCTTACAAGATTTAGGAAATGTATTATATGATTATCTATTTTCTACGTTTTGGTTATATATAAAGTAGTGTGTATTTAATAAAAGTTTTTGAACATATCAAAAATTTCTTATGAAATGAAATAAATTCTTATTAAAACTTAAGAAGTATCATGTCATCCTCAAAAGTTCTTTTAAATTATGATTCTTTTGTCATTTTTATCCTCAAACCTAATTTCAAAAATGATATCATAAATTAATTCTCATAATTTTCTTAATAAATGTATTATGTCTTGTGAAATATATAACCCACATAATAATTTATTTTATATTTCAATTTAATTAGAGCTTATTTCTTTTAAAGCATTTCATACACACAACACTGAGTTTAAATAAACCGCAATATACTATTAAAATATTATTATTTAATGTGATGATTATCTCCCAGGTTTTGGAATTGCAGTATATATAGGATTTCATAAATTATAAAATATTATTTTTTACCCATGTATAAAATGAATAAATTGGTTTTCAATATGATATAAATTAAAATAAATTAATTTTGAGGTAAATAGAGATGTTTTACTAAATAAATAGTTTTCATGAGCACAATGTGTTTTTATATTAATAAAATCAATTAATCTCAATTGATGAATTATTTTAAATAATTATATATTATATAATCAATATGTTTTTATAATTCATCTAATAGTTTCTACTTAACATGGAATAAGAATAAATTCTCTTATGTTCTAAATAGGGTATTTATCCAAAAAACGCTTTTCATAGAGTTTTAACTCTTATTTTAAAATGAATTTATTCCCCTCATATAAACTAAATCACTTAAAGAGGATAATTTCTTTAATAAGAATAATTAATATAATTTAATAGGTTCAATATAAATTATGTTGGTAATGAATATTAATTTTTTTCCCACGGTTAGAGTTAATAAGGGCTTATCGTGAGGGGGGGGGGGGTCAACCCAAGATATAAGGTCTATAATATCACAAAACAAATGATTTAATTGTATTTTTTATGTTATTTATAACATATTAATTTTAACTTCAAATCATTTTCCTTTTAGGTTTACTTGACTTATGTAGGACATTAATAAATATTAATCTTTAAAAAATTCCAAGTATACACTCTCCCTCCCTGATTAAAAGATATAATTTATAATCTCTTTCCCACACGTAATGATCCATCTATATAAAAAAATACCTTTCATAATATGATAATTAAATCAATCCTAATGTCCTAGATGTCATCGTTTTATCATAATACTATCCTCTCATGGATTAAGGATTATGTCAATGAATATTTCTCGATTAAAAGGTATAACTACTAAGAAAGTACTTTCAGTTTTATTTATTCTTATAAAACATATAAATTCTTCAAAATATATTATAAAATAATAAATTCATTATATTTATTATATTTAATTGTTATTATAATGATTTATCAATAATTTTTTCCTTCATTTTCATCAAATGAAAAATTAATTTATCCATAATACTTATATACAGACAAATGCCTCAAGGTTATAATATGATTCATTTTCCATAACAATTTATCATGGTTGGTTGTTATTGTAAATTTAATTTTTATATTTTATATTTCTGACATAATTATAATATCATATCTATATTTTTTACCTTTTCATTCCTCATATATTTATAACCTCGGTTGTGAGTACGTGTATATTATCACCTCCACAAATAGATGGGGTTCATTTTTCATTTCTATTTTAAATGGATGGTAATAAGGATATATTTAATTAATATACATGATATTTATTAAATAATAATTAATCTATATGTTTTAATTATTATTTACCATTATCAGGTTCCAACCATCGATAAGTGGAAACATCACTCATTCTTATATATGAACTACAATCCCCATGAAGTGACACAATTATTTTTCATAATCACATTATGTGAATAATTATATAAGTATATATGATTAAAAAATATTATAATTTGTAAATTATTAAGATTAATTATTTTATTAATTCATCACTAAGGTTCATGAGTAGGAACCATCGAATCAAAACATACATGGAAACCGAACTAGTTTTAATCAGAATGTTAATTTTAATAAAGATATTATAAATTAAAGGATTATTCTAAATTCTAATGGAATGAAAAAAATTCAATTTATGTATGAATATGGTTATAAAATATATAAATAATAAAATTCGATTCATTAGAAATGATATTTTGACATGTACATAGCATTAAAAGACCCAATATAAGTGGTTTATGTTACAATATCTTTTATTTTCATGATTTGTATGATAAATTTATATTGTGGAAAATTAAATGCTACTTATAATTTAAAACACACATATTTTATTATAATATGGTTATTTTTATTTTTTTATGTATTAGCTCCATTTTCTCTCATTTGTACTTAAAATTATAAATAACTTTTTTTTCATGAAAATGAATCATTATTTATTCAATGGTTGAGGAGAATTTTTACATGACCATACTCTTAAATTTTTTTTATAATTGTTCTTAAATATAAATAAAATTTTATAAAAAAATAATTTTCAACAGATTTAATATTATTTTAAAATATTTAAAAAGGAACATTTTTAAAGAAACATTTTTGTGAACATTTAATTTTTTTTGACTTTTTTCAAAGATGTGAAAAAATGTATTTTTTTAATAATACCATGACCATTATTTAAATTTAATATTACTATACATGATTCCTTATATATTTTCAAAGTAATGTATTTTCTCAGTATTATGTAAATTTTTAGTTAAAATGATATCAATAGAAAAGTATATTTTGTCCAGTTTTCAGACAAAGGGTTGATTGATATTTTATAGGTATTTTTCATCTATGTCAGTATCCTTTAAGGATTTTTATAATTAATTGGGGATATGAACTTATGATACAATCCAATTTATATTAATGTATGGATTATGATGGTGATTATTTAATTATAATTCTATGAAACAAGATTATTCCCCATTTATTAATTAAGATAGAATGAAATAGTTATGAAACCCATTTAGTTTCTTTAAGTTATGTTATTATTGAATGATTAAAATTTTATAAAACCTATTTTTTTCCATGGATTATTAAATGATGATATGATGAATGTGTTTTTGATCTTATAGAATGTATAGGTATAGAATTCATTATGGGATAAGTGTGCCTAAAATTATATATCCCTATAATGCATTAGTTAATTATTCTGAAGTTAGGAATATACTAAGAGATTATGGAGTTAATAAAATCCTAATATATTAAAAAGTTAACTAGAAGGAAGATGATCCTAAGAGAATATAGTAAAATACTAGGTATGGATATTTATTATGGTAATTTTTCCACAATGATATCCATGGGGGTGAACCATAACCAAGGTAGTGATTTTATAGTCTTATGTGTATGCCAAAAACTTATGTATTAAGAGTATGATATGTTTTCATGGATATTTATTGATTATTTATGATTTCACACTATTATACATTATAAAAATTTAATAAAATTCTTTAGGAAATGATTCAAGATTAATGATATTCGATAGATTGGGTATCATAATTGGAATTTTGGATCTTGTTCTCATACCCTTATGATAATTTGAATATTAATTATGATCATTAATTGATATATAATATATTGACCCTAACTTAGATATGAGTTCACACTTTCTTATATTTCCACCCACATTGATATGAAGAAATGTTTTAAATTGGGTGTGTCTATTATGTGTATTATGTGAGAAAATATTTGTGAGAGATAATGAATATCATTCAAGAAATAAGCTAATTATGTATCTAGTCTCTAAATACAGTAAACCTTGACATTTTTGAATCATTTTTTATTGTGAAATTCATTTAATAATGACAAAAATCTGAAATATTAATGTTTGAAATTCTTGGTTCCCCTCAGTTGGAATTAGATGATTGTTTAGTTTTTAGAGAGATTAAGATTAGAGAACATTGATGAAAACCCTAGGGATAGATCTAATTAGTGTATAATATGCTAAAGATTTGGTAATGGAGATATTATGTGGTTTTACTATCAAATAAATCACTTTTTGGATACCAAAAAGTGGATTTGTTTATAGAATATATAATACTAGGTGTAACAACTCTAAAATGGGTAAATTGGGTATTAACTCTATTATCACAAGTGCATGATGAGTGGGTAAGATACTACACACCTAGATAGACACTCTTAGGGGATATTATTGGGTTAAATACCATTTTCTATGAACCATTTAATGGATTTAAATAGGTGATTACCATTAATGGACAAGTTTAAAAATATGTCATAAATTGAAAATAAGATTATTTTTTACCACACTTTAATTTTTGGTATTAGTTAATAACTATAACCAGGATGAATCATGTTTAAACTGAATGTGATTGGAAATGAAGTGATCCTCCTCAATGAGAAACCAAATCAAATGAGAGCTGTGATAAAAAATATTGAGCAGACCATACTTAATCATTATAAGTTATAAATTATAGCATGATTTATTCCAATATTAAAAAATAAAAAAGAAGGAACAACTCAATATTGAGAATTTTATGTGGCAATTTACACTACCCATTAGTGGTTCCTATAACATACTAATTTATATTAAATGATTCAATATAACATAGAAGAAATTGTCCATTATCTACTATTTAAAATAGGAAACATTTATCATGGTTGTGTGTCTTTTTGGTGGTCAAATAATTAAATTGCAGAATATTATAAAAAATATGAGGCAAGAGGTTGAAATTGAATCCTTAACAAGGGAAAGGTTTAAGAAGTTTTTTTCATTAATAATTTTTCTCAAAATCATTACACAAAAAAATGGTGAGAGAACTCCAATAACTGAATTAGAAGGATGATGAATCCATCAACATCTACGAGTTAAATTTCAAATGACATAAAAGGAAAAGTTCATATTTTTTCATTGACCCAAAAATAAAAACTGATTACTTAGTGAATTGAGACTAAGCCTCTGAATGGAATTGGATATAAGATATATTGATATATATAATGCAATCATTTGATTTGCTTTGAATATTTAAATTGAAAATGGATACTCTCAGTTTTCAATGTTTTTGGGACAAAAAGAGAATAATGTAATTTTTAGGAAATTATAATAATAAAACCTGAATAGGAATGAAAATTAATCATCATTTATGTTAGAAGTGTAGATGGAATAACAACGTAAATTACATTATGGGGTTTGGTAAATTCTTTAAATGTAGAAAATAAGCTCATTAAAAAAATATTGTCAAAGTGATTTATTGAGGACATTCTATTAATGCGAGGATTAAAAATATCAACTAAATGTTTCACCCATACTATAATGCTTTTATTTCAAGGAGTATAGATATTACACCAATCAGTGAATGAATCTAATATTGAAGGATAATAATTGACTTCCTGAACATCATAAGATTAGAGATAATGGGAAAACAGATGTAATCATAACTATTGAAGAGGGATAGGAGAAAAAAGTTCTAAGAGGTTCACTTACCATCGAATCTAGAACATTAATGTTTTTATTCTAGATCTATCAACTATTTCATATATTAATATTTTTAAGGGTATCATGTCACGACCTCAACGATTATATGCTGAGATATTAGTAAAAACTCACAATGGTAAAATGATCACTTCTCAACTCTATATCTCTTCTCTGATAGAAGATTATGGGATTTTAATTCTAGAAAATATTACGATTCTCACTCTAGTATCATTTTATGTACGTTTGGTCATGGATTGGGTCAATCTCTATAAATCCCATATCAATTACCAAAAAATGGATGTCATATTTGATATTTTGATTCAATTTATGATGGTCATTTAATGAAAGGATTAATATACACTTCTTATAGAATTAAATTTCATTATATGTGTCTTAATGACCATTCTTGAGGGTTATTTATCTCAAATTGTGGGGTTGAAATTCAACATAGATTATATTCCTTTTTTTTTCAATATCATGCAAAGGTATTTCATGAATACATGTATAGTCTTTCCTTAAATCATGATGTTTTTTAATAGAACTCATTACCATTGATAAAAAAATTTAAAAGGATCCATATAAAATAATATTTATTAACTTATAGTAATTAAATTAGAAAATCTAAGAGAATCATTATAATGGATTCATATTACCTAGTGTTCCACTATGAGGTAAACAATTTTTCTCTTAAGAAGAAATATCATTCAATGTTTCTTTGTATTGGTTATCAAGAACCAATCAATATTACTGTCGAGAAAAAATATTTTCTACCTAATATTCATTATCATATGGTCAATTATGAAAATCACAATATTTTTATAAGATTTATATTGGACCGGGATATGATCATTTAAAGGTCGATAATAAGGTTATTACTCATCCAACCTTCTTTACAAGGTATGGTCATTATGAATTTATAGTGATTCCCTTTGGACTTTCTAGTGATCCTCAGATCTTCATAGATTTAATGAATATAGTCTTTTGAGATTACCCAAATCATTTTGGGGTACACTTTTTAGACAATGTTCTTATATATTTGAAGAGAAAGGATGATCTTGAAGAACATTTTAGGATTATACTTAAGTCCCTAAAGAAGGAAAATTTTTATGAAAAATTCACCATGTATGTATATTTTATTTATACAGATTCATTAATGGGTCACATAATATCATGTGAGGGAATATTGGTGGACCCTTCAGAGAAAGAGGTTATTAAAAAATTTCCCAGGACAACCAAGTTAACTGTGACCTATATATTTCATAGATTTCATAGATACTATCTTTTATTATTAAGGTATTTATCCCAGATATATAATTTAATATCCATCTTTAGTTTAAAGGTATACAAGTTTCATTGAATATATGAACATGATGAAAATTTCAAAGGATATGAAAAGAAAGTTGGTCAATGAACCTATCATTACACTAACCTACAATAGAAAATGTATTGTGATATTTATTAACTAATAATACAAGTTAATAGGACGATTCATCATACAAGATTTTTTGGTGATAGCTTATTCCTTTCACTAATCGAGAAATCGTGAAAACAATTATCAAATACATGATTTTGAGTTGGTATCAGTAATTATTCTCCTGAAAATATAGAGGCATTATCTTTATAGTGAATGATGTGATATATGTACAGATCCTAAAATATGTAAGTATATATTCACAAAAATATAGTTTAATATGAAGAATAGGATATGCATGTATTTGATTAAATATTATCACTTATCAATACACTACCACCATGGGAAGGTAGACAAGGTGGTTGATGCCATGAGTCTGGAAGGAATTTCCATTTTATCCATAATGAGAATTGAAAGAGGTACAATATTTAATGATTATGGATACTAATGTCATTGGTAAAGGTAATAGATCATATATTTCTCATATTAATGTTCAACCATCCACCCATTTGAAGATTAAATAGGCACATAAGGAGGATTATAAACTACAAAAGATAGTGAAAATGTTCCAATGTTTAACCATGATTGTGGTGGAATGATAAGGTTTATAAAACAATTATGGGACTCATTGATCCTAGATTTTAACAATTATTTTTTCTATGAAGCTCATAATTTATTATTCTCCATTTATCCTAGAACTATTATGATATATAATTATTTGAAAGAATATTTCTGGAAGTAGAACATGATAAGGGATACAACATATTATATATCTAAATACCTACAATGTTAGTAAGTTAATTTTGGGATATATAATTCAATGTGGTTGTTACAATTATGAAATATACCAAAATGGAATTGGGAAAGAATTATTGGGGATTTTTTTCAATGGAATCTGTAGAAATTATAATGGTTTTTGATCCTAAGAGGTTATAAAAAGGTTATTGTGATTAGAGATGTTATAGAATTAGTGAATAGTGTATTATTGAGTGTGTTGGATTTTTTGTAATTACATAAGTCACATTATTTTTTAAATCAAATGATTACATTTGAAAAGATATTTAGAGTTATAATCAACATGATAAGATTATCAATATTTACAAATTTCATAAAGTGTTAGAGACTCTAATAACAATGAAAAAGTTGGATAAGGAAGGGAAATGATTTACATGGCTGCACCAATAATAAAAGGGGTTTTATGATGGAATTTCGTAACATAAGAAATTACATACATTATAATCATCGCAGTAGTGATATTTTTGAAGGGCATGTAGGTCATGGCTATGATTGAGGGTATTTTGTTGGCCATGTTGCACTAATTGTGTATCTATGTGAATAATCTAAGGAAAAAATGATTATGGGGGTCACCATAAAAATATTCCTGTGTGAGTATGTGAAACTAACAAGGAAAAAATAATCATGGTGTTTCTGTGGGGTTTACTGAGACTTTCTATGAAAAATTAACTTAAGAAGATGACTACAACCATAGTCTAGAAATCCATGGTTGATGGGTAGAAGACAAGAACAAAATTTCTAGGAGATGGGATGTATGACATGTTAGTTTCTATTTTGAAGAAAAGAATGATTATAATTTGGAACCATGCTATGGGGAATGTTTTTTTGGGATTTTTGAGTTGTTATAAGAAGTTTTCTTGAGATTGAGTTTTGTTTAATCCTATGGAAATAAATATATATTATTTATGTTTTTTTGTAATCATTAATGATTTCCAATTGATCCTCGAAAATCCAATGGCTCAAATTAATGACGGAGTAGTAGATTTAATTAAAGTAAATTATTTATTTGAATTCAAATTTGAAAATTTTAAACTTTATTTAAATATTTTCAATTTATATTTTGTAAATTATAGAATAATTTTTAAAAGAACAAAAATAATAGTTGAAGAAGAGGAAGAGGGAAGAAGAATGGGATGTTAAAATTAGAACATGGGGATCAGATTATAAATGAATTTATTCAGGTTTATGAATATGTTGAAGATAATAACATCATCAATATAAAGAGGATATATTTGGAAAGAATTTATCTCATTTATATAAAAATTTTATTCATTGTATCAGTATATTAAAGAATAATCCTAGTCGATAGAATTGTTTGAACATGACTATGAGGATAAAATTTTGGTATTGTACCTAGATATTGAAAATAGTGGGTCATATGGTCTTAGTGAAATCCATACCAAGACTATCCTTCTTATTTTTAGAGTTCAAACTTGTAAAATTATTGTTCCTTCATGTGTCTATGTTGGAATGTTATCAAATTGACTCTAACTAGTGATGAGTTTTGTTTCACTAATGAAACATAAAATGAAATATAATTTTTCATTCACCCCTTCTATTATACTTCATTGACCATAGAGGTTAATTTTGAACTGGTATCAAAGGGAAATGTTCACCTTACTATTGTTTAATGTTTGTATTTTAAAGAAATATTTTCTCTTAATTTGAAGTGTCTGTCCTTGATTTTTTCTTTTTTTATCATTTATAGCCATAATTTAGTTCATATAAATGGGATTAATATATTTTATGGGAAAATGTATCACATATATAAAGACATGATGATGACATACTTGTTATATATTTTTTATGAATTATTGGATTTTTGAATTGATGAGTTTGATCCTAGGATTCAATGTGTGTCTATGGAAACATACATTAAAAAGAATTTAGAGAATGATGGTAAAATAATGTTATCATTAAATCCATCTCAGAGAGTTATTTTTTGAATTTCCAAGGACTCAAGACAACTAAACACAAATGGAATAAAATTTAGAATATATATTATGGATAGACCATACTAAAGTGATATAAATTTAATTTTTAGAGTCTTATGTATGAAGATATCTGGATTCATGATGAATGATTGATTAATATTTTCTTCATAATGGATAATAAAGTAGTGATAATAATTAGATGCTATTGTGAGAAGATGTAAGATATATATATTTTTTCAAATATTATTTTCATTTTACCTGATAAGTTTGATTCTAAATTATATAATTTGGATGAAAAAGTCCATAATTAAATTTATATTTATGATTTTTTACAATGTTCTAATAGGACAAAAAATAAAAAAAATAAAATCTCATGTTGATGATATTTTAGGTTAAAAAATTGGTTTATTTTAAATCTATAAAGAAAGAAAATTTAAATAATATGGATTATATTGAAGAAAAATATTGATGTTCTACATTTTATTTTTATTTGGATCAGAAGTTTGATAAGATTATGTCTTTAATATTTATAAATTTGAGAAGTGGAAAGAGATTGATTAAATATAATATTCCACTAAAATTGTTTCATAAATGGATAATTTAGGATTTTTTAATAAAAATTATCTATTGTCAAAGGAACATAGATCCAGTGATAAAAAATAATAAGCACAAAGAAACTTATATAAGAAGAAATCATAAATATTCAATTGAATATGGTTTTCTTTTACAGGAAAGTGAAATAATTTCTCAAAATACAAAAGTTAAATTAATTATATAAGTGCAAAACTTGTGATAACAATGATAAATATATGAAAATATAGATGTAAAGGGATATTTATGAGAAAATTTTCAATATTAAGTTGATTAAAAAAGAATTCACTAGTGAAAGATCTTTTTATGTTGATTATAATGAATAAATTGATAAGTAATACATTATCAAGATATAATTAAATGAATGTCTCTCAAATATCTCTGAAAAGAGAGAAATTAAAAAAAATTATGATTGATTTTGAATTTGTATTTTCAAAAAAACCAATGATTCTAGATGAAATGAAATTGCTGAAAATATTTCATGGTGACTATAATACTCTTAATGCAATGTTGGAAGATACTTTGAATGATAAGAAAATGCGAATACTCATTTATAACAAAACATGATAAAAATAGAAGAATATTTGAAGAAACTAAAATATAATGTTCATATATACATTTCTAAAATTAGATAATGTTCAAAGAATTGTGAATTTAAAGAAGACCAATATAAATTATCTCTTAAGGATGATGATAATTATGAAAATGTTAGATTTAAACGAGATACGAATATACAATGAAAAAAGACCGATCTTGTTGAAAAATAAAGTAATTTTCTAGATTTTAGAATTCTCAATGCATATATTTTTATAAGAAAAAGTATAAAATTTTTTAATTAAGAATAGATGAGATGGATTTTTATTTGAAAAATAATGATTCAGGATTTCAAATAAATTTTTGTTCACAAAAAGGATATGATTAATAGTTATAATATTATTGTAATATAGTTATAAACATATGGATAATGTGATAGTTTTCATGAAAAATATTTTTTTGTGATTATTATTGAAAATATAGAGTTTCAGAAAACATTTTAAGGATGAATTATTTTAATTACCAAACAAATTATGAATTTAGTGGGTTTAGAAAAGAAAAAAAATCATGTTTATTCACCATATTAAAAATATAAAAAGTCAGAAAACAAACTCAAGAAATACGGATTGAAAATTAAAAATTTTTATCAACCATTATAAAATATATTTCAATGATGTGAGAATATCTTTCATCTTGAAATATGGTTTCTTGTTAGGCTACCAAACCAAATTTTTTCAAGATATATTTCTATGAAGTCTCAAAAAAGTAATTAAAAAAAATAGAATCAAATGGTTTATGATGTTTCCTATAAAAAATATAAAAGATAATGTACATGAATTTTAGAGTGTTTTTACAACTCACACATGATAACATATCCAAATATCATCAAGGATTCCAAAAAATAAAAATATGGATTAGTGAACTTTAGAATTTATGGGTCACTAAAAAAATGATTTTTGGTCAACATTGATTTGTAAGGATCAATTGAAATATAAGAGAACATTATATGTTGAAGGTCTGAAACAATGCATTCTTAGTATTCTTAGTTATGTGATAAAGTAAATGATGTTATGTTCTAGAAATATATATTTTTTTGATGTGTTTGAAATATGGATGTATGTTGGTAAGAGGACAGTGAACAAGATAAAATTTGATTCCTAGTAGTGATGTAGGAAGTTATTTTTAATTAAGTATGAAGAAGAAAATCGATTGTGGTATCAAGGAATTCGTCATCATGGAAAAAATAATATGTGTGATGTTATTAATGGAGATGATGTGTGTAATTTTCCTAAGTGTAAAAGGGAATGAAATTGGATCTGTTCTACTTCCAAAAAGGGAATGATTGTGAATACTCCAATTAAGAAGTCTGAAATAAAATCTACACAATATTTTAATTTACTCCACTTAAATTTTTTAGTCCAATGAAGAAGAAATAAATAAATCCAGATAATAATTTTATATTATTTATTTATAAATTTACTAAATTTATATGTTTTATTTTTATAATTTATAAATTAGTATTTCTAAAACATTTCATGTGTTTCAAGTGAAGTGAAAAGAAAGAGTGTGGTTACTCCATCAATAATGTTTAAATTGTTAATGGTGTCAAGTATAATTGTGGAATATTTAAGACCTATCTTTAAAAATATGGTATCTTTCTTGAACTCAATGAAACATACAAAGCATACCAAAACGGTGTATCTGAATGAAAGATTATAGGTTTTTAGTGATTTCTCGAACTATGTTGTCAGATCATGGAACATCTCATTATTTCTATAGAAAATATATTAGAGGAGTGATTCATATTAATACAAATTTTATTTATAGTATAAATTATGATTTTTATTATATGATATGTATTATATGAAATATCTATCTTTGAAATACAATATAGTATTTGGAATCCTTTTCATATTCAAAGATAAAGGTGAGAATCTTGGAAATTTTTAATGAAGATGTGTTGATTGCTTCTTCTAAGGTTATCCACATAATAGAAGAGGATATAATTGATAAAATAAAGGAATATTTAATATTATTTATTTTATTTATGTGAAAGCGATGGAACATTCAAATATAGAAAACTCACAAGAATACGTAGTTTATATAATTTATAATGACGAATCCATTTTTATGAAACACCAAGGTTATGTTTATGAAATTAATTATAATTTTAATGAATTTAACGTTGAATAGAAAAAAACAAAAAATGGATATTTATTTTTTTCACATTGTCTATGTCTAATAAGGTATTCTTAGATCTAAAATATCATTCAAAATCAAGGAAAACTATTTCAAAGTAGAGTTACTTGGAGAAAATCATATCATATCTCATTGATCATTCAAGTTTAACAAATAAATGTTCAATAAGAGATGAAACATCAAGAGTAGATCAATTTAATTAATGAATAGTTGAACATGATATAAATGAATGCTACTTGGGAGTAGGTACCCAATACCAATGATAAGAACACTATTGGTACATAATGGGTGTTCTAAAATGAAATTAATAGAAAAGGTGAAGTAGTGATAAATAATTCAAGATTGGCGTGTAACGGTAATTCAACCAACCTTCACTGTCTCAAGTTCATGTCATGCTGGGTAAAGATATATTTTTGAATTTTGTGGTCCGTAAACACCACAAAATGTTCTCGTATGAGATAATGTCTCCAACAACATAACACATGAACAACTGCAGCTAACTCGAGATCATGCATCGAGTAATTCCTCTCATGTGGCTTTAACTACAGAGACTCATACGCAACAACTCGATCACCCTACATCAACACTGCTCCCTGCCCAATACCAGATGCATCACAGTAAACTGTATAGATCTTCCCTTGATCTGGAAGTATCAAGATTGGTGTTGATGTCAACCTTCCATTCAGATCTTGATAGGATATCTCGTATGCTTCTAACCAATCGAACATCACACCCTTCTTAGTCAAACCCGTCAATGGCACTGCTAAGCGGGATAATTCCTATATAAAGCACTTGTAGTAACCATCCAGCCCCAAGAAACTTTGTATTTCAAAAACGTTCTTTGGATGCTCCCAGGAAACTACTACTCTCACCTTCTATGGGTCTACAGCAACTCATTCCTCTGAGATAATATGACCCAAGAAGTGAATCTGGTCCATCCAAAAGTGGCACTTTGAGAGCTTAGAATATAACTGATGCTCTCTTAGTGTACTCAAAATTATCTCAAGATGGGTAGAGTGGTTGTGTCAAGTGTGAGATTACACCAAGATATTATCCATGAAGACTACCAAAAAAGAATCCAGATAAAGGTGGAAGACATGATCCATCAGAGAAATGAAAACTGATGGCGCATTCCTGAGTCCGAACGACATAACCAAGTACTCTAATAGACCATATCTGGCCTGAAAAGCTATAAGCGGTATGTCCGTTGGCCTAACGCATACCTGATAATACCCAGTTCTCAAGTCAATCTTCGAGAACACTCATGCTCCTTGAAGTTGATCAAAAAGATCATCAATCCTCGGTAAGGGATATTAGTTCTTAACAATCAACTGGTTCAGCTTCCGATAGTCCACACAAAGTCTGAGGGTACCGTTCGCCTTCTTAGCAAACAAGACAGGCGAACCCCATGGAGAAGTACTAGGACGAATGAAACCCTTTTCCTAGAACTCCTCCAACTGCCTATTGATCTCCTGCAACTCTGGTGTGGCTATCCTATAATGATGAATAAACCCCTATGATGCTCCTGGAACAAGCTCAATAGAGAAATCCAGCTCTCGCTCAGGAGGTATACCTGAAAAGTCGTCCAAGAAGACATCCCTGAAACGATCAACCAATGGAAGAAAATCCTTCTGAAATGTTCCCTGGTCATTTAGATATAACCTCTCAATATGGACTATCACTCCGCCTCACCCATGATGCTCAGGTCCAGATCGGCTTTCCTGGACATCCTATTTTCCCTTGTATAGAAACTCTCCACCCTCTGGTGATGTGAAACTCACCTGGAAAAGATAGAAATCAAAAAAGGATCAAAAGGGTACCAATTAGTCCATCTTGAGAATGAAATCATAACTCATTATATATAAGAGATAGAGGTCCCATAGAAAGTGACACCCACCAACCTCTAGGGGAACTCCCTGAACTGACGCATACTAGCCGTTCTAGTCCCCAACGGAGTATATAGCGTCATAACATCAGAATAGGAATAAACAAAAAGCCTAAGGCTCTCCAAAAGGAGCACATATATAAAGATATGTGTATCATCCATATCGAGAGGTACAGAAGACAAAACAGAAGAAACTAGAATAGTACCTATGACAGTGGAAGGTCTGAGATTCTACTCCTGTTGGGTCTGTTGCACTGCATATGCTTGCCCAGTGCCGTAACCCTGTGACATAGGATACCCTGAGCTAACCTGCCCTGCTGTCTCTGAGATCCTGGTGTCTAGATACCATGACCATGACCACCACCTCGGCCTGAACATCCTAAAATATCCCGATTCCTTGACTGGTAAGAAGCTTCTGGCCCTGCTCCCGCACACGGAGTCTGCACAGAACCCCTCTCACTAGCCACTGATGGAAATGACATACAAAAACACTGTAGATGAACCATCGTACTGGAAGCTCGAAACTCCACTAGTTCATGTGGACACTGAGGTCTCTTGTTCCCCTCTCTACCCCACCGGTAGCACATGACAGGCCACCTGAAGAAATCTTCTGTCTAGTATTGCCACCATGAGGGAAATCCATCTATCTCTTCCTCTTGCCGGTAGAAATAGTACCAGAAGCTGGTGCCGAACCACCCTAGCCTACACCACTAGCTTCCCGATGGTTCCATTTAGTAATCAATGCCTTGTTCACAATAGCATGCACTGAAGGCAACCTGAAAACGTTCAACAGTGCTCAGATGTCATAATGAAGACCATCCTCAAATCGTCGAGCCCTCAACGTCTCATCACCCACCAGAATAGGTGCAAAGAATTGTAGCATGGTGAAGTGGGTAGAATAATCCATCACTAACTTGGCACCCCGCTTCAGATTCATGAACTCTCGAGCCCGATCTTCCCTCAGTGTCTCTAGGAAGAAAAATCCATAGAAGACTGCCTAAAAATCTTCCCACGCTATTTCCCTGTGATGCTCTGTCTGGGTGGTAACATCCCACAACCTCTTGGCTGAATCAAGAAACATGTATGTAGTGAGCTTGAACCTCCACCCTAGAGGCATATCCAGATGCTTGAAGATAGTCTGCATAGATTCCAGCCAAGACTTTGCAGCCTGTGGTCCTCCCTCCTATGAAAACGTAGGTGGATGCTGCTGCTGGAATATGCGCATTAGCTCTTCCATAGATGTGGCAACCGGCGGTGCTCACTGGAAGGTCTGCATGAACTACATGAAGCCTTCATGGAACATCGCATCAGCACCTGTGCCTAGTATAATGGATGGCGTCACATATGTATTTGCTGGAGGATCCATCGGTAGCTCATGGATTACCATCTCTATAGTATACTCGTTGCTTCTCTCCCAGGGAACAACTCATGGTCGTCTCGGCAGCATGACTCTACATGGTCAACACATGCCTTAGATTAAGATTATAAAGGAATAAAAACAAGGATTGTAAGAGGGAACAAGGAAAAGAAAACATTCAAGATTAACAAACACGACTACACGGCATGTAAAATAACTACATGGCGTGTTCCCTCAAGTCTTTCACATGGGTGTGTAATCTGCCATCACTGGTCATGTAACACACCAAACACATGGCTTTTTGTCCACACACATGGAATTTACTTGAATTTTCTTCACGGTCCAGAGTCCTTCTACATGGCTTATCCACACGGATCTCCTTTTAAACAAGACTACATGGCGTGTACAACATTTACACGACGGGTAATGGATGAGCTTCACTGACCTGTGTTGTCCGTTACACAGCCGGGTACGCAGATCAGACTACATGGAGTGTTCCACATGGACACAGAGTTTACTACTTAGATTCCAACTGCCCGTGTTGTTAGTGACACGACCGACTACTTGGCTAACTCTACACGGAGTGTTACACCCGCACACGACATGTACACCACCCTCTTTCCCTATCCACACGACCAAGTCTACATGGTCTCTCACTGGTCAATACTACACTACATGTCCCTTAGGTACACGGTGTGTTTAAGAGGAGGTAACACCAACAAGTGTTTGTTAGTTACACGGCCGGATCCACAGGTCAAACAACATGGCATGTTCGTCATTGACATGGCATGTATAGGGTAATATTTCTCCGCCCGTGTTGGTAGTTACATGGTAGACACAGGTCACAAAATGGTGTGTATAATAACTACACGACATGTGCCTTAAAAGTTTCACTATCTCATGTTTCTGCTAACATGACCTATGACACAAGTAGAAACTACATAGTGTGTACATACGGTACATGGCTTGTACTTAATTGTTTTCTTCTTTTCACCCTGAACAGAAGATTAAACAGTGTGTAATCATAATTACACGGCGTGTCTTCTAGGTTTTTCTAGACAGTAAGCCTCAAACACTACTTCGGATCCCAAAAAAAAACACTGATACAAACACCTAAGTGCCAAATTATGATCTTTGAGGGCCCATACTCCACCTGAATCAAATCTTGGCATCTTATTCATGTTATAACCAAGTAAAAAGGTCAATGATCCACCAAATTCCAGTCAATGAGGGCCCATAATCCTCAAGATCCAATGTTTTGTGTTCATTCTACAAAACCATCCATAAATATACCCTATCAAATAACATGTATTTTATCAAGGCATCTTTCACTACAGCATGCATTTTATAGCATGACATATATCACAACAACATGCAATTTCTAATGCACCTATATGGCATGGAAACTATACATGGCATGTGATTCCATCATTTTCCTAAATGATGCATGTGATGGCATACCCTCATCTCATCGGGTTGAAACTAAATAGAACCCAAGTATAAAAATATAACAGCACACCACAAGTGAATCACCCAACAGTGAAAACCAAATCGACTTTAAAATTGAAAAATTAGAAAAATCCCAACACGAGGTAAATTGACTTTTCCCTGTACACGGGTTATCTACTCCTGGGAACAACTTATTACCAATTACCCATTCCGTCCTATATATAACTACAGGCTCCAAACAGTAAGTTAATGAAAAGAACCGCCCTCTGATACCACTTTCTAACATCCCACATCCGGGTGCCACTCAATGGGTGCCACAAACCCAGTTGGTCACATGATCACAAGCAAATTTCTCCCAATTCCAAAGGTTGTCGACTAGTAATGAGGGCCTAGTTCTGATAGCGGGGAAACTATGCCCTCATTTGTCAAAGTGTAGCACATCAGAAATAGATATAAACATAATAAAATGGAAGCAGTAAACAATAACCAACTGAAATGGATAATAGTACAGAAGTAAAATGTAACAAAATTCATATATATATGATGATGCATTATGTCTCTAAGTCTAGGAAAGTATCCAAAGTATGATACACTGAAATCTAGAATAATCCAATACAAAGTACAAGTACATCAAAGGAAAAAAAACAGTGTAGTAAGAACTCAGCAACATCGTGATCCTATGCTTGGTCCCCTGCTCTCCCACTCCTCTGCAACAATAAAGTTATTGTATTGGGACTCTTTCCCTTATCCACACCTGTAGAAAAATAATCGGTTTGGGCCCAAGACATGACCCAAACAGTGTGTGAGAAATCAATACCAGTAGGCAACCACCAAAGGCCCACGCCTAACTGTCAGGGGAAATGTGCAAAAGTAGTGTGCAATAATAAAATATAGTGAACTAGGCAGTACTCAAAAGTAAGTATCTCTACTAGTTACATTGAAACTTTATTAATCATTTATTAATTCCAAGATTGTGCTTTAGCTTGGAAGGTATAGCATAGTAAATCACCGCAGCGAATACACAAAGTAAATGTTGTCCGTAGACATTAAAATACTTAACCTTAGGTAATCAGAATAAAAACACGCAAGTGGCTTCTGATAGGCATAACGAATATTTTCCGCAAGCATTCGAGGTGTCACCCACAGGCAGAAAACTACTACCCACATGCATGAGAAAACTTGCCCGTAGGCTAAACAAACACTGCCCTCAGGATAATCATGTAACCGGGCCGAGCCCAACACATAAGCAAGAAATTTATATGTGATTCCTCTCAAGGCAATTGAAAGCATGCTAAAATTCATGGTATACACTCGAGTAACCTGACCAAACTGCTAAACAAGGGAATGCACCCACGGGGTGGCCCTGGATCTATGAAATGATCACAAACACTAGTTATACATATTCATTAAATTACCTACACAATTATAGGTATTTAATTAATCAATGCCTCAACCATAAGACACCCCAAACATGGGACATAACAAACCAGTACACAAAAACAACATGACAGTTGGAATTAAACAACAGACCACCTACCTTGATCTCCATTGATCAATATAAGCGAACGACGCCTCTTGAAATGACTAAGAATGGTGTAGATATGGAATAAAAGATTTCCCGTTCAAACATAAATAAATTCTAATAGAGGAAGAATTAGAATAAAAGAATCATGGAGAGGGAAGAACTCACCCACGCGGTTCCAATGTGATCGATGGTGGAAGAACGGATTCCCGACGTGCGATCAGGAGCTCCTCCAAGATTTGGCCTCTCCTAGAGAGCTCCAAATGCATCCAATGACTCTTATGCCGAATGAGGAGGCTACTGCCCTTAAAAAAACAATCTACATGGAATGTACTCTTAAGTACATGACGTGTACTTGTCATCATTTAACTGTTCCTCTGGCAACTACGTTTCACCGCCACACTGTTCATCTGTCGACATGAGTATACAATGTGTATTTTTGAATACACGGTGTGTATTTTTTCTACCCTGGCGGCTACTTCCACCACCTTACTATTCAAAAGAGGACTGATTACATGGCGTGTAAATACCCGGTACACGGCGTGTAGTCAGTTTTTACACCCTTCATCACAGACAGGCCTACACACCAAGTGTACTCATCCCACACAACCAAAGTACATGGCGTGTGGAAAAGTACACGGTGTGTGCCCACAAATATTGGGATTTCCCCCCATTTTCCTTATTTTATCAAAAACACTTAAGGAAAAAGGAAATGAAGAAACCCGTACATCAAGAATAAGAACTGGGTTCTTACACAGATGCAGTGCAATATATTTAAAATGGAGACCAAATTAGACTTCATCAATTGTTTTTTGGAGGAGGATGTGTATATTGAACAACCATGTGTTTTAATTATTGGGGTATTTGAGAATTGTATTTACATGTTAATGAAATATTTATATAGAATAAAAAAACCCCAGAGCTTGGTATAATAATATTGTAACATTTATGAGGAAATTCTATTTTAGGAAAGGAATAGATGATAGAAATATCAACATTAAATATTATAATAAGTTGTTTCTCATTTTTATTGCCAATGTAGATGATATTGTTTTCGTAGAAGATGATGAAGAAATTTTTGAAAAATTATCTAAATAAATATATAATCTTTTTGAAAATTTTTCAATATGAGATAATGTACTTTATTATGTTTAAAATTTATCTAAAAAAGGATTATATTATTCATTCTATATAAAACTGTACTAATGAAATCGTGATGTATTTTTGAAGTGAGGATTCAAAAAATTTAAATTTTCCAACTTCAGTATGAACTAAGGCTTCCAAATAAGAACACAGAAAGGATGTGGATGAACGGTTATTCCAGAATCTAATTGGTAGTATACTATAAATCAAATCATCAAGACATAATGTTATGTTTTAGATTTGTTAGATCTTGTATCCAGATGAATCAAATATTTCTGAAGGAATTTTAATTTTTATTTCTGGATAAGAAAAACCATGAAAAGAAGACTGGAAATGGAGTTTTGAGAGTTATAGTGTATCAAAAGGGTGTTGTAAAAAGAGTAATTATGCTTATGAGGTTCCTTGAGTGATCAAGGGATTTTTAGAGGTTTTGGGTTATCTGTTAGGATATTTAGAGTTTTAGAGAAAGGGTTCATGGTTTTAGAAAACCCTTATGACACCTTAATTCTTAAGAGGTTTTTAGTTCATTTTTATGTAATCATGTTTGAGTTTCATGGTTAGGGACTGATTTTGGGTAAACATGTGAAGAAAAAGAAGAAACTGTGAATGGGTGGGAAGGGCCTATGGCATGGAGCACGGGCTGCACACAATTTCATACAAACTGAGTGTCTTTTTGTTTTGCGAATTGAGGCAATGCTAACAACATGGTTTTTTCTTGGTTTATAAAACCATGCAGCATAATTGTGTGATACATGGGTGTTGGATAATAGGTATCACCTAGTTGGTACCTAGTTTGGAAAACCATATAGTAAAACCATGAAGCTACCAAGAATTTCATTAAAATGGTATTTTAACATTTCCCTACGAGGATTTTTAGCAACCCCTCCCTTTCATCTCCCACTTGTGCACTTGAACCAGTTTTGGATTCTCTTCCTTCCCTCTTATCTTCAAGCCCCAGCTAGGAGGTAATTTAATGGTTTTCCACCAGCATTTTTAGGATAGATTCAACTTTTAGTGGATTCTTTTCTTCATCTACTTATTTACTTCTATTTTTTGAGTTTTTCATATTATTTTTTGTATATTACTTAACTAGAACATGGTGGGATCATCCATTTCTCATGGGGATTCTGGTCGTCATGGTTATAAGAGAACCCAATATGGATTCGACACTTCGTTGTGAGACATTTCTTTAAGTCATATGACCATGGTAAATTTTTATAGGTTTTGACTAATGTTTTTATTTAATTATTTTTTTAATTGGTATCTCCTCTTAATACATTGGCATGTAACGTGGTAAGGTTTATGCTGTAAGTATTTAGTTATTGGTTGGATTCAGTTTTAGTGTCACATGATTTCCCGATGATATTTATAACATTATTATAGATTAGGTTTTGGTTAATTAATTAATTATAATAGTTATAACTAATTAATTTTTATTGTTTTGTATAAGACTAGAGCATGGGTGATAATGAATATCGTGGTTGGGTGGATAGGGGTATGGATGGTGCTGGGTTCAACCCTACAAAGGACATTAGGATTTGAAAATGAAATGGAAAGGATCCCTAATGAGGTCAGTGGTCTATGAGATTCACCCATATTATTTTTAATTTATTTTTATGTATATATGTGGAGAACCTTCAATCCCATGGGTTTCATGTTTTCTTTATTGATTATTGTAATGTAGATGGTTGAAGAGATTATCATAATTAATATCATTGGATTATTTTATTACATAGAAAAAAGGACAACAAGAAGAACTTTGAAATAAAGGGAAATAGCTCTTACAGTGATTAAATGTGGTGGTTTATGGGTTTAGTTTTGTAAAATTCCTATGGGGCCATTAAAATGGGTTCAAATAAGTGCATTTGGATTTTACCCAATTTTTGGTGTCAAAGGGGAAAACCTATTCTTTGAAATTTTATTTTTAAATGTGGTATTAACCTCTAATTAGATTATAAAAATTAGTTTTAAGTGGATATCATATTTAGATTGGCAATAGGTGTGGGATTTCCTCTTTGGGGATTTCTTTGTGGATTTTGGGATAATTCCATCAGAAACATAGGCCTTGGGCCTTGATTTATTTTTACATATAATTTACCATGTTTGAAAAGCGTGGTTTTTTAATATTTAATGGTGGTGTTTGTTTTAGATTCATTTACCATGTGAAAAGGGGGTTTCTTTCTTAAGTAATATTTTGGTATGAAGTCCCATGGGGACTTTAATAAGAATTATTTCTTTAAAATGGGTTTTTTTTCATAAGTGGTTTTTATATACACAATACTGAGAATAGTGGTTATGATTTGATGGAATGGTTTGCATGATCAATTGATGCTCGAGGCATATGATGTATTATATATATATGGGATCGTACTAAGGATCTGAACATTGATAGTATAATTCATAGTTATAGTTCTAGACTGATGCTCTAGGTAATAATAGAATACCATGTGGAATAAGATGTTGGACTAATTCTCCTTCTCCTTCGGTTTTTTCAGACTGATTCCCTAGGAACCAACAATGTTATGTATAAATGGATGTTGGTACGAGGTTATTGGAACTAATATTTTGTTTTATGATTGCTTTGATAGAATCGATGTTTAGTATCAATACTAATAGTAGGTATATGTTTATGGGATGGGTAGAGGATCCATATACATTTGTTATTAAGACTGATATTCATCTTAGATAAATGAAAATTTTTTGATTACTAATGTCTCATGTACATTAGATGGGTACCATGGATGTAGCTTATAATTTTCCCTATAAATAATGAAAAACAAACACCCCCTATTTACTTTTTTAGAGGATTTTTTTAGGTTGTTGCTTGTTTGATTGGCTTGGGGGTCCCATTAAGACCGTTGGTATAGTGGGTACTAGATGAGTTGTCATGTTCATCAGTTTTTATTTATTTTCGATACTATTATTATTCCACTATTTATCTGCATACATTGCTACATGGACATGTATTTTCTTAAAACACCATTGGTGGTGGCTTACTGAGTTTCACTCACAACTGGATCGGGCCACCATTTTACTTGGGTACTCGAGAAACTTTCACTTGTTATTATTTTCATAGGGTTGGGTTAAGGCCCATGTAGAGAACTACTTGGTCAAGAATGATTTCTTGAGTGGTGTCAAGTGACTGGAGGGATTGTCTTCTTGGTACCGAGGATCCTTTTTATATTTTCATTTATTTTGGTATGCTACATAAATGGTCTAGTGGGAAGTTGGTCGTATGTATTACATGGACATTAATGACTTAATTTCATTTCATCTTATATTGGAATGTTTCAGTTCTTTATTTATTCTGCTTACTCTAATGTGTATGATATTGGGTTACCAACTTCTGGTTTTCCACTCTGATATGGGGGTATAGTATCCTCATAGTTTATTTTAGACCACTTCTCCTTGTGAGATGGCCCTACTGTAAAATAATTCGTGCTTGAGGTCATGTGGCAATCTGAATTGGGGAATTAGATTAGTGGATCCTAATTTGAGGTATTAGAAAGTTTTATATGAGGCCTTTACTTTGCTACTATTTTATTATTTTTGTTTTGGTAGACTCAGGGCCTAGAAATGTGTCAAAGATTGATATGGATATCGAGATGATGCCTCAAAAAAACCTATTTATTTTTTAAGTATAGGTTTTTGGGGTTGGGATTGATGTTATATAGTTTATATTTTCTGGTTGTATATGATTTTCAGTTCAAGAGACACACATGTTTTTAGATTTGATGGTTTATGGATTTTAGGATCTTGGTCCATTGGAAAGATGATTGTGAATTTGTTTTGAATAATAGAATATGGATGCAAGAGTTGTCTCTTTTATCATGATAGGAACATTGGATCTACATGTTATAGTACATCTAATGTGTACTGTTATGAGTTTTTGGTGGCAGATTGTTTGGATCTAGGATGAGACATTTGACGATGAGGAAGATGGTGTGGTCCTCAAGCATGGTTAGTACTGTTATCTAGGTGGGTCATTATGGAATAATTATTGGACTATTGGACCCTTATGGGTGGGTTTAATTGAGGTTGGTAGTATGTATTATTCAACCATGGGGCAGTCTAATGTGCATATTCATAGAGAGGATGAGCACCCTAGTTGTGGAATGTTGGTTGGAAATAGAGTCTTTATTTTGTGGGTCCCTAGATGAGGGTATTTTGTTATGTTGATGTAGTGTGACAATGTTATAGGTACATGTTCTATGCTTTGTGTCTTGTTTCGTTCTATTAGATGGCATACCACATGGGTGGTCAGACATAGTAAAATTCTTAATGAAACTCCAATACTAGGAGTTAATGTCGTGTGTATTTTTTGAATGAACAATGAGGGTGGATGGAAAAGATGAAAGTGAATTTGGATGTGTGAGGCATGAGTGGATATTTTGGGACTCTTAAAAATAGTCGATGAATGGTCTAGTGAGGTTTGGGGTTAGTCTCATTGGAGGCCTTTTTTAAAAGATCACTTGGGTTCTGATGTTTCATCTTGGTGGTGGGTTTCTTAGATGAAAAAATTCATTCAAGTACCTAACCTAGGTAATGGATGTACAAATGGGTTTTCATGGTGGTCTAGAGTTGGATTAGGAGTAGAAGAGGTGATTGAGGAAATTGGGTTCATGTGGATGAGTTCTATTTGGGTGGGGATCACACATACATGTTTTTTTTATTTGAGTCACATGGTGGTGTCTATTTTTAATAATATGGGATATACATGGAGGGTTGGTGAGGTTATAGAAAGTGTGGGGTTTGAGGGAAGGACCAGTTTTAATTCTAGATTGTTTAGCTCTAGATGAGTCTTCAGGAATGTGGTTTTGGTTTGGTTAGTTGCTTTCTTTTATAATGAACCAATGGTTCTATTAATTGGGAGATATGGTCATGCAAACAAGGAATGAATAGTGGATATGGCTAGTGAGACAAGGTTTCATAACACCAGACTCATTAGAGTTGGAATCAATTTATGTGGTGGGGTCACATGAGAGTGTTTCAGACGGTTAAGTGTGAATGGAATCTTAGGGAAATGAATAGCCGGTGACGTGATGTGTCTTTTGGTTTTAGATTGGACATCATAGATCGTATGTCCAAGGTGTTAGGGTTATGTGGTATTCCATGAGTAGACTAAGGAAAAATAAGAATGTGATGGGATATTTTGAGAAGGGTGGTATGGGAACTTTGGATGGTTTGGACATGTCCCAATAGATAGAGGTGATAATAAAAATGTACAAGTGGTGGTAGTATTTGTCGATAAAATCATACCACACTCTTAGTTATTGAAATTTTTTTCCAATATATTGACATCATTCTGAGTATTATGGGTGAGGAGAAATTTCTATACGCCTAGCTAACCTAATTTTTTGGTTGGTTATGGAACCTCATTGAGGTTATTCTCATGGAGTAACATATGTATATCTGCATAGAGGAATAAGAACCATTAACTGTTGTGAGAGTAGTTCTCAGGGTGGACTAGATGTGGATGAATAATTGGGGAATTGTTCACGTATTTTGGGATATGTGATAGTTGATGTTTAATTTTTACGCTCAGGTGCATGCGATATTTCCACATATGACTCTATGGTTTGTAGTTGTTAGATAATGGGACAATTCAGTTGTGATTGTTGGGTGAGTCGATGATGAAAACACTCTTATGGTGGGGATTGTTGTATCATTTACAGAGGTGTGACCCTCATGTTGGATTCACCATAGGTGTGTGGAATTGTATGTGGATCGGTCATAGTGGAATTATGATTCTAATAAAGAACTGTAAGGTGAATGCTTATATTACTTAGGTAATTATAATTAGAGTTTAGTAGTGGATGATAATCTAGATTAGTGTTGGATTAAAGATCGAGGTAGTTCTAGAAAGAAGTTCAGGTATATAATCCATAGTGTAGGTTTTTTATTTATAAAATTCCTCTGATTTTGAGGGAACAATGATCAATTGGGATGGCAACAAACTTGTTGTTGAAGTTGGGCATTTTTTGAAAATTTGTACAGTGACAATTCATTTGGGTTGGAATACAATGTGCATGTGTAAGGTTGCATTCTACATTTGTTTCGTTGTTGGTAATGATGGGTTCATTTTGGGGTTGAGTTGGAATTTCATGAAAAACCTGACATGTTCCATGTTCATCCATGGATAGAGTGTATGCATTCTCATGGAAATTGAGACAAAATAAGTTGATAAATGTGTCAGGAACTTGGTGGTAGCATGAGATTAAGTCTTGTGTGGATTTTCTTCTGGAAAGGATGTTATGTTTTGAAATATGGTGGTTAGATTTTAGAACATATGGTGGACACAATCATAGCTCGATGATTAAAAGGTAGATGTTGTAATTAATTATTCTTATGGATGAGATTCGAAAAGACCAATCCTGGTGTTTCCGTTTTGACCACAGGTGTCATATTTGAGTTGTGGCTAGTTGAGGGAAATGAGTTGAAATGTGTTCCCTATAATATTTTTGGGATATCATAAGCTTAATAATTCTTTTAGAAAAAATATGGTGACCAACGTATATTGGGTGGTGTAGATGGATGACCATAAAGGCTTCTTGAATATGGTTGGAGTTTTGGTGAGTCAGTTGAAAGATCTCGTATTTATATGAATAAAAAATTTAGATGGATTTTTTATTTTCATTAGTAGTTGAGTCGAATGTTAAATTGGGACTAAAAATAGAGATTCTACAGTGGGAATGTCCCAAAAGGGTGTTTTAAGATTATGAATGATTCTCATGAGGTATCTTGTGTTCTTAGAGGATCTTCAGAGGTTTCGAGTTGTGTTTTTGAGTTTTAGAGTTTTCGAGGAAGGGTGCATGGTTTGGAGTGCATGATTTAGGATAAACCACTTGACATGATATTGATAAATAAGTTTTTAGTTCATCTTGAACTAATCACAACATAGTTTCATGGTTAGGTCATGGTTTTTTGAAAAAATATGCGAGGGAAAAATAGAAACCTTTAGGTTTAGAAGGGCTTGAGTAACTGTGCACAATATACACCTGGTTTCATACAAACCGTTCAACTTGTTTCAAAATTTAGGCAATTCTGATAGCACAAATGGTGCATGGTTTTTCAAACCACAACATATAATTATGCAAGGAATGGGTGTTCGATTGTTGGGTGCACCCAACGGGCACATGGTTTGGAAAACCTTATGTTTAAACCATGCGACTGCCTATAATTTCATTAAAAATAAAGTTTCACCATAATTATCCTTAGGGTTTTTTAGTCACCTCCCTTTTTATCCCTCTTTCATGCAAGAACTATAGGATGATTCTCTTCCATTCAACCCTTATTCAAGCCCATACAATGAGAATAATATGTGGTTTTTCATCAATATTTTTAGTTAAGATTGAACCTTTACTATATATCTTATTTCTTCCACTAATTTCATCTTAATTTTTATGTTCTATTATTTAAGTTTCATTAAAGATTCCACTAGAGTTTGGTGGAATCATTTTTTTCTCATTGGGATTTCGATCAGCTTGGGTAGAAAAGATCCAGAGATGAATTTATAACGTGTTATGGTATGTTTCATTAAGTTATATGACCATGGTGATGTTTTTAGGGTTTTCCCATTATTTAAATTTAATGATTTGTCAGATTGGTATCACCTCATAGGTATTTATCCTAAAATATGGTATGGTTATTCAGTGGGTATTTGGTGAGTGGTCAGTTTTGGCTTTGGTGTGTCATGATGAACCGGTTTTATTTATAGCATTATTCCACATTGGTCTTTGTTAAATTAATTAATAATAATTTTTATATTTAATTATTTTTATATTTTATAAGACTGAAGATTGGGACATTATAATGAGCATGAATAGGTTTTGATGGGTTTTGATAGTTTTGGATGGAGCTTGTCAAGGACACCATGATTCTGAAATGAAAATAAATGATTCTCTAATGAGGTAGGTGGTCTAAAATCATTACCCATAATTTTGAAAACTTATTTTCTTGTGTACTTGGTGTGCCCCATGAATTTCATGAGTGACATATCTTCTTCATTGGTTTATGTAAATTATATCGGTGATGAGCTTAACATTATGATTCTCATTCATTGATTTTATTGAATATAAAAAATTTATAATGATTAGAACATGAAAATAAAGGGATGAAACTCTGAAGGTGATAAAATTTGGTGTTTTGTGGGTTGAGTTTTTTGAGATGTCAACAGGTCCATAAAAATGATTTTAAAAAAGTGAATTAGGCTTTCACTTGGTTGTGGGTTTCTAAGGGGAAGGCTATGTTTTGAAATGATCATTGTTTTGAAATGAAATATTGATCTTATAGTGTTTAAAAAAATGGTTTTTAATTTTATTTCAAATTTGGATTTGAAATGTGTGTCTGATTACCTATTTGGTGATAATTATTTGGTGGATATTGGGATGGTTCCAATGAAAACATTGTCTTTGGGACTTTTTTATTTTTAAATAGAAATGACCATATTTTAAAAGGGTGATTTTAAATGTTTAATAAGGGTTTTTGGTTTATTTTGTTTAATATTTTTAAGTGCATTGTGCTTGGTCAATGCATGTTTTGGTTTATAAGACCGGGGTGACCTTTGTATATGTTATTGGTTTAAAATGGAGAATATTGTTTTTTAATGTTTTTTAGAGATATGAGATTCAGATTATCTTTTAAGAGATGCTGGAATAGTTTGGGTGTGGGATTGATGCTTCCACATAGGAAGTATACAACAAATATGGTGTCTAGTAGTGTCTCTAGACACTTATATTATACGTCATGGTTAGAGTTTTCAGAATGATGCACTTGGTGAAATAGGTATATCATGTACAGGGAGAGGTTGAATTAATTATCCTTATACTGGGTCTGGGCCAGGATTATGCTCAAGAAAAAATGATGGTATATATAGATGGATGCTGAAATGAGGTTATGGGCACTACTATTATGTTTGGTGACTGTTTTGAAAGACCCATTGTTCAGTATCAGTACCGATAGTTCATATTTGGTTAGTTGTTGGATAGATGATCCAACTGTGTTTGTTATTAAGGTTTATATTCATTTTAGATACCAAACATGCATTCTAGGAACATATAGATTAAGTAATTTAGAAGGGTATGATGAAAGACGGTTTTAAGATTCTCCTGGTTGAATGAAAAGTGAATATCCCCCACTATGTTTTTCTTTAGAGAACTAGTTTAGGTCGATGGATTTTTGGTTGTCCTGGGTGTCACCTTATGAATATTTTGATTGTGGGTAATAGATGAGATGTCATATTATTTAGCTTTTATTTGTTTTCAATACTGTTATTATTTCTCTTTTTATCAGCATACACTTATTCACTAATAGATATATTCTTTTGACATGATTAGTTGTGGCCTACTATGTTTCAGTTACAAACTTTTTATGACACCATTGCAATTGGGTACCCAAGATGCTCTCACATGTTATTGACGACATAGGATTGAGTTAAGGCCCATGTTGAGAATTGTTTGGTCGAGATATATTTCTCGAGTGGTGTCTCAAAACTAGAGGTATTTACTCATAGATGATGAGGAGATTTTTTGTATTTTTATCATTTTGGTATATTCTGTAATTGGCCTTTTGGGATGTTGGTTATATGTATGATGAAGTCATTCAAGAATATATTGTATTTTATCTTATATTAGGACATTTTTGTTAGTTTATTATTTCTTTTTACTCTGATGTATATGATATATGGGTTTTACTTTTGGGTTTTCAATATTATTTGGGGGTATTGTCTCATCACAATTTCTTTTAGACTAATGCAGAAATTTGAGAACCTTTGACAAATGTGGAGGAGCGCTTGAGGCCATGTGGTGGTATAGATCGTGGTACTAGTTTAGAGGATTCCAGGATGATGTGTTATGTTATTACACATTGTTCATGATATCGATGTTCCCTAAATGTGTATCATTTATTAGATAAAAAAAGATAATTTTATACATCAATGGAATATTGAACTAATTTTCGAAATATGGATGGAAAGTGATGTAAGAATTGTTAGATTTTTCAAACGTATATTTGGATGTATGTATTGATCTTAAGAAGTCTACAATTCACGATTCGTTATTTTTTGTTAAAGTTTTAGTTTATCAGAATTGAATGTTTTATAATTCATTTACATTGACCATTTTTGAAGATGAATATGTTTCTATAACATGTAACTTAGCATAACATACATGGATGTTGACTTAGACAATTTCATGTTTGAAGTGAAGTTCTCACTACTATTGGAAAGTTATAGTCAATGTTATATTAATATTTAAAATAATTTACTACAAAATTTATGATCCTATAACATTTAAAAAAATTATAACTTAATTAAGTAAAATGTGTATAAGAAGGAGTTAAATATATAATCTTTTCCTTCAATAGATAATACTACATATGTGTTCACCAAGCCACTATCAAAAGATTATTTTTAGAATCTGATGTTGAATTTAGTTGGTAAAACTCAATCACTATAGGGATAAGGTATGGTTCGTTAGTCCCATCAATCATCTTTTCTTTTGTATATTTTTTTTCAATGTGGATAAAAAATAAAAAACTATAATATTTCCATAAATCTTACCTTCACATTGTTTTTCAACAAGTGATTATATATATTGGGTGATATACACTCATATATATATATATTACCATTGTGGAAATTATTTCTTGAATGGAATCATATATTTAGAGAGAGTTATTAAAAGTGTTATATTGTGATTTTTTCATGTGAACTATTTTAATAATATATTGTGAGTGGTTTCTAGAATCATTCATGTTTGAATGAAGTATAATTGAAGATTTTTATGTTTTGTGTTAGGTCCACAAGGTTGAATACCCTGAGGGGGGGGGGGTGAATCAGGGTATGCCTAATTTAAAATTAGAGCTCGTTCTAATCTTGTTTCACTGTTAATTAAAACACTCTTCTCTCTCTTTCCTGTCTCACAATATAAACAAAAAGTAATGCAAGCATAGGACACAAAGTTTTTTACTTGGTTCACCGCTAAGGGCTACGTCCAAGGAGCATACCCCGACAGGTTTTTGGTCGTACCGAATTCTACTAAACTTCACTAGTTGTGGATTAAAAGGTTTGGGAATAGTCACTCTATCCCAAGATCACTACCTTTACAAGGTTTAGGGTCAGCTCACTGCTTTCCGAAGGTTTACTCCCTGTTTCTCTCTCTCTAGCTCACTACCGGTGGAGACGATCACCTTCTTCCTCTTCTATTTCTCACTACTCTGGAAATGATCCAGTCATAGTTTATAGAATTGTAGGTCTCTTCATTATCTCTAATTAATGCATCCTCTATTGTATGTAGATGGTGTGGTGAAGTCCAACTTTTACCCATAGATGAATTTCTCTTTGCACCGAAGGTATCAGACAAACTTCCAGTTTCCACGAAGCCTAAAAACACTGTCGGGGAATCCACCTTACTTGGCATGAATGTCTAACCCGACACACAAGTATCTGTGTGAAAGTCACAACTGGTGTTCAATTCCACCTTAGACACTTGCGCGACACAAGCTTCTTCAATTCCAAACTTGCGTGACACACTTCCCTTTACGCCCAAACCAATATTGGCGCGCAACAAACAACAATCTCTTTTCTTCAAATCTGAATCGTAAGTCTTACTTGTACGACATACCACCACTTGCGCGACTTCCACACCTGTACGATGAGAGATATGATTTTTCTAAGTGTTGAACTTTGTTGAAAATGAGGAGGGGTGGTCCAGTATTGATACGCATTTTGAACACCCTGTGCGACGACGAGCAAGTCTCCCCTCGTTGCGCAAGTCTAGGCGCGCAGGTCTCTTCCCCTGCAAGTCATTTGCGTGACCCACTTCCAAAATTGTGCGAACTTCTTGCCTTTTCCATATTTTAAAGTTCTGATCTTGAAAAACAATAGGCACACAAGTTTACAATCATCCTAGGCACCGATGCACAAGTCCTTTCTCTTGACGCTCATGCCACCTGCGCGACCAACTCAATACTTGCGCAACCCTTATCCCTTTTCCATATTTTTGATTATATGATATTGAAAAACATATGGCATGAATGTTTACAAGCCTTCAAGTACACGGAGTGCAAGTCCATTTTCCAAAAACCACTTTTCTTCATTTGTCGATTTTCAGGCCCAAAAATTTGGCAAAAACTGGAAAATGGCGCCACCTTGTATCTGTTCTTTTTGTACCACCCCCAGATCATTCATTACTTTGTCGAGGTTCTTGAATCCAACATGGATTGTTGACCACAACTCTTGAACTCGACATTCCACCATGAAATCCCATTTGTCAACAAATTTTTATGTCATGGTTTTCTTTGTCAACAATCACATCACAGTTTTCCACTTTGCCAACAAACACAATCACCTCAAAAATGCTTCAATGATACCTTGAGGGATTTTTTCCCAACAATCTCCCCCTTTGGGTTTGTTGAAAACTCTTCCATAAAAAGATACGTCATTAAATCTTCATCCACCATTCGCCCATTTTGATTCCGATATCGATCAATGATTTACTCAACACATACTCTAAGCCCACATGTGCAATGCTTGGCGTGAGAAACAAGAGTAAATGAAAAGTCCATCAATGAATCCCTTCAGCTCTAACACTCACTGTTGACACCAAACTGATACCAATTTTTACCAAACTGATACCAATTGTTGGAAATATTCTAACCAAATTCCAACATCACTCTTCTGATTTCATCACGATCCTCAGCTGTCGTGATATCTATGCTTTGATCGATCACTTCTAACATCGTCAGATTCAATACTCTCCCCTTTCTACTTACAGATTCAACTCTTGTCTGCTTCAAAACATATTTAGCCCTATTTCCAATATTGTCCAAGCTATGATCTGGCTATGCATGTTCAACTCCCCCTAACTGGATGCTCCACCTGTCAGCTTCTCCCCATATCATTCATGATTTATCAAATAGCCACACTGTCTCCCCCTTGAACAATCACTATTTTATCCCCCTATGTCAACAAACCCAAAGTACACCCCTTTTTAGGTTGTAATAGAGTAGAAAACACATATCAGTACATTTGGAAAAAACACATCATACCTTAGGGAGACGGGGAGGGGGTTCCACATCCACACTCTTTTAACTGTGGGGAGTCGACTGAACTCCCAGAGCCAGTCGATGCCTCTCAAAAGCTTCCTTGGGTAAGGCATTTGTCAAAGTGTCTGCAACCTGTAGCTCTGTAGGCACATACTCCAACATCACAATTCCCTGCTCAACCTTCTCTTTGATAAAATGATACTTTATCTCATTGTGTTTTGTCCTTGCGTGATGGATGATATTTTTTGTAGAGATTTATAGCACTTGATTTATCACAATGGATTCCGATCGGAGACTTCACTTCAACTCCCATATCTTCAAGATGCTGCTTCATCCACAATAATTGTGTACATTCTTGATTGGCCGCAATATACTCAGATTTCGCGGTGCTCAATGAAATGAAATCTTGCTTCTTTCTTAGCCAAGAAATACACAATCCACCAAGATAGAAGGCACCACCTGATGTTGATTTTCTATCAGCCGCTGAACTGGTCACAGTTTGCATCAGTATACACCAATAACTATGTCTGAGATTTGTCAGTATATGTCAAGCCAAAATCCACTGAGCCCTGGATATACCAAAGTATTCTTTTCACTGAAAGCATGTGGCTTCCTTGAGATTACTCTGATATCTCGCTTCTTGGCATGTGGCGAAAATAATATCAGGCCTTATTGTGGTCAAGTATAACAAACATCCAATAATTTGCCTGTATTCTATGATATTAACTGCCTTTCCATTCTCATCTTTTGATAATTTCATCCGGGTAGCAACCAGAGTCTTCATTTTCTTAGAATTATCCATTCCAAACCCTCTCAGAACCTCTTTGGCATATTTAGATTGAGAAATGAATGTTCCATTCCTTCCTTGTGTCACCTGTAGACCAAGGAAAAACGTCAGCTCTCCAATCATTGACATTTCAAACTCATTTTTCATGAATTTGGAACACTATCTACAATGAGCTTCATCTAGACCACCAAAAATTATTTCATCGACATACACCAGCACCATCATCCTTTGATTATTTTCATTGCTGAAATAGATATTGTAATCCACTCCTCCATGCTAGAAACCAATCTTCTTCAAGTACTGATCAAGCCTTGAGTACCATGCCCTTAGTGCTTGTTTCAGCCCATACAACGCCTTATTCATCCTACAAACTTTGTTTTCATCCTCACGAATGAGAAAACCATCTAGCTGCTCAATATACACCTCCTCTCCCAGAACTCCATTAAAGAATGTGGATTTGACATCCATCTAGAACACATTGAGCTTTCTTTGCACTGCTATGGCCAAAAATAATCTGATTGTCTCCAGCCTTGAAATCGGTGCAAATGTATCATCAACATCTATTCCCTCTATCTGAGAGTATCCCTTGTACACTAGCCATGATTTTTTCCTAATTACTGTGCCATCATCATTCATCTTATTGTGATAGATGCATTTAGTCCCGATTACATTCTTGTCTGCTAGCCTCGAAACAATCTCCCACGTCTGGTTCTTCTCAATCTGATCATGCTCTTCATTCAAAGCATGAACCCAATTTTCATCTTCAGCTGCATAGGAAAAACATTTTGGATCCACCTGAGATAAAAAAATGTTTTCTATAATGATTTCATTCTTCGAGTCTGAACTGGAGCTGCTTGATCACCAATGATATTCTACCTATCAATTTCAGCTCGACTCTTTGGGTTCCTCACAGACACAGACTTGACACTTTCTTGTTCATCATCAGTATCTTCTTCTGAGTCAGCCTCTACCACTTCTAATCCCCCTCTGTTACTTACCTCATCATTAATTTCATCCAAAAACTGTTCACTGGGTCATTGATTATTCTGTTCATTTTCAACTATAGTGACATCATTGCTCTCAAAAATTTTTCCCAACCTTTTTTTGAAACATTTATATGATTTTCTTTTCCTTGAGTAGTCGAGGAATATCCCCTCATCTCCTCATGACTCAAACTTCTTGTGATTTTCTTTATTTAGAATGAAGAACTTACTCACAAAGATTCAAAAGTAATTCAGTGTTGGATTCTTTCCGTACCACATTTTATACGGAGTCTTCCCTTCCTTCGGACACAATAGAGGCCTGTTCGAAATATAGACCGATGCCAAAACTTCTTCCTTCCAAAAATTCTCTGGTTGGTCATTTTCAATTAGCATCATTCTGGGCATGTTGTTGATGATCCGATTTCTCCTCTCAACCACTCCATTCTGTTGGAGAGTTCTCACTGATGAAACTTGATTCCTTATCCCGTGTTTCTCAAGATAGTTTTCGACTTTACTATTTATGAATTCTGTACAGTTATCAGTATGAAACATTAGAATTTTCTTCCCATTTATCCTCTCTGATTCCCTCCTATACTTCTTTTTAAAAATAAACACCTCTGTCTTATGGGTAACGACAAATACCCAGGAAATTCTACTATAATCATCAATGAAAAGAACATAGTACCTTTTCCCATTTATAACTCATGGTGAGATAGGTCCACATACATCAGCGTGCACCAATTTGAGCACTCTAGTTGATTTCTGTTACTTTGGCCGGTATGTATTTCTGATGATCTTCCCTTGTTGGAAAGAATCACATGTATGAGTGCGATCACATGATAGTTTGGGAAGGTCTCTAGCAGCATCACACTTTACCAGATCTTCCATGGATGGTTGGCATAGTTGACCAAGTCGCTTATGCCATAACTTGTTTTCTTCTTATCTAGATAAAAGGTATGTATCTTCTTCCCTACCTACAAGGTAAATATTTCCCTTTGTCTTTTTTCCCTATAGAACAACTGCTCCATCTTTTACTTTCACAACAAACATCTTCTTGGTAAATCAGATAGAGTTCTCAGAATCACATAGTTGACTGACACTGAGCAAGTTCTGACTAAGACCCTCTACAATGAAGACATACGTACGTCTCATTTCTTTTCCCCCAAACATGGCTTTTCCTGAGCCAACAATCTTCAGGCCTTCATTATTTCCAAATTTGACAACTCCATCTTTGTCATATTTTATTCTTGTAACAAGATCCTTATTACCTGTCATGTGAGAAGTGGAATCACTATCAAGGATCGATACACCAGAGAGATATGATACCTTAAGGGAAATTTCTGCCACCACATCCTTCTCATTTTTCTTCTTCATGGTCTATACATTTTCCTTCACACATGGCAAGGATTGAGACTTATTTTCTTTCTTAGAGTATGATGGACCAGCTTCATCTTGCAAAGACGCAAATTTGTTCTGCATTTTTAACTCACATGTTTGTTTATTGATCAGCTACTTGAAAACATTTTGATTCTTCTTTGGTACATTTCTCTGTATGTTCGAAGTGAAGTACCTAGCCATGTGCCCAAATCCACCGCACCAAAAAACAGTTTCCTTCGAAATATGTTCTGGAAAGCCGTTCTCTGTTTGGATGCCACCTCTGTTCTTATTCCCTTTGATATCTCTTGGCTATGGAACACACATAATGTTAATGTACCATCTTCCAACAACAATAACACCTGATATAAGGTGAATTTCTTCATGTTAATTCAGTACTAAGAGTTTCCCCATGGGATCATTGAATATTCTGATTCTGCTTTGTGCCCATATCAACATTCAATTTCGAGATGGGTGCTTGCGGTCTGACTTTAATTACCACATATTTTTGCTTCTTATCAAGCCCTGAATCAGCCTTAATGTCTGAGCTCAATTGCTGATTCTTTCCTGCTGAATATTTAGGCTCCTCTTTCACCTTTTCAGTATTCTGAATGATCTCTGTTCCTGAAATCACAATGGAGTTCAGGATTTTTTCGTGATCCTTCATTTTTTGTCGCAGACCGAGTACTTCTTCTTCAAGATCTTTGATACGTATGACCTGCTCTTTTAATGTGTTAGTCAAACAGTCAATTTTCTTCATTTGTTCCTCAATTTTATGCTTATACTCAAGAATATTTTCTGAGCTCTTTGTTGTTGAGGATTTCAGTCACTCAATTTCTTCCAACATCTCATAATTTTCTTCATCCTGTTGTTGCATATAGAGTTTGTCATCACGAACCACTTTATTAGATTCCTTCGTTTTGGCTCTCCAAACTTCTATCTCCTCAAGATTTTCTTCAAATTTGGCTTCCATATCAACTCTTCCTTCAACTTATTCTTCTTCTTCTCCAGTGTTAGTTTCTTATTTTTCATGAGAACTGCCGATGACCGCCACCATAGCATTTTATCCATGATCCTTGTAGTTTTAAATATCCTCAACCTCTTCAACCTCAGACTCATCTGAACTATCAATTTCTTGTGAAAGAAGATTCTTCTTATTGAATATATTTCTCTTGAACTTCTTCTTCCCTTTCACATAGGCTAAAGATATCTTCTTGGGAATTTCAACATCATCTTCATCATTTTCTTCTTGAAATTTTTTGTTGCATCTTGCTGCAAGATGTCCAACCATTCCACATCTAAATCATGCAAGATGAAGTTTCCCTTTGAACTTTCCTTTTCCTATTTGATGGTTTGAGGAGAGGAATGACATTACCTCATCTATCTCTTCTTCCTCCTGAGAATCTTCAACGGTGATATTTTTCATGGCCTTAAATTCCACCTCTTTGGATTTCCCCTTTTCCATAGTGTCATTATCATCATTTTTCATTTCATATGTAACAAGAGTGTTGTGTAGGTTATCCAATGTTAATCCTTTCGAGTCATTATCTTCCAAAACTGAAACATTCGGATTGAACCGAGGTGGAAGTTTTCTCAAGATGCGCTTCACAATTTTTATGTCTTTGATAATTTCACTAAGACCTCACATGTCTTCTACCATAACATCTACCCTGTCAAAGAAAGTATCAACAGACTCATTCGGGTTCATTCTCAGATCATCATACTTGTTCCACAACACTTTCAGCTTTGCCTCTCTGACCTTTGAATCCCATTCATATATATTCAAAATATTTTCCCACATGGAATGTGACGTTTTTCATGACATCACTTTTGTATAGATGGGATTGGAAAGGGATCCCCATAAGGCATTGATTGATTTGGAATCAGCATCCACCTCTCTATGCTCAGCTTCTGATAATGCACCACTATTAATATCAGCTGTGATACCATGAATAGCTACTGAAAACACATCCATTCCCAAGGATCAGAAATAGTGTTGCATTTGATTCTTCTATATCTGAAAATTACATCCATCGAAGATCAAAATCTATTTATGATTAGTGACCTCCATTGAGAGGAGAAGAAATATCAACCTTTCCCTCTTATACCAATTTTTAGGTCCATAAGAGAGAATACCCTAAGATGGGGGGGGGGGTGAATCAGGGTTTGACTAATTTAAAATTAAAGCCCGTTCTAATCTTGTTTCGCTGTTAAGAAAAACACTATTCTCTATATTTACTATTGCACACTATAAACAGAATGTAAAGAAAGTACATGACACAAAATTTTTTACTTGGTTCGCCGCTAAGGGCTACGTCCAAGGAGCATAAACCGACAGATTGTCAGTCGTACCAAATTCCACTAAACTTCACTAGCTGTGGATTACAAGGTTCGGGCACAATCACTTTGTCCCAGGCTTATTGCCTTTAAAAGGTTTAGGGTCATCTCACTGCTTTCCCAAGGGTCACTCCCTGTTTCTCTCTCTCAGGCTCACTACTGGTTGAGAGGATCACCTTCTTCCTCTTCCTTTGCTCACTGCTCTAAAAAGGATCCACTCATAGTTTATAGACTTGTAGGTCTATTTATTATCTTTAATGAATCCATCCTCTATTGTATGTAGATTCTATGTTGATGTCCAACTTTCACCTGTAGATGAATTTCTCTTTGCACGAAAGTTATCGGGAAATCTTACAGCTTCCACGCAGCCCGAAAACACTTCCGGGGAATCAACCATAGTTGGCGCACAAGTCTAACCCAGTGCACAAGTATTGGCGCGCAAGTCACAACTGGCGCAAAATTCCACCTTAGACACTTGAACGACACAATCTTCTTCAATTCCAAACTTGAAAAACACACTTCCCTTTACACCCAAACCAATATTGGCACACAAAAAAAAAACAGTCACCCTTCTTCAAATCCAGCGCGCAAGTCCTACTTGCGCGACACACCACCAATTGTGAGACTTTAACCCCTGCGCGATGGGAGCTCGGATTTTTCTAAGTGTTGAAATCCGTTGAAAATGAGGAGGGGATGTCCAGTATTTATAGGCATTTTGAACACCCTGCGTGATGACGTGCAAGTCTCCCCTTGGCATGAAAGTCTCACCGCGCAGGTCTCTTCCCCTGCAAGTCATTTGCACGACCCACTTCAAAACATGTGTGAACGTCTTCCCTTTTCCATATTTTGAAGTTCTGATCTTGAAAAACAATAGGCGTGCATGTTTCCAATCCTCCTAGGCCCCGACGCACAAGTCCTTTCTCTTGACGCGTAGGCCACCTGCGCGATCAACTATATAATTGCACGACCCTTATCCGTTTTCCATATTTTGATGATCTTATCTTGAAAAACATATAGTGCACAAGTTTTCAAGCCTTCAAGTACATGGAGCACAAGCCCCTTTTCCAAAAACCACTTTTCTTCATTTGTCGATTTTCAAGCCCAAAAATTTGGCAAACCCTGGAAAACGGCGCCACCTTGTATCTGTTCTTTTTGTACCGCCTTCAGATCATTCATTCCTTGGTCGATGTTCTTTAAACCAACATGGATTTTTGACCACAACTCTTGAACTCAATATTTCACCATGAAATCCCCTTTGTCATAAAATTTTTATGTCATGGTTTGTTTGTCAACAATCACATCACAGTTGTCCACTTTTTCAACAAACACAATCACCTCAAAAATGCTTCAATGATACCTTGGGAGATTTTTCCCAACATTTTTTTATTGAATATTTATATAGATCACAATATTATTGATAACGTGTTATTTTTTTTCAATGTTCTTGTTTCTTAGATAGAGTTTTCACATATAGGATTAAAAATATTAGACAATGATCCATTCAAATGTTTTTATATTTCAATATTTATTTATGTTCATTGGTTGAAAAAAAATTGAATGTGGGGGATTGTTGATCCTAATAGGTGTTATAAAGTTATGATTAGAGATATTCAAGAACTAGTTAAGAGGATTTGATTTTGTGTATTATATTTGTTTTTCAATGAAAAAATGATATTATTTTTTAAATAATAAAGTTTACATGTGAAATAATCTTCAACTATATAATTCTTATGGCTAACCTTATAGTGAGAAAAACCCAAATGACCGGGAGTTGGAGGATTATGCCTTATTTTATTGTGTTGTTGAATTGATGGTGTTTCTATGTGAAATTTACCATGAAAAAATGGTTATGGTTTACCTTATTGTAATCTTCTAGTGTGCATATGTGAAAACATTTAAGTATAAAAATTATCTTGGTGTTCATGAGGAGTTTATTGAGACTTCTTATAAAACACATAGAGAGAAAGAGGAAAAAACCCATTGTCTAGAAAGCCAAGGTGGATAGGTAGAGGAGCATACTAAAATGACCGAGGGTTGGAGGATTATTCCTTTTTTTCTTATGTTTAAAAAAAAATGGATTATATTTTTGAACTCCTCCATGATGAAAACAATATTAGAGGTTACTGGGCAGTTATGACTCATTTTAATGAGTTGGATTCTTGGATGATATTTTGGATATATAACTGCAGTATTTATATTTATATTTAAGTATAAATTATGTACAATTGATCCTAGAACATGAAATGTGTCAAATTGAATTTGTAGTATGTAATTTGGTATATATTAGTTTGAATTCAATTTTTTTTAAAAAAAAATCAAATTTTCATTGATGCTTTTCAATTGTTGTTTTGAAATGTAACTTACGAAATGATTATAAATAAAATTCCCCTTGTGATTTAATTAAATGTATTATTACGTACTATGGTTATTGAAAACATATGAACATAATTTGTTTTATTATATTTTATCATATTTAAATGATTTTTAATCATCGTCACTATTGATAAATTATCCATTGAACAATGATTAAATGATTTGTATAAATATACAGTTTTAGAAAATCTAATTGACACAGACAAAGGAAGTGATGGTATCAACCAATAGGATCATAACCTATGAAGTCCATTTATTGGAGCTTCTGAGGGAGATAACATCACTCAAATTCAACCTTTATGAAACCCATGATGAGATCTAACAACTTAATCATGAGCAAAACCATTTACAAGAGAAGTTCAAGATAATCGAGATAACGACCCAAACCATGTACGCTGAACAACCAAATGAAATTCTCACCATCATGCACCACACACTTAATGAGTTTGCAGGTGTATTAAAGGGATAGGTATTAAGAACCCAGGAATATTATTATTTAATTCAACTTTTTGTGAATAAATAACATAATATCATCATATTATTGTTAATTTATAAATTCTTTTTTTATACAATAAAACACAAATAATATTTTAGGGTATCGTGAAAATTAAATTAAGTAATTTATTTTGAAGAATTAATGGTTTTTAGAAATAACTAATAATTTAACAAAATTTTAATAATAAATAATTTTTATTACACATAAAAGATCATATTATTTTTGATAATGTCAAATGTTTTTTGTAATGGTTTAAAGACTGCTGTTGTTTCAAACCCAAAAATTTCTTAATAAATGTTGATTTTATTTTTAAACTAAAAATTCAAATACATATTAAATTATTTAGATAAAATAACTATTATTTTTGGAATCATAACATCAATATTATCTAATGGTAAATTTTTCATATTTTTTTTGAGACAGTCAAATTTTCTGGTAAACATTAAGTAACATATATATAAACATTAAGTATTATGAAATCTTAATAAACCAAAAGTGATTTAATATATTCAATAAAAGTAATCATAAAATTATATATGTCTTCTCTCTAAAATAATGAGATTTTATGTTTATTTTATTCATTTTATAAATCAATTATAAATCCTCAAAAAAAATTAATATATTTTAATCTTTTAAAATAATTTCATTAAGAGTATGAATCACCTACATATAAGAAAAAGAATTATTTATTATGTTCGTACCATTCCCTTAAAAAATAATGAAAACATATCCCATTTTGATGAAACCAGGGTATGTTTTATGGGTTTGGTTATTTTAGTTTGTAGTGTCCAGAACCTAAATAATAATCCAATCCCCCTAATTTATTATATAATCCCATAAATTATCCATTGTTTCTTCGACTAAAAATACATATATGATGTCCTTACTCTGATATCCCCTCTATTTTGACATTCAATGGTCCCCCCAAGATCTCAATAATCTCCTCCTAATAATTTTAAGGCAGACACTCCTGTAATGGATCCTCACATCCTATTCATTATTCGTGTTTCCTTATCATCTTATGCCTTATATTGCCAATTCCATATGTTGGTATATGTCTTTACATGTCCCTATTACTGTATATTTTATTTAAAAATAATGTGATACCTCTTTATCTCATCAACCTACTTTATGAAGTTTTTGGCGATACTATTATAATGCCAACTTTCCTAGTGATTTTTCAAATGAAAATTTTTCCAGTGAATACTATACCCATTTCCTATCAAGGGTATTAAAATTTATGTACTATTACCTATTTTAGTTGGGATTTACATGTATTTATTCCAAACTCCATTATCAAAAAATAATTTTTGACTATGAATGAATCTATGTTGAAAGATTTATGTGGCACACTTATGCAAGAGAATGAAATGAATGTGACTGGTGGACCCAAACTTATGTAGTGATCCAATGCGTTAGGTAATGTTTAGAATCATAATATATCATGTTGGGATAGAGAATCATCTTGATTCATTTACGAGACTCCATCTATTATAATGTTTTGCCGTTATCCTTGACCTATTTCTATGATGAAATGTTTTATGTTATCTCCACATTTCCCTTTCTTCCTTTAGGATTATCATGCTATATCATTTTTCATGTTTATGATTCCTAATCTTTTTAGGCTCCATTTATATTACTATTTTAGAACATGTACTATTATCTTTATTTTAATCCACAGTTTTCCATTACTATGATTTATATCACACCCATTTTTTATATATGTTCCCATGTTATCCCATGTAGTTTTAAGTACAACAATGTTAGTGAAGTTTTCAGTAAAGAGGATGTTTTTCATTTTTTACGATGTTATGTAATATAAGTAATCCCAAAAGACACTAGATTTATTTATCATCTAGGTTTTATTAACTATAATATTATATAACAAATCATGAATTAATATGTAATGAGGATTAATATTATTATATAAAAAGTATGGAATAAGTGTAAGAATAATAAAAAGAAGAGTGGAAGAAAAGGAAGATATAAGAATAAGAATAAAATGATAAGGAGATGCGAAAATTAAAACATACTAAAGAATTTATACCATGTTTTATTCCGGATAAATATTAAGTGGATGATCAAAACATTATTAATAAATAGTGGATATGTTTGGAAGGATTTATTATTGTTGATATAAAATTATTATTCATTATATTAGCGTGGGAAGCACTATCACTGTCATGAGACTTATCATAACATGAGTACTAGGATAAACCCTACTCGTTGTACCTACATGTTGAATATAGTGGTATGTATTATTTTAATGAAATATTGATCATACCAAGAACTAGACATATCTATTTGAGAGGTTAAAATTATAAATATGTTATTAACATTCTGTGTGTGTGTGTGTGTATTGGATAGAGATAAAATTCACCCAAATCGGCCATGAGTGTTGTCTCACCAAGGAAACTTCACAAGACAATGAATCCCCAATTAATCATAACCCCCTCTCAATTATTTTTTATAGATCATATAGGATTATTTATAAAGGGTACAATTATATTTGGTTTGTAGTCAAAGACATTTTGAAATCAACACATTGCGTTTCCCTCAAAAATGATTTCTCCCTTGATCACTTTATAGGATATAAAATAATAAATTTTTAAGGATTCATAGAGAAACACATTCCATTACAACCAATCAGGATAAAAGGTCTACATTCATGTTATGGGGATGTTTTCAAAAAGACATGAATAAGTACTCATTTAGATTTTCATTTTGAGAAGTCTATTAAAAACTAAGAGTATATACTGAGATCCAATTAATTGTATGTTAATGGTTTTTGTTATCAGCACCATCTTCTGGGAAAAATTTCTTCAAGAAATATCCCTCACTAGGGCATTCATAAGGATACTTTTGAATCTATGTAAAGTGGGATGTTCTATACACCAATGTGTTTGTAGTATATTGAAGAAATAAATATATTGGGACTTGAGTTATCTATGGAAATTATATATAAGGTTAAATCCATTTTGTAGCACATCCGAGTAACTCAGGGCCGACAAGAGTGCTATACTGAAAACCATCAATGAGACATAGAACTCAATGATATTGAAAAGTAATTATTACAAATTTTTCTTTGTAATATTATTATTGGGTTTGGAAATTATAGTATGTTGATACCTTGATATTTCAGTATATTCTATACTCTTAATCATATAGAGATAGTTTCTTATCCCATATTTCATCAACAAAATCTCTATCAAGTTCACGACGTGTTCTTGTATATATTCCAAGGAATTACATACTTGATCTTTAAAATGTAATAAAATAAGAGGTCATAACACCGTAACATTATATATATTATTAGGAATAAACATAGGATATTTTGGATGAAAGATAAAATGTTTTTAAAATAGGACCACTGAGCTGGTAAACATATTATGGAAAAAATATAACTTCAAGGATGCTATGTGGGAACCTAAGGAGGTGATGGGGAACAAATATATATTTTTGTATTATAGTGATTTAATTAAGAGTGTGTACTTATTAAAAAGGAGTTAAAATGTGACACTAAGATATTTATTAAATATTTTTATTTAAATAAATTTTATTTCATGGATATATCATTACACACACAACACCTAGTTTAAACGAACCAAGATATTCTATTAAAATGTTATTATTTAATGTGAAATTTATCACGTAAACATTGTAATGGTAGGTATGAATTTGACTAAACAAATTATGAATTATTAGATTTAAACATGTATAAAATCAATTATTTTATTATCAATTGGATAAAATAAAAATAAAATCATTTGAAGGTATATTGAAAGGTTTTTATGAAAAACTATTTCAATGCTCACATTGTGTTTTTATTTTAATAAATTAAAATAATATATTTTAATGAATCATTTTCATGATATTTAAAGATATATAATAAATTAGTTTTTTTCTTCTATCTAATTGTTTTTACTAGGCATGGAAAAAGAATAAATTCAGCTTTATGATTTAAACTAATTTTTATAAAAATAGTTTTTATTCCATTGTGTAGTCATATATACAAAATAATTTCCTCTAATAATTTAATTTGAATATTGAGAAATATATTTAATATTTTTATCATAATAATTAAAAAATTTTAATATGTTAATTGTAACTAATGGTAATAATTAATAGAAAAAAAATTACAATTTTTTACCGTGGTTGGAGTAAAAAAATGTTGATCAGGGAGGGGTAAACAAAGAGATAATGTCTAAAATATAAAAAAAATTGTTAATTTAATTTTATTGTTTAATGGTATTTCTAATTTTTACTTATTATCATCTAATATTTAGATTTTTCAATCCACCTGACTTGAGTGAGACAATAATGTATTTATAACTTTTAAAAAATGCTAACTATGTCCTCTCCCTCCCTTATAAAAGGATACCACTTATCCCATATTTCTCACACTAAATATGCCTTATCTGTCATCCAATAAAAACAAAAATACCTTAAAAACATAACATTCCATGTATTATAGGACCTATATTGATCATAATATAATTGTTTTTTGATTTAATGTGTAATCCAAAGGAGGTTACTCAATGAAGAGGTAAAACACTTAACCGAGTACTTTTAATTTTATTTCTTCTTCTACATACAATAAATATGTGGTATCAATTCTAAAATAATTAATCCAGTGAATTTATTATATTTAATTGTTATTATTATGATGGATCAACCATTTTAACCTCATTTCCATTAAATCATTAATGAATGTATTGCTCGGGCATATGCGTTGACTACTACCTCTATATAGTGATATGATTCATTTTCCCTAAAAGTATTTTATGGTTGGTTATTACGATGGATCTAATGTTCATATGTGATATTTATGAAATAATTAATCCTCTAAATTTATAATATATTATATATATTTTTATCTTTCATTATATTGGAAATTTATAACGTCGTTCATGAGTATGTATTGGCTACCACCCCAAGAAGTGATGTGATTTATTTTTCATTTACATTTTACCTGGGTGGTAGTAATAAAATATTTAATGAATATATATGATATTTATGCTATAATAATTATTCATGATGTAATAACTCGGCCCCAGTTACCCAGAGTCGGTGCATTATTACATCACATTGTCATGATCAAAAGGAAATCATGTCTTAGAAGACCAATCAGTTTAGTATTATTGGAAACAAGATTCATACATATGTTTAACTTTACAACATGAATAGAAATACAACACAAATATATTTCATTATAAACATCCAAGCCTCCTATATTATGCCTGCTGGTCACTCATAAGTAACTTCTTTATATCCTGGGAAAATGAAACATAAGAAAGGGGTGAGCTCAAACACTCAGTAAGGGTATGTAATACAAAGGAAAATGACATAAATATTAAGCATGGTAAATAATTGAAACCACATTCCTTTTACCAATATTAAACATGAATACTTTTATGGCAAGAATATGAGATGAGTAAATAATGTCATAATAAAACATAATCATGGGTATTCTACTAGTTGAATGACCACATGAACCATCAATATTATTTCCATAATGTGGGAATGTATAATGCCAGACATTCTGAAACATTTTGTCAAGGCCTTGGCCAAGACGTCTAAAAATGACTAAGGCCTCGGAAAAACCATAAATCAAATTGGGAAAGGGCCTTGGCCAATTCCACATCTAGTTGTCTCATGAGACCTACTGATGCATCGAGGAGCTATAGCGGGCTCCACCCATCCCTTACTAAGTCCAATACATTCCTCATATGAAAAGGTTTAAACATATCATAAACATTCGTATTAAAACTAGCATAAAAAATTTCAATACTTTAACCATAAATCATGAATGGTATAAAAATTGCACATCCATAGTCAAACATATCACAAAACCTTAAATACAATATGGAAGTTTTGTATCACAATAAATCAACTCCAAATAAACTTAAAATCCATCAAAGGATATTGACATAGATGAAATCAAAAATCTTTTTAGAGAAATATATCTTTCTATTTTGAAATCATTTAAGAGTCACATAATTATAAAATAAAACATTTATTTTTAAAATATTCATATAATATTGTAAGGGAAGTTTCGACGAGTTTATAATGGTAGAAAGAAGCCTCACCCTCCGTATAAGTTAAAAATAGACATTCTTACCTTAATTTTGTCGAAAAGTTTAAAAAGGCCCTTGTATGGAAAACGACGGAAAGATTTCTTTAGAAAAATATTATAAAAAGTCAAAAAGGGTATAAATTACTTTAACCTATATTCTCTAAAATAGTAAGAATGTTTTGAAGTATATTTTTAAGAAACATGGATGTGGATGATATAGAGGTCCCAATAGATAATTATGTATAAACAACCCCAGATAATGAAGAGATTGTGAAATAAACCCTTACCTTGAACTTTTCCATGGTTGAGGGTAGGTTAACCTCCTATATAATGGTGAAATAATTGTTACTAAATTATACAAGAATCATATACATTAATATGATATCATATATGATCTTTTAACATTGATTTTTTAATAATATCTTTGTATTATCATCGCTTCGGGTGTTAACGGATTCGTCTTTCTTTATATTATTTGTTACGTGAGACATATTTGTTATGGATGGGATTTATAATATTCATATCCAAAATGATATCAAGTCTTTAAACATTATTTTTAATCCTAAAATTAGAATTATACTTGAATGGATACAATGGGGAATGCATGTCATCGCGTTCATGGAGACAGTAGTCCTTACGTACGCACGAGCCACAATATAAATATTTTCATATTAAAATAATATATAATTGGATAGTATATAAAATATACAGAATCATTATCATGTTTTAATTTATTATTTACAAGAATTACACATCATTATTATACCCATCCAAATAATAATTTTTTGAATAACAATTACACCACGACGTGGAGACAGTAAGCCATACGTACGCACGTATGGTGACAAGTCATTCAAAGGATAGATAGAATACTGAATATGGTGGTACCATATTTATAATAAAATCACAATATATAGAATATACTATAGTTATAATTTTATATTGAGAATAACAAATAAAGAAGAAGTTGAAGAAGAAAGGAACTTGAAAGATGGTGGAGAAAACATTACCTCTTAATCGGGTTATTCCTTTTGATTTGATAAAAAGGGCTCTTTAAGATGGCTTTCTGATCAAACTAAAGCCTCTAGGTAGAATTTAGGGAAGTTGAGAGAGTATATGGGTAGGGTTTGGCTGAACCAAAATGCATTGACGGTGTGAAGAATTGGTTAGAAGTTGTGTTCTTTTATAAGGGGGGGAGGGGCTCTTTAGGAAAAACTTAAAGTATTAATTTATAATAAATTCATATTTGATTTATAATGGCTCTAAAGTATATTATTCATAGTATAATGTGGGGATGGGTCGAAATACATTCAACAAATAGATTTTATATAGGTTTGGGTCATTATATTAACCTTATCTTTTAGTTTTAACTTTTAGTTAATTAGATTGACATTTACCATGTCACTTAGTATTTTATATTATATAGTTAATAAAATTACTATATACATCCAAGCGATCCCCAAGTGGTCCATTAATAATACACATATCATGAAATAAGTCCTTTGGCCGAACCTTATATTTTTAAGAATAGAATATCAATTAATAATATAATACTTGTTTAAAAAACTCATTTATGTCAATTTTGAAAATATTTAATAATTTATTTTTATTAAAGTATTAAAAAATTTATTAATTCGAACCTAATTCATTTAGGAAATAATACCATTTCATATTAACCAATAAAATTCGTGGATGGTACCAAAATCGTCAAATTATATTTATTTTAACTTTTATAATACCAATTATTTAATTCTTTCATTAATAAAGAAAATACTGCATCATTATTGTGTCATAAATAAATTTAATTATTAAATGTATAAAAATTATAAATAAAATACCATTATGTATGAAATATTTTTATCTTTATAATGAATATTTATAGTCTAAAATATAACATATATACCCTTATGTAAAAATTGTTTTTCTAAAAGATATATGCTTTTGTCATTTTTGTATTTATTTTAACTTAATTAATATAAAGTGTCCTTATCACCTACAAGTGGATCCATGGGGTCCCAAAATAGACCCAAAGATGCCCATGGTCGGACATGTATCAACCAATAAGGTTAAGACACGTTTTATGGTAATTTATTATTATTATAATATTATTTGTTTACCCATATTTACCGGATTTACCCTTTAACCAAGGTAAATAAAATATTTACAGACGTAATTATTCAAAATGTCTAAAAATACAAGTTACCAATTTAAAAAATTTGGAAAACCTGATTCCAAATATGGAATTCATTTTTACAAATTCGAAACACAGAAGTGGCAGAAATTAATTTAAAATTAATTCCCATTGTCAAAACAAAAAGCGTGTTTTTAAGAAATAATAACTATCAAAAGATAGACACTTGTTTATGTCCGGTTTAATGGTGAAATTATGTCTAATGACAAAAATTTTATTAAATGGTAGAAATATATTCTAAATATACTTTAAAACCACTCAAATTCATAATTTATCACTATTAATTATTTTGAATAAAAAAGTTTTCAATTAAAATTTAGTAATATCAACTATTCATCAAAATATAAAAGTTATCCGAAATGTACCAAAATTTCACCCCAGGATAATTTCAATATTCCGAATCAAAAAATGAAGTCCATTTTGAGAGATAAAATTTATAAAAATTCAAAAAGTGTGTATTACTATTCATAACGACTAGTTTCATCGGTCGTGGTGTGTGTTAGAACTCGAAGTTACGTACAACACACACTACTGTATTATTCAAAGAGAAGGGTACCATGGATGCTTGGGGTGTTACATTCTCCCCTCCTTCAATAGATTTTTTCCTCTCAATTTATTCTTATTATTGGAAACTTGGTTTTGACATTTCAAAATATCTTAGTTGAAATCCCACATCGAAAAACATATTAATGAGGCCTCTATTTAAAATAAAGAGTGGTAAGTATGAAGGTTACCGAAAATAACACATAATAGGGTTCCCTGGAGGAAAACATGGATATGGAAGAGAAATCTAACCATCAATATCTGATGGAGAGTGGTAGAGAACATGTCTATGAAAAGGCCAACAATCTAAAATCCATAAATTTGTGATGATCTAAGGTACCATCTAGGACAATTTTTTTTTCTGAGTTCCTTTTATTAATGTTGAGGATTTTTTTATGAGATTGTCTAAGATTATAAGGAGATATACTTACTTTATAATTAGAGTTTTATCCATTAATAAATTTCTACCACAAACTCATCCTTCACTCCAAAACATAATACAACTCAAAATTAATCGTACAGTATTCAATATATAATGAATTTATAATAAAAACTTTATAAAAAAGAAACTATATTATACCATCCTGGATCATCACATAGTCTAGTGGTAGGTGATAAATCCCAATCGCACTATGGTTGTGGGTTCGATTCCCATAGTTTTGTCCGACAAGATGGGTTGTCACACGGTCTGCATGTTGTCCTTTTATAAAAATCCAAAAATAACCTTTCAAACATCATTTATTCCAACTTTTTGATTATATACAAAATAATTCTTTCCAAACTCACAATCCAAAATTTATAAGGAGTTTAAACACAATGAAGATCCTTTTTTCCATGTAATAACATGTTGAAACCTTCATCATGTATTGTTTTAAAACATGGTAACATCCTGAATTAGCATAAAACCTTTATTGATTACACCCATGCTCCCTTATTCCTTATAGAATACTGGATATATTCCTTATATCTAATTTTTTTGAATATTCCAATAATAATGAAATAAAAAAACAATTAACCAGTTCCAAGGAAGCCAAGAATATCCAATATAATTTTTCCAAATCAACCATATCTTATTCCAAAATTACTACCTCAGTATCAAGACTATATTAAAGATTACCTTTCCTTAAACCATGTATTTTCAAAAAAAAAATTAAATTTCTTTTGAGTTACTTTTCATAGTACCATATAATCTCAAATCCTCAATGAAATAGTACTGCAGTATAATATTTATTTATCTCCATAATTCATATAACCAGTACATCGTTGATACAACACTCAAATGAAATGATTCTTTAATAACAACATAAAAACACTAGTCATTATTTTTCATCTAGGGTAGTATCATATCTTTATTATTATCCCATAGAATCATTTGGGGCATACTATGATGATTTAAACATTGATTTTCATAGTGTCCCCACTCCTTGCAGATGAAGTATTGTACATTTGAAACCTTTTTCTTACCCTTGGAATCATGAACATGGTGTCCTTTTTCTCCATACTTACAACATACTCCTATTCCATTCAATCATTTTGCAAGGTGATTCATTCCACAGTTATCAAATATGGGAAAATCCTTCTTTACCTTCTTCCCTTTATTTATCCTTCTCTCTACCATCCTTTTCTTCTCTGGATTCCCTTCGAATCCATTGGACTTCAAGAACTCTTTACTTATCTTATCAACACATGATACTATTTCTTCATATGATGATAATACGTGGGAGACTATTTCTCATCTAAATTATGGCTTAAGACCTTGAAATATATGATCCTTATTACTCTTTGGATCATGCGTATTGTTGGAGATCTCATTCCTTCTACTGGGCTCTATTTCTAAACAATGGCATACACTAGGTCAGTTTATGAATTGCAATTAATATTTCCAAACTTGTAAAATACCTAACATAAATTGAACGGTTTATAGATATAATCCATAATCATAAAGATATTTTCATTGAGGAAGTATATACTCATAAACCCTTCATAATGGTTTGTAAAAAATGAGAATTATAATAAGCTTATCCCCCGGGAGTGTCGTAACCAAGAGTGCAGCAAGGCCCGTTGTCGTGCACCAGTTCCCATTTGAGTCTAGCTCAAAGCGGTGTTTTTGGGTTTTACCCCTAGGTACATTTGTGCTAGAGCTGACTCTACCTGCTCGTATCTAGATAGGGATGTATTGTTTGGAAAACTCACAAAATCTCTACAATACAAAAATTCTAAGATGTTCTTCTATACTAATCTTCAATGTCTATCTTATGGTAATGTGATCTAATCAGAGTTTATCTAAATCTAGTTTCCAAGGATGTTGTTAAACTTTCTATGATACCAACTGTAATGCCCCGAACCCAGTTACCCAGAGTCGGTGCATTATTACATCACATTGACTTGATCAAAAGGAAATCATGTCTCGAAAGACGGATCAGTTTAGTATTCTTGGAAACAAGATTTATACATAATTTTAACTTTACAACTAGAAAAGAAAAACAACACAAATATATTTCATTAGAAACATCCAAGACTCCTATATTATTCTTTATGAGAACCCATATATAACTTCTTCATATCCTAGGAAAATGAAACATAAGAAAGGGGTGATCTCAAATGCTCAGTAAGGGTAAGTAATACAGCATAAAATGACATAAATATTAAGCATGGTAAATAATTGAAACCACATTCCTTTAACAATAATAAACATGAATACTTTTATGGAAATAATAGGATTTGATTAAATAATTCCATAATAAAACATAATCATGGGTATTCTACTAGTCAAATGACCACATGAACCATCAATATTATTTTGATAATAAGGGAATGTATATTGTTGGACATTCTGAAACATTTTTCCAAGGCCTCGGCCAAGACGTCTAAAAATTATTAAGGCCTCAGCCAAAAACATAAATAAAATTAGGAAAGGGCTTCGGCCAATTCCACGTCTAGTTGTCTCATGAGACCTACCGATGCATCGAGGAGATATAGCGGGCTCCACCCATCACTTACTAAGTCCAATACATTCCTCATATGAAAAGGTTTAAACATATCATAAACATTCTGATTAAAACTAGCATACGAAATGTCAATACTTTAACCATAAATCATGAATGGTATAAAAATAGCACATCCACAATCAAACATATCACAAAACCTTCAATACAATATGGAAGTTTTGTATCATAATAAATCAACTCCAATTAAACTTAAAATCCATCAATGGATGTTGACATAGATGAAATCAAAACTCTTTTTATAAAAATGTCACTTTCTATTTTGAAATCATTTAAAAGTTACATAATTTTAAAATAAAACATTTACTTTGAAAATATTCTTATAAGATTGTAAGAGAAGCTTCGACGAGTTTATAATGGTAGAATATAGCCGCACCCGCCGTATAAGTTAAATAGAGACATTCTTACCATAATTTTGTCGAAAAGGTTAAAAATGACCTTGTTAGGATAAGGACATAAATATTCCTTTATAAACATCTTATAAAACGTAAAACAAGGGTATAAATGAATTTAACCCATATTCTGTAAAATCTTAAGACTGTTTTGAAATACATTTTTAAGAAACATGGGTGTGGATGGTAAAGAGGTCCCGGTAGATAATTATGTATAAACAACCTCGGATAATGAAGAGATTGTAAAATAAACCCTTACCTTGTACTTCTACTTGATTGAGGGTATGTTAAACTCCTTTATAATTGTGAAATAATTGTTACTAAATTATACAAGAATCATATAAATTAATATGATATCATATACGATCTTTTAACATTGATTTGTTAATAATATCATTGAATTATCATCGTTTTAGGTATTAACGGATTAGTCTTTCTTTATATTATTTATTATGTGAGACATATTTTTTATGGATGGGATCTATATTATCCATATACAGAATGATATCAAGTCCTTAAACATTATTTTTAATCATCAAATGAGAATTAGACTTGAATGGATACGACGAAGATTGAATCTCATCGCATTAGTGGAGACAGTATTCTGTACGTACGCACGAGCGACAGTATCATTATTTTGATATTAAAATAATAAATAATTGGATGGTATATCATATATACAGAATAATTATCATGTTATATTTATTGTTTAAATGAATTACACATCATTATTATACCCATCCAAATAATAATGTTTTGAATAACAATTACACCACGACGTGGAGACGATAAGCCGTACCTTTGCACGTATGGTGACGTGTTATTCAAAGGATGGATAGAATACTGAATATGGTGGTACCATATTTATAATAACATCACAGTATATAGAAGATACTGGAGTTATTATTTTATAATTGGAATAACTGATAAAGAAGAAGTTTAAGAAGAAAGGAACTTGAAAGAGGGTGGTGAAAACATTACATCTTAATCGGGTTCTTCCTTTTGATTTGATCACAAGGGCTCCTTATGTTGGATTTATGATCAAAATAAGGCCTCTTGGTAAAATTTAGGGAAGTTGAGAGAGTATTTGGGTAGGTTTTGGACAAACCAAAAGGCTTTTAAGGTTTGAACAATTTTCTAGAAGTTCTGTCCTTTTATAAGTGGGGAGGGGCTCTTTAGGAAAAACCAAAAGTATTGATTTATAATAAATTCATATTCAATTTATAATGGATCAAAATTGAATTAATAAAATTCTAAGGTGGGGAGGGGTCGAAATTCATTCAAAAAATAGATTTTAGAAAGGTTTGGGTCATTATATTAACCTTATCCTTTAGTTTTAACTTTTAGTTAATTAGATTGACATTTTCCATGTCACTTTGTATTTTATATTATATAGTTAATAAACTTACTATATACATCCAAGAGACCTCCAAGTGGTCCATTAATGATAAACCTATCATGATATAAGTCCTTTTTCCAATCCTTAGATTTTTAGGAATATAATATCAATTAATAATTTAATACATTTTTTTAAAAAACTCATTTATGTCAATTTTGACAATATTTAATAATTGGTTTTTGTGAAAGTATTAAAAACTTTATTAATTCGAACCAAATTCATTTAAGAAATCCTGAGATGTCATATTAAGCAATAAAATTCTTGGATGGCATCAAATATTTCATGTTATATTTATTTTAACTTTTATAATACCAATTAGTTGATTCTTTCATTAATAAGGAAAATACTACATCATTATTGTGTCATAAATAAATTTAATTATTAAATGTCTAAAAATTATAAATAAAATACCATTATATAGGAAATATTTTCAGATTTATAATTAATATTTTTAGTTGAATATATAACATATATAACCCTATGTAAAAATTCTTTTTCTAAAAGATATATGCTTATGTCATTTTTGTATTTACTTTAACTTATATAATATAAAGTGTCCTTATCACCTACAAGTGGCTCCATGGGGTCCCAAAATCGACCCAAATATGCCCATGGTCTGATAGGTATAAATCAATAAGGTTAAGACACGTTTTAGGGTAATTGAGTATTATTATAATATTATTTTTTTACCCTTTTTACCGAATATACCCTTTAACCATGGTAAATAAAATATTTATCGAAGTAATTATTCAAAATGTATAAAAATAAAAGTTATTTATTTAAAAAATTTGGAAATCCTGATTCCAAATATGGAATTAATTTTTCCAAATTCAAAACACAGAATTTGAAGAAATTAATTTAAAATTAATTCCCATTGTCAAAACAAAAAACGTGTTTTTAATAAATAATAACTATCAACAGATTGATACTTGTTTATGTCCGATTTAGTTGTGAAATTTTGTCAAATGACAAAAATTGTATTAAATGGTAAAAATATATTATAAATATACTTTAAAACCACTCAAATCAAAAATTTATCAATATTAATTATTTTTATTAAAAAAGTTGTTTTTAATTAAAATTTAGTAATTTTCAATATTCATCAAAATATAAAAGTTTTCTGAAAAGTACCAAAATTTTACCGTAGGATAATTTCGATATTCCGAATCCAAAAATGAAGTCCATTTTGAGAGATAAAATTTATAAAATTTCAAAAAGTGGTTATTACTATTCATAACTGCTAGTTTGATTGGTTGTGGTGTGTGTTAAAACTCGAAGTTGCGTACAACACACGCTACTGTATTATTCAAAGAGAAGTGTACCATGGAATCTTGAGGTGTTACAAATGAAATATGAATTATTATTATTTTTTTCTTTCATTCCAATCATAGAAATATTGAATCATCACTCATGTGTACGTATGAACTACCATATTCACAAAGTGATGTAATTAATTTCTCATCAATATTTTATGTGAATAGTTATAAAACTGTCTATGATGAATAAATATTATAATTATATCATGATTAATAAAAATTATGAGTTGAAACCATGACCAATGATAATTAACTAGAACCATATAATTAAAACATGCATAAAAAATGGACCTTGGTTCACCTGAATATTCAATTTTATTAAGAAGTTGTTCAAAAAAGAAATTTGGAAATTACAAAAGAATGATACATAGTATGATATGTATGAATTTAATTATTTAATATTTTTATAATAAATCTATATTAAGTCTTCATGATATTTGAATGCGTACAATGTAATATGGTACTTGAGTCAAGGGGCTATTTTAAAATATTATTTATTTTCAGGATTGTCTATTATAAACTTATATTGAGTGAATTTATAAGGTTATTATCCTTAAAAACTCATATATTTTATTATCTTATTTTTATTTCAAGCGTATTTATGTATTAGTACCATTTCAATCTCTTTGGTACTTAACATGATCAAGAAAATGTTATTAATGAAAAGAAAACCTTGTTTCCTCTTTGGTTGAAATAGTTTTTATTTCATGTCAATAATATTAAGAATTATTTTATGAATGTTCATAATAATATGATAACTATTTTAAAAAGTCAATTTCACTACCTTTTAATTTATTTAAAAGGTTCAAAAATGAATCTTTTTAACAAAATATATTTTTAAAGAAGTCATATTTGACCTTTGACAATGCTGTGAAAGGAATGTTTTATTTTAATGTATATGAAATGAACATATCTTCACAACTTATTGAATCTTATTTTATTTCCAAATTACATTAAAATTTTCCTTATTTATTTTCAATTAAATGTATTTTATAAATATTATAGAAATCATCAGTTAAAATTTTATAAAAATGATATATTCTCATGTTTATAATGAACGAAATGAATGATATTTTGAAGGTAGTTTTCATCTATCACAATATATTTGAGGTATTTTTATGATTTTCACATGATATGAACTTATTATACCATAAAGTATTATTCTATTGATTTTTTTGATGATAATGTATTGAGGATTATTATTTGAGACTCTTTTTTCCCATGGAATAATTATGTTTTGATGAAGCCTTTAGGAAACTTATATATTTTATAGAGGTTATGCTATTATGGAATAATGAAATGTATATAAAAGTGATTTTATTTTCATGGGTTATTTTATTTTGGTATGATTAATGTTTTTGAATATTTTTTAACACATGTGCCAGAATTTCATTTTGTGGTGGGTGGGACCATATTTATATAGTTCTCTAATTCATTAGGTAATGATGTTTGTGTTGAGAATTTCCTAAGAGGTGATGTATTTAAAAAACCTCCAATATATTATAGAGTTAATACATGAAATTTACTCCAAATATGATGTTATAAATTACCTTGTAGGCATTTCCATTATAGGACTTTGTGCACAATGATGGTTTTGGGAGTGAAATTTTACTAAGGAGGTAAATTTATATGCTTATATTTACACAAAAAACATATGTCTTACACTTATTATATGCTCCCATATATCATGATTGATAATTGATGATTATTCCCCCTTATATGCTATGTCTTTTGATCAATAAAACATTATTCCGTGATCCATTATTGAATATATTTGACTAATTGGGTATTAATATTGTAGGTTTTGATAAATCTATAATATGATTAATCTTATCTTATCATTACTTACGACCATTGGATGATATCATCTATATTGAACCTTTTTAATAATCTGATCTCACCATTTCTTATGTATCCCTTCCTTAGGTTAAGAATAATGTTCTTATATAGGGTATGTCTAATAAGTGATTTATGTGAGAATATATTTGAGGGAGATATTGAAGATATTTCATGATATAGTATGGTCGTATATATAGTCTCTAAATACACTAATCCTTTATAGTCTTTGGGGATGTATTATTATGAAATGTATTTAACATTAATCTAAAATAATGAAATATTAATCTATGAAATTCCATTTTAACCTCAATATATTAAGGACTCACTATTTTTTCCCACCATTATAATAATTATAGACATATCATACAAAACAAATGTCTCAAAGTCACTCCAAAATACCATCCAATTGTATCCTCAAACAGATTGCATGAGTCCTCATGTTTAAATCACCTTCGATAAATTCTTTAACATATAGATTTTTTGTCACACCATTAACCATAACTATTATAGTTGTTTTTAATAACTTTATTCGTCAGGTTTATCAAAACAATATTTTATATAGAACCACTTTATCCAAATTTTTTGTGTTTTTTTCAATAAAGACCATATCTACAATCAATACATTTAATGAATAATGTCATAGAAACATTCTGGACATATTTTCTATACAACGGTTGTAGTATAATTTTCTTTTCTAACTGATTTATGAGTAGTATATTCACTTATATTACACTAAATTTATTTCTAATTAAGCATTAAAAAATACACCAGTCATCTTCAACATGAACGTGGGTTACTCAGTTTTAAACCAATATTCCACACCTATACCATTGATATTTAATGATCTATCATTTAAAAAGTTAATATCCCCACCTTTATACTTTTCTATATTTTTCATAAAATTTAAATCACATGTAATGTGTTATAAGAAACCATTGTCCATAAGAATCCCATTTTTTAATTCCATGTAAGAAATTTCTATAAATATCTCTTGATATTTGTATACATTCTAATTCTAAGAATTATTTGAGATAAAATTAAATTTTAATTGAGATTTAATTCTAATAATACCCATATCTAATTATTTTACTTCTTGACCAATCATTCTATATGCCATTTTATGTTTTCTAAACCATTTTATACATTTAAAATTTCTACCAAAAATATTACAAAAAATTATTTCACTTTTAAAATTAGAAACTCATCGTTGGTTAATAATTTGTTACATTTCTAGTGATAGACATATTATACCAACATAAATAACCTTTGGGACCAAAAACAAAACTCCATCAATAATATTAAAATGTTATTCAGTGATAAAAATTCTTCATTTACATGGGTTACTGTCAAAATAAATTTCATATCTTCGATGTAGTAGTTTAACCAAATCGTTTGGACAGAAACATCCTTTGGTAGTTGGGGAATATAAAACAATTTTCCAAAAAACAATTATTCCCCAATATTTCAGGTTATTTGAAATTCTATTAATAAATATTAGATAAGAAAAACTATGTTTTCCATTATAATTTCCAATAAATATGATCTACCATTCAAATGTTTCATTAGTAGTCTTTATTTATTAATATCATGATCTTTTAAACCAAAATCACTCATTAATATATTATATAGCCTTTATTTTCTTCTCACATAACTTATATATTTCATTAATTGTTCTGATGACATTTTTAAAATTTAATTTGAATTTACACATGTTCTTCTCAAATTCATCATCTTTCACCTTCATCATGTCATTATGTTAATCTCATAAAATTTTGTAATAATTTGTATAATAAATAATTCTATTTGTTTTTTTAGTTTGGAGATTTAACCTCAAAAAATAATTTACCAACTACATTTTCTCAATAAGGATTATTTTAATTCATTATGATTTAACTTGATATGTTAATTATCATCTCCTAAAATTTCAATTTTATTTAGGCACATCATAAACTCAGTTATCATTTTTTACTTATTATAAAATTCATATTTATCACAAAACAACTCGTTTTCAATTTTATCATCATATATGAATGATATAATTTAATTATATTATTAAAAATCTTAAATATCTTAGATAGTTTCATTCAAATTCTCCTCATCAAATCCATTTTCCTCAATATCATAAGAATATTACTTATGAAATAGATGGGTTTTTCTTGTATGAAATCGTATTCATAGTTTTTATGTACATTTTAAATGACTCAAATTTCTCAATTCATCCTCTGGTTCCTTTACCATATTCGTCATCATACGTAATTTTCAAAGGAAACTTGGCTGAAAATTCCAAATTTTACCAAAATTAAAACACATAAAATGCATGATATCAAGCTATATTACTTTTACCCATTGGATTTATATGGAGTATAAAAATAATATCTTATTTAAGCCTTCAATATTCTCATCTTCATTAATTTTGTTATTATCTTATTCAATCATTTTATTTCTGAATCGTTTAATTGAAATATCATTTTCCTTATTTACCTTAATTTTAAATGAAAATCCAATTCTCATATCATTTGAAAATATTGTGTTTTGATGATTATTAATTGTGATGTTCTAAATATCCATATATTAAAATATATATATCTTGGTATAATATTATGTTGGAATCATCTTCATGGTCACATTGACAACTATAGATTCTTCAAATGTCTCTTTATATCCACTTATAGTGATAATTATCCTGTTAACTATAGTAAATAACTAATTAATGGATTAAGCATCAGTCATTATAAATTCAACTAACTATCTTCTATATAGTTTCAAATTTACTTAATTTACCATTTTTTCTCTCTAAAATTTTAGATTGAGTTTTCCTAAATATGGAAAGATATTTTTCATCCCATAACCTGAGTTAGATCTGTCTAAAATGAAAAATAAATAGATTTTATTATTATACCTTTCATTAAACTCTACAATATTCTTATTAGATTATTACTTTGTCTAAGTCCTTATTAGAACCATGAAACCATTATGTGATAACTCAATAATATCAATTACATATGTGAGAAGATATGATATATTTTTTCCATAAATATATGTAAGAATTGTCTATCTAATGCTGTAATCCATTTATTATTTGTATACTAGTGGTTATTTATGGGTATCTAGGTATAAATATTAAATATATACTCATGGATCCAATTAAAACTATAATGATATATTTAATTAAATATCAATACTGTGGGGGGGGGGGGTGCATCAACGATGATAATGTTTTCTTATTTAAGAACAACCCTTCTCGATTTGGTAAGGAAATGATCACTCATAGTCACTCTATATGAGAATAAAATTACTATCATGGTTGATTTTAACTAGTATTAGTCAAAATAAGGGTGACTATATCCATATTTCATGGTTTTTGTTTTCCCGTAATGATACATGTGAATGATCATCTGTTATCAACATTAGTTGACGGAAATCAAATGGACTTGAACGATAACTAATAAGAGCACCAACCAGATTTTGTTAGAACGAAATTTATATAATAAAATTTATAAAAATATTTATATCCTAGTATAATGATTATCAATATTATATTGAGTCTTCTATAGACTTATTTAGTGTAGTTTCATTCAATTATTCTACTCTAATCTCCTTAAGTGTATTTCTCATTATAATTTTTTCTCTATTTATCCCATTAAATTTTTCCTTCCTTTAGAATAACTATATATTTATATGAAGATCTAAAATCAAAACTTCCATGAAATTACAATGTCTCACTAATGAATTGCTTCCAAAAATTCTCATAATATTTATGCAATAAACAGTAAAAAATATCTAAAACCTCTTAGTTTTTAATATATTTAAATTTTTAAATATAATAGGAAAGCTAATGAATTATAGTTTTACTCACTATATTGTGTGATGACACACATAAACTACTAATGTGGAATAGAAAATTTCAATCAAAAAATCCATTTAAAAACTATCACATGTGTTTATCTAGGAATAATACTATCATGGTGAAATGATTCTTCCAATAAAAAATGATTTGAAGAAATAAATGAAAATATTTTCACTGTTCTATAAAGACATGGCTAAAAATACTCATTATTATGTTTTCATTATTATTTTTTTATGTACTAATCAACTACTATTTCATATCCACACCTAATTCTCAAAGGGTCTCCATTATAGCATTAGGATCCGCTTTGATGATGCAATCCATGTTATTATATTGTGTCTTTCTTGAAACTTATTATTCCATATATTGTCTCAAAAACCATCATGGAATGACCACACAAATTAATAATATATTTTGGATAGCTTCAAAAAATAGGTCCAAACATCTCCAAAAGATTCCTTTATTACTCAATCTTCTCTAAAAACATGTTAATTTAGAATATTAATCATATTCTTTCAAATGGATTGAACCCATTAATATGTATTGAAAAAATAAAACATCATATTCTATGGGGATAAAAATACCTCCAATTTAGAGTGTAACCATGTAAATTATTCACTAGTAGGGGTAAATAAGTATGTAAATTTATTTTATGATTTTTAACTAATCAATCTTCATCGATGGTTCAGATGATAAAAATGGTGTTTTCATTATTTATCTATCAACATAGAACCTATTGATGTTGATCATATTATTTTAGTGTTTTAACTACACTTAAATATATCTAAATAAGAACATAGTTATATATAATTGTTATTGATAATATTTTTTGGATATATCTCTGGTATGATGTGTTATCATCCATTTCTATATTATCCACTAAATGTATTAAAAGGATTTAGCATGGGAAGGGAATATGATTAATTATTATGTGTGTAAAAATGTCTCACAACAAGTATAATGTAATCCCAAAACATCCAAATAAATATTCAATTAATGAATAAAAAGGACATTCTATATCAAATAAAAATACATAAACCTTTTTTCAATAGTGTATCATCTCACTCTATTCATTTTGATCACCAAAACTCTAAAATTTAGTAATTGAGAACTACCTATAGAAACCCCACTATCCAATTCTCTAATTAACTGACATATCTCAAAGTATATAAGATTTATTGATCATTAATAAATAATAATATAATAATCAAATAACTATAAAAAAAAGAATTCATCTCTTCTTTTATTCGATTCTTTCATCTTCACCATTTATTTATTCCTCTCAAGAATAAGTAATAATCAGTGGTAATCCATATTTTTTAGGTCAATAAAATTTTTATGTATCTCTATACTTTATCAAAGTCATTATATACTCTCATTATTCATTGTAACAAAAAAATTTCTTATTATTTTTATTAGATTTCAAATTCAAATGTCAAATTTCCATAATGAAATTATATTTTAATTCCCTCACTTATTTGTAATCTATTGAAACAATCTATTCACCTTTGGCACAATTAATTTGTTTTAGGGATATTTAGGTTTGATTAATCGTATCCCACAAGTAGCCCATGATTTCACAATAACAAATTAACTAGAAACTATGATTTGGTACAAATTATGGTTTGAATATACTCATTATCATGTGAGATTGATAATCATGATGTTATGAGAATCAATTAAATGTGATGAGAATGATTACAAAGACAATAAAAATACAATCACTCAACCTTTCAAAAAATTATTGTGTGACCAATCTCAATTGGGGCATGGTCCCATGAAATTTAATGTTTATATTAGAAATAACTTCTCAAGGGGACCAATATTTTATTATGATGATAGTATTCAGGGATCAATCGTCTTCCCAATGGTGCACCCGCCATAATCATTTAAATCATTAAAAATCAAATAATCTTTGATTCATGAATTTTATCATGGAAAAAATCTTCATAATTCAACTATACTCTTCTCAATATAACATTATTTCCTACACCAAACAACAAGAAAAAAAATCATAGCCATGCTATTGAAGGGTGACCTTCATATCGTGAGTAGAAAACTCAATAATCATAATATATCGGATAAAATTCATGGTGTGACCACTGGTATTGAAATATTCTTTCTTCTAACTCAATATACTTATTAATTATATACAAGATCCTCACATCATGATCTAAACCCCTTTATCATGATTCGTATTTTAACACCAAAACACCTTTTAATATCACTCTTAAATAATAAAATTATTCCATGATTTTAAAATCATCCAAATATAAATCAAATTATCAAAATTACATAAATATATATGATTTTTAATTTTATTAATGAGTTGAAAATATGTTGATTAAAATGATAATGTTTTTACAACAAATGAAATAACTAATATCTCACCACACATCCACTTTTATATCATTTAATCACCTCCTCCATTCAAAATTATACCCATTTGACATAATCACCACTATAGGAACATTCCATCCATTAAATTATTTATTATAATAGTATTGTTACTAGGTAAACAGTGTTTCATTTTATGTGAACATATTTTGATATAGGGATTTGGAACCAGATGGGTTTAGTTTTCTAAAAATAGTCAATTTCTATATTAAAATATATTTATTTTGTGGATCAAGTTTAATGATAAAAAATAATTTATCCTCCATAGGTAGTATAATTTATTGAAAAATTATTTCTATCTCATTTATGAATGCAAAACCTGTGGAATAGTATAACATATACTTTATTTATATTTATTAGTTTAATAATTTATACAATCCAATATAAATAAGAGTTAATTTGATACTATTTATGTTCGCTAGATGAATTAATTTCACCTATCTTCTTTACCTTATATTGTTAACATATCAATGATGGTAATGTCAAGTGGTGATCATGTCCTATTCATCCAAGGGTACTATTAGAAATAAACATCACCAATAAACAATAATTGTGAAAAATGAATTAATAAATCCATGATGGGGGTGAGGAATATATAACATGATCATTTCATGATGGGAAAGAAAAAATTCTTGAAGTTTGGGTTGAACAAAACTAAATCTATTTTAATTTTTTTGATATGTGTGATTTAATAGAGTGTCATCCATTGAATGATCAGGTTGGTTATTATTATGGGTTCTACTTCTATAGGTTAGAAGAAAAGTATTAATATATTTTTTAAGTTTATTGGTCTCTATGAGAGGAATGAAGTGGCATAGGTGATCATAATTCAGTTTTTCATGGATAATAATGTCAAGTCCCGATAAGGGTTTCTATCACAAACCTTATCGGGTATCCTGGTAACCCAATAACTAAGCTGATCCTAATATGGCCCAAAGGGAATTCCAAAGTCCCATGGGTTGAAGACTAGAAACTGGAATCGTTCAATATGAAAGTGGAAAAGATTCTTCTACAACATAACATGGGAAAGATAAACAATCCAATATGTATACAAGAGAAACTAAATATATATAACTATACTACATGTCAAATAGGTAAGAAACCAAAAGTACTATAGTAAATAAATAGAAAATAGGAAAAGAAAAAAAACACGTGTCCCCAATGAAAAAACTCTCCAAGATCATGGATCAGTATCTAATACCAGCTACAACTATTACCTAACCCTTTCTAGAACATGGGAGAAGATAATCTAAAAACACTTAAAGGAACGTGTAGGGTGTTAGGTAAAATTCTAGTAGGGCCTCACTAAGGATTCCATAATAAGATTCCATAATTTAATTAACCAAATAAATATTTTATTTTTGAAAAAAATGATCATGGAATTTAAAAATAATATTTAAATAAAATTATGAATTACATTTCAAATGATTGAAATAATTTATAAAAATGAATTAAATAAACATTTTATATAAATTAGAAGGAATGTGTATAATATTAATAAATAATAGAATATATTTCATATACCAACAATGATAAATGTTGTAATCTTCCCAAAGGTATGATATTTCTAGGATATGGTATCCTTTTACACTTGAACGTGAATCATGATAATAGGTGTATACACATGTCCCATTGGAACTAGTGAAAGAGGACTCATCACCATCCCATTGGGGATGTGATATGCTTTAAAAGGGTTTTTTAGTAGTAAAGAATCAAAAGTCTGTTATCCAATTAACTCACTAACTACCTTGTCATTAATGTTATCTAGTAACAATCAATGATGGGAAGCTTATTTTAAGACTTCTCAAAATACAATTCATCCCAATCACTATCATCATATGAAAATTTCCATTTAAAAGAAAATACATGCTTTTTAAATTAAATCATTACTTTTCCAATATCAAACCAATGATTTTATATCAAAACCATTTAAATCCATTTTCAAGAATACAAATTTTATATCAATTTCATCAAATCAATTTCACAAATCAAATTCCACAATTTAATATAAATAATTTCAATCTAATTTCATAATCAACCCAAAATTCAATGGAAATGGAGTTTTCCCAATCTTATGCCAAATACAATCTAAACCCAACAATGTAATGGAATTGGGTTTATATTAAATCAATTGAAATAAATTTCACATAATTTAATTTAATTAAATCATTTTTGGGTTAATAAAATTGGTTAACCATAACTTAACCACCTACCTTGGGATCATAAGACATCAAAACACAAATCACTAACTGAGAAACTTCAATGACGAACTTAGACAACAAAGATCCAATAATAAACCCTAGATTCAGGATCTAAAATAGAGAATATTATTTTCTCCAAGATTTGGAGATCAAAAAATCCTATGGAGGAAATAAGAGAGTGTGGGAGAAAGAGAATGAGAAGAGGAAAAACATAGGCAAGAGAATGAGAATTGTTCCCCTAGAGTTTATTTGCTTCTATATGGGTTTATATTGACCAAAATATCATATTGGGAGCCTCTAAGGAAGAAGAAAATCCTATGGGGTCATACCACCAAGTCGGGAACCAATAAAGGGTTTCAAAATTTTATGTAATAATTTTTTGATTAAAAAATCTCATATTCTAGGTTTCTTGGATAGGCCCCAAGGTTAGAATAATTGTGTTATCTAACTGGGCACCCATTTCAATGGGGTTTCACAACTTTTACTTGTTGGGATCACAATTTTAGAAACTATGTGACAACTGTGCGAACCCTCACTGCCTACGTTTTCATGGTTTTCACTAAAAGGGCACACAATTTGGGAAAAATTTGGCCAGACCAAAAGTGCTTCCAAAATTTAAAAATTTCACCCCAAAAATACATTAAACAAAACCCAACCAATTAATGATCAAAAGATTGTTTTTGGAATAACTAGAAATATTAATAGCACGTTATAATATCCCCACTAAAAAAACATTATGTCCCCATAAATTTTCAATGAATAAAAATTTTAAGCCATATATGAATAACATAATTAATATTATTAATCTCTATTTTTTATAAGAATATATGTTTTACATTAATTTTACTCTCCCTATGTACTGAGTTTTTCAAAATACGTTTTTAAGAAAAATCACCTTTTCGTTTCTCTTCAGTCGAAACTGTTTTTTCTTCAAAAACCAACATTTCTAAAAATTATTTCAAATATATTTTTTTCATTAATAATATTATTTATTAGAAACAAATTATGTATTTTATCTATTTTAAATTTTTTAAATGAATTTTCATTTCATTTTGGAAACAAGGGCTATTTTTCTTTTACTGAAATTGTGAAAGGAATATTTTTTTTAACTGGTATGGCATGAAAAATATTTCCCATAATCATGACCATTATTTAATAATAAAAATACTTTATAAATTTTAAATTTTATTTCCAAATAAAATTATTTCCTCAATATTTCATGATTTTGTAATATTAATATGGTATTTTTAATGAAATAATATTTTCCTTAAGAAACGATCCAAGTGATTTTCCATTAAAAATATTTTCATTATATGATGAAATCCTTTGATGTTATTTATTCATTACTGGGGATATAAGACAAGTATTTCATTCCTATTATTTCCCAAGATGAATTATTTTTGATGAAAAGATATTCATAGAACCTATTTATCATCTACAGGTTAAGAAATAATAAAATTATTACAATACCTACTTCTATTTAAATAAGTTATACTATGATGAAATGATGAAATTATTTTGAAAATTCAATCTTTTCTATTCATTATGTCATGATGAAATGTTTATGAAACCATTATATTTTCATGGATTTTAATATAATTAGGGTTTTTATTAACTTTTAGTGCACACATATATGGATTGTGTGTTGGTTGAGACATATATCACCAAAAAATAAATTGGATAATGACTGATATAATATGAGATGAACCTGATCAGAATATAGAGTGAACCTAGTTTAGTAAGAGACTACCCACTTTGATATACTTGGGAGATAACCATGACAGTTATGTTGTTTTGGGGATTTAACTCATTCCATCATGATATTTTTAGAAATGTACATTGAAAAATAAGTAAATTGTTTCACATGATTATGCATATTCCACCAATCTATGTCTTATGCCAATGTAATATTCTTATGGGTCATGTTTTTTTATTATTTCTTGATTCATGTGTTGAGTCAATATGGTTTTCTTATGACTTTTCCAATCCTTTATGTTTTGAAAATCACAAACACGCTATCTCATGGAAAATTTTATTCCCCTTAAGATTCATCATAATATGGAAATTTTCCATCCCTAAGGAAATTGTCTTTATAACATTGTTTTCATTATTCTTATTATAGTTTCTCAAAATCTAACTCTTTTTATTTCTAAGTGTAAAATAAGGGTTTATATCTAAAACCTTAGAATCCTATAAATACTTCGATATAGAGATTTTTATTTCATGTTCTGAATTTTGGTTCTGAATTATCTGAATTCAGACTCTAAATTTCACTGAATTATGACTTCGAATTCCTATGAATTTAGACTCCTAGTTCTCTGAAATTTAGATACCAAATTCTCTGAAAATCATATTTCGAATTCTCTAAAATTTAGATTCCGAATTCTCTGAAATTCAGATTCTGAAATCTCTAAAATATAGATTCCAAAATCTCTGAAACTCCTATTCTGAATTCCTCAGAATTCGGACTCTGAATTCCTAAGAGGTTAGATTCTGAGTTCCTTAAAATTAAGACTTATAATTCCTTGTAATTCAGACTCCAAATTCCTAAAAATCCAGACTCTAAATTCCTCATAATTCAGAATCCTGATTCCTTAAAATCTAGACTATGAATTACTTAGAATTCAGACTCTGAATTCCATATAATTCAGACTCCAAAATCAATAGAATTCAGGTACCGAATTCCTTGAAAAACTGAATCAATATATCCATGTATTATAGTCTCTGAATTTTTATTTTCTTAGACTCTACACTTTTTTCCTTAGACTCTAAAAACTGATGTGGTTTTGCAACTACATTTTTCTTAACCTTGTTTTTTTAGGAAACGATGTCGTGAAAACTATTTCTAACTAACCGTTGTTTGAGTGACACGTGTACAATTTCCTCTGAGATTTATGAAAAAATATAACCATTGGAGGAGGGAGATGACCATTGGGGAAATGCATATAAATTGGAGCTCATTTTAACAAGATCAAAAATAACTGAGAACCGTTCCATCAATCTAGAGATTACATGCCACTGAAGTGATTTCTAGAGGGATAAAATCTCATTCCTTGTGCATGATGAACTTCTTGTTCTACTTGCTCCGTGTGACTCTGATTGTTTCTGTGTACAATCGAGGAATTCCTAGGATAATAATATAGAGGTGTTGACATCCTTAAATTTTGAGGTCTTCTATGGATAGGAAGATAGAGGTGTCGACTACCTTAATTTTTTAGGGCTTGTGGGAATAGCAAGACAGATTCTGATATTTATATTGAGGGTTTACCATGTTCTGCGAAAGAAATAATTTCTTGAATGTATAAATCAATGGACCACTATCCAAGGTTGTTAGATACCTTTCTCATTGGGTAAAAAGATTTCATACTAAGTACATGTATTGTTTCAAGTTCATTTTCCACTGCATTTTGATTAATAAGGAAAGTATAACTATATTATACATTCTTGTACTTGTATACTATAATAAGTATTATTCTATTATCTTTAAGGTATAATATTTTTTCTTGTAAACTTTTATTGTGTTTTAATTTAGGAACCATATTTCCGGATTCTAGAAAGTTTGTAGAACTAAGAGGTATTGTGAGTATACCTTGTCTAAATTTGTTAAACAGAGTTTTCCTCAAGGTTAAAAACGAAAGTTTTATATCAACTTTTAAGGATCCAAATAATTTTTAAAGTATAAAATTTACCTCCCCCCAATTTTATATTGGGCATCCACATTCACATTTCAATCCAAAAATTGGTATCATAGTAGGTTTATGAAATACTTATATTAACATATAAGTTTTCATGCTCTATTTTTCATTGTTCTATATATTTTACTTGCTTAGTGTTCTTATCCTTGTTAACAAACTTTTAATATTAGCATGTTTTTTGAAACAATAGTTTCTTTTTGATGGTAGGAATGAATGTTGGTTCAATTGATAATCTTAATCCGACTAGAACACCTATTTTTGATGGGAATGATTATGAATATTGGAGAGACCATATGAATACTTTTGTTATTAATATTGGAGTGAAAAAATTTGTTATGCTTAATAGATATTACATGATTCTAGATAAAGAAGTCAGAACGTTTACTAATCAAGAAAATTTAGAATATCAACTACAGTACAAGGTATGCAATACTTTGTTGTGTTCTCTGACCAAGAATATTTATACTTATATTTCTTCTTGTGAAGCTTCAAATTGTATTTGGAAGAAATTGGAGGTTACTCATTTTGGTAGATCCAAGGTTATAGAATCTAGAATAGGTATGCTTATAGGAGAATTTCATGGATTTCTATTTCTTTATAGATACCTAGTGTGTAAGGTGCAACAAAGATTTATGACTATTATTAAAAGATTAAAATCCATGGATGAGAATTGTTTTTATGATGAGGCACTTATGGACAAGATTATAGATATCATGACTAATGAGTGGGAATCTAAGAGAACAACTATTTATGATAATAGAAAATAACCATAGATTTGTCTTGATGTGATTTTTGGAACTCTTATTCAACATGAGATAATAATGAAAAGAGATGCTGATTTGAATAAGATGAAGAATGGTAATGGATTTTAAGCCTTTACTACTACAAAATCCAAGAATCTTAAAAGGGTTACTAGATCCAAGTCTAAGAAACTCACTGTTTTATTTGAATCAAGTGAAATTTAACTTTATGAGAATGAGCTATCTAATCTTGCTCGAAGGATAAACAAAATAGTTTGGAAGAATGAATTGTAGTATTAATATATGAAGAAAGAAAAAAGTACACAAAAGACTCTGAAGTTAGTTGTTATAAATGTAAAAGAGCAGGGCATATAAGGCCAGATTATTCTATGGTTAAGTGAAAGGATAGAAAGGAAAATAATTCTGAGAAAATAAGAAAGAAGTACTAGAAATCCAAATCTATGAATGTTCTGAAAGATAATGACACCAGGAGTGCCAATGGCGGAGACTCTACTAATTAATCCTAAGAGTATGAATCTTCTGGTTAGAAAAATCTTGGTTTACTAGCCAGATTACCCATTGAAAATCATAGTCTAATGGCTAAGGTAAACAATTCTAAATCTATAACCAATGTTTCCTTAAATGAAAATTATAGTGATAATAAATATTATGAATCTTCGAATAAAGAATATTCTTCTGATGAAGATAATACTTTACCAACTTATGAAGAAGTATCTAGGTTTTATATTATACTTGAGAATGAAAATACTAATGTCAAGAAAAATATTGATAAAGAAAATTCTAGAATTTATGTTCTTACTAAAGAAGTATCATATCTTTTTAAAAATCATGGTAATAAAATTTATTATTTTTAAAGTACTTAAAAAACCCATAAGGAAGTTAATTCTCATAAAGATAAACTTTCTATGGATCTATAAAAAGTAATTTATAATAAAAATGTTTTAGAGACTAACTCTAGTGCTAAAACTAATGTTTTTGAGGATAAAAACATAGTTATTAAACTAAAGTCAGAAATATTTTCCTTGAAGAATTGTTTGTCAAACTTTACCTTAGGTAAGGAAAACTTTGATAAGATGCATTCCTAAATTCAACTTATAAGGAATAATTCTATATTTGGTTATACTCGTTCAAAACCAGTTTTTACTAATAATTATTTTGTTCCTCAAATTTCCCAATTATGCACTAAATGCCAGTGTGGTGGCCATTGGGAAAAAAGTTATTCCTTAAACAAAATCTAGTCTTTAGGATTTCATAAAACTTATTTTTCTAACAATATGCGGATTACTAAAATTTGGATTTCTGATGTTTCTAGTTAAAAAAAAGTTCGGGTTCAGAAGGTCTAACAATCTTATTTTATAGAAAACTAAGATAATACCAAAAGCAATACGTTTTACATGGATAGTGGATATTGCTGGCATATGAATGGTAACAAAAACTTCATTGAAAATATTATCAAGTTGAAAGGAGAAAATGTAACTTTTGGAGATAATGCTTGTGGAGAAATTATTAGTATAGGTAACATTTTGCTTCCTTGAAAAACATGGATTTCAAATGTTAAATTTGTTAAGGGTACTAAAAAAATTGTGTCAACATAAGTGAGTTATGTGATGAGGGTTACATTGTGAATTTCAGGAATGAAAAGTGCGTAGTACACAATTCTAAGGAAGAGCTTATTATTTCTACAAATAGGATGGAGAATGTATACACACTAAACCTATAAGACATTAGGATCAAAGACCTACCTTGTCTTAGTGCAATTGAAGTTCATTCGTGGTTATAGAATAGATTGTTAGAACACTATAACCTTGGGAACCTCTATAAAATCTCTATGAAAATACTTGTTAAGGATTTACCAGATCTTAGATTTGGTTCTTCAGATGCTTGTGATCCTTTTCAAAATGGAAAGCAACATAAATCAAGATTTTAAATCAGTTAGTGGAGTCTCAACTACTGATGCATTACAGTTGGTGCATATGTATCTTTTCAGTCAAATAGAAATTGGAACAATTAGAGGCAAATATTATGTATTTTTCTTAGTTGGTGATTACACTAGATTCACATGGGTATATTTTCTAGAAAATAAATGTACACCTTTTTCTTATTTAAAAAACATTAGATCCCATGTTAAAAATGAAAAAAAACTTTTATTGATAACTATTCATAGTGATCATGGAGGATAATTTCAAAAAATTTATTTTGAAACTTTTTTTAGAAGAAAAGGCGTTACTCATAAATTATCTGCACCAAGAACCCCTAAAAAATGGTGTTGTTGAAAGAAGAAACCTAATTCTTCAAGAAATAACAAGAACCATGTTGAGTGAATATTTTATAGCTAAACAATATTGGGTTGAAGCTCTATGTATTGCTTGTTATAATATAAATCGATTTTTGATTAGACCTTTTCTTAAGAAATCCCTTTATGTGTTATGGAATGGTAGAAAACTAAGACATTCCTACTTCAAGGTATTTGGTTACAAAGTATTCATTATAAATACTAAAGATAATCTACCTATATTTACACCCCAATCTAATGAAGGAATTTTTTTAGGATACTCCACAACTTCTATAGATTATAGAGTTTTCAATAAAAAAAATTGTACTATTCAAGAAATAGTACATGTTAAATTCGATGAAACTAATACTTTTATTTTTAAACACCCTCAACCAACATCTACAGATGTGTTTTGAAAAACCAATTATCAACCCTTGATAGAATATACTTCTGATAAAGAAAAATGTTCAATAAAATGTTTATGAGACATTTACCCCAGATTATTTTGTACCATATGTTGATGTATAGGTTTTACAAAACCGAAATCAGTTGTTTCTCAAAAATCATCCCAGTGATAGAATCATTGGTGATGAAAATCAACCTGTAAGGGCTAGATGTTCCTTAAGATATGAAGTAGAATATCAATCATTCCTTTCTCAATTAGAACAAAAAATAACTGAAGAAGATTTAGGTGATGATGATTGGATAAAATCAATGTAAGATGAGCTAAATGAATTCGAGAGGAATAGAGTCTAGACCTTGGTAGAAAGACCTATGAAAACTTCTGTTATTGGAGTAAAATGGGTCTTCAGAAATAAGTTTGATGAAAATGGAATCATAGTAATAAATAAAGATAGATTAGTTTCTAAAGGCTATAATCAACAAGAAGTAATAAACAATGAAGAAACCTATGCTCCTGTAGCTAGACTTGAATCTATTCATATTTTACTTTCCTTTGCAGCATTCTGTAACATCAAACCTTTTCAAATGGATATTAAATGTGCCTTCTATAATTTTTATGTTCAAGAAGATGTTTTTTTGAGAAACTTCATATTTTTGAAGATACAAGACATCCTTAACATGTTTTCAAACTTACCATATATTTATATGGACTTAAAAATGCCCCTAGAGTCTGGTATGATAGACTTACATGATTTCTGTTAGAAAAAAATTACGTTAAGGAAAATGATTATCCAACCATTTTTATAAAGAAGGATAAATGTTTTTTTGATTGTACAAATCTATGTTGATGACATTATTTTGGGTTCAAATTAGCAATCTTTAAATGATTCGTTTTCGAATCTAATGGAATTTGATTTTGAAATGAGTATGATGGGTGAGTTACCATTTTTCCTTTGTTTTCAAAATTTTCAAAAACATGAAGGAATCTATATATCCCAAAATAATTATATTAAATATCTTCTTAAAAAGTATGTATATGGAAACAATAAAAGAACTAGTACTCCTATTGGTACCTCAAATTCACTTGAACATGATGATACTGTGAAACTAGTGAATCCCACATCGTTTAGAGGTATGATAGGAACTTTACTTAAATTGATAGCTAGTCATCTAAAAATGATGTTTTTAGTAGGATTATGTCCAAGATATCAATCCAATCCTAAGGAATCTCATTTAAAGGCAGTGAAAATAATTTCTCACTACTTAAATTGAACCATGCATTTTGGACTCTTTTATACTTCTGGAAATGATTTTGTCTTAAAAAGCTTTTCCGATGCTGACTTTCGTTGATGTAGAATAGATAGAAAAAGTATATCTAAAACTTGTCATTTATTAGGATATTCATCAGTTTCTTGGTCATGCAAAAAGAAACACTTAGTAGTGGTTTCCACTATTGAAGCTGAATATGTAGCAACTGGAAGTTTTAGTACTCAAGTAATGTGGATGCAACACACAGTCACAGACTTTGGTATGAGTATTACCAAAACCCAAATATTGGGAGATAATACTAGTTCCATTAACTTATCTAAAAACCCTTCACATAACTCTCGTGCAAAACACAAAGATATTAGGCATCACATTCTTAGGGATCACACACAAAAAGGAGATATCATTCTTCAATTTATCGAGACACAAGATCAACTTGCTGATATTTTAAAAAAATCTTTACCCTATGATAGATTTGAATATATTAAATAGATGCTAAAAATTATAACTATAAGGTAAAATTCCATATTAACTTCTTGTTGAAATATATCTCTTTATAGTAAGAAAATATTTTTCATAGTGGGAGTACATTTTCTTGTTAATCAAAAATATTCATAGTCACAATTTTTCGTAGTCAAAATTTTTCGTAGTCTAAATTTTTTCGTAATCTAATGTTTTCAAAATATAATGTTTTCATAGTTAGAATTCATTGTATTAACTTAATGGAATCTAATGTTCTTCATGAAGAATTCTCCATATTATGAATAATTTCCCCTAAGTAATATTAAAGGTATGTTTTCTCTCTTATGTATTCATAATCATATTTTTACTTATTGGTATTTTCATTTTGTTTTAAAATTTTTGGATTCACTTTTTCATAAATCAGAATTTTTATCTTAAAAAACACAAAAATTTTGAAACCTATCAAAATCCTTCTTTAGTTATCATCTCAACCATCAGATTTGATTATAAGTTATTTTTTAACCGTTGGATCAACCAAAGAAGTTGAATCGTCGCCTCAATTGCCTATATAAAGCCCCTCGAATGATTGTCCCACATCATGTTTTCAATCTTTCACGTGCTAAAGATTTGTCTCTACACTTAAGGTCATTCTAAATTTTTAAAAGATTCCTCAATTCCAAATGTCTCATGAAGCCTCTCCTCATAATGATATGTCAACTGTTAAAGAAATCACAGAGTTGTCGATATACATAGAAATGATGGTCGATCCGATGTTTTATGGTATGTATGACTCTATCTTATATATGAATGTCATGATGAATGGTTGGGAGAGTGTATGTGTATCGAAACCAAAACCATATGATCTGGTATATTTGTACTTGTTTACTGAGTTCTGTGAGACATCAAGTTTCTTCATTGAAGAAGGCATGGACAAGTTTTCTTTTAAGTGTTATGGAATGACCTACTCTATTTCTAAAAGCAAGGAATCAAGTCTGATTATAATTCCTTACGAAGGATAATCCGAATTTTTCACACCAAAATTACTGGATGTTTCAGGATCTTTTGATAATGAAAAGGATAGAGAGTGTCTTGGGATGGAAGGAGTGAAGACCCCAAATATTGTTCATCTATCTATGAACATAAGGATTCCTGAATTTTGGGTTCAAGTCTTTATAATTCCAAGGAAAGGGGATAAGGATACTCTGAATAAGATTGATATCTATATATTGGATTTATTGGTGAAACTATGGATGATAAACATGGTTAAATATATCTTTGTGACGATTGAGAATATCAAGAATAGAAATCTAAAATCTCAAATCATTATGTATCTGACTATTCTCTCAAAGATTATAGTTCTCGGTTTAGAATCATTCCAAATTCCATGCAGTTCCAAGCCAAGAAATTACAAGGTAATTTTTTTGAGTAATGATACCATAAGGAGGATGAAGGATGGATAATATATTGAATCCGAAAAATTTTATGATATATTTGAAGAAGAAGTAGAAGCCTTGTCAAAGAAGCCGGAAGTGGCTGACACCTCTAAGAAAGGCGGAAGGAAGAGAAAGGCTAAGGAACGAGAAGTTAAAAGAAAAACCCATGGGGCTAAGGAAACTCATTCAGCACCACTAAAGCCAAAGAAGAAAAAAACTACCCTGATGAAGTAGTGGATAAGTGGAGAGAGGATAAGGAAAAAATGAAGGATGTGGAACCTAAGTTTGTCTTGGATCCTACTGAGGAAAAATCATTAAAAATAAAGGCTGTTGAAGAGCTTGATAAGCAATAGAAAGAGAATAAGAAAAAGAAGAAGATTTCTGAAGCTGAGATAGTATAATATCTTCTCAAAGATGCTAAGAAAGCATCTGAAAAAATTCTAGTGCCAGGATCTTTTTTTTCTAGAATCACTTTCTGTGACTCTAGGAAAGAAAGTTGTGATTTTAGAATCACATCATGAAGAAGAAATAGTTGAAGAAGAAGAAGTGGAAGAAGAAGGAGAAGAAGAAGGAAGTGGCGATACTGAGGACATAAAAAGGCAACTAGAGGATTATCATGTGAATGAATGTCTTTCTGAGAAATTATCAATCTGAACATTTGAAGTCGAGTCATCAAAACTTGCTACTCCAGGAAAAGACGAGAAGGGTGAACAAGAAGTGGATAAATTATCTGATGAGTAAAGTACAAATCATGATTTTATCGAGCCATAGGATGTTGTGGCAAGAGCTGAGAAAAAAAATGTATATAGGGATAAAATTATTTATCTATTAGACAGTGAACATGAATCTCCCAAAGAAAAAGACATCATTACGAGAGCTGATAAGGGAAAGATGGTGGAAGTAGATACAACTAGTAAATCCGTGGTGAAGAAGAAAAATATTGGTGGTCCATCAAAGAGGAATGTTGAAGACATTGAAGAAAAATCTTCACCAACCAAAAACTTAGACTCAGAATCATCCTCTCTTGGACATGGTTTTTTGTTCAGTCATTGAAAATGATTGTTGGTTCTATTACATTATTCCCTAGAATAGAATCAAGATTACAGATTCTTTAGAATATAATAAATTAGAAATCAGATTCAGTTTCCAAGGTTATGGAAAAATTTGATGTACTAGAGGCAGATTTCAAAACCTTCTTCATTTGTTATGAGGCACATAAAATATATTTCAAGAATACTAAAAGATGGTCAAATAAGACAATCAATGAGATGAGAATCTTAGATGAATTTTATGATAATTTCAAGGATGTACTTAACACCAAATATGTGAAGATCAAGGATCTTAATATTAGTTTTGAGGAGAATATAACAATCAAACATAAAAATTGGAAGCAAGGTGTGATGTATTTGAATGGAAAGCTTAATTCTGTGGCCATGAATTTGTTCTGGGAAATAGATAATATAATTGATATTGAAGAGAAGCTTGTTATGAAAGAAGACGTGTTGAAAGCTCATGAAAAATGTATTAAGGATCATTAAGAAAATATTAAAGCCTAGGGGAAGAAAAATGAAGATCAAGATCAGCTGCCCAAACGTGTGAAAGAAGATCACAAAGAGCTCTAGAAGCTAAAAATCATTTTGAATAAGCTGATGCCGAAAGAGAAAGAAGGATAATTTCTTTCCATTTTGATCTTTTGTTGTAATTTTCCTTCTAAAAATTATTTCAACATTAATGAAATTTTGGTTTTTATTTATATATTTTTTTGTGGTTGTTTAGTACTAATTTTTCAGGTGCCAATTTTTTCCATACTATTTATTCATTTTTTAAAATCACAAAGGGGGAGAATGGAATGATGAATGTAATACAAATTAAAGAAGATATTTACCTAAGTAAGGGGGAGTTCAGAGGAAATTTATTTTCAATGAATATTTTCATTTGCATGATATTGTCTAATCTAATTTAGGGAATCAAGAATATGATCCTTAGTGATTCCAAAGCCTATATGGGAGTTAGTTATATTTAATTTGAACCATAAGTAGAGGGTGATATTTTTTTTTTATTTTCAAGTCTTTAAAAATTCTATGTTCATATATTATTTTTTGAAAGGATGTTTGTGCTTTCCAAAAAGGGGGAGATTGTTGAGTCAGTAAGGTTTCCTTATGACTTTTCCATTACTTTATGTTTTGAAAATCACAAACACTCTATCTCAAGGAAAATTTTATTTCCCCTATGATTTTTCTTAATAAGTAAATTTTACTTCCTGAAGAAAATATTCTCCTTACCTTTTATTTTATTGTTCATGTTATAGTTTATCTAAATATAACACTTTTTATTTAAAAGTGTAATATTCAGTTTCATATCTAAAACCCTTGAATTCTATAAATACATAGATATAGAGCATTCTGTTTTTAGGTTCTGAATTTTGGTTCCGATTTTTTTGAATTCAGACTCTTAATTTCTCTAAATTTAGACTCTGAATTCTCTAAAATTCAGATTCCAAATTCTCTAAAATTAAGATTATGAATTCTCTGAAATTCATATTCTGAATTCTCTAAAATTCAGATTCCGAATTCTCTGAAATTCAGAATCCGAAATCTCTGAAATTCAAATTCTGAATTCCATAGAATTTAGACTCCGAATACCATAGAATTCAGACTCCGAATTCTATGTAATTAAGATTCCAAATTCCTCAGAATTCAGACTCTAGATTCAATAGAATTCATGCTAAAAAATTCCTCAAAATTAAGACTTTGAATTCCTTAGAATTCAGACTTTGAATTCCATATAATTCTGATTCCAAAATCTATAGAATTCAGGTTCTAAATTCCCTAAAAAAAATCACAATATCCATGTAACATAGACTCCAAGTGGTTATGTTCTTAGACTCCGAACATTATTTTTCCTTAGACTTCAAAAAATGGATTTGGTTAAGCAACCATATTTTTCTTACCCTTGTTTAAGTTATGAAATGATGTCATGAAATCTATTTCTAACTAACCCTTTTTTGAGTGACACATATACAGGTCTCTCTGAGATTCAAGGAAAAATATGACCATTGAAGGAGGGAGCAGACCGTTGGAGAATTTCCTATAAATAGGAGTTCATTTGAACGAGCTCAAAAATAATTGAGAACCGATCCATAAATATAGAGATTACATGCTGCTGAAGTGATTTATTGAGAGAGAGACTGTCATGCCTTGTGTGTATTGAACTTCTTGTTCCACTTCCATTGTGAGACTCTGATTGTTGCTATGTAAAATCGAAGACTTCTGGGGATTGGAAGACAGAGGTTCCAACTACCTTAAAGTTTGAGGGCTTCCATGGATAAAAAAACAATGGTGCTGAAAACCTTAAAGTTCAAGGGATTGCAGGGGTAGCAAGATAGATTTTGATATTCCTATTAAGAGATTACCCAAGTGTGGATAAGACAGACTTTATTGAAAGTATAAATTAAGGGACCATTATCTGAGGTTTTTGGATACCCTTACCTTTGGGTTAAAATATTTCATAGTTATTAATTATATTGTTTCAATTTTATTTTTCACGGCATTTTGATTAATAAAGAATGTGTAACCATCTTATACTCTATTGTACTTGTATTATCTGAAAAGTAAGATTCTATTCACATTAAGGTAGAATATTTTTTCTTGTAAACTGTTATTAAGTTTCTATTCCAGAACAATATTTTCGGAACCAAACAAGTTTGTAGAACTAAGAGGTCTCGTGAGTTTACCTTGTTTAACTTTGTAAAACATTTTTTTACACAAGGATAAAAGAGAATGTTTAATATCAAAATTAAAGGTTCCTAAAGAACATTTAAAGTATAAAATTCACCCCTATTGTATATTGAGCATCTATATTCATATTTTGATCATACATCATGTCTTATGTAATGAAATGATTTATGACATGATTCGTGTTTATTATATTTGATATGGAAGGTTTTATTTTCACATGTTATTCTAATATTCTCATACCATTGTGCTCGTGATATGTTGATATCTTTTTTTAACCTATATGGACCATCTGAGCTCACCTTTTCTTATGTTTCCTCAACCAAAGTTATAATTAATGGTATTATGTATCATATGAATAATAATGATAATAGTCATTAAGAACAAATTTGGAGATTATATAGCTCCCTTATGGACAAAGTATTTATGTTTCTAATTTTCCAATGTCAATACAACATTAGGATCCTCTCTCATGTGTTTGTGTAATTTATGGAATATTCAAATAAATGATGTAATATATATGTATGAGATGCTAATTTTATTACAGTTAGTATCAGAGGCTTGTGTAGTTCACCTTTGGAAAATAGGACGATAAAACATTAGTGAGGACCCTAAAAAGTATATAAGTATATATATAAGGATGATTCAAAGTATATGAAAATGTCTATTAATTTTTTTAGAGGATAGAGATAGTGGTTTTCAAGAAATTATACCCCAATCTCTATACTAAATGTGGATGTGGATATAGAACCAAGTTAAGTATGGTTAATAACATTAAAAGATCCTATTGATCTAGACTTGACCATCACCTGGTAGATGATGATAGGGATTTTTACACACTTTTTTTAACACACCTTGGGGATATGTTTTATAAATTAACAAAATAATTACCAACCAATGTAAAGTATTTAAATAGATGATGACAATGAATGACATATGATAAACCCAAGGTGTTATAGACTAAAAATTCAGTGCCATGAATTATAAATCCTATAACTAAATTTCTATTATTATGTGGTTTCCAACTATGATTATTGTTGCTTACACTAGGAAACATGTTTTTTTAAATGGATCGAAACTAAAGGAACCATGTTAATGGTCTGTATGACGGAAATTGAAATAATTTTTCTTTAGAAAAGTAAAACAATATGGTTGATTAAATGGAAATATAATTTTATCATCACACAAATTCCTCAATCAATGAATCAAGATGAACATCCAAGTGATAAAATGTTGAAATAATGTAATGTTGAGTCCTTCATGAGGCCATGTACATCTTCCTTGTGTGGATATCATAATCCCTCAGATTATGAGAAATTGATTAATACCACTAAAATGATATTTTATATTCTCTAGTTCTAAGAACATGAATAATTCATTTGGTATATATATTATTTGGGAGGAAAAATAAATCAATGGTCGAATCTCATCAAGAATACAAGGGAACATGATGAAATTTACTCCGTAGAGTGGGATGAGTTTAAGAGATTATTTTTCAATAAGTACATACCTGTTATTATTTGTACAAAAATTGAGAAGGAATTACTTGATCTAAAGAAGAAGGATGTAACATCTGTTGGTAATAATGATGAAGAGTTTACAATAGCTATGATGTAAACTTTTGAAATTATCACAAACCCTGAAAGTAAGGTTGATATATTCTTCATTTGCATAAAATAGATACTATAATTGTTGTATTCTATAAGGGACAATAATAACTAGGATGACATAATTAAATATTCCCCCAAGGTGTAAATGGAGATTGAAGTTACCCATAATCTCATTGTTTTGATAATAAAAGGATGATAGAAGTCATGGAATCACTAAAAAACATTGATAGAAGAAGATGGTATTTACTTCATTCTCAACGTGTGAAAGGAAACAAGGATGAAATTTTCTTATGGGGAAAATTAAATTGTAATATGTGTCATGGATGGTATTTAGGAAATCAAATGAAAATGAAGTGGTAATAAGTTAGATAATTATGGAAATAAAAATAAATCTCCACATAATGCACCACCCACACTCTAGTGTTTCAAATGAAAGTAATATGGGTGTTATTTTAACCTTATATAAAATATAATGGTGGATGAAAATGATTAATGTCAAAAACCTATTTAGTCGAGATAAAAAGGTAAATCTCATGTGATCACTATTTCTAATGAAAGATGAAATAACAGTGTGGTGAAATGTATAGTTAACATCTAATGTCATATTTAACTCTAAATCTAAACATTATTTCATAGCTATAGAATTTTACAAGGGTGTCATGATACCACCCAAATTATTTAATATAGAAGTTGAAGTGGAATCCCCTAATGGTATTATGTCCAAATCTCATGTATATGATTTTTCTCTAGTTGACATTTGTGGGAATGTGCTTTCTAAAAATATTTTCATTCTTCCTGTAGTATAATTTGATGAAATTTTTGGAGTGAATTAGTTTTCTATAAATAAATCCTACATCAATTGTCAAGGAATAATTAACAGTTGATATTATAAACTAACATACAATCATCCATCAATTTAATGATAATTATAGTCTTCTAATAGAGGTCACATACATTATATGGGTATTGATTTCTTTTCAGAAGGGGTGTTTATCTTATATGGTTGTTGGGAAAATTGAAATAATTGATATACATATTTTTTGAGAGTTTATATATGTGTTACTAGAAGACTTTCCTAGCCTTCTATGAATATGCGATGTGGAGTTCTCCGTAAAACTCAACTATGGTTTGACACCCTTTTTTAACACTCAATATTGAATTGACTAAATTGTGTTATAGAAATTGAAAAATAAACTCTATAATAACCTTGATAAGGTATTCATTTATAAACATGGGTCACCTTGGAGTAATCCTTTTATTTTTGTTAAGAGCAAAGATGAATTAATACAACTCTACATTATTCATCAAGAGATGAGCAATATAAAAATTAAGAATAATTATCTACTACAACATATTTATGAATTGTTTGATCAAATATACCAAGATAAATAAATTTTTGAGATTTACATTCATTCTAGATATCAAAAATTGATTGTAAAGAAGGATGATATACCCTGGAACACACTCTATACAATGTATAGACACTATGAGTATATAGATTTGAAAAATTCTTACTAATTACCCTATTTCCTTTATGGATTTAACGAGTATAGCCTTTAATGATTACCTTGATCAGTTTGTGGTGGAATTTACTACTGATTTTTTTCCTACTGAAAGATAATGTTAGAACATTAAGATAAATAGAGAATTACAAAGAAGACCATAAGGAAGGAGAAACAATATGATAAATTCATTAAGTCTGAATTTTTGATTCAAAAGGTTTTATTTTTTGGTTATATAATCTAAAGAGATGGTACATCATTAGATCCCTCAAATATGGAGGCTACTGAATGATATACTAGAAAAACACATTTAATGAGATTTTTAATATTCTTGGTTTAGTTGTATATTATCAATTATTTTTGGGTAATTTCTCATGATCATATAATCCACTCATAATGATAACTTATAGGGGTTCATAGATCCTTTGTAAAGATGTGTGTGATGAAAAGTTCAAGGAATTGAAGGGAATATTAGTCAGAACAGCTATTATTAAATTATTGTATAGTATATAAGGGATTTAAATCTATATTTATGAATCCAATAAGTTATAGGTATGCGTTCTTATTCAGGATGACATGGTCATATCTTAGGCTTCATAAAAATTGAAGGCTCATTAGAAATATTATCCAAATCAAGCCTTGGTGTTAGTTGCAGTAATTTCAGAATTAATATATTGATGAATTATATTTATGGAGAAAAGTGTGATATAAATATTGATAAAAAAATATTAATTTATATACTCACATTTATGGAGTTTAATATGATCCATATAAGATGGTTATAGAGAATTAAATATTATGTCTGTCTAATACATTACCTCCCCGAGAAAATGAACAAATTGGACAATGCTTTGCGTCAAAAAAAAAACTCTTATATCCATGATGAGGATAACAAAATATCGAATATTTTTATTATTTTTAAATGTTTATTATTGAAATCCGAATGGAAGGGAAGAAATAAGATATTTCTTAATATAATATTCAACCATATATCCAAGGAAAAATTGAAGAGGCACATCAAGATGATTTAGAGCTGCAAAAAAGCTTAAAAATGTTCCATAGTTTAATCTTTACCTTGATGAAATGATAAGGTTAAAAAATTTGTATATGTTATATATATATATATATATATCATATTTTAAGAATGATTTTTTAGGAACCTCATTTTTATTTAATACCAATTCATTCTAGAAGTAAGTAGATGTATAGATATTTGAAAGAGTATTTCTACTGTGATGGAATGAAGAGATATGTAAAAGTGTTTGTATCTTGGGGATTAGTATGTTAACATATTATGGTAAATAGATATAAGTCTATGTGGATATTACATCTATTACCCATACCAACATGGAAATAGAAAAACATCACCATAAATTTTGTCATCAAACTCCCCAAAATGTATAAAGGAGATAATACTATAGGGGTTATTATAGATTACCATAAAAAATTATCACACATCATCACCATTTAAGAAGGGTTATATCTAGATAAATTTTTATGAAATAGATTATGTACATGGTAGGATTCATGTTGTACCACATTACTAATGTCTGATCACGATCAGAGGTTTACCTCAATGTTAAGATTAAGTCTATGGCAATCCCTTCTTATATAGTTGAGTTTCCACACTCCGTATTATCCATAAAAATATTTTTAGTCTAATAGAATAATAAAAATACTAGAGGATATGGTGAGATATTTTGATATTGATTTTAAAGGTGGTTGGTCCCAATATATTCAGTTAGTCTACATTTTTACGGCAATAACTTTCACTTGAACAATCTGATAGCATCTTATAAAGTCATCTGTGGAATGAAGTGTAGATATACAAAATGAAGGATCGAAAATGGATAAATAAATATATTGGTACCTATCATAGAAAAATAAATTTAAGAGAATGTTAGAATCAATCAGTTAACATAAGGGAAGAAAAAATTTAACATAAAAGTAATGTTGTAAATCACTGATGTTATTTAGAATTTGAAGTTGGTGAATAGGTGTTTCATATAATTTTCCATGGAATATGTTAATGAGGTTTTGAAATAAGGAAAAATTTATCCCTAAGTATATCTTTAATTTTTTAATTCCCGATTGTGTCAGGATCATATCTTATCATTTGTTGTTACCACCAATTTTCTCCCATGTTTAGGTAGTGTTTCATTTATCCCTCCTGAAGAAGTACATACTTGATCCTTCCAATTTATTGAAATAAAAATTTATAACACTAGAGGAAGTTCATTTTTATGTGTAATGAATAGTTTAGATTCTAGATTGAATGGAGAAATTTCTACAAAACTAGACCACCGACCCATTAATTATTTTTAGCGAAATAACCAGTTTGAGGAAGTAATATGGGATCTTGAGGATATTATGAGGAAGAAGTATCCTCTACTCTTTCTATAAGGGTGATGAGATTTAATTTGAGAAATTAATTTTAAAGGGGGAATAATTTAACACCCATATAATTTATGAAATATTTTATTGAATAATTTTTTCTTCTTCGGTAGGATTCATTCAACACAATAATGAGTTTTAATAAAACATGATATATTATTAGTATTATTATATAAACATGATTTTTATTACCCAAAAATTAAACATGGTAGTATGAATAAAAATAAAAACATTTTGAATTTTAATTATCAAATGTTTACATGAAGGAAACATATTGACAAAAAATGCTTAATTATTGGTGAAGTATTTACATGTTTCTAAAATACTATTTTCTCAAATAAAGTGGTTGATTAGTTATTCTTATGAACAAAAATAATATTAAAATTTGAAACATAGAAAAATAATTTTAAAAAATAAAAATATTTTCTACATATTCATGTAAAATTTACATTAGGGATAATTTTGGAGATTTTTCGAAAAAGTTTATTTTTCAAAAAATAGTGATGAAGGTGGATTTTACTAAAAACTACCTTTTAATTAATGAATTTATATGGTTATATTTTTTTGTTTAAAAATTTGGTTAAACTTAAAATTAAGTTAAATATTTATTTATTTATCCAATTAAGTTAATTGGAATCAATTTCATATTCAATTTTGATATTAAAACATTCACTACTTATGAAAAACTGAATATTGGAAAACATGCTTTCTCATCACGTATGTGGGACTAATTTTAAATTAAAATCATCAGATTATATTAATGGAATTTATAATTATGGGTAAAATATACGTAATTATCATAATTTATATTATCTTATATGGAAATATTAATTTTATAAAATAATTAATATAAAAAATTGTAAAATAATTTTCCACAGTTAAGTTGAAATTGGGTTTAATAGGGGTAAACCTAAAACAATTATGGTTAAGAAAGACAAGAAATATGTCTAAAACATATTCTATTGAAATATTTACACCTTATAACTTATAAGATAAATTATGGTCTATTTAATATCATTTAGGATAAAAAATTGTGTACAATAGTTACTTTTCAAAAATTACATGTGTGCCAGTCAATAATGTTATAAAAGGAAACCCCCTATCATTTCCTCTTCAAATTTAAAAAACCATTTTTAAGATATTACCAAACCAAATGTCATACATAATTCAGTACTGTAATCTTATAAGCATAATTTTGTTGATAAGTCCAACCTATAAAGGATTTTGGTGCAAACTGAAGGTGGTTACTCGAAGAAGATGTAATGTTCTCAAATAAACATTTTTTTATTTCTTCATACAACTCCTTAAATTATTATTAATCCATTATGATATAAATGAATAAATATATTTAATATGATGATATGGTCTTATTTTATATTTATGACCTATATCCATCTCCACTTCCATCTTTTGGGATACAAAATCATCATTTGTATGTACAGTGTATTATCGTCTTGTGAACCAATGTTATTTTTTTCATCACTGTTACTCGCTATTTGATATAATGATATATTAAATTTTTATATAAGATATTTTAAATGCTATTATACTCCTTGAATTATTATATAAAATATAATTTATTACTTTATATTTTTTGGAAACCCGATAAAGTCGCCCGTGTGTACGGCGGACTACCGCCTAGCAAAGTAATGTGATTTGTTTACACTTTCATTGAAGGAAATAAGTATAGTTTTAATTAGAATATGGGATATCCATGACATAAATCTATTTTACAATGTTAATATATTATATAACTTCAATTATTTCAATATTTTGAGCAAATGGAATAAATGATAATGTAAATGTACGGTCTACCATCCTCATGAATATGGTATTTAATTTTCTATACATAAACTTTATTGATTATTTTAAATAAATATATAATAAAAATATATGTTATTTATATCATGGTAAAATTTATGGTTATTATGTAGCCCAGATAAATTTTTTTAGGACAAAAAACTAAAAATCAAAACATATAGGAAAAACAATGAAATATTTCCTTAGATATAATATTAACATGGAATTTTTAATATATATATAATAAATTTTCATAAGTAAATGACATATGGTATGATATAAATAAGAATGTTTAAATAATATATTTATAATATATTTATATTTATTATAAAGTAGGTTTTAATGTGTATTAATGAAGTCATCCATTATGTTAAGGTATTTTTGTCTCCATTTTCATTCTTTGAGACGTATGTTCAATTATACACACATCTTCATTAACAAGGTGTATATAAATCACCTTGAATAATTAATATCATGAATTTATTTATTATCATGATATTTTAAGTTTCATTTATTTTTATTATTTCATTGGTCTTATGATTAAATGTAACTAATTTCCATGAACCAACCCATGTACGTTGATAGCTTGATAATAATGCCAGCCTAACATAACCCGAACATCCTTCCCGATCCCAACGGGTTCAAGAATAACACATGACATCCTACAACATGGAAGTCAGAATGAATTTTCCACTAAAAATGTAGAAGTTAAATAAGAATGAATGTATTCATATCAATAGAAAACCCCACTGGGAGTAAAGTACCACAATACAATAAGGCATAAAAAATAATAAAGTATTATGACCCAATTACTAAAATAGGGAAAAAATGATCCAGGTCCCTAAGGAAAAAAATCCTCAAGACCATAGTCCAGCAGCTGGATCCACATATAAGTGATCCTTATTCTTTGCTCAAACCTTGCAGAAGATAATTTACAAGCACCCTAAATCAAAAGTAGGTTCTGAGCTAAATGGCCCAGAAGGGTCTCACCAAGGATTCCATAATCTATATCAATACAAGAATAACCAATGTGAATTAAATTTTAATGTAAACCATTTTTTCATTATAAATCATATTTAGAAAAATTTGTTATACAATTGAAATGATTGAAAATACATTAAGAATATGATTTACATTATATTTAATGGAATACATTTAAAATAATGGCTTAAATAAAACATTTTATGTGAAAAAGTTTATATAAAATTTTAAGGGGCATGGAAATTAGTTTTATCAACATTACAATACCTTTATATATCATATATAAATCAACAAGTTAGAAACAGGGTCATCCACCAAATAGGTACAATAGTATTTTCACCTATTAGACACTTAACTCTCTAAGTGATCATGACAATATGTGTACACATATCTCCTCTAGACACTAGTAATAGAGGACCTGTCACAATTCCAAAAGGGATGTGACTAGCTGCATGTAAATTTTAAAACATTGTATAATTATATAGTGTGTCTAAATAACTCACCAACCACTTAATGCTTACATGTGATCTTACACAATCACTAATCAACAATTTATTTTAATAATTTTCAAAATAAAATTAATCCCATTCATCCATTTAAATGCCAATTTTTCATTTAAAACCAAAATTGGTGTCAATAAATAACATGCCTCTTGCCAAAATAAAACAACTAGGTTTCTATGAAAACATTTTAAAACATTTTCACGAGTTTCAAATTCATTAAAAACTAATATCAACATTACTTAATTCATTTCCACTATTAAATTCTAAAATTTAATTGAAATAATTTCCATAAAATCCATAATTTAAATTTTCCAATTTCCATAAAACACACACTAATTCAATATAATTGGTGGATTTCTAATTTATCATGCTAAAACCATTTTATAACTCCTAATTCAACGGAATGAGGTTTTATTACTAAATGAATTGGAAGAAAGTTGAGAAATTGAATTTAAATCAACAATTTAAATAAATGAAGGAATTTATGATCAATAAATTTTCATAATCGGGACAGAACCACCTACCTCAAGGTTTCTAATGTGAGCAATAAAGATAAACTATCCTGTGTGGTTCAATACACTTCATCCCGTCCAAATTATCACATGTTTTGACACACCAATGGTTGACATTCATTAGGGGTTTCTAGAACATATACCAGATATTTTTTTCAAAAAGAAATTAGAATATCACCTGAGATGAAACATTTTCACTTTTCGAAAATTGTCATATTAATTATTAAAATATTACATATTATGATATTTTATCTATCTTGGATAATTTTAAAATTATCGATTAAAATTTTACATGTCATAGCATTTTCTCTCTCCTGATTTATATCTGAATTATAATTTTTCTAAACACATGTGTTTGGAATTATCCTCCAATAGTTCGTACAATCACTCATAGATAATTTTATATATAATAATGTTATCCTTAACATCCAATGTAATTATTAACAATATATATCTTACTATGTATATATATATATATATATATATTAAAAATCAAAATAAATAACATTATATAATTTTAATAAATTTTCCAAATTGTGCTTATTAATATATATAGATATATATATATATCATTTGATAATTCATTATCTATTTATAATCCAAATAATTATCAATTGTTAATTTTTAACAATTACCCATTCAATAATTATTTGATTATTATTATTGATAAAACTAGCCATTGTCCTTTGATAATTCAAAATAATTATTTTATTCAAATTTTATAAACTATATCTCGATAAAACAAAGCGAGTATGCTTTGAAAAAGATATTTTATAATTATACATGATAATTTCATTAAAAATTATTCTCTGATAATTTATTGAAATTATCATTTTATAATTTTTAATAATTATCTTTTGTTAAATATATATCTGAAGACTAATTTAATATATGGAAAAGTAGATTGAACAATACATTGGTTCCTTAAAATTAAATATTTGATTTAGGTTCTTATCATCGATACAAATATAATGACACTGAAAGTGTGTAATGTTAATCAATAACATCAAAGATATTGATTTTAATAGATTGGAATAATAATAATATAAAATACAACATAAAGAAGAACATACATCATCCTACGCACATGAATCACACACCAAAAGGCGGAAGAGAATGATTATGGATGGATCTGAATCAGAACAAGAAATTCCTACCACAATGTGCGAGGGAGTTTTTGGATCATTCTTAAATGGTGGAATAATCATTGAAATATGTAAAAACATTCAGGTATTTAAAAGTGATTCCTTCAGAATTACATGAAATAGAGAATTAATACACTGAATTTAATCCATGATACAAATGAAAATCAATGATAGAGTCACTAATTTCTCCTCAGTAATGCATTATAGCAGCAATGGAATAAAACAGGTAAGCAACAAAATCTTTTTGAATTTGAGGGCATTTAAAATAGTGTTTTTCTAGGTAGGGGGTGGAGGTGAAGGGGATCTATAGTAATTCCCATTTTTTATTTAATAATCATTTTTCCTTTCATGAATATTAATTAATACTAAATGTCCATTACATATGAAATTTATACCTCTTCTAGGGTAAACACCATGTTATGGAACCAATAGTTGTTTCATATTTCTCAAAAGATTAATTGTATTAGAGATATTAAGGATTAATTATTTAAAAAATGGAAAAAATAATTACTTAAAATAAAAATTGTTATTTTTTCAAGAGAGGCATTTAAACGTCCAATGCCTAAAAATATTATACCCCGATTATGGTAAACACTATGTTATAAACCTATCAGTGGTCTTGGATTTCTCATACGATGCACTATTTAGGAGAAATTTAACTATTCCTAATAACATAATATATTAAATATTATTTGATATTTTATCTCATGAGTGAGGAATCCAGATGTATAGAGCCTTTGAATGTTATACCCCTCATAAGGGAAAACCCATATTCCAACATAACAATGGTCTTATATTTCTCCTATGATGAACCTTTATGGATTTATTCAATTATTTTGAAAAAAATTGAGCACTTAATATATTATATTTAATATGTTTAATCATTTATCATCAAGAGATTTCAGGACTCATAATCAAACACTAAATTAGTGTAGAACTCTAAAAATATTCAATTGAACATCCAAGAAGATAACTGTAAGTTATGCTATTTATAGAATTTATTAAAATTTCACTAATTAATATATATTTTCCTTTACCACTTATGATATTAGTAATTTAACCCAATAGGATATACTAATTCCTGAATGCAGTAATGGGATGTTACAACCTCCCTACCATATAAACTTTCTGTCCACAGAAAGCCAACGAAGAAGCCGCTATGTCAAAAATATGAGGCAAGTACTCTCTAATCAGTTACTCTCTTCCCACATCATATGAGAATCAGAACCATGCAGCCATAGTACATAGGCCAGAGGTATCTTCTTCCCACAATTTACCTTGGTCTCAAAATCCAAAACCCTGACTCTCCACTCTATCAAGGATAAATCATGTTCAATATTAAGATCACACCATATCAAAATGTTATATAGAAAGGATAGATACATTCATAACTACGATACATGGAACACGTTATTTATCGACATCAGCTATAGTGGTAGTATTACAAAGTAAGAAACTTTCCCAACCTGATCAACAACCTCATATGGTCCTACAAAATGAGTAGAAATAATCCCATATCTTCAAAGCCGTCGATGACACAAATGGGTTGAAACTTTCAAGAACACCTACTCACCAACTTATAACACCAAAGGTCTATGACGATGATCAAAATAGAACTTATATCAGCTAGGGGTTGTAAAAATTATTTGACAAATCAAAAAAATATTTGTTTTCATCTCTAGAACCAAACATGGTCAAACCAAGGAACATTCATCAATCTTCGACCAGAAAAATTGACATTTACAAGGTTGGCCATATAAGGCCTAAAAAGGATCCAATCTGATAGCGGACTGATAAAAACTATTATAAGAAATATCAACTAGCCCCAAATGATCACCCAATGAAACAACAATGCAATGAACACATGTGGAAAGTATATCCTCAAGAAAAACATATAATTGGGATTTCAACTCTTTTAATTCAGTTAGTTTAATATGGTAAGAGATAATTGAAACATATTGAGTATCAAGCATCAAGTCATTGAAAAAATAAACCTCTATTACCCATATAAAACTAGAAAATTTAGAATGAAACACCTCAGGAAACTCCATGATTACTAGTGGGAGATCACCACTCATTCAATCTCATTTCAGATCAAAAGCAACTCTGCTCGACCTAGGGTCCCATTCTCCCTTCAAGATAAGAGGCAAACCACTATGTGTTGTATGATAGACCCTTCTAAGATGAAATTTAATCCAGGATTTTTTTGGTAATGATCCAATCCCTCATAAATTTTACATCAATATATTTCATGTTGAGTACCAAAAAACTTCAAGAAAACTCAACATATCATAAGAAGAAGACACAAGTAAGAATATGGAGACCCTTCTCTCTCTTTTTACTAGGGGGTGTAGTAATATCCATTTGAAAAGATAAAAAATCCATAGAAATATTAATAATATTAACAATATGTGTTGAAATAAAATATTTAGAGGCACCAGTATCAAATAGAGAAGTCACTAAATGAGAATCTACATTAATGCTGGTTCTCACAGTTGTTGGACTCATATCAGTTTCCTCTAGAGAATCATCCATTGCATGAAGAATATTCATTCAAGATTACTATAGTATGAACCCTTTTGAATGTGAATCATTTGATTACCCCGTAGTTTTTTGGAGGTGCTGATGATCCCATTCCACTAGGAGAAAAAAGAAATTACATCAACCCTGACTTTCTGGCAAGGTCCATCTCAACCATCATCACCATATCCAACACATCTGAATAAGTGGGTATCATTATTAAGAATACCTAAGAATAGATATTTGATCAATTTACCAACTTGAACCACTGAAGCTTCATCTAATCATTAGATACAGTCTCGAGCATAACCTGCACCAATTTAGCAAAGCGAATTGAATACCCAGTCATGGTTCTTCCAATATTCTCAAGATTAAAGAGATCAATAGTCATGGTCAACACCATTGATTCTAAATAGATATGGTTTTTTAAAATAACCTTAATGTCCTTCCCTTCCAAGACCTCATGTTTTTTATGTCACCATCGTGAACCACCATCTTATACTTGTTCCCTCCGGCATGATGGTGGAACACTACAACATGATCTCATCTAGTGTCTCTAAGTACTAAAACTGATGTTCTATCCTTCCCAACCATTCCTCATCATATTAATGATCAATGGAGACATTGAAAATAGGTGATTACTGGTAAATGAAATCTTCATAATGATTTCAAAGAACATTCTCCTGATAATCCCCACCTAGAGCCTGAACGGGGACTAGTGGTGGTGCATGCCCCAACACATGGACAATATGCACAATCACCTCATCTATATTTGGATCCACAATAGGATTTTCTCACTGAGGTTCAGAAGTAGCCTCCTCCTAGATCCAATTCACATGTCTTCTCATAGGAATTGAGATACACACCATCATCATAAAATATTGAATACATTTTGTAGTTTTCTACCACATCAACTAGGGAAATTAATACAAACAAAAATTACAAAAATTATTTGGATTTCACATTATCCAAATCAGAATACGAGAAAGACTAGAACAGATCCATATGATGCTTTTACCTAACCACCCATGGAGACAGAAGATTCATTGAAGTTAGAGTTTTCCATACACTCAATCATAACTACTCCCTAAATCCGTACAAGATTCTAAATGGCATACTTAATTCAAGAAAAAAGATCGACCTAGGCCTCTAATACCATTTTTTCATGGACCATCCCTGGTACCCTAGTAACTTCATAACCGAGATGACCAAGACATAGCCCAAATTTTGTTTTTGATCCCCACAGTTTGACAAATTGAACCAAATATCACACAAAAGGAAAGTGTGAATTATTTTTCCACTAACAATGCAGAAGTAAAATGAGGAAGACAATAGGCATATCAAAAAAAAATTACATTGAAAGTAAAGTACCAGAATAAAGTACGGAATAAATATGAAAAATGTACTACAATCCATGTACTATAATAAAGAAACATGACACAAGTACCCAAGGAAACAAATCACCATGATCACATTCTAGTTGCTGGATCCACCTCTAAGTGATCCTTTGCCTTTACTCAAACCTAGAATATTATAATCTAGAAACACCTCAATGAAGAAGTCTGGCACGGGATAAAAATCATAGTAGGGTCTCACCAAGGATTCCATAATATATTCCAATAATATATTAACCAAATTAATATCTTCCAATTTTTCAGTAAAAATGTTTCCAATTTTAAATCATATGTATCAAAATCATGTTGTATAGTTCAAATGATAGAAAGTACTTTAAGCACAAGATTTACTTTACATGTGATGGAAGATTTATAAAACATCGACTTCAATTACTCATTTTATATAAAAAATTTACATAAAATAAAAATGGGAATGTAAAATAGTTTTATCAACATTGGAATTCATTTATATCTCATATGTAAATAAACAAGTGAGCAAAACGGTCATCTTCCAAATATGTATGATCATATTTACGGCTGTTGGACTCCACACTCTCTAAGTGATCCTGACAATATGTGTAGTCATATGTCCTCTAGACTATTGTCATAGAGGACCCCTCATTATCACCTAGGGTATGTGACCAACTAAATTTATGTTTTAGAATGTTATATAATCCTATAATGTGACCAAATACATCACCAACTACCTACAGATTTCATGTTCTCTTACACAAGCAATTATGGAAAAATTATTTTAAGACTAATAAATATACAATTAATCCAATTATTAATTTAAATTCAAAATTTTATTTTAAAACCAAAATATGTTTTATTCAGTCACATGCCTCTTTCCAAGATAAAACCACTGGGTTTCTATAAAAAAAATTTAAGCTATTTTCACATATTTAAAATTTATTCAAAACCAATTCTATAATTTTTCAATTAATTACGACAATCAAATTAAACAATTTAAATGAAATCAATTCCTTCAAACCCATAATTTAAACTCAACAATTTAAATTTACAAATTTCCATAAAACATACCCCAATCAATGAAATTGTGGTTTTTCATTTTTATCATGTAAAACCATTTCAAAACACCAAACTCACTAGAATCAGTTTTTTAATTAATCAATTGAAATCATTTTGTGCACTTAAATTTAAATCAAAAATTGAAATAAATCAAGCATATAAAGGTTAATAAATTTGGCTAATCAGGATATAACCAGCAAAATCAAGGTATCTAATGTTAGAGGAAAAGATAAACCACCATGTTTGTTTTAATACACCTCATCACAGCCATATTATCATAAGCATTGACACACCAATGGTCAACATCCGTCTGGGGTTCCTAGAACTATTACCAATTATTTTATTTCAAATGAAAATAAAATATCACATGTGATTATACATTCTATCTATTGTAAAATTTTCAAATTATGGATTAAAATGTTACATGTGATAATATTTTATCACTCTTGAGTAATTTTCAAATTAACGATTAAAATAATACAGGTGATAACATTATCTCTCTAATGAATAATATAAGTATTGTCATTTTATGTCAACACATATGTTTTATATTATCCTTCATTAGTTCATGAAATTACACATTGATAATTTTTTAAATAATATTCGCCTTAACATCCAATGTAATTATAAAAAATACATATTCAACTCCATATTTATATATATATAAATATCCGTATTTTGATAATCAAAATAAATAAAATTAGATAATTTTATTAAATTATCCCAATTGTGTTTATGTATATATATATATAATTAATTACCTTTTGATAATCCAAATAATCATCGTTTTATATTTTTTAACATTTATCCATTCAATATTTTTTTGATAATTATTTTCAATAAAACTTTTCATTGTCCTTTGAAAATTTACATCAATTATTTTATGCCAATTTTAGAAATTATATATTTATCAAACAATGTGATTATCCTTTGATAAAACTATTTAAGATTTATTCGTGATAGTATCATTAATATTATTCTTTGATAAGTTGTTGCAATTATCATTTGATAATTCTTAATAATTATCTTTCGCTAAATTTATTTAAAAAGAACCATATAAAATGTGGAAAATTAGACTTAATAATACATAGCTTCCTTTAAATTAAAGATAAAATTTTGGTTCTTCTCATCGGTACGAATCCAACGATGCCAACATTGTTTAATTTTAATAAAAATTGGAGGAGATATCGAATTTCAAGGATTGTAATAAAAATAATATAAAATAAAACAAAAAGAAGAACATACGTCCTCTAACCCACAAGCACCATGCACCAAAATGAGGAAGTGAACGTCGAAGGCTGTATCTGAATCTGATTATGAAAGACCTACTACCATGTGAGAGGGAGATCTATGATCTTTATTACCCAATAGTATGAGGAAAGAATGATGAAAAAAATGTTTCCGTATTTAAAAGTGTTACCTTCAGCATTACATGAAACTAAGAATTAATACACTCCATTTAATCCATGATTTTACATATAATAAATGAAAAAGTCATTAATTTCGCATCAGTAATGCATTACAACAAAAATGTATAATAACAGATTAAAAACAGATGCTTTTTAAAAATTTTGGCATTAAAATTATGGTTTTCTAGATTTTGGCAGAGAAGGCAACATGAACTACAATAAATCTCATTTTTAATTAATAGTTTATGTATTTAGAATAAATAATAATCAATTCTAGACATCTATTGCACATGAATGTAATACCTCTTCTTGGGTAGCAACCCAGTTCCAGACCCAACTATTTTCTCCGATTTCTCAAATGATAAACCGTTTTAGGGATATTAATGATTTAATATTTCAAAAATGGAATAAATAATTAATAAAAATATAAATGGTTATTTTTTCCAGTAAGGATTTCAAACGTTCAATTCATATAAATTTCATACCCCGTCTAGTGTAAACACTACACTTTGGACGTATCAATGGTCTCATATTTCCTATAAAATGCACTATTGGGGAGATATTTAATTATTTTTAATATAATAAAATATTAAATATTACTTAATAAATTTATCTCAAAAGTGAGGAACCCAAATGTTTAGATTATTCAAATATTATAACCCTCATAGGGTAAACACCATATTTCAAACATAACAATGGTCTTAGATTTCTCATATGATACACAATTTTTGAGTTAGTCAATTATTTTAAATAAAAAGTTCCCTCTTAATATACTATTTTTAATAATTTTATTCAGTCATTACCAAGACTTTTTGGGTGTCTGAATCTCACAGTAACTCAGTTTGGAACTCCAAAAAAAAATTCAATTTCACATTCCAAGATGATAACTAGAATTTATGGCCTTTAACACAATTATCAACGTTTTGCTGATAGATGATATTTTTCTATTCAATTTTAGAAATTTGTATTTTAACACAAGAGGGTTTAAAAATACTTGAAAATAGTAATGAGATGTTACAAAATCCCCAACATAAGAACATTCTATCCCCAGAAATCTTACGATGATGCCGCCACATAAAAAATATGAGGCCACTACTCTCTCATAAATTCCTCCCACTCTCATGTCTCAAGAGAATCAGAAGAAAACTATCATAACATATAGACCAGAGGTATCATACTCCCATAAAGTGTCGTTTTCTCAGAATTAATAACCCTAACTGACAACTCGGTCATGGATAAATCAAGTTCAATATCAAGATCACCCTAAATCGAAAAATGAGATAGATCAGAGATATACTTTCATAGTCATGATACATGGAACATGTTATGTAGCAACATTAGCTTCGGTGGTAGTTCTAAATGGTAAGCAAATTTCCTCAGACGATCAACAACCTTAAAAGGTCCCATAAAATGAAGAGCATGATTCCCTTTCCTCCCAAGCTGTAAATGACCCATCTGGGGTGAAACATTCAGGAAATAATAGTAACCAAATGATAACTCCTATGGTCTATGACTATGATCAACATAAGCCTTATATCAACTATGGGTTTTTACCATTCCTTGAGGAATCGACTGAGTCTTTGTTGATGTCTCTTTCACCAAACATGGACCAAGTAATGAAAATTCACCAATCTATGACCAACACAATGTATATTTACAAGGTTGGGCATACAAGGCCTCAAAAGAAGCCATTTTTATCAGGGGCTGATAAGAATTGTCACAAAAAAACTCAACCAGCCATAAATGATCATCGCAGGACCCACTAACGTTAAGAACTCAAGGACTAAGCATATCTCCAAGTATATCATCCAACTGGGAATTCATCTCATTCAATTCAAATGGTGACATGTGATAAGGGAGAATTTAAACTGATTGATTATTGTGCATCATGTCAATAGAAAAATCATTCTCTCTTACTTGAAGTTTATAAGAAAAGTCATAAGGAAACATGTTATGAATCCCAATGAGGAATGTAGGTAGATCACCACTCATTTAATCTTTCTCTAGATCAAAAGAAACTCTACTAAAAAATGAGTCCCATTCTAATTTAAATACAACAGGCACACCACTATGTTTTTTAATGTAGAACCATCAATGATAACAATCAACGCATTCCTTATTGGAAATGAGCCAATGTATCCCGAATACTATGTCAATAGATTTCATGTCGAGTACCAGAAAACTCAAAGCAAGGTCGACATCTAATAAAGAGAATACACGTAAAGGACTATAAATATGTAGATGTCTCTCCATACCAAGGGTTGTAGTAATATACATTGAAAAAAATAAATCACCACAGTAAGATTAAGCATATTAATAATATGGGTTGAAATAAATGAGTGAGAAGAACCGATATCAAATAAAGAAGGAAGAAAATATGATGCTATACTAATGGTACCTTTCACAGTCATTAGACGCATATCATCTTCTTCTAGAGACTCTTACACTATGTGAAGAAGCTTAATTCTAGATGATTGTGGATGGAACCCTTTTTTATGTAAAGCATTTTAGTGCACCACAATTTTTTGGGGGTGCTGATGATCCCATGCCACTGGGAGAAAAAGGAACTCCCATCAACCCTGACATTCCAACCAGGTCCATCTTATCCATCATCACTATATCTAGCACATCAGGATAAGTGGGATGCATAAGCAAGAAAAACTGAGAATTGATAGTTGATCAAATTACCAAATCGAATCATCGAGACTACATCCTCTAACTAGAAACAATCTCAGGCATAAACTACACCAATTCGGAAAAGTGATTTGAATACTCAGTCACAATTAGTTTATCTTTCCGAAGCTTAAAAAACTCCACAACCTTGGAAAAAAACATTGATTCTAGATAAACTAGGTTTTTGAAAAGAACCTTGAATTCCTTCCATTATAATCCCTCATGTTTCTTTTCTATCACTATAGTGTCCCACCATCTCTTGTTTCATCCCTCCAGCATGAATGTGGAAAACTTTACCTTGATATCCTCAGGTGTCACTGAGAACTTAGACATAAGTTTTATCATGCCCAAACATTCCTAAGCATGTTGAGGATTGGTGTAGACTTTGATAATGGGTAATTACTAGATAATGAACTCTTTAGAAAATTTTTGATGAACATCCGCATGAGGATCCACACCTAGATCCTAAATGGGGACTCAGGGTTATGCCTTCCCAATAGCATGGATACTACACATGATCACCTCATCTCAATTTGGATCCACAATAGGATTCACTCACCGAGGTTCATTAGTATCCACTTCTAAGACCTGATTTACACATATTCTTGGAGTCATGATGTTACAAAACATCATCATACAACATTGAAGACACTATGTATTACTCTAATAGAGTAATGGGGGAAATTTATTACAATAGAAGGAACAAAAATGATTTTTATTTCACATTATCCAAATAAAAATAGGGAACATACTAGAACTAATCAATAATACATCTTTCTATAACCACCCAAGGAGACTGAAGGTTCATTTTAGGGAGAGCTATTCAGACACTCAATTGCAACTACCTCCTAAGTACTAAAAACTTTTCACAAAAGCATAATAACTTCATGAAAAAGCTTCAAATGGGACTCTGATACCAACTTATCATGAACCAGCCTAGGTACCCTGGTAACCTAATAACTAATCTATCCCTGATATAGCTTGAAGGTAGTTCCCGACCCCCATCGGTTTATAACTATATACTATAATCATACAACAATAAAGTGGGAACAATTTTTCCACAAACAATTAATAAGTAAAAGAAGAAAGAAGTCATGTAAATCAAAATAAAACACCACTGGAAGTAAAGTATATTAATATAATAAGTCATAAACAAGAACAAAGTACTAAAACCCTTGTACTAAAATAGGGAAACATGAACCAGGTCTCTATGGACACAAATCACCAAGACCACAGTCTTGTTGCTAGATCCACCTCTAAGTGACCCTTTTCATTTTCTCAAACTTGGAAGAATATAATCTATACACCCAATGGAACAAGTAACATGTGATCTAAAAATCATAGTAGGGTATCACTATGGATTTTATAAAAATACCAATAATTGATTAAAAAAATTTGGTTTCAATTTTAATGTAAATATGTTTGGAATTTTAAAACATATTTAAAAAAAGCTTGCTATACAGTTCAAATGATAGAAAATACTTTAAGCACATGATTTACTTCATATGTGATGGAATATTTTTAAAACAATGGCTTAAATAAAACATTTTATATAAAGTAGCTTATATGAAATCATAAGGGGAATGTAAATAAATTTTATCGACATTAACATTTATTTATATCTCATATATAAATTACCAAGTGAGAAACATATCCATGTTCCAAATATGTTAGATAGTATTTTCTGTTATAGGACTCTGAACTCTCTAAGTGATCATGACTACATGAGTACGCATATATCCCGAAGACACTAGTCAGAGTGGGCTCGTCACCATCACCTATGTGTTGTTACCTACATCATGTATTGGTTAGAATGTTGTATAATAATAGTATTTGACCAAATAACACACCAAATACCAAAGGATTGCAAGTTCTCTTACACAATCAACGATGCGAAACATATTTTAAGACTACTCAAAATACAATTAATCCCATTATTCCATTTAAATTCCAATTTTCCATTTAAAACCAAAACGAGATTTAATCAATTACGTTCTTCATTCCAAGATAAAACCACTAGGTTTCTATACAAAATTTTTTATTCATTTTCAAAAGTATTATATTAATTCAATTCCAATTCCATCATTCCAAAAATAATTACCCCAATTAAATTCAATAATTTAATTGAAATCATTTCTATAAAATCCAAAATTTATATTCCACTATTTATATTAACCAATTTCCATAAAACAAACCCCAATTCTATAGAATTGGGGGTTTTCAAATTTCTCATGTGAAAACAATTTTATAACACTCAATTCACTAGAATCTGGGTTTTTATTTAATCAATTAAAAGTAAGATGTGAAATTGAAGTTGAAATAAACAATTTAAATAAATCAAGAAATTACAGGTTAATCAAATTGGATAATCGAGATGAAACCACATACCTCAAGGTCGCCCATGTTAGCATAAAATATAAACCACCCTCTGTTGATCAATACACCACCTCACAACATTTTTACCATAAGAGTCCAAACACTAATGGTCAAAGTTTTTCATGGTTTTCTTGAATCAATACCAGTTATTTTATTTAAAAATGATATAAAGTACCACATGAAATGATACATTTTGTATCTTAGAATATTTTTATATTCTCCATTAAAATACTAAATGCCATAATTATTTATCTCCCTCGGATAATTTTCAAATTATCAATTAAAATATTACATGTGATAACATATTATATCTCCTAGATAATATATAGATTATCTTTTCAGGTCAACACATGTGTTCCAATTTATCTCTCAATAGTTCATGCAATTACACATTGATAATTTTAAATTTAATAAAATGATCCTTAACTTCAAAAATAATAGTCAAAAATATATATTTAACCATATAAATATATATATATATATATATCTTTTGACAATCAAAATAAATAACATTAGTTAATTTTAATAAATGATCCCAAGTGTGTTTATTGATATATATATATATATATATATCTTTGGATAAATCGTTATCTATTGATAATCCAAATAATTATCGTTTGATAATTTTAATCAATTTTCCATTAAATAATTTTTTGATAATTATTTTGGATAAATCATTTCATCATCCTTTGAAAATTTAAATCAATTATTGTCTGGAAATTTTATAAATTATATCTCAATAAAACAAGGCAATTATCCATTGATAAAACTATTTAAAAATTGTCTTTCGTAATTTAATTAAAATTATTCTTTGATAGGTTATTTTAATTATCATTTGATAATTCTAAATAAATATCTTTTGATAAATTTATTTTAAAAAACAATTTAAAATATAGAAAATTAGATTGAATAATGCATTGATTCTATAAAATTTAAAATATGATTTAGGTTCTTCTCATAAAAATGAATCCAAATACACTAATAGTGTGTAATTTTGATCAATAACGGGGGAGATATTGAATTTAGATGATTGTAATAATAATAATAAAAATAAAAATAAAAATAAGAACAAACCTCCTCCTACACACATTCACAATGCACAAAAACGAGGAAGCGAACATTGGTGGATGGATCTGAATTGGATCAAGAAATACCTACAACCGTGAGCGAGGGAGATTTAGGATCATTCTAACTCGATGAAATGAGAAAACAAAGATGAAAAAACCCTCATGGTATTTAAAAGAGATTCCTTCAATGTAACAAGAAAAAAAGAATTAATACACACAATTTAAACCAATATTTAATTAAAATCAATGATAGAGTCCATAATTTCTCCTCATTAATTCATTTTAGTAGAAATATAAAAAACAACAGTTAAGAAATTGAAGATTTTGTAAATTTATGGCATTAAAATGGCAGTTTTATTGGTTTAGGTGGAGGAGATGAAGGGGATCTATTGTAAATATCTTTTTTTAATTAATAATTTAATTATTTAACATTAAAATTAATTAATACCAAATTTCTGTTTGGCATGAATATTATACCTCATCTACAGAAAACACCCCGTTTCAAACCCAACAGTTGTCCTTGATTTCTCAAACGATGAAGGGCTTGAGAGATATTAATGATTTATTATTTAAAAAATGGAAAAATAATAAAATAAAATAAAATTATTATTTTTTTGAGTGAGGAATTCAAACGTCCAACATCTAAAAATGATATACCCCATCTAGGGTAAACACCACATTTCATACTTATCCATGGTCTTGTATATCTCATACGATGCACCATTTGGGAGATATTTAATTATTTTTAATAAAATAATATTTTAAATATTATTTAATAACTTTATCTCATGATTGAGGCATCCAAATGTCTGGGGGATTCTCATTTTATATCCCTCATAAGATAAATACTATATTTATGACATAATTGTGGTTTCAAATTTCTCAAACAATGCACCATTTTGGTGTTATTCAATTATCTTGATGAAAAAGTTCCTGATTATTATATTATATTTAATTTTTTTTATTTAGTATTCACCAAGACATTGTGGGTCTCAAAATCTCACACTAACCCAATATTGAAATCCAAGAAATTTCAATTGAACATTCCAAGATCATAACTGACATTTCAGGTCTTCAACACATTTTTCAAAATTTCATTGATAAATATTTTTTTTCATTCCAACTTAAGATATTAGTAATTTAACAGAATACGGTTAAAGAATAACTAAAAATAGTAATGGGATATAAAAACCTCCCCACCAGAGGAAAATTCTGTCCCCAGAAATCCAAAAAATAAGCATCCATGTCAAAAATATGAGGCCAAAAATCTCTCATCAGTTCCTGTAACACACTGAGATTTTATGAGATATATTATTTTTTAATTTCATTGATATATTAAGTTGTACGCTACACCAATATTAGATTCTAGTATATGCAAAAATATACTTGACTTGTGTTACACGTAAGAGCGACCTTCCTTGATACCTTGCGTGGTACGCAATACCGAGTTTCACTAAACAAGGATATAATATAATATTATGATGAACTAGAAATTATGAATAGTATTAACCGAATTTTGAATTTTATAACATTATAATTCATCTTACACATTTTCTAGAACATGGTATGAGAACAAAATCAATTTTTCATATAAATGAAATATTTATAAAAAAATGCAGTTTTGCTGCCTTTTGACGCCACACCCATTTAAAATCTAATTTTTGACACGTTTATATGTTTAATTTGAAGAAATAAACTAATTATTTTGAATTATGATATTAAAATTTACTTTGGATAAATTTTGCATATTTTTATGATAACGTTCATATTTTGATGAATAATAAAAATATGCTAAATTTACTTAAAAGAAACTTTTTTCATTGAGATAATTTATATGGTTAAATTATAATATTTAATGGTTTTAAAGTATAAATAGAATAAATTTTTACCATTTAATATAATTTATGTAATTAGCATTAATTTTACATTGAATTCATAGGTAAAAACATTTCAATCTTTTTCAATGATTTAAATAAACACTCAATTTTTTAGAACGGGATTAATTTTAATTTAATTACTACATATTCTGTGTTTTTAATTTAGAAAAATGGATTCAATATTTGCAATAAGTTGGTCCATATTATTTCAATAGACTACTTTTATTTCTGGCCATTATGAATAAAAACTACGGTAAATTTTATATACCATAGCTAAAGGTAAATCGGGTAATTAAGGGTAAAAATAATATTATGAAATTACCCTAACACTTTTACTAATATAATTGGATGATTATATTTCATACTTAAATATACTTGGGTTGAAATTTTATCTATTGGAACCCACTTGGATGAGATTATGACCTTTAATTTATTTTATTTAATGGAAAGTGAAATAAGTCTCACTCAAACAATAATAATTAAATTATTTTTAAAATAAGGTTAAATATAATATAAATTAAATTATAAATACTCATTTGAAATATAAATTTTTTTTCTTCATCATGGTAATTTAGTTTTAATTTTTAAGAAATATATAATTACCTTAATAGCTTATACATTAATGTTGCATAAATTATTTATTTAGTGAAAAAATAATAATATTATTTTTATTAAAATAATAATACCCATAAAAGGACCAAACACATGACCAAAACTTATTGGTCGATTATATCTACACTATAAGAATCCATGTGTCAAATTGTAGACCATTGGGAGCATTATAAAACATATTATGACATTTATATTATTTTATTTTAAATGATGTCAATGTTGTCACCTTCATAATTTAATAAAAATATCATTTTAAAGGTTGGGTGTTTAAGAAGATAAATTCTACTAAAAGTATTATTATAAAATATATTAGATTTATCTTCATAATGTTATTTTATTTTTAATTCTATGAAACAAATAAGTATATTAAATAATTATACAAAAATGTTGTAGTAATTATTTTATTAAGATAAATATCAAATAAATGGTTTTAACAATATTAAAATAAATATTATATGAACTAATTAATGTGATCAAAAAATTTTCTAGATTTATATAAAATGTTAGGAATGTATTAAATATTTTGGTTTTTCTTTATCATCTGTTATGGATTTTATTTAAATTCAAATAATTGAATAGTATCAAAATTGATGTTATTGATCTTTTATAAATATAACATATAATTAAATTGTTTAAAAATCAATTTTTTTTTTTAAAATTATCAATTGAAATTTATATGGCCTATAATGTCATAAAATATCCAACTATGGACAATTAATAACACATAATTAAGTATTTATAACCATTAAAAATTTAGAATATTATTACCACAAATAAACTTAAATAGATTAAATAAAAATAAATTAAAATGATAGATTTACAATGAATTTAAAACATGTTTAAATTTTACTCTTTGATGTATTAAAACCCTCTATTATCTCATATTTTAATTTGAGTCACTTTGGAAGTTTTTAAGTTGGGTTTGAGTTTATTATAAATTAATATTTTAGAGGATTCCAAAAGTGCCCCTCTACTCTCTTATAAAAGGGAACGTCCTCCCTCTTATATTCACTCCATTTTGAGCATTAAAACTCGTCCAAAACCTGAACATTTCACTTATAAACTTACCTAGAAACATACTAGAGGTCCTGGTCTTCTTCAAAGACCATCTTTAGTGCCCTAAGGAGAGGTTTAGAAGAGGTGCATCGAAGAAGAAGTAATATCCTTTACCGATTATTTCAAACTTATTTCTTATTCTACATACTCTATATGATCTTTTAAATTATTAATTAATAAATACATTATCAATATTATACGGATATTTTATTATGAATATTAAATAACTATATTTCACCTTCTATTTATCCTATGAAAAATGAAATCACCGCGCGTGCGTACGTACGACATACCGTCTCCACGCTGTGGTGTAATATGTTTTTCCACCACCACCTTACATGGATTGGTATAATGGTGTAAATAATAAATATATATTATTATTATAACATGATACTAATTATGAGATATCATATAATCCACTAAAATTCCATTCAGTAATTATGGGAATGATATAATCGCTCGTGCGTACGTACGGATTACCGTCTCCACGACGCGATGAGATTGATTCTCCATGTTTTCCATTTAAGAATGGTTATAAAGTATATATAATTAATAATAATAAGATATATGACATAATAATTCTATTGGATATATATTTATGTCATCTAATTACTTCCATTCAAGTCAATAAGGAATGTAAAATAACATTCATGCGTACATACGGCCTACCATCTCCAGGAACGGTGTATTTAATTTCGTTTATCTATCTATTATATATATATATATAATATATATGATATATAAAACATATTATAAATTCTATATGTAATTAAATCATGATATAATTAATAATATCAGGAACAAAAATTACAAACACGTATGATAAATGAAACGATTATTACCCAAAATGTTGCTTCAACATGGAATTGACAAATGAACGAGTAATATAAAGTTGTATATGAATCATATATGATATCATAAAAATGAATTTTATTATTGAATTAGTCAATGAAATTATTTAAATCAATATAAATAAGAATCATACACATAATGAAGAAATCAAACCTAAGTTAATGGATTATTTCGTCTCACTTTTATTTCTATGAGACATATGCCTTAATAACCATCTATTTCTTTTGTATGGTGTTTATGCTTCCCGTGAATGTTTTATTATTTTTATTATGGAGGATATGATATTTACATGTTCATGTAATTTTCTTTATTTTATGACATTTATGATTCTACTGATCATAAATGGTAAGGGATAATTTTGAAATCTTATTTTTATCCGAGATTTCTTATTTGTAAGTATTTACAGGGGTTATATTTATCATAAATTTCCATGTTTTATAAAAATGTTTTCATAAAGTATTTAATATTATTCTATATATGCTTTAAGTCATGCTTTCCTTTTTTGGCTTTTACAATGTGCTATGGAAGGAATCTTTCTTTTGATTACAAATGAGGAACTTTTTGTCATTTTCAGAAAAAGTACGAAGAATGTTTTTTTACCTTATACGGCATGAATAGATTTTTATGGTTTCATATTGCTTTATTTACAAGAAGATTACTCAAAAAGATTTCATGATTATTTTCAACAAAATTATTTTCTTTTAAAATTTCACAACATTTTCAAAAAAGAAAATGTTTATGAAGAAGAAAAGATATTTTACTCAAGAATTCATTTCAAGTGTTTGTTAAAAACTATTTTCCATATAAGATTACATTCCATAATATGGTCATGTTTAAAGTATAATGTTCCTATTATTTACATGGTTTTATTTTGTTTATGATGAAATGATATCCATTGTTTTATACGGATTATGTTATGATGGGATGATGTTTATGAAACCCATTTTATTCATTGGGTTATGATAGAATGATTTATGTTTATTTTGTGGAACATGAAATAATGATTTCATTATGAGATGGGTGGGACCTATATCTCCCTACAATGAATTTGGTAATTATTTATATCTCATGCGATAGACATGGCAGGAATAACAAGTAAATTTTGTTCAGTAATACAGGGCTAGAACGACAAGTAAACCCGGATCAGTAATGGGATTTGATCATTGTGATGGTCTTGGTAGCAATTCCTTGGATACTATGGAAATAATATCATGTGCATAATGTTTTTCTACAATTACTTGTTTTATTCCCATGATATTTTATCATGATTAATGTTCCTTTCTGATCTATGCCTTACATACTACTAGGATTTATTTCACAACTCATGATTTTGATGTTTAATCTTTATGTTCATGTTTTTAAGTTGACATGAATATATTCTTTTTATTTTCTCCATGATTAGCCTTAATGAGAATTTGAGCTCACCATTTATATATTTTATTTTCTGTAGGATATAATGAATGGATTTTGTTAAAAAAAATAAAAGGGGAAGATATTTATTGGAGATGTTGAAGATCTTTCACCATGATTAGAGGATTATGTTCCGAGTTTCAAAAGACACTAAACTAATATAGTATTAGGGAATTTGTTTTTGTTAATTATTAAGTATTCCTCAAAATTAATATAATGTCAATGTACGTCATACTTGGGTCTCTACTGTTGGTATCATAGAAAAGGATTAGTTACCCTTTGGAAACTAGGATGCGAAAACTTTAATGAGATCCCTAGAGATATTTTTAAGGTATGTCTAGAGATGTCCCTAAGGTTAAGTATGCGTATAGGTTAAAATCCTAGAATTATGATAATGATGATGAATAACCTAGTATCAAATCTATGATGTTAGAGATTGAAAGTACTCCTCCTTGATTATGTTGTTTTCCTAGTTTGATTTTTTCCTCTCACACTATTCTTTTTGGGTTTTAGAAAATGGAAGGAAACAAGAAGATTCAAGTTAATGGAGAATATTATAGACAATGGATTGATATTATCCATGAGAAACCAAATGAAACGGGATTTTTAAGGTGAAGTATCGTTAGTAGGAATAATCACAAATCTCATAATATGATCAATAATATCAACTTTGGTATGTTTCCTAACTCATATAATAAGAGAAATATGGAGTATCATGGTGGTCATAAATGAAAGAAACTCAAATTTCCATCATGTAAATAATGTGGGAAGAGGCATCAGGGAGAATGTTTCAAAAGAACCCGAAGATTCTTTGGGTGTGGAAAAGAAGTACACAAATCTAGTAAATGCAAAGAAAAAGGTTTAGTTAACACAATGGCCAAGGATAATGTTATTGCAAAGATATCAACAACGGTTAAATATTTTAAATGAGGAATGTACGAGCATTATGAAAGCCAATTCCCTAAGATAAAATCTCATGAGGAGAATCATCATGGTCATATGGGTAGTATTTATATTGCTGATGATGAAGAGACTACAAATGATATATGAGATAAAAGAAGTGTTGAGGAATAAAATGATGAAGCTCGGTCAATGGTTTAAGAAGGAAGTGGAATGATGGAATGTTTATCAAGAGTAATGTTGTGTAGTAATTTCATGGTACTATGGAATAAGGAAACATCAAAGGATTGTTACACTATTTCTTTCCCTAAAGTATTTGAAAGTACATGTTGAATGGTACTGGTAACCGTGAAATGTTATTCCGATATTTTTAGAATGTAGATGATATGTGCATAATTAAGGGATAAGGAGATAATGAAATGTCTGATAGTATTAATGAGCTCATGAATGATATAAGGACAAAGTTATATCATGGTTTGAATATATAGAATTTTTGTGATTTTGGTATGTGGAAAGAGTTAACTTTTGATAGTATTCATGTTTTCACTAAGACTCTATGGTAATTCATGTTTCAAGAGAATACATGATTAAGGTATTCACATGTTTGGAATGTTACCAACATGATATATCATATGATATATGTGGGTAAAGGATGTTATTCACATTCTAATTAGTTGATATTTCTAGTAATCATTTTCATTATACTATGAAATTTGATGGATGTATTTTAGATAAGCCTAAATGTTGAAATGGAGTAAGTTGGACATCATATTGTATTGTTTAAGGCTAAAACATTTTTTAGAATGTTAAAATAGTATATTTTTTGAAAAAGGGAAACCTACCGGACGGGCGACAACCCATCACCCCGGAAATGATCACGGGAATCTAACCCACAACCAAAGTGCGAGAGGCCTTTATCGCCTACCACTAGCCTACAAGAAGGCCTTGGTTATTATAAATTAGTTTTATTTTATTAAGAGATACTATAGATGATGTATAAGTCCATTTTTTGGAATCATATACGGTTAATCTCACCATAGATGGACTTAGGAATATTTAATAATTTGTGTTAACCTTTTTGTGACAAAGACAGATGGAATGACCTATCATTCTATCGCATGATCTGCTAACAATTCAAGTATATCAAATTAAACTTCATTTCTTTAAATAAGAGATGAAATGGAAATTGTTTATGGAATGACCAACAATGATATTACACTAAAATCAAGTAAGTATTTCTCCTTAAGAAAAAATTCATCAACATTAGGAAATGATATTGAAAACCATAAATTTTGTCCAAGTATCCTTATATCCGATGAATCCTCAGGTACCTTAGATCATCAATAATTTATGGCTTTATGATTATGGGATTTTTAATAGCCATATTCTCTACCACTCTCCATCAGAACTTGATGGTTATATTTCTCTTACATATCCATATTTTCACCTATGTGGAATCCCAGTGACGAGTTACTTTGGGTAATCATTATATTTTTAACATTATTTTTAAAATTATGTTTTAGAATTCCTTTTTATGATGTGGGGTTCTTTGAAAGAAACTTTCAAGTAGTAAACCAATTATAAACCTAAAGAATTTCGAGGGCGAAATTCATTTTAAGGGGGGTAGAATGTAACACCCCAAGATTTTATGAGATATATTCTTTTTAATTTATTTGATATCTTCTATTGTATGCTAAACCAAGATTAAATTACAGTATACACAACAATATACTTGGCTTGTGTTACACGCTAGAGCGACCTCCCTCGATAGCTTGCGTGGTACGCGATATCGAGTATCACTAAACAATGATATATTATAATATTATTATGAACTAGAAGTTATGAATAATATTAACCGAATTTTACAATTTATTACATTATAATTCATCTTACACATTTTGTTGAACATGGAATGAGAAAAAAATCAATTTTTTCGTATAAAGGAAGTATTTTTCAAAAAATGACGTTTTTCTGCCTTTTTATGGCACACCCCTTTTTAATATAACTTTTGACAAGTATAAAAGTTAAATTTGGTAAAATAATATAATTATTTTGAATTAGTTTTAAAAATTTACTTTGGATAAATTTTTCATATTTTTATGACAACTTTCATATTTTGATGAAAAGTAATAATACGCTAAATTTTACCAAAAAGAATATTTTTTCATCGAGACAATTTATAGGGAAAAATTATAATATTGAATGGTTTTAAAATATAAATAGATTATATTTTTACCATTTAATATAATGTGTGTCATTATCATTAATTTTACATTGAATTAATAGGTAAAAACATTTCAATCTTTTGCAATGTTTCAAATAAAAACTGTTTTTTTGACAATGGGATTAATTTTAAATTAATTACTGCATCTTCTGTGTTTTAAATTTTGAGAAATGGATTCCATCTTTAGAATGAGTAGGTCCAATTTATTTTAATAGTATAATTTAATTTTTGTCCATTATTAATAGTAACTAAAGTAAATTTTAGGTACCATAGTTAAAGGTAAATCAAGTAATTAAGCGTAAAAATAATATTATAAAATTACCCTGACACTTGTCTTAATATAATTGGATGATTATATTTCGTCCTAAAATATACTTGGGTTGAAATGTTTTCTATTGGAACCCACTTGGATGAGATTAAGACCTTTAATTTATTTTATTTAAAGGAAAGTGAAATAAGTCTCACTCAAAATTTAATAATTAAATTATTTTTAATATAAGGTTAAACGGAATATAAATTCAATTATAAATACTCATTTGAACGATAAAATGTTTATCTTGATCATAGTAATTTATTTTTAATTTTTAAGAAATATATAATTACCTTAATAACTTATACATTAACAATGCAGAAATTATTTATTTATTGAAAAATCAATAATATTGTTTTTATTAAAATAATAATACCCATAAATTGGCCCAATCACTTGAACAAAATAATAACCATTTAAAATTTAGAATATTATTACCACGAATAAAATTAAATAGATTAAATAAGGATAAATAAAAATGATATGGTTTAAAATAAATTAAAAACATTCTTAAATTTCATTGGTTGATGAGATTACAACAATATCTTTTCTCATAATAGAATTTTTGTCACTTTGGATGTTTTTAAGTGGGGTTTGAGATTATTATAAATTAATATTTTGATGGTTTCCAAAAATTCCCCTCTACTCTCTTATAAAAGGGAACCTCCTCCCGCTTATCTTCTCTCCATTTTGAGCTTTAAAAATGGGCCAAAACCTGCCCATTTCCCTTTTCAAATTACCTAGAAACATACTAGAGGTCCTGGTTATCTTCAAAGACCATATTTAGTCCCTTATGTGGAGGTTTAGAAGACGTGCGTTGAAGAGGAGGTAATATCCATTACCGATTCTTTCAAACATATTTCTTCTACTAATTTCTCTATATGATTTGTTTCATTATTAATTAATAACTCCAGTATCGCTTGTAAACTTTTACATTATTATGAATACTAAACAACCATATTTCACCTTCTATCCATCTTATAAAAAATAAAATCACTGCACGTTTGTACGTATGACTTACCATCTCCACGCCGTGGTGTAATCTCTTTTTCTACCACTACCATACATGGATGAGTATAATGGTAGATATAATATCTATATATGATTATTATAACATGATAATAATTATTAAATATTATATCATCCACTCTAATTCCATTCAATAATTATGGGAATGATATCATCCCTCGTGCGTACATACAGATTACTATCTCTATGACGCGATGCGATTCATTCTCCATGTTTACCATTAAAGAATGATTATAAAGTATATATAATTAATAATAATGAGGTATATGATATAATAATGCTACTGGAAATATATATGTCATCTACTTATATTCATTCAAGTCAATAAGTAAAGGAAAACATCAGTCATGCGTACGTACGGTCAACCTTCTCTATGAACAGGTTATTTCATTTCATTTATCTATCTATTATATATATATATAATGAATATATATATGATATATAAACAATTATTTAAATTATTGAAGTATGTAAATCATTATATTATTAATAATATCAAGATCAACAAGTCCAAACACGTACAATAAATGAAATGACTATTACCCAAAACGTTGCTTCAACATGGAATTGAAAAATGAATGCGTAATATAAAGTCATAAGTGAATCATATATGATATCATAAAAATGAAAATCATTATTTATTATGTCAATGAAATTATTTAAATCAACCTATAAGAGGTTCAGAAACATAAGGAAGAAATCAGACATAAGGTAAGGGATTATTTTGTCTCACTTTTATTTCTGTGAGACATATGCCTTAATCACCATCTATTTTATTTTTTATGGTGTATATTCTTCCCATGAATGTTTTCTGATTTTGATTAGGAAGAGTATGATATTTACATATGCATGTTATATTTTTTATTTTATTACACATATTATTTTACAGATCATAAATCTTAAGGGATAATTTTTCAATCTCATTTTTATTTGAGATTTCTTATATGTATGTATTTACTGGGGTTATATTTATCATCCATGTCCATGTTTTATAAAAAAGTTTTCATAAAGTATTTATTATTATTACATGTATGTTTGAATTCATGTTCACCTCTTTTTGTCTTTTACTATGTGGTATGGATAGAATCTTTCTTTTGATTACAAAAAGAGGTACTTTTTTTTCTTTTCCGGAAAAAGTAAGAATAATGTTTTTTTAACTAATATGGAATGAACCGAATTTAAGGTTTTTATAAAGCCTTATTTCCACGAAAATTAATCTATATGATTTAGTGATTATTTCCAACAAAATTCTTTTCTTTTAAAATTTCATGACATTTGGAGAAAAGAAAATGATTTTAAAGAAGAAAGGATATTTTCCTCAAAAATTCATTTCAAGTGTTTATTCAAAAATATTTTCCATCTAAGATTACATTTTTTAATATAGTTATGTATCAAGAATCATGTTCCTATTATATACATGGTTTGATTTTGTCAATTATGAAATGATATCCATTGTTTTATATGGATTATGTTATGATGGAATGATGTTTATGAAACTCATTTTATTCGTTGGGTTATGATGAATGATTTATGTTTATCTTGTGGCACACATAAGAATGATTTCATTATGAGATATGTAATGACCCACTTATTCTTATTCTCTTAAAAATACAACAAGTCATTACTAGGCCTTAAGTGACATCCCCAAGGTGCCAAAGGCTGGAAATAAATGTCGAAGGGTTTCAACACAAGTGGGGGACGATTTAATCGTTTAAAAACATACCACAGAACCAACAACCATAACCAAACTAATAAAATAAATGATTAATGACAAAAACTAAGGCAACTCAACCATTTATTTTATCATAAACCAACTAAGAGTAACACAGTGGAAACCAACACTAAATGATAGTGAACAGCTGAAAGAAAAACTAAAAGACTACAAGATGACAACCCAACTCCATGCTCCACAAGCTCCAAGCTCCAACATCATGAACCAACCCATGTATCATGAAGTATTTCTATAAATATGTGACACATTTCCTTTGCCAACATCCTAATATATGACATCTGCAAAAGCACCAACGTGCCAAAGTAGGGGGTGAGGAATGAAACTCGGTAGGTTTTCCCCGATGACTTCTCAACCCATGCCTCTAAGATAAAACATGTTAGCACATTTATATAAAACAATTCCAAAACAGTTCACAATATATCAAGTTCCATGTCAAAGCCATTTTCCAAAAAAATACATTTTTCAACAAAAACCATATTTCTCAAGAAATGCAACAAAGAAAAGTTTCCAATCAAATTCACATTTCCATTTTGGAACATTCATTTCATTTCACAAATTCACACAACCCACCATTTCACAACCCATGAAAATAACTATGCATGCATCGTTATGATAGTTCCGTACTCATGATCGGTTTCTTGTCGATCTACCATGTCGTCACAAGGAAATTATTCCCCATGTTCCATTACACCTTTGGCACTAAGAACAAGGACATATTTCAACCAAGCCTCATAAATGCAATATGAGCACACACACGCCAAGTATTCCTAAAAATCACACTATTCCAACCATGCCAAAACCATTTCAATAAAACAATAATTTGGTTGAAAACATTTTTCTAGAAAACCATTTTCCAAATCCAGAAAGGCCATATTTTAAAATCACCATTTTAAATTCAAGAAACCAAAACACTTTGCACAAAACATTCTTTCAATTCCCACAATTCCACCCAAACCCATATTATAACATGCTTTGCACTGAAATTTCACAATTAAAACCAATCAATTTAGTCAATTTGAACTCAGCCTTAAAGTTCTAAGAAATAAGAATAGAGAGTGAATCCACATACCTCAATGGTTTGGATGAAAATTATAACAAACGGAGAATGCACAAGAAAACCCGGACGAATCACCAAGGATCCTCCTTAGATATCTTCTTCTAACACAACCAAGACCAAAACTCATCATGATTGACATCCTCAAACATAGATCTACCCATAACAGGCGTAGATATAAGAAACCAAGCAAAGAGGAGAATTAGATCTAAGTAGATCTGAGAAAACGATCAACAATGAAGGAGAACGATCACATACCTCAAGAATCCGGCATTGATTCACCATGAGAATCCTTCGGATCGACTCCAGAATGATTAGGAGAAGTTTTTCAACCTTTAAGGGAGATTAATCCAAAGTTATGGCCGCTTAAGAGCATTAATGATGTAATTAAAGGCAAAAAAGAGTTAGATCCACAATTTAAGGATCTAATTTAAGTTCCTGCACGGTCAGTCCACACAGTTTGAAAATCCATTCGCTAACTGTGAGTTAGATACTTCCTCGGCCACTCTTCTCGCACGACCTCATCACACAGTTTCCCTTAACTGTGTGCTGACCATGAGAAAGCCACTACCGCCCAAGTCAGCCATACACGGTTTGGCAACACTGTTTAGACAAACCGTGCGTCATCTGTACAACTTCCCCTTTGCCTCAAACTTCAATCTATGATCTTCTGACTCTCCCGTATGTCACCATTAATTTTTAAAACCAAGAAAAGCATCAAGTAAAGATTACATACCAAAAACCAGGGGTACTAAATTCTCCCCACTATTGGAATTTCCTTCCATGGAAAGTTGAAAACCATCGCCTACCTGAAAGAGTTCTAGACACTGCTCTTTCATTTCATTCTCGTGTTCCCAAGTCTCTTCCTGAATCTGAACATGCTTCCATAAAACCCACACTAGACTGATGCTTTTTCCACGCAATACTTTCTACTGCCTATCCACAATCCATACAGGGATATGTATCAATGAAGAATCTGGCTCTAGGTCAACGTGATACCATCTGATCACATGGTCAGGATCAGGCTAACAGTTTTTCAACTGAGATACATGGAACACATTATGCACCAAATTAAACCGTGGTGGTAATTACAACCGATATGCCACCTCTCCAACCCGTTATAGTATCTCAAAAGGTCCAATTTATCTAGGGGGTAACTTGCCCTACTTATCCAAACGACGATTTCCAGGCCTTGGAAAGATTCTAAAAAAGACATGATCACTCACCGCAAACAACAACAGTCTTCGGTGATGATCTGCATAAGATTTCTGACGGCTCTGAGTCATCTCCATCCTCTTACTAATCAACTGAATCTTCTCCATTGTTTCTTGGACTAGGCTTAGCCCAACTAGTGAAGTCTCACCTGTTTCATCCCTACATAGTGGAGAAAAACAAGGATTCCTATACAGTGCTTCAAACAGAGCCTTGTGTATCGAGGCCTGAGAACTATTATTTAATGAGAACTCCACTAAGGGTATATGATCCTCCCATGAGCCACCAAAATCCTTAACACAATCCCACAACATTTCATCTAATGTATGTATCATCCTTTCAGATTTTCCATCCATTTGGGGATGATACGCCGTACTCATATTCAACTGAGTTCCCATGGATTTTTTTAAGGATCGCTAGAAATGAGATGTGAACCTCAGATCTCTGTCTGGCATGATTGAAACTGGTATGCCATGTCTCTTTACCACTTCTCGGATATAGATTTTTGAAAGATCTTCCACGGTATGAGTTTCCCGAATAGGGATAAAATGGGCCGACATGGTTAGATGGTCCACTATTACCCAAATGGCATCGTGCTTCCAGATCATTCTTGGAAGACCTGTAACAAAATACATTGCTATCTAATCCCATTTCTACATTGGGATAGGTAAAGACTGTAACATATCCGCTGGGTGATGATGTTCTGCTTTAACCTTCTGACATGTTAAGCACCGTGAGACAAACTCGTCCACCTTCCTCTTCATGCCTCTCCACCAAAACCGCGCCTTCACCTCCTTATACATCTGTTGTGTACCCGGATGTATATCCCATATCGAATGGTGGTAACCATGAAGGAGTTGTTACTGAGTAGTTAAAGGTAGAACCATCCGATCTCAAAACCGAAAAACTAAACTCCCAACCAGCTTCCATCCCTCAATGGTCTCCCCACCCTTGAGTTTTGAACACATTGCAACACAGTCTACATTGGATTCATGTGCCTCATTTACTATCTCTACCAAATTAGTAACAAGCACAACTAGAAAGAAAATTGCAACATCCCCTCGGTCTTCACATTCAACATGCGTGTCGGCTAAGACCAACATCAACTGCCATTCGTCTGAAGCTTCATTTTCCCACTTAGCATACAACATTCTGCTTAATGCATTGGCCACAAAATTTCCCTTACCCGCTATATACATCAAGTCAAAGTCGAACATTTGAGGATACTCCATCCATCTTCTCTACCTCAGATTCAAATCTCGCTGTGAGGAAATTTGTTTCATGATTTTGTGATCTGTAAACACAGTAAATTTCTCACCAAAGAGATATTGACACCATGTCTTCAAGTCATGGAAAACTATAGCTAATTCCATATTATGTGTTGGGTAATTCTTATCATGCACCCTCAACTGCCTAGAACCATACAAAACATCATGGTCTCCTTGCATGAGAACACATACCAACCCAGATCCCGAAGTGTCACAATACACCACATACCCCTGTCCTGATTCCAGCAAAATCGGGATGGATGCTGATGTAAGGTGGACTTTCAACTCTTGAAAAGACCTCTGACATTCCTCAGTCCATTGAAATGCACAATTTTTATTTGTCAAAGCTGACATTGGTGAAGCTAGTCATGAGAATTCACACACAAAGTGTCGGTAATAACCAGATAGTCTAAGAAAACTTCATATTTCATAGACATTCTTCAGTGGTTGCCAAGAAAGAATAGCTTCTATATTTTCTAGATCCACTGAAACAACTTTCTCAAAAACAACATGGCCTAGAAAGCATACCTCTAGTATCCAAAAATTGAACTTTGATAATTTGGCATGCAACTGATGGTCCCTCAATATTTCCAACACTATCACCAAGTGTTGATCATGCTCAGCCCTTTTTCTTGAATACACCAGTATGTCATCCACAAACACCACAACAAAAGAATCCAGATATGGATGAAATATCTGATTCATCAAAGCCATGAAGACCGCTAGTGCATTCGTAAGACCAAAAGGCATGACTACATATTCATAGTGGCCACATCTGCTTCTGAAGGCTGTCTTTAAGAATATCCCCCTTCTGAACTCGCAACTGGTGATATATTGACCACAAATAAATCTTTGAGAAACACTGAGCTCCCCTCAATTGATCAAACATGTCATCAATGCGTGGAAGTGGATATCTATTCTTTGTCGTAACTTGTTTAATTTTACGATAATCCACACATAGCCTCAAAGTTTCATCTGCTTTCTTGATAATCAAAACTGGTGCTACCCACGTAGACACGCTTGGCCGAATAAAACCTTTGTTTTCCAGTTCTTCCAATTTCACTTTCAATTCCTTTAACTCGGTTGGGGCCATCCTATGAGATGTATGTGAGATAGGACTGGTCCCTAGAAGGAGATCAATCATAAACACCACTTCTCTCACAGGTGGTAACCCTGAGAAGTTTTCCAAAAAACATCAGGAAATTGATCCATAGCTACTAGAAAACTATTATTCAAGAAATCTTCCATAGATTCTAGGTTTCAAACATCCAACTTGTAAGAGATATTTTCCACTATTGGTGCCAACAAGCCCGTTGCACCTGCCTTCACTACTCTTTCTTCTCTAAAGAGATGCTCGACGCCATTCTCAGTCACGAAACTGACTATTCTACTATAACAGTAAATGTGAGCCCTAAACTTTGTCAACTAATCCATACCCAGGATTATTTCATAGACATCCATCTCCAGCACAGAGAAATCCCATTTCAGCTCAGCTCCATCAATAGTTATAGAACATTCTCTACACACAAAGGCTCTACATTTTCTTTCACCGAGAGGAGTTTGAAGTTTTATAAGAGAAGGCATAATATCAAGTTATAAGTTCATAAAATCAGCAATAAGAGAAGTGATAAAGGAATCTGAATCACCCGTATCAAATAAGACTTGCATGAGGGTAGAATTCAAAAGAATCATACCTCTCACCGTAGACGGTCCAGACTGGTTATCCACAATCACATGTTCTGCTCCATACAATTGCTTTGTTGCTCAAATTTTCTCCTTATTGACTTGTTGAGATTTCCATGCATGAGGACTCATGGTTTTCTTGGAATCACCATATCTATCTCTGTTCTACTGGCGAGGCTGATTTTGCTATCCTCGCCCTGTCGATGAATTAGATGCTTGCGACACCTGAGAAGTGTCACGAACACCCGACCGTGGAGCACTGCGACAATATCACTGAAGATGTCCCATATTGTTTGTAGAGACCCAAATCCTAACGTACATAGACATTACATTATTTTTTCGGAATATCTAATAAATAAAAAAAACAGACACCAAAGGATCGTAGTAGTTTAGTGTCTTTGGAAACTCGGAATATAATCTTCTAATATTGGTGAAAGATCTTCAACATCTCCCATAAATATCTCCCTTTTTTTCTTACCAAAAACCTTTCTTTATATCTTGGGAAAAGGAAAACATATAAAGGGTGAGCTCAAATGCTCAGTAAGGGTAAGAATGGAAAAAAACAAACCATATATATTTCAACTTCAAAACTTGAACATAATGTTTTAACATTTAAATCTTGAGTTGTGAAATAAATCTTGGAAATACGTAAGGCATAGATCATAAAGGAACATCAATCATGATAAAATAGATTGGGAATGAAACATTTATTTGTGGAAAAACATTAAGAACATGATATGATTTCCATAGTATCGAAGGCATTGCGGCCATGACCATCTTAGTGGACAAAGTCCCTTTCTGAATCAAGTTCACTCCTCATTCTAGTCCTGTATCACTGAACCCGATTAACATACCATTTTAGCCATGTCTATCTCATGAGATATAAATCTTTACCCAATTCATTGGAGGGATATATAGGTCCCACCCATCTCATAATGAAATCATTCTTTCATGTTCCACAAAATAAACATACATCATTCATAATAACCCAACCAATAAAATGTGTTTTATGAACATCATCCCATAATAACAGAATCCATATAAAAGAAATCGATATCATTTCATCATAAGAAAAATCAAACCATGAAAACAATAGAGACATTATACTTGAAACATAAAGATACTAAATAATGTCATCTTAGATGGAAAAATGTTTTGATAAAACACTTGAAATGAATTCTTGAAGAAAATATCCTTTCTTCTTCAAAATCATTTTCTTTTCTCAAAATGCCATGAAATTTTAAAAGAAATGGATTTTTTTTTAAATAATCATGAAATTTTTTAGAGTATTATTTCATGAAAATAATGCATTATAAAACCGTAAAAATCCATTCATTCCGTATAAGTTTAAAAAACATTCTCCTTGTACTTTTTCCGGAAAAGTAAAAAAGTACATCATGTGGTAAAATAAGATATATTCCTTACATAACATGTAGTAAAAGTAAAAATTGGTTAAAAAGGACTTTAAACATACATGAATCCATTTTTATAAAACAGGTACATGGATGATAAATATAACCCCAGCAAATACTTACGAATAAACAATCTCGAATAAAAACGAGATTGAAAAAGTTATCCCTTACCTTAGGCCCGATATGCTTCGTACGTATCCGAACCTCCTGTATAATGATTAAAATAATGTCATTGATTTATTACAGAATCTTATTCATTGTTATGATATCATATATGGTTCACTTATGACTTTATATTACCCGTTCTTTTGTAAGTTCCATGTTAAAGCAGCGTTTTGGGTAAAATCGCTTTATTTATCTTACGTGTTTGGACTTGTTGTTCTTTATATTATTATTACTTATATCATGATTTAATTACTTCCAGAATTTAAATCATGATTTATATATCATATATAAATATATTCTGTATATATATATAATAGATATATAAATGAAATAAAATACACCGTTCATGGAGACGGTAGGCCGTACGTACGCATGAACGCTGTTTTCGTTTCCTTATTGAATTAAATAGAATTAAGTAAATGAAACATATGTGTACATAAATCCAGTATCATTATTATGTAATATCTTTCATGTTTATTTATTATATATACTTTATAATCATTCTAGAATGGTTAATCATGGAAAATAAATCTCATCGCGTTCCTGGAGACGATAGTCCGTACGTACGCACGAGTGATGATATCATTCCCATGATCATGGAATTGTATTGAAGTGTATGTATAATAATTAAGAATAAAAATAACTTTACAATAATCATATATAGTTATTTATTTAAACCATTATACCCATCCAAGTAAGGTGGTGGTGGAAAACATATTACACCACGGCGTGGAGACGGTATTCCGTACGTACGCACGCACGGTGATTTCGTTTCCATAGGATGGATAGAAGATGAAATTGGGTTGTTTCATATATACAATAACATATAATTATATGAGTGACACTGATGTTATTAATTTATGATGAAAAAAATAAATAAGAAGAAGTATAAGAAGAAATAAATTGGAAAGAATCGGTAAAGGATATTAACTCTTCTTTGACACGCCTCTTCTTAACCTTCTCTTAAGGAACTAGGTTTAGTCTTTTAAGGAGACCAGAACCTCTATAATATTTCTTGGGAAGATTAGAAGGGAAATTTTTATGGTTTTATTGAGCTTCAAGTCTCAAAAGTGTGTGAAGAGAAGAGGGAAGGGGTGCCCTTTTTATAAGGGAGGAGATGAGCACTTTAGGAAAAACATAAAATATTATTTTATAATAAAGTCATATTCGGTTTATAATATCTCCAAATTGATTTATTTCGAAGATAAACTGAGGATGGGTCTAAATCCTCACAACCAATAGATTTTAGACAAGTTTAGGTTACTATTTTAACCTTATCATTTAGACTTAACTCTAGGGTAAATAATTTAACCTCTATCGTGTCTTCTTGTTTTCTTACACAATATGGTTAATAAAATTACTATAACAGGCCAAAAGAACCCCAAGTGGTTCATTATTAATATATATAACCTTATCTAAGTCATTTGTCCGAACCTTAGATTTTTAGGAATATAATAACAATTAATAATATAATATTTTTTTTAAAAACTATTTTATGTCAATTTTGAAACTATTTGGTAATTATTTTTTGTGAAAATCATAACGGAATGATTAGTTCTAAAACAGTTAATTAAATCAATACTAACATGTCATATTAACATATAATATTATTGGAATTCATTAAAAGTCTGAAATTACATTTATTTGGGTATTTATAATATCAATTATTTTAATATTTCTTTATTTAGGTAATTACTGCATCACCATTGTGTCATAAATAAATTAAATACTTTAATGTCTAAAAATTATAAATAAAATACCATTATGTACGAAATCTTCTTATCTTTATAATGAATATATATAGTCGAATTTATCTTATGTATAACCCTATATTAAAAATTTTCTAGTTATTAAACTTTGATTTTAACTATTTTAACTCTTCTTTAAATAAAATAATAATAAATGTCCTAATCCAATACAAGTGGACCTAAAGGGTAATATATTATTAATAAGGTTGTTTTTGGTCGAATTACACATATCCAATAGAATTAGGACATGTGTTATGGTAATAGTAATATCATTTTTACCCTTAATTACCCCATTTACTTTTAACCGTGGTAAATAAAAGTAAAAAGTTACTATTCACCAAAAATTATTTTTATCTTATTGAACCACATTTTACTCTTGGATATTAACTATATCTCTCGTATTTTCAAAATTCTACTCCTAGAAGCAGTAAAATTATGTTTTATGTAATGTTTCAAACTCTCCTAGGAGGTGGGTAAAAGACTGTGAAAAGTTCAATAATTTTTTTTTTATATATAAAATTATTATAAAACGACTCCAATGAATTAAATTGAACTTATATAGGTATTATGTTTCAATTTGGACCTAAAATAAATTTAAATAAAAAAAATAATTAATTAAATAAAAAGTCAATTTTTTAATAGTAACAGAGTGTTTTCACTATTCATAAAAAATTGAAAGTTTTCATAAAAATACCATATATTCACCCTAGGCTATTTTCGATATTCCGAATCCAAAAATGAAGTCCGTTTCAAAAGATAAAATTTATAAAATTTTAAAAAGTGGTTATTACTATTCATAATGGCTAGTTTATAAAACATATCGTTGTTTAGCGAAACTCGGTATTGTGTACAACACACGATATCGTGGAAAGTCGCGATTGCGTGTAATGCAAGCCAAGTCAGGGATTCATGTAGTGCAAGCTCCTTTTGGTGTAGCATACAACACAAGATATCAATGAAATTAAAAATAATATTTTTCATAACATATCAGGGTGTTACATTCTACCCCCATAAAATGAATTTCTCCCTCAAAATTCATCGGGGTTATAAATGGTTTACTACTCGAAAGTTTCTTTAATAGAAACCCACATCGTAAAAAGTAATACCAAAACATATCTTTAAAAACTAAAGAATGAAACATAACAGTTACCCAAATTAACTAATCACATGGTTTCTACATAGGAGAACATAGTTAAAAATATAGATATGGAAGAGAAATCTAACCATCATGTTCTGATAGAGAGTGGTAGAGAACATGGCTATGAAAAATCCAACAATCACAAAACCATAAATTTGTGATGATTTAAGGTACCATCTGATTCATTGGATATAAGGACACTGAGACAACATTTTTTTGTATTCAAGATCATTTTCCTAAAGTTAAATAATTCTTGAATTAAAAGAAATACTTACTTGATTTTGGAAAAATCTTACTGTTGTTTGTGTCTTGAACAATTTCCAGACCATCTCTTAAAGAAACGAAGTTGAATTTTTCTTCCGTGAAGTGTTAGCAGATCATACGATAGAATGATAGTTCATTCCATCTGTCTCAAAAAAAGGATAGTAAAAGTTATTAAATATAAATAAGTCCATATATAGTGAGATTAATCCTATATGGTTCCTAAAATGGACTTATGCTTCATATATCATACCTATTAATATAATAAAACTAGCTTCTACTAACTAGGGACTTCCTGTAGGCCAGTGGTAGGTGATAAAGTTTTGTCGCACTTCAGTTGTGGGTTCGATTCTCACCGCCTTGTCCGACGCGACGGGTTGTCGCCCATTCTGCATGTTGTCCCTTTTCTTAAACTACACTATTATTACATTCCATTAATAATATCGAAAAATGGTCTATCCATAAACAATAATAACTTTTGTACAACACAATTCATTCCAATATTTAGGCTTATCTAAAATACTTCTGTCCAAGCTCATAGTATAACGAAAACATTTACTAGAAATGTCATCTACCGATCATGTGAATACCATCATTTATCCCCTATATATCATATGATATATCCTGTTGGTCACATTCCAAACATGTGAATAACTTAATCATGTATTATTTTGAAACATAAATTACCATAGAACCTTAGTGAAAACATGAATGCTATCAAAAGATAACTCTTTCAACATACCAAAATCCCAAAAATTCTATATACTCAAACCATGATATCACATTGTCCTTACATCAGTCATGAGCTCAATAATACTAACAAACATCTCATTATATCTTTATCCCTTCATTATGCATATATCATCTACTTTTCAAAAATATTACAATCACTTTTCATGGTTACCAGTTCCAGATAATTAATGAAAATCAATACGTAGATATTCCAAAATTCCACAATGCCATAAATGAGATTCCATGATACTATTTGGAAATCCCATTAAATAAACACATAATCATTACAAAACATCATTGTCTTACTCAAAATCACAAATAGTGATCACATGTGACTTCCCTTTATCATTTTCCTTAAGTGGTTTCTCACATTGATCATCATTAACCCTTGGATTTGGGCTTTGATTAGCATAATGCCCCATTTCCTTGCACTTGAAGCATTGAAGTGTTGGTGGTGCATTCTCTGCAGTCTTTTCTTTATTCACATTATTAGAAACCATTTTTCCATTACTTCGACACTCAGCTGCTTGATAACCCTCTTTTCCACATTTATAACATTTTCTACTCTCTTTAAGACAATCTCCACCATACTTATTTCCACACTTTGAGCATAAAGAAACATTCATCTTCTTTTCACCATTATTATGTGATTTCTCCTTTAACTCCAGCTTTTGTTTCTTCTCAAAACCATGAGATGGATATGTTACACCAACTTCTAGTTTTAACTTGATTGCACAACGCACAATTTCTTCATAACTAATGAACTATCTTATAGCTAAATCCCTTCGACGACTTGGTTTTAAGCCACTGAAAAATCGATCAACTTTACTTTCAAGTTGGATGATAATGCTAGATGCATACCTTGCAAGACTTGTAAAATTTGCTTCTTATATACCAATAGATCCGTAATCCTTCTACTTAAGCTCAAAGAACTCATTTTCCATCTTTTTTTAAAGAATTCAAGGGATGTACTTACTAAAAAACAAGTTCTTGAACTCATCCCATTCTATGGATTCAGTTTCATCTTGGGGCCTTGTATTCTTAATTAGACTCAACTACTAGTCTGCTTCACCTTCTAAATGGTAAACAGCTAGAATGACTTTATCATGTTCTGAACTGCGAAGTATGGAAAATATCTTTTGAATGGTACTGATCCATTGTTTAGCAACAAGTGGATCAGAAGACCCATTGAAAGAAGGTGGATGTTGACTCATGAAGGACTCAATAGAATATTGTTCTCTTCTATTATCATTTGGAAATCCAAAATGATTCCTAGCTTGTGTAAGTATAGGAATAAGTTTTTGTACTTCATATCCCATCACATTTGGTTGTTCAAGAGGACAATCATTGCATTTTCCATTAAATTGATCAACACAGTTCTTTCGGGTTCCAGCCATCATCTAAAACCCAAAAAGAATAGTGTGACAGGAAAAAATCATGCCAGGGAAAAAAATAATGAAGGGGGATTAACTTCAATATATAACATATTAGGTTTAATTCTAAGATCGTTACCATAATTCTAGGACTATGAACTATCTGTATACTTAACCTTAGGGACATCCCTAGACAAACCTTAGAAATATCTCTAGGGATCTCACTAAAGTTATCGTATCCTAGTTTCCAAAGGTTAACTAAAACATTCCACTGATACCAACTATAGAGACCCAAAGCTTGAAATACATAGAAATTACATTACTTTTACAGAATATCTAATAAATAACAAAAAAAGAAACCAAAGGAATTCAATAGTTTAGTGTCTTTGGAAACTCGGAATATAATGTTCTAATATTGGTGAAATATCTTCAACATATCCCATAATGGTGTTCCTTTTTTTCATACCTAAAACCTTTCTTTATATCCTGGGGAAAAGAAAACATATAAAGGGTGAGATCAAATTCTCAGTAAGGGTAAGCCTGAAAAAAAAATAAAACAAACCATATACATTTGAACTTCAAAACTTGAACATACAGTTTTAACATTAAAATCTTGAGTTGTGAAATAAATCTTGGCAGTGCGTAAGGAATAGATCATAAAGTAACATCAATATTGATAAAATAGCATGGGAATACAACATTTTTTTGTGGAAAAACATTAATCACATGATATAATTTCCATATTAGCCAAGTCATTGCTTCAATGACCATCTTAGTGGAAAAAGTCCCTTTCTAAATCGAGTTCACTCCTCGTTCTAGTCCTGTATCACTGAACCTTATTAACTTACCGTTTCAGCCATGTCTATATCATGAGATATAAATCTTTACCCAATGCATTGGAGGGATATATAGGTACCACCCATCTCATAATGAAATCATTCTTTCGTGTGCCACAAAATAAACATACATCATTCCTAATGACCAAAAGAATAAAATGGGTTTCATAAACATCATCCCATAATAACATAATCCATATAAAAGAAATGGATATCATTTCATAATAAGAAAAATAAAACCATTTAAACAATAGAGACATTATACTTGAGACATAAACATACTAAATAATTTCATCTTATATGGAAAATAGTTTTGATAAAACACTTGAAATGAATTCTTGAGGAAAATATACTTTCTTCTTCAAAATCAATTTTTTTTCTCAAAATGACCTGAAATTTTAAAAGAAAAGGATTTTTTGGGAAATAATCATGAAATTTTGTAGAGTAAGCTTTCATGAAAATAAGGCATTAAAAACAGTAAAAATCCGTTCATGCCGTATAAGTTAAAAAAACATTCTCCCCGTACTTTTGCAGGAAAAGTCAAAAAGTACATCACATGGTAAAAAAAAGAAAGATTCCTTACATACCATTTAGTAAAATTAAAAAATGGGTAAAAAGGAATTTAAAAATACATGAATCATTTTTTATAAAATAGGGACATGGAAGATAAGTATAACCCTAGTAAATACTTACGAATAAACAATATCGAATAAAAATGAGATTGGAAAAGTTATCCCTTACCATAGGTCCGATATGCTTCGTATGTTTCCAAACCTACTGTATAATGATTTAAATAATGTCATTGACTTATAAAAGAATCATATTCATTGTTATGATATCATATATGGTTTAATTATAAATTTATTTTACCTGTTCTTTTGTAAATTCAATGTTAAAGCAGTGTTTTGGGTCAAATCGCTTTATTTATCGTACGTGTTAGGAATTGTAGTTCTTGATATTATTATTACTTATATCTTGATTTACATACTTCAAGAATGTAAATCAACATTTATATATCATATATATATTCACTATATATATATATATATAATAGATATATAAATGAAATGAAATATACTGTTCATGGAGACGGTAGGCCGTACGTACGCATGAACACTGTTTTCATTTCCTTATTGAATTAAATGGAATTAAGTAAATGAATCATATATGTAACTAAATAAAGTATCATTATTATGTAATATATTTCATGATTTTTTGTTATATATACTTTATAATCATACGTGAATGGTTAATCATGGAAAATGAATCTCATCGCGTCTGTGGAGACGATAGTCCGTACGTACGTGCGAGTGATGATATCATTCCCATGATAGTTTAATTGTATTGAAATGTTTATATAATATTTCAAAATAAATATCACTTTACAATAATCATATATATATATTTATTTACACCATTATACCTATCCATGTAAGGTGGTGGTGGAAAACAGATTACACCATGGCGTGGAGGCAGTATTCCATACGTACGCACGCACAGTGATTTCATTTCCGTAGGATGGATAGAAGATGAAATTGGGTTGTTTCATATTTATAATGAAATATAATTATATGAGTGACACTGATATTATTAATGTATGATGAAAAAAATAATGAAGAATAAGTAGAAGAAGTAATAAATTGGAAAGAATCGGTAAAGGATATTACCTCTTCTTTGACGCGCCTTTTCTTAACCACCTCTTAGGGCACTAGGGTTGGTATTTTAAGGAGACGAGAACCTCTATAATGTTTCTAGGTAATATTAGAAGGTAAATGGGTATGTTTTGGCCTAGATTCAAGGCTCAAAAGGGTGTTAAGAGAAGAGGGAAGGAGTGCCCTTTTTATAATGGAGGAGATGGGCAATTTAGGAAAAACATACAATATTATTTTATAATAAAGTCATATTCTGTTTATAATAGCTAAAAATTGATTTATTTCTAAGCTAAAGTGGGGATGGGTCGAAATCCTCTCAACCAATATATTTTATAAAAGTTTAGGTTACTATTTTAACCCTATCATTTTGACTAAACTCTAAGTTAAATAATTTTACCTTTATCGTGTCTTCTTTTTTTCTTACACTATATGGTTAATAAACTTACTATAACAAGACAAACGAACCCCAAGTGGTTTATTATTAATATATATAACCTTATCTATGTTATTTGGACGAATCTTATATTTTTAGGAACATAATAACAATTAATAATATATTATTTGTTTTAAAAACTATTTTATGTCAATTTTGACACTATTTGGTAATTGATTTTTGTAAAACTCATAACAGAATGATTAGTTCGAAAAAAGTTAATTAAATAACTTCTAACATGTAATATTGACCTATAAAATTAGTGTAATTCATAAAAAGTATCAAATTACATTTATTTGGGTATTTAAAATAACAGTTATTTTTATATTCCATTATTTAGTTAATTATTGCATCACCATTATGTCATAAATAAATTAAATAATTTAATGTCTAAAAATTATAAATAAAATACCATTAGGTAGGAATTATTTTTATATTTCTAATTAATATTTTTAGTCGAATTTATCTTATGTATAACCCTATATTAAAAATGGTTTAGTTATTAAACATTGATTTTAAGCATTTTAACTCTTCTTTAAATAAAATAATAATAAATGTCCTAATCCAATCCAAGTGGACCTAAAGGGAAATATTTTATTCCTAAGGTTGTTTTTGGTCGAATTACACTTATCTAATAGAATTAGGACATGTGTTAGGGTAATAGTAATATAATTTTTACCCTTAATTACCCTATTTACTTTTAATTGTGGTAAATAAAAGTACAAAGATACTATTCACCAAAAATTATTTTTATCTTGTTGAACCACATTTTACTCCTTGATATTAACTGTGTCTCTCAGATTTTAGAAATTCCACTCATAGAAGCGGTAAAATTGTGTTTTATGTAAATTTTCAAACTCTCATAGTAGGTGGGTAAAAGACAGTGAAAAGTTCAATAAAATTTTAATATATCAAAAATTATTATAAAATGACTCCAATGAATTACATTAAACATATATTGGTATTATGTATCAATTTTTATCTAAAATAAATTTAAATAAAATAATTAATTATTTAAATAAAAAGTCGGTTTTTAAATAGTAACCGAGTGTTTTCACTATTCATCAAAAATTGAAAGTTTTCAGAAAGATGCCAAAAATTCACCCTAGGCTAATTTCGATATTCTAAATCCAAAAACTAAGTCCATTTCGAATGATAAAATTTATTAAATTTCAAAAAGTGGGTATTACTATTCATAACGGCTAGTTTATATAACATATCGTTGTTTAGTGAAACTCATTATTGCGTAAAACACACGCTATCTTGGAAGGTTGCGATTGCGTGTAATGTAAGCCAAGTCCGGGATGCGTGTAGTGAAAGATCCTTTTGGTGTAGCGTACAACACATGACATCAATGAAATAAAAAATAATATTTCTCTTACAATATCGGGGTGTTACATTATTGCAATTGTGGCATGATCTCGTTGGTGCTGTACATTCTCGTTTCATGTGATCAATCATGCCACATTGAAAACACCCAGCTTTCATCAAGGGTCATGGAGGAAGATTCACCGATCCAACCGTCTGATTCTGCTTTGCACTCCCACCTTGGAAGTAGGTGTCCCTCTTCCGCTTGTTCCAAGCATTAGAGTTCCCACCCGTTCCTGTGGGTATCATCATACTTCCTCCTCCCATAACTCATGAGATGTTGCTTTTAGATACTATTTCTCGGTTTACCATCTCCGTATAATCCATAATACAGAGCACAGCTATTTTCGAACGAATCTCCTGTCGCAACCCTGATTCAAAGATGCGTGCCTTCAGCGACGCACTTGCAGCAACTTATGGTGCAAAGCGCACTAAATTCTTGAATTTAGCCGCATACTCCATGACATAGAGATTATACCGCTTCATGCTGAAAAAGTCAGTTATCCTCTAGATCTTGAATGTGTGAGGATATAATTTTTTATTAAACAATTTCTAAAATTCCTCCCAGGCCAGGCCTTGATCCACCTTAGCCTGCGCGACCAGCTGCCCCCACTGTCGTGAAAGATCTTCCATCATATATGTCTCCAACTTCACTTTCAGTTCTACTGGGGTGCCAAATAAATCAAATATACAATTCATCCTACTCAGCCACACCTCCTCCCTTTCTGGTTCTGAATCACCCCGAAATATGGGTGGGTTCTACTTCTGGAACTGGACGGAATGGTCTACATTCCTTGAATCATCCCTCCGATTCCCCGTGTCCACATTCTGGAATGCTTGAACGATAATCTCAACCATCTCTAGGTTCATACGTGGTTCAGGTGAAACCACATTCTCCGTAGCTTCTTCCGTTTGGTTTCTACGACGCCTAACGGGTGCCATCTTCTATACAAAGAACGCACGTCGTTAGTCTCACTTCCTAGAAACTAATGGATTAGCAATTCAAATTCTATCACATTTTCTATCACAACATTGTTCTCAAAACAACCTTTTTTCATGTTTAACCATTTCAGAAAACATTCAACATTCCTTTTGAAAATCAACCCATTTTAAAAAAAACACAAAATACCCTTTTTTCAAAGTCTTTCAGTTGAAAACAATTTGTGAATTTTTCAAAAATTGGAAACTTACACCAAATCCTTACTCATTCCTCACAATGAGATATGAAATAATAATGGGAAGTCATTCCTCTACAATGCATGCCATGCTCATCTAATTGGCTAAACCCCTTGACAATGAGATTTCCAACATTCTATAAGTGTATCCAAAACACTTATGTACCCAAAACCCTGGTAACTTGATGTTTAGCCTAAATGGGTTAGCTAGGTCCTTTTATGCTATACATTTAAAGTTCCGACAATCCTACTATTGTCTAAGATGAACACCCAAGGAATAGACAAGAATGAATTTCAACTCAAAGACCAAGAACATCGATGACCACTTGTTAGGCAAGGACCGAACAAGCTGATACCATTTGTAATGACCTGCTTATTCTTATTGGATTAAAAATACAACAAGTCATTACTAGGCCTCAAGCGACATCCCCAAGGTGCCAAAGGCTGGAAATAAATTACGAAGGGTTTAAATAGAAGTGGGGGACTATTTAACCTTTTAAAAACATACCACAAAACCAACAACCATAACCAAACTAATCAACTAAATGATGCATGATCAAAACTAAGACAACTCAACAATTTATTTTATCATAAACCAACTAAGAGTACCACAATAGAAACCAACACTAAATCTGAGTAAACAGCGGAAAGAAAGACTAAAATGCTAAAAGATGACAACCCAACTCCATGCTCCACAATCTCCAAGCTCCAACATCACAAACCAGCCCACGTATCACGAAGTAGTGCTATAAACATGTGACACATTTCCTTTTCCAACATCCCGGTATATGACATCTGCAAAAGCACCAACATGCCAAAGTAGGGGGGTGAGTAATGAAACTCAGCAGGTTTCCCTGATGACTTCCCAACCCATGCCTCTAGGATAAAACATGTTAAAACATTTACATAAAACAATTTATATAAAAACATTCCAAAACAATTCACAATATAACAAGTTCCATGTCAAATCCATTTTCCAACAAAATCTGTTTTCCATAAAAAACCACCTTTCTCAAGAAAGGAAACCAAGAAATGTTTCCAATCATATTCACATATCCATTTTTTCACATTCATTCCTTTTCAAAAATTCACACAACCCACCATTTCACAACCCGTGAAAACAACTATGCATGCATCGTTATGATAGTTCCGTACTCATGAGCGGTTTCTTGTTGATCTATAAAGTCGTCACATGGTAATTATTCCCCATGTTCCATTACACCTTTAGCACCGAGCACAAGGTCATATTTCCACCAAGCCTCGCAAATTCAATATGAACACACACAGGAAACGTATGCCCAAAAACCACACCATTCCAACCATTCCAAAACCATTTCAATAAAACAACACTTTTATTGAAAACCTTTTTCCTGCAAACCTTTTTACTAATCCAGCAAGGCCGTATTTTAAAATCACCATTTTAAAATCAAGAAGCCAATACACATTGCACAAACCATTTTTCAATTCCCAAAATGACACCAAAAATAATAAATCATCACTAATGAATATTTATAACATTCTTTGAACTAAAATCTCACAATTAAAACCAAGAAATTTAATCAATTTGAACTAAGCGTTCAAGTTCAAAGAAATATGAATCGACAGTGAAGCCACCTACCTCAAAAGTTTTAATGAAAATCCTAAAAAACGGAGAACGCACAAGAACACCCAGCCGAATCACCATGGATCCTCCTTAGATCTCTTCTCCTAACACAACCAAGACCAAAAATCATCATGTTTGGCATCCACACACTTAGATCTACCCATAACGGGTGTAGATATAAGAAACCGAGTGAAGATAGCAAGTGTATCTAATTAGATCTAAGAAAATGATCAAGAACAAAGGAGAACGATCACATACCTCAAGAATCTGGCTTTGATTCGCCAATAGAAGCCTTGGGATCGCCTTTGAAATGCTTGGGAAAAGTTTTCCAACCTTCAAGGGAGAGTAATCCTAAGTTATGGCCACTTAAGAGCTTTAATGAAGCGATTGGAGGCAAAAAGAGTTAGATCCACAATTTTAGGATCTAATTTATGTTCCCGAATGGTTAGTCTTCATGTTTTGACAAACTATCTGCTAACCGTGGGTTAGCTACTACCTCAGCCACTTTTCTAGCACAAACTCATCACATGGTTTCCCCTAACCCAACACCGATCGTGAGGAAGCCACTGCCGCCCAAGTCATCCACGCACGGTATGGTCGCACAGTTTAGACAAATTGTGCGCCGCCCGTGCAACTTCACCTTTGCCTAAAATGTCAATCCATGATCTCCCAACTCTCCCGTACATCACCCTTAACTTTTAAAACCAAGAAAAGCATCAAGTAATGGTCACATACCAGAAACGAGGGGTACTACAAGATGGGTGGGACCAATATCTCCCTCCAATGAACTGGTTAATGATTTATATCCTATGAGATAGACATGTATGGAATGATAAGTAAATCCGGTTCAATAATACAGGGCTGGAACGACATGTAAACCTAGTTCAGTAGTGGAATTTTTCCACTATGATGGTCTTGGCAGCAATGCCTTTGCTAATATGGAAATTATATCACATGCTTTATGGTTTTCCATAATAAAATGTTTTATTCCCATTCTATTTTACCATGATTAATGTTCCTTTGTGATCTAATCCTTAAACACTGCCATTATTTATTTCACGACTCTAGATTTGGATGTTTAAACTTTATGTTCTAGTTATTAAGTTCAAATGAAATTGTTCTTTTTATTTTCTCCATGCTTACCCATACTGAGCATTTGAGATCACCCTTTATATTTTGTCTTTTCTCTAGGATTTAATGAAAGTATTTAGGTAAGAAAACAAAAAGGGTAAGATATTTATTGGAGATGTTGAATATCTTTCACCATGATTAGAAGATTATGTTCCGAGTTTCAAAAGACACTTAACTAATAAGGTGTTAGAGAATTTGTTTTTATTATATATTAAGTATTCCTCAAAAGTAATGTAATGTCCATGTACATCAAGAATAGGTCTCTACAGTGCCTCCCTCTTCCAGATATCATGTGAATCAGAACCATGCTGCCATAACACATAGACCATAGCTATTGTCCTCCCACTAATTACCTTGGTCTCAGAATCAACAACTCTAACTGGTCTCTACGTTATGTATAAATCAGGTTTAATATTATGATCACTAAAAATGAACATGTGATATAGATCTGAGAGATAATTTCATAGGTTCAATACATGGAACATGTTTTGTATTGATGTCAGTTGTGGTGGTAGTGCTAAATGGTAAGCAAATTTTCCAACATGATCAGCAAACTCAAACGATCCCACAAAACAAGGAGAAAACTTCCCCCGTCTCCCTAGATATTAATGAACCAAACAAGGTGAATCATTCATAAACAAATAGTTACTAACTAATAACTTCAAAGGTCTATGGTGAAAATCAATATATGACTTATATTCATTATGGTTCGTTAAAATTCTTTGATGAATCAACTAAATCCTTATTGTTGCCTTTATCACCAAACTGGGTGAAACTGAGGAAAATTATTCAATCTCTGACCTATAGAACAAATATTTACAAGTTTGGCTATACGAGGCCTCAAATTGACCCATTATAATTGCATAATGATAATAATTGTTATAATAAAACTGAACCCACACCAAATGATCACCCCAAACCCCACCAAAGTCGAGAATAGAAGCATGAATCATATCTTAAAGAAGAAAATCCAACTGGGACTTCAGATATTTTAATTCAACTGGTTCCATAAACTAAGAGAAAATTGAAACTGGTTGAGTACCAGGCACCAAGTCAATGGAAAACTCAACCTCTCTTACTAGGAGTACACAAAAAATTTCAAAAGGAAACATGTCATGAAACACAATAAAGACTGGAAGATGATCAAAACTCACTGAATCTCACACCAGATCAACAGAAACGTGCTAGACCACGGGAACCATTATCCTTGAAAGATAAGAGGCACACCACTAGGTGTTTTAAGGTAGTACCATTGAAGAAAAAAATCATTCATGAATTTATTTGAAATTATCCAATCCATACCGAATATAACATCAAGATATTTCATATCAAGAAAACTCTTAGCAAGATCCACATCTGATAGAGAGAAGAAACAAGTTGGAATATAGACACCCTAATCTATCTTCATACCATGGGGTGTATTAATATTCATTACACAAGATAACAATCCATATGAAGATTAAGAATATTAATGACATGGATTGAAATAAACAATTGAGAAGCACCGATATAAAATAGAGAATTAAAAATATATGAAGCCATAATAATAGAACATTTCATAGTAATTGGACACATATCAGCTTCCTCTAGAGACTCGTGCACTATAAAATGAAGCTTCATTCCAGATGCAGGTGGCGGGAACCCTTTTTTACATGAAGCATTTGATTTCTTCATAGATTTTTGGAGGTTCTTATGAGCCCATGCCAATGGGAGAAAAAATAACACCAATAAACCATGAATTTCCAGCTAGGTCCAACTCAACCATCACCTCCCTATCCATAATATCATCAAAAGTGGGAATCTTTAGCAAGAAAACCTGAGAATAGATATTTTATCAAATTACCAACTCAAACCATCGAGCCTTCATCCTCTCATTTGATACATTCTCACGCATAAACTGCACCAATTTAGCAAAGTCATTTGAATACTCAATCACATTTATACCATCTTGCTCATTCTTAAATAACACAACATCCTTAGAAAACACCATTTAAATTGGATAGAACTAGTTTTTAAAAATAATGATTATGTTCTTCCATTTCAATCCCTCATGTTTTTCGTTCCCATCACCATCATTTCACACCAACTTCTTCTTGGTCCCTCCAGTGTGATGGTGGAACACTTCTCCAAAATGTGGTATGGTGTCTCCATGAACTCAATCATATGTTCAATCATGGAAAATGATTCATCATCATGTTGAGGATCATTAGATCCTTTGAAAATAGGTGATTACTAATTAAGTAACTCTTGAGAACTATTTCTAAGAACACCCCCTAAGTATCCACACCTTGGGCCATAATGAGGACTGGTGGTTGTGTTTTCCCCAAATCAAGGATAGTTTTTATGATCACCTCATCTAGAATCGTATCTACAATAGGATTCACTAACTAAGGTTCCGTAGAAGCCTCCTCATTGATTCAATTAACATATCTTATCGGAGGCATGATGTCACCAAACATAATCATACAACCTTGAAGACATAAGGTAGTTTTCAAAAAGAGAAACAAGTGAAATTAATCTGTATAGAAAGAAAAAACAAGAAATGGATTTCACTTTATCCAAATAAAAATAGGGAAAATAAATATACTAACACATAAGATCTCTTTCCACAACCACCCCATGTGACTTAAGGTTTATTTTAGTGAGATATGGCTAGAAATATAATGGAAATTAGCTCTTGAGTCTTGTCATGATTTCACAAAAGCATACTGATTTCAAGACAAAATCTCAACATGGGCCTCTAATACCATTTTTTTCCACAAACCTGACTAGGTACCATAGTGACCGGATAACCGATCAAGTAATATCATATACTAAAGAGAATTACAAATCCCCATGGGTTTTTGACTAGCACCTGACATCACACAACATACAAATGAGAATTATTTTTCCACAAACAATGTGGAAGTAAAAAAAACAAGAGAGTATTCATATAAAAAGAAAACACTTATGTAAGTAATGTACCGGAATAAAATATGGTATAATCAAGACCAAAGAACAACATACCAAGTACTAAAACAGGGTAGAACTTCTTATGTCTATAAAGAAACAACTCACTAAGACCACCGTCCAACAGCTAGATCCATATCCAAGTGATACTTTTCTTTTGCCCGAACCTGGAAGAAGAGAATCTAAAAATTCCTGAAGGCATGATTAGGGAGTGAGATAAAAATATGAGTAGTGTGTCACCAAGTATTATGTAATAGATTCCAATAATATACTAACCAAAGTAAGTACTTTCAAGTTTAATGATTTTTTTTGGTATTTTAAAGTATCTTTAAAAAAATCATGCTAGAGAATTCAAATGACTGAAAATAATTTAATCACATGATTTAAATTTAATGTGATATAATATTTATAAAACAGCAACTTAAATTAGACATTTTATATAAAACAGTTTATATAAAATCCAAAGCAGCATGTTAAATTATTTTATCTACATCTTCAATCTATTATATCTCATATACAAATAAAAAAGTGAGAAACATGTTCTTCTTCCAAATATGTATGCAAATACTCCCGACTATAGGACTCCACACTCCCTATGTGATCATGAAAATATGTGTACACATATGTCATCTGTACACTAGTTAGAGAGGACTCATCACCATCACCTAAGGGGTGTGACCTGTTGTATGTATGTTTTAGAACATTGTATAATCATAGAGTGTGTCCAAATAACTCATCCACTACTTAAGGATTGTATTTTATATTTCACAATAAATTAGTGAAAATTTATTTTAATACTGCTCAAAATACAATTAATCCCATTCATCCATTTAAATTCAAATTTTCTATTTAAAATAAAAATGGGTTTTAATGAATAACATGCCTCTTTCCAAGATAAAACCACTAGGTTTCTATCAAGTCATTTTAATTCATTTTCACAAGTTTTAAATTCATCCAAAACCAATTCCATCATTCAAAAATTCATTACCACAATAAAATCCAAAAATTTAATTGAAATCATTTCAATTAAATCCAAAAATTAAATTTAACAATTTAAATCAACCAATTTCCAGAAAACATGACCCAATTCAATTGAATTGGGGGTTTTCCAATTTCTCAAGCAAATTTTTTTTAGAACACCCAATTCACTAGAATATGATTTTTTATTTAATCAACTGAAATAAAGTTGAGAAATTGAATTTAAATAAACAATTGAAAAAAATAAAGCAATTCATCGATTAAAATTATGGCTAATGGAGATGAAACCACCTACCTCAAAGTAACCGATGTTAGTGGAAATGAAAATCCAAACTACGTGGTTCAATGCACCTCCTCAAAAACTTATTATTATAAGCATTGACAGACCATTGGTCGATGTTTGTCAGGGGTTTCACAAACCAATACCATTTATTTTATTTAAATAGAAAGTAAAATATCCCATGTGAAGATACATTCTCTCTCTTGGAGGATTTTCAAATTATGGATTAAAATACTACATGCTATAATATTTTATCTCTCTGGCATAATTTCGAATTATCTATTAAAATATTATATGCAATAACATTTTCTTTCTCTTTGATAATATCTTGATTATCGTTTTATGTCAATGCATGTGTTTGATATTATCCTTCAATAGTTCATGAAATTAAAAATGGTAATATTATATTTAATAAAAGTATCCTCAACTTCCAATGAAATTATCAAAAATATATAATGAACTATATATATGTATATATATATTTAAAGAGGGTGGTTCCTCAGTCAAAGACTAAGGAACAATTTACTGAAAAATAGAAAATTATTACATGAGTCTAAAGGAAGTAATCATATTACAATATTTATCAAAAAAAGGGGATCAAATCAACAAGAAAATAATCCCGCCATGTAATGTTCTGATTGACTCCCTTTTTGGTAAGACCATCTGCAACCATGTTCTCTTGATGAAACGTATGAGTCACAATGTTGTTAATATCCTTTAGCAAAGGATTACAATTTATCCAAAGGGTGGTGAGCGGCCAGGAAAGATCCACCACCCCATTCCAAATAGCTTGAACTATAGTGGTTGAGTCACTTTCAATGCATATATTGTTCCATCCCTTATGCTTGAAAAAATAAACCACATGGATAACTCCTATCATTTATGCTTCTAGAGATGAGGCCATACCATTTCTTCCAACGAAGCATCCCTGACTTCTTCCAAGGTAATCCCTAAAGATAGCACTGCCACTTGACAGACCTGGGTTTCCTTTATATGCTCCATCAACATTAACTTTGATCCATCCTAGAAACGGAGCCTTCCAGAAGACCTCAAAGGTACGCCGATGCTGTTTGTAAATTCTAGTGATCCAAAGATGATGCATGGTCTCAAATTTCCCAACAGAGTCATCACAATATGATTTATGGATCGAGTCAGCTTCCAGAATTCCAATGAGAATCCAAGCCTTACATTCATTAAGCTTAAATGAGTAGTTATTAAAAATGAGATTATTCATATCATACGAGATCACATGAATAAGCTCAACAATGGGAGCCAAAAAGAGATTCTTGATTTGATGAGATAAATCAAAATAAATTAAATGATACAATTGAGAGATGATAGAATCAAAAATTAACAATCTGAAATAAAAAATATCTAGAATATAATCATAGAGATCTGCTGCTATATCTCAAGACAAAAAAATATGATTGACATCCTCTCTATGCTGGTTACACATGTGACATCGAGAACAAAGATAAATCCCAAAATATTGCAAAAAAACATCAGTGGGGATTCTGTGATGATAAATACTCCAAACAAGAGTAAATCTTGAGGGCCAAGTCCAAGGATTTCTGAATTCTTTCTACCAACATAAGTCAGAAACAGAGTTTATGAAATTTTAATTGTAGAAGCTTTTGGATTCCAGAACACCATTAAGAGCAGGCTCCCAAATAGGGAATTCCCTAGAGTTAGAGAAGAGATAATTGTCATTGACATGAGTGATATCATCAACAATATTGATGTCAGCAGTATTAACAACATCCCCTATAGAGGAATTGATATTAATAGGAAGAGAATTTGGAGTCTGCATGGAGATTAAAAAAACACCATCCCAGTTATCAAGCCAAAATTTAATGGTGGATTTATCACTAACCATCCATCTAGAATTGTTAATATTGTTGGAAAAGAAATGAAGAATGGATGGCCAAATGGTAGAAGTAATATCGTTTATAGTTCCATTCTTAATCTTGGTAAGAAATTTGATTTGGAGTAGGGTAGTGGAATCCATGTTATAATGAATTAGATGCCAATTCATCCTATCCTGAAGAGCCTCAATAATGAAATTTTGATTTTTGATCCCAAGACCACCATTATCTAAAGGATTACAACAATTGTTCCAAGGTATGGTTAAAATATTTCCCTCAATCGTACTTCGAGTCCAAACAAAATTTTTGATGTAGACATTCACTTTTTAAGAAGACCAGGAGGCTAGTGATAAACCACCATCGAATACACAATTTTAGAAACAATATTATATTTCACATGACAGATTCTACCGGCCATATATAGAGTTTTACCCTTCCAGGAAGAGAGTTGATTGATGATTTGATCAACAATGCTGGAAAATTAACTAGATATAGGTCTACCCGAGAAGATAGGGACACTAAGATAAGTGAATGGGAGGTACCCTTTGTTAATTCCTAAGCATTTGATGATAGTACCTTCTATGATAGAAGCAATTTTTTTTCCAAAGAACAAAAAAGATGTGATCTATCTTATAGATTGAACAAAAACCACTTCATATTGAGACAATGCATTTTTTAAGATTTCAGATGTTCCTTTTATCACCTCGTAGGAACAGAATAATTTCATTAGCATATAAGAGATGGGTGGGAAAACATAAGTCTCTAGAAGCATGCAAGGGTTTAATCTTGCTTTGATCCACAAGGCGGGTGTGTAATAATCTTTAGTAATCCTCAACAATGACAAAAATAATGGTCGAGAGAGGGTCTCCTTACCTAACTCCCTTGTTGATTTTAAAGTAAACCTTAGGAGCATCGTTTAAGAGAACTGATATGGATGTCAAATTGTATAAGGTGCCTATAAAACTAGTGAATGAATCATTAAACCCAATGATTTTGTGAACATTGATGATAAATCCCCATTCCATTATATCAAAAGCTTTCATAAAGTCAAGTTTAATGGCAACTCTACCACTTCTAGTGACTTTGTTTAAAATGTTAGTGCATTCTGAATCAAGAAAAATGCAATATTAAATAGAACTACCTTTAATAAAACCAAACTGATTCAAAGGGAAAATTCTATTACAAATGGGAGAAAGACTATTCACAATATTCTTGGAAATAATTTTGTAGATGGTATTAATATGAGAAATGGGTCAAATAAGGTGAATCTCATCAGCATTATCCACTTTATGGAATAAGGGTAAGAAACTGGGAAATAATGACATGAGGGATAAAACCTGTGTAAATGAAAGATTTAACTAATTTCGAAACATACAAGTGGATAATCTCCAAGTAATTTTGTGAGAAACCATTTTTGAAACCATTAGGACCCATGGCACGATCTAGATTAAGAAAGAAAATAGTGTCTTTGATTTCATGATCAAGATGTATGCTTAGGTGAGCATCATTGTCACCAACAGTCACCATATCAAAGATAATATCATGAAAAATATCTTTACTAACAACCAGAACATTGATCAAGTTATTAAAATAAGAGACCGTGTGATTAGCAATAATCTATTCTGTGTCAAGAAGCGTGTCATCAACTCTAAGTAAGGCTAGAGGCCTACATGCTTTTCTATTATGAAAAATAGATTTATAGAACTTTGTATTATTGTCACCATATGAAATCCATCTAGCTTTGAATACATGTTTTATCTGATCATCTTTATGTTTTAGAAGAGAGTTGATTTTTAAGGAGATGTTGATTTCTATTTGAGGATATATGGAAAAATCATAGCGGGTATTGGAGTTTTGAATTTGCAGAAGTTCACTCTCTTACACAGATATGTATTTATCAATTTGTTTTGTTTTGGAATTACACTAGCCCCTGAGGTATTGTTTAATATGTTTTAATTTGGTGATACAAGAAAAAGAATAATTGTGATGCTGCATGCCTTCCCAGTAACATTTAATACACAAAGAAAAATCCGGATCCACAGCCTAGGAAATATTAAATTTGAAAGGAAGAGAGAGTTTTATTACTTATAGTGAAAAGAATAATAAGTATGGGATGATATCAGAGTTGATCCTAGATAAAGTAATACAAGAAATGGATTCCCATTTATCAAGGGAATAAGTATTAGTAAATGCCCTATCATACTTACTTGCAACAACCCTATTAAGATGTCTTTTATACCAAGTGTACTTAAAACTAGTAATTTTAATTTCTAAAATATTACAATCCTAAATATAGGATTTAAATTACATTGAGGAAATAGAAGAGTGGTACGGTCCAATTTTTTTACAAGAGTAAAAAATCACATTAAATTCCTTGATCACAAACCAGGGGTCCATAATAAAATTAGCTAGAGCCTCAAGATCATGATAAAGGGATATGAGGTCTTGGTATCTATTCTTAGAATAGTACATTGTGCAAAAGGAATGTAGGCTATCCAAAGAAAAGTCACTGTTAAACATCTATTCAGAAACATTAAAAGATTTAACTGATTGTAGTGTTGAGTGATAAAAAACCTAGAGGGATTTAGTAGCAATACCATCCTTGCAAGCACCCAATAAATTATAACCATGAGAGCAAAGATGCATGATTTTTTTGGGAAAATTAATTTTGGGCTCATTAATAGCAAAAATTTTAGGTTTATGAGTCAAAAGAATTATTTTTACGACAACATAAGTGTCAGTGTTACCAAGACCCTAACAATTCCAAAATAAAAAATTCATTGAAACCTGTGTTTGGAGTTAGAAATCCCTTTTTACTGGACAACCTAAACCCTTCTTTCTCCCTGATCTTCTAACAACTTTTGAGGAGGGAGTGATAGCTTTCTTTCCCTATTTACTCATAGAGGAAACAAAGAAAATATTAGAAGCACCTGTATTATCATTGATATTACCATTTTTAAGAGGAATTCGGGAAGAGGCATAAATAGTGTCAACATTAATACCCACTTCCACTAGAATATCCCTGGTTTCAATGCATTTTTTCAGAGTATTCTTCCATAGATTAGTCTCCACACTTGAAAAATCAGTGTTTTTGGGTGCATCGAGTGATCTAGACATCCCTTATCTATTCACCACCGAGTCATGAGAACTCTCTCAAGAAGAGTCATTAGATTGTAGACCATCACATTCTAGGCCAGTTTCAAGAGTGGCGTCCACCTCGTTCATAACTAGGGGGAGAAAGTTGCTATCCGGTAAAGGTGAGTGATCAACATCCCCCATAGATGAACTAGGCACTACTGCCTCACATCCCTTGCCTAAAAGATCCACTGGAAAAGAAAGGCCATTTTCAACAGAGATGAAGGTGCCTAGTTCTTCTGCCGTAGGAGCATCTATAAGAGGATCTACCTACATCTGCTCACAAATAATGGAAATAATTTTTTCCAGGTCCTAAAAGATGCCCTCATCAACAGAATGCTACTCCTCTTCTTTAAATATCTCATACCATAAGGTGACTGATGCCTCATCCTGTTGGAGAGTCTTTTAAGCCATTTTTCAGAATTATTCAAGGGAAGATTGGGCTTACTCGGGTTAGATTTATCCCTTTTCCTGTTTCGGACCTGAGTCCACCCATCAGTGTTTGGTTGGTTCACTTGGATCTTCACCTGGTTGTTCATCACTCTAAAATTGATCAAAGAGTGAAAAAATCATCCACAGTTCATAGAAGAGCGGTATACGTTCATATTCAATACGAATAACCATTTTTAAGTCCATGTAATTGAAGGTAATTATTTCCAAAATCATAGAATCAAGGTTGAATTCAACCATGACTCTCGCATTTAGCCCTAGTTCTGTACTCAGTGTTCTCTGGTCAATCTTAAGCGGAGTACCAATACAATAAGTGATGTCATCAAGGATCTTGGGATGCGAGAAATATAAATTTAGACCTTGAAGCCTCACCCATACTTGAGCCGACGTGTTCCGATGCATAAGAAGATTGAATGCATAGTCCCATTCTATTAAAGAATGAAACTATGCTATGATAAAACTGTTTAAAAATTATCCTCGATAATTTAATTACAATTATTCTTTTATAAGTCATTGAAATTATAATTTGATAATTTATTATAATTATATTTTAATAATTTTATTTAAAAATATCCCTTTTAAAAGTGGAAATGTAGATTTAATAATGCATTGCTTACTTCAAATTTAAAAGAAGATTTAGGTTATTCTCATCAATACAAATCCAACGACTCTAACACTGTGTAATTTTGACCATTAACATGGGAGATATTGAATTTAGAATATTGTAATAGTAATAAAATATATTAAAACAAAAAGAAGAACATACCTTCTCCTATGCACATGCACCTTGAACCAAAAGGATGAAGAGAAAATTTGAGGCTTGATCTGAATCAGATCAAGAAAGACCTACTACCATGTGCGAATTAGATCTAGGATCATTCTTACCTAATAGAATGAGCATTAAAATATGAAAAAAACATTTATCTACTTAAAAGAGATGCCTTCAGCGTTACATGAAACTGAGAATTAATACATTCCATTTAATCAATAATATAATTGAAAATTCATGATTGAGTCATTAATTTCTTCTCAGTAATGCATTGCAGCAGAAAGAGATTAAAATGGTTAATAAACACAAGATTTTGTAATTTTATGGCATTAAAAATGGCTGTTTTCTAGGTTTAGGTGATGTAGATAAAGGGGATCTATATTAATCCGCCTTTTTAATTAACAATTTAATTATTTAACATAAAAATTAATTAATACCAAACAAACATTGGACAATAATGTTATACATAATCTAGGGTAAACACCTAGTTCCTGACAAAATGATGGTCTCAGATTTATCAAATGATAAACTATTTGGGAGATATTAAGGATTTATTATTTAAAAAATGGAACAAATAATTAATTAAAATATCATCATCAACATTACCATTTTTATTCAATAAAACATGAAACAACACCACAGAACACAATACCAGGAATGACAAAGCTCAGGGAGGTCGGAAATAATGGAGACCAAGGGAATCCCCCGGGATCAAGTTCCACCCCTCAGGTTTAAGTTGAAAAACATGGGAAATACATTCAAACGGGATACCTGGGGTCACCAAAGAAGCCAACTGGTCAGCCACCATATTCTCCTCACTCAACGTGTGGGTGATCTGAGAATTACCGGCGGGGAGAGCTCTTCATTTTATAATTTTGTAAAAAATGGAACAGGGTACAATACCGTTTCCACACAATGCCTCACAAATTAACATTGAGTCTGAATCCACATGTGAGATGTTGATCTCCTGTTGCCTGCATAATGAAATACCAGAAAGAACAACATGCGCCTCCACTTGCATGGAGTTACCAACACCATAATGCGCCGTAAATGCTACAAACATGCCACCCTTAGTGTCCCAGACCACTCCTCCACCGCACATGACACCCATCACACATGAACCGTCCGTATTCAGCTTGAGGCCCTCACTAGGAGGCTGCCACCTCACCCAGGAACCTTGCAGCAAAGATTCCACCTACTGGATAGACGCCTGTAGTGCATACAGCCCACCCTGCTGCCGAGTATCCACATTCTAGATAGATTCTTGCATCGCGTTCATCCTGCCCTACTGCCAAGAACCAACCTTCTTAACAGAGGATTGCAGTGCGTACTTCCAGTGTAGTTACTGCGTGCCTGACCAGCATCACTCGAGCCCACACATGTCGAGCAGGATGCATCTCTCACTGGAAATAATTTTGCTACTCGCGGAGCGTACACCCTCAAACCTAGCCCGGTTGTGTGCATTCCACAATGCCCAGCAACCCGCACTAAAAATTCAGGCACGCGCCGAACCCTCTTTCACTACCCTGGCCGCGCCCTGAAACCATCCCCCTAGAAAATCCCCGATCCTGGCCGCCGATGAAGAGTAGCCCGTCCAGTGCCCGACGAAATCCCAAACCTGCCTGGCCCACTCCCCATCGAAGAAAATGTGCTCGATAGCCTCCTTCCTTCTTTTCCCACAATAGTGGCAGCCATAAGCCATGCTAATGCCGAGCCTTTTAATGTTGTCATCAGTTGGAAGGGCTCGATGATGAATCTGCCACATTAAAAATTGAATTTGGTCGGTATCTTCTTGCACCAAACCTGGCCAAACCAGCCCCCTTACTTCCCATGGGTAGAGCTGAGACTATAAAAATATTTTGTGTTAAAATGGATAGAAGTGGAGGGAGTAAACACACATCGGTCCGGAACCTAACTCAAGGTGATAGAGTCTAAGAGCTCCCGCAAATTTCTGTTTAGGATTTCTCTAAAGAACTGAGGGTATTGACATGCCTTCTTGAATGAAATCATGGGGGCTGGATAGCCCGGCTAGCCAGGGACACTCTCTGACAAATTATGCTTCCAGAATAAGACGTTTCCGTCCCCATTGATCCACTTCGATGAATTAAGAAGGCCAGGAAGCTTGCTCCACACTGAGGTCTAAAGAAGAGACTCCCTCCCTGAAGAAGTCTAGGCATTGGCCCCAACATGAAGAGCCATCATCTTTCCCCACAGAGTATGCTCTTCAGTCACCTCCCAATCCATCTTCGCATGCATGTAACTGATAGTGCTCTCAAGACTTTTAACATTGATCCCTCCCTCCATAATGGGATGAGCCCTCTTCCCCCATGACACCCAATGACGCTTCCCCTCTGAGGATGCATTCCAAATTAACCGAGCCAAGAGTTTATCTATAGATCTCAAGAATCCCTTCCGAAAATTTGTAGCCAAAAGAGCATGCACAGGGATGGCTGAAATAACACTATTCATGAGGGTAAAATGGTTATTTTTTGCGATCAATGCGTTCAACTTTCAAATGAATACAAATTTTATACCCTGCATAGGGTAAAAATCTCGTTTCGGGCCTATCAGGGGCCACTAATTGCCCATGCAATGCATTGTTTGGGTGATATTTAATTATTTTAAATAAATTGATATATTAAATATTATTTAATAATATTATATCACATGCGAGACATCCAAATGTATAACTCCTTCGAATGTTATACCACTCCTATGGTAAACACCATATTTCAGACAAAATAGTGGTATCAAATTTCTCACATGACACACCGTTTTGGAGTTATTAAATTATTTTGAATCAAAATTGCATAGTTAATATTTTATATTTAATATTTTTATTCAATATCCAATGTGACTTTGTAGGTCTCAGAATCACAAAACTATATGTGGAACTCCAAAAATATTTAATTGAACATTCCAAGATGATAACTTTCATTTAAGGTCTTTAAAACAATTATCAAAATTTCATTGATAAATATATTTTTTTTCATTCCCACATAAGATATTAGTAAATAAACACAAGAGGGTTTAATAATACCTAAAAATAGTAACGGGAAGTTACACTAAAGTTGTAAGAATTTTATGATACATATTCACTGTTTATCTAGATTGTTTATGTTTATGTTTCTGATGATGATAACTTTGGATTCCTATCTCAAAAAAATAATTACCCTAATTATCCTAACATTATTTTAGGATAATAAATTTTCGCTTCATTTTACTAATATTATGTGCTCAAGTGTTCTAAATAATATTTTTAACCTTAATCATATTTATTTATCTCTTTGATTGACACCCCCTTTTTTCAAAAACATGTTTTATACAAATGTTTACTAAAAGATTTTTAAAATTATTAAAATAATTTTTTAAAGATATTTTAACCCATGTTTGAATTTTAAAAAATGTCTTAAAAGTAATTCTTAATTCAATTTCAAAACAAGTAAGTTTGGCTATTATGGAAAATGCGAAAGGAATCTGGTTTCAACAAGTATTTCATGGATATAATTTCTTAATATTTTAACCATTATTTCATTTAAATACTCAATTATATGTACATAAAGTTATTTTAAAAAAATTAGTTCTATGATATTTTAATAATTTTTAATTTTAATAATTTTATTTTCATCCAAATGATATTTTCCTCAAGAAACATTCAAAGTGAATTTTCATCCAAGATCATTTTCTATCCAAAACGAAATCCTCTAATGTTATATATGATTAACATGGGATATGAACCATTGATATGATTCTTATTAATTATATGAATGGTTTTATTTTGATAAAAATATGTTTATGAAACCCATTTCTTTTCCAAAATTTATACCATTATAAAATTCTTACTAAACCAGATTCTTTATCCATGGGTTTTGCTTTAATAAAATTATGAAATTACTATAAAACATATTTATTTTACAAACATTATGTTATAATGAAATATTTATTAAACCCATTTCTTTTCATGGGAAATTATATGATGAATGTTTTAGGATATTGTTGCATAAAAATGAATGTACTATTTTAATAATAGGGCCAATACATTAGGCCAATGCATTGGTTAATGATTGGAATCCCATGAGATAAATAAGGATTGAACGAGGTGTAAACCCTGTTCAGTAAGGGACACTATCCACTATAATATTATTGGTTGTGTACCTTGACTACTATGATAGTTTGGGGTGTGAAAAAATTCTACTATTATATTTTTTGAAATTATCCTTGACTACTAAGTAAATAATTTTATATGCTCATGTATACTACAAAAATCTATGTCCTATGACAATATTACGTTCTCATGGATCATGTTATATGATTAATTTATTGTTAATGTATTATGAAGTGCCATGTTCTATGACATGACTCTAGTTAATGTTCTATGATATGGAGGTTATGATTTTGAAATGTTTTTATCATGTGCTCATACCCTTTTTCTATTGATATATAGATATCTCCATTTTTAACCATACTGAGAAACTAACCTCACCCTTTCTTTTGTTTCATTTACCCTGGGTATAAAAAAATGTTTTATGTATGATATGCCTAATAGGGGTTATGGTTATGAATAAGATATTGTGAGATGAAATAGCTCACTTGTGGAAATGTTTTTTAGGTGTTTATGTTTCCAATGACAGTGTACCTTTATGACCCTCAAGCGTGTGTTTTTTAATGTGTTGAATATTCATATAGAAAGATGTAATATCTATGTGTGAGAAGTTTTTGTATTTAAATTTTTTAATATTACTTAAAATTTATATTATGTTTTTAGTGTGGAATTTCATATTTTACTCTAAGATGGATGACAGTCTCTATAAAGACGTTTATTTAACAAAGATGAATGATTCATCCTATAGAAAACCTAAGGGAATAGTGATTTATTTTATTATTATTTGATTCCAATAGTTTTTGAAATAAAATAAATTTATTTAATATATTGTAATGAATTTAAAAAAAATATAAATCTATTCCCTGAATATAATTTTTTTGAGAAAATTTTGAAATATATTTTCAACTTAATTCTCCATGATCTACCTAGTGCTAAAGATATGAATTCTTCCAAGATGTGTAATATAAATAAAGGGATTAATGAAGAATTATAAAATATATCATAAATTATAATTCATTCAACCATTTAATATATCATATATTTATGAATTTTTTTATATTTTAAGGGAAAATAACACCTATATAATATATCTTCATGAGTACTATAAAATACATATAGTTATTAAAAGGGATCCAAACTGGATCAATGAATAACTTCTTGGTATAAATTATTAATACCCGAATAATACAAATCCATACCATTATTAGAATACTTATTAATACTATATACCTAAAATGGATTCTTCATTAACATTATAAATAATAGTGAATATCGATGGATCTTCTCTTTACGATCCAGTTCGTGTATGTAGTGGTGGTAATTTTTGATGATATCGTGGATTTTAATAAGATTCCCTCAGTAAATGCATTATTGAAATTATTTATTTTGAATCAGAAATTTGGTTTATGATTATTTTATTGAGGTATGTAATGAAAAATGGTTGGATTATTATATGGATTGAAGAAGACTTAACAATGGTTTTTAATATGTTGAACTATTATTTAAATGCAATTCCATGAATGTTTTATTTTTATTAGATTGAATGAATTCATGGACTAGTGGTTTCAAACTAATGTTGACTCAGGTCTATGAAGTGGGGATTATGGTGGTAGATTCCCCATCAATTCATAAAAGTGAAGAAAAACATTCTCACTTGTCATTTAAAGTGTCTTCTAATTTATTTACTTATAATATTCATATTTATTAGGAGATGTATGTGAACATATCATAGTATCTAATTTATAAATCTAATCTATTTCTATTAAATTTAGTTGGTGTGGGTCTATTTTAAATTCATTATTCATACCTTATATTTTTATATTATTTCTTCCATATATGTTTTTTTGGATACTATTATTGTTTTTGTTCTAGTTTTTTTCTTATTATTATTATTATTATTATTATTATTATCATTATCATTACTATTATTGGTTACATATTTATGTATTCCCTTCCATTTTTCTATTTATTTATTTACTGTAATAGTGATGTCACCACAATATGGATAACTTTTGTGTTGAGAAATTAATTGGTAAATTGATGAAATTTCCTTCAGCTACTATATAATCCTACTTCAAACATAATTGGAAGGAAAAAAGTTTATTATTTATTTGAAAGGGTACCAATAGAACTGGAATCATCACCTTAATTACGATGGATATACTTTTGGCTCTTAAAATTCAAACTGGTAGTATTCCCATCTAAATTGAAGATATCATTGACATAATGATCTATTGAATAAATTGAATCATTTGAGAACCAAATCACTATATGTCCATTTGAAGGATTCCCTATTGGACAATATAGATCAAAGTCAATTTTGATGGTGTTACATAAGGTAATCCTAGTTTAGAATGTTTTGGACGAGTCATTAGTTCCTCTAAATGGGTTTTTAAAGGTTCTATCTCTATATTTATTAGCATTAACATAAAAAATTGAAACAGATTCCTTTGTGATTATTCATGAAGTAAAATATGAGATTTATTTTTTTGGGGGAAAATTTGGATTCAAAGTAAAACTCGATCTGTTGGTACCTTTATCAAAAGTACATCATCCCTAATTCCATGTAACTTTTTTTATAAAATATATAATGTCTCTAATATATGGGATATATTCATTATGTGGTCTCATACACTTATATGGAAGAGAATACTTTTGTTTATTCCCTATTGAGTAAATCTATGATTTTTTATGGTAATTTGGTTTGGATGATGTTTTATACTCTTTTAATGTTTCTAATGTATAAGTTGACATATATACTCACCTATAATTATCCTTACACTCGGTTACCTTTTTTATTAATAAATTTTTTGATATGGTATTTCTTAACCAATCACCCATATTATTATTTATTTTAGACTGAATGTTTTTTAAAAATCATTGGCAGTGGCCTACTATGTTGTAATCACATCCTTCTCGAACAGTAATTGGGTATCCAAGAAGATTTAATGATTGTAGGTCAAGACAAGGGTAAGGTATCTATGTTAGAGAGTTAATTTGGGCATGGTATGTGCATGGATTAGGGATCTGGAAAAGGAATCAGGACCCATTTGAGTATTATTCGGTATGTCATTATTTTTGGTTTTCCTTATACGTGACACCATATGGTAATTTCATAGCTTGTTTACTCTTTGTTGTGGGATTTTACCTAGTTATGGGAAATGTTTTGGAATGATTTTTTCTAATTATTATTTATTATTGATTTTGTTCCATATTTTATCTATTGTTTATAACTTTGATAAAGAAGTTATTATCTCCCCACAAGATTTTCTAGACCCTTACTGCTAGTCAGAAGCCTCTAGGATATGGGTTGGCATGCATGAAGTCTTGTGGTGACCTAGCTAGGGGAAACCGCTTAGGTGATCGTGGGTTAGGATGTTAAAAAGTATTATTATAATAGTTTTTTCTATGGTATTATTATTATTGGAATATATACTGGAGGTTAGGATGTGTCGGGCCTTAGCAATGAGCTCGTTCTTGTAAGTAGCTAACACATGTAAGGGGGAAACCCATGATCCCAGTGTGTGAATTTTAGTTTTGTAGCTTGTTGTTATAGTTAAATGATATTTCACCATTTGGCGATTCACTAGTGGTATGATGTTTATATTTTATGTTATTTTACTCTTGGTCATAATGGGACAGATATGTGGATTCATTCATCATTATATGAATCGGTAAATTTAGGTGGCATGCATCATGGTGGTAAGACACGAGATGAATGTGTGGCACATTAGAGGTATAATGAATTTCATTTCCATGAAAATTTGAAGAAAAAATGTCTAATAATGATGATGAAAATTGTTAAATAAATATAATGTTATATAATGGTTAAAGAATTGTGTTTAATAAAAATTTATACATGAGTTAAAATCTTGGTTGTAGCTAGAGGAGAAATGGAAAGGGTGTCTAATTAAAGGCTTGTGACTATGTATGTTGGTTTACCCATATAAACCATTCCCCAAGGTAGGGATGGATTAGGGTAGTGTGAAAGGTGTGACGATGTCCTCTAGGATAGCGTGTGTGAAATGGGGTATTTATGTCTAGTGGCAGGAATTATTTTATGTAAACGTTAGAGGATTTATGTTATCTGTTGAAAGAATCATGTTTGGAAATCTATAGAAATTCCACCATGACCACATGTTCTAGTTTAATGATAAGTGGAAATAATCCATAATTCTCCCTAGAATGTTTAGAAAGAGACCCCTATTATCCAGGGTAATAGTGGAGAAGAGTAGTGATGGGATAACATCGCTCATTTTATATAGATGATGGAAAATGACCCAGCGGGGTTGTGACAAGCATGCTTGAGGTGAGTATAGAGTTTTAGCTGCATCACCCTCTAACCTTTAAAAGACAGGGAGGGCTAGAGGTATCCAATTTCTAGATATATTCGATGAAAAATATTATTGACCACTTAGACACTCCTCTTAAGAATAGATTCATGGTGGAAATCTACATGTTTTGAGGCCATGACAAGCATTGGTGGGAAATTATGGTTCAAACAGAGAAGGTAGAAAGCATGACATGGAAAAAGATTCAGGAATATTTCATGGAACATTACTATCTGAGACCTTGAGGCAGGAAAAGGATACATAAAATATATAGTTGACCCAAGGGACTATGTCAATGATAAATTATGCAGTCTGTTTCACCAACTGACAACGTTTTATTCCATCTTTCATTGGGGATGGGGTATGTATGGTGAGATGTTTCTAGGATTCAATTATATATTAAATCAAGTCATAGATAAATATATCACACTTCATGTGGTTTTAAGAGGCGATGTATTAGGACCTTAATCCATAGGGAATCATTAAAGAGGATTCTAGGGGTTGACATGTGGTTTAACTCGGGCAAACCAACGGTGATACTTTTGATGGAAAGAAGTGGCTTTGAGACTCTCCACTAAAGAAGCAATAAAAAGTGTATTCGGAAAGGGTAATTAGTTTCTTAGGACTGGGTTAGAGTCTTTTGGTATCAGTGTGGTAGGTTTGGACACATCTCGGGTCAATGTCCCCAACCACCAGTAGAGTGCTAATAATGAATCATCTGGTGGAATGTACATAGGTTCTGTAGGAACCTTCAATATTTGGGAAATAATAGAGGGATGATGCATGTAAAGAATGCAAGATTGGGTTTGGTTTCCCCATATCTGGAAAGAAGTTGGAGCTATACTGGCTATACTGGTGGGGGTGGTGGACGTGGTGGACAAGGAAAAGGGAATCCTTAACCATAGGGATGTACAACACCAGGAACTCAGATAGGATCCTATGGTAGAGGGGAATGTCAGCTTCATGCAGTTTAACTATCACTTAGCAGCGGTGAGGCCAAACCATCAACAATTCTAGGTATGATCCAGATAGCTTCCATCCCTTATAGTGAATTATTTAATATATGTTCCTCACATTATTTTATATCTTCTTATTTTGTGAGTGTGTTGGACCCAGTGGTGAAACATATATGTGGGGTTATGTCAATTGACAAACTGTTAGGGGTTCAGGTAGAAAATATTTGGTAGTGTAAGGGGTGATCCCTTGACATTAGTAGGCACAATTTTATTTAGGGCCTGTTTGTGCAGGAGATGTTAGTTTTTCCTAAATTTGGGAATGGATTAGATGGTGTTGTGTTAGGCCCGCAATGATTGTAACAATCGTAGGGTCTCATTCACTTCCTTATAATAGAATAATTATATACACTATGGGGAATGGGATATCATGGAAGGTCATGTATGTTTATTCATCCATCCATTTGGTGATCTCAAATCCCAAGTAGATTGTCTTATTCTTGATGTTGGTGAAGTATTGTAGCATATCTTCCCTCCCATGGATGATCATTTTTAGGATGTATTTCTTGAGGACATATAAGGGATTACAACTAGGAAATATCTTGATTTCACGATAGATTTACTATCAGGAGCCTAACCAGTTTCCATTCCTCTATATATAATGGAACTAAAAGAACACATGTAACATAAAACCATGTCATATGAGTTAGAGAAATCAGGTCTCATTCATCCAAGTACGCCCATTGGGGATTTCTAGTGTTTTTTCCAAGAAGACCAATAGATCATTGTGGTTGTGTGTCTATTACCAAAAACTAAATCAAATGATATTTGATAATAGATAACCTCATAGTATGATCGATGATATCTTTGACTACTTAAGAGGTTCTTCTGTGTTCTACAAAGTTGTTTTGAGATCGAGGTATCACTAGATGAGGGTGAGACCTTCCAATATACCACAAATATCCATCAAAAAGATTGTATGGGTTCTGTGAGTTTGTTGTGATGCTATTTGGGTTGACAAATGAGCTGAATGATTTTATTTTTTCACTTAGGTATATGGGACCATTTAAGCATGTGGAGTGGATTAGAATAGAGGGGTTCCAAGGTTAATTTACACAATGGTATTATGGAATGCAGGATTTGTTTCATGTGTCATAGCTCTAACAGTATCACATAGACCCATATAGCATGGTTGATGTTGAGAATGATGGGCACAAGGATGATGCCTCCTTTAAGAAGTAGCGAGTTCACATTATGGATTATAGTGAAATGTTATTTTGAGGAAATAATTTTACCTTGGTTTGAGTTTTGTGGTAGCAAAGACATCTTCTGGTGGAATAATCGGAGAGAGAAAATGATATGCGGGTCCAGTGGCCGGATCTTGTTACATTGTAAGCTCAATGCTTCTTGGGATGATTTTCATGAGGATTATAAATTATATGGAGTGAAGGTTGTAATATCCCAAACTTCATGGAGGTACATTCTAATTTAAACCATTCTTTAATTCACATCAAATTGGATAATAAAATGATTACCTGGTGTGTACAGAGGTTCTGGGGTGTTCCCATGGTTCGAGACATGAAATAAAGAGAACTCATCCAATACTATCCATATTTCATGCATTGGGAATAGTTATTGGTAACTGTGTGACCAAACTATGCTGGCCAGATGGAGTGGTTCTTTGTTAGGTAAACTAAGAAAGGAGGAAAGAAAAACCATGTGAGATTAGACAAAGACATTTCTTATGGTTGGCACACTATTTTTCAATCTGTGTGGGCTTCCAATGTGATCATGTGACATGGAACCCTCTTAGAAAGAGACATGCACATGGTTAGCACACAATTTTTCAAACTGTGTGGGCTTCATAGGAAATTGTGTGACTTCGAACCCTCTTAGAAAGAGTAAAGAACATGGTTGGATTATGATTTATCAATCTATGTGAGAAAATCATTTACCCCATTAAAATAAGGGGTTTCCATTTTCACCCTCATGATTTTAAGACATCTACACAATTCCCCCGACCCCATTGTCTCCTTTAGAAATCCTAATTATTAACCTAAATGAAAAAGGATTCCTAAAGACCGATCTCATTCATTACTAGACCATGTAGAGCGTCGTTGTGTGCAGATCGATGCATTTGATAACTCTAATAATCCTCTTCCATTTTTTTCTAGATTAGGGCTTGTAGATGTTTTATTTTTCTTATGAATCACTAAACCCATCTATTTCTGGTGGATATTAGGTAGGGTATTTTAATAGTAACTGAATATTAGACAAAAGTAGTGGTTTAGTGAGAGTTCATCTTCAGAATCAAGGTAGGTGGTTTACAAGTTATAACCCGCACTCTTGATGTTGATACATGCATGTGGGGATATTCTTTTGGTTCTATATTATTAATCATTTTATAACTTTTATAGTATTAGGTAAAATGGTTTGTTAAATGATTAATTGAACCCCTCATGATCCCCATGGGATGCATTGTGGTTTATTAGACCATTCTTAGGGCTAACTATGTAGAGCACCATCCTTCCGAACATGGAAAATTAAGATGTGACCATGAAATTGTTATGATAAAATAGATCCTAGGATATATTTAAATACAATATACTTTAAATTATAAAAGTCACTAATGTTTTTTTTATATTTATATTGATAATGGTTAAAAAATATTTGGAACATTATGATTGGGTTAAATAAATTGAAGTAGTTTTGAAAACGGTTCTTAGTTTGAATTGGGAATGTTTTAATGACTTATGCAATGAAGATGAATTGATATGTTTATTTAGTAGTAAATTAAAAATGTTATGTGAAATGGGTTTGTATGCTTTTGGAAATGGTAAATTTAGTAAATGGTTAATGTACGTTTGTTCATGTGGCTTGATAGTTGTGAGTAATGACGGTTGCTCAACTCACATGGGATGAGTTTGATAGAGTATTTAAACCCCACTACTAGAATTCCTGGCTTAGAGGGTCAGATTAATGCTCTATTTCACTAATGGATGCATTGGATGATTACCTGGAATAATATTCTAAGGTATGTGTGATGAAATTGGCCGAGATTATCAATACTGACACTCCCAGGTTTGTGTAATAAATATTATTGTGTGATGTTTCCCCTAATGAGACAGGGATCTAGATTTATTACCCTATTCATAGTGGTTGACTAGATTAATACATTTTGAAAAATAATAGAACACCTAACCCATGGACTTAAATGAAAATAATGGTATAGTTACAAAATAATTTACTAATTTCATCTAGTCACTACTTGTTTAATTGTAATACATTAATGCATGAATACATTATCTTATTATTCTGGATATTTTGCAGACCCCATTCATGGTAGACTAATGATTTATACTAACACCCTGCTAGGGATACCATTTAGTAACTAAGCATATTTCATGATTTTAGTTCAGGAAAAAGGAAATGGACTTAGGTAAGGGAGTTGACATGGGTTCATTCATAACTTTATTGGCTGTCTAAAATCGATTTGATAATTCATTTAGTGAAACCCCATTAATGGATTAATTTCCCTTGATTTATTGAGTATGTGATTTGTCATGCATATGACACACCAAACCACACTTCCTTCAATAGAAAAATAAGTTAACACCTCAACCAAGAATGTTTTTCCTAGATGACTGACTCCACTATATGTTGTTTCAACCCTTATTTCAACACCAAATCCACTTTATGAATGGTTTTCCAAATATAGGGGAGGGAAACAATTAATCAAGGAAAGATTTCAAAATACTGTCGTGGTGGAAGACCTTTGGACCCATGTAATACCCCCCCAGAACTACCACAAATAGATTTAAACCAATTTTAATTGTAGTGAAATACTGATGAAAATGATTAAAACCTCCCCCGATTCCAATCCTCGAGTTAGCCATTTCCTATGGCGAAACTCATAGAGATCATTATGGATGTGTGGAAGAGAGAGAATGATATTTATATTAGAAGAGAAAAGTGGTGGATAATGAAAGGAGAACACTTTAATATAAAAATATTATTTCAATTCATGATAAAATAAAACTAAAAATAAAATGAAAATGAATAAAGAAAAAAATTATAAATGGTCACTGGCTTCCTCCCCTTGGTTCCCCAGATGGTGTAGGGATGTGAATAAATGATTTGAGTGGTAGGAGCTCCACTCCTTTTATAAGAAGATTTCTTCCTCCCAACATTTTCGCATTGTTGACCCATTAATTGTCCGATTAACATTTGTAACAGTACATCAATGTTGTTCAAAAATGTGTTGCTCATTCACCTTCAAAAGGTCACCTTAATTGGCCACTAGTTTTAGGAGTTATGATTTTTTATTTTGTGGTTTATTTTTCTGGATGAAGGTTCCAAAAAGCTTATTTTAAAGGTATAACATCCAATTGAAACCATAATGACTTCCAAACTCGATAAAATTAATTTTCAAGATGCTCCTATATGTCCTCAATCCAATCAATGTAGAATAACATAAATTGGAGGTGTGTAGGCTGATATTGACTTATGTTACAGTGGTGGGGTCTATGCAATTTTTCTGGAAAATTGTTCAACATCATTGATTTTTTAATGCCACTAGATGACCAAATCATCCCCTTGTCTAGAAGACAAAAAAGGAGAATCTATAATACATATTCTAAAAAAATAACTAAATTTGGAATCATGTTTTTAAATAAATGACTAAAATAACCTTGATTTATAAATTTGTCAAAAATCTAGAATTAATCACTTTTCACAATTTATCTCATTTTCATTTTATAATCCTAAATTCCCATTATTTAAATAAAATATTTAAATACATGGGTTTTATCATTAAAAAATTATTAATTATTATTGGATTAAAAATATGCACATAACTTTTCTCTATCAAATACCCCCACACTTAAACCATGCCTTCCCTCCAGCATAAAATTTGATCATGGAATTCAGAGGACACCAATATTACCAATAATCACATTCCAACATATTAAAATAAAAAAAATTCAATGTCAAATAAAATTTTCAAAAATCCATATAATATAACAATTTATGTTCTTAATTTATAAAAAATAATTAATTCATATATTTTACCTTTCCACTTTGAGAAATTATGCAACTTCTACTTTCATTAATTCATGCTTTTCAATTAATTATTATTAAACAAGACATAACATGATTTAAATCACCTTTTAATTTTGACTCTCATCTCTCATGATATTACCCATGTAGAGTTAGGATCATATCATGAGAACATACACCTTTTCCATAAGATTGTAAATGAACCACTTTCTCCAGATTTAAATGATAAAGGTATAAAAAATCATGAGTACTTTTCAATAATGGTTGAAATAACTCTAAGTATTATGGTTGGTAGGATTTTTTGTTTTAAAAATTAAGGCTCAAGGAGGAGGTTATATCATAAGTACAATTCATGAAATCAAAAGGTGTAAAGAAATCCTTAGAAATCACAACCCATTTCTCTCTCTATTTTTTGGTTGTTTTTGACATTTTTTTAATTGAAGAGGGGAAAACAATGAATTAAAATTAATTATTGCACAAACTTTTACAATTCCTGCAATAACACCCCTGAACTTTTTTCCTTACAATGTATAACATCCCTTTCACCATGATTCCCTTCACCCCTACAATTCATCATTAAAATATCATGAAAATACCAAGAGTAGGGTAGGAATGGATAAAAATGGATTGAAACTTGGTTCATCCCAATAATGGCCATTCATGTTCTCTATGGCATAAAATAAGGATTTATGTAAAGATGGTATTTATGTATAAGGTCTTTTTAAAAGATTCTTGAATCATTTTAATTATTTTTTTGAAAAATCATAGCTTCGACAAGTTCAAATGAATGTTCTAGTTAGTGAAATGTCCTATGATCACTCAAGAATAAATAGGAAGTACTTACACTAGAAATCCTATCAGGAATGATACATATGATTTTGGATAATCACTCATGGAATGATTTATAACAACAAATCAATTCACATGAATTTTAGAAATTCAATGTATGATAAATTTTTGGGAAATATCATTTATATAAATCTACTAATTACCTTAAAAATTGAGTCATCATTTAGATATCCATGCTTCACTTTAAACATTTAATTTTCCATTTTAATCATTCAATATCATTATAATTTAAATCTAAAACATTGAATCATAAGATTCATAAGAAACAAATGTCTCCTATATAGGTTATGTAATGAAATAATTCAAGTGTGGACAAGAAATTTTAACTTTTAATATCAATAAATGTTTTGGAACAAAATATTTAAGGAGGCTAAATGTTTATGAATTAAAAGTAAAATCCATTTTGAAATATTGATTCAATTACTTTTCTTCATTTAATGTTTATTTTTCCCATATATAAACCTAAAAAAATAATTACTCACTTAAGAACAAGGATCATGTCATTAAATCTCATAAAGATAAATAGTAGTGGGCTACATTATGGACGTATAAAAAACCGAATTTGAAATATAAAAATAATATAACGATAAATCTTGGTTTGATCCCCCCATGTGGGCCCTGATATTTTTATTGCCTCGAGTGGGCAGTTCGAGTTTTTATCCAAAATCTGTAAGGGGTGGATTTTATTAGACTTGAACCACCACATGTGGCTTTTCCCAGAATCCAAATTTTTGTCCCTACTGAGAAGGTCTCCATGGATAGAGTACACCATATCCTACCACTTAGAAATGCGGTACAACATTCATGGCTGGGGTAGGATGAGGTATTAAGCCTTCACTTCATTGGTTGCTACTAGTGCAACCATCATATCTTACAGAGACAGATTCATGGGGAATTCACCCTCTTGTTTGATGGCATCAAGATTAACAACTTGAATCTCTTCATAATGGGGCTCCTCTAGTAGATTATCAATGTATTCAGACTTATCCACGTTTTCCTCATGTTGTGAATACTTTTCCACATCATCCTCCAAGGAATAATAAGAGTCCTACAAATTTGAAAATTCAAATTATTTGGGAGTTATACTAGAATAAGAATCAATAAAATTAAAAGAGTATGAGTTCAAGATTGTATAATCTCTCTAATTTGGTTCATCATAAATCATTTATTTGGTGGATAGTTCCACTTGGAGTTGATTATCACTGGATGGAGGTAGGCAGTGGGAATCCTCCATATTGACTTCAATTTCCACCACATGGGTGATGTATTCTTTCAGTGCTGCTGGCTCTTTTTCTTTGCAAGGGTTGGTGAGATCAACAAGTTCTTCATATTAATTCCAAAATTCATCCAACTCATGTTGAACTTCCAAATGTGGCTTAGTAGGTAAGTCATCATCCTTTACATCTATATCTAGTAGAATCTTTTGAGTGAGGATGAATGAGTGTTTAGTTTCCTCAACATTTACTTACTCTGGTTCATTAATTATGAGTTGTAAAATTTTATCCACCACTATCTCAGCTTATTTTTCTGGTTTTGGGTTTGGTTTCTCCATCACTAAAAAACATATTCAAATTACAATTCCATTTTCCTCCCAAAAATCATCCATATTAATACTCATCCTTTCAAATCGGTCATTTAGAACGTGATACTCAACCTCTGGTTCCTGATATTGCACCTACAAGTAATCTTCCCATGCATAAAAATTTGAATTTGAAAACATCATGGAAAAAGGATTGTTTTTATTGTTTTTTATAATGAAAACAATTAAAATATTTTTAAAAATGCAAATTTAGAAAAAATTATCAAAATAACTTCTTAGATCCCCAAAAACGGAACTAGTTTTGATGCATGACTGTCATATGGCGTGGAATGAACAATTTTATTTTACAAATGTAGCATAGTGGCTGACCCAGGACATCTCACTTTAGGATCATTGTAGTTAGTTTAATCAATGATTATAGTTCACCTATTCTAACTCCTTTTGTTTGTTTTTAAAATTTACTAAAAACGATAGTTTTAGGGGTTTTTGAAAATATTGAAATTGAAATAATTAAATGAAATCATTAAAAATAAATTTAAATTCATATAGAGAAAAGATGAAATTAGGTAAGAATGGAGATGGTCTTAGAGTTGGATAAAATGAGTTAAGTCATCATTTTATTTGTTTTTTAAATTCAATTTGATAATTAATTTATTAAAACATCATCAATGAATTAAATTCCCTTGATTTATTGAATGTGTCATTTTAGCATGCATCCGGAACACCAAACCAAACCCCCTCCAATAGACAAATAGGGTAACACCTCAACTGAGAATGTTATTCCTACATGGCTCAGCTCCAATTTATGCCATTTTAACCCTTATGTAAACCCCAACTCTACCATATGAAGTGATTGTCTAAGATAGGGTAGGGAAAATAAATTAATCAAGGAAACAAATGGATTTGGAAATTGTACCATGGTGGATGACTACCACACACATGCAATAGCTCTGTATCCACCACAAATAGATTTAAAACTTTTCTAATTGAAGTGAAATAAAGAAGAACACCATGAAAACCTCCCTCGGTTCCAATCCTCATGTTAGTAAATTTCCAGGGCAAAATGCATAGCGATCACAATGGAAAGATGGAAGAGAGAGAATGAGATTGAGATTGTAAGAGGAAAGGGGTAGAAGAAGAAAGGGGAACACATTAATGTAAAAACGATTTATGCATTACATGAGAAAATAAAACTAAAATAAAAAAAATAATGAAAAAAACACTAAATAGACCTTGGCCTCCTCTCCATGGTTCCCCAGATGGTGGGGTGATGTGAAGGAATGATTTTAGAGGTAGGATCTCCTATCCTTTTACGGATACATTTAATCATTCATAACATGTCATGTTGTTGACACAATAATTTTCCAATTCATTCATAGACACTTTCATTAACGTTATTTACAACCTTTTTGTTAGTTTACCTTATAAATCTAAGATTAATTGTCACTTGATGTATAAGTTGTGATTTTTTCATTCAGGGTCGATATTTCTAAACGATGGTTCCAAGAAGCATCCTCCAAAATTATAACATCAAATGAAAACCAAAATGAATTTTAAACTCCCTAAAATTAATTTTAGAGATGCTAGTATATGTACTCATTCTATTCTAGGTGGAATCACATAAATTGGAGGTGTGTAAAATGAGATGGTATTTTGTTACTATGGTGGGGTCCATGTTTTTTCACTCAGAAAATTCTTCAACTTCATTGATTTTATAGCCACTAGATGATCGAATAATCCCTCGGTCCACAACATAATGTCCAAGGAAATAAAATATGGATTCCAAAAAAAAGGAATCACTCCATTTGGAAATATATTTTTCATGGAATAACTAAATACCCTTGAAATAAAAATATGTCAAAAAATCCAGAATTCATGATGGTATTTTTTTAATTAATAAGATTTTTTTTAAGAAGAATATAAGAATTTATTAAAATTGAAAACTGATATTTTTGGTGACATGGCCCATAAATATATTGGAAGATCTAATTAAACTTTAGTAATGAAATATTGGGCCATGATTTATTTTTGATATGTTGTTTTAGTATTATATTTTTTTCATAGAATATGACATTAGATGTTTATTGATGATACAATAGTGTGTGTAACATTATTTATATCATTTAATTTTATATTTATAGATAAATATTATCCATATTGTGTGGAAATATTATTAGGTAAATTATTTTATTTTTTTGAAACATTGATAGAATTATTAACCTATTGGAGACACATTTTCAACGAAACATTGATCATCTTGGTTGACTGTAGGTGGTTTACATGGAGAGTAATATTCTCTATTAAAATAATTGGGATAGTGACATTGGCTATGTGAGATGGTAGTTTGTAGATGTTTGTTTGAAAAACATTCCACCTAGATTCTGGGAATATTAATGATTGATGGAATGATTACCCTGAATATATGACTAGTATGAGATAGAAAATGATGATGATTTTTATAATGTATTTCCATGACCCAAATCAGCCAGATGACATTCATGTGGGGGTAATAGCCTGACCTCATGAACACCTATTCACATATTTGATTCTTCCAACTAGTAGTGATAGATTAATAGATTCATAGGTATAATTTTACCTGTAAATTAAATCCTTTGACTCAAGGATGAATCATCTAGAAATTTGGAATGATCTCTATATATAATAGGGGTATTGATCCCTATAGACATAAAAAAAGGAGAACCGTAGGCCCCAATATTGAATAAAAGAGAAAAAAATTATATCTATATATATGAAAAGTACATAATAGATAAATAGAAGAAAAACATATAATAACGGGAATCAGATATAATAAATGACATATGAGCTAGTACATGATGAAAAATAAGAACTAAAACTCTTGGCCTCTAGAAGAAATCACATAATCATTTTATATAATTCATATCCTCATTAAAAAAATGAATAAAATATGTGTCATACCTTCAGAAATAACTATAACTTGTGAGATAATATGAGGGTCTACCAATATACACAAAATTCCATGACGTGTACATTGTTAGGGGCGTGATTAGTGGCCTAGTAGAAATCCACAATACCGTGACATAATAAGTTATTTAATGATCAACTAGATATACATGATATATTTATATAATAGGTTTAATTGTGTTTGTTCAAGATACACACCTAGAATCATAACACAAAATAAAAACATAGGCACACATATAATTTTATCATGTGCTAGCTATGGTTCCATAATATTTGAACATTACTAATCCATCCAATTCTAGAAGAATGGGTTTCTATATTACAAATCCATAACCTATAACAATATATTCTGGGAATTATTATATCCTCATCTGATATTATACCACATTACTTGTCATAAATTATCACTCAATATAGGATACATCGTTATTTATGGGATCCACCATCTCCCTCATGGTTATCCAACATCAACCTCCTCATGACTAAAATTCTCCCACATGGCTGGACCAATCGTAACATTCAGGGTGAACCATATCACTCATAGATCCTAAAGGTCAAACTATATCAATCATGAATTCCAAAATCACATTTGGGAAAACCATATCACTCATAAATTCCAATGGTTGAACTATATCACTCATGGATGTCAGAGTATAAGCCTTACTAGTGATGGATGCATGAGCTACATCGAGGCCAGCCATATCACTAATGGATGACCAAGTAAAAACTATATCACTCATTTATTCTTAACAATATCAGAAAAAAACATTATCATCTACACCCTCCATATAATTTTCCAAGAGGGGGTTTCCATCATTAACCTTAACACATAAAAAATATGTAACAATAATAAATAACAAGACACTAAACACAATAGCCTAATAGAATGTTTGTCGACTTATTTCTTTCAATTGAGATGATAACACCTTCTTTGACAATGAGGAGGATATTGATAATCACATTTTATCTTATTTTCAAAATTTCTTCAATGGTGCTACTGTTAACAAAGATATACTACATGGAATCATCCTGAATATGGTGACTGAAAAAGACAATGACTCCCTTTTAAGCATCCATGTTGATTTTGAAATCAAAGACACTGTCTTTAGAATTAATCCTGATAGTTTCATGGGTACAGATGTTTTAAGAAATTGTTTCTTCCAACACTATTGAGAGATTCTTCATTTGGATGTTTCCAAAAATTTCAAATCATTATTTTCCAATGGTGTTCTCCCGCACAACTTAAATGCCCAATTCCTTAATCTTATTCCTAATGTGGAATATTTCATTATATATTCATCTTTTCCATCCAATTTATCTTATTAACACCATTAATAAAATCATTTTAAATATTTTTTCTTATAAATTTACTACCATTTTCAATATAATTGTCTCTTGGAATCAATTTGGTTTTATCAAGTGTAGGGTCTATACAAGATTGAGTCTGTCTGGCCGCATAATGCACTAATATATTAAACAAAGTCACTAGAGTAGGAATTTTTTCCATTAAACATGACATTAGAAAATATTTTGATACCATGGATTGCAGATTCATTTTCAATGTTCTCAAAAGTTGTAGTTTTTATAATTCTTTCACCAGTATGATATACAATTTAGTCAATTCATCCTTCATTTCTATCCTTGTCAATGGTGCACCTAAGGGCTTCTTTAAATGTGAAAAGGGTTTCAGGAAAGGAGATCCTCTTTCAGCCATCCTTTTTTCCATTATAGAAGATTACCTAAGAATATTGCTCACTCTTCTAGTGAATTGTAATATGATTAAACCCATTCACACTTATATATACTTAAATGTTCCCACACACCTTATATATGCTGATGACATCATCTTATTCCTACATGGTGATAAAAGGAATATTCACATTTATAAAAATTCCCTTTCTCATTATGAATAAATCTCTGGTCAATATATAAACTAGAACAAATCATTTGTGTTCTTTGTAATTTTTTTGATTCTAACAAAAAAGTTAATATCCTCAATTATTTAGGTATCAAGGAAGGTTCCCTCCCTTTTACCTATCTTGGTGTGCCTATATTTTGGGGAATACCTAAATCAAGTTACTTTTCCAACATTGTTGATCAAATTACCAATAAAATTTCCTCTTGGAAGGTTAAATACATCTTTATGGTTGGAAGAATCTATCTTATGAAATCTACCATTATTTCCAAAATGGTATACTCGCTGATGTTTTAAAAATGGCTTGTTGGACTTGTTAAGGAAATTAAAATTTTCATTAAATGAAATTTGGACAGGAATCCTGATTGAAAAGAAGCTGGTGACCATTACTTGAGCCACTTATTGTAAAACACTCGACAAGGGTGGTCTGGGTATCAAAAAACACAAACTCTTCAATGAAGATATTCAAGATATGATCACTTAGAGGATTCTTTATAACAACTCTAACTCCATTGCTTTTGTCAAAATAAGATTTTTTGACAAATCATAAGAATGGAAATTTGAACTATATTACTTCTTCCATATGGTCACCTATTAGACAATATTTTACCCAAATTATGAATAACTCAAGATGGGTGGTTAGTACTAATTACTCTGAATTTTTGGGTAGACAACTGGACTGGTGCTCCTTTAAACTCTATTCTGCCTCCCAATTCTCTCCAGAATAATACCAAATCCACCAAATTAGTTGTACTTAATTCTAATAAGATAATTATTCTTAATAACATATGTCTTGTTATTGAAAATTATCCCTTCTCAAACTCTAAGGATTTACTCATTTGGGAACCTACTAATAATTGAAACCTTTATTCTAAAAATTTTTATAACCACAATTTCATAAATTCTGATTCTAGCTTATTTTGGTTGAAATAATTTATCAAACCTTGTATTATGCTATCAAGACATACTCTTGTTTGGCGAATTTCTCATAACAGAGTCCCCATTGATGTTTGTTTTCAATATTTTGGCATCTAACATTTCACTAAATGTCACATGGGCATCCAGCATAGAGAAGAATGCAATCATCTATTTCTGTCTTATGCTACAGATTCATCTCTTTAAAATTATATTTTTGAAATCTTTCGTTTCAGATAGTTACTACTTTATACAATTAACTCCCAACTACAACATTGTGTAGATTTGCAATCTTATCAGCAAATCAAGAAGCTTTTTTGACTATTGTTCCTAAGCTCTTACATGTCATTTGGTATGATAGAAATAATATTCTTCATAATAATTCCAAATTATGTCTCAATACGGGTAGGACACAGATTCTCATTGCCATTCAGGATCCTCCCTCGATTCAGAAAGCTTATTGTGACAACATTGTTGGTGAATTTGAGATCCTACACTCACATCAGATTTCTAGTTTATACACACATACTAGATTCACTTTTGATGTATTCTGGAAATCATCACTTCCCATATGGATCAAAGTGAATGTTTATGGTGACACTAAAGGAATCTAGGGACCTACAAGATGTGGTTCTATTTTTAGAGACTATCTTTGATTGTGTCAGGGATTATTTTTCGTTGGTTGTGGTACGACCTCATCTATGGATGTAGAAATGATAGGGGTGATCCATGCTATCGACTTTTCCCAACAAAAGGGTTGGAACAATATTTGGATTGAAAGTGATTCAACCACTATTATCTAAGCTATTTGGAAGGGGGCGTGGCATCTTTCCAGGCTCCTTACTTCCAGTTGGATGAATTGTCATGATTCACTTATGGAAATCAACTACATTGCTATTCGTGCCTTTCGTTAAGAAAAAATGATTACTGATTGTGATTCCAACAAGGTATTAAACAAGGTAATAACTTGGAAAAATGATTTTCCTGGTGATGTTTTTCCTTTTTTATGATATATATTGCAATAAAATTTTGTCCTTCAGACTCATCTAATCCACTTTTTTTGGTATTCAATAAATTGTGCCTTGGTATTTGGCTGAGGAACCACCTTCTTTAAAAAAATATATCGATATCATATGGTATCTCTTCCCCGGTCTGTTATATATTCACACATGAATCCCATTAATGTACCCAACACCTATTAATCAAAGGATTCCATAAGAAAAGTTCAACAACTCACTCTAGGACCACCTATAGCTTTATATGGGTTCCCTTTTATCTATCTAGATTTACCAAACAATTTGACACAAAAGAGCACATAATTACATATAAAAAAACAACACACATGATGATCACAATCAAGGGCACACATTAAGAAAAAAATCATTGAAAAAAATTACCATATAATATCAAGGACACCAAAACATTTTCGAAACCATTCTCATATAGATTCCTCTAATAAAAATATGTAAGTAGTTTTTTAAAACGATTTTAAAAACCTCAAAAAAATCACCATTTTCTCTTGAAAATTCACTTAGAAACAAAAAATATTTTAAAAATCAAATTTTAAACCGAAATACACTTATTATATTCATAATCCAATACACACCTCTAATAAATAAATAAGGAGGACCATTAGAACTTATTTGACTATGAAGAAAGTATAAAATGGATTAGCATGTTTTTTTTCCATGTTGACAGTTAGGATGCAGTTGTACCATCTTAATTTTTTTAAACAAATACACAAAAACTTATGAAACAATGAAGTAAGATAATATAATTCCCAGAAATGAATATAAGAACACTTGATGACTAAGCATCTTAATAATGAAAAGTACACCTACCTCAAATGGTGTTCAAAATTTTCTTAAAAATCATATACCTACATCCTTCATGTTAAAAATCATCTATCTGATTAATAAAAAAGAAAAAATTAATGGAAAAAAATTAAACCAATATTCAAAATATGAATAATATATTCCAAACTCATCAAGAATCTTCCTAGGGCCAAATCCAAGAGTAATGAGGTGCATTCCACTCCTGACCTAATCTTGACCTTCAACCACACTAAATACTTAATTCACATCATTGAATAAATGTCTAATTTCATATAAAATCTATGATAATCATAAATAAGCTTACCCAAAGTTATAACTTAAGGTAAAAAATGAATAAAGGCTTCATTTACACATCCTCAGGTATCCTCTACAGGCTATAAATGAAATCCCAAACATGCATAAGAATTTCCGCATGCTATGTTTAAATAGTTCCTCTAAATACCATGTTAGATAAACCAAGAAAACAAATAATAAATAGGATAAATAATAGAAGGATAAATTTTTTTGAAACCCATAATTTTTACACATTATTATTATATCTTAATAAAATATTATTCATTACATAAAATTATAATACATTCCAGATCTATATAGGTTTTTTGCCTTTAAAAACTAGGTATGAGATATTTTTATTTCATGAAATATATTCAACATATCCCACAATGATATTTCTAAATGGTACTCTTCTTAAACAGAACATAATTGAAAACTTTGTTCATAACATTGGGAAATTAAAGAAAGTAAATGTGATCTCGGATGCTCAATAAGGGTTAATAAGGGATATATCAGTTATCAATTGAAAATAAAATGAAAATAAGGGTATGATAATATGAGTTTATAATTTTAAAACCATACTCCTCACAAAACATATAAAAATCATGAATCATGAAAAAAATCTTGGAAGCTTATAAGACACGATTTATAACGGAATCAAATAACATGATCCATCTGAGCATAACATAAGCATATCCCATAAGTTTTTGGAATACCCATAATCATTGAAAATCATTTCATATCCAAGGAAAGCTTCCAAGACTATCATAATGGATTGTGTTCACTCTCCATTACATAATATCATCAGTTAAGGTTAACTCACAAAACTATCTTAGTTTACAATGTCCCTTACTTAACTAGGATCACTTCTCATTCCAATCATTGTTATCTTATGAGATATCCATACTTTCTAAATGAAATAGAGGGATATATAATTTTACACCTAACCAAAAAAATCATAATCCAATATTATGTTTTTAAAAAGATCATAAAACATTTATCATATATCATAACTCGTGGAAGGAAATAGTTTTCATAAAAATTTTAAAATTTCCTCATAACATAACCAAGGGATAATAAATTGGATTAATAAATAACTTATAATAATAATGACAAAAAATACAAATAAATAATTTTTATGGTTTTATTGCATCACATCCCCATTAATCCATAATTAACCACAATGTATGTCATTGTATATTAAAATGACTTTAAAATATCACATGGAATGTTTCATGAAGAAAAATACACCATTAATTTTGATATAACTGCATTAAAATATATAAAATATAATATATTTGAAGGACAAAATTTCATTAAAAATAAACCTAGAAACATATATAGGAAGACGCAAAGCATTGACCAGTCATGTTATTTGGAAATTTTGAAAATCCCAGGTACATGAAGACATAGATTCCTTTAAGTTTCTAGTGAAAATTCAAATGTATCTTGTTTGAAAAAAGTCACGAATATTGCATTTAAATAAATTTTTAAAAATTAAAACATGGGTAATAATAACGTTAATTTGTAATTGAAGATTAGTAAATATCTTCTTGAAATTATTTTAGAAAAAATGTATATGAATGAAAAAGGACATTCAAACATAATGAGAAATAAAGTCTTTTTTCCATAAAAACATTCATTCAATATCATAATCTCCTAATGAGAAAAAAATGGAAGGAAACAAATTTATTATATACATAAAATAATATTATTTGAAAATTATCGAGTTCATGAGTGGTAGATTATAAAATTTCATTCTAAAAAAATTAATCATAAATAATCCTGAAAAAAAATTAAATTGTTACATAAATCCCTTACCACATTCATAAATTTTGAATCAAAACCTTATGAAATAAATAAAATTATATGGACATGTAAATAATCATAATTTTTATGAGAATAATTATAATAGAAATTCATTGTTATTATTTATGCCATATATAATTAAGAAGTGGTAAATATGGAATGTGTCCCATATAAATAAAAGTGAGATGCAAATCCCTTACCCTATGCCCATACATACTATATATGTCCTATAAATACATCAATTATATATGTCCATGAGAAATTTTCAACATTTAATATCTTATCCTTAAATAATTTCATGAAATTTTAAAACCATTAACATTTTCATTATAATGGAAACACATTTACAAATAGGAGTTTAGAAATGAATAATTCTGAAAAAATACCACACATGAAAGGAATTTGAAAATCATAAAATGATTTACCCTTAAAATAACGTTTTTTCTTTGAAATCATAAAACATAATTTCTAAATTGCATCCCCAAACAAGAAATGATTTTTTAGTGTTGAAATTTTCCAAAATCATTTTTCCCTTACATCAATTTAACAAGTTATTGGATTTCTCTCTATATATAACTTCGTATGAATAATTGGACTCCTATATAGAACTCTTTATTTATAGATTTTATTACCAAAAAGTATAATCTCTTTCTATCTGTATCTTATATTCATGATTATTATCAAAATACCAAGAATTGAAAAAATAGATTAGGGTTTTCAGGTAGGGAGTTTGCAGAGTCTTGTTTGGTTTTCATTCAGAATGGAATATTCTCCATTTATAGCTGAACATTATCTCTATATAGATATAGTGGTGAATAATACAAGTTCATCTATCTATAGTTATAGGTCATGAAAGATTCTAAAATCACATCTAATGGTGATAATAAATATACCGATTCTTATTTATATCTTATTTTCACCACATAGAACCCCATAGAAAACATCTACAAATAATATCATATATCATGATATTATTATATTCATTTAATAATACATAATACTCCAAATGTGATGATTCATAGTTGTATAGAATTTTTATCTTATTAGGAAAGACATGAACTATTATTAGGGTTTTCAAATTTAAAAAGAATGTTTATAATTGATGAATATCATATTCATGACATAGTTCACTAATCATGATCATATTACAAGTAAAATTTGCATGTAAAATGATATTGAGATATTAAGTAAATATATTCTTTGATCTCATCTATTGGATTCACATAAGGAAGTTAAAAACATGAATGTTTTACAAATGAGAGTGCATTATTACTGTTAAATAAAATTGTGTTTACCTTTTCATAGAGTTTTAAAGTGCGGTCTAAACCTTACGTGAGGTTCAGTGGCCTTTAGATAACACTATTATACCCTTAAATAAGTTAAATTACCCTTACTCATCCTATGTATTGAGTGGATTTTCAAATACACAACTAAGGGTGTACCTGTATGTCATAAATTCTCTTGTGGTTCTACACTAATGTAAGATAGGTAATACCTTTATGTGAGTGGATAATGATCCATATTCATCTGCATTGACCATAACCTAGTGATTTAGTGAACTTTATCTAGATATAATCATGTAATATACCCATACATGATCTTGGAATTTCTTTTAATGAATCTTATGTAATTATCAAATTACCCTTACACAATATTACTGGCTGTTCATGGAGTTAAGAGAATTTATACTTACACATAAATATGATTTAGGACACCTTTACTAAAGATTTGAAACACGCATTTTCCTTTACATAGACCATAAAGACATAGATTACATTTATAGAGGGTTTGAAACCCTTAACAAAACATTATGAAACCTAAAGAAAACATCACATACCCTTACACAACCATCAAAACCTTTAACTTACTCTTATATTGATTCAATTTTTATATAAAAAGAAAAAAATAATTAATATATTCTTTAATTTTTTTAATAAAAACTCTAATAATCTATTAATATATACCATTTATTCACTATTAGTATATTTCATATGTATATTAATCATACTTTTTAGTAAATCAATATTAATATTTTTATATATGATATTATTTAATGATATTACTACTAAAATTGACATTTATCAATTATTATATGTTAACAAAGTATGTATAAATAATTCATCATTAATATCACAAATATTCATTTGAATAATATAATTTCGAAAATTTAAGACCATATTATTATAATTATATTTAATTGACATTTTATTAACTGTAATGTTATATTTTCCTATTAAATGTTATACTACAATTAAAATTATTTTATACCTACGTCAAATTAATATTTTCCTAAGAAACTATATATTGTTTTCAATAAATATTATTTCATTATTAATAAATGATTATATTCTTCCAAAAGATATTAAATTAATTTATTCTCCTCAAAATTACTTAAAATTAAAAAATAATATACCAATGGAATATCTGGATGTTACATTATACCCTTATTTAAATAATTTTATCCTTACAATTTAATCTTGATCTCAATAATCAAGGGTTTTAAATTTGAAAATACCTATATTGAAATCCCATATCAGTAAGAGGGTTAATATATATTCCTCCTCAAAAGTGGTAAAAAATTCATATAAAGGTCATATGGACATGGAGGAAAAAAATTTAATGATCATATAATTTTACGTATTGATACCGAGAATTGATCAAAAGAAAGTGAATGATCATGGGAAAGTTAAAGACCACAAAACCATAAAACAATGTGAACTAAAAAATAAAATCAATTCATCAAAACTAAAAATACTAGGATAATTATATTGAAATATTTTTCCTAGAGTTGTGGAATTATATTAACATATAGTATAAAAACATAAGGAAATATACATTGTTGACATGTAAAATTTTATCTACTAATCAATTTCAAACATAATATCATCTTTTTATCCAAATTATTTGTATTTATGTGGATTTTTTCATGAATTAATGACTAAATGAAACTCTTAATTGATCAAATATTCTAAAAAATGATAACATCATATTCCTCCAATCATTAAACATTAAAAAACAAAAATGGCCAGAATAAGATAAGATAATATCCAAAAAAAATCTTTCAGGTGTAGAAAAAAAATTTACCCCGAAATCCCCACAATAAAACTAGTGGTTCCAATTAGATAATTTTATTAATAAATATCCTGAAATCCCAAATTACCTCAATAACTTCAAAATTATATATTTTTTGTATCCTCAAGATAATCTCATATATTAAATCATAGATAAAAAAATTATTCTCCTCAAATAATATTTCATGTTAAATCACATGGTGAACCTCAGTGTTGCAAATAAATTATCCAAATCAAAAATCACCCAAATATCATTAATTATTATAATAAATAACTATAAAATATTATAATGCAATAAAATTCACCAAAATATAACGAATTAAATTTCCATACCAACCAAAAATGTAACCCTTAAATTGACCATAAATACCTTGAAAAGTATTTCCTTAAAATTGAATCACTTTTCAACCATCATGATTATCTATATCCCATAATACAATAGATCCTAGTTATATTAACATTAAAACATATAAAAAATCATAGCGTTATTAAAAAATTAATAGACCATTATTCCTAAAACCTATTAAAAGTTTCAAATTACCAGAATATTCCATCATTGAAAACCTCAAAAGGGGTATTTATGCCTTTAAACTTATGATCAACCTTAAACTTATATACGAATGATAGTATCCAAAATTCATTTAGTAATATCTCATGGAAACATATAGGCTTCAAAAGATCAACAAAATCATAATTCTCTAAGTAAAATAATAGACTACTGAATATGTTCCCTAAATAAAAATATGCAATAAACATTACCAAAGATGACCTAAATCACTTTTAAATCAAATAATTAACTAATTTTAAGGTCACAAATACTATTCCATTTACTGTATCACTTTTAATCATCCCTTTATTTGAACAAAATATTATCACCTTGTTACCGAATCACTTCCCCTGGTAATCGGAAGCATTCAACATATGTTTTCAAATATATAAATGAAACCTATTTTTGAATGATCCTTAGATGTTTCATGATTCATATATCCAAAGTATCATTGATATAACCCTTATAAGACATAATTATTTAATCCTAATAAATAAAAATTTCAATATGTTCACTTCAATTGTTATCATAACATATGTCTTTCATTAGTATAGGATTTAACCCTTACATTACTAGATTGTATTTGATAATTCCCATATTCCTCAAATTTCATTCATTAAAATATAAATGGTACCTTAGGATGAGCTTTATTTCCCTATTTTGAATTATAATTTTTTATTAAAAATTAATTTATATATTCCCCAATATTCCACACATAAAATATATTCTTACTTGGTTAAGAAAATTCATAGACTGCTTCTTCCCACTCACTTAACTGGTAGGAAACACAATATTCTTCCCTCCATAGTCTTTCTATAGCCCCATTTTTCTTTTATTATATATCATGGGGAACTCTCTCAAATTAATATTTTTAATAATATAATGAGATTTTCAATTAGGAATAATCACAATGATTTACCTCCATATCTAATTTCAGTTGGGTTTTCATGGGGAATATCATTCCATTATTTGTATCATTAAACGTTAACCTGAATATTCCTAGTTCCGACCATATAATAAAACTAAATTTTTTGTTTGAAAAATAGTCACATTGTGGAATTATATAATCATGAAAAATAATTCATGGGATGTCTGGATTGTGACACCATATTTTCATTATATGAAACCTTATGTTTATCCATTTCTATCCTTGTTTATCATATATTAAATTTCATTGTAATGGTTTATTATCTAAATTATCAAATGAATATATGTTGGGAGTGTCAAATATGGTGCACAATAAGGACAAACTCCCTCTGATTTAGAACGATAGTCAAATTATAATTTTACCAACCATTTCAATCAGTATTTCTCTATTATATATATTTGATAAAACCACATCCACATGTAGTATCATGAAGGGTGTGTATTGATTAAAAAACCATATAATTTATACCTTCCTAAATCTGTAGGAGTTTATCCTAAACATAGATATATCCCTAGGATTTTCATGAAAGTTGTCTATTCCCAATATCAAATGATTGACTAATCCAAACACCAATACTTAATGTAGGTACCCATATATTTAATACCTTGATATTACAAGTAAATAAATGAATATTAATTATAAACAGTTATGATCCATTACAAAACCTTATTGGTTTAGTATTTTTGGATAATAGTTATTGAATCATCTTATTTAATGATATATATTCAATATCTCCCACAAAAATATTCAATGTTGTAATATTCATTGACATACCATTTTTAAAACCTTTCTTCGTAACCTTGGAAACATAAACATAAGAAAGGTTGAGCTCAGAAGACTAGTAAGGGATAAAAAGGTAGATATCAATGATCAGATTAAAAGAACATGAGCATAAGGGTATGAGAACGTTAGTTTAATATTTTATAAAAAGACCCAATATATTATAGATCATAATATTGAATCATATAATCAATCATGGTAGTTAATAAGACAGGGATCCCAATGGAATCAAATAACCTAAGACATGAGATAAATGAATTGGGATAAGAGATGTGTTTTCGGCATACAAATAATAATAGAAAATTATTTCTCTCTCCATTACATCATATTCATAGTTTAAGTTCACTCTAATAATATCATTGTTGAAAAATTCCCTTACAGAATTGGGTTTACTCTGCGTTATAGACCATATTATTTAATGGGATATCCATTATTACCCAATTAAATAGAAGGATATATATTCTACGACCACCCATCTCATAAAACAAAATCCATTCATATGTTTTGCAGAGATAAAAAAATCAATATATATTTTAACCTGTAAAAGGAAACAGGTTTCCTAAGAATTTCAATAATTTATCAAAATATACACCATCAAAATTAATAAAGCTTCATAATTATTTTCTAAATAATCATAAATCATCTATATATTAAATAAGGATTATATCATTGGATAATATCCCTAGTAAATAATAATTAACATCAATGTATTTTATCTTAGATGAAAATTAATGTTAAATATAACATGGAATAAATATTGAGGAAAATGCCCTTTCTTTTTGAAATCACTTCTTTAAAACAGGAAATTTACCATGTTTTATATACAAAATTTTCAATGAAATGAAGCTGGGAAAATGTTAATAGAATCATCAATGTGTTCATCGATAATGAAAGAAGGAATTTCTATTCACAACATGTATATAAAACAAATATTCCTTTCACATTTATGGTGAAAATTCAAAAGTAACTCTTTAAAAAATGACAAGACGATTCCATTTTTTATATTAAAACAATGGTAAATATAATTTTAAAATATCATTGAATGTTATTAATAACATTATTGAAAATATTACATAAAACACTAATATAGAGGGAAAATTATTATTGATTGAAGACAAAAATAAATTTGGTTTTACATAAAAACACATTATCTATTTCAATGAGTTCAGAAGAAGAGGAAAATGAATGGAAAAAATATTTAATCTCTATAAATAATCATAACATAAGAAACATCATGTTTTTATTGAGATTAAGATCATAAAATTTCTATTTAAAACAATATTATAATACATCATGATTAAAAATAAGATTCTAACATAAATCTATTATAACCTTGGTAACATTCAAATAAAAACAACATGGAAGGGAGAACCTTAAATTAATTTAAATATCCCCATAATTTTTAGGAAAATAATCATAAAATATATTCTAAAGTTGTATATACACCATCTTAAAGAAAAACTGGTGAATATGGCATGTTTCTCATAGAAATAAAAGAGAGACAAATATTCATTACCTTGAGTCCAAACATGCAATGTCTATCCATTTAATCATATATAATATACTTATATCAATTATTTACTTCCTTAGGAACCGAATATATGTTTAATCGCTTATCATTAAACCATTTATTTAAATTATAACCCCTATAAACAAAAGTTTTAAAATAACGATGCAACACATCTATTATTGACTACAAGATTTAATGGAATATTTTTTTTGCGGTAGGAGACATGTATGTGTGAGATTACAAGGCCCGAGGAGGCTTTGTATTGTAACAATAAAAAAATTAAATTTATTTTATAATTTGAATGTATATATAATTTAAAAACACGTGAATCGTTACTCATATAATAATTTTGAGACCATTTTTAGGACCCAAATGTAGGTTTTTCACTAGGAGTGACATTACCTTTGTCGGCATCTGTTGTTTACTAAATAAGTGTACATTATTAGAATAGTAAATTAATAAATTAAATTATTTTTTTCCTTGAAATATCTTACTTATTTAAAATCCATAGGTCTATCTATTTAAACAAATCGATTGACATAGTTCTATTTGAAGAGGATTCATGGATAATCAACTACAGATCATGATTTAAAAATCATTTTCTAATGAGACTCGTGAATTATTCGTAAATTTAATATGTCTAATTTTTCTTCATTAGAAATAGATATAAATTTATGGTAGGGAGTTTTTTCATTGTATTATTTCTTATTTTATTTTCCCATGACGAACGCGAATTAACTCCACTAACAAATCGATTTGCATTTCGACTGTGCCTTTTAGATTCATGTCTATATTATTGGGTTTTAGGGAATTGATATCATTTGATTTTAGATCTTTTTTCATCATTATATTTGAACTAAACTGAGAATAATCTATAAAATTGATGAGGAATATCCCATTTTTTGTGTTTTTTATATTTCTTTCCCCACTTTATACACGTTCATCACCGTTATTCCATTAGATAATAGTTCAATAAATACAACATAATCAATCATTAAAAAATCCTTCTTCCATGTGATGAACCAATACAGTAGAATTAGGTTCAAGATCAAGGGAGTGATCGAGGTGTGAATAAAATTTTTGATGATCGAAGGTGGATTAGGATTTGATTTTGGATCCTTGGTTGAATTTTTTCATGTATTGTGTAGTGTCGCATAATGGGAACCAATTTTCTAAGTGATTGGTTGGATAGAATCTGGCCAATATTAATGAATGGGATTAAATGAAATTAGATCTGTGTTTTTAATGATATTGTTGTAAAATCAATTGTACATTTTACTTTTTTGAGACATGTTTAGAAGTTTGGACTTTTTTTAGAAAATATTGAGTACACGAATTATACTATGGAAGAACACACGTCTTGTAGTACTTCATCTATGAATCTAGGTTTTATGTGAAGTGATACATAAAACTCATCATGTGAAACATTACAAACATCATGTGACTTTTTTCTAGTGGATCAAAATTTACCCTAGGTTACACAAAATCATACACATCCAGACACATATGAACAACCATAGTACATAGGCACATCCTGATACCCAGAACCGACTAGATACTAGGCTCAAATAGAGTACATGAGAATGACCCAAATTACATTGTAATGGTCCATTGTACAAGGACTACTGAAGGTAGTATGTCGAGTGCCAGATTGATATCTACATGACTTGTATCTTGTAGAACATGCAGTTTCTTTATAAAATTATATTCGATGTGGTTAGAGAGGCGTGAGAAGTTCCAAAAATGGAGAGACACATCAGGTGCACCCAATACACACCATGTACTTCCCAGAGGGTAGGATGTGTTCTTACATCTATTCAACTTGAATCCATATATGTTGGGTGATTCCTCTTAGTTCATCCCTAAGAGTGTACAATTTGGAATTAGATCCTTGGAATAAGATTATTATACCTTCTACAGGTTCGTCTCAAATATATTTTCATGAATCCATTTATAATGGTTGGGTTGGGATCAACTATCATATTGTCTTCCCTAAGTGTAAATTGAGGAATTCATGGTCCCATATTACATGAGAGTATGATTTCCAACTTAGAAGGATTTTATACATAGTGTTTTTAGTGTCCCCCATGTGCCATGTGTGTGATATCCTATATGTGTAAAGATATTTTTTGAGTTTCAGTGAATAATAATTTTATAATACCTTATGAGAACATCCTCTCAAATGAGAATCATTAACCATATCTTGGATCATGGACAGAGTTATCCGATATTAGTGCTACCTTGAAATATCATAAAGAATCATATGGTTTGAAGTATCATTGTGACCTCTATAATACATGGAGTATATCACGGTAATATAAGGGTTATCATTATTTTTCTTGTGTCTTATATTATGACTATAATAACACTATGATGAGATGACTAGTATCTTGATTCTTATATTTGGTGATTTTGGGGTGTCCCACTTGGTATTTTCATACTCAGACCCACATGGGTTAGATAGACTATGGTGGTTATAGGTATTTCACCAGACATTAGTCCCCTCCTAATTAGAAGGTTTGACACAATTATTAGTTTTATTGGGATTTAATTTTCAGAATTATTCTTTCTAGTAGTTTTTATACTATACTTTTCAGTTATAGATGTATGAATTAATTATCGAATAAGTTTTAATTTTATGATTAAGTGTGGTGTTGATTATTTGAAGACATGTGTATGTGTACATGTATCTTAGGATAGTGCCTATCATGTGTGTTATATGACTAATCATCATTGGTCTCCATCCCTTTCTCAATTAGAGGTGGACTTGGGGTGTCACTCTCAGCTTATCACTATCTAAGCTGGCGTTAGTAGGTTATGTTGTGATAGAGTGGTGTTAGATAAGCATTCAACCTAGGACATGAGATTGGAAATTTTCTGCTTGGAGGATTCATTTTGGAACATGGGAAACATTGTTAGTATTTTTTGAGTTCAAATCTCGAGATAGGGACATGAGTGCGAGTGTGATAGAAAAAACATTAAATAACTAAGAATCAGATGTCATACATATTGACTGGTACATTAAGTCACACGTTTCATGGTAAAAATTGGTACATGCATCATATAATAATGGGTCGTGGTCTCCATCTACTTATTAAGGTATATCCTCAAATATACTCTACAAATTATAGGACTTTATTTTTCTTGGATAAATCTGTGATGATTTCAAGGTAGGTTTCTATATAAGGATCATACGGATGATCATCCTAGTAAATATTCTTCAATATAAGGTCTTGTACATGAAGTGGTACTTGTATATAGTTTTATAGTTTTTTTCACAACATTTTGAGAAGTTGGTTGAGTTAGCAGTACCAAAAAATCATGTATATAGGTTCAGCACACACTATGATTTTTATAGGTAGTGAACTTCTAGTTTTTAGGGTGATCTTGACCCACATTAAGTTGAGAATTGTCTAGAGGCAGTTAACTGTGTTTTATTCCTTGTGAGGAAAAATCAAGACCAGATGGTGGTTTTAGAGAAAATTCTTCACTTGAACACAAAAGAAAGATGGTTGAGTCTAGTAACTCAGAAACATGATGATACTTATCACTCTTTGGAAATGTTAAAGGTCATTTTTAGGGAGGATTTATATCTATCTACATTGAGAGTAGTTCCTATCTAGGAAATTATACACCATTAGTTATGTAGCAAGACTATTTTATAGTATTAGTTGAGGTTCACCAACATATTCTCAGACTATCTATATATGGTTTAAGATCTTTTCTTACATGAAAGATAATTGAAGCAGACCATACATCATCAACTCCTAGCTAGAGTGATATCACTTTGATTTTATACCAGTATTGTGGAATTTGAGATGTCTTTAATGATGAAGAGTTGAATGGGAAAGTAGACATTGAATATTAGTCTTAGTAGTGTGATCACTGGAGTTGATACTTTGGGAGCTGGTAAAAAATGGTATACATTTGTATTTGAGAATGTGATTTGAATTTGAATATGCTGTCATAGAAGGGGATCTGTACTTAATTTCACTTAGGATAGTTCTACATAGTTGATAGAGACATAATGTTTCTCTTGCAACATTCGGGGACATATCCTCTGGGACTATCCAACCCTCTTCTTAGCTGAATGAGATACTATCAATGGACTTCCTAGGAAGATAAAATGTTAGGAGAAAGGTGTTCTACAGGGAGATGAATGTGTTAGAGGATAAGGGAGAGAATCTATAGGTGGAATATAGTCTGATTTTATCTACCACCACCACTAGGTGGTCCCTGCTAGGCTTAGTAAGATAGTGGCCCTGGACGAGGATATATGCTGGCCATAGAGGCCTAATACCCAACGAATACCAATATTATTTGAGTTATGATCTATTTTTTCTCCGATTTAGCTATTGTTTTTATAGACATGGGTGCGAACCAGAGTTTACCTTCCAATTCTGTGGTTTGAGACCAATAAATTTTAGTTGGTCCCATGCCTCAACCTTTTCACTTAAAGACTCTGAATGGAGGTGATTCTCTAATCATACAGTTCTTCTAATAGTGTGACATGACTCTTTGTAGAAAGTGGTTTTTATGGGATCTCTTTGTATCATGCATGAGGACATACGATTTCATATTAGGGGTTGATTATATATACAACATTCTTTACTATATTGACTATTTTAGTAAGGGGATGCATTGTTTTTATGGTTAGAGAATAATTTATTTATTTTTGAGTGAGAATGAAACATATACATAGCATGATGGGCTCATACATTTGAGAATATTACTGATTACTCATCATTGGTATAATATTACACTTGGATAAGAAGATGATATGTTTAATTAGTTTCTTTCAGCAGTGATAGAGTATGAGGATTTATTTCTTGAGGATGTGTTGGGATTAACTCCCCATATCTAGATAGATTTATTCATTGAATTACACCCAAGATCAACCCTGATATCTATACCATCATATTATATGTCTTCTATAGAGCTTCATGAGATGAAGGTGATGTTAGAGTACATACAGAGAAAGATATTTTTCAAACCCAATTTTTCTCTTGGTGAAATTCTTTTTTTTACCATTAAGTAGAATATGATATTGAGGTTTTTTGTGAATTAACATCGCAAGTTCTATGTGACTAGGAAGAATATTTATCTACATTCTAGGATCAGAAACCTCTTTTAAAAGTTGAGAGGGGAAAGATAGTTTTCAACGATATACCCTAGGTCAGGAAATCACCAGATCTTTCGATGAGACATTGATATACGAAAGATTACATTATAATGTCTCTATGGTTATTATGAGTTATTGGTGATTTCTTTTTGAATGCAAAAATCCCTATCATTGTTCATGGGACTCATGAAATAGAGCATTCATCATTTCATAGATTAGTTTTTGTGGTCTTCATCGATGAAATCTAGTGTACTCAATGTCCAAGGAGGTATACATGAGACACTTGAGGGTGGTCCGGAACTAACTCTGCGATCATTAGCTATATGGAAAGATAATGAAGTTTTGGTTCTAAATTTGAAGGGTCTACATTCTAGTACATGAAATCTCAAATATGGGTGCATTAGTGGACCTATCCAAGGGTTAGGTAGTGTTATCTTGGGATCCACACAAGAGTGTGATAGATATAAATATATTTCTTGGGTTTTCAATATACCATAAGTGGTTCATTCCGTATTTCTCTAGGATCTCAGATACCTTGACTATATTGAATCATATGAGGCCACTTATCATGTAAATACCGAGGTTCCATCATGTTTTTAGGAGTAGTGGAAGAGAATGGTGAATGATATATTATTGAGTATACTAGAGGAGGGGATTTATTATGTATTATTATATGATTCCTCTTGGACTATGAATATATGTGTCTATATACTGATTAAGTAATTGATATCTTATGGGTCCTAAAAACTATTGATTATTGTGAAAAAATAGATGAATCATGATGTAGAGTTTTCCATGGCAGTCCTCCCACAAGAATATTTGTCGACACTACATTATGTTTGAGCGGTTTATCATTTATTATGACGAAAATATTATAGAGTATATCTTCTCACAAAAGGATCATTTCTTATGATAGTGGCTATGGCTATATTTATACCAGTATTATGATCTTGAGGTAGTCTGTACTTTTGAGAAGGAAAACATGGTGGGATATGATCTTATAATGATATCTTGTTCACAGTTATTGACAAAGGCGTCAGACTAGTTAGCCACATTATCATTTTACTTTATAGAAAAAGAGGGTATATCTTACCTCCAATCGATGTTTCTTCCCCCACTTCATATATAATTTTTTAGGTAGGCTTATCTTGTAGAAACCTAACCTGAGACATTGTGTATTTAGATATCCACTATACATTCTCCATATTCATTTTCTAAAGGTGTGGAGATAATCATTATTTTTATAGGATATATAAGGCTAGTAGTGTTGTTTCATAAGGATTTTTTATGGTAGTTTCATACATCATCCTTGTTGGTGCATCTAAGTGTGGATAATATGTACTAATAAATTTGAAAATAATTATAGTGGATACGGATAAAGATGCGCATACCGATTTTTTTTCTCTCGATACCTCAATTCTAAGTTGGTGAAGGATAAGAATTGGGTTCTGGTGGGTTTGTCACAACCCCATGAGGTTTTAGATTAAATTTTAGATGATATATCTATTGAATTAATTTTAGGGTTTCCAAAAAACATATTTACAACATGATTCCATCCGGATGATCTTATAATGACTCACCATATTGACCAAATTCCTATATATCTGATAGAAGAGTTTATTAAAGATCATGAAACCCCTTAAATTGTTTAATAGAGTATACCATCACATTATCCCATTGATGTTTATTTCAGAAAATGATTTGTGCTTCATATTACAATTATTTATAGGATTTTAGGAGGACTTTGGATCAAATTTGTGTCTTTAATGGTGTTTCAACCCCAAACTGACTGCTTAACTGAGTGGACCATTCATCTTTTGGTAGATATGCTCTAAGAATTAATTTTTGACTTTTTAAATAGTTTGGAGGATCACTTAACCTTGTATTATTTTGTGTTAAAAAACACCCACCATTTCTCCATCCTCATGGAACCATTTGATGTCTTGTATGATAGAACATGTAGGTCACAACTATTTTGGAATAATCCATGTGTGTTAGCATTCATGGGCTCTAATATGGTTCTAGTGATGAATGATAAGTTTATGATCATCGAGGAGTGGATGTGGAAGACTCACATCCCCCAAAAGTCTTAGGTAGTCTGACGATGAAGGCATTTTGAGTTCAATGAGGGAGACCATGTGGTTTTAAATTTCGCAACTCAATATTTATAATAGTGATTTGGATGGGTTATAAAGTTATATCTAAGACTCGTTGGTCCATTATAGATAATTTATTGGGTTGGTGAGGTGGAAAAACACTTAGCCCTATGACCATAGTTAGACCAGGTGTGTAATGTCTTCCACGTGTCTTGGATGTGGTGGTATGTGAAAAATCAATCAAATGTTATAAATTTTAGTCAGTTAGACATTGAGGATAGATATACCTTGGTAGAGTAACTGTAACGAACCAAAATTTTTGAATAGTATATTAACTTACTCTTAACGATTTAATAGAGTTGTTAATGGTTAATGTAGAAATAAGAGTTTATGTCTTCATCCAGTAGACTCGAACCTTATGAATCACACTTATCAGAGCTTGGGAAGGAGGTGGCATCATTGGGCTTCACTTTGGACGAAGCCCAAGATGAACTCCAGCGTGTCAATCTTGAAAGGAAATGCCTACGGGAGAAGTTCAAGTTAGTGGAGTTTACTACTAGGGTAATGTTATCTGAGCCTCCCTTAGATTCTCTCACCATATCACACCTTACACTTAGTGTATATGCTGGTGTTATAAGGGGCTATGTGACGAGACCGTAGCGTCTTTCTGTAATCCATTGGGATGAATAAATTGAGATTTCTTCTTTTAGTGAAGTTTGTGAAATTTCAAATTTCCGGATAATTTTAGGATGTATTTTATTGATGAATTTTGAAAAAAGGTTATTTTAAAATATTTATGTAAACATTAAATAATTAATGATGTGTGATGATTTTCAAAAAATGGTCTTCTGAAAAAGTGTTCAGTAAGGAATTTGGAATCTAATAAGATCAACAAATTTTTTGATAAATAGTAAATTATGAATAGTGATTTTACGCTTAGGATTAGTAATGTGACCAAATGGATTAGTACTCTCACATAAAGAAAGTTTTAATATAATTTAGACACCTTGATTAAGTAATGTGATTCAATAAAATGGGAAAATAACAGTTACATAAATTATTAGTCAAGTATTAGTTTTTTCATGTGAATAGTGTTTTTTAATTAAAAATTAAATTAAAAATATTTAGAAAATTATTTTTATAAAGTGGACTTTATTATTGAACTCAGAGCATCGATATTATGTTATTGTAATTTTTGGGAATTTTTCTGAAAAATTGAATTTTTAGTGAATAGTGTATTTATTTAAAAATTAAATTAAAAATATTTAGAAAATTATTTTTATAAAATTGAGTTTGTATTTGTAATCATAGCATTGATATTTGGTTAAGGGGAAATTTTGTGATTTTTTTTGAAAAAGATGAATTTTCAGTGAATAGTAAAAATGCAGTTTTAGGGTTTCGGTATGTTTAATGACATCATAACTGTGTCATGATGATTTCAGGAGATATTTTAAGGGTTGGACGACCGAAGGTGATGAATTATTGTATTGGGGGACCCATGTGGCATAACTCCATGGGAGAGCCCCTGGTTTTGAGAAAACCACTTGTGAGGTGTCCCTTGAAATTATTAAAGTATCACCTCACCTTCCCTGTAAACACCCACCATTTAATCCTTTATTTTTAACTCCCAACACTACCCCAACAAAGATATGGTCTCATTACCTCCCAAGAAGTCCTCCCATGGTTCATTCAAGTCTTCAAGGTCCAAATCGTTGAGTTTTAAGAGTTACGTTTTAAGGTAAGGGATCCTACCTCTCTCTTTCTTTTCAAGTAATCTCTTTTATGTCATTTCTTTTATGCTACATGATCTTATGTTGGAGGATGTTCTTTTATATTACTATTACTTCCCTTTTCATGTTCATATATGAGAGACCCCCTCTTTCCCTCATCAATTCATTTTAAGAAAGTTTAAATGACGCTGTCAGGCTGCCGAATTTTTAAGGGATTCATTCACCTTTCTCATTTTCAAAGTTCTACTTTCATGTCAAGTCAATAAAGTTACATTTTATTTTGTTGGGGTATGATATCTATATCTATCATATATATATTTTATTTTCATATTATGAGATTCCCTATTTGATCTCGTCAATTCTTTGTTTTTTAATTTTAAGTGACACCATTAGGCTGCTGAATTTTTATAAGAGGAATCTTATTTTTGTCTTCCTTTCATGTTCTTAATATCATATGGAATATCTTTCAAATTTCATTACAATGTTCTTAAATCCTGTATATTTTTTCCCCTACTGTTTTATGGATCATTTATGAGTGGTTGACCCATTTCCCCTCTCTTTTCAATGTTTTCTAAAACCTCGTAACATAGCCGTTATGCTGCAGAATTTCCGTCTCAAAATGTCTCTCTCTTATTATCAAATTCATTTATTTTATTAAGTGAATACTCAAAGATATTTCTTGTAAAAGGGTATTCACATATATACCAAAATGTTCTATTTTAATTTCTGGGATTTACATACATGAGAACCACTTTCCCTTTCCTTGGGTTTAAAGTGCCATAAAGATCATGTATTTAAAGAAGTTTTTAAAACATTATGATTATGAAATGATACCCATTTCATTAATGCTATATGGGTTGTTTAAGAAATGATTGATGATGATATATGTGGATCAGATGATTATAAAGGAAAATGAAGGGCGCGCCATGATAGTGCTCCAATGCATTGGTTAAAAACTTAATCTCGAGAGATGACCATTTTTAACGACGCCTTGGTGAATAACCTTGGTAATTTTTAATGAAACATTGGTGATGGACCTTGGTGAAACAAAAATGATTGTCAATGTTAAATGTTGTAGCCACATCTTCATGTTTTGAAAAATGTTATTTTTATTATGATATGCCTCATGATTTATTTCTCATACCTTAATGTTCTTTTCATGACCTTATTGAAGTATCTCAAGTTCACATGTAAAATGTTTCTCTTGTTTCCCTTACTGGGCCTTCTACTCATCCTTTCTTTTGATGTATGTCCCCAAGTTCTGAGATGCAGTAATGAACCTATGATGAACTTAAGGAGAATCCTTTGAAGTGCTTAAAAAGAATGTTTTATGTTGTTTTCATGTTTTATGTTCCTGGTTTCCAAGACACTAAACCTTAAAGATGCTCAGTTTTGTGTAATGTAATGAAAGTTTATGTTATAAAATGCGGGATGTTATAGTTTGTATCAAAGTATGGTTTAGTTATTTGTAGAAATTAGGGTATACAAACTTTAGGAAGAACCCTATAGAAAAGTTTAAATATAAGAAAACTTCCTGTTATTTTGGTAAGTATTGAGTAAGTGGTTTATCGGACAAATACATCAATGTCTGGATACGAACAGGTAGAGGCGGCTCTGGCATAGATGTACATAGAGGTAAAACCTGAAAACACCGCTTTGAGCTAGACTCTAATGGGAATTGGTGCATGATAACGGACCCTGCTTCACTCTTGGTTACGACACTCCCAGGGGATATGTTTGGTTAATCACAAGCTTTTTATGAATCATTATGAAGGAATTATAGGGAAATGTAATTGTCTAATCATGAAATCTTAGTTAAAATATTAATAAATGAAATAATTTTCTCACTAAGGTTTTATTCTGTTAGAAAATGGCTGGAAATAGTAGGAACCTTGCAGATGGTGACCGCAATGCACCATGTGCTGACAGCCCTCCGATGGAAGCTAGAATGGAAACATTCTTGCGAATGATGAACCAACTGATTCAAGTAATGAGTAATAACTTGAATCAAGTTGAGAGGCCGATCTCACCACGAAGGGAACAAAACTCTCTTGAGTCCTTTATGTGTGAACGAACACCAACATTCAGTGGATCTACTGACCCATTAGTTGTAGAACAATGGATAAGCTCCATTGAAATGATCTTTTCTGTACTCCTTTGTTTGGAACAAGAAAAAGTCACCCTTGCAGTTTACCGCCTAGAGGGAGAAGCTGATCAGTGGTGGTCACTAGTCAAAAACACGAAGCCTAGAGGAGAGATGGAAGATATGGAGTGGGAAGTGTTCCGGGGAATATTCTTTAATAAGTATTTCCCTCGTTCCATGAGAACGAGAATGGAGAAAGAGTTTCCCGAGCTCAAGTAGAAGGAGAACGAATATATCGGAAGCTATGAGATGAACTTCACCCGAATTTCACTATATACCTCTAGCTTTGTCATGGATCCAAGTGGGAAGGTTGACAGATTTTTTGGTGGACTGAGACCTCATCTGCGGAAGAATCTAGCCAACCGGGACTACGATAGTTGAGAGGAGATCATGCGGAGTGCAATGAAAGTAGAGCTAGAGTTTGGTGAGACACAGTTGTCTCATAAATCAAATGACAAGAGGAGATCATTAGAGCTTAGTTTAGGGAGGACTTTTGATTAGGGAAGAGGTGGAAAGCAAATGAAACTTACCACATGCAATAAATGTGGGAAGAAGCATCCAGGGCACTGCTTGATCGTAAGTGGAAAGTGAAAAAAGTGTGGGAGAGGAGGCCATATTGCTCAGAATTGTCGTAGTGAGGTGAAACCCCAACTACCCAACACTAACTACATAGGAAAGATGGTTCTGGCCCTACCCGAAGTCCAATGCATCAAGTGTGGACAGCTTGGGCACTTTGATAATCACTGTCCAAATCCAAGGGTAGTGGAGGGGAATCACCATCAACCTCAGCAAAGGACATGGGAGAAAGGTCATGATTTTTCTATCGCAACAACTGAAGTTGAAGCTCTGAATGATGTGGTAGCAGGTACTCTTGTTGTCCTCTCAAAACTAGCAACTAATTTGTTTGATTCTGGTTCTATGCATTCCTTTATTTCCTCCATGTTTGCAAAGAATATAGAATCAATCCCTGAACTGCTTGAGGTAGAGTTTTCAGTCAAGACTCCATGTGGGATTATCCATGCATCAATAGTGTTTAGAGACTCTAGTGTTTACTTTAGTGAGCACTATCTTATCTCAAATCTAGTAGTCATTCCCATGTTGGAATTCAACGTTATACTAGGGTTGGACTGACTCTCAAAGTATAATGCAGAGAGAAAATGCAGAAGTAAGGAAATCTCAGTAGTCTTGAATGAACGGCCTACAATTATCATCCAAGGATAGATATCCCAAACTGATCCCTATCTACAAGCACCTCATATAGCTTTATTTATGGAGTTAATCGGTGATGATGAAGAAGGAAAAGGGAGTATAAAAATAGAAGATGTTCCGACTGTTTAGGAATACATGGATGTATTTCCAGAGGAGTTTCCTGGACCACCCCTAGAAAGAGAGGTAGAGTTCCCCATTGAACACATACCTAGATCTCAACTGATATCAAAGACCCCATATAGAATGAAAAATATGGAGATAGAAGAGTTAAAGAAACAACTCCAATACTTATTGGAGAAGGGGTTTATCCGACCGAGTGTGTCTCCTTGGGGAGAAACAGTTCTCGTTGTGAAGAAGAAGGATGGATCAATGTGGCTATGCATTGATTATAGAGAACTGAACGGGATCAAAGTGAAGAAAAGATACACTCTTCCAAGAATTGATGATTTATTTGACCAACTTCATGGGGCTCAATTCTTCTCCAAGACTGACCTTCGATCTGGTTATCATCAACTGAGGGTGAAGAAGGAAGATATTCCAAAGACTGCCTCCCGGTCAAGATATGGGCATTATGAGTTTACTATTATGCCCCTCGTCTTGACTAATGCTCTTTCTATTTTCATGGATTTGATGAATAGAGTCTTCAAGGACTACCTTGATAACATTGTGGTAGTTTTATTGATGATATTTTGATATATTCAAAAAGTCGTGATGAGCATGAAGATCATCTGAGGGTTATTTTGAAAACATTATGGAAGGAGAGGATCTTTGGAAAGTTCATCAAGTGTACGTTTTGGTTACAACAAGTGGCTTTCTTGGGACACACCGTAACCAATGAAAGAATCTCAGTTGACCATGCAAAGACAATGGCTGTGGAGGAATGGCCTCAACCCGCAACAGTAACTGAGATTCATAGTTTCCTTGGTTTAGTAGGATATTATAGGAGGTTTGTGAAAAACATTTCACATCTTTCTAATCCACTAACCAAGTTGACTCGAAAACGGGTTATGTTCATTTGGACAATGGAATGCGAGGAAAGTTTCCAAGAGCTGAATAAGAGATTGGTTACTGAATCTATGTTAACCCTACCCTCTCTCGGAGAAGGATTCGTTATTTTTAGCGATGCATCTTAGAAAGGGCTTGGGTGAATCCTCATGAAAAATGAAAAGGTAATTGCTTATGCATATCTACAGTTGAAGATTTATGAGCATAATTATCCTATGCATGATCTAGATCCAGCGGCAGTTGTTTTTGCTCTAAAGATATAGAGGCACTATCATTATGGGTAGAAATGTGATATATACACCATCCACCAAAGTTTAAATTATATTTTCACGTAGAAATAATTGAACATAATACGGAGGAGATGGTTGGAGCTTATTAAAGACTATGATTGTTCAATTCATTATCACCCAGAAAGAGCGAACAAATTCGCAGATGCGTTAAGCAGGAAAGATCTTTTTGTTCTGGAAAGAATGAGGATCCTAAGAGATCCATTGGTTAAAGCTCTAGTAAAACTTGACATGGGAATTTTAGGGGAAGGGAAATCATCAACCCTATCCCAAATGATTTCACAACCTTCATTACTAGAGAAGATCAAGAAGGCTCAAAAAGAAGAACCTTTGCTACAAGAGAAGTTTGAGGCTGTAAAGTATGGGAAGTTCCCTGATTTCAATATTGATCAAGAATGTGTATTGAAATTTCGTACAAGACTATGTGTTCCATCTATTCCAGAGATAAAGAAAGAACTGATGGATGAAGCTCATAGATCTACTTTCACTATACATCTGGGAAGAACTAAAATATATAGAGACAATTGTAATCATTATTGGTGGGATAATATGAAGAGGGAGATTGCTGATTACACTACAAGGTGCCTCGTGTGTCAACAAGTAAAGGAAAAATGACAAATTCTTAACAGGGTATTACAACCTCTACCCATACCAGTAGAGAAGTGGGATAATATCACTATGGACTTTGTAACTGGTCTCCCGAAAACATCCAAAGGAAATAATGCGATATGGGTTATTGTGGCCCGTCTCACCAAGACCGCCCATTTTATCTCTATTTGGGAAGATTTCTCTCAGGATCAACTTTCCAAGATATACGTAAAGGAAGCGGTAAGGCTGCATGGGGTACCACTATCCATCGTGTCTGATCATGATCCAAGAATCACATCAAAATTCTGTAGAAGTCTTCAATATACTCTGAATACTGAATTGAATTTTAGTACGGCCTATAATCCTCAAAATAATGGCCAATTTGAAAGGACTATTCAGACACTTGAAGACATGATGAGATTATGCTCAATGGAATTTAAAGGTGGATGGGATCAACACCTCCCATTTGTTGAGTTCTCCTATAACAACAACTTCCATTCGAGTATTCAGATGGCACCCTATGAAGCTCTGTATGGAAAGCGATGTAGAAATCCTACTTTTTGGGATGAAATTGGGGAGAGAAAGCTTTTTGGGCCTGATCTTGTGCAAGAGATGACAAAACATGTTCATGCCATCCAAGAACACATAAAGGCTGCTCAGATTCGGCAGAAGAGCTATGATGACAACCGTCAAAGGGACTTGAAGTTTGGTGTTGGAAACAAAGTCTTCCTACGAATTTCTCCATGGAAGAGAGTCATGTGGTTTGGGAAGTAAGGGAAGTTCAGCCATAGGATCATTAGCCCCTATGAAATCCTTGATCGCATAAGAGCAGTGGCCTATCGTCTAGCACTTCCACTGAACCTAGCTCAAGTTCACGATGTCTTCCATGTATCTCTCTTGAGGAAGTACATACCCGACCCTTCGTATATACTGAACCCTGAGGTGGTACAATTGGAACAAGACCTCTCTTATGAGGAGCAGCCAGTAGAGATCTTAGACCATAGAGACAAGGTTCTATGAAACAATACTACCCACCTTGTGAATGTGTTTTGGAGGAATCATAAGTATGAAGAACCGACTTGGGAGCCTGAGGAAACAATGAAGCAAAAGTACCCTCACCATTTCGACTAGGCCTCAAGTATAAAATTTCAGGGAAAAAATTTCTTAAGGGTGGAAGAATGTAACAACCCAAACTTTTTGAATAGTATATTAACTTACTCTTAATGATTTAATAGAGATGTTAATGGTTAATGCAGAAAGAGGAGTCGATGGCTTCATCTGGTAGACTCGAACCTTATGAAGCCCACTTTTTAGAGCTTGGGAAGGAGGTGACGTCGTTGGGCTTCGCTTTGGACCAAGCCCAAGCCGAACTCCAGCGTGTCAATCTTGAATGGAAACGCATACAGGAGAAGTTCAAGTTAGTGGAGATTACTACTAGGGAAATGTTATCTGAGCCTCCCTTAGAATCTCTCACCATAACACACCTTACACTTAGGTCATATGATGGTGTTATAAGGGGCTATGTGACGAGACCGTAGCTTCTTTGTGTAGTCCTTTAGGATGAATAAATTGATATTTCTTCCTTTAGTGAAGTTTTTGAAATTTCAAATGTCCAAATAATTCTAGGATGTATTTTATTGATGAATTTTGAAAAAAAAATGATATTTTAAAATATTTATGTAAACCTTAAATGATTAATGATGTGTAATGATTTTCAAAAAATGTTCTTTTGCAAAAGTGTTCAGTAAGGAATTTGGAGTCTAAGAAGATCAACTTAATTTTTGATGAATAGTAAATTATGAATAGTGATTTTACGCTTAGGATTAGTAATGCGACCAAATGGATTAGTAATCTCACTTAAACAAAGTTTTAATATAATTTAGACACCGTGACTAAGTAATGTGATTCAATAAAATGGGTAAATAACAGTTTCATAAATTATTAGTCAAGTATTAGTTTTTTCAGGTGAGTAGTGTTTTTTAAATAAAAATAAAATTGAAAATATTTAGAAAAATATTTTTATAAAATGGAATTTATTTTTGAACTCAGAGCATCGATATTATGTTATAGTAATTTTTGGGGATCTTTCTGTTTTCGGTGAATAGTGTATTTATTTAAAAATTAAATGAAAAATATTTAGAAAATTATTTTTATAAAATGAAGTTCATATTTTTAATCATATAATCGATATTTGGTTAAGGTGAAATTTTGGGATTTTTTTGAGAAAGATGAATTTTCAGTGAATAGTGAAAATGCAGTTTTAGGGTTTCGCTGTGTTTAATGACATCATAACTGTGTCATGATGATGTCATGAGTTCTTTTAAGGGTCATCCGACCAAAGGTGATGAATTATTTTATTTGGGGCCCCATGTGGCCTAAATCCATGGGAAATACCATGGGAGAGCCCATGGTTTTGAGAAAACCACTTGTGAGGTGTCCCTTGAAATTATTAAAGTATCACCTCACCTTCCCTATAAATACTCACCCTTTAATACTTTATTTTTCACTCCCAACTCTTCTCCAACGACGCTATGGTCTCATTACCTCATAAGGAGTCCACCAAAGGTTCCCCCAAGCCCTCAAGGTCCAAACCGTTGAGTTTTAAGAGTTACATGTTAAGGTAAGGGATCCTACCTCTCTATTTTCAAGTAATCTCTTTTATGTCATTTCTTCTACTCTCCATGGTCTTATGTTGGAGGATATTATTTTATATTACTCTTAATTCCCTTTTCATTTTCATATGTTTATAGAACCCCTCTTTCTCTCATCAATTCATTTTAAGAATGTTTAAATGACTCTGTTAGGCTGCCGAATTTTTAAGGGATTCATTCACCTTTCTCATTTTCAAAGTTATACTTTCATGTCAAGTCTTTAAAGCTCATTTTTATTATTTTGGGGAATGATCTCTATATCTATAATATTGATAATTTATGTTCATATTATGATAGACCCTATTTTATCTCGTCAATTTTTTTTTGAAGTTTATGTGACGTCGTTAGGCAGCCAAATTTTTATAAGAGGAATCTTATTTTTGTCTTCCTTTCATGTTCTTCAGTTCATATGGTATATCTTTCAAATTTCATTACAATGTTCTTAAATCCTTTATATTCTGTTCCCCTACTGTTTTATGTATCATTTATGAGTGGGTTACCCATTTCCCCTCTCTTTTCAATGTTTTCTAAAACCTCGTAACATAGCTGTTATGCTGCAGAATTTCCATCTCAAAATGTATCTCTCTTATTCTCAAATTAATTTATTTAATTAAGTGAATACTCAAAGATAATTATTCTAAAGGGTTATTCACATATATACCAAAATTTTCTATTTTAAATTCTGGGATTTACATACATGAGACCCTCATTCCATTTCCTTGGGTTTAAGGTGACATAAAGATCATGTCTTTAAAGTAGTTTTTAAAACGTTATGATTATGAAATGAAACCCATTTCTTTTATGATATATGGGTTGTTTATGAAATGATTGATGATGATATAAGTGGATGACATGATAATAAAGAAAATTGAAGTGTTCTCCCTAATAGCGCTACAATGCATTGGGTAAAGACTTAATCTCTAGAGATGACCATTTTTAACGACACCTTGGTGAATAACCTTGGTAATTTTTAATGAAACCTTGGGTATGGACCTTGGTGAAACAGAAATAATTGTCAATGTTAAATGTTGTAGACACATCTTCATGTTATGAAAAAAGTTACTTTTACTAGGACATGCCTCGTGATTTCTTTCTCATGTCTTAAAGTTCTTTTCATGACCTTATTGAAGTATCTCAAGTTCACATGTAAAATGTTTCTCTTGTTTCCCTTACTGGGCCTTCTGCTCACCCTTTCTTTTGATGTATGTCCCCAGGTTATGAGATGCAGTAATGAACCTAGGATGAACATAAATAGAATCCTTTCAAGTGTTTAAGAAGAATGTTTTATGATGTTTTCATGTATTATGTTCCTGGTTTCCAAGACATTAAACCTTAAAGATCCTTTAATGGGTGAGAAATTCCCTTGATGCATGTTTGGTGTATGAATGAGAATCTATAGAGGAGAACCTAGAAACATGAGTCATAGTTGAGATATCATTATTATTAAAAAAATTAGTAAATTTTATTATCTTCAATATGAGAACCCACAAGTTAGGGAGAATGTAATGATTCTTTTTTACTCAAAAAACTTTAAAATACTGTTACAAAATAATTTGGATCCTTTCACCGAGTCAGTGTGAGATTACAGGGTCTAGAGATTCTTAGTATTAATATAATAAAAATATTATATATATTATATCATGAATGAATAGTTTTCTATAGACAATGTAATAACTCCCATATGGGGGATTGTATTGAAAATGAAAGTCCTTAGTTTGTTCTGGAATGGAGGTTTTACCCTAGGATAAATATATACTTTGAGATAGTTATTTGTTTTGATAAAAAGTTTTCATGGGAGTAATTTTAAATTAAATAATTAATATCCTTATTTTTTATAGGACCTATACTCCCCTTATTTAATCCCACTTATGGAAAATACCTATTATAATATAAATAACCCAATTGATTGGGAGAGAGATATGGGGGGGGGGATTCTCAGATGACCAATAATGGACCAATATTTATCAATATATGGATACACATTTGTATCTCACCATTTAATATGAAGTGTTCCAATTATTCATCAACAATCAATAAAATCAAAGGTTGGGTGTTTAATAATGAGGGATTGTTACCTATTTGATTATCTCATGATGAACAATAATCAAATCCACTAAAAAATTTATTCACTGGTTGAAAAAGATTTAATGATACTTGATTATCTTCATTGGTTTTCCAGGAGTTAAAATCATTAGATTGTGTTACATAATTTTTCGTTAAAATAGAAATAAATTGAGGATAATCAGAATAATGGTTGAGCTTATTTACTATGGTCTTTTTGGGTGGTTTTCTTCCCATATTACGCACACATTCATCGCTATTATTCCACAAGATTTAATTTCAACCAATACTAGATAATCGATTATTGGTTGAAAATTCTTTTTGGAAAACTAATTGATAAATTTTTATTATGTTCTTGATAGATGGAGAGATCATGGTCTACTGATAAAGGTGGATGATTTGAGGTAGATCATGATTGGATTTTGGGATCCCTGGTTGTGGTTGGAATGATGCATGTGGAATAAAATGGTGGGAAATGATTTCCAAAATGATTATGAGGATGGAATCTATAGAAAAGTGATAGGAAATATTAAAAGGTCCTAGATCAAAATTTATTATTAGATATGGTGGTGATATCAATGTCAGTAACAACTCAGGCAGGATGTATAGCGTAGTTTGAACTTTATACGAAGATCCCAACTACATGTAATATACTCCTGAAAGACACGTGAAGTGTATTCCAACATCTGAAATGATGTGGTTTATGTGCATAGAAAAATATATCACATCATATGAGGCGTGTCACATTCCATGTGAATCAGTATTAGAAGCTAGGTATGTACACTAGTGGGACACGTGAATATACATAACAAGGAACATGGGTCCAACCAGAGTACATATGCATGTCTAGTAACATTGCCCATCCAAGTACCTGAACATGGGTAGAGTACATTGGAAAAACCTAAAGAACATGGAAATTTTATAGAGTAAAAAATCTTATTCATACAACACATAGAGTTCTAGATTTATCTTTACACACCAATTATCTTATAGAACACATCATGTATTTTGAGTAATACATTTTATGTGGGTTAGAGATACACAGGTAGTGCCAGACATATTGATACAATTCGTGTACACCCAATACACATTTTGTACTTATTCAAGGGTAGGTTGAGGCCCCCCATATCACTAGTGAGGGAAAGTATAATTTTGGTGATTCCACATAGTTCATCCATATGAGATTACACTGTGGAATGATTTTCATGGAATATAATTACAATCCCTTCTATGTGTTTATCCTAGATAGGATTTTAGTAATCCCTCTGTGTGAATTAGAGTGGGAAACTCTATCATATTATCTTCCATTATTGGAGTTTGAGGAATAATCATGACTTAATTATGTGAGAGTATGATCACATAATTAGTGTGTTATTATAAATAGGTTTTCCCCCATGAACATTGGGTGTGATCTCCCATATGTGTATTAATATATTTAGAGTTTATGTGTGTACTTCTCTAGAGAGGGTCGATGAATAAGACCTCTAATATGAGTTCTTATTAGTTTTTAAATGGATCATAGAGTGATTTATTATGAATGTGAGTTAAATTAAATCCTTGATAATAATCATACATCTAGTAGAATGGTTGTGACCTATTTTTGACTGAGATTCTATCATGATTATATATGGGTTACCATTCTTATGGTTATATATCAAATCTTAATTTGAATACCTTTATAATGAGTTGACTAGTATCTTGATTCTTATTTTTGGTGATTTCTAGTATTCATATTGAGTAATTTTATACTCATCGATGTATGGGATATACCCATGCATGCCATGTCTTATACATATGGTAGGCCCATTGAAGGGGTCCTATGCTCACCAAGAGTATGCGGATCGTAGTGAGATTGAAAAAAAGTTGTTATAAAAGGTGTTACATCTGAAAATAATCCCCTCCATAGAAATTTGGAATCTTCTATTAGATTTGTAGGCTTGTATTTGGGCCTTTATGATTTCCAATAAGTTTTTCATACTCGGATTATGGGTTATAGATGTATGCATAAATTGTTGTATCAATTTTTATTTTTTCTTTTGTAATGGCATTGGTGGTTTAGAGATGTGTGTGTGTACATGTACTATAGTCTATGTCCTCCAAAGGGTATAATATTCCTACTCGATATTGGTATCTAGACCCTAGACTATAGGAGGAAAGATTGGGGTGTCACACATGGATTACCTCAAAATAGACGGGCCTTGATGAGTCTGGTCGATAAAAAACTCCTTTAAAAATAATGGTTTAGAAAAAGAATAATTTTGAAAACATTTACCCTTAATAGAAAAGGATTTTAAAAATTGAAAAATTATATTCCAATAAATTAAGAGGGTTTCCATGAAATATTTAAATATAATTTTAAAATTTTATCCCCTTATAAGGATGGATTTTTTTAAAATATAAATATAGTGAAACCATTTTTCCTTTACCTTCATTCCATAACTATGTTTAATTTTTCATAATGATTACTTAAATAGAATAATTTGACACTTATTTAGTTCTACTTCTTCAAATATATTATTTCCAAAAAAAGAATCTACCTCTCTATCTTTCTAGTGTTCTCTTTTATTTTAATGGTCTTAATCATAAAACCATTAAATCAGAATAATGATGTGTGTTTTTGGGTAGAGAGTATGCATATTATTGGTTTTTGTTCTACTAGATGTTAACATTAAATTTTTTAGCCCAAAATAAACTATGTATGAATAATGGTGTGAATAAGACAGGGTCATATATCTGCATTAACTAGCCAAAGAAGATAATAAAATCACATTTAAATGTTATTATAAAATTATTTCTTCTTAATTATATCATATTCTACAGCACATAGAAATGCATAGAAAAAATTTACCAATAATATCAAAGATCATGATAAGATCACATCAATTTAATAATCTATAAGCATCCAAATAAAAAAATTTAAGGATGATAATCCCATGTATATTACATAAAAAGATGAAAATTATTATTAGGTCATGTGGATATAAAAGTAATGTTTTATAAATATTTATTTTAATATTCATCGCATGATTTAATAATAATGATCTTATTTTTAAAAAGTTTCCATATAAACTTATAATTGCATTAAAAATAATATATTCTAGGATTTTATTTATAGGACTCATCCAAGTAAGAGGAAAACATGACATGTTTGAAATTGATAGTGAATTCATAAATTTATGAAAGATTGTATTTACCTTTATATGGATGTTTAATGAACTATCTAAATCATATGTGAGGTCTTTTAAAAATTACATGTCTTGTGTAAAAAATTACATAATTTTGGCTTAAACTTATTTATAATGTGTATTTAGTGTCTTACCCTTATGCAATTATGGGTGTACCTTTTTGTGGGTGGTGAACTAGTGGGTCTACCATGACACCAATTAGGGAGTACCTTCATATGAGTGACATATGACCCTTACATAGCCTCATCAAACATTCCGTAGCAATATTTTGACCATTACATGAGAAATAATCTTGTCATCTACAATCATGTGAGCTATTAAAATCCTAAATACCACTTAAAAAACAATCATATGACCCTTACATGATATTTATGACCATTATAAAGTTAGGAAAATTTAGAAATTCCCCTATGATGGCTTTACGAAACTTTTACAAGAGATTTGAACTAGAAATTACCTTTATTCAGCACATAAAGACGTAAATTACCTTTATATTGGGTTTGAAAACCAAATATTACTCTTATGAAACTCAAGGAAAACATCTCCTACCCTTATGCATCCTAAAAAATATATACCTTAACCTTACATAGATTCAATTTTTATACAACATAAAAATTTATATATTAAATTATATATTAATAATTCCATTAAAACTATTATAATACATTAATATAATACATTTATTCGTTTTTAATATATATTTTATGTATCTTAAATAATATTTATTCATTTAATATTTTTAATATTTTTTCATATGATAATATTTCATTATTTTATTACTAAAGTATATATTTATCATTTAATAAAAATTATCACAATTTTTTGAAATAATTAATTATTAATTTTATAAAAATTCATTTTAAAAAAATAATTTTACAAATTTATTTATATTTTCTAATAAGTACATTCACCCAACATTTCATTTATGATAATGTTTTTTATCTTAATAATTATTGTAAAACTATTATAATTTTAATATACTTCCCTAAAACAAATATTTCATCGACAATATGCTTTACATTTTTTTAAAAATATTATTTCACAATTAATAAATTATTATATTCATCCAAATGATATTAGTTAACATTTAACCAATAAAAATTTATTGAATAGAAAAAAAAGAAAATTCATACTAAATAATGGTATTTTGTAAAGGAGAATTATTACCTTATATCATCATAATGAAACAACATGAATCAAATAGGATTAAATAGAGGAACATGAGGAAGGTGTATAGAAAGAAAAATCTCTCCTCCTTTATCCTGTCAACCAAGACCAAGAGGATATTATGGGGTATCCTAAAATGTACCCCCAAAACAAGTTTCATAAGTACCCTAAAGAGAAGGTACCCAACACAGGTTCATGGTGAGACCATAGTTGTAACATCATGAGTCATCTTCTATGTAGATATCTATCCCTTTAACAAAACACTTTTTCTATGTCACCCTTAGGGTCACATCATTAATAATATTATGAAGAAGGAATATCCCTCTTCTAGACCATTCAGATCATGAATAGGATACTGGAAAGTTATTCACATTGTGACCACCCCCCATCAAGGCATGAATGACATGCTGTTGAGAATTATGATTAGCACAGCTACCCAAAAACTAATCCAATGTACAACTAAGAACCTGATGCACCTACGAAGACTCAAACCACTTATAAAAATACCAGTTATGTTTATTTATACAATTTTAATTCCACTATGTTTATTTTTCTCAAAAAAATTTCCTAAAAAAGATTCTAAATTCCCTCAAAACTCACCACAAGTAACAACACATGTCGTTTCCTATAATATGATGACGATTTTGATGGACATAGAAATATTATTATTGATAATGTTACATGAGATTTGAGATAATGGATTCTTTTACTATTCAATTTATAAGATTGTTTGAGGCTATTATTTATTTTATTTTTTGATGTTTTTCCAGTGTTGGGTATAACATTCACAATAAAACCATCACCTGAAGATGGTATTCATATGTGTGACCCAATATATATTTAGTGAGTAGAAATTCATGATGGATATTTAATAAGGTACCTTATAAAACTATTAACAGTTTTGGGTGTGGAATAAATGTTGAAGTTTTTTGTCTTAGAATAAGTAGTATTTCTCTTCCACCCTACTAAATTGTATGGGAATGGTGTAATGTTTGTAAATATTTATGTGGATACTAGTGTTATTCCATATTTCACAACACATAGTTGGTTAAAATTGATTATTATAGTGGGTATGGAAGGATTTTAAATTTAATTGATGTTGATGTTAATTTCTAAGAGTTTTTTTGTAGAATTACTTCTATAATTTTAATATAATGTATTATATATACAATATTATTAGGGAAGCAACACTTGTAGTGGTAATAGGAAATGTATGAGATGAAGAGTCAGTCTTATGATTTATGATGTATAGTTCAATAGAATTGAATATAATTTTGAGTAGTATTTGATAGGATTTTTTGGATGATATAGTTGATTAGGTTATGATTTACCTATTGGTTATTTTGTCCTAGATTAAAATACTTGAGTTATGGTTAGTGACAGGGTTACTATGTATTATGTTTGGGTTTCTATTTTTTTTACATTCTCAATTTCTGGTTTGGTTTGGTTCTAGGATTTTTCAGCATGAATTATATTCATTAATCACCCCTATATTAAAAACAGGGTTACAAAATATTGTTGTTCTATTTTTTGAGTAGTGCTATCTTGATGGGAGAGGTTGATAGTAGGGTCTTGGTGCACAAGGAGGGTTATAAAAACATAGATGTATATTGGTTATGATGTTTCTATATCATAGGGTTAGTGTTCATTTTGAAACAATTTAATTTGTATTAAAAAAAGTAATCATATATATAATTCATTCATTTATTATACTAATCACAATTGATTAATTTCATCATATTATTTATGGTTATCGTCTACATTTAATCAAAGACATATGTGGTGTTCTCTAGAGGGTAATGACTCTCAACTATGATATTTTTATCATTAGTAATTTTCACCAACCATATCCAATTGGAGGTTTGTTTTAAGGATTAAATTTGGTATTGTTAAATACATAGTGTTTGGTTTAATTGGATTATAACAACATAATATGTGTTTTAATTAGATATAAAACCTGTGGTATATAGTATCTGTGTGAACATGTTGATTTATATATTACCTTTGGTTAGGCTATCGATGATTGGGAAATAAGGGAATGCGAGAACCATTCTTTGAGGGATTATTTTTTATTTTTGATCAAATTAAAGAAGAAATGCATTTTTAGATCAAATACCTTGGTATAGTGATATAAATTTTTTTTTTCATAAAATTCATATAAGGATATGTGAGTAAGGATCAATTGATGTTTTTAGTTATGAAAATTTTGAGTTGAAAATAGATTTTTTTTATCAACAATCCATTATGTATTGGGGTTTATGTGGGAAATTTTAAGAAGGTATATATATTACTCTCATACCGGTTTTATGGATGCATTGTCAAATTCACGTAACATCAGATAAAATATTAGGTTGCATTCTCAAACTATTTTTCAAAAAAACTATATGAGCCTCATCAAGGACAACAAGGCCAATTCTATGGATATTCTAACAACCCTTAATTTTAGTTATATGTATTACTAAAAATCATATATTTTCTTTATTAAAAAATTGTAATCATAATAAATTTGTTATTGGAATATGTTTGGGGTGTATTCTACTTTTTTTAATCAAAAGGATAAATCATCGAAGAAAATTAATCCTATAAAGATCCTAATAGGAGACTGTATGAACATTTTTGGAGGCACACTATAAATATTGTGGTCAACATATTTATATAAGTTAATCATTGGGAATACAATAGTTAGAAAAAATTGTGCTCTTTCATAAGAAGTTAACTATGAAATATTGTGGGATAATTTTAAAATATATATATTTTTAACATTTAAACTCCCCCAAAACCATTTTTAATGAATTTACCATCCACATTGTTCAAACTCAACGTCTACAGCATCCCTTCTACTTTACCAGTCTACATACCTCCCTTATCCCTTCTTTAAATACATAATTTCATTGTAGATTTTTAATAACACCAAATTAGTATGTTTTTAGGCTATCCATGGAAATCCAACTTTATTTATGGAATGTTTCTTATGATTTGGTTTATGGAAACCTTTGTCTTTATTTCACTTTAAATAATTATTTTTTAAATAGAAAAACGTAAAATACAACCCTAAAAATGGAGAAGTATTGTTTATTTGGGTAATTAGGTAAATTATATAAAAAATATAAATGAGTTGTATTTTTTAATAATTTAAAACATCCCTAAAATTCTCATAGGATTAAATCATTCATAAATTTGCATGCGATGTCCATGGGATATATATAAAAATAATGAGATATATAAATCCTAGTAAGGTATTAAACATGTCATAACATGAATAAAATATTACACATTATCCAATAGTCATTTAAATGGTATATCGAACATCCCTTTTCAAAAACTAACATTACATAACAATTGTGGAATAATTAAAACCTTATTCACCTAAACAGCCAAACACCATACTAGTATTGTGCCTTTTAAAAACATGAGATATAAACAAAGATACATAAGTGATATATATTATATCCCACTAGAATATTTTTAAATAGATCCCTTCATACACACATCAAACAAAATACATATCTTCATAACCTAAGTAAGTAAACATAAAATGGGGTGCTCTAAAATGCATAGTAAGGGTAAAAAAGGGAGATATTTAAGAATAGTCATGAGAATAAGGGTATGAGAACAGGATCAGAAAAATGGAAGATCATACCCTACATATCAAATATTATATTCATGAATCATGGAATAAATCATGTGTAACACCCCAAGATTCCACGATGCTCTTCTCTTTGAATAATATAGTAGACTGTGTTGTACTCAACTTCGAGTTCTAACACACACCACAACCAATCAAACTAGCCGTTATGAATAGTGATACCCACTTTTTGAAATTTTATAAATTTTAACATTCAAAATGGACTTCATATTTGGATTTGGAATATCTAAATTAGATTAGGGTGTTGTTTTGGTATTTTTCTGAAAACATTCAATTTTTGATGAATAGTGAAAAAACACTAAGTTGTAGTTTAAAACCGAATTTTTTATTTAAATAATTATTATGTTTATTTAAATTTAATTAAGGTAAAAATAGATACATAATACATAAATATTTTCAATTTAATTCATTGGATTTAGTTTAGAATAATTTTAGATATATAAAAATTTTATGGAACTTTTCACTCTCTTTTACCCACCTCATAGGAGAATTTGGAAATTCACATAAAACATAATTTTACCGCTTCTATGAGTGGAATATAGAAAATCCGAGATAAATGGTTAATATCAAGGAGTAAAATGTGGTTCAATAAGATAAATCTAATTTTTGGTGAATAGTAACTTTTTACATTTATTTACCACGGTTAAAAGTAAATAGGGTAATTAAGGGTAACAATGATATTAATATTACCATAACACATGTTCTAATTCTATTTGACAAGTGTATCTCGACCAAAAACAACCTTAGTAATAAAATTTTATCATTTAGGTCCACTTGTATTATATTAGGGCATTTATTATTATTTAATTCAAAGAAGAGTTAAAAGAGTTAAAATCAATGTTTAATAACTAAAACATTATTAATATAGAGTTATACACAAGATAAATTCGATTATAAATATTCATTAGAAATACAAAAATATTTCCTACATAATGGTATTTTATTTATAATTTTTAGACACTAAATAATTTAATTTATTTAGGACACAATGGTGATGCAGTAATTACCTAATTAATGAAATTTTAAAATAATTGATATTATAAATATCCAAATAAATGTAATTTGAGACTTTTTATGAATTACACTAATTTTATTGGTTAATATGACATATTAGGAGTGGTTATATAAATTTTTATCTGTGTAATAATTCTTTTATGAAATTATCAAAAACAAAATAACCAATAGTGTCAAAATTGACATAAAAGAGTTTGTAAAACAAATATTATATTATTAATTTATATTATATTCCTAAAAATATAAGTTTTGGCCAAGAGACAAATATAATGATAGGTGTATCATTAATAGACCACTTTGGGGTCTCTTGGATTTTTATAGTATGTTTGTTTTGACTATATAATATAAAACTACAAAGAGACATGGTAAGTGTCAAACTAATTAACTAAGAGTTAATACTAAACGATAAGGTTAATAAAGTGACCCAAACCTGTCTAAAACCTATTGGTTGAGTGGTTTTCAACCTATCCCGACCTTAAAATTTAAATAATCTACTTTGTATCCATTAGAAACCGAATATGAATTTATTATAGAATAACATTTCTAGATTTTCCAAAGGTGCCCCTCACCCCTCTTATAAAAGGGCACTCCCCCATCTCTCAATTTCACACCTTCAAAGCCTTTTGGCTCGGCCAAACCCTACCTGAATAATCTCTAAACTTCCATCAATTTGACTTAGAGGCCTTTGTTTGATCATAAATCCATCCTAAGGATCCCTTTTGATCAAATCAAAAGGAAGAACTCAAAGAAGAGGTTATGTTTTCACCACCCTCTTTCAAGTTCCTTTTTTCTTCAACTTCTTCTTTCTTTGTTATTTCCATTCTAAAATAATAAATCTAGTATCTTCTATATACTGTGATGTTATTATAAATATGGTACAACCATATTCTAGATTCTATCCATCCTTTGAATTAGATGTCACCATACGTGCGTACGTATGGCTTACCGTCTCCACATCATGGTGTAATTGTTATTCAATATATTATTATTTGGATTGGTATAATAATGATGTGTAATTCATGTAAATAATAAATATAAAATGATAATGATTCTGTATATATCATATAACATCCAAATATATATTATTTTAATATCAAAAGAATGATAGTATCTCTCGTGCGTACGTATAGACTATCGTCTCCACGAACACAATGAGATTCATTCCCCATCTCATCCATTCGAGACTAATTATCATTTGATGATTAAAATTAATATTTAAGAAATTTACATAATTATGGATATGAATATGATACAACCTATCCATAATAAACACGACTAATGTAACAAAACATATAAAATAAAACTTGTAAGTTAACACCCGAAACGACGATAGTACAAAATATTATTAACAAAGCATTATTATAAGATCAGATATGATATCATATTGATGTATATGATTCTTGTATAATTTAATAACAATTATTTCACCATTATACAAGATGTTAACTTACCATTGACTAAGGAAAAGTACAAGGTAAAGGGTTTATTTCACAATCTCTTCATTATCCGAGGTTGATTATACGTATTTATCTACTAGGACATCTTTATCATCCACATCCATGTTTCTTAAAAATATATTTCCAAACAATCTTAATATTTTAAATAATATGGTTTAAACTCATTTATACCCTTGTTTTAATTTTTATAAGATGTTTAAAAATGAATCTTTACGTCATTTTCCAAACAAGGACCTTTTTAACCTTTTCAGAAAATTAAGGTAAGAATGTCTTTTTTAACTTATACGGAGGGTGCGGCTATTTTCCACTGTTTTAAAATCTTAGAAGCTTCCCTTACAAGCTTATAAGAATATTTTCAAAGTAAATGTTTTATTTTATAATTATGTGACTTTTAAATTATTTCAAAAAAAGATATATTTCTCTCAAATAGTTTTGACTTCATCTATGTCAACATCCATTGATGTATTTTAAGCTTATTTGATGTTGATTTATTATGATACAAAAAATAAATATTGTATTGAAGGTTTTTTGATATGTTTGAATGTGGATGTGTTATTTTTATACCATTCATGGTTTATGGAGAAAGTATTTAAATTTCGTATGCTAGTTTTAATATGAATGTTAATGTTATGTTTAAACCTGTTTATATGAAGAATGCATTGGACGTAGTAAGTGACGGGTGGAGACCACTATAGATCCTTGATGCATCGGTAGGTCTCATGAAAAAACTAGTGTTTGGCACGAGGCCTTGACTACGTGGTTATGATGGTCTGGCATTATGCATTCCATCATTATGAAAGTGGTTATTGATATTGAATGTGATTATTCGACTAGTAGAACATCCATGTGAATAAGTAAATGAAATTATTTCATTTTATCTTTTCCATATTATTCTGAAGTTCAAGTTTAAAAGGCTTTTTTAGTTATACATTTCCTTAAATGTTTATGCTTATTTATGAATGTTTCTGCTATATTGTTATCCTTACTGAGCATCTGTGATCACCCCTTTCAATGTTTTATTTTCCCCAGGATGTGAAGAAGTAATTTATGAATGACATTCAGGGATAGTATTATGGGATATGAAGACAAGATGTTGTCGTAGTAGTTTTCACTTTATGATGTAATGTAATCTTTATGAATGTATCTAGTTTTTCCAAGGATACTAACCTAATCGGTCTTTCAAGACTTGATCTTTTTTTATCATGCCAATGTTATGTAATAATGCACTGAATCTTGGTAACTAGGGTCGGGGCATTACAGTTGGTATCAGAGGAAGTTTAGTAATAACCATGGAAGCTAGATTTAGATAAACTCCGATTAGAGCACATATCCCTAAGATAGAATTTGAGGATTAGTATAGAATAATTTCCTATAATTTTGGTATTGTAGATATTTTGTGAGTTTTCCAAACAATAAATCCTTGTCTTGATAGGAGCTGGTAGAGGCGGCTCTGGCATAGATGTACCTAGGGATAAAACATGAAAACACCGCATTGAGCTAGACTCGAACGAGAACTGGTGCACGACAACAGGCCTTGCTACACTCTTGGTTACGACACTCCCAGGGGATATGTTTAGGATAATTCTCATTTTCTTTACCAACCATTATGAAGGGTTTCTGACTATATACTTCCTCAAAGAAAACATTTTTATGATTATGTATTATATCCACAAATAGTTCAATTTATTTTAAGTGTTTTACAAGTATGGAATTATGTATTTTGATTCATAAACAGATCTGGTTTAGAAATGGCACCTAGTGGAAGAAATGGAAACTGTATCAATGCACACACTCCATGTAAGGATTTACCTCATGCTCAAGATAATTATAGTGGAGATGGTGATGCAACTGGTGTTGAATAGCTAATCACTGTACTGGGACAACTCACTCAAGTTATGAATAATAATCTTACCCATATGGAGCACACTGATCCATAGCGTGGAGGATAAATGTTAGATCGCTTCATGAGGCAATAGCCACCAAAATTCAATGGGAGTACAAATCCATTGGTAGCTAAGTAATGAATATGTTCCCTAGGGAAAATATTTCAAGATTTGGGGAGTAGTGAAAGGGAAAAATTTATCATGGAAGTTTACCGCCTCACTGAAGATGCTCATCAATGGTGGTTATTGATTCAATACACAAAGAATGATGATGAAGTATCAAATATGGAATGGATAGAGTTCAAAGATATTTTCTCAGAAAAGTACTTTCCTCATGACCATCGAGAAGATATGGAAAGGAAATTTTTGAGTCTGCGACAAAAGGAGGATGAGAATGTCGCAAAGTATGAGGCTAACTTTACAAGGTTAATGAGGTATGCTGCTGATTATATACGTAACCCAAGAAGTAAGATTGAACGTTTCTTTGAAGGGTTAAAACCATTTCTCTGTTGAGCATTAGTCTCAAAAACCATCTCGTTGTATGAAGATATTGTCTCATGTGATATTAAGACAGAAAAATAATTCTCTATGTCTTATGACTTTAAAGCAAAGAAAGAGAAAAAGGAATCTGTTGATCACTCTGGAAATGGAAATAATGGGAATAAGGGAAATGTTGAATATCCATACTATAGTAAATGTGGGAAGAAACACCCTAGTACTTTCTTGAAGGGAATGAGAGTCTGTTACAAGTGTGGTGAAAGAGGCCACCAAGCCTGTGATTGCAAGGGTAAGAAGGAAGCAATCGATTTTCAATGCTACAACTGCAAGGAGTTGGGACATTAGGAAGAGTAATCTCCAAAGGTTCAGGTGAACTTACCTCAGAAAAGGCCAAGGGATCATGGTCAAGCTTATGCTATTACTACTGCTAAGGTAGAGTCTCCGAAAAACGTGGTGGCATTAATTTAATGGTTTCCTCAAGTTTAAAAAAATGCTTTATTTGATTATGGATTATCGAATTGTTTCATATCTTCCAAATTTTCTAAGAAAATTAGATATTTCCAATTTGATTTAGCAAGGGAGTTGCATGTAAAAAATTCTAAGGGAAGTATCATTGCAAAAACGTTTTGTGAATTATTCCCCATTAGAGCACATAAATGTTCTTTATCCACTGATCTCATCGTCATACCTATGTTTGAGTTTGGTATAATACACGATCTGTATTGGCTTTCAGACCATGATGCGAAGATTTATTGTAATAAGAAGGAGGTTACGATTTTTGATGATGATGGTAAGGAACACCTTATATTTATAGCCGAATCGTCACCACCTAATTCATATCTAGATCCACCCCTAGTAGCTCAACTAAATTCAATTATAGGGGAGGAAGAGAATGAAATGACTGTGGGTGAGGAAAGTACTCTTCAAATAGAGGATTTACCTATTGTGAAAGAATATGTAGATGTGTTTCAAGAAGATTTTCCAGGTCATCCTCCAGAATGAGGAAATGAGTTTTACATTGATTTAATTCCTAGTTCAAGGCCTATATCGAAGACCCCTCATAGAATGGAAACTTTGAAATTAGTTGAACTAAAGAAAAAACTAGGCCAATTAAGTAATACAGGATTTATTCACCCTAGTGTTTCTCTATTTGGAGCCCCTGTCCTTTTTGTTAAAAAGGAAGATGGATCTATGAGGTTATGTATTGACTACAGGGAGATCAATGCTATAACAATAAAGAACAAGTATCACTTACCTTGCATTGATGATTGATTCGATCAACTTCATGGAGCTCAATACTTTTTGAAGATTGACCTTCGATGTGGATACCATCAGTTGTGTGTGAAGAAGGATGACATTCCGAAGACAACATTTTGAACTAGGTACAAGCATTACGAGTTTACAGTAATGCCTTTTGGATTGACTTCTGCCCCCTCTGTATTCATGGATCTAATTAATAGAGTTTTAAAGGAATATCTCGATGATTTTGTGTTGTTATTTATTGACGATATCTTGGTATACTCTAAAAGCTACGAGGATCATGAAAATAACTTGCGCATTATCCTGAAGACTCTTAGAAGACATGAATTTTATGGGAAGTTTAGGAAGTGTGAATTTTGGCTTCAAGAGATTTCTTTTCTTGGCCATATAGTCTCTAAGGATCGAATCCTTGTTGATTCTTCTATGACCAAGGAAATCAAAGAATGGACAGCCCCGACGAGTATAAATGAGGCACGCAATTTTATTGGTTTAGCATGTTATTATCGGCGTTTCGTCCCGAATTTTGCCCGATTGGATAATCCATTAACGATGCTCAAACGTAAAGGGGTTAAATTTTTTTGGATAAAAGAGTGTAAAGAATGTTTTGAATTACTGAATAGAAGATTAGTCAATGCTTCTATATTGACTCTACCATCAGGGGATGATGGGTTTGTTATTTATAGTGATGCATCAAAGAAAGGACTTGGAAGTGTCCTTATGAAGAATGCTAGGGTTATTGCCTATGCATCACGACAGCTAAAAATTCTTGATCAAAACTATCCTACTCATTATCTTGAGTTAGATTCTATAATATTTTCTTTGAAGATAAGGATAAATTAACTCTATGGTGAAAAATGTGTGATATATAGCAATCACAATAGTATAAAGTACATTTTCTCACAGAAAGAACTCAACATGAAGCAAAGGAGATGGCTTGAACTACTCAAGGATTATGATTGCACGATACACTACCTCCCGGGGAAGGAAAATAAGGTGGCAGATTCTTTGAGAAGAAAGGATCATGGAGTTTTGAACAAGATGAGAGTTGAAAGGGATCCTATTTTCATGGATTTAGTAAATATGGATATGGGAATCACCATAGAAGGTGAAACATCAATGATTTTTGAAATGGTTGCCAAACCATCTTTACTAGAAAGGATAAAGAGTTATCAAAACAAAGATGAAGAGTTTAAAAATAAGATTAAAGCTGTGAATGATGGGATATTGGGTGAATGTGTGTATGAAGATGGAATTTTGAAATTTTGTAACAGACTTTGAGGTCCCAATATACCTGATCTAAAAAGGGAATTGTGGGATGATGCTCATAGTTCCAATTTCTCTATAAACCCCGGGATCACCAAAATGTAAAGATATTTGAAGGAACATTTTTGGTGGGACAACATGAAGAGGGAGATTTCTGATTTCGTGTCAAGATGTATGGTTTGTCAACAAGTGAAAGCTGGAAGGCAACAGCCTAGATGAGTCATGCAACCTCTTCCCATAACTGAGTGGAAACAGGATAATATCACGATAGAATTTGTCATGGGACTACCAAGGAATCCTAGAAGGAATGATGCAATATGGGTCATTGTTGATCGTCTTACCAAGTAATCACATTTTCATGCTATATGGGAAGATTTACCAATTGAACGTCTAGAAAGGATATATATTAATGTAGTAGTGAGACTTCACGGAGTACCCCTATCAATTGTTTCTGATCGTGATCCCCTTTTTACTTCGAGATTCTGGAAAAGTGTTCAGAAAGCCCTGCATACTGAACTTTGTTTGATCACTGCCTACCACCCTCAAATAGATGGACAATCAGAACGAACTATTCAAACCTTAGAAGACATGTTGAGATCATGCTCACTTGAATTTCAGGGTATGTGGGATCAATATTTACCTCTGGTGGAATTTTCCTATAACAATTGCTTCTATTCAAGTATTCAAATGACACCATATGAAGAATTGTACGAAATGAGATGTCTCACACCAACCTGTTGGGATGATATTGGTGAAAGAAAACCTGTAGGCCCAGAATTGGTGGAGGAAATGATGGAAAAGGTAAAGGTAATCCAAAACCACATCAAAGAATCTCAAAGTATGCAGAAGATCTATGCTGATAACTGAAGTAAGGATTTGTGATTTCAGGTAGGAGATCATGTTTTCTAGAAGGTATCTCCATGGAAGGGAGTTATACATTTCGGTAAGAAGGGTAAATTGAGTCCCCGGTACATCGGACCTTTCAAAATTCTAGAACGAATTGGGGTTGTAGCTTACCGTTTGGAAATGCCTCCAAGTCTCTCCAAAGTTCATGATGTGTTCCACGTATCACAGTTGAGAAAATACATGCCTGAACCAACACATGTACTCACCTATGAGGAATTATAAATGGAAACCGATCTCTCTTATTGCGAAGATCCTGTCAGGATTCTTGATACGAGAGAACAAGTACTGAGAAACCGGACGTCTCGTCTAGTAAAAGTTTTCTGGAGAAACCATAAGATGGAAGAAGCAACGTGGGTTCCCGAGGAACATATGATGAAGAACCACCTGAGTCTTTTCATGCAGTAGTATTCTAGAAATTTTTCGGAAAAAATTATTTCAAGGAGGGGAGAATGTAACCCCAAGCTTCCACGATACGCTTCTCTTTGAATAATACAGTAGCATGTGTTCTACGCAACATTGAGTTTTAACACACAACACAACCAATCAAACAAGCTGGTAAGAATAGTAATACCCACTTTTTGAAATTTTATAAATATTATCTTTCAAAATTGATTTCATTTTTGGATTCTGAATATCGAAATTAGCTTAGGGTGAATTTTTTGTATTTTTCTGAAAACATTCAATTTTTTATGAATTGTAAAAAAACACTGAGTTATAGTTTAAAACTAAATGTTTTATTTAAATAATTATTTATTTTATTTAAATTTAATTAAGGTAAAAATAGATACATAATACCTATATAAGTTCAATGTAATTCAATGTAGTTATTTTAGAATAATTTTAGATATATAAAAATTTTATGAAACTTTTCACCGTCTTTTACCCACCTCCTAGGAGAATTTAGAAATTCACAGAAAACATAATTTTACCGCTTCTATGAGTGGAATTTCGAAAATCTTAGAGACACGGTTAATATAAAGGAGAAAAATTTGGTTCAATAAGATAAAAATAATTTTTGGTGGATAGTAACGTTTTACTTTTATTTACCACGGTTAAAAGTAAATAGGGAAATTAAGGGTAAAAATGATATTAATATTACCCTAACACCTGTAATAATTATATAGTACAAGTTTATCTCGACCAAAAACAACCTTTGGAAAAAAATATTATCATTTAGGTCCACATGGATTATATTAGGACATTTAATATTATTTAATTCATATAAGAGTTAAAAGAGTTAAAATCAATGTTTAAAAACTAAAACATTTTTAATATAGGGTTATACATAAGATAAATTCGATTATAAATATTAATTAGAAAGATAAAAGGATTTCCAACATAATGGTATTTTATTTATAAATTTTAGACACTAAATAATTGAATTTATTTATGACACTATGGTGATCCATTAATTACCTAATTAATCAAATATTAAAATAATTGATATTATAAATATCAAAATAACTATAATTTGAGACTTTTGATTAATAAAACTAATTTTCTAGGTTAATATGACATATTAGGACTGGTTATATAAATATTTTTCTAAGTAATAATGTTGTTACAAAACTATCAAAAACAAAATACCCAATAGTGTCAAAATTGACATAAAAGAGTTTTTAAAACAAATATTATATTATTAATTTATATTCGATACCTAAAAATCTACAGTTCAACCAAGAGGAATATATAATGATATTTGAATCATTAATTTACCACTTGGGGGTATCTTGGAAGTCTATATTAAATTTATTGACTATATAATTCAAAATTACAAAGAGAAATGGTAAGTGTCAAACTAATTAACTAAGAGTTAAATCTAATAGATAAGGTCAATAATGTAACCCAAACCTGTCTAAAACCTATTCGTTGAGTGTTTTTAGACCTATAACATCCTTAAAATTTAAATAATCCACTATGGAGCCATTATAAACCGAATATGAATTTATTATAAAATAATATTTCTAGCTTTTCTAAAGGTGCCCTTCACCCCTCTTATAAAAGGGCACTCACCCTTCTCTCAATTTCACACCTTGAAAGCCTTTTGGATCGGCCAACCCCTGCACAAATATTCTCTTAACTTCCCTAAATTCGACCTAGAGGCCTTATTTTTATCAGAAATCCAACCTAAAGAGCCCTTTTGATCAAATCAAAAGGAAGAACCCGAAGAAGAGGTAATGTTTTCACCACCCTCTTTAAAGTTCATTTCTTCTTCAACTTCATATTTCTTTGTTATTTCCATTCTAAAATAATAACTCCAGTATCTTCTATATACTGTGATGTTATTATAAATATGGTACAACCATATTCAGTATTATATCCATCCTTTGAATGACATGTCACCATATGTGCGTACGTATGGCTTACCGTCTCCACGTCGTGGTGTAATTGTTATTCAATATATTATTAATTGGATTGGTATAATAATGATAAGTAATTCATTTAAATAATACATATTACATGATAATTATTCTGTATATATGATATAACATCCAATTATATATATTATTTTAATACAAAAATAATGATATTGTCGCTCGTGCGTACGTACGGACTACCGTCTCCACAAACGCGATGAGATTCATTCCCCATCATATCCATTCAATACTAATTCTAATTTGATGATTAAAAGTAATGTTTAAGAACTTTATATCATTCTGGATATGAATAATATACAACCTATCCATAACCAACATGACTTATGTAACAAAACATATAAAAGAAAATGAGTAAGTTAACACCCGAAACGATGATAATACTAAACTATTATTAACAAAGCATAATTAAAAGATCATATATGATATCATATTAATGTATATGATTATTGTATAATTTAATAACAGTTATTTCACCATTATACAGGAGTTTAACCTACCATCAACTAATGAAAAGTACAAGGTAAGGGTTTATTTCAGAATCTCTTCATTATCCGAGGTTGTTTATACGTAATTATCTACCGGGACCTCTTTATCCTCCCCATCCATGATTCTTAAAAATGTATTTAAAAACATTCTTACTATTTTACATAATATGTGTTAAAGTCATTTATACCCTTGTTTTAATTTTTATAAGATGTTAATAAAGTAATCCTTACGTCATTTTCCAAACAAGGACCTTTTTAACCATTTCAACAAATTAAGGTAAGAATGTATTTTTTTAACTTATACGGTGGGTGCGGCTATTTTCCACCATTGTAAAATCTTCAAAGCATCCATTACAATCTTATAATAATATTTTCAAAGTAAATGTTTTATTTTATAATTATATGACTTTTAAATGATCTCAAAAAAAGAGATATTTCTCTCAAATAGTTTTTATTTCATCTATGTCAACATCCTTTGATGGATTTTAAGCTTATTTGATGTTGATTTATTATAATACAAAACTTCCATATTTTATTGAAGGTTTTCTAATATATTTTACTGTCAATGTGTTATTTTTATACCATTCATGGTTTATGGAGAGAGTATTTACATTTCGAATGCTAGTTTTAATACAAATGTTTATGTTATGTTTAAACCTGTTCATATGGGGAATGCATTGGACTTAGTAAGTGATGGGTGGAGCCTGATATAGCTCCTCAATGCATCGATAGCTCTCCAGAGACAAATTAGTGACTTGGAACGAGGCCTTGACAAAATCTTATTTGTAGTCTTGGCATGAGGCCTTGACTATGTGGTTATGATAGTCTGGCATTATGCATTCCATGATTATGAAAGTGTTTATTGATATTGCATGTGATTATTCGACTAGTATAATATCCATGTGAATAAGTAAATAGAATTATTTCATTTTATCATTGCCATATTATGCTGAAGTTCATGTTTAAAAGGATTTTATTTTATTTATACATTTCCTTAATTGTATATGCTTATTTATGAATGTTTTCTCTATATTGTTTTCCTTAAAGAGCATCTGAGCTCACCCCTTTAAATGTTTTATTTTTTATAGGATGTGAAGAATTAATTTATGAATAAACTGCATGGATAGTATAATGGGATATGAAGACAAGATGTTGTTGTAGTAGTTTTCACTTTGTGATGTAATGTAAACATTATTAATGTATCTAGTTATTCCAAGGCTACTAAACTAATCATTCTTTCGAGACTTGATCTTTTGTGATCATGCCTATGTTATGTAATAATGCACCGACTCTGGATAACTTGGGTCGGGGCATTACAACATGGATGTTCATAAGTAATTAATCATATGGAAATAAAGAAAAAAGGCCATGAAATCATAGTATGGGAATAAAACATAGATTTATGGAAGACACATATACATATATAATGATTTCTATAGTAGTCAATGAAATTATTCTGAGACCATCTTAGTGGAAATAGTTATTTACTGAACCGACATCAAACCCCATTCTATCCCTTTTTTACCTAACCAAGTTTCGCACTCATTCTAGTCCTATAATACTGAATAATGTTCATTTCCTATTCCAGCCATGTAACACAAAACTGAGACCATTTCACATTCCATCCATGTCGATCTCATGAGATATAAATATTTACCTAATTAATTAGAGGGAGATATGGGTCCCAATAATCTCATAATGAAATCATACATACATGTTCTACCAGATCATAAATAATCATTTAATAACACATGAAATGTAATGGGTATTATAAACATTTAATCATATCATAACGTGTTGAAAAAGATACATGTTTCAGAATCATTTAACCAAAATCATAACACATGAAGGAGAAATGGATTTCCTAAATAAATAATCCATGAAAGAGAAACTAGTTTTATCAAGACCATGTAATTATTTATAACCCATTAATGTATCCTTTAGATCATTTCCTATAAGGTAATGAGTAACATCAAAAAATACCATCTAAGATGGAAAATAATTTTGAAATATCTTTCAAACAATTTTTATGATGAAAATATCAGTTTTTCATTGGAAAAGTCTTTTTAATTCATAAACCATTTCAAAATAATTTTCTTAAAAAATTCCCTGAATACTTATAAATAATACTTTAAATAATTTTAAAAACTATTTACCTTGAAAACATGTGAAATATGTTTCAAAATAAATTTGAAAACCCCTTTTCTTTGAAAACACATTCAAAACAGATAAATAAATCCTAAAAATTATTTGAAAACCTTCTTTTAAAACTTATGAAATAAATTGGTTGATTTATTTTGAAAAACCTTCCTTGAATAAAACCATGAAAACTTATAAATAAGGTTTGGAAACATTTTAAAAACCATTATATATAAAATCATATAAAATAAAATTGAAAAAATTTTGAAATCAATTTCCAATGAAATTTACTTTTAAAAACATTTTACTGAAAATTATGATTTTAAAAATCCAAAGTATGATTCAATGAAATGACATTCGGTAAATCCCTACATGTAGTATGAGGTCAAAAGAACATTCATTTTTCCTATTAAAAAGGATCGAAATATTCCCGATAAAAAATAGACAAGAATATTCCATTGAAGAGTATGGTAAAATAAAAAAGGATAATAAATTAATTTTTAATATTATAGAATAATGGTAAAATATTCTTGGAAACCCTTTTGAGATAACATGGTTTCGAATGAACAAAGATTTCTGAACGAAGAGAGGGTAATGTAAATATTTCATAAAAACAATTTATTAACTATCTTATGTACAAAAGAGTTGAAAAATGGGAACAATAGATGAATATATAATTTATAACCATGGGAGAAGAAAATTCATGAGTGCTATTGAGGGATAGATCATAATATTTAAACAAATGAAGCAAAATTATAAACAATCACAAAAAGTAATGAAATTGTTTCAATAAATACTTATCAATTGGTATAATGGATCCATAAATTCTATGTATGAGTGTGAAACTAATCGAATCATAAAAAATCATTAAAATAATGATATCCAAGAAATAACATGTAAAATGGTAGTATATACACCTAAAAAATTAGGTTCGTAACAAAACATGAGTCTCAATGAAGGCAAACTGAGACAAAACTATTTTACTGATTTAGTAACTTATGAAAGATAAACCCCATGAAATAAATATCATATAATTGTTATATAAATCATAATAAAAATAATTTTAAGAATAATTAAATACATCTATGGTATGTATACAAAAAAAGAATTATTGAAGAATAATGAATGTATCTCACAAAAATAAAAAGTGAGATGAAATCCCCTTACCCTGTATCTTGAACCTCATCATACTCATTCAACACCCCTATATAAAAACTATACATTTATTATAAATTTTTAATGAAACTTTTATCATATATTATACCATATATGTTTTCATAAGGACATTATATTACCCCCTTGTTAATAATCTTACGTTGTGGTTTCACTTCGGGTAATATTCTCTTTTTTTCATTGCATGTGCCTTTATTGGTTATATATTTGGTACATATAGTTATATCAAGATTGTAGAATTTAAAACATAATATAAATATAATTTATATTCATTATATTTTTATTAAAAAAATTAATATAATATAGAAGTACAAAATGGAGTAGACTGTTCATTGAGACAGTAAGTCATACATATGCATGAACGTTGTTTTCATTTTTATTTTCACATTGAAAGAAAAAAAGAAACATTCCTATATTTATATATGTATGTAATATAATTAACATATTTTTATAATGATATATATTTATATATAATAAGTTCACTAAACCCATCCTTAATATATTCCATGTATAATTTGAACGAATCACATAGCTTTATGGGGGAAGTAGTGCACACTTCATGAAACGAAACTACCGTATTTACAAAATATGGAAAGTAAAAAATATGTGATATAAAAAGAATAAATAATATTAAATCCATAATTAATATAATATATAACACATATAAATATTATTTCCATCATAATGTCTACTATGATATGAGGTAAAAAAATAATGAATAATCTTTTTTAGTGAGGTTTTAGTTCACCGTACATGTCAAAATTATGTTGTTTAGACATTTGATGGAGTTGTGTGTAACTGTAGTTTGAAAAATTATTATAAAAATATACTATTATTTTAATTATAAAAGTATTTTTATAAAATAATAGAATAAAGAGGGTGTAGGGGTGGAGAAGGAAAATAAAAAAGGACCTTGAGAGAAGGTGTTACCTCTTAATCTGGTAACTCCTTTTGGTTTATGAAGAAAGGCTACTTTGAAAGACATTATGCACAAATGGATGCTTCAATTAGTAAGGTAGGTATGTTTGGAAGTGTATTTGGAAGGTAAAGTTATTTAATATGTTGTTTTAGAGGTGTGAAGAAATGGGAGAGGTGGTGGAATTTTATAGGGAAGGAAGAGTGACACACTTTCAAATACCAAAAGGTATTCAATAAAGGAAGGTATACCATACCTAATGAGCCTCAAAAGTAGAAACATAATCCAGTAATGGGTTATAATGTTCTATAAAAACCTCCACGACAAACAAATATGTGGATTTTAATAATATGGTTCATTAACTTCTATCATTGCTTAATTGTATCAAAATTGTTTTTATACAAGAATCTAGTTTTATAACATAAGTAATTTAACCATTAAAAATAGAATAAAGTAAATTTTTTTAAAAAATAAAGAACTAGTCAAATATAAATATGATTTATTATTTATAAAATAAAAATATCATTTTTTTTATATTATGTTTTTAAAAAAACACATGGGATGCACAAAAACACTACATAAACATGGGCTGTGATAATTTTTTTAAAAAAATCTTTGGGTTGAAATTTTAATTATAATAGATAAGTATCTAAATTAATAAAAAAAAATTAATATTTAATAACACTATGTATTCCCTTAGAATAATATTTTTTTAATTTCATATTATTTAGTAAAATATCAGTTATTGTAAAATAACATTAATGTGAATTATGACATTGTTTATCTAATTTTAGTTTCAAAACATGAAATGAATGTTGGTATTAAAATATATTTATTTTAAAAAAAATTTACAATATATATTAATCTAAAGAACTACTATAGATTACAATTTAATAAATTTACTTAAATTTATCATTTATAGTATCATTTATTTAGTTAATTATTAACTAAATAATAACTATATTGGTGTCTCATAAACATTTTATGTAACTAAACTATCCTTAAAATTTATTGATAATTTATTATGATAAAATAATCCATTTATATTTGAAAAGTACTTCAATAACACAAAAATATTAGGTTTTATTAAATATCGCAGTGTTTTATAATATTTCATGGTAAGGAATGTTCTCTTTTTTACTTTTTTCGTACTTAACATTTTATATAGGGAACATTAATTTAATAGAATCAAAATAACACATAATATTTGAACCAAAATGGTATATGGTATAATTATTGGAATCTAATGTTTTTTTATAAGTTTTAATGTCATTTTAGTCTTTATGGTTAAGGTTTAGTCCTTAATTGAGCTTAATCTTACCTTAATCAATGTAATTAATTTTAATCAAATTCAATAATATTATTGGAAAAAATAAGTTGATATTTTTAGACAAAAAATATTATAATTATTACAAACTTATATTTTGGGGTTTAATAATATAAATCACCAAAGTGGAAAAATTATATATAATGCTAATCCTAATGGTGCGGCGAGAAAGAAGGCTTTTAAATTAAAACATTAAAAAATTTACTAAGTTTTAATATCTAATTTCAATAAAAAAATGTTCAAATGAACTAAATTCAATAAATATATGTATAACAGGTCTATTTTGACTTTATAAACCAATTTAAGATATATTCTAACATTAAAAATTATTTAAATAAAAAGGCAGGTTTTAAGTAAAATATAGAATTCTTCACTATCCAAAAAATGATGTTTGTCAATGAAATTACAAAAATTCTTCCAAAGATAATATTGATAATAAAAATTAAAAAAAGAATTTTATTTTTACAAATTAAATTTATAAAACATATAAAACATATTTTTAAAATATGTGCATCATTAAAATCTTATAAAAACTCTGTGTTGCATGTAACATAAGCTAACCTCGGTGTTCCGTATAGATAAAGCTAAAATTTATGTTGCATGAAGTGAAATATAAACTTTCTTTTTCATATAATGAGAGCTAGATATAGTGATTTTATATAAAATAAACTATTTTCAGTGCTTCTTGAATTATAGTATAAATAAAAGATTAAATGAATTCAATAAAATAAATCACAAAAATCTCAGGGTGATACATTCAAGAAAGCTTAAAATGATATCTTCCCTTGAAAACTTTTTAAGTTATAAATAGATTATTACATGAAAGTTACATTCATAGAAACCCATATCTTTAAAATGAATATTAAAACATACCTTAAAATTGAAATTTTTCTACTATAACGGTTACCCAATATAAAATTTTATTAGGATTCCTCATAGGAGAACATAAATGAAAAATAAAAACATGAAAATGGATGAAAAATCTAACAATTATGTTTTTATAGAGAGTGATAGAGAAAAAGGTTAGTATAATGTTAATAATTATAAATCTATAAATCTACTATGAATTAAAGGACCATTTGATTCATCAGAAATAAGGGTACTATGATATTTTTTTTATTTTCAAGATCTTTTTCCTAAAGGAACATAATTTTCTGGAAAATATATACTTTCCTAATTTCAGGATATCATCACCCTTTGTTGTTCCTTAATCCACTTCACCTCTTTCTACAAAAAATGAAGGTGAATTTTTTTTTCCTGAACCAGTAAATGATTATGAGATCTATGATATTCTATCCCAAACGTGATCAGTTATCATCAACACCATTTTTTTATAATATGTTATCCAATATGCATAAGTCCTCTTGTGGTACGATAATATTTTATTCTCTAAAAATTCATCCAATGTATAAGTTAATCATTCCATAAGTTTTTAACCATATAACCCTTCAAAAATATAAAAATTAAAATCTTTAGAAAGATAGTCACAAAATTATCTTAACATTGATCCCCCAAATATCACAATATACATCATGTTTTTCACATTCCCAACATGTGAGTACCCTTCTCGTATATTCCCATGAAACATGGTAATAAACTTAATTTCCATAAATTCTTCTAGAAAACATGCATTCTTACTTATTCTAATATATACGGGATTTAATCCTTAAATCCAAAAATGTTATAGACATCATCTATGATAGAATGACCCACCCATAAACAAGTCCATACTTAGTTCCAAGGTAATCAGTACCATCCAATTACCGTATTCAAAACAACATTATATTATCATTATAATGACCCATACAATACACACATTGTTATTACATCAAAATTGAATCATACTTATTACAACATATAACAAACCCATGAAAGGACCGTATAAGTATAGTGTCTTTAGAAACTGGGAACATAAACAACTAGTTCATAAAGCGTCTACACTGTCTCCCATTTATTTCATCATATCTATAGTCCCTTTTGGAATATCTTACTTAATAACCTTATTCCTGACCTGGGGAAAGAAAACATACAAAAGGGTGAGCTCAAATGCTCAGTAAGGGTAACCAAAAGAAATATCAAACATATCATATTTATAAGAACATAACATTTTAAAAATCTTATCCTGCAAAAGAGATCATAACATGGGATAAATCATAGAAGTAAAATGTAATCCCAATAATCATAACATAAAACATGATTCTTTGTGGAATACACACATAATCATAGAGAATCATTTCTTATTAGTCAAGACTCATTTCCAAGACTATCTTAGTGGACAAAGTCCATTTCTGAACCGAGTTCACTCCTCGTTTCAGTCCTGTTTCACTGAACCAGTTTAACCTGCCGTTCCAGCCATGTCTATATCATGAGATATAAAATCTTTACCCAATGCATTGGAGGGAGATATTGGTCCCAATTATCTCATAATGATACCATTCTTATGTGTGTCACAAAATCATAAACCATACATCATAGCATAACCCATGTAATAAAAATGGGATTCTTAAACATCCTGACATCATAAAACAACTCATATAAGATAAAGGAATTCATAAAAATAATTCCATCACAACATAATAAAATATATTAACTAATAGGGATAGAAAAAAAACCTTAATTATCTTAGATGGAAAATAATCTTGATAAAACGCTTGAACTCCATTCTTGAGGAAAATATCCTTTCTTCTTCAAAAACACTTTTCCTTTCATAAAATGTCATAAAATTATAAACTAAAAGAATTTGATTAAAAATAAACTTGAAAAATTGTAAAGGAAGATTCTTTTAAATAATGTTTTAAAAATCCATTCATGCCGTATAAGTTAAAAAAACATTCTTCTCGTACTTTTTTCGAAAAAGTCAAAAAGTACCTCGTACGAAAAACGACAAAAGATTCCTTTCATATCTTTTACTAAAAACTCACCGAAGGGTAGAATTGGACTTAAACAATTGTGGATGGATGGAAATAACATTACATATTGAGGAAACATGGATGTGGATGATAAAATACACCCTAGTAAATTCCAAAGTATAAACAATCTCGGATAAAAATGAGATTGTGATATTTCCCTTACCTTAGGTCCGTTTTGCTTCGTAAGTGTCTGAACGTCCTGTATAATGATTTAAATAATGTTATTGACTTATTACATAATCATACTTATTGTTATGATATCATATATGGTCATATTCTTAGCTTCATATTAGTAATATTTCATTACTACTTGTTATTCGGGTGTTTATTACTTTTTGTTCTTATGCGTGTTTTGTCGAATAAATTCTTATTCTTCTCTTTAGGTTATCGATACCTCATTTACCGAATGTTATTAGTGTAATATATATCATATTAATTCATTCAATTCATTTATATAATCATTATGCAATGAAGATCATGTAGAATGAGTCGCATCACATCGTGGAGACGGTATTCCGTACGTACACAGGAGCGATGATATCGTTCCCATGATCGAGGAATTGTATTGGAGTGTATGTATACTATTTAAGAATCAATATCACTTTACAATAACAATATATATTCATTCTTTACACCATTATACCCATCCAAGTAATGTGGTGGCGGAAAATAGATTACACCACAGCGTGGAGACGGTATTCCGTACGTACGCACGCGCGGTGATTTCATTTTCCGTAGCATGGATGGATGGTGAAATAGGGTTGTTTCATACTTATAATAACATATCAGTATATGAGTGATACTTATGTTATTAATTCATAATTAAACAACTAAATAATAATAAGTGGAAGAAGAAATAAATTTTAAAGAATCGGTAACGGACATTACCGCTTCTTTGAAGCGCCTCTTTGAGATCTCCTCTTAGGGCACTAAAATTGGTCTTTCAAGAAGACCAGGACCTCTAGGATATTTCTAGGGAAGTGGAGAGGAGATATCTTCAGGGTTTGGCCGAGCTTGAAGGCTCATAGTGGTGTGAGGAAGAGAGGGAGGAGGTGCCCTTTTATAAGGGAGGAGAGGGGCACCTTTGGAATAACTAAATATATTATTTTATTATAAAGTCAAATTCGGTTTTTAATAGCTCCAAATTGATATATTTATAATCTAAGGTGGGTATAGGTCTAAATACTCTCATCCAATAGAATTTAGAAAAGTTTAGGCTCCTATTTTAACCTTATCATTTAGATTTAACATTAAGTTAAATAATTTTACTTTTACCGTGTCTTCTTGTGTTCTTACACTATAAGGTTAAAAAACTTACTATAACAAGCCAAACGAACCCCAAGTTGTTTATTATCAATATATATAACCTTATCTAAGTCATTTGGTCGAACCTTATATTTTTAGGAATAAAATAACAATTAATTATATAATATTTGTTTTAAAAACTATTTTATGTCAATTTTGACACTATTCAGTAATTGATTTTTGTGAAAATCATAACAGAATGATTAGTTCGAAAAAATTTAATTTAATCAATAATAACATGTCATATTAACGTAGAAAATTAGTTTAATTCATAAAAAGTCTCAAATTACATTTATTTGGGTATTTATAACATCAATTATGTCAATATTTCATTAATAAGATAATTACTGCATCATCGTTGTGTCATAAATAAATTAAACTATTTAATGTATAAAAATTACAAATAAAATACAATTATGTAGGAAATATTTTTAGCTTTCTGATTAATATTTATAGTTGAATGTATCTTATGTATAAACCCCTATTAAAAATTATTTACTTATTAAACGTTGATTTTAACTATTTTAACCCTTCTTTAAATAAATTAATAATAAATGTCCTAAACTAATCCAAGTGGGACTAAATGGTCATATTTTATTCCCAAGGTTGTTTTTGGTCGAATTATACTTAACCAATAGAATTAGGACATGTGTTAGGGTAATAATAATATCATTTTTACCCTTAACTACCGTATTTACTTTTAACTGTGGTAAAAAAAGTAAAAAGTTACTATTCACCAAAAAATTATTTTCATCTCATTGAACCATATTTTACTTAGTGATATCAACCGTGTCTCTCGGATTTTCGAAATTCCACTCACAGAAGCGGTAAAATTATGTTTTATGAAAAATTCAGTTTTTTTACTACCACTTAGTGGTTTCACTATTCATCAAGAATTGAAAGTTTTCAGAAAAATACCAAAAATTAGGCCTAAGCTATATTTGATATTATGAATTCATAAATGATGTTTATTTTACCAAATTCAAATCATATCAGTTACATTAACAAATTTAAAAATTAATTCCCGTCGTTAAGACAAATAGCGTGTTTTTAAGAGATAATAACTATCAAAAGATTGACACTTGTTTATGTCTGGTATAAATGTGAAATTAAATCAAATGAACAACATTGTATTAAATTGTAAAAATATATTCTAAATATACTTTAAAACCACTCAAATTAATAATTTATCACTATTAATTATTTTGATTAAAAAATTGTTTTTAATTAAAATTTAATAATTTTCACTATTCACTAGAATATGAAAGTTATCCAAAAAGTACCAAAATTTCACCCTAAGCTAATTTAAATATTCTGAATCCAAAAATGAAGTCCATTTTGAAAAATAAAATTTACAAAATTGATTATTACTATTCATAACGGCTAGTTTTAAAAATATTTTAATTGCATACCGTTGTTTAGTGAAACTCGGTATTGCGTACGATGCAAGCTATCGAGGAAGGCCGAGGTTGTGTGGAAAGAAATCCAAGCTAGTGTTGTGTGTAGTGAAAGATTCCTTTGATTATTTATATAACATAAAAACAAAATATTTCTCATAAAAGTCTCGGGTGTTACATTCTACCCCCCTTAAAATGAATTTCACCCTCGAAATTCGTCACTTTGTAACAAAAAGATGAGGATACCTCTCCCTAATCATATCCTCAAGCTCTCATGTAGATTATTCTAATGGGTGGTTCCTCCATAAAACTTTCACCAATCGAGTGGTCTTGTTTCGTAGTAATTTTTCGCTACGATCCAGAATCTCTATCGGCTGTTCTTGATGAGAAAGATCTTCCTCAAGCGGTACAACTTCTGAGCTGAGTACATTTGAAGGATCAGGTATGTACTTTATCAGGAGAGATACATGGAACACACCGTGAACTTGAGATAGATTTGGTGGAAGCTCCAATCGGTAATCTACCTTTCCAACACGATCCAGTATTTCAAAAGGACCGATATATCTAGGGATCAACTTCCCCTTCTTTCCAAATCTCATGACCCTCTTACAGGGACATATTCGTAAGAACACTTTATCACCCACTTCAATCTCTAGGTCTTTTCTTCGGTTGTCGGCATAACTTTTCTGTCGACTCTGAGCTTCTCTTATGTGTTTTTGAATAGATCGGACCTTTTCTGCCATCTCATCAACAAGATCAAGTCCTAATAGCATTCTTTCCCCAACTTCATCCCAGCAAGTTCGAGTCCTGCATTTCTTTCCATAGAGAGATTCATAAAGATCCATCTGAATACTGGAGTGAAAGCTATTATTATAAGAAAATTACACCAAAGGTAGGTGTTGATCCCAACCACCTTTGAAATCTATAGAGCAAGCTCTCAACATATCTTCTAGAGTTTGAATTGTTCTCTTAGACTGACCGTCTGTCTGAGGATGATAAGCAGTGCTGAAACTCAACTCTGTATCTAGAGTATGCTAAAGACTTCGCTAGACCATCGAGGTAAATCTCGGATCCCGATCAGATATAATAGAAAGTGGTACTCCATGCAATCTTACCACTTCTTTTACATATATCCTGGCAAACTGATCCAGAGACAAATCCTCTCTAACAGTAATGAAGTGTGCAGATTTTGTAAGACGATCAACTATGACCCATATAGCATTATTGCCTTTGGATGATTTAGGAAGTCCTGTGACAAAGTCCATAGTGATGTTTTCCCATTTCCATTTGGGTATGGGTAATGGTTGTAACATCCCCTTAGACTTCTATCTCTCAGCTTTTACTTGCTGACAAACCAAGTATCGAGAGACATATTCAGCAACATCTCTTTTCATGCCATCCCACCAGAAGTACTCTTTCAGGTCCCTATACATCTTCATGCTTCTAGGATGAATAGAGAATGAAGAAATATGAGCCTCATCCAGCAGCTCCTTCTTTAATTCTGGGATGAGAGGAACACAAACTCGATTCCTGAAATTTATTATCCCATCACAATCAAGGTTGAATTCAGGAATATTTCTCACCTTCTTTTGTAACTCTACATCTTCTTTCTGTTCCTCTTTAATCTTCACATGTATAGATGGTTTAACATTCATTTGAGAAAGATACGATTTCCCCCCTTCCATTATAATTCCAAGATCCATCCTTTGTAAATCCATAAATATAGGATCTTTTGTGATCCTCATCATGGATAAGCTAGCATGGTCTTGTCGACTTAATGCATCTGCCACCTTGTTTGCTTTCCCAAGGTGGTAATGAATAGAGAAGTCGTAATCCTTAATCAGTTCCAACCATCTTCTTTGGTGCATATTCATCTCATTTTGTGTGAAAATATACTTTAAACTTTTATGATCAGTATAAATGTCACACCTCTCTCCATAAAGGTAATGCCTCCAAATCTTTAATGCAAAGAGTACCGTAGCTAACTCCAAATCATGAGATGGGTAATTTTGCTCATGGATTTTCAACTATCGTGAGGCATATGCTATCACCATATCATTTTGCATTAGAACACACCCCAATCCCTTCTTGGATGCATCACTATAGATCACAAACCATTCTCCACTACAAGGCACTGTGAGCACAGATGCACTGGATAACCTTCTTTTCAACTCCTTGAAATTCTCTTCACATTCTTCTGTCCAAAAAAACTTAACTCCTTTCCGAGTCAACCTGGTGAGTGGATTAGATAATCGTGAAAAATATTTCACAAAACGTCGGTAATATCCAGCCAAACCAAGAAAACTTCGGATCTCATTTACTATTGTTGGTCTCAACCATCTTTCGATAACCTCTGTTTTTTCTGGATCCACAGATATCCCATCTTTTGAGATTATGTGACCCAAAAATGCAACTTTTTGAATCCAAAATTCACACTTGGTAAATTTGGCATAAAGCTTCTCCTTTCTCAGGGTCTTCAATATAATTCTCAAGTGATATTCATGATATTCCTTTCTCTTTGAATAGACAAGAATATCGTCTATAAAGACTACAACAAATTGATCAAGATAGTCTCTAAGGACTCTATTCATCAGATCCATGAAGATACCAGGGGTATTAGTAAGACCAAATAGCATCACAATAAATTCATAGTGTCCATACCTTGTACGGAAAGCCGTCTTTGGTATATCCTCTCTTTTGACCCTTAATTGATGATACCATGAACGAAGATCAATCTTGGAAAATTATTGAGCTCCTTGTAGTTGGATAAATAAGTCATCAATGTGTGGGAGAGGATATTTTTTCTTGATAGTGATCTTGTTATGTTCTCGATAATCAATGCAGAGTCTCATTGATCTATCTTTCTTCTTAACAAATACAATAGGTGCTCCCCAAGGTGATGCACTAGGGCGTATGAATCCCTTATCAAGAATCTCTTGGAGTTTCTTCTTCAATTCCTGCAACTCAATTGGGGCCATTCTATAAGGTTTCATTGAAATAGGCAAAGCACCTGGTACAAGTTCAATTGAAAACTCAACTTCACGATTTGGTGGAAGACCCGGCAATTCATCCGGAAAGACATCATCAAACTCCCGTACAATGGGAATATTCTTAATTGTGAGTTTCTCACCAACCATTTGAGATAAATAACCTTCATTCAGTGGAATCAAGACCCATAAGATGGAAGAAATTTCCACTGGAAGGTTATGTTCATCCTTGCATCGATAGACGATCATAGATTGATCTGGAATATGAAATGTGACTTCCCTTCTTTGGAAATTGATATGAGCTCCATATAAAGAAAGCCAATCCATGCCATGAATCACATCAAATTCCACTATAGGAAGGATCACAAGATTTGCAGGAAGCACTTTCCCACAAACATCAATCAGGGATGAATTATAAACTTTTGATGCGACTGTTGTGTCATTAGGTGTTGTCACAGCTAACTCAACATCTTATTGTTGAGGTAATACGGCGATACCCTTAGAAAATTCCTCAGAAATAAAAGAGTGTGTGGATCCAGAATCAAATAAAACATTTTCTACTTTAGAGTGGATGGTAAGTGTACCTTTCACCACATCGTTATCGTATTCCACATTGCTGATAGAAATTGCATGTGACTTTCCTTTTTCTTTGGCCTTAAGATTTTGTTGATGTAGATCATCATCAACAACCCTTGGATTATGGAATTTATTGGCATAATGCCCCATCTCCTTGCACTTGAAACATTGAAGTGTAGTAGGTTTATTCTGTGTGTCCCTTCCTTTGTTTGAATCATTAGACATCTTCTTCCCATCATTGCGGCATTCAAATGCACGATGACCTTCCTTTCCACATTTGAAACATTTACTTGTCCCTTTAAGACAACTCCCTCCATGTTTCTTTCCACACTTGAGCATAAGGGAAACCTCATCTTCTTTTCGGTGTACTCTTTAGATTTTCCTTTGAATTCCATTTTCCTCTTCTAATCAAACCCATGTGACTGATGGGTTACTCCAATCTCCATCTCGACTTTTAGAGCACATCGAAGGATTTCTTCGTAGCTATTGAAGTCCCTTATGGCTAACGCCCTTCGAGGACATGGTTTTACGCCACTAAAGAATCGATCGATCTTACTCTCAGGTTTAATAATAATACCAGAAGCGTACCTTGCAAGTCTTTTAAAATTTGCCTCATAGGTACCAACAGATTCATCATCCTTTTGCTTCAGTTCAAGAAACTCTTTCTCCATTTTTGTTTGTAGAATATCAGGGAAGTACTTATTGAAAAATATGTTCTTGAACTCGTCCCATTCCATGGACTCAATTTCAGCCCTTTGCCTCGTATTCTTAATAAGATTGCACCATTGATCAACATCTCCTTCCAAACGATACACTGCTAGGATGACTTTATCATGTTCAGAACATTGAAGAACTGAAAATATCTTTTCAGTAGTACTAATCCATTGTTCCTCAATTAATGGATCAGTAGACCCGCTGAATAAATGTGGATGCTGCCTCATGAAGGATTCAACAGAATGTTGCTCCTTCCTTTGCTCGTTTGGAAGTCCTGCACGATTCATAGCTTGAGAAAGTTGTGTGAGCATGGCTACAATATTTTTCATTCCATCTCCCATAACGTTTGGTTCCTCAGGGGGACAATCATTGCATTGCCCATCGCATTCCGTATTAACACGGTTCCATTGGGTTCTGGCCATTGACTAAAACCAAGAAGAATAGTGTGAGCAACACTAATTATAATAGGAAAACCACATAATCAAGAATAAAATATCACACTTAAGGTCTTATCCTAGGTTATTCATGGTCATTTCTAAAACACTAAGATTGTGTTCTATGCTTAGAATTATCCTTAGGGTTCTTACTAAGGATTTCACATCCTACTTTCCAAAGGTTGACTATACCTTTTCTCTGATACCAACTATAACGACTCATACTTTACACACATTGTTATTACATCAAAATTGAATCATACTTATTACAACATATAACAAAACCATGAAAGGACCGTATAGGTATAGTGTCTTTAGAAACTGGGAACATAAACAACCGGTTCATAAAGCGTCTACACTGTCTCCCATTTATTTCATCATATCTATAGTCCCTTTTGGCATATCTTACTTAATAACCTTATTCCTGACATAGGGAAAGAAAACATACAAAAGGGTGAGCTCAAATGATCAGTAAGGGTAAACAAAAAAAATATCAAACATATCATATTTTTAAGAACATAACATTTTGAAAATCATATCCTGCAAAAGAGATCATAACATGGGATAAATCATAGAAGTGAAATGTAATCCCAATAATCATAAAATTAAACATGAAGCTTTGTTTCATACACACATAATCATAAGGAATCATTTCTTATTAGTCAAGACTCATTTCCAAGACTATCTTAGTGGACAAAGTCCATTTCTGAACCGAGTTCACTCCTCGTTTCAGTCCTATTTCACTGAACCTGTTTAACCTGCCGTTCCAGCCATGTCTATCTCATGAGATATAAAATCTATACCCAATGCATTGGAGGGAGATATACTTCCCAGCCATCTCCTAATGATACCATTCTTATATGTGCCACAAAATCATAAACTATACATCATAGCATAACCCATGTAATAAAAATGGGATTCTTAAACATCGTGACATCATAAAACAATTCATATAAGATAAAGGAATTCATAAAAATAATTCCATCACAACATAATCAAATCAATGTAATAATAGGGATAGAAACTGAATCCTTAATTATCTTATATAGAAAATAATCTTGATAAAACGCTTGAACTCCATTCTTGGGGAAAATATCCTTTCTTCATCAAAAACACTTTTCCTTTCATAACATGTCATACAATTATAAACTAAAAGAAGTTGATTAAAAATAAAATTGAAAACTTTTAAAGTAAGCTTCTTGGAAATAATGTTTTAAAAATCCATTCATGTCGTATAAGTAAAAAAAACATTCTTCTCGTACTTTTTTCAGAAAAATCAAAAATACCTCGTACAAAAAACGACAAAAGATTCCTTTCATATATTTTACTAAAAACTCACCGAAGGGTAAAATTGGATTTAAACAATTGTAGGTAGATGTAAATAACATTACATATTGTGGAAACATGGATGTGGATGATAAAATACACCCCAGTAAATTCCAAAGTATAAACAATCTCGGATAAAAATGAGATTGTGATATTTCCATTACCTTAGGTCTGTTTTGCTTCGTAAGTGTCCGAACCTCCTGTATAATTATTTAAATAATGTTATTTACTTATTCCAGAATCATACTTATTGTTATGATATCATATATGGTCATATTCTTAGCTTCTTATTAGTAATATTTCATTACTACTTGTTATTCAGGTGTTTATTACTTTTTGTTCTTATGCGTGTTTTGTCGAATAAATTATTATTCTTATCTTTAGGTTATATATACCTCATTACCAGAATGGTATTAGTGTAATATATATCATATTAATTCATTAAATTGATTTATATAATCATTATGCAACGAAGATCATGTAGAACGAGTCACATCACATCGTGGAGACGGTATTCCGTACATACGCACGAGCGATGATATCGTTCCCATGATCGTGGAATTGTATTGGAGTGTATGTATACTATTTAAGAATCAATATAACTTTAAAATAATAATATATATTAATTCTTTACACCATTATACCCATCCAAGTAAGGCTGTGGTGCAAAATAGATTACACCACGGCGTGGAGACGGTATTCCGTACGTACGCACGCGCGGTGATTTCATTTTCTGTAGGATGGATAGATGGTGAAATAGGGTTGTTTCATACTTATACTAACATATCAGTATATGAGTGATACTGATGTTATTAATTAATAATGAAACAACTAATGAAGAAGAATTATAAGAAGAAATAAAGAGGAAATAATCGGTAACGGACATTACCGCTTCTTTGAAGTGCCTCTTTGAGATCTCCTCTTAGGGCACTAAAATTGGACTTTGAAGAAGACCAGGACCTCTAGGATGTTTCTAGGGAAGTGGATAGGAGATATTGGTATGTTTTGGCCGAGCTTGAAGGCTCAAAGTGGTGTGAGGAAGAGAGGGAGGAGGTGCCCTTTTATAAGGGAGGAGAGGGGCACCTTTGGAATAACTAAATATATTATTTTATTATAAAGACAAATTCAGTTTTTAATAGCTCCAAATTGATATATTTCAAAGATAAGGTGGGTATAGGTCGTACTCCTCTCATCCAATAGAATTTAGACAAGTTTACGTCCCTATTTTAACCTTATCATTTAGATTTAACATTAGGTTAACTAATTTTACTTCTACCATGTCTTCTTGTGTTCTTACACGATAAGGTTATTAAACTTACTATAACAAGACAAACGAACCCCAAGTTGTTTATTATCAATATATATAACCTTATCTAAGTCATTCGGCCAAACCTTATATTTTTAGGAATAAAATTACAATTGATAATATAATATGTTTTTAAAAAACTATTTTATGTCAATTTTGACACTATTTAGTAATTTATTTTTGTGAAAATAATAACAAAATGAATAGTTCGAAAAAAGTTAATTTAATAAATAATAAAATGTCATATTAACCTAGAAAATTAGTTTAATTCATAAAAATTATCAAATTACATTTATTTGGGTATTTATAACATTAATTACGTCAATATTTCATTAATAAGATAATTACTACATCATCGTTGTGTCATAAATAAATTAAATTATTTAATGTCTAAAAATTACAAATAAAATACCATTATGTAGGAAATGTTTTTATCTATCTAATTAATATTTATAGTCATATTTATCTTATGTATAACTAAATATTAAAAACTATTTACTTATTAAACTTTGATTTTAACTATTTTAACCCTTCTTTAAATAAATTAATAATAAATGTCCTAATCTAATCCAAGTGGGCCTAAATGGTAATATTTTATTCCTAATGTTGTTTTTGGTCGAATTATACTTATCCAATAGAATTAGGACATGTGTTAGGGTAATAATAATATCATTTTTACCCTTAACTACCCGATTTACTTTTAACCGTGGTAAAAAAAGTAAACAGTTACAATTCACCAAAAAATTATTTTCATCTCATTGAACCACATTTTACTTACTGATATCAACCGTGTCTCTTGGATTTTCGAAATTCCACTCACAGAAGCTGTAAAATTAAGTTTTATGATAAATTTAGTTTTTTTTACTACCACTTAGTGGTTGAACTATTCATCAATAATTGAAAGTTTTCAGAAAAATACCAAAAATTAGGCCTAAGATATATTTGATATTATGAATTAAAAAATGTTGTTTATTTTACCAAATTCAAAACATATCAGTTACATTAACTAATTTAAAAATTAATTCCCTTTGTTAAGACAAATAGCGTGTTTTTAAGAGATAATAACTATCAAAAGATTAACACTTGTTTATGTCTGGTTTAAATGTGAAATTACCTCCAATGAACAAAATTGTATTAAATTGTAAAAATATATTCTAAATTTACTTTAAACCACTAAAATTAATAATTTATCACTATTAATTATTTCGATTAAAAAAGTTGTTTTTAATTAAAATTTAATAATTTTCACTATTCATCAGAATATGAAAGTTATCCAAAAAGTACCAAAATTTCACCCTAAGCAAATTTCGATATTCCGAATCAAAAAATGAAGTCCATTTTGAAAAATAAAATTTACAAAATTTCAAAAAGTGGTCATTACTATTCATAACGGCTAGTTTTAATAATATTTTAATCGCATATCGTTGTTTAGTGAAACCCGGTATTACGTACGACAGAAGCAATTGAGGAAGGTCGAGGTTGCGTGTAAAGAAAGCCAAGATAGTGTTGTGTGTAGTGAAAGATTCCTTTGATGATTTATATAACATAAAAACAAAATATTTCTCATAAAAGTCTTGGGTGTTACAATCATAAATAACATATTAAGGGTTACCTTACCTTAGTCAAAATATCACATTTTCATTACATCACTTCACTAGTCAATTAGGATCATTCAACATAAAATTTTAAATACTGAGTAAAAAAACATAATTAGAACAATCCTTGAATATTTCATCATCTATAAAACATAATTTTTAATCCAAATATAGAACAACTATATTTAAGTTATCCTTAAGACATTAACAAGGTTTGCACATCATATTACACAATACCCCTTTCTTGTCACATTTAATTTGTAGTATCTTTATCATTTACAATTTAACGACAAATCACAATGCCTTTCTAGTTACCTTCAGTAAATTATGTTTCTCAATTCATTATCAAAGAATTGATATAGAATTATGTTTCATTAAGGAAAAAATATCGTGTTTTATTTTTAGGGAAATAATATGAAATCGAATATCTATATTGTGAGGGGAGAAGAAGATATGTTCTTTCTGTACATGGAAGAAGAAAACAAATTATAAAAACAATGCATTGTTCACTTGATCCAAACATGCATGGAAGATCATATTAAATATGATGATGCTCAAGACCTCCGTAGGATATCACATGACCATGATCATATTTATGATGCTTGTAAAGAAGGGAATATTATTTTAAAGACATATATGGGAAATAGAAATGTTCAAAAAATGTGATTGAGTTGGTGAATGATAATTCTTGTGAAACTATTTTTTAAGAGATTATTATTCTAAGAGATGTTATATTGTATTCATTAAATATTTTAGAAGAATAGCATATGTTTCTGTCACCACCCACAAATATGAGTATTTCAGTTTCATAATTACTTTTCAAAGGGATGTTGTAAAGATGCTGTGTTAAATAATTCAGATGATCTGTACAAATAATGGAAAAATGATCACAAATATACTATTAAAGGATTATCTCAATAAACATGGGATCTGGAATCGTGTTTTCTATGTTAGAACTCCACAAAAAATGGATTTTATGTGAGAAGAAATCAAATTATCAACAACATGGCCTGACCAATTCTCATTGAGAAAGACCTTGGAGAGATGTTTTGGAAATATGTAGTGATAGCATCTTTCTACACATCAAATAGGGAATTATTATGTTTTAAATAATAGAATAAGGCATATGAAATATTTTACACAAATAACCTATCATTGAATTACTTCTGAGTATTTAAAATTAAGTGTTTCATTCACAATAAGTAGCAACACAAGAAGTTTGAATATATTTTATAAGAAGGGATATTTATTGGATAATGAAAGAAAAAAACATATAAATGATTCAATAAGAGGCTAGGAAATATATTTGAGAGAAATGATGACACTTTAGTGTAGAATAAAGAGAATATTTAGAAAATAATTGATTTGTCTCAAGAGAGTATTGATAAAAAGATAATAATATCATGGGATATACCAGATATATGTTATGATTCAGATGAGGATTAAGATAATGATAAGGATGAGCATAATTAAGTATCGTTCGAAGGACTAAAGAGAAGATCTGAAGTTGATAGATAGAATATAATTTGTGATCAAATAATTCCATCACAGATAAGGTGGATTAAGACTATTCAACAAGTATCATTCATATAAAATATAGAGTCAAAATGTTTTGATGAAGAAATTAGGGATGAGAATTTTGTTTAGACTATGAATGAAGAGCTTGACCAAACTATGAAGAATCTGAAATGGGAGAATATTTTGAGACAAATAGATAAGAACTTTATCAGAACTAATTGGGACATTAACACCAAGATAAAAATAGATGGTTATGTGATTCAACAAAAACAAGGAAAACTATGAAAAGAGTACTACTAGATAGAGGGTATCATTTTTTCTGAGTCATTTTCACCTGTTATAATTCTAGATAAAATTAGAGTATTACTGGACATAACAGACCAAAGAAAGGAAAAAGTTTTCTAGATGGATTTTGAGTCATCATTTCTCAATGGGGTTCTTAAAGAGAAATATTATATAGAGTAGCTAGATGGATTCCTGATTCATGAAAACCAGAACATATTTTTTCAGATAAGAAATTCATTATATGGGTTGAATCAGGAAACAAGGGAATGGTATTCTAGGATTGATTTATTTGTCAAGAATCTCAGTTTTAGCAAGGAATATTTGGTTAGAATATATTTTTCCACAATGAGAGTAATAAAAGGATGATAGTGATAGTATATGTTGATGAAAAAATATTTTGTGGATCAAATGAATAACAATGAAATAAGTTCATAGAATTCATTAGTGAACTCACATTTTCATTTGTTTTATAGGTGACACGAGTAATTTTAAGAACATTAATTTCTCAATCTGAATATTCCTAGGTGGTTGTGAGAAGATTTTGAATGGTTAATTACAAATAGATATTGACTCTAGTGGCTACATGGATGAAATTGTCATGGGATGATGAAGGTAATGCAATTAATGTTACAAAATATATGAAAATCACAGGAAGTCAATTGTTCTGGAATGTGAAATGACCTTATATTATTTCTCCAACATTCTATGAAGTAAGATATAAAATAAATACTAAGAATAGTCACTTTCTTTCAATGAAAACAATCCTTTGGTATGTCAAGGGGACAGTGGAATTCAGTTTGCTGTACAATGAAAAATCTCAGCATGAGTTATTGGGACGTACAGATTTTTATTGGGTCTAATCCTCAGATGATATGAAATCAACATCAGGTGGGGCATTTTATCATTGAATATTATGTATATATTGGCTAAGTAAAAAAATATTTCATTTCATTAAGCACTATAGAAGCTATAAATATTTCTGCTGAATAATCATTCATACAGTTATTATGGTTGAAGCAGTCTCTTGGTGATTTCAGAGTTTAAGTGAAGTCTCTGATCGATATCCATTTTGATAATTCATTTTCTAAAAGTATTATAACAAATAAAATATATCCCTCATGGTCAACGAATATTGAAATCAAGTATCATTTTTTCTATGATAAGGGGGAGAAACAACTTTTGAATTTATAGTATGTGCCTAGATAACTACAATTTGTGGTCATTATGAAAAAGGACATACCCAAATATCTGTTTCAAAGGATTCAAATAGATATTGGAGTTTATTCGACTCTCAGAACATTAAAAACTAGGGATATGGGACCACCTCTCGCCGAGGTATGGTGTGTTTTTCTTAATGGGATGATCTATTTTCTTTTCCCTGTAGCATACTAAAATGAGTCAACTTTTGGGTTAATTGAAAGGGTGGGATTTTTGTCTATGAAAGGTGATAAAATGTATTAATCAATATTGGGGAGAAGATGATTGGGGGGCTGTGAGGTATGGAGAGTTAGGACTTATGTAGGGGGAGTTAAGTGCTATATGCAAATAGTTTATCGATATCACAGCTTATCACGGAAATCAATTAACATTCCAAAGCATGATTCAGAAAGTAGTTAATTAGGGGAGTTTCAAATCTAAGGATTCTAGAGAAGACCGATTAAAGGATTTATATTATGGAATATGGAGTTTTTGATGAATGTAGTTGAGTGGTTTCAGAGTGAAGTGATTCAGTGATAAACTGTTTATGTTACTCATGTTTCACACACCGAACATGGATCATGTGGGCTTAAATTATGTGTTGAGTAAATAATTGATCACTATATAAATAGAAACATGTAAATAGTGGTATAATATGGAAGAATATATAATGAACTGTCAAATTTGAAGAGTTTTCAACAACCCCAATGATGGAGATTGTGGGAAAAAAGATTTTAAGGTTAGGTTGCAATATTGATTGGTTGGTTATGTTTTTAAAAAAAGTGGGTTTCTAATATATGTTTCAGATTTCCAATAACATTTTTGACATGGTATTTTAACAAATGTCAATTAAAAAATAATGGATTCCAAGGATCTGGTACATAAAATTGTGTACGCATGGTGGCGCATTTCCTAGTGTTTTCCACATTTTGGGTGTCCAAAATTTGGAGGTTGGACCAAGCATTATGAAGGACGTATTTCAATGAAGGGCCAATGTAAATGTGTAAAATTAATCAGTTTTTCAAAGACTTGGTTTCATAATTTCCATTTCACAAAGGTATGGATCATCACGAATTAGCTTCACGAATGCATGAAGAGTTTATGGTAATCACTGTGACTATGATAATATTAATGGATGGAAAATTTTATTGGTGCTTCACAAATATAGGGAGAATAATGACAGATATTGGAGAGAATATCTAAATGGTGGTGATGTAGATGGAATATTTTTGAATAAGAGTAAATTTATAAAAATAGGTTTCTACCCCCTTCAGAAATATTGGGAGACATTAAAAATATTCTAAGGATATCGATTCACAAAATTGGTTAACAAATTTTGTTCTAGGGAAGACTTCTGTGAAGAAAGGGACTTTGTAAAGAATATTAAAGATGAATGAAATTTATGAGCATCCTCAAATTAATGTAGTTTGTGAAGGTTAAGAGAGATTTGTTAAAATTGAGTTCTTCACCCATGCAAAGTGAGATTTATGAAATGTATTTTTTTTCGCACAATATATTTGACCTTAATGAAATATGTCAACGTTGTGAAGGTAGTGAACATCACTGAGGTGTTCAGAAAGGATTACCCGGTGAATATTTTTTAATTTTTAGTTCATCAAGTGGGTGAGAAGTGAAACTTAAGCAGATAACTTGTCAATAAATGATGACGTGTTCATTATTGATAATGAAGGGACCCACATGTCCATAAACAATGCGTGAATCCCCTATAAGAGTAGCGAGAAAAGGAAAGGGAAGAAGGTGATCCATTCCACCAGTAGTGAGCCTAAGAAATAGACTCATGGAGTGTCCCTTGGGATAGTAGTGAGATGACACTAAACCTTATAAAGGGGGTGATCCTGGGAATATAAGTGATCCGTCCAAAATGTTGTATTTTGGCAGGGATATTTAGTGGATTCAGTACATCTGAAAATTATCTATGTATGAAACATTGACATATCCTAGTGAGGGTAAACCATGTAAAATCATTGTGTATTATGAAGGGATTCATTTTTGTCCTACAATGCAATGAGATAAGGAGAGAAGAGTGTTTTTTATTATGATTCAAGATCTGAAGGGGCGGTTGTTTTAGTCAGTCATACCTTGGTTTACCCCCCTCTTAGGGTATTTAAACAAGTTTGGATAACACCGATGAATCTATATTAGTGAATATGTAATAGAATAGATTTAATAATATCATTACATATATTTTTTCTCTATAAATAATGATTCAATTGATATTATTAATGTATATTTAATGGAACCATGAAATAATAAGTAAAAGTCATTTTTTTGGAAACCTATATAAATAAAATAATTATTCATATTTATAATTATAAAAATGATTTAGATTGTTATGATAAGTTGGTTATTAGATAAATTCGGTTTTTTGGAATAATTAATTTATCATATGGTATATTTATATATTGGTATATATTTTAATTATAATTCATGCAATATATTAAGTATAACATTTTCATCTTGTTCTATATAGTAGTGTTATGGTATGTGGTGATGTTTTGGTCATATATAGATAGTAATACACATAAAAATGTATGATATTATAGGTATTATAAATTTTTATCCTTTACCTCAAATTATCACAGTATTGAAATAATTCAAAATTCTAAAGGACCATTACCCGTAGTTTCTAACAAGATAGAATTTACATTAGTTTTTTATTTATTTGAGTGACCCTAAGGGATGAATTTTAGATTATATAGGATTAATTCCATAAATTAATGAGCATATATGATATTCATGAGATTAATTTAAAAATAGAGGTTCTATTAATCGCTTTCAATTTCGCACATATATCTCAAAAAAGGATTTAAGTAGTTATAACCATAGTGGATTGATCTCATGGAATGGGAAAACAAATATATTTAAATTATTGAACTAGGATCAACTGGAGACCTTTTTAATAATTATGGTATATTAGTGTATTATATATGTTAAATACATATATATGTGGTATTTAACTTTTATAATTCATATAAGATAAAATGACTGATTTTATATTTTTGAGGGATGAGACTCGAGGACATGGAGTTGAGGGTGCATAGAAATTGATGTGGAAATGATATAGTTAGACTGAATAATTATTTTAAATGTTATTTATTTCAGTTATTTAATGATATATTAGGTTACACTAATGGGTGGAAAACATTTAAATATTATATGATTCAGTTATTTTACATATGGACACGTAAATTAAATATCATTTTGATAGTTTGAATTATGAATATTCTTCTCTTATAGAATGTTATTTTTGTATTATTAAATACATAATGTTTAATTTTTATAATTGATCTTTTCCTTTATGTCATGCGTAAAATTGAAGGGAAAATCACTCCCTAATCTAATAAGTATTCTATTGAACATGTTTTAAAAAATTTCAAATCAAGAATTGTTTTTAAGTCTTAGTGATATATTGTTTGGTTTTCTATGTTAGTGGTAAAGTCCATATAGTCCAATTCAACAGCAAGGTTCTTATTCTTTTAGTCTTTCATATTTAAGTGCTTCAATGATAGATTGAAAATCTATTTAATATTTTATTCATTGAGGTACATATTTTTTTATATCATACGAAATAATAAAATTGTTTAGAAAAATAATTTAAATTTTATGAAAGTCTTAATCATCAATATCTGACACAATTTTAAAAACTTTATATGGAATAAATAGAAGTATTTTATTAATAATTATTCAATTATAATATGTTTTCTCTATTTTCTCTTAAAATGCTAATTATTTTCTAATCCTGTGTAATTAAATAATAAATAATTCATTCATTCACTAGGTGATAAATATAAAACTTCATCAACTATATTTGAATCTATGTATCATTGAATTTCTTATCACCATCATAAATAATATATAGTTTAATAATTACTTTTTATTCCTTGCACCATATTAATTTACTAAATTTATTATTTTTTAACGGAATCCCATATTTTATTGTAATAATTTTAATAAAAATTTTATATACTTTTTATCAATAATAGTCATGAAAACTCTATCTAAGGATAGAATAATACTGGTAATGACAATTTTTAAACCTCCATGATAAATGAGAGTTGGAGTGGTACTATCATGGCCTTCAAAAAAATTATAATTCTTACCATTTACGATTATAATTTTATTTATAATAATATAATTTATTTAATCCATGATGAAATGCAATTTTTAGTATTAAAATAAGATCAAATAAAAAATTCAAAAAATCTATATAAGTTGATGTATCCATAAAAAAATCATATGGTAACCTATCATACTCTGATACAAATTCAGAATCCATGAATATATGATTTACTATGATGGGTATGAATCAAAGTTTAGTTTTTTTAAAAAAAAACTTATTTCTCATAGAAATATTATTACTGGGGTAGGTAAAATTTTTATAATTGTTCATAATAGTAAATATAACTATTTATATCAGAAATTAATGAAATTACATAAAATAAAACTATACATATTTTTTTATAAATTTTACTTGTAATATAGTTTATTAAATACTTGGTTTGATAGGAATGACCTAGTATATATGGTCATACTATTTTCATCAAGAGAATATGAAAAGGATCAATGTTACCCTTTTAATCCTTTTTATAAAAAATTATTTCCTAAAAAACAATAAAACCCACTCATATGATTATGAGTATAAATCCTGAAAAAATGATACTCAATATTAAAATCTTTCTTTTATATCATAATTAAAATCTCTCTATATTTAGTTTATGAGTATTTTCATTACTCTAGAATTTTTTTATTCACAACAAAATTAGACATGATCCACTGATAGTTCATGATACCATTTGACAAGAAAATCATAACACATATCTAAAACCCTTCTCAAAATAATAACAAAAAATTCTTTTTTATTCTTATAATAATTCACTTTAAAAAATAATCGGTATATATAGAACTGAAATAAAATTTAAAAAATATGGTGTCACTTTAATATAATTTTCATAATTTTATAACTAATAAAGCAAATACTTGTATTATTGTTAATGATCATGTAATATATGGAATCATATGTTTTATCTACATAGGTTATTTTATCTTAGATAAAATATGTTCTTATTTTCATTATATAGCATGACCTATTTTTTATTCCCTAATTCTCTTACCCTCATTAGAATTACTATCATCACTTATAGAATGTCAAGTTACATTCAATTTTTATTGATCAAAGTCCACAGCAAACCATTCAAGTGTTCTTAAGATCTCGGAATACTTACATGTTATTTTATATTAATTTGTTTATATTAATTTTTCCTTTTCCATGAATATATATTCTATTAGGGTTTTAAATTAGCATTTAATTAGTATTCCATCATTTGATCAACCTTCAGTTTATAATTTTTAATGGCTCTCTTCCACTATTTTTTTTGGGGTTGCTTTAGTTTTCTTGTTAAATAACCTAAGAAAGTTCATGTGGATTATTTGGTTTCTATATAATTAAATTTATTACCAAATTTATACTACACTGATATTTTATAGGGAAAAACTACATATTTTTATTTATTTATTGGATTGTTTTTATAATAATGTGTGAATATATATATTAATTTTATTGAAATTTAATTTCTAAAATAAGTAATATATATTGATATATTTTATAGTAATTTTTCATAAACTATTGTTATTAGGTTTATGATAGTTTATCAAATCAAGGATAGTAAATTTCATGATATTCTTAATCATAATATTTTAATTATATAATGATGCTTGGACTTTTGTTATAATGATTTTTCGATGACTAATGATATTTTTTAATATCATCATATTGATTATAGTAAAATGTAAATAATGTACATTAGATTAATTTTTTGATAAATAATTAACAAAAAGTGTTTATTTCCCTTTTTCCATTTTAAGTGAATTAAAAAATTATTTTATATGAAAAGGATCCAACTTCAATCATAAAATAAAATTTTTCACCGTATTTCCCAAATTTTAAATTCTACAACAAAACGGAAGAATATATTATTTATTTTTCACAAATTTATCAACCCTTTAAATTCATATTGGATCAAGATTTACTTTGTATATGATTTAATAATAAATTTTTAAAATATATTTAAAACATTTTGTTGAATCTTTTTTAATGTTGTCAAAAATATAATAACTTTTTTATAAAAAATTTGAGATACATATTTCACAAAATCATACTTTAATATTTTCTATTTTTATTACAAAAATACTATTTCTAAATTATTTATTGTATTTATTCTAGAATATAACATGGGAACTTTATAGTAAGATAACTTTTAAAAATATGTATATAATTATATCTATATTTTATTATTTTTAATGTATAATTGATTTCGAGACATATTCATTTTAGCATTCCATAAAAATACACATAATCAATAATAACAATTAAGTTTTAATAATGATATCAACACACATAATAATGAAAATAATACCATTATTTATTAATCATTAGAATATGAAAATATCAATATTATATAACTTTTTGTTCATAAAATAGTTAAGAAAATATTATTTTTGGTTTCAAATACATAAACAATATTCCGGTTTATTTCTAAACAATAAGTATGATAATACAGATAATGAGGAATTTCTTAATATATTTAATAAATGAATTGGATGATTGTGTAATGGAAACACATAATTGAATAAGTATAGTTAAAATTGGACAGTCTAATAAAGTTATTTTTTGAAATAATTCCATGTTTGATTAATTTTTTTTAGGTTATATAATTTTCCAATGTTTATTAATAATTTTAACATTTAAAATTTATTAGAGCAATGGAATAAAAAAATATGTTAAAAATTAATTTTTTATATAATTTTGAATAAATATAAAGATAATATGTAATATTTCATCATGTTTGCTTCAAAATTTGAGAAAAAACATTATATAATTATTTGTCCAAATTATCATTTTTATTAAACAGAGAAAATTTATACATTAGAATTTGATATTTTTGGAATTAAAGAAATTTAAAAACCCTAGAAAAATATATGCAATAATTCAATGAATATAGTGAGGGAAATAATAATATGATTTATGTATCAAATAATTTTCAAACATTTCCATATAATGATGTTGAAAATATTGGAAAAATGAAAATTTGGGTAGAAGATACAATTTCTGAGAACGATAAATTAATAAATATGTTTATAATATATGAAAATAATCCATTATATATTTTTTATGGAACATTTATAATGTTATTAAAAAATTAAAATTTGAAACATAAATTTATTAAACTTATAGAGTGACACCAAATTTGAAATCTTTATTACTCTCTTAAAAGGTATATTACCAAATGACAATCAACTTATCTATCAAATATTTAAATTTTAATATATGTTATTATCTATTGATATGAGTCCTAAAATTATGAAATATTTATTTAATGGTTTCATATTATATCTAAAGGAATATTGACCACTATAAAAATAACCCAAATATATTATTTCTAGTTATAATAAAAGTTTTTCAAGAATAACAATGTTTTTATAGTACTTTAAAATTAATCCAAGATTATGAAGATTTCATGATTGTTTTAAAAGTAATAATAAAAAAAACCGAGTGAAAATAAAACAAATCAAGATAAAAACTATAACACCCATAAAGATCAAATATGTAAAAGAGAATTGATTGTGGGTATCCAAAACATTGTAAAGAGTCATGAAACCATAAATGGATTATAATGTTGGTACATTAATGTTCCTCTTTTTGATGATTGATGTAAAATTTCATTATTTTTTCTATGTTAAATTCAGGTTATAGACAACCTAATAATAAAATTTATAAATATTTAGATTAAATGAATAAAATTTGAAATTATTATGGGAAAATATAGGAATAATCCTTGTTACTCATAATAATGGAAATTTTACATTCATAGATATGTTGGTTGGATGATAAATGTCACGACCCGTCCCCCGGGGCCCATGTCGTAACTACCCCAAGCCTGCCTTCCATAGGCCAGGGGCTGGTGACTAGCACCAAAGGTGTAAAAACCGAAACTGGGAAGGCACTGCCTTTAAAAGAGTAAACAAACACAACAGAGTACGAAACTAGAAGTAAAACTCTGAGTAAAACTGTATACAAAAGATTTTGAAGAAAGTAAAGGGGTCGGAAATACAAGCCTAATAGTAAAGTAAAATACAACAGAAGAAAGGAAGTAAAGAATCTACTGGGTCATCCTCCAGCATTCCCACCTGAAGGGTGGGTACAAATGGCCTCCTCAGAACCCGAAGTCCATCCATCCGCTCTGTGTATGTCTCGCCGAGTTGTCCACCTTCGGGTACCATCCAGTTCTGCTACTCTCTCCGCCGATTAGCGTTGTCCGTCGTCTACAACCAATACAATGAGGTGTGGGCATAGACCGTGTAGGGGAGAGTATAACGATACATAGTAAGGACCCCGAGACCCTCAAGGTCTCACAAAATCCAACAATGATAACGACAAAGTACGGAGTCAACAAATAACCCTTACTTAGGTATATTCCCATAAAACTACCTAAGTAATTTAGTAACCCAACTCAATCAGGAGGAAAACACAAAAGTCATTGACTCAACTCAAACCAGGATTTTTAGTGTAGCTTAAAAGTTCATATGATTAGTCGAGTAGTTAGGTCATCTTATTCTGACAAGAGGAACTTCTGCTGACCATACGGAGTCTGACCCACACAGAATCGATAGGTACTAACCCCCGCAATGACCCACAATGGATCTAACCCACATAGGATTGGTATGTACTGACCCACACATGATTGCTAAGAGCTGACCCACACAAGATCTGACCCAAACAGGATCGATCACAACTAACACACTTAATCACCCACATAGGACCTGACCCACACAGGATCAGTATGCGCTGACCCAGACAGGATCGGTGAGCGCTGACCTCCGTATGATCTGTCTCCGACTTTCGCGTCACTATCAGCTACTGGATTCCTCGCACCCGGTGTGCTCGAGTTTCATAGAATCTTCCCTTGAGATATCAGTCGTACCCCGACTGCCACTAAATTCCACAAATGAGTAATCCAAAGGACCGCCTTGTCCTAAGGGTTCCAACACAGAAGATGGTACATCAATCAGATGCCCGGTCAGTGAGTTGTTGGTATTTCTGTTATTGGAGCCCGGTTGGTTTTTAGGTTCAAACCAACCCGAACGTACTCCAACTGTGTACAAACCTCTATTGAGGTATGCCAAAAGAACTGTCTCACTCCAAGCCTTCCATTTCCACAGGTGTTTCGTTAAGCGGACACCTGTAGCCCATGATATGGGAGAAAAGGTGTAAAGTGGAAAAACGGGTCTGGGTCCAGCCCGACCCGGTTCGGACCAGGGTCTAACCCAGTCCACGTGTCTGATCCTGTCGAAGGAAGCGGCCTGAACCGAGGGGGCGGCACGGCCGAGGGCGGCCCGTCTGTCCTGAAGACCCGTCGAGGGTCCACCTATGCTGCGGCCCGGGGTATAGCGCGCACCCCTGGCTCCCAAACGGCTCTTCCATTCGGGTGGTGCTCCAACCGGTGCCAGGTGGTGCAGGTCCAGCACACATGGGACCTGACAGGGTTCCGCTCCTCCTGGCTGGCTGAGCAGCCAGCCGATCTGGCTCCACAGCGGCTGGTCGGGTAGGCCGCCACAACACCTCTACTGTGGCACGAAGACGCCGCAGTTTTGCTGCCCTCCACGCAGCGTGGTGGCGTCGCGCCACCACTACCGCAGCCCGACCTAGCTGCGACCTTCAGCTCCTCCGTGCGGATGACCCAACCAACTTCCTTGGCTCATCTTCCATGAAAAAATGGCGCCGTGGTCGAACGTCACCACGCGGTGCGACGACGCCGCTCCTCCTCCGTCGCGGTTCGGCATGGCCGCTGCTCTCCTTCCGCGTGGCACGATGGTGTCGCGCCCTCTTGGCGACCCAGCGGCCTTGCGCCGCCAGTTTCCTCGTGATACTCTCTGCAGTCAACAAATAAGAACCACCAAAGGGGGAGGGTCGGGCCATGTTCGTGCTGTCCGAGCCCTCCTCATCATGGTGATAACATTTGGTATTTCATAATCCAGAAATTTGAACGACGAATAACAGAGGTTAAAACTCATATTTAAAATAACTCTAATCCCCCTACCTCAAGTTTGGTGATTGTTGATGGAGTCGTCTTAGGCGTCCATCATTCCATTGACATCAAGAAGCATACGGGGTAGTAGAACGGGAAAAAAGCGTCATCGGCGTTCTTTGCGGTCGGCTCCATCTCTTTGGACTCGGTCAAAGATCAAAGGAGAAGTTTGTCATTATTTGGTGGTTCTTCGTGGGAATGATGAAGTTCTCCAAGGTTTCTCCAATCCCTCTCTGAAGCTCCACCAAAATATTATGCCCAGACCAAAAATAATAGAATCACTATTATTTTAATGGTTGGAAAGAGGTCAAAATATTTCAAAAATTAATTTATTGAAGACATTAATTAATTTTTTTGGGTGAATAGGAACCATTATGGGGAAGTTCAAGAGTTCCCCCATTTATGGGGAGTTCTAGTGGTTAAAGACCATGTGGGCCCAACCTTATCGATTAGATTCCGTTTTAAACATTAGGTGGGCCCCACCAAATAATATCCTCCCAAGGGAGGTTATGTCCGGGTGGGTCCGACCTCTAACCTCCACTTGGAGATTTTAAACACCAACAAATAAAAAATCACACCTTATTTTTATTTAATTTTTTTTAAAAAACCCCAAAACTAAATTCCATTCACGTTAGAATGAAACTGCAGTGAAGGTATCACTAATAAATCACTGAAGCTATGAGTTCAACGGTGCCCTCATATTTCAACTCTGAGCACCAGTTCAAAAGATATGAAACGCCGCTCGCACGTTTACTAAACATACCCGAAAAAAAGTTCAAAAATTTATTATCAGTCACCCTCGACTCAATACAGAAAAGGTCATGCTCTGCCTAGGTGAAACATTCCCCAACTAACCTAAAGGTACCTTCAGATTTTCAATCCGAGTTACTGTTTAGATGTTAATAATTTTACAATAAAATAATTGTCACTTAATTATTTTATTTGCGCCCAAAAACTAACATTTTCTAGTGCCCCGCACAGGCCAAAGATGATATCTACTTAATGAAATCATACACTCATGATATTAGCGCTGGTATCATATTTTTAATCTGAGTTACCGTTTGTGAGTTATAAGCATTTGAAAACTAAAATAATTTATTTAATTATTTTATTTACAATTATGCTATTTTTGGGTTTCCCCATAGGAGGCCCGTGCCGACTAATCTTAAATCCCACCAAGGGTTAACTCGCCATCATGAGCGCAACAGTGCCGTCAAATTTCTGATCTGAGTTACCGTTTAACAGTTATTCCACTTTCTCAGGAAAACTACTTACGTGCGTTAACTTAAGCTTAACAAAAATTTTGACGGTTTATTCCGGGCACTCCGGGCACCAGAATCGCGCGCCGTCAGATTTCAAGGACTCTGAAATATCCCATGAATTTAAGAAAAAAAATTCCATGTAATTTCTATGTCATTAAATTCACCCACCTCAGGGATTTACGTACTCGTAAGGAACAACTCACTACTAAGGAAACAAGTGGGGGTACTGAGAACGCATCAGAGCCTCCCGCTCCCCATGTGATCTCCTGGAGGTTCCCCTGCTGCCAGAAAACACGCACCAGAGGTATCAAACTTTCACAAAGGACCTGATCCTATCGATCCTCAATCTCTTATGGAACCTCTGTAAAAGTTTCCCATCGTCAACATCCATCTCTCCATGGTCAATGATGTGGGAAGGGTCATGCACATATCTCCTCTGCTGGGATACGTTGAAGACGTCGTGCACCTGGTGCAATGGATGTGGAAGAGCTAAGTAGAATGCCACATCACCAACTCTGTTGTGGACCTGAAAAGGTCTGATGAACCTCAGAGATAACTTGCCTCCTCGGCCAAATCTCCATATACCTCATTGAGGTGAGACCCATAGAAATACATGGTCTCCATCCTTGAACTCCATAGGTCTCCATCTCTTGTTAGTATATGACTTATGTCTACTCTGTGCAGTCTTAATCCACTCCTAGATGACCTACACCTTTTCCGTGGTAGCTCATACCATCTCTGGTCTGTAGGAAATGGGCCGACTTGGTGAGTCAGTCAATGATCACCCAAATAGATTCATGTCCCCTAGACGTACGTGGAAGACCCGCAACAATGTCCATGGATATCTCATGCCTCTTCCAATTTGGGACCTCTAATGGCTGAACCAAGCCTACTATTTCCTAATGCTCCACCTCCACTTGCTAAAAAGTGAGGCATTGGGAGACAAGCTCTGCTACCACATTCTTCATAATTGACCACCAGTGCTGTCGTCGAAGGTCCTAGTACATCTATACCACTCATAGATGTACCGCTAAAGGGAAAGTGTGGAACTCTCTCAACACCTCCTCATGAAGTGAAACCGGTACCCTGGAACGTCCTCTGAAGAGGATGATGTACTCCCCAGCTTCAGAAAATCCATCAGGTTCATGCCCTGTGGATATCTGAGAATGTCGCGTCTCACAGTCAATGTCCCCATGCTGCACCTCCCTAACTCGTTGAAGAAGGGGAAGAGTTACTATAAGATATTGTAGAAAGGCTACTCCATCTCTATCCACAAAGGATATCTGTAAGGCGTCCAACTACTCTGTCACATCTACTACCAGCTGTATTCTTGACCTCCTGCTAAGTGCATCTAAAACAACGTTCCCCTTCCTAAGAGTATATTCTATCTCAATGTCATAGTTCTGGAGGAACTCAAGACATCTCCCCCGTCTCATGTTCATGTCCTTCTGAAAGAAGATAAACCTGAGACTCTTGTGATTAGAGTACATGGTAAAAAGGTCACCCATAAGATAGTGCTACCACATATTTAAGGAGAAGACCACTGCTGCTAACTCCAGGTCATGGGTAGCATAGTTATGCTCGTTCTATCTCAGCTTCTGGGAACCATATGCAATCACTACTCTCCCCTGCATTAGGACACACCCAATTCCGGTTCCAGATGCGTCACAGTAGACTATGTACCCTACTCCATCTTCTGGAAGCCTCAAGATGGGGGCACTAGTCAGCCTATGCCTCAGCTCCTGAAAGCTCTGATGGCATATCTATGATCACAAGATGGGGTACCCCTTCTTTTTCAAGGCTGTTAGTGGTGTTTCAACTCTGGTGAAGTTTGTAATGAACCTCCAGTAGTATCCATCTAAAGCAGAAGTCCCTCCCCCTTTAGGGGGGGGGGGGGTAATCCTGGATTTTTTTTAAAAAGATGTCCCTGTGTTCTTTCACACCTGTTTGGAACTGAAAACTCAAAACTCCTAGTGCCATGAGGGTAAGGCTGGCCGACTCAAGAGTGATCAGCTGCACCCTCCTATGCATGACTTTAATCTGTACTACATGGGTTCCCTTTTTCACCGACTAAGGAAAAACTTATCCCAACGTTGTAGATAAAACACAACCTTTTTTTTCAAATACAATCAATCTTTGTATGAACTGTGGTATCCAAGTCCATACCCCAACTAAACGTCGTAAGGCCTCGACATTTCCACCATGAGGTTCTAACCAAAACTCTCACCTCTAGGGTCATATCACACCATCGACTTAAGTGTGATTATCGAGTCTCCTCCCAAAGGTATCTCCAGACGCGAGGGTCAATTCAACGGTTTAACCAGAAAATCTAGGTCTGGGACAAGATTCGTGGAAGGAAGTAATGATTTTTACCTATGTGTATTGATACAACAGCAAGTAGAATACATAGTCTATACCTCAAATCATTACTAGAGCCCTTGGGTCACACTCCTTGACCACATGCAACTACTCTCTTCCCCTGCCCTCTAGCTCCCTGAGCCTGGTGGGATTAACAAAATGGTGGTAGTTGTAACATGTCGAAATATACACCACATCATGCTACTCTCCTAGATCTGCTTCCACATCTGCTACTCTGCAGATTCATCTTTATTTAACACATCCTCTTTCCGAAACAGTTTAAATGCCCACGTCTTTGATACTGGTGCTAGTTTCCTGCATTCCCACTACTAACATTCACTGGCTATATCCACTCAACCAATGAACACTCAACCGAAAATGTTCTCTCTATAATCCTAACATAGGTAGAATGCACAAATGAAAAGGTTTCGGCTTGGATGTCCCTAAACACACCTCACTCAGAGGTCCAAACTCCGAATCACAGATCACAATGTATTCATCGAGTACCAGGAATGATGGGTACACCTCGATGAATACTGAGTTACAGACATGTCGTCCTGCCGAAGCTATAGATGTGCTAGAGAACTATCAGCCACCTCCTCAGGACAGTCCTTAACATCCTGTATATTGGGATCTCCTCGGAACATGAGGGGAATCTGATTCTGAAACATGTGTAAGGCAATAAGCATACATGTGTCATCTACCGGTACTTCCAGTTGAAACTCTTGACCAACAAGCGGTGATATAGCTGAAAAACTACCTAAAGGTACAATATTGGCAATGGTCCACATACCAAATCCTCATCACTATGTGGACCAACCTCATGGTCACTCACAAGGAAACACTAGTAGTAAAGATCACCATCTTCTCTACTTGTGTCTCAACTAGGCAGAGAACTCTAGCAATCGCCTCCATTCAGTCCTCTAATGCCTGGGAATCTGTCTTGCCTCGTACCCTCAGAGGCCTCTTCTGCTAGAACTCGTGAAGCATGCTCAGTTGGTGTACATTTTCCGCCAGTGTGGCTGGTGGCATCTACTGCACAATGGGTGGTGGTGCTGCTGGTACACAACCCGAAGGTTCCAACATAGTATGATGGCCCTGAATCGGAGCCTCATCACTAGGTGGGCCTTCATTGTGTACAATCTCGGAACTCTAACTGGATGTCTGCGTGGAGGAATCCTGAACAGATGTGACACTGTCAAACAATTATACCTGCTGAGCTGACCTGGTTGAGCTGACATAAATAAATCTTTTGAAAACACACACATAATCAATATTTTCATGCACCGAGTCAAAAATCAGAAGTGAGGGTCCTGGTGTATAGATACGACGGCCACCGCACCAACACTGGACTTCCCGAAATGATAACCGCACTCACTACAGTTAAAACTATTGCTTCATAGAAAAGATCAGAGGTATAACTGACTCCTCTGATACAAAATTGTCACAACCCGTCCCCCGGGGCCTGTTTCGTAACTACCCCAAGCCCTCCTTCCATTGTCCAGGGGCTGGCTACTAGCACCAAAGGTGTAAAACCTTAAACTGGGATGTAATTGCCTTTATAATAGTAAAAAACAACAATAGAGTACACAATTGGAAGTAAAACTCTAAGTAAAACTGTATAAAAATGAGTGTGCTGAAAGTAAAGGGGCCGGAAATACCTGACCAACGGTAAAGTACAATACAACTGAAGAAAGGAAGTAAAGTAGCTACTGGGTTGTGCTTGGGAATTCCCACTAAAATGGTGGGTACAGATGGCCTCCTTAGCTCCCCAAGTCCATCCGTCCGCTCCGTGTACGTCTCATCATGTGGTCCGCCTCTGGGTATCATCCAGTTCTGCTACTCTCTGCCCTGATCAGTGATGTCCGTGTTGGAAACCAACACAACGTGGTGCGGGCATAGCCCGTACATGGGTGAGTATAACGATACTCAGTTGGGACAACGAGACCCTCACGGTCTCACAAAATCTAACAAGGATAACAATAAAGTACGGAGTCAATGGATAACCCTTACTTAGGTATATGCCCATACATATACCTAAGTTATTTAGTAACCCAACTCAATCATGAGGAAAACATGAAAGTCATTGACTTAGCTCAAACCAGGATTTTTAGTGTATCTTAGAAGGGAAGATGACTAGTCGTGAAGCAAGATCATATTATTCTAACAAGAGGCACTACTTCTGACCATATAGAGTTTGAACCACACATGATCGATAGGTACTAACCCCCGCAATGACCCACACAGGATCTAACCAACACAGTATCAGTATGCACTGACCCACACAGGATCATTGAGAACTGATCCACAAAGGATCTGACCCACACAGGATCGATAGAAACTAACCCCCGCAATGACCCACATAGGATCTGACCCACACAGGATCGGTATGCGCTGACCCACACATGATAGTTAAGTGTTGACCCACATCAAATATGACCCACACAGGATCGGTATGCACTGACCCACACATGATCTATGAGCGCTAACCTCTGTATGATCTGTCTCCAACCTCTGCCTCACTATCAACCACTAGATTCATCTCACCTGGTGCACATGAGTTCTGTAGAATCTGGTCTCGAGATATTGTTCGTACCTTGACCACTACTAAGCTCCAAATGTAAGTAACCCAAAGGACCACCATGTCGCAAGGGTTCCAAAGCGACAGACGGTACGTCAATCAGACGCCCAGTCTGTGAGTTATTGGCATTTCCGTTCCAGGGGCCCGATTGGTTTTTAGGTTCAATCCATCTCGACCGTACTCCAACTATGTCCAAACCTCAAGTGGGGCATGCCAAAAGAACCATATCGCTCCGAGAATTCCATCTCCATAGGCTGTTCATCAATCGGACACTCACACCCCAAGATAGGGGGCGAAAAGGTGTAAACTAACCAAATGGGTCTAGGTCCGATCTGACCCAGTCGGACCGACCCAACCCGACCTGGTTTGGACCGAGGTCTGATGTAGTCTGCAGGTCCAATCTAGTATGAGGAAGCAGCCCAGTCGTGGGCAGGCCTACCGAGGGCTGCCCGGCAGTCCTATCGGCCTGGCGACTTGGCAGCCCAACATGGGTCTGCCTAAGCCGCGGCCAGGGGGTAGCACGTGCCCCTAGCTCCCGAACGGATCTTCCATTTGGGTGGTGCTAAAACTGGGGCCATGTGGCACCAGTCCAGCACACGAGGGACCCGACGGGGTCACGCTCCTCCAGGATGGGCAAGCGGCCAGCCGCTCCGGCTCCATGGCGGCCGGCCCGACCTGCCCCCACTGCACATCCAACACTGCGCGACGGTGCCACGGTTCTGCTGCCCTCCACACGGCACGACGGTGCCACACCACCATTGTCACGGCCCGACCTAGCTACGACCTTCAACTCCTCCACACGGGCGGCCCGACCGGCCGCCTCGGCTCCTCCACCGCGGCACGACGACGCTGCTATCCATCATCACTGTGTGGCGCGACGGCATCACACCTCCTCCACTGTGTCCTGACATGGCTGCGACTTTCCATCTACATGGAACGACAGTGCCGCACCCTCTTGGAAACTTGGCGGCCTTACGCCGTAAGTTTCTTCGCGATCCACTCCATTTTCAAGAAAAATGAACAACCAAAGGGGGAGGGTCGGGCTGTGTTCGTGCGGTTCGAGCCCTCCTCGTCATGTCGATAACATTTGGCATTTCATAATCCAGAAATTTGAACAACGAAGAACAAAGGTTAAAACTAATATATAAAATAACTCAAATCCCCCTACCTCAAGTTCGGTGATCATTGACGGAGTCGTGGTAAAGCGAACATCATTCCGTTGACGTCAAGAATCATCCAGGGTTGGAGACCGAGGAAGAAGCATCGTTGATGTTCTTCACGGTCGACTCCTTTTCTTTTGACTTGGTCGAAGATCAAAGGAGAAGTTCATCATTCTTCGGTGGTTCTTCGTTGGAAGGATGATGTTCTCCAAGGTTTCTCCAAGCCCTCTCTCAAGCTCCACCAAAATATTATTCCAAAACCAAAAATAATAGAATCACTAATATTTTAATGGTAGGCATGAATTCAAAAGATTTTAAAAATTAATTAATTGAAGTAATTAAGTAATTTTTTGGGTGAAGTGGAACCATTATGGGGATGTTCAAGATTTCCCCCATTTATGGGGAGTTCAAAGAGTTAAAGCCCGTGTGGGCCCCACCTCTTTGATTACCAGAGGTGTTAAACATCAGGTGGGCCCCACCAAATAATATCCTCCCAAGGAAGGTTATGTGTAGGTCGGTCCCACCTCTAACCTCCATTTGGAGGTTTTGACCACCAACAAATAAAAAAAACCCCACCTTATTTTTATTTAAAAACCCCAAAAACTATCTTCTATTCACATTAGAACACAACTGCGGTGAAGGTCTCACTATGAAATCCAAATATATAAAGGATGTGATGGCCTCAACTAGTAGGATCATCTCCTATGAATCCCAATTGTGAGAGATTTTTATAGGAATAACATATATATGTCTTTCCATCGATCGATCTAAACAAGATATTAGAAAACTAAAGCATGAGAGAAATTATTTACATGATAATTTCCATCTCATCGAGTTTATGGCCCAAACCATGTTCACTTAAACACCATAATAAAATATTAATGTAGCACACCTTACACGATTTGTGGTCAATAGTGCAATAAAGGGATATGTATGTTCAACCTAATAGTAAGAATATTTATATTTTATTATCTTTTCAATAATTATTATATTTATTCCTTATTGATTTGAGTTTATAAATGAATAAATAACGAGTTTGATAAAAAATTATATTTCAGTACGATAATACACGAATTGTAATTTTGGGAAACATTCAATTTCAAAGATGACATTACTTTAATAGAATTAAAAAATTTAACAAATAAATTATATTTCAATAAAATATTATTATTAAATAATATATATTAATTATATCTAATAATATAATTTTATGATGTTCAATATGATGTTTATTTTGTCAGAAATGGGATATTGAAAAAATAATAATTTTTAATGTAAAATGGGATTAATTAAATAATAAAAGAATATCATTTTTAGAGAATTATTTTGATGAAATAAATATTATTTTTTATTCATCATGTCAAAATTATCTGAATGATGAATTTTTCAAAAAATTATGAGTCTGTCAAATTTTCAAGTACAAATAAAATAGATTATAAATATATGGTGTGAATTATGACATCATAATGACCCTAAAGTTATATAATATGATCCATTAAATGTATACATGAGAAAATCAATGTAAATTATTTAAAATAATGCTTCTTTTAATTGATTTTGTTTATTTTTTAAAAGCATTATGAATCCTCCAAGTTTTTTTATTTTACAGATTTAAAATTGATTCTTTGTAAAACAAATTCACTTACACATCACTAAGTGTGTTATTTTAAAATGATTGTGTCATGGAAATAAATAATAATTAAAACCAATATTAATTTTTTTTAAAAAAATCAGCAAAACCCATTGTAAGGTTGTTGGTTTTCAATACATTATTTTTTAGAGTCCAAAACCTATGTCTGGGAAATAATAATGAACTCACCTATATTTTTCTATATAAAACCACCCATGATACCATTTATCTTCATTAAAAAACCTTGGATCACGTCTTTACACTTACATTACCTCTTTATATACCTCTTAAGGTTCTCCAATCCCTCAATAATCTCATCCCATGACTTTGGAAGAACCCTTTCTAAGTAAGGTATCACCCTTTATCCTCATTATTAATGAACATATGTTGTGTTTTTTCAACATATTTCCACTTTTACATGTTGGGGAATGTCATTAGACATCTATATTACTGAAACTATTATTTTCAAGTGATTATATGCTAATTTTACTTTTATTTATACCATCCACGATTCTTCATGTAGACCCATTATGCTACGAAAATTATACATTGATTTTTCGATTAAAAACATTTATTCTACTACCCATTTTGAATTATGCCTTTTAAATTACCAATATTTCAAGTTGGATAATATTTTTAGTTATACCTATTACTGCCTTTATTATTTAAATTTTATGAGATATCCATGTCATTATCATTAATCCCTCTAAATGAACTATTATGTGACCTCATTATACTATCAAAATTGTCCTACGCTTTTCCTTGATAAACATTTTGAAAGTCTATTCCCATACCCATTTCGAATAATGTGTATTCACATTGTTTTTACTATACATAATTTATTGGAGAATTCTATTTTTTTGACCCATAATCCTAAATATTCATATTAAATATCATGAAATATGTTATTTTTATATGATCTATGTGGCAAACATATGCATGTACATTATATAATTATGATTGGTGTGCCCAAAAAATGCCCCAATGCATTGGGTGATGCTTTTTTCTTATGACGCCATGTCTTATGTTGTTCCAACATTACCATGTTTCCATTATGTTATCATCTTATAACATGCCTCATTGTTAATTATTATGATTCTCAGCAATTATTTTACATTTTTTTTGTTTCTTAGATCACATGTATTGATTTAAAATATTCCATGATTTGTTAATACACTTACTTGTCTTCATTGATGACCCATTTCTTATCTATGTCCCCAGGTTAACCCATGTAGTTTTAGAAGAGTAGTGTAGATTTAAGATCATGTTAATGATGTTTTCAATAAATTCATTGTATCCCAAATTTATGATGTTATGTTGTATAACTATTCTCTTAAAGAAACATGGAATCTCAATATTGTGGGTTATATTAAATTTTTCTGTAGTAAATGATTAATTAAAGTGTATTAATGGAACAATTTTTCATAGTTGGCATCAAAGGGAGGTCCAGTTATTTCTGGGATTAAGAGTAGAAAACCATATCAAAATAATTGTGGATATTACTGAATATGTGAAAGACTTCCAGGAATTTTGTTAAATTATTGACTTAAATGTTTCCATTAAAATACATCCATATCCAAATATTACAAGTTGATGTGCCTCTAACACAGATGTACCTTGGGGTAACACCCCCAAAAAATCTATTAAGCTGGACACATCCAAGAACTATTGCATGAAAACATGCCTTAGTAACACCTAGGTTGAAATTTCCCGAGGGTATTCTTGTTTGAATTCATAATATAATTATGAAAAATAATTTGTGGGATAAAATACCGATATAAGATTTTATATTAGTAAATAAACCAGGGATAACTTGGATTGAGGCCTATAAATTCATAGGGTATGGAACATCTGTCATTTATGATTTATACCTTTAATCATTTCAATGTCCCTTTTATGTGTCTAATAATTTAATAATACTAATCCTTATTTTTCCATTTATCCTTTTCAATAAATTGAAATAATAGGAACCAAGTCAAAAACTATTGTGAGGGTTAATGAGATAACTATCCAAATGAGATACTCATCCCGATGTGGGAAAGAATTATGAAATTGAGGACTATACTTTATCAAATGACTCATGTTTTAAACCAAAACTTACATCTAGAGGAAAACCCAAGTACTCATTAGAAATAAAATGTTTTAATTATGTCCTTTATGTGATAAAGGCCTTCTAATTTTAGTAGATCTACTAATTCTTAAATTGTCGAATTAAGAATATTCTCCATTGAAATGATAGTTTTTGTACGTCAATTATATAAGAAATAGTATTCCATCCTAGACGTTTATCATATAGAAGCATAATTTGATAAATGGTGGATGTTAACCTAGAAAAATAATCTTGAGGAGTATATCATAGGGATGGACTGGATGGATCTTTGGACAATGTTTTTTGATAAATATTTTCCTCACACTCTCTGAAAAAAATCGGAGGGGATTACATAGCTTCAAGCAAGATGATGATGAATCTACTGGGGAGTATAGGGAATAAGTTACAAGACATGCATGATATGCCTCTGAAGCTATTGTTATCCCTGAAATTAAATTTTAATACATCATTGGTGGACTGAATCTGAGTCAACCGAAAACCTTTGAAATTCATGACATTGGCCGTTATTATGAACTTTTCTGTTGTTCCCTCAAATTCAAAATAGAGATCATCAAGTATTGGGGGTATCATAGGGATAAGAAGTAGAAATTAATGTTACATTTTTTTGGTGAGATGGAGAAATATAAACGTGGGATTAAATTACGACACCCCAACATTGCAATATTATAGGAAGAAGGACCCCCAAAATTTATTAAAGTGGACAGAAAAATTCATTGTGTGGGAAAAGTAAAGGAACCTAGTTAGTGATATTCAGTAGGATAAAACTGCCTATATGAAGTAGGAGAGATATATTCTAGTCAACCCTCATCTTGTTATCCAATGTTTCAACTTCAAGAAATAAGGACACTATTGGAACCACTACCCTATGCTAGGGGTAATAGATGTAAATCAATACCAAATAACTCAATGGTAGTATGGGAGAGTATATTAATTCACAACCATAGAGGTACATCTTGATAATGAAGTAGTGATAGGTAATCTAGTTATTCATTCTGTAATAGAATATGTACTATTTTATTTTTTTTCTATGAATTATTTCAAACCCAACATGTTTATTAGATCGATTCAAATACCATCACAAAACATTGATGTATAGCTATTGTTGAAAACTAAAAATCGGTGAATAATTTATTTCCAAGAATATAACTCCCCCTATACACATATGTGTGATGAAAAACCCAATGATCCTTATCATAATCCCTTTGAAAAAATTTGATGCTATTTTTGGAATGGATTGGATTTCCTTGTCCATATTAATCCTATATTTTTGAGATATTTAACTCTCCCTATGTATCATAAATATCCGCCTACTTTCATACTAGTTTTAGATGGTAGGTGAATCATATTTTCTAACAAAACCTCATGCATGGATATTATTTGCTTGTGATCAAGCGTATTTTTCTCAAATGATTGAGACCATAGTAATGAAATTCCCTAAAGATATTCCTATTATGAGGGAGTATGATGATGTGTTTCCCAAAGATATTTTTGTTCTTCAACCTAGCTGAGAGGTCTAATTTTGAATTGATATTATACATGGTTATTTTTTTATATCAAATACTTTATATAAAATATCCATTTTGGAACTCATTGATATGAAGAAGAATCTTTAGGTGAATCAAGATAAATTGTTTATTTTCTAATGTGATTGACCAAGGGGCTCACTGGACATATTCATGAAGAAGAAGTATGGGTTAATGCGCCTTTACATAAATAATCATGATCTCAAAAATATCATGATAAAAAATAAGTATCCACTTCCACAGATTTACTAATTTTTTGATCAAGTACATGGGGGTCGTTATTTCTCTAAAATATATTTGGGGGGGGGGGCGTAATATCTTGTAATGGTGAATAAGGAGGTTAGCCCCAAGACTACTTTTCTAACATGGAATGAGAAGTAATATTTAATAATAATTAAATTCATATACATGAATTATCTAAAAATATTCATGGATCTAGTTAATAGTGTCTTACAGATTGTGCTAAAACATTTGCGGTAGTCATTATTGATGATATTCCTATCTACCCCAAAAGTAAAGTGGAAAAAGTGGACAATATGAATACATTACTAAGGGAATTTCCAAAATAAATGATTTCTTTAATGTATTGTATATGTGAGTTTTGGATGGAGTAATTAACTTTCCTAAGGATTGAAATCACTAGAAAATGGACCTCTGTGAATTCTTCAGAATATGGGATATTTAAGGGTGGACAATGTCATAACCCATCCTCTAGGGCCCGTGGTGTGACTACCTCAAGCCTGCCTTCTATAGGCCAGGGGCTGTTGACTAGAAGTTATAAGGAATATCCAAAAAAGGGAAGGCATTTCCTTTAAACTTGTACAAACACAGACATGGTATACTACACAAAGCAAAGCACAAAGGAAAGAAAAGATAGTACAACCACTACAATGTAAAACTTCTAAGAATTAAGGGTGTAAAATGAAAGTAAAGGGGGGCAGAATACAATCCCAACTAAAAGGAAAGTACCCAAAAAAATATGTAAATGCTTTGGAGGTCATTTGTAAAGGATCCAACCTGAAGGGTATGTGTTGATTTCTGTTAGATTTCACTATTGCGCTCCAATTCTATCGATCCACCATTGAGAAATGACTAGATCTGGGTCCCCAAATTTCCATTTAGTGTTGCATGTCATCTTCAAAAGACAAAACTGGTGTGGTCGAAGTACATGCAAGGGTGAGTATAACAATACTCAGTAGGGACCCCATGACCCCCGATTTTTCCAAAAAAATAGACAATGAAAAATACCAAAAATGAAAACACCACCAAGGAAAACACCACCAAGGAATACTCCACATAGATAATACCACAACGGTAATTCTACCATGAAAAATATCAAACTAAAAGAAATAAATTAGGAGACCACTCGCACCAGGTAAATATTTAGTACATAAGTAAAGATAATTATTCTTAAAGCTAGATCATCTTATTCAGTTGAGAGACTCTACTGTGGATCCACATAAGGCCTCTAGGAGATTATCCACACAGTGTATCTAGGTGGTGATCCACACAGAGTCTCTAGGCATTGATCCACATAGGGTCTCTATGTGGTGACCCACAAAGGGTCACTAGCATGCTGATCCACACATGGTCTCTAGTCCTTATTCACGTCACAGCCAGCCACTAGATTCCCACACTTACCATGCTTGATTTAGGGAGGTTCTACATCTCATTCCATTGATCATACCTCAAAATTCCCTAATTCCCATGTATTGTAACCCAAATGATCGTATCATTATAAGGGCCCCAACACAACAGACGATGCATCAAATGGATGACCGGTCTGTAAGATATGGGAATCTTTGTAAAAAGTGCCTGGTTGGATTTGAGTCCAATGCTACCCAGCCATATTCCAACCTCCGCAAAAACTCAATTATAGTATCTAAAAATGGCCGCCTCATCGCAAAGGTCCCAATGCCACAGACGAAACATCAATCAGACTCAAGGATTGAGAGAGGCGGACCAGCCTTCAGCCTGGCTAGGACACGGCTGTGAGGCACGCCCGGATTCTCTACTACCCTACGAATGTGGGGTCACCCTTCTGTCATGGTCGAGTGACCATGGCACACTGCATTCTGCTTTTTATGTGGCCTCTGACATGGCTGAGAAGCCATGTCATTCCACATCACCCATAGAAAAAGTCCATATGTTGACGAGTCAATGTGGCACTAGCATGGAACCATGTCTGTTGTGGCCGAAACCTCCACCTCTCGGCGTACCATTGGTGCACGCCATCCCCGCTAGCTGCCGGCATGGTCGGTGGGTCTGTTGCCTCATCATCCGGCATGCTGTCGGCACCGACACGTTCCACCAGCTCTGGGAGGAACATCAGAGGACCACCAGATTCACTCCAGTGATGTACTCTTCACATCTCTAGCTCTTATGACCATCGGGGTACATCCTTTTCTCTATGATGGCCTCAGAAGTTCCAAATCACCACTTGAAAGAATTGGTCATGAAGAACGGACATGCGAAGGGACTTGGGCCTTGTTCATGTTATCCCGCACCCTCCTCTTTATATGTTTAAAAACACAGGGAGGTTTGGGATTTTAGTTCAATAGAAACAAGTTATAATTTAATCCTAGATAGTGGAATCCCAAAAGAAGTCTCCCACCATCAAGAAATCCTAATTCGTGGATCAACCTGTTCATTGATTTATCCACGTTCGTTTTTTTAAATAAATGAATGGGGATACTTTAAATAGTTCAAAACTCTACCTCGTTTTATGTTTGTTTCCATAGTGTTCTTTCTGGATGATTAAAGAGGTCGACGTCATTCGTTTTTTCCTAGATTTTTGCTTTGAGGAACATCGAAGTCAAATATGATCCACCGACATTCGTCATGCTTCTTTGGAAATGAAACTCACTGGTGGTTCGTCGGGGAATTACCTTAAGGACCCCTGACCAGCCTGAGTTGGGGGGGGGGGTGGTGAATTAGGGTGTCAACATTTTCTCTTCATCACTGGATCTTGTTCCCATGCCGGTAGGAACTTTTTTAAACCTGTATAATTGATATGTGAAGAAATTAAAACCTTCACATGCAGAAGGAAAACACAACACTTTTTTACATGCTTCACCACTAAGGGCTGCACCCAAGGAGCATACTCCAATAGTTTTCTGATCATACCAAATTCCACTAATCATCATTGGTTAGGGAATAAAAATTCTCGAGTACAATCACTCTATCCCAAGAATAATAACTTTACAAAGGTTCATGTATATCCCACTACTTCCCTCAGATCACTTCCACTGACTCCCCCTAGAACACTACCTTGGGGGAGGTCTCACTCAATTTATCAACATTAAAGTCACTTCAAAATATTTTCATGAAAGTTTTATTCTCTATTCAACAGGAGGAACTTATTACATCAATGTCCCAAATTAATTAACTTTTATATTCACTTTATCCTTTTGAGAAATTATTGAATTTACTAAAACATCTCCTTATTTTCACTAGAATCACAAACTCTATTAATAACGTTTCCTCTTCAATGAACGTTCCCTGATTTTCAGACAGTCTCTGATCCGTATACCACACCCAATCCATATAATGTTCTTTCTCTGCGTATTGTTCCTACTCAGTGTACTATTCCAGTTCAGTATACCACACCTCCTCTATATTTCAGGTCTGTTTGGCGTGTTGCTCCTACTCGGCATACTACGCCTGCTCTGCATACTGCCTTCGTATACCACCTTCGCATTCCACCTCTGTGAATCACCTTGTTATACATTTTCTTCCTTATACAGACTTCTTCTTTAAATTATACGTATCATTCCATCTCCCACATACCAGTTTTTCTACGCAGAATCTATTCTATGGTATTCTCCTTCTAATTCCGTGTATCGTTTCATCTTCCATGTACCAATTTTTTTCTACACAGAATCTCTCATGTGTAACAATTTCAGACAAAGCTACGTTCTTCCACAATAATGATATTTTCTTATCTAATCTGTTCTCTCTTAATGATGGGTGTATCACTCCTTATAAATGGAAATATATCCAAAAAAATATCTAATCTATTTCACTAGCATTTTAAATGTGGGGTAATATTCACCGTAGACTATACTCATTCCACGTACTGTGAGTCTTCACTTTGGACTACGACCCTCCTGTGAACTACAAATTTTCACCACATATTTTTTGTCTTCTAGTTTTCATAATACATATCTTCCACTAACGATGAGATATTCGATGTACTGTGACACCTTCCGCGGAAAACCATTTATGGTTTTGGGACCCATTCTGTGAACTATTTTGCGTACCTTTCCAGATACATGTTACGCGGCCACGAACCGTTCCCGGACATGGTACAAGGTCTAGGATCCGTGGTAGGTGGTATGATTCCTTTTATGATGTCCTTTTTCTTTATTCATATCACTCACGCTTATGCATAAATCCTTCCATTTCAAAAAAAATCTCAATTTTGAGGTCCAACAATTTGTAAAACACTATGAAATAACACTACATTAAATATCTTTTTTAGAAATATCACCCATGATAATTCACTGTCATCTTTGTTCTTCAAAAAGAATCTTCTTTAATCATGAACCATATCTATCGTGATATATAGTCTTTGATTGATAACTTTTATTATCATCCGATTTATCTATGGAAAGTATTACAACTTCCATGTCTTTCAGCAAGATCAGTCATTCCAGTCAACACTGAATATGACTGGAATCATCTTCTTCGCATTGCATAATAATTCTTATATATTCAAATATCCACGTGATCCCTCATGAAATGATTTATGTATCTTTATGTATGCTCTTACATGGTCTCGTTGGACAGTGATATGTTCCATGATCACTTTATAACTTGAATCCCTTCTACACTCTCTAAATTAGTTTCATTGTTGTATAAAATGTATCACATTTAATACATGTATTTTAAACATAAGACCAATTAAAAAATAGATTGAATTTGTCACATTCCATAACAAGGGAGTTCCCTATCTTCACCTTCATTATTTTAATCATTATTAACAATTTTTGACAACAAAAACAACCTTATACACAAAGTGATCCCAATAATCTCCCAATTTTTATTTTATTTTTAATACCTTAATATTCTCCTCAAATGAATGAGTAAATATAAAAATGAGAATCTTATCTCTCCACTTACCCCATTTCACTTCTCTCTCCATATTGATAAGAAATACAATGTTCATGGGAAAATTGTATCATTGTATACTTGAGAAATGTGCCATTAATCATTTCACATGGAGCCTACTAGAGAAATGATCAATGTAGAAAACAAGAGGATTTGATTTAGAGAAAATGTTTTCCATTATCATATAATCATGATACCTTATGATATGAAAACTCATTTACTTTGTCTCCAAATATTTTTCCCTTTTATTCTCGACAGAAGAAATTGAATGAGACAGGGAATAATCAATCTGAAACTCTTGTATTCACTTCAAAAAACAGATCAAAAACGTTCAAGTGTAGTTGATAGGATAAGTTTCCTTCAGGGAAATGTATTATTCTTATGTTACTGATTAATTATATTTCTCCACCTTTGTAAAATGATCTTTATTCTCAGTAACCAAGGATAAGAGATTGAGAAATGACATACCATTTTGAATGACATGTTCATCATGGGAGATCATTCATCATTTAAATCTTCTAATATCAATTGAATAATATTCAATGTATGGGAAATTATTCTACTTAGCTATCAAGAGTTGATAGTATTCACTACTTCTCTGGTTCTCCACCTAAGAGCAGGATTCACCGTTAATTCCAAGTATTATTAGAACAAATACCCAAATGATTAAGGGAATAAGGTGGATAACTGGAGGCAAGTAAGCCGTTGGGATAGGTCTATACCAACGGTTTTTGGAAAACCATTGGTATATACGTATACCAAAGGTTTTGAAAACCGTTGGTATAAGTAATATGAAAATCTATATCAACGATTCCTTAAAACCTTTGGTATATGTATTTCCAAAAAAAAAATAGCTGAGATTTGATCCTAGGACCTTCGATTTATCATTTAACGACCTAACCACTAACCTAACATGACTTTTGTGAACATAATTTCATAAATATATATATGTATTATCATAATTATTTTAAATTTTGATTTATAGAATGTTCTGGTTAAGAGGATCTGATAAAAAATAAAAGGACCTATATCAACGGTTGTCAAAACCGTTGGTATAGGTCCCTGGAATCTAGGAAGGGATGTTGAAACATTGGGGACCTTTCCCAATGGTTTGGCCAAACTGTTGGGAAAAGTGGCCACAAATTGGACCTTCCCCAATGGTTTTGGACAAACCGTTGGGAAAGGGTAGGGTTTCCCAATGGATTGGCCAAAACCGTTGGGAAAAGTGGCCACAAATTGGACCTTTCCCAATGGTTTTGCCAAACTGTTGGGAAAGCCTAACCTTTCCCAATGGTTTGTCCAAACCATTGGGAAAGCATACCCTTTCCCAACGGTTTTGTCAAACCCTGGGAAAGCCTACCCTTTCCCAACGGTTTTGGCAAACCGTTGGCAAAAGTGGCCACAAAGTGGGATTTCCCAACGGTTTGGCCAAACCGATGGGAAAGGGGGTATATAAGTGTTGGGAAAGGACACATTTCCAGTTGTACTTATTCAATGTGACCAAGAAGGTTGATCTGGTTTTATCAAACAAGATGTTCCATATTCTACAGTCTTCATGATTGCACATCCAAACATCTTTTATAATCCGGGCTGATTTGACACGGACCTCTTCACATTCTCTTCTTCTTTACATGGGGAGTTTTTCTTCTTAACAGTCATCATGAATGATACATTCTAACTCCTTTTATAGAATGCTTCTTGCTTTGGTATTATAGTTAGACAACCTTTTTAAATGTGACAAGATTTCATATATCTCCCACACAAAAAAATCTTTGAAACATGTGTTTCCTTTGGTTTTCAAACTTTCATGAACATTACCTTCATCGTGTGAAAGTTTTACTTTTCCAATAGAACTAGCCTTGTATTTTTCATCTTCATGTTTCCTCATTCTTTCCAAATATATTGGCTAGATGACCAAAATTTCATTTGGAACTATTGCAACAGGTTTTGGATCGTCCACACATGTTTATCTGAGTGTCATCCCTATTAGTTTATCTTTTGGATGAGTTTCCCTTATGTTTCGTGGATCTGAAAACCAGGTTATTCCCAGCTTCCCTATTTGAGATCTTCTTAGGGAAATTTTTGATCACGATATTCTTCTAATTTCATCCCATGGTTGCTTTTTAATTCTGATTCATCTTCTATTATCTTCTATTCTTATAATATTTTGATGATCCTTGAAATGAGCACATACCGACCTTGTTACCACAACCATTTCATACATTTCATATGTTTTCAAGCATTCCAAATTAGTTTGCAGTAACAGATGATTCCAAATCTGTGGATGTGGCTTCTCCCTCTCTAGATTTCACCCCTTCATGATGGGATTAATTTTTAGTATTTAATTTTGAGGGTTGTACCAAAAATATAATTCACAATGCCCAAACCTGTTACAACACCAACATTGGCCCAAAAATATTGACTTCTTGATCTCTTCTGGATAAGGGTGTTGGGTCTTCTTTTTGTATTTTATGTGCTCTCTATGTGGAACCATATTCCAAATTTTGTTCTTAATATCCACCCTAGACATAGTGGTTGGTAACCCATCACCTTTAGTCAACCATTCATGTTTTTAATTTATCTCCCACCCTACACTTCTTGTGGAAACATATTTAGAAACATGATTAAGATATGGTTTGGATGGTACCTTATTCTTATCAAATACTTGTGGTATATCACCGAATGATGTCATGATCTTTTTAACAAATTTTGGTGGTACTTAAATTTAAGGTTCCTCTAGTGAGCATTGAGTATCAACAAACCCTATTTTGTTAGATAGATCATCAATAGCGGTCATAATCTTCTTGTCACATGTTGAAGCTATTTCATATTTAGAATCCTCCAGTGGAAACATAGTACTAGTAGAAATTATTCCCTTCTTTTTTAAAGGATCAATATGTTTCTTATCATGATTGGCATATTAGGATTCGAATTTTATACATTGAATATTGAAAATTATCTTATGAACTTCAATCAAGATCATCTTCTCTTTACAAGTCTTCTCCAATATTTCGACCTCATCTTAATTCATCGTAACTTTTTTTCTGAAGATTATTCAAGTTAAATAATCTTCTCAAAAGTTTCCTTAAAATTTAAACCTTTTTATTCATTGTCCTTCTTCATCTCATCTTCATGTGCATGGATCCTTTCTTCCATAGTCTTATTGAATCATTTATTTTCAAAGGCTTCAATGTTTCTCGAGAGATTATAACATTATGAATATTTTCATACTAATCCATTTTTCATATTTGTTATATTATCTTCCTAGTAGGGTGATCTCAACCTTCATGCATTGAAATATTTGAAAAATAGAAAAATATCTTTATTCTAGAATATCAGGAAGATTGGTTTTTAATTTCTCCTGATCACTTGCAAGCTCATGTGATATATTAATTTGGTCAACATAACCACTTGGGTTGGAATCCATATGTATGGTGGAAATCTGAGAAACCCGCTCTTTACATTCCTAGACTGATATTTCATTATTATTGGAATGGTATGGATAACAAGAAACACCAACTTCATTATAAATGGGGGACCTATTCAATTGTATCTTCTCTTTCATTTTCCTGTTTGTCTCGGTCTTGCTGGATATAGATTTCTACTCAAGAATTACTGAATCTTCATCAACACTACACTTCATTGTTGACTCAATAAATAAAAAAATGAAATCTTTCCATGACTAGAATTACTCTATAGTATCCAACATACGTGAATCTTTGCACTATGATACCAACTGATGGATTCCAGACCACCTTGAGGGGGGGGGGGGAGAATCAGGGTGTGAACTTTTTCCATTATGTACTGGATCTTGTTCCCACATTGGAAGGAGAATTTTTAAACCTTTATGTTAAGTATGTGAAATAATTAAAATTTTAACATGGAGAAGGAAAACACAACACTTTTTTACGTGGTTCACTACTAAACACTACCTCCATAGAGAAAACACTGATAGGTTTCCAGTCGTACCAATTTCCACTAATCTTCAATGGTTGTGGATTACAGAGGTCAGAGCACAATTACTCTATCTAATATAATCTACCTTTATAATGGTTAAAAGATATACCACTGCTTCTTTGGGATCACTTCCGTTGAATCCCCCTAGCTCACTACATTGGGAGAGGTCTCACATTGTGTATCAACTTGAAGGTCGCTTCAACAGATTGGCAAGAAGATCCTTGTATCTATTCAGCATGAGACATTGCTTCCATCAATGTCTCGAATTGATGCTCTTTTATTTTTAGATTTCCCTTTTAGGACAATTATTAAATTTACTAAAACATATTATTCTATTCCCTTGAAACAAAAAATCTCTTTATGATGTTTCCAATTTCGTGAATTGTCCATGATTTGCTGACTATATCTAATCTGTGTACCATAACGGTTCCGCATACCATGCCTACTCCACATACAATGCATGCTCTGCGTACCGTGCCGACTTTGTCTACCAATATTTCTCCATGAACCTCACCTCTTCCACGTAACACACCAACTCGGCGTACTTCACCTGCTTGTCGTACTACACATACTCCACATACAACCTTCACATACCGCCTTCAAATACCACTTTCATGTACCGCCTCTTTGTATCACCTTTTTGTACCATTTCATCCTTCGACAAAAATCTTCTTTCTATTCTGTGTATCATTCTATCTCCCACCATACCACTTTGTCCTACCCAAAATATCTTTTTTGGACATCTCCTTCAAATTACGGATATCGTTTTGTCTTCCACATACCACATTCCTCTTACACAGAATATAACATGTATACCACTTTTATACTTAGTTGAGTTATTCCATAGTGATGTTATTTTCTAATGGAATTCACTTTCTCATAATTATTTTATTAGAACTCCTTATATAGTAAAAATAAATCCGCAAATTTTTCTAATCCATTTAACCCAAATCTTCAATGTGGTAAATTGTTTACCATGGATTATGATCCTTCCACGTACTGTGAGCCTCCACCGTGTACTACGAACCTCCTATGAACTGCGAACCTTCCCCATGTACCTTGTATCTACTGGTTTTTGTAATGCATCTCTTCCACCAATGACGAGCCATTCCATGTACTGAATCTTTTTCTATAGTGAATGATTTCTGATTCTACGCCCCGTTCTATGAAAAATTCTGTATATCATTCCTGCTACATCGTATACAACCTCTAACCTTTCTCGAGCATAGTACGTGGTCCATGCTCCATGGTACGTGGTTTTCTTCCATTTCTGATTTTTTTTCCATTCCGCATCTCATTCACTATTGTGAAAAAAATCTGTCTATTTCCAAAAACAAAATTCTAATTTTGTGGTCCAATTTTTTGGAAAGCACTAGAAAATGACCCAACTACAAATATTTTTTCAGCAAGAACACCCATGTTGATTCACTGTCATCTTTCTTCATCAACAATCATATCCCTTTATCATTAACCTTATCTGTCATTATATATAGTCTATGATCAATCACTATTAGCATCATTAGATTTTTCCCCAGAAGTTACTAAAACTTCACTGTCTTTCAGAAACATCAGTCTTTCCGGTCAACACTGAATATGACTAGCATCATATTCTCAGCTTTGTATGATCATTCATAACTCTTAAAATCTCCCCATGATTCCTCATGCAGTGATGCATGTATCTTTAGGTAGGATCTTGCATGGTCTCTTGGAATAGTGAGATGTTAAATAATCACATTATAAAATGAATCCCTTCAACACTGTCTGAGATGGTTTCATTCTTGTATACAATTTATCACCGTTGATACTGGTATTTTGAACTTATGATCAATTTAGCAATATTTTAAATTTATCACTTTCAATAACATGGGAGTTATTCTTCATCTCTTTATTCATTTTGATCTTTATTGACATATTTTGAAAACAAATACAACCTTATACACAAAGTGGTCCTAAAATTTACCATGATTTCATTCCCAACTCTACAATGCATTTATTTAACAAAAACAAAACATGTCACAACTTTTTTTTTATGCTACGATGTTTCATAATTACGCATGAAAAACGAACCGTTGAGGATCCCCATTTAAATAACCTCATCGTCGCATCATCACCGCACCATAGAGTCTCCATCCTCCGCTCAACAGTGAGAAAATAAATAAAATAACTTTTTAAATTTATTTAATTATTTTTGATAAAATTTCAAAAAATAACTTTTCCATCCAACACTTGTCAGTTAAAGTAATGTCTTTTCTAGGTGAATCCTTAAATTTAAAGTTCAACGGTACCTCCAGATATTTGATATTACCACCCGTTCAAATGATAGAAATAACACATTTTTATGTTTACTAAATGTACATTAAAATAGGTTCAAAATTACATTCTGGGATCACTGGGCCTTGGAATCATGTTCCATCAAAGAATGTGGTCTCAAAATAATATCATATAATTTTTTAAAAAAATTACTTTGAAATTCTGGGATAATAAATTCCTCCCACCATAGGTATTTACGTCCTCGAAATCCAAAAACAAGGGACAATAAAACAAGAAGGGGTTCTGAGATCGAATTTGAGCCACCCTCTCTCATGTGCTCTCCTAGAGATTCTCGTTTTTCCACAAAAAATGCACCAAAAGAATTTACCATCTATGAAGGACCTGATATTGTTGATCCTCTATATCGACTATGAACTCTGCCAACATCGCCCCATCATCAATGTCCAGCTAGCCCTAGTTGAGGAACTATGAGGGATTATACACGTACCTCCTCAGTTGCGAGACGTGAAAAACATAGTACACCCAATGCATCTTTAAGGTAGGGATAGTCAGTACACCACCTCTCTAACTCTATTCATAATCTGGAAAGGTCCGATGAATCTCAGAGATAACTTGTTGCCCGACCAAATCTTCACAATCCCCATCGGTGTGAGACCCAAAAGAAAAAATCATCTCCCTCCATGAACTCCAAGGGTATCCATCTCTTATTAGAATACGACTTTTGTCTGATCTGTGCAATCCTAATATATGCTTTTATTATCTGCACCATCTCAGTGGTAGACCATACCAACTCTGGACCCATGAGTGCTGACCCCGGTTTGTCTATCCAGCATAGTGGTGATCTGCATGGACACCCTTACAAGGCCTGAAACGTTGTCATTCCAATTGTGGAGTGATATCTGTTGTGGTATGTAAAATCAACCAGTTGTAGGTGGTCCTACCAACTGTGACCAAAATTTATGACACATGCATGAAGCATGTCCTTCATGGTCTGTATGGTTTTCCCCATTTGACCATCTGTTTGGGGGTAAAAAGTTGCACTCAAGTGAAACTGAGTCCCAAACGCATCCTGCAACCCTTCCACAATGGGGATGTAAAGCATGTGTCACTGTCTGAGTCTATCCTATAAGTCACCCCATGAAGTCGTACTATCTCTTGGATGTAGAGACGTCCCAAGCCCTCACCAGATCCCTTCACCTAGATGGGTAGAAAGTAATCCGACTTGGTGAGTTGGTCAACAATCACCCAGATAGAGTCGTGTCCCTTGAACATGTGTGGTAACCCTATTACGATGTTCATGGAGATACCATCCCACTAACACTTAGGTTCCTTAACCGGCCATTTCAAGCCTTCTAGGACATGATTCCCAACCTTCATTTTCTGAAAAGTGAGGCATTGAGAAATAAACATTTCCCCCACATTCTTCATACATTCCCACTAGTACTGACGTCAGAAGTCTTGGTATATCTACACCACACTAGGATTTACGTCAAAGGGGATAAATATATCTCCCTCAAGAACTCCCCATTTAACATCACTAGTAATATGTTGTGTCCACTGAAAATGATGATGTACTCTCCACCTAGTAAAAATCCATCAAGATCCTATCTTGAGGATATATGAGCACATTGGGCCTCACAGTCAACATCCAAAAGTTGTGCATCCATAACTCGTTGAAGGAGTGAGGGAGTGACAATCATATATTTAAGGTAAGATATTCCATCATTGTCCATGAAGAATATTTTCATCATGGCTAGCTGCTCTATTTCCTTACTCAGCAACTCTAAACCATACCTCCTACTAAGTGTGTATGCCACCACATTCCCATTCCCCTGAGTATAGACTATCTCAAAGTCATAGTCTTGGAGGAACTCCAACCATTATAACTATCTCAATTTCAGGTCCTTCTATGAGAGGAAATACCTGATACTATTGTGGTAAAGTAGATGGGAAACCATTATCCCATCAATTAGTTCTTCCACATCTTCAAGGAAAAGACCACTTCTGTAAACTCCATGTCATGGGTCGTGTAGTTCTGCACATTCCACCTTAACTTCCATGACCCATTGGCAATCACTGCTCTCTCTTGCATCAGGACACAACCCAATCCGGTCCTTGATTCATCGTAGAAAACAATATACCCAAATCCATTTTCTGGTAGTCTCAACATAAGGGTACTCATCATTCTTTTCCTCAGCACTTAGAAATTTAGTGTGAAACTCTCCATCCAGACGAAGGGATCTCCCTTCTTTGTCAAAGCTGAAAGGTGTGTTTCTACTCTGAAAAAGTTAGGTAAGTACCTCTGGTAGTACCCAGCCAACCCCATGAAACTCCACACCTTATTCAAACTCATGGGTGGCTCCCAGGCAAGCACTTCCTTTATCTTCACTTGATCTACTACAACTATAGCCTCTAAGATTACGTGTCCGAAGAAGTTGACGTTATGAATCTAAAGATGGTACTTCGAGAGCTTACTGTAAAGCTGGTTCTCTCGAAGTGTATGCTAGACTATCCATAGGTGTGAAGCGTGATCCTCCTCCTGCTCCAAGTGCATGAAGATGTCATCAATGAAGACTACCTTGAAATGATCTAGGTAAGGCATGATGATCCTGTCCCTGAGTCCCATGAACACCTATAGGGCATTGGTCTCACCGAAGGGAATCACCCAAAACACTTAGTGGTCATACCAGCATCTGAAGGTTGTGTCTGGTACATTTTCATCCTGTACCCAAAGCTAATGATAACCAAAAAATGAGGTCAATTATCGAGAGCCACATCACTCCATTTATTTGATCGAAGAAGTCATCAATCCTCAGCTATGGATACTTTTTCATCGCAGTCACCTTGTTCAGGAACCGGAATCCCACACATAGCCTAAAAATCCAATCTTCCTTCTTTGATAACAACATTGGTGCTGGACATGGTGAAACACTAGGACATATGTACCCCTTCTCTGCCAATTCCTCCAGTTATACCCCCAACTCATGATGCTCCAAGGGATCCATCAGATATGCTAGTGTATATATCTATTCCATCCCTGGGTACAATTTAATGTAGAAGTCTACCTCTCCATGAGGAGGTATTCATAGGAAATATTCTAGAAAGATAGCCTCATACTCCTCCACCAATATAGGAAAGCTCGAACTCCTTTCAACCACTACAACAATGGTGAGGTTATCCATCTTGTGAATGATCGGATGCACCCTCCTCTAAGAAAGTATATCCCATGCTGAAAAGTTTACCATTTCGATGATGAAAAAAATCTTGACCCATCCTCATGGAAACACCACACTTAGCGCCTAAAACAGTCAATCTGAGCATGGAATATAGATAACCTATCCATATATAAGATAGAATCTTAAGGCCCCAATACTGCTACTAGGATATAATAGCCAATGCTCTCACCTCCTAGAGTAATATCACACTGTTTGCACTTGTGAGTAATTGTTGAATCCCCTCTCTTTGAAGTCTCTAATCACAAGGATCAAGACAAAAACACCAACGGAATATCCGAGCCTCAAACGAGGTCTATGGAATGGAAAGAGTGACTTGAACCTATGTCTATGAGAACTGATTCAATATTGGAGAAGTCACAGATCGTACCTCTAATCATCTAGGGAGAATCGTGTTCACATGCCTCCATCGCCTGAAGCTGGCCTCTCTCATATCTATCGGGTCCTTTAGACTTTGGTGGACCACCTGGGGTGGTGGGGGAAGTACCTCAAACCGCCATCCACTGCCTACCACTCATCCTTCTCACCTTCCACGTCCTCCGCTTTGCGAACCTCCTCTTTCGAACCTCTATCTCTACCTTGATGGTCCCTAGACCACCTGCTGGTAATCAGTGTGGGGAGTCGTACAGTCACGAGCCATGTTCCCTGATCCACAATATGAGTAAAAAACTATATACCCTAGATTACCTCCTATGCCGCGCGAGCGCCGCACCTCAGACCTAGCCTCCAGGGGTCGTCCTCTAAATGTTCTGGACCTCTTGGGCCTCTATGTCGTCTGCCTTATGCATGTAGTAGATGACTCATCCACCTATCTTCTAGTGTTGTCTCTCACCGTCGGTGCCTGCTCTGCTAGGAAACTCTCCATAAGTAAAGTGTTCTCGAGCACTCTAGCATGCATTGGGATACTGAGAAAAATCATTGATGCCCTAATCTACAATTGGTGTCCCTGCTCAAAGGTCCTTTCCCTAAAGAAAGGGTTTCTTACCATGTTGGTGGAGTAGCGGATGAGGTCAGTAAACCTCACCAAGTACTTGTCCACGGTCTGGATACCCTTCTGTAGGTGAAGTACCGTGTGTATACATAATGAGCATAGTGTCACTTGTACGAACTCCACCCTGAAGGGGCTCTAAATGTACAACTAAGAAAGGGTCTCCTCCTCATGTGTCTGGAGTGTCAAGCTCCACTATATACCTATCAAGCCCTGAAAAAGGCTAGCAACTATGACCACTATCAATTTGATAGGTGTCGTTACAAGGATAAAAACCTTATAAATACCCTCCAGTGAATCTGCAGCTGCCTGAGGATTTGTCTTTCCTCAGAACCTCAGAGGCCTCTGTCTTTGGAAGTCGTGCAGTACATTCATTCGGCGTGCACTATACTTCGTGGGGGCTAGTAACAACTACTGCTCTCCGGGTGGTGGTGCTGCTGGTACACCACTCAAGGTGATATCACTGTATGTGGCCCCTCCACTAACGCCTCATCACTCAGTGGTCCCTCGTCACAATTTCTCACTCAAATCCTGGTAGGCTGTCTTCATGGAAGAATCATGCAGGGAAATAGATGCACCAATTTGAATAAATTATACCTAATGAGTTGACTAAAAATTGATCAAGAGAAAAACTTTTTCAAAACACACAAAACTATTGTTTTTGTGTAATGAGTTGGAAAACAGAATTTAGGGTAATGGGGTATGGATACGTTGGCCACCGCAAAAACACTAGACTCCCTAGACTGAAATCCGAACACAAGACACTTAACACTATTGCCTCTATTGAAAATAGAAACTCATAGTCCCTCAGATACCACATTTTCATGAATTTGTACCCTGGGGATAGTTCCATTACTACCCCAACCCCACCTTCTATTGTCCAAGAGCTGGTGACTAGCACCGGGAAGGAATATCCCCAAAGGGGAAGGTGTTACCCTTAAACTTGTACACATATTGACAAAGAATACTACACAAAGGAAACCAAAATGGAATGAAAAATTAGTATAGACACAAAAATGTACCACCCCTGAGAGTAAAGGGTGTAAGATGAAAGTAAAGGGGGACAGGATACAAGCCCAAATGAAGGGAAAGTACAGAAAAATAAGTAGAACCTCTAGAGGTCGTTCACCATGGATCCTACCTGAACATTAGGTATAGATCGCTGTCAGTTTTCACTATATCACACCACATCTATCGATAAACCTCTAACAACGATCTATCCCAGAATCCCCAAATTCAAAGACAATGTTGTCTATAATCTGTACATGGCACAAAAGGTGCAGCATAAGCCCATGTAGGTTTGAGTATAGGAATACTTAGTAGGGACACTTAGACCCCATAAGGTCTTTCAGAAATCCACAATGGAAACCCACCCAAATGAAAAACCATATAGGTAATACCCAAGAGGTAACCCCACAAAAAATATCTCAATCACATAGAATAAAAGTAGGAGATAACTCACATCAGGAAAAACAAAATACAGAAATAATGATGATGAGTTGTAAAACTAGATCATATTATTCTATTGAGAGTCTCTACTGCTAATCCACATAGGGTCACTTGGTGATGATCCATACAAGTTCACTAGGTGCAGATACACATAGGGTTCTTATGTATTGGTCCACACAAGGTCTCTAGGTACTGATCCACACATGGTTGCTAGTCATTCTTCACATTATAGCCCGCCACTAGATTCCAACACTTAACACGCTTGATTCTGGGATGATCTAATCCTCAATCCATCAGTCAAAACTCAACGACCATGAATTACCATATATACATACCCAAAGGATTGTCTAATCGTAAGGGCCCCAACATAATAGATGGTGTGTTGAATGGTTACCCAGTCTAAAAGATATGGGCATTTTTGTAAGTAGGGCCTAGTTGGATTCGAGTCCAATACAACCCAGTAATATTCAAAACTCCACCAAACCTAATGTAAAGTATCTTATATGGACCACCTCGTAACAAGGGTCCCAAATTCACTGACTAAACATCAATAAAACGCCCAATTTGAGAGATTCAAGAGTTTTAGTGAAATGGTGGATGGTGGGGTCTGGGTCTGGTCTGACCGAGTCGGCCCAACCCGACCCCACCTGGACTAGGGTCCGCAAACCCAACATGGGTCTTCCGATTAGGCTAGGCCTATGTCTGACCTGTGGGGTCATGTTCCCATTGCATCACGGGCCTTTTGAGCCATGGGTTCGGCCCACTAGGATGGGTCTGGAAAGCTGGGCAGTTTCTGCTGGTGGGTTCACCTAGTGTGCTAGTGACAGACCAGCCTTTGGGCATGCCGGGACGCAACTGGGAGTTGCGTCCAACTCCTCAACTATCCTGCAGACACGAAGCCTCCATTCCACCATGGTCATTTGACCATGGACCACCACATATCGTGCTGCACGTAGCCTCTGAAGTGGCTGAGAGGTCGTGTCCTTCCACATCACTTGTGGACCAGGTTCGCGGGTTGACAGATCAATGCAGTGATAGCATGGCGCCATGGGTCTCCAGCACTGCTTTTGATGTGGACGTAGCCTCCACCACTCGGCATGATACCAGGGCACACCATATCCTCCCGCCACTGGCATGGCCAGTGACTCTGTTGCCCTGGTGTCTAGCACGTGGCCTGTCCAACCACATGCTGCTGTCGCCATCGTCACAACATGCCGCCGACACCAGTGCACCGACAGGAACTTCAGCATGCCCCTGAACGTGCTCCAGTGGTCTATTCTTTGCGCTGATTACACCTATGACCATTAGGGACATCCTCTTCACTGTGATGGACTCTGATGTGCCTTGCCACCACATGAAAAAATTGGTCAGAAAGAACGAACAAGCAGAGGGACTTAGGCCTTGTTCATGGCGGTTTGTACCCTTCATGTTAGATGCTTAAAAAATGAGAATGTTCGGGGATTGTTGTTCAATCAAAACAAGTGATAATTTAATCCTCAATAGAGGAAACCAAAAAATATGTCACCCCCTGTAACGACACACAATCCACAGATCAACCTATTATTGGGTTGATATGCATTCTTCATATTTAGAAAAAAATGGGGATACTTTAAATAGTTCAAACCCATACCCTTTTTGATGATCATTTCCATATTTTTTTGTCCTTGAGGATTCATGAGGTCAAAGACCTTTGTCTCTTCCTGACATCATTCTTCCCGAAATGTAGAATTTGACGATGTTCCATTGGCATTCATCGTTATTCATTGGAGAGAAAGATCACCAGAGTTGCATTAGGGAATTTCCCTTGATTTCATTCCCAACACTCAAAAGTATTTTTTAATAAAAAATAAACATGTCGTAGAATTTTTATTACACAACGACTTTGTGTCATTATTATATTTCATTTATGAAATAGTGTAGCAGTTATGCTTTCAAAAATAGCCATTGTGGATCCTCATTTAAAGTGGTTCAATATTTCCTCGTCACCACACCGTAGTGTCACTGTCCACTGCTCAATAATGAGAAAAGATATAAAATAACTTTTTGATGTTATTTGATTATTTTCAGAAAGATCCAAAAAATAATATTTCCATCCCACCCTTTCCGGTTGAAGTTTAGTATTTTTTATGTGAATCTTGAAATTATGAGTTCAACGGTACCCTCATATTTTCGATCTGAGCACCAGTTAAAAAGTTATAAAAAAACCCACTACCACTTTTTTGAAATGTACAATAAAATATGTTCAAAATTACGTTCTGGGATTACCGGTCCTCAGTATCACATGTTTTTAAATGTTCCATCTCGAAATAATTCCATATAATTTTTTAAAAAATTACATTGAAATGCAGGGAAATTACATCCAAGACTAGACATGGAGTGGAGACCTAATGTTTCCTTCGATTAACTATGTGTTATAATCAATTTATGAGAAACATCTCATGATTTTCAATATGCTTAGACAATCTACTATTTAAATTAATCATGTTTTTTCGAAAAATATGAATGGGAAGAATATTTTGATGAGATAAATAAGAGGCTAATTAGTGTTCATATGTTATGATTACCCAATAGTGGGTATGGAATTGTAATCTATTGTGTTGCCACTAAATGTATCGAATCCCCCATTTTTATAACATAACTTTTCATTACATTTTACAAAAACCGAGGATCATTAAGGTTTAGTGTCTTGGAAACCAGAAACATAAAACATGAAAACATAACAAATTCTTCTTAAACACTTGAAAGGATTCTCCTTATGTTCATCCTAGGTTCATTACTACATCTCATAACCTGGGGACATACATCAAAATAAAGGGAGTGCAGAAGGCTCTATAAGGGAAACAAGGGGAAACATTTAACATGTGAACTTGAGATACACCAACAATGTCAGGAAAAAGAACTTAAGGCATGAGAAAGAAATCATGAAGCATATCATAATAAAATAAAATATTTCATAACATGAATATGTGACTAAAACATTTAATATTGAAAATCATTTCTGTTTCACCAAGGTCCATCCCCAAGGTGTCATTAAAAATTACCAAGGTTATTCACCAAGGCGTCGTTAAAAATGGTCATCTCTAGAGATTAAGTCTTTACCCAATGCATTGGAGAGCTATCAGGGAGCACCCTTAAATGTGTCTTTATTATCATGTGAGCCACATATATCATCATCAAAAATTCCATAAACAACCCATATAGCATAAAAGAAATTAGTTTCCTTTCATAATCATAACGTTTTAAAAACTGCTTTAAAGACATGATCTTTATGTCACTTTAAACCCACAAAAAAGGAAAGAGGGTGTCGTGTATGCAAATCCCAGAATTGAAAAAGAAAATTTTGATATATATTTGAATACCCATGTAGAAAATGATCTTTGAGTATTCACTTAATAAATTAAAAGAATTTGAGAAAAAGATAGATACATTTTGAGACGAAAATTATGCAGCATAACGACTATGTTATAGGGTTTTAGAAAACATTGAAAAGAGAGGGGACATGAGTATCCCACTAATAAATGATTCATAGAATAGTATAGGGATAGAATATAATGGATATAAGAACATGGTAATGAAATTTTAAAGGCATACCATATGAATTGAAAAACATGGAAGGAAGACAAAAATAAGATTTCTCTTATAAAAATTTGGCAGCCTAACGGCGCCACTTAAAACATAAAAATATTGAATTGAAGAGATAAAATAGGGTCTCTCATCATATTAACATAAAATATCAGTATGATAGATATAGATATAATACCCTAAAATAATAAAAATTAACATGAAAGACTTGACATGAAAATAGATCTTGAAAACGAGAAGGGTGAAAGAATCCCTTAAAAATTCGGCAGCCTAATGGCGTCACCCAAATTTCAACAAAAATGAATTGACGAGATAAAATAGGGTCTCTAATAATATGAAAATATAATATTAGTATGATATATATAGATATAATTACCCAACATAATAAAAATGAACTCGAAATACTTGACATGAAAGTAGAACTTTGAAAAATGAGAAAGGTGAACGAATCCCTTAAAAATTCAGCAGCCTAACGGCGCAACATAAACTTTATTAGAATTAATTGATGAGAGAAAGAGGGTGTATCTCATAATATGAAAATGAAAAGGGAAGTAATAGGAATATAAAAGAAAATCCTCCAACATGAGAGCATGGAGAATAAAAGAAATGACATAAAAGAGATTACTTGAAAAGAAAGAGAGAGGTAGGATCCCTTACCTTAAACGTAACTCTTAAAACCCAATGGTTGGGACCTTGAGGTCTTGGGGACACCTTTGGAGGACTCCTTGGGAGTTAATGAGACCAGAGCTTCGTTGGGGAGAGTTGTGAGTGAAAACTAAAGGAGGGAAGGGTGGGTATTTATAGGGAAAGTGAGGGGACATGGCATTAATGGCCAAGGGACCCCTCATTGGTGGTTTTGGAAAAACCATGGGCTTGACCATGGTATTGGACACTTGGGAAACCTCATACTTTATCTTACTATTCATAAGTCGACCATATTGATTACATACTTAACACATCATTTAATGATGTCATTAAACACCAGTAACTTAAAATCTGTATTTTCACTATTCATCGAAAATTCAACTTTCTCAAGAAAATCCCGAAATTTCACCTTAACCAAATATCGATTCTATGATTTCAAAAAATGAACTCCATTTTATAAAAATAATATTCTAAATATTTTTATTTTTATTTTAAAATAAATACACTATTCACCGAAAATTCATTTTTTTTCCAGAAAATTCCCCAGAAATTTCCTTAGCATAATATCGATGTTCTGAATTTAAAAATAAAGTCCATTTTATAAAAATAATTTTCTATATATTTTAAATTTAATATTTAATTAAAAAACACTATTCACCTGAAAAAACTAATACTTGACTAATAATTTACGGAACTGTTATTTTACCATTTTATTGAATCACATTACTTAAATCAAGGTGCCTAGATTATATTAATAATTTCTTTAAGTGAGATTACTAACCCATATGGTCACATTACTAATCCTAATCATAAAATAACTATTAATAATTTACTATTCATCAAAAATTATGTTGAGCTTATTAGACTCTAAATTTCGTACTGAACATAATTGTAGAAGACCATTTTTTGAAAATAATTACACATTTTTAATTATTTTAGGTTTAAATAAACATTTTTAAAATATCCTTTCTCTAAAATTCATCAAAAATATTCATACTATATTTATCCGGACATTTGAAAATTCATAAACTGCATCATAAGAAGAAATCAAAAGTTTTATTTAAAACAAATGATTACACAAGGCAGTTACGGTCTCCTTAAATAGCTCCTTATAACCCCAGGATATGACCTAAGTGTAAGGTGTGGTAAGGTTAGAGAATCTGAGGGCGGCTCAGCCAACATTGCATGAGTAGTAATTTCTATCAGTCTGAACTTCTCACGAAGGCGATTGCGTTCTAGATTCACACGATGAAGTTCAACATGGGTTTGGTCCATAGCAAAGCCCGGTGGTGCTACCTCCTTCCCAAGTTCTGTTAGATGGTATTTGATTGGCCCGAGACTACTGGATGAGGCCATCAAATCTTCTTTCTATATTAATTAACCAAGATCACTTGTATTTAGAGACAATAATTGAAACGTTTTGTTTCCAGCGGTCATATTGACCAATGGTCATATAATAGTCAAAACCCAATGGTCTCATTTTGATTATAATCATGTTATCAAGTGAAACGGTTTTGTGGAGTATAAAAATAAAATATCACACAAAATTAGGAAACAAGATTTATTCAAAATTTTGGGTTGTTACAATCTTCCCCCCTTAAAAAATTATTACCTCAATATTTTTAAAATTCGGTTTTGATATTTCATTAAAAGTACCACATCGGAAAAGGAGTCAGTAAAACTATTACTTTAAAAGAAAGAAAGGGAAGTACAAGGGTCACCAAAGTTAACCAACACTAGCATTCCATATAGTAAAACATGGACATGGAGGAGAAAAAAAAGGGTCAAGTTCTGAGGGAGAGTGATAGAAAACATGATTATGAGAAAGTTAACCACAAGAAAATCATAAACATATGATGTGTGTAAACGGTCTTTGATTACCTAGTAGGAAATGTAAACCAACAACGTTTTTATTTTACGTTCCTTTTCATAATTTTGAGGAATTTATTTACTACATAGAACAAAAACATAAGGAAATATACCTACCATCAAGTAGAGTTTAATCTGTTAATAAGTTTCTACAAAAACTAACATTTTCTCCAAATGAAGAGCATTCAAAACACTTGGTCTCATCAAAACACAAGAATCATCTTATTGAGAGTCATGTACTCCACAAAAGATTAAATATCAATTTCTTATATCTTTAAAAATAATCCCAAAAATAGAAAGGATAAGATAAAACAACTCTTCAAAAAGAAATAATTCCATAGGAATGGAAACTACTTTTAAATCGTCAAAGTTCTATGGTACTACCCAAAGTTCATCATAGACCATTCCATAAATAACATTCCTTAAAATTCCTCAAAATAAACCAAAATAAGATTGAAACCCAATTATAATAACTATCTCATAACATAGTCTTCCATGATAGACTTTATCATTCATTTTCAAACAACATCAACCACTCTTATCATCTTATAAAAAAGGAACTAACCTAATCACATTTCCCCCAAGATAGGTTAATCATTTCCATATGTTACTTAAATTACTATAAGTTCACCTTAAATTCATCGATTATTCAAAATATATGCCAACCTTTAATCCTCAAAGAAAATACCGTAGTAATCTATTTACCTCGATCAAATAGGGTTCCCAAAATAGTGAACATCTTCCAAAATAATAATCATCTTTTAATCCCCTAATCACATTTTTTTAAAGAAGAACAACTTCACTACATCAACATGTGGTACATAACAATAGATGTTTTCCTTAATGATATAAAATCAACTTAGGTAGTGACTCGATGATCTTAGAAAACATAAAAGATATGCTCATAGAGCGCGAACTAAAATACAACATGACATAGACAATTATTGCGAAGAAGTTACATGTACTTCAGTCATCATGATCCATCTCAGCATAAGACTTGAATTGTTCCTATATCCTCTAATATTGTTGATGTTCATCATGCTTCTAACCCAATACAAGAGATAATTGCCTTGGATAATGTCTAACTTCTCCACATTTACGACATTGAAATGTATAAGGTACATTAGATCGAACCTTATCTCCATTCATCACATTATCCATTTTTTTAAAGCAATTGGCTACTTAATGCCCTATCTTCCCACACTAAAAACATCTCATGGTTCCTTTGTGACATTCACCTTGGTGCCTCTTACCACACTTTTTGCAAAAAAGGAATTGGGTCTTCTTTCCCATATCAACTTTATTAGATGAACATCCTTGAGACTTTTTCTTCTTCTTCCATGATGAATTTGGGCATTAAACTAGGTACCAATTATTAATTGTGATTTTTGATAGCTGGTTTGGCCTAATCACATTATGTTCAACTTGATCTTTCATCATCTCTGTCACATTAATATGGAAATCATCACATTTCCTATCACATTGGTTGTTGGGACATGCTCTACCATTTCCCGCCATTAACTAAGAAAAGAACGTATAATTAGGGGGCTTAAATACATAGCCAATAATCATGAAAAGGAAAATTTAAGAATAGAAGGATAAACTTGTATAAGAAAAGTATATCCTAACATGTGATCCCCTAGGTTACAATCTAGGTTATCCATGATCATATGCTCTTATGTGAATCTTTATTTTATTTAATTTTTTTCCGTTAATAATGGTTCATACTAAGCTTATAAATTTACCAAAGCATATACCCCAAGAGTGTCGTAACCAGGAGTGCAGTAAGGCCCATTGTCGTTTACCAGTTCCTATTCATGTCTCGCTCAAAGTGGTGTTTTCGGGTTTTACCCCTATGTACATCTGTGCCAGATCCACCTCTACCTGCTCGTATCTAGATAGGGATGTATTTTCTTGGCAACCCCTTACTCAATACTCACAAAAATACCAAGAAGATTACTATATTTAAAATTTTCTATAGGGTTCTTCCTAGAGTTTTCATATTCTAATTTCCACAAATAACTAAACCATCCTTTGATACCAACTATTGAATCTCGCCTTTTTATAACATAACTTTTCATTACATTTTACAAAAACCGAGGATCTTTAAGGTTTAGTGTCTTGGATACGAGGAACTTAAAACATGAAAACATAAAAAATTATTCTCAAATACTTGAAAGTCTTCTCATTATTTTCATACTAGGTTCATTACTACAACTCATAACCTGGGGACATACATGAAAATAATGGGTGACCAGAAGTCCCAGTAAGGGAAACAAGGGGAAACATTTTACATGTGAACTTGAGATACATCAACAATGTCATGAAAAAGAAATTAATGTATGAGAAAGAAATCACGAGTCATATCATAATAAAGTAACTTATTTCATAAATTGAAGATGTTTCTATAAAATTTAATATTGACAATCATTTCTGTTTCACCAAGGTCCATCCACAAGGTGTCATTAAAAATTACCAAGGTTATTCACCAAGGTGTCGTTAAAAATGGTCATCTCTAGAGATTAAGTCTTTACCCAATGCATTGGAGCGCTATTAGGGAACACCATTAAATTTGTCTTTATTATCATGTGATACTAATATATCATCATAAAAAATTTCATAAACAACCCATATATCATAAAAGAATTGTGTTTCCTTTCATAATCATAATGTTTTGAAAACTGCTTTAAAGACATGATATTTATGTCACTTTAAACACACGTAAAAGGGAAGCTGGTTTCGTGTATGTAAATCCCATAATTAAAATAGAAAATTTAGATATATATGTGAATACCCCTGTAGAAAAAGATCTTTTAGTATTCACTTAATAAATTAAAAGAATTTGAGAAAAATAGAGAGACATTTTGAGACGCAAATTCTACAGCATAACTGCTATGTTACAGGGTTTTAGAAAACATTGAAAAGAGAGGGGACATGAGTCACCCACTCATAAATGATTCATAAAACAGTAGAAGGACAGAATATAATTTATATAAGAAAATTTTAATGAAATTTGAAATACATACCATATAAATTGAAAAATATGTAAGGAAGACAAAAATATGATTTCTCTTTTGAAAATTCGGCAGTCTAACAGCGTCACATAAAACTTCAAAAAAATTAATTGATGAGGTCAAATAGGGTCTCTCATCATATGAACATAAAATATCAGTATTATAGATATATAGATCATACCCCAACATAATAAAAAGAAATATGAAATACTTGACATGAAAATTGATCTTGAAAACGAGAAGGGTGAAAGAATCCCTTAAAAATTCGGCATCCTAACAGTGCCACTTAAAACTTCAAAATACTGAATTGAAGAGATCAAATAGGGTATCTCATTATATGAACATAAAAAAGAAGTTTGATTGATATAGAGATCATACCAAAAAATAATAAAAAGGAACATGAAAGACTTGACATGAAAATAGATCTTTAAAACGTGAAGGGCGAAAGAATCCCTTAAAAATTCGGCAGACTAACGGCATCACCCAAACATCAAAAAAAATGAATTGAAGAGATAAAATAGGGTATTTCATCATATGAACATAAATGATCAGAATTATAGATATAGAAATCATACCCCAACATACTAAAAAGGATCTTGAAAGACTTGACATGAAAGTAGAACATTGAAAAATGAGAAAGGTGACCAAATCCCTTAAAAATTCTGCAGCCTAACGACACCACTTAAACTTTCTTAAAATTAATTGATGAGAGAAAGAGGGGGTCTCTCATCATATGAAAATGGAAAGGGAATTAAGAGGAATATAAAAGAACATCCTCCAACATAAGAGCATGGAGCATAAAAGAAATGACATAAAAGAGATTACTTGAAAAGAATGAGAGAGGTAGGATCCCATACCTTAAACGTACCTCCTAAAACTCGAATGTTGGGACCTTGAGGGCTTGGGGGAACCTTGGGAGGACTCCTTGGGAGGTAATGAGACCAGAACTTCGTTGGGGAAGATTTGGGAGTGAAAAATAAAGGAGGGAAGAGTTGGTATTTATAAGGAAAGTGAGGGGACAAGGCATTAATGGCAAAGGGACACCTCATTGGCGGTTTGGGAAAAACCATGGGATTGCCCATGGTATTTTCCCATGGTATTGGCCACATGGGACAAATAATACCTTATCTTACTATTAATAAGTCGAATATATTGATTACATACTTAACACATCATTTAATGATGTCATTAAACACCCGTAACTTAAAAACTGTATTTTCACTAATCATCGAAAATTCAACTTTCTCAGAAAAATCCCAAAATTTCACCATAACCAAATATCGATGCTCTGATTTCATAAATGAACTCCATTTTATAAAAATAAATTTCCAAATATTTTTAATTTAATTTTTAAATAAACACACTATTCACCGAAAATTCATTTTTTCAGAAAATTTCCCAAAAATTACCTTAGCATAATATCGATATTCTGAATTCAAAAATAAATTCCATTTTATAAAAATAATTTTCTAAATATTTTGAATTTAAATTTTAATTAAAAAAACACTATTCACCCGAAAAAACTAATACTTTACTAATAATTTATGACACCATTATTTAACCATTTTATTGAATCACATTACTTAATCAAGGTACCTATATTATATTAATAATTTCATTAAGTGAGATTACTAATCTATTTGGTCACATTACTAATCCTAAGTATAAAATAACTATTCATAATTTATTATTCATCAAAAATTAAGTTGATCTTATTAGACTCTAAATTTCGTACTGAACATAATTGTAGAAGACCATTTTTTAAAAATCAATACACATTTTTAATTATTTAAGGATTACATAAACATTTTTAAAATATCCTTTCTCTAAAATTCATCAAAAATATGCATACTATATTTATCCAGACATTTTAAAATTCATAAACTTCATCATAAGAAGAAATCAAATTTTTTTATTTAAAACAAAGGATTACACAAGGCAGTTATGGTCTCTTTAAAAATCCCCTTATAACCCCAGCATAGGGCCTAAGTGTAAGGTGTGATAAGGTGAGAGAATCTGAGGGTGGCTCAACCAACATTTCACGAGTAGTAATTTCTATTAGTTTGAACTTTTCACGAAAGTGATTCCATTCTAGCTTCACACGATGAAGTTCAGCTTGGGTTTGGTCCAGAGCAAAGCCCAGTGGTGCTACATCCTTCCCAATTTCCGTTAGATGGGCTTCGATTGGCCCGAGAATATTGGATGAGGCCATCAAATCTTTTTTCTATATTAATTAACCAAGATCAGTTGTATTTAGAGACAATAATCGAAACGTTTAGTTTCCAGCGGTCATATTGACCAATAGTCATATAACAGTCAATACCAATGGTCTCATTTTAATTATACTCATGTTATCAAATGAAACCGTTTTTTGAGTATAAAAATAAAATAACACACAAAATTAGGAAACAAGATTTATTCAAAATTTCAGGTCATTACAAAATGGGATTAGGGTTTTTACTCATGAAAAATAACTAAGTGATAGCCTATTCATCCCACCAAAAAAATTTCAATGGGAAGAACATTCCAACTAAAGATCTATGATTGGATACAATAACATTCATGTTAATGATTTACTTGCATTATCTATATAGGGGATTTGGTATATATATGGACCTTAAAATCATCAATTATGTATGAACAAGGATATTGGTATGTTCAAATGTAGGTGGTAAAATCAAGTAAAGGATTTAAATATTTAAAACCATTACCATCCTGGGAAAGAAAATAATGTCGCAGGTGCTCTTAGTAGAAAGGATTCAACAACTCTATCCATGTTGTGGATTGTAAGGGATATGATATTATTAAAAATTCAAAATATAGATATGTAAATAAAAAAATCATATTACTATATTTCTAAAGAAATTTATCAACCATTAACTCCTAAAAGGATCAAGGATTCTCAGAAAGATGATAGGTTTCCATAGAAGAAGGTATTAAATATTCATGAGTTCACTTTTAATAAAGAGAGTGTTGTAGGTTTTGAAACATTAATATGTGTCCAATCTAATCTAAAAATGAAGATTAAAATTATGGATGATTCATATAGATCATTGTTATCAATTAATATGGGAATCTCTAATATTTATAGAGATTTGATGAAGAATATGTATAGAGATATTGAATAGTTTTTATCTTAATGCCTAGTAAGCCAGTAAGTCAAGGATGGATGAAAGAATTTTAAGGGCATGATTTAACCATTCCCCATACTAGAATGTAAATCGAATACAAACCATTGATTTTATCATAGGACTCTCTAGGAAGATTAATGTTAATAACACCATCTAGTTGGTTGTAAATCACTTTAAAAAGTATGCACTTTTGGTTAATTTAAAGGAAGAGTTCTCTCTTGACCAACTAACCAAGGTTCACACACATAGAAATACACACTCACACATATAATATAATTGGTAAGACTTCATGGAGAGACTACATATATTGTAGTTTACTGAGATCATCACTTTACCGCATGGTTTTGGAGAATCCTTTAGAAAGCATTGAATACATAACTGATATTCAACACTACATATTACACTCAAAAGGATGGTTAGTATGAAAGGACCATTCAAAAACTGGAAGATATGATGATATCATGTTCAATTTATTTTCAAGAGTTTTTTAATAAACACCTTTCCCTACAGGTGTTCCCATATAATAAAAGTTTCTATTAGCATATTCAAATGTCACATTACGAGGATATATATGGAAATAGGTGTCCATGTCCAACATTATGGGATGATGTTCGATAGTGGAAACTTATAGGAAATGATATTATCCATGATATGGGAGAGATGGTTCAAACCACCCATCATCGTTTTTTATCCAAGAAAATTGATATAAAATATATGTAGATAATCATCAACGAGATAGAGAGTTTGAGTTTGGTGATAATGTTTTACTACATATATATACATGGAAGAAAGTCCTTTGTTTTGGGATGAAGTGAAAGAAAAGTCTAAGACACATTGGTACCATTTATATCATCAATCACCTCAGAGCTTTGAAATATCAACTAGATTTTCCATGTAACCTATCTCAAATACATGATGTGTTCCATGTATCACTATTGATAAAGTATATACCAGAAACCTCTCAGTTACTGAATCTGGAAGGGGTACCATTGGAAAATGATATTTCATATGAGGATGAACTGATGAATATTATATATTCTAAATAAAATGTTTTGTAAAAATTTCAACTCACCGGATAAAAGTCTTTTTGTGGAACCACAATCTCAGGGAATTATCTTGGGAACCAAAAGAGGTCATGATACAAAAGTACCCTCCTTAGTTCTATTGTATGAAATAATAACATAGTGGGTGAAATTTTTTATGGAGGTATAACATAGAGATATAAACTTTTTTAAATTAAATTCAATTTGGTGATTAAATTCAAAACCATGTTTATGTTATGTGGTAATGTAAAAGACATGCACCACTTTGGTAATTTTCGTCTATTGTAGTTATATATGATTTATATGATTTTTAAGAATCATAAAAATTTATAATAAAGTCTTTTATTAGTTATATTATGATTATTATATATTGAGGACTATGAAAAATCCAATTTTCACAAACAGAGGAAGTGATAGACTCGACCAATATGATCATACCCTTTTAAGCCGATTTATGAGAGCTTATGAGTTAAATACTGTGTCTAGGATTTCCCCTTCACCAAATCCAAGAAAATATTCAATTACTAAATCATTATGAAAACCGTTTATGTGTAAAGATGAATTTAATCAACATCATAACCTAAACCTAGTTTGGTAAACCACCTCATGAAAATATCATGGTCACCCCACATACACTTAGGGCGTTCACAGGTGTAATTATGGGATATGTATCTTGAACCCAGATTCATGAAAAATTTATGTTATATTTTCTATTGAATAATTATTATATTTATTCTTTATGTATTTTACTTTATAATTTATTGCAAAATGGGTTAATAAAATATGTTTCAATACGATAAAACTGATATTGGATTTTTATGTTATAAAAAATTAATTCATACATTCCTTTTAAAAAATTAATCAATTTTAAAAATAAATTTTATTTGAATAAAAAATTATTATTAAATAATATTAATTAAATATATTTTATATTATAATTTCACGAAGTCAAAAATAATTATTATATTTTTCAAATCCTATTAGCATCAAAAATCCAGTATTTTTGAATAAGTATATATATATATATATATATATATATATATTTATAAATATAAATTCAAAAAATTTGATATTTATTTGTATAATATAAAATATAATTTTTTATTTATCACATAAAAAATATCCAGTTGTTAATTTTTCATAATTTTCTGAGACACTTAATTTTTTGGGTAAAAATGAAACATGGTATAAATATTTGGTTTGTATCATGACATCATTTTGACCCAAAAGAGAATGATTGTACGGTATCCAAAAATAAATCTATGTTTACATTTTAAAATTATGTTTCCTTGAAGTTATTTTACTAATTATATATATTCATTATGAATCCTATAAACCCTATATTCTAGTTTTTGGTTCAAAAAGAAATTATTTCTAAATATGAGTCACTCCTACTTCACATTGAGATTTATATTAATTACATCTGTTCAGGGAATTATAATATTTTTAAAACCCCACATATTTGGTTGAAAATATTGGAAAACCCATGGAATGTTTTCTCCTATTGATTAAATTATTATATAGAGTCAAAAACCAGTGATTGGTAAACAATAAAAAACTCACCTTAATTTTCCAATATATACCAACCAATGATCTAGTTTTATGTTAGTGAAAAACCTTCTAGAACATACTTAATCTACCCTTCCCACTCTATATTCCTTATAATGTTCCCCAAGCTCTCAATATACTCATCCCATACTTTTGGAAATTCTATCTCAAGGTATGGTATCCTCTCCTTCTCATATTTATTCAATAACCTCCTTTGAGTTATAAACATTTCATTTAATTTTTTTATGTTTAGGTATTATCTCAAACTTCCATCTTACATCCCATATTATTTTAAAATTTATAAGAGGCCCCATTCATTTTACAACCCAAACTTTAAAAATTATAGTCCCCATTGTGGTTGAATTAAATGACATTATTATGTGTTATGGTTCTTGAAAACACATGCAATTCATTAGTTTTATTAAATCATGTTAGATTTAAAAGACTATTAAGAATAATAGTAGTTAATAATATAGTCATTGAATAGTGATCGTATGATTTATATAAATAATGGGGTTTAACATATCCAATTGACACATAAAAATGAATTGATGGCCTCAACCTCTAATATCATACCCTATGAAACCCATTTATTGAAGCTTCGTTGTGATATAATATCACTAGGATTTAAAATTAACCAATCCCATGATGAGATACAATAACTTACGAATGAAAAAAATTATTTATGGGTGAATTTGAAGATCATTGAGGTCACGACCAAAACCATGTATGCTGAACTCGTCCCCCAAGAAAGTCTCACCATCACACACGTTACTCTTAGGGTGGTTTCTAGTATATTAATTATATATATATATCATGAACCTAAAATTGTTAATATTTACACTTTATTTCCAATATCATAGTGGTTATATGTATATCTTATTGTTACATTATAAATGATTTGGATTTTGATAAAATAAAGCACAGATTCTATTTTTAGGTAATATTTTATTTCAATTAAGTCATTTATCATGATCAATTAATGGATTTTTTAAATAAATAATATATTAATAAAATATTATTGTTTTTAAAAATTAATATAAATTATCATATAATTTTTATGAAGTGAAATGTAATTTTTATAATGTTTCGAAAACTGTTATTGTCATAAAACCCATCATTTCTCAATAAATGTAGATTCAATTTTAGAAGTAAATATTAACATATTGAAACAACTTTCTTATCAAAATAAATATTGATTTTGGTATTATACCAATAAAATTATCCAATATATTTTTGTTCATTATTTGCCTAGGTAGTTGAATTTTTTGTTAAAAAATAAATATAATATAAATATATAGTTTGTATTAAGATATCATAATGATACAAAATGATGTAATAAATAGTATAAAGGGTATGAACAACCAACTATATTTTTCTTATATAAAATAGTACGATTCAATGTTTCTTTTCTTAATTTTATAAATCCTTTCTAATTCCTCTAAAATCATTATTATATTTTATGGTATTAAAATCATTTCCTTAATGACATGACTAACTTTAACATTATAAAGTGTAGTATTTTTATAATTTTGGACCTTTGACTTATAAATTAATTTAAACTACCCATTTTTGTCATAAAACATGGTAGAAATTCTTGGTAAGTATTCTACTTTTGGTTATTTTATTATATAGTGTCCAAACCCTATGTTTTGGAAATAAAGATGAATTACCCCCCCCCCATTTATTATATAAACCAACACAAACTCCCATTTATTTTAACTAAAAAATATTGGAGGGTGTCCATAAAATACCCTCCCATATATATATTCTTCCATGGTTTCCCCCAATCTCTAATGATTCTCATCCACATCATTTTGAATCACCATCTAAGGTAATAGGTCATTTTCTTCTAGTCATTATTCAAGTATCATCATTAACATATATATTTTATATCCATTTAATAATTTTGGGATATTTTCTCTATATCCATCTTAGTTACCATATGATTCATAATATATAACCCTTTTATATTCATTAATATCTCACAAGAACATATATATTGTAACATCCCAAGTAAATAAAGAATAAATAATTTTCATATTTATTAATATTTACGAATTAAATATTAATTTTAATTAAAAGGGGTTTCTAACTTCGATAGCGTACTCGGTACGCAATGATGAGTTTCTTTGAAAACTTACATTGCACACAAGTAATAAAATAATATTATTTTAAATGTTAGTTAACGAGTAGCCGTTGTACTAGCGGGAATGGATATAAATAACTAAAATACGATTATATATGTTTTTAAATGTTTTTACATTTACCCAATAAAAGATAAAGGCTTAAAATATGGAAAGAGTTCAATTTTAGGCATTTATACCCTAATTTTCACGAAAGGTCCACTTATCACCTTTTGACGGAGAACCGTCATTAAATATTGTTTTGATCGATCTTATAAATTCTATTGGACCAAATATAACTCTTCTTTAGAATCGGGACATCAAAATTTACTTTGTGTAAATTTTTGGTACCTTTTTGATAATGTTCATTTTTTTTAATGAATAGTGTAAAATGTTGTATTTTAATTCAAAACCTCTTTTTAATCTAATTTATTTATATGATTAGATTATCTTTTGAATTGGTTTTAAAGTGAAATTAGAAAATATTTTTACCATTAAATCCAATAGTGGTCGTTGGAATTAATTTCACTTTGAAATCGGACTTAGACTAGTGTCAATCTTTTGATACTTATTGTTTCACAAAAACACGCTATTTGTCATGACAGCGGGAATTAATTATTAAATTAATTAATTTGACTTATATGTTTTGAATTTTGTAAAATGGACTTCATTTTTGAATTAGGAATATCAAATATAGCTTAGGGTGAATTTTTAGTAATTTTCTGAAAAACTTCAATTTTTGATGAATAGTGAAACCACTAAGTAGTACTTATAAAGACTGATCTTCCGTTTAAATGAAATTTTGCCATCATTGTGTTTTGAATTTCAAAAATCCGACATACATGGTTGTCATTAAGAAGTAAAATGCGGTTCAATGAGATTATAATAATTTTTGATGAATAGTAACTTATTAAGTTCTTAATCACGATTAGTGGTAATTAGTGTAGTTTATGGTAAAAATAATGCATTAATAAAATAAGATGAGCTTGACACATGTCCTAACCTCATTGGTTGTGTCATGGAAGACCAAGACAAGCCATGGGTCAACTTGGGGACCCCATGGAGACAATTTGGTTGAGAAATGACATAAATAACTTTTTATTTAATGTAAAATTAAAAATGACACAAACATGATATGTTTTACTAAAACAATTTTTAAATGGGGTTATACAAGTCAGATTTTTGATTATAAATAGTCATTGGAAAGATAAAACGGTTTCCTACATCATAGTAATTTTTTTATAATTTTGAGACTTTAGATAAATTAATCTATTTATGACATAATAATGATGCAGCGATGACATCATTATTTGACGATTTAAATAAAATGGAAAGATAATGTAAAATCTATGAACTAAACATGTTCAAAACCAATTGGATGAGTTGATTTAGAACCATTATCACCTTAGCCACGAATTATAGCAATTTGGGACCTTTTAAAACCGAAACACATTTTCAAATAAAGTAATATTTCTTTACTTTCCAAAAGTGCCCCTCCTCTCCTCTTATAAAAGGCCCCCACCTCTACCTCATTTTACAAACTCCTCAAGCCTTTGGCTCGGCCAACCCCTGCCCATTTACTCTCTCCACATCCCTATCCTCATCATAGAGTATTCCCTTTGGGCATAATCCTTTCAAAGGAAGCCTTTAGGATCAAATCAAAAGTAGTTACACTTTTAAAGGTAATTCATTCTCTCTTGTTCATTTGTTTTATTTTGCTTCTCCAACCCTCTAAACTCTTTTTTTTTACTTATTTTGTAACAACACCAGTATATTAAATATACTAGGATGTTGTTATAAGATTTATTCGAGCTACACTCTCACACAACTACATCAAATGGTTAAAGAACATATGGTTTCCGTGGATGGCGAAATTCTGCCTCCCGAAATGATGATTGACCAATACTCATTTAACACCTTCAAGGGTGGCCATTATGATGTCACTGTTTTTATATATGATATATAATATGTTTATTTTTTTCTTTAAGCTTCTGTATTTTTCATTTTGGGCATACCTTTATTTTTTCCATTATGGGTAAACACGATATCTTCATTTAAGGAAGTGCGGACTACCGCCCCCTTAAAGTGATGTGATTCGTTAATGACATATGTGGGATGTGTAAAGGATGGATTTAAATTTATTATATATGATGTTATACTGGAATTATAATATACCTCTATATCATTATTATTTCTTTCCATTAAGGTATGAGATAGAAATGAAAGTAGCGTTCATGCGTACGTACGGCTTACCGTCTCCATGAACGGTGCATTTCATTTTTATCCCCAAATGTAATGTACTATTAAAAGTACATGTATATAATGGATATATATAATTAATTATATATCTAAATGATGAATATAATTCTGGAATTAGAATATACATACCTCTCATTTAGTTTTAATTCCATTAATATGACAAAGAAATGAAAGTAGCGTTCATGCGTACGTACGGCTTACCGTCTCCATGAACGGTGCATTTCATTTCTTACCTCTAAATGATTATGTAATATTATAAATACATGTATATGCTGGATATATATGATATATATGATATCCAAATCAGTAATTTCATTCTAGATATAAAAAACTTTTTACCACATGAACAACATGTAATTGTAAGAAGTCCACTTTCGACATAAGAACCAAATATTGAAAAAACAAACATTATTAACGTAAATGGTTACATAATGTTTATAACATGGCAATAAGTGATATAAAAGCAATAATGAACTTTAAAAAGGTTCTCAATCAAGTATAAATTAACTCAAGTTTATTATTCAGGACGTTAAAGAACGATCGAGTCAAGTCGGACCCGAGGTGAGGGACTTCGTCTCAATCTCCTTTCATTGAGGCATATTTCGTTTTATACACAACTTTCTTTTATACGGTGTATAAACCCCTTTGAATTTTACTTTTATACAAAAGGAATCTTTTTCTATGAAGCGTTTTACAAAACTACAAAAAGGAATGTTTCTTTTAACGTACGCGGCGACAACGACCTTTTCCGCCACCGCGAGTATTATTTGGTCTTTGGATTTCTCAACAAGCCGTAATGTTTTTAGAATAAAATAAATACCATATACTCTTTTATGTATTCTGGTATTGAAAATGGTTTTGAAAAAGGATTCTATTATGTAAATATATTTATGATATATTGTGATTGAAATGTGGAAATGTTATCATTCCTTTATATTGGTTTTATGTTTTATGATTTTATACTGGTACTTGGACATTTTAACGGGTGGTTACGTTATAAACCATATGACGGGTGGTGCCGTGAATACCAGGACGGGTGGTTACGTTATAACCTCCAATGCATTGGGTATGGAAGTCGGCCGTATGGCTATTCCATTAAGTATGTATTGAAATTGGCCGTATGGCTATTCCATTAAGTGATATGTTTGGAAGTCGACCATATGGTTATTCCACTTAAGTATGTTTATGTCCCAAGTTACCTTTATATATGTTATGTGTTCTTTTTATGGATTTTATGGTAATCCTTTGGTTACAAAAAGGTTAGTAATGATACTTTATTCAGTGAAGAGTTTTTACAACTTCATGAAGGTGAAGGTATTACTTTGATAGAGTATATATGGTTTACTTGATTTTGAAAAACTAACAGTTTTCATTCTTTGTGTATCCCTTACGGAGCTTTTTATGCTCACACGAAGTTTTTTTGAAATGTTTTTCACAGGACTTAATGTGGAATAAGGTCAAGGATGGGATCAAGGGAATGTCATGCTATATAAAACATGGAACTAGACATGTTTCTTTTAAGAGTTTTTTATTTATTTATGGAAACATAGTAGAAGTGACTACTTTGTAATCTTTGGAGATGTAATAGTTATGTTCTAATTCTCTAAAACTCTAAACCTGAAAATATCCTCAACGTGTAATCTTGTGATAACTCAAGATTAAGTAAGGTTTAAGGCCGGGGCCTTATAGTTGGTATCAAAGGTCGGTTTAGACAACTGTAGGAGTTAGAAAAGTGTTAAATTATAATATGATTGAAATGATATAGAATTTACGGATTTCCATGTTGCTTCGCCTAAGATATTTCTATGTTCAGAATGGTTTTCCGTAGAGGAAATAAAGCAGCTATGTTGGGACGACATCAGGAGGAAGATAACCTTCCAAATCAGCAACCTGAGATGGTCGGAATCGGAACTGAATAGTTTGTTGCAGTGATGGCACAGTTGAATCAGGCTATAAATGGTGGTGGTATCCATGCATGAGATCAGCCAGATCAACCGCAGAGGAACATGTCAGTGGTGGAACATTTCATGAGGCAACATCCCCCATCATTCAGAGGATCATCTGACCCTGTGCAAGCTGAAGGGTGGATTAAATCATCGGAGAAGAATTTTGATGTCATGGGGTGTTCAGAACATCAAAAGGTTAGTCTTGATGTTTACCGTTTTGAAGGTGAAGCTGATCAGTGGTGGTCAATGGTGAAAAATATAAGGGATAGTGATGAGATTGAGGATCTTCCCTCGGACGAATTCAAAGGTATGTTTCTTGAGAAATATTTTCCAAAGGTGGTTCGTCTTAGGATGGAAAAACAGTTCCAAGAATTGAGGCAGGAGGATGATTCAGTGGCTGCTTATGAAGAAAAGTTCACTCGATTGGCAAGGTATGCTCCAAACTTCATACGAGATCTTGATAGTAAAATAAACCGTTTTTACTCAGGGTTAAAGCCAAAGTATCGAAGGGCATTAGCTTCTCGTCAGTTCAAAAGTTATGAAAAACTTGTTCGATATACGGAGAAGGTGGAAATGGAGTTTTCCGATGATCAGGTGTTCTATGACAAACAACAGAAAAAGAGGTCTAGTTGGCAGGCAAAGGGGAAGAATTCATCAAAGAATCAAGTAGGTAAGAAAACCAAATATCCATCCTGTGAGAAGTGTGGTAAAATTCATCCTGGAGAATGTTTATCCAAGTCTGGTAAGTGCTTTCGGTGTGGTAAGTCTGGTCATATTGCTCGTAACTGTAAGGAAGATGATCAAGAAGGAAATGAAAAGCCAATGGTAAGATTTTTTAAGTGTAATTAAATGGATCATTATGCAAACGAGTGTCCAACGAAGAACTCAACTGGGGGAATGCAGCCAGACTACAAGCAGAAAGGGGTGGTGAAATCCTTTGCAACAACTTAAGTAGATGTTGGGCCATCGAATGAAGTGGTATCAGCTCCAGGGAGCTCAGTATTCTTCGAAGATTGACTTGAGGTCGGGGTACCATCAGTTGAAAGTAAAAGAAGCAGACGTTCTGAAGACAGCGTTCCATACTAGATATGGCCATTATGAATTTGTAGTTATGCTTTTTGGGTTAACCAATGCACCTACTGTATTCATAGACCTTATGAATAAAATTTTCCATGAGTTCTTGGATAAGTTTGTGTTTGTGTTTTGAGGTTTGGGAAGAGGTTATGTGTGCCTTGTAATTCACAGTTGAAGAGAGAGTTGTTATGTGAAGCTCATAGTTCTTTGTTTTCAGTTCATCCTGGCAGTATTAAGATATATAGAGATCTGCGGGAGTATTACTGGTGGGATGGAATGAAAAGAGATATTACTGATTTTACTGTGAAGTGTTTGACATGTCAACAGGTTAAACCAGAGCGGTAGTTACCGAAAGGGATGATTCAGCCTTTACCAGTGCCAGAGTGGAAATGGGAAAACATATCCATGGAATTTTTTGTGGGATTACTGAGGACATCTCGAGGTAATAATGCAATTCGGGTTATTGTTGATCGCTTGACCGAATCTGCTCATTTCCTTTCTATACGAGATACTTTCTCTCTAGATCAACTTTCCCGTTTGTATCTTAAAGAGATAGTCAGGTTACATGGAGTTCCTCTATCCATTGTATCGGATCATGATCCCATGTTTACTTCTAACTTTTGGAAAGGCTTTCAGAAGTCGTTGGGTACTGAATTAAATTTTAGTACAACTTTTCATCCTCAATCAGATGGGCAGTCAGAACGAACAATCCAGACATTGGAGGATATGCTACGAGCTTGTTCTATGGATTATCAGGGAAGTTGGGACCAACATCTTTCTTTGGTTGAGTTTTCTTATAATAACAGTTTTCATTACAGTATACAGATGGCACCATTTGAGGCATTATATGAGAAGCGGTGTCGAACTCCAGCATTTTGGGATGAAATGGGTGAAAGGAAGTTGATGGGGCCAGAATTGGTAGAAGAGATAGAAGAAAAAGTTCAGTTGATTCAGAAATACATGAGAACAGCTCAGAGCTGGCAGAAGAGTTATGCGGATAACCGGAGGAAGGATCTATCTTTCGAGGTAGGTGATCATGTTTTTCTCAAGGTTTCTCCTTCGAAAAGTGTGATGAGATTTGGTAAGAAAGGAAAGCTGAGTTCAAGGTTTATTAGACCATATGAAATTCTGGAGAAAGTTGGATCAGTTTCATACCGAGTGGCTTTACCTCCGAGTTTATCTCAGGTACACAATGTGTTTCATGTTTCAATGTTGAGGAAGTATATGCTAGATCCATCTCATGTTTTGAGTCCAGAGTTAGTTCAGCTGGAAGAGAACCTACCTTATGAGGAACAATCGGTCCAGATTCTTGACCACAGGGAGCAAGTGTTACGGAATAAAGTGATTCATCAGGTAAAGTTTTTGTGGAAAAACCATGTGATTGAAGAGGCAACGTGGGAATCTGTAAATTCTATGAGGGATAAATACCCCCACTTATTTTGATAAGTGAATAAAATTGTGAGGACGCAATTCCCAAAAGGGGCGAAGGATGTAACATCCCTGGTAAATAAAGAATAAATAATTTTCATATTTATTAATATTTACGAATTAAATATTAATTTTAATTAAAAGGGGTTTCTATGTTCGATAGCGTACTCGGTACGCAATGATAAGTTTCTTTGAAAACTTACGTTGCACACAAGTAATAAAATAATATTATTTTAAATGTTAGTTAACGAGTAGCCGTTGTACTAGCGGGAATGGATAGAAATAACTAAAATATGATTATATATGTTTTTAAATGTTTTTACATTTACCCAATAAATGATAAATGCTTAAAATACGGAAAGAGTTCAATTTTATGCATTTATACCCTAATTTTCATGAAAGGTCCACTAATCACCTTTTGACGGAGAACCGTCATTAAATATAGTTTTGATCGATCTTATAAATTTTATTGGACCATATATAACTCTTCTTTAGAATCGGGACATCAAAATTTACTTTGTGTAAATTTTTGGTACCTTTCTGATAATGTTCATTTTTTTAATGAATAGTGTAAAATGTTGTATTTTAATTCAAAACCTCTTTTTAAACTAATTTATTTATATGATTATATTATCTTTTGAATTGGTTTTAAATTGAAATTAGAAAATATTTTTACCATTAAATATAATAGTGGTCGTTGGAATTAATTTCACTTTGAAATCGGACTTAAACTAGTGTCAATCTTTTGATACTTATTGTTTCACAAAAACACGCTATTTGTCATGAAAACAGGAATTAATTATTAAAATAATTAATTTGACTTATATGTTTTGAATTTTGTAAAATGGAATTCATTTTTGAATTTGGAATATCAAATATAGCTTAGGGTGAATTTTTGGTAATTTTCTGAAAAACTTCAATTTTTGATGAATAGTGAAACCACTAAGAGGTACTTATAAAGACTGATCTTCCGTTTAAATGAAATATTGCCATCATTGTGTTTTGAATTTCAAAAATCCGACATACATGGTTGTCATTAAGAAGTAAAATGCGGTTCAATGAGATTATAATAATTTTTTGGTGAATAGTAACTTATTAAGTTCTTAATCGAGATTAGTGGTAATTAGTGTAGTTTAAGGTAAAAATAATGCTTTAATAAAATAAGATGAGCTTGACACATGTCCTACACTCATTGGTTGTGTCATGGCCGACCCATACAAGCCATGTGTCAACTTGGGGACCCCATGGAGACAATTTGGTTGGGAAATGACCTAAATAACTTTTTATTTAATGTAAAAGTAAAAATGACACAAACATGATATGTTTTACTAAAACAATTTTTAAATGGGGTTATAAAAGTCAGATTTTTGATTATAAATAGTCATTGGAAAGATAAAAAGAGTTACTACATCATAGTATTTGTTTTATAATTTTTAGACTTTAGATAAATTAATTTATTTATGATATAATAATGATGCAGCGATGACATCATTATTTGATGATTTAAATAAAATGGAAAGATAATGTAAAATATATGAACTACACTTGTTCAAAACCAATTGGATGAGTTGATTTAGAACCCTTATCACCTTATACACGAATTATAGCAATTTGGGACCTTTTAAAACCGAAACACATTTTCAAATAAAGTAATATTTCTTTACTTTCCAAAAGTGCCCCTCCTCTCCTCTTATAAAAGGCCCCCACCTCTACCTCATTTCACACACTCCTCAAGCCTTTGGCTCGGCCAACCCCTGCCCATTTACTCTCTCCACATCCCTCTACTCATCTTAGAGGATTCCCTTTGGGCAGAATCCTTTCAAAGGAAGCCTTTAGGATAAAATCAAAAGTAGTTACACTTTTAAAGGTAATTCATTCTCTCTTGTTCATTTGTTTTATTTTTCTTCTCCAACCCTCTAAACCCTTTTTATTTACTTATTTTGTAACAAAACCAGTATATTAAATAAAATAGGATGTTGTTATAAGATTTATTCGAGCTACACTCTCACACAACTACATCAAATGGTTAAAGAACATACGGTTTCCGTGGATGGCGAAATTCTGCCTCCCGAAATGATGATTGATCAATACTCATTTAACACCTTCAAGGGTGGCCATTATGATGTCACTGTTTTTATATATGATATATAATATGTATATTTTTTTCTTTAAGCTTTTGTATTTTTCATTTTGGGCATACCTTTATGGTTTCCATTATGGGTAAACACGATATCTTCATTTAAGGAAGTGCGGACTACCGCCCCCTCAAAGTGATGTGATTCGTTAATGCCATATGTGGGACGTGTAAAGGATGGATTTAAATTTATTATATATGATGTTATACTGGAATTATAATATACCTCTATATAATTATTATTTCTTTCCATTAAGGTATGATATAAAAATGAAAGTAGCGTTCATGCGTACGTACGGCTTACCGTCTCCATGAACGGTGCATTTCATTTCTTATCCCCAAATGTAATGTACTATTAAATGTACATGTATATAATGGATATATATAATTAATAATATATCTAAATGATGAATATAATTCTGGAATTAAAATATACATACCTCTCATTTAGTTTTAATTCCATTAATATGACAAAGAAATGAAAGTAGCGTTCATGCGTACGTACGGCTTACCGTCTCCATGAACGGTGCATTTCATTTCTTACCTCTAAATGATTATGTAATATTATAAATACATGTATATTCTTTATATATATGATATATATGATATCCAAATCAGTAATTTAATTCTGGATATAATGAACTTTTTACAACATGAACAACATGTAATTGTAAGAAGTCCACTTTCGACCTAAGAACCAAATATTGAAAAAACAAACATTATTAACTTAAATAGTTACATAATGTTTATAACATGGAAATAAGTGATATAAAAGGAATAATGAACTTTAAAAAGGTTCTTAATCAAGTATAAATTAACTCAAGTTTATTATTCAGGACGTTAAAGAACGATCGATTCAAGTCGGACCCAAGGTAAGGGACTTCGTCTCAATCTCCTTTCATTGAGGCATATTTAATTTTATACACAAATTTCTTTTATACGGTGTATAAACCCCTTTGACTTTTACTTTTATACAAAAGGAATCTTTTTCTACGAAGCGTTTTACAAAACGACAAAAAAGAATGTTTCTTTTAACGTACGCGACGACAACGACCTTTTCCGCCACCGCGAGTATTATTTGGTCTTTGGCTTTCTCAACAAGCCGTAATGTTTTTAGGATAAAATAAATATCATATACTCTTTTATGTATTTTGGTATTGAAAATGGTATTGAAAAAGGATTCTATTATGTCAATATATTTATGATATATTGTGATTGAAATGTGGAAATGTTATCATTCCTTTATATTGGTTTTATGTTTTATGATTTTATACTGGTACTTGGACATTTTAACGGGTGGTTACATTATAAACCATATGACGGGTGGTGCCGTGAATACCAGGACGGGTCGTTACGTTATAACCTCCAATGCATTGGGTATGGAAGTCGGCCGTATGGCTATTCCATTAAGTATGTATGGAAATTGGCCATATGGCTATTCCAGTAAGTGATATGTTTGGAAGTCGACTGTATGTTTATTCCACTTAAGTATGTTTATGTCCCATGTTACCTTTATATATGTTATGTGTTCTTTTTATGGATTTTATGGTAATCCTTTGGTTACAAAAAGGTAAGTAATGATACTTTATTCAGTGATGAGTTTTTACAACATCATAAAGGTGAAGGTATTACTTTGATAGAGTATATATGGTTTACTTGATTTTGAAAAACTAAGAGTTTTCATTCTTTGTGTATCCCTTACTGAGCTTTTTAAGCTCACCCCAAGTTTTTTTGAAATTTTTTTCACAGGACTTAAAGTGGAATAAGGTCAAGGATGGGATCAAGGGAATGTCATGCTATATGAAACATGGAACTAGACATGTTTCTTTTAAGAGTTTTTTATTTATTTATGGAATCTTAGTAGAAGTGACTACTTTGTAATCTTTTGAGATGTAATACTTATGTTCTAATTCTCTAAAACTCTAAACCTGAAAAGATCCTCAACGTGTAATCTTGTGATAACTCAAGATTAAGTAAGGATTAAGGCCGGGGCCTTATAGTTGGTATCAAAGGTCGGTTTAGACAACTTTAGGAGTTAGAAAAGTGTTAAATTATAATATGATTGAAATGATATAGCATTTACGGATTTCCATGTTGCTTCGCCTAAGATATTTCTGTGTTCAGAATGGTTTTCCGCAGAAGAAACAAAGCAGCTATGTTGGGACGACATCAGGAGGAAGATAACCTTCCAAATCAGCAACCTAAGATGGTCGGAATCGGAACTGAACAGTTTGTTGCAGTGATGGCACAATTGACTCAGGCTATAAATGGTGGTGGTATCCATGCACGAGATCAGCCAGATCAACCGCAGAGGAACATGTTAGTGGTGGAACATTTCATGAGGCAACATCCCCCATCATTCAAGGGATCATCTGACCCTGTGCAAGCTGAAGGGTGGATTAAAGCACTGGAGAAGATTTTTGATGTCATGGGGTGTTTAGAACATCAAAAGGTTAGTCTTGCTGTTTACCGTTTTGAGGGTGAAGCTGATCCGTGGTGGTCAATGGTGAAAAATATAAGGGATAGTTATGAGATTGAGGATCTTCCCTGGGACAAATTCAAAGGTATGTTTCTTGAGAAATATTTTCCTAAGGTGGTTCGTCTTAGGATGGAAAAACAGTTCCTAGAATTGAGGCAGGAGGATGATTCAGTGGCTGCTTATGAAGAAAAGTTCACTCGATTGGCAAGGTATGCTCCAAACTTCATACAAGATCTTGATAGTAAAATAAACCGTTTTTACTCAGGGTTAAAGCCAAAGTATCGAAGGCCTTTAGCTTATTGTGAGTTCAAAAGTTATGAAAAACTTGTTCGATGTGTGGAGAAGGTGTAAATGGAGTTTTCCGATGATCAGGTGTTTATGACAAACAACAGAATAAGAGGTTTAGTTGGAAAGAAAAGGGGAAGAATTCATCAAATAAGCAAGGAGGTAAGAAAACCAAATATCCATCCTGTGATAAGTGTGGTAAAATGCATCCTGGAGAATGTTTATCCAAGTCTGGTAAGTTCTTTCGGTGTGGTAAGTCTGGTCATATTGCTCGTAACTGTAAGGAAGATGATCAAGAAGGAAATGAAAAGCCAACGGTAAGATGTTTTGAGTGTAATGAAATGGGTCATTATGCAAACGAGTGTCCAACGAAGAACTCAACTAGGGGAATGCAGCCAGACTACAAGCAGAAAGGGGTGGTGAAATCCTTTGCAACAACTTCAGCAGATGTTGGGCCATCGAATGAAGTGGTTTCAGCTCCAGGGAGCTCAGTATTCTTCAAAGATTGACTTGAGGTTGGGGTACCATCAGTTGAAGGTAAAAGAAGCAGACGTTCCGAAGACTCCGTTCCATACTAGATATGGCCATTATGAATTTGTAGTTATGCCTTCTGGGTTAACCAATGCACCTGATGTATTCATGGACCTTATGAATAAAATTTTCCATGAGTTCTTGGATAAGTTTGTGTTTGTATTTTGAGGTTTGGGAAGAGATTATGTGTGCCTTGTAATTCACAGTTGAAGAGAGAGTTGTTATGTGAAGCTCATAGTTCTTCGTTTTCAGTTCATCCTGGCAGTACTAAGATATATAGAGATCTGCGAGAGTATTTCTGGTGGGATGGAATGAAAAGAGATATTACTGATTTTACTGTGAAGTGTTTGACATGTCAACAGGTTAAAGCAGAGCGGCAGTTACCGAAAGGGATACTTCAGCCTTTACCAGTGCCAGAGTGGAAATGGGAAAACATATCCATGGAATTTTTTGTGGGATTACCGAGGACATCTCGAGGTAATAATGTATTCTTGGTTATTGTTGATCGCTTGACCAAATATTCTCATTTCATTTCTATACAAGATACTTTATCTCTAGATCAACTTTCCCGTTTGTATCTTAAAGAGATAGTCAGGTTACATGGAGTTCCTCTCTCCATTGTATAGGATCATGATCCCAGGTTTACTTCTAACTTTTGGAAAGGCCTTCAGAAGTCGTTGGGTACTGAATTAAATTTTAGTACAGCTTTTCATCCTCAATCAGATGGGCAGGCAGAACGAACAATCCAGACATTGGAGGATATGCCACGAGCTTGTTCTATGGATTATCAGGGAAGTTGGGACCAACATCTTTCTTTGGTTGAGTTTTCTTATAATAACAGTTTTCATTCCAGTATACAGATGGCACCATTTGAGGCATTATATGAGAAGCGGTGTTGAACTCCAGAATTTTGGGATGAAGTGGGTGAAAGGAAGTTGATGGGACCAGAATTCGTAGAAGAGATGGCAGAAAAAGTTCAGTTGATTCAGAAACACATGAGAACAGCTCAGAGCAGGCAGAAGAGTTATGCGGATAACCGGAAGAAGGATCTATCTTTCGAGGTAGGTGATCATGTTTTTCTAAAGGTTTCTCCTTGGAAAAGTGTGATGGGATTTGGTAAGAAAGGAAAGCTGAGTTCAATGTTTATTAGACCATATGAAATTCTGGAGAAATTTGGATCAGTTGCATACCGAGTGGCTTTACCTCCGATTTTATCTCAGGTACACAATGTTTTTCATGTTTCAATGTTGAGGAAGTATATGCCAGATCCATCTCATGTTTTGAGTAAAGAGGTTGTTCAGCTGGAAGAGAACCTATCTTATGAGGAACAAACGGTCCAGATTCTTGACCACAGGGAGCAAGTGTTACGGAATAAGATGATTCATCAGGTAAAGGTTTTGTGGAAAAATCATGTGATTGAAGAGGCAACGTGGGAATCTGAAAATGCTATGAGGGATAAATACCCCCACTTATTTTGATAAGTGAATAAAATTGCGAGGACGCAATTCCCAAAAGGGGGGAAGGATGTAACATCCCAGGTAAATAAAGAATAAAGAATTTTCATATTTATTAATATTTACGAATTAAATATTAATTTTAATTAAAAGGGGTTTCTACGTTCGATAGCGTACTCGGTACGCAATGATGAGTTTCTTTGAAAACTTACGTTGCACACAAGTAATAAAATAATATTATTTTAAATGTTAGTTAACGAGTAGCCGTTGTACTAGCGGGAATGGATAGAAATAACTAAAATATGATTATATATGTTTTTAAATGTTTTTACATTTACCCAATAAAAGATAAAGGCTTAAAATACGGAAAGAGTTCAATTTTAGGCATTTATACCCTAATTTTCACGAAAGGTCCACTTATCACCTTTTGACGGAGAACCGTCATTAAATATAGTTTTGATCGATCTTATAAATTCTATTGGACCAAATATAACTCTTCTTTAGAATTGGGACATCAAAATTTACTTTGTGTAAATTTTTGGTACCTTTCTGATAATGTTCATTTTTTTAATGAATAGTGTAAAATGTTGTATTTTAATTCAAAACCACTTTTTAATCTAATTTATTTAAATGATTAAATTATCTTTTGAATTGGTTTTAAAGTGAAATTAGAAAATATTTTTACCATTAAATCCAATAGTGGTCGTTGGAATTAATTTCACTTTGAAATCGGACTTAAACTAGTGTTAATCTTTTGATACTTATTGTTTCACAAAAACACGCTATTTGTCATGACAGCGGGAATTAATTATTAAATTAATTAATTTGACTTATATGTTTTGAATTTTGTAAAATGGACTTCATTTTTGAATTCGGAATATCAAATATAGCTTAGGGTGAATTTTTGGTAATTTTCTGAAAAACTTCAATTTTTGATGAATAGTGAAACCACTAAGTGGTACTTATAAAGACTGATCTTCCGTTTAAATGAAATTTTGCCATCATTGTGTTTTGAATTTCAAAAATCCGACATACATGGTTGTCATTAAGAAGTAAAATGCGGTTCAATAAGATTATAATAATTTTTTGGTGAATAGTAACTTATTAAGTTCTTAATCGCGATTAGTGGTAATTAGTGTAGTTTAAGGTAAAAATAATGCTTTAATAAAATAAGATGAGCTTGACACATGTACTACCCTCATTGGTTGTGTAATGGCCGACCAAGACAAGCCATGGGTCAACTTGGGGACCCCATGGAGACAATTTGGTTGGGAAATGACATAAATAACTTTTTATTTAATGTAAAAGTAAAAATGACACAAACATGATATGTTTTACTAAAACAATTTTTAAATGGGGTTATACAAGTCCGATTTTTTATTATAAATATTCATTTGAAAGCTAAAACGATTTCCTACATCATAGTATTTTTTTTATAATTTTTAGACTTTAGATAAATTAATTTATGTATGACATAATAATGATGCAGCGATGACATCATTATTTGACGATTTAAATAAAATGGAAAGATAATGTAAACTCTATGAACTACACATGTCCAAAACCAATTGGATGAGTGGATTTCGAACCCTTATCACCTTATACACGAATTATATCAATTGGGGTCCTTTTAAAACCGAAACACATTTTCAAATAAAGTAATATTTCTTTACTTTCCAAAAGTGCCCCTCCTCTCCTCTTATAAAAGGCCCCCACCTCTACCTCATTTCACACACTCCTCAAGCCTTTGGCTCGGCCAACCCATGCCCATTTACTCTCTCCACATCCCTCTCCTCATTTTAGAGGATTCCCTTTGGGAAGAATCCTTTCAAAGGTAGCCTTTAGGCTCAAATCAAAAGTAGTTACACTTTTAAAGATAATTCATTCTCTCTTGTTCATTTGTTTTATTTTGCTTCTCCAACCCTATAAACTCTTTTTATTTACTTATTTTGTAACAAAACCAGTATATTCAATATACTAGGATGTTGTTATAAGATTTATTCTAGCTACACTCTCACACAACTACATCAAATGGTTAAAGAACATACGGTTTCCGTGGATGGCGAAATTCTGCCTCCCAAAATGATGATTGTTCAATACTCATTTAACACCTTCAAGGGTGGCCATTATGATGTCACTGTTTTTATATATGATATATGATATTTTTATTTTTTTCTTTAAGCTTCTGTATTTTTCATTTTGGGAATACCTTTATGGTTTCCATTATGGGCAAACACGATATCTTCATTTAAGGAAGTGCGGACTACCGCCCCCTCAAAGTGATGTGATTCGTTAATGACATATGTGGGACGTGTAAAGGATGGATTTAAATTTATTATATATTATGTTATAATGGAATTATAATATACCTCTATATCATTATTATTTCTTTCCATTAAGGTATGAGATATAAATGAAAGTAGCGTTCATGCGTACGTACGGCTTACTGTCTCCATGAACGGTGCATTTCATTTCTTATCCCCAAACGTAATGTACTATTAAAAGTACATGTATATAATGGATATATATAATTAATGATATATCTAAATGATGAATATAATTCTGGAATTAAAATATACATACCTCTCATTTAGTTTTAATTCCATTAATATGACAAAGAAATGAAAGTAGCGTTCATGCGTACGTACGGCTTACCGTCTCCATGAACGGTGCATTTCATTTCCTACCTCTAAATGATTATGTAATATTATGAATACATGTATATTCTGGATATATATGATATATATGATATCCAAATCAGTAATTTCATTCTGTATATAAAGAACTTTTTACCACACGAACAACATGTAATTGTAAGAAGTCCACTTTCGACATAAGAACCAAATATTGACAAAACAAACGTTATTAACATAAATGGTTACATAACGTTTATAACATGGCAATAAGTAATATAAAAGGAATAATGATCTTTAAAAAGGTTGTTAATCAAGTATAAATTAACTCAAGTTTATTATTCAGGACGTTAAAGAATGATCAAGTCAAGTCGGACCCGAGGTAAGGGACTTCGTCTCAATCTCCTTTCATTGAGGCATATTTCGTTTTATACACAACTTTCTTTTATACGGTGTATAAAACCTTTTTAGTTTTACTTTTATACAAAAGGAATCTTTTTCTACGAAGCGTTTTACAAAACGACAAAAAGGAATGTTTATTTTAACGTACGCGGCGACAACGACCTTTTCCGCCACCGCGAGTATTATTTGGTCTTTGGCTTTCTCAACAGGCCGTAATGTTTTTATAATAAAATAAATACCATATACTCTTTTATGTATTTTGGTATTGAAAATGGTATTGAAAAAGGATTCTATTTTGTCAATATATTTATGATATATTGTGATTGAAATGTGGAAATGTTATCATTCCTTTATATTGGTTTTATGTTTTATGATTTTATATTGGTAATTGGAAATTTTAACGGGTGGTTACGTTATAAACCATATGACGGGTGGTGCCGTGAATACCAGGACGGGTGGTTATGTTATAACCTCCAATGCATTGGGTATGGAAGTCGGCCGTATGGCTATTCCATTAAGTATGTATGGAAATTGGCTGTATGGCTATTCCATTAAGTGATATGTTTGGAAGTCGACCGTATGGTTATTCCACTTAGGTATGTTTATGTCCCAAGTTACCTTTATATATGTTATGTGTTATTTTTATGGATTTTATGGTAATACTTTGGTTACAAAAAGGTAAGTAATGATACTTTATTCAGTGAAGAGTTTTTACAACTTCATGAAGGTGAATGTATTACTTTGATAGAGTATACATGGTTTACTTGATTTTGAAAAACTAACAGTTTTCATTCTTTTTGTATCCCTTACTGAGCTTATTATGCTCACCCCAAGTTTTTTTGAAATGTTTTTCACAGGACTTAATGTGGAATAAGGTCAAGGATGGGATCAATGGAATGTCATGCTATATAAAACATGGAACTAGACATGTTTCTTTTAAGTGTTTTTTATTTATTTAAGGAAACTTAGTAGAAGTTACTACTTTGTAATCTATTGAGATGTAATAGTTAAGTTCTAATTTTCTAAAACTCTAAACCTGAAAAGATCCTCAACGTGTAATCTTGTGATAACTCAAGATTAAGTAAGGTTTAAGGCTGGGGACTTATATATATGCCCCTATTATGTTTCCAAATTTCAACCGGATTTTTCATTCAAAAAAAATTGTGTTGTGAGTACTCATACCCATTTTATATCAAGGGTTTTCACCTATAAAACCATATAATTATTTTATTATGTAATTATATTTATGTATTCAACACACATTGATCTTGGAATAAAATTTTATGATAAAGGATAAAATGTTTTATAATCTTTGTGGAACACTTATGCATGTGAATGAAATGAAACTGATAGGTGTGCCCAGAATTATATGGAATTCCAAAGAATTGTGTAATGTTTTTTGCCTCATGAGATATTATTTGAGGGATTATGTTGTGAAAAAAATACATCATGGTACTTTTTCCGTCATGATTTCTTAAAAGTTATCCTTGAACTGTTTTTATGATTCCAGATTTTATGTGGTTTCCTCATTTTTCATGATTCTTTTATGGTTATCATGGTTTATCATTCCTCATTATCTATGTTTATGATTATAATTCATTTAATGATAATTTATATTCCTATTGTCTAACATGTAGTAATTCCTTCATTATTTCTGTTTTTATTCTTTTTCTAGGCATTATAGTTCACCCCTTTATTATGTATGTCCCCAAGTCAATACAGTTAGTTTTAAGTACAATAGAATAATATGACCATGTCACAAAAATTTTCAATACTATTTTATTATCCCATGTTTTATGTTTTTGTGTAATGTACCTAATTCCTAATGAAGATATAATTCTTAATCATTTAATTTTTATTAGGTTTAATCTTATGTACTAAATCATGAATTAATTATAATAAAGAGCAGGGATTTCATAGTATGTATGAAAGAAAATGCTTAGTTATTTTTTAGGATTAAGATTAGAAAACTATGTAGAAATCATTTAGGATGAAAATAAATATGGGAATACTTCCCTAATTTTTTAATGTATATATTATGTGTTTTAAAATAAAATAAAACCTTTTACGGATACTATAAGTGGATGTGGCTATGACACATATGTATATAGGGGTTAGACTCAAAAACTACATGTTAACCTATAATAAATCGAGAACTGGTGCAAAACAATGGGCCTTACCAAACACTTTTTTTAAAACTACAAGGGGATATTATTTGGTAAATTTACAAGGTCACCATAAAACAATATTTATGGAACCGAAATTCCCGTAGAATTATATGATAGGATATAGTTCATTTATAACATATATTGATGCCTAAAAATTCATAATTTATTAAATGGATTTAATTTATATGTTATCCATTTAATATTATTGGATTCTAGTTTATGTGTTTAATATTTTAATAATAATCATCCTTAATTTTTCCTTTTATTCTATCCCATGGGTAGATATAGGAGGAAGCAAGTAAAAAAATGTGAGGTAAAATGTGATGAATTACCAATTGTGATGCCCAATCCGATGGGAGTAGGAATTTAAAACATTATGAAAATACTCTCCCAACTGAATAATGTTATTTATATAATTGTGGATCAAGAGGAGCACCGAAATCTCCCTAGAAAATAATAATATTTAATTGATTCCATAATCTTGGAATAATCAAGGAATAATTGATCCAAACCATTGAAAAGACCTTCCTTGTCCTTCAATGTTCTGAGAAAGAGAAGGTTATAATGTCTATTTATCATATGATGGGAGAAGCTGATCTGTTGTGGGAATTGATCAAGAATATTAATCCCGAGGACAAGAACCAAGCGATGGTTTGGAATGAATTCTCGAAAATATATTTCAAAAATATTTTTCTCCCACTAATTAACATAAAAAAGAATGGGTTTTCCATTCCCTCAAGAAGAAAACATGAAGAATCTATTATGACATACAAGTAAAACAACCCATGTCTTGAACGGTATGCATCTAGATTTTTTGTTTCCATTAATACAAGGATTATGGAATATTTGGTGGAATAATATGTAGTCTATGAAAATCCATGGGGATCTAAGTCATTGATATCTATGAGAGTGGACATTGAACGCCTCTGAGCGGAAGCAACATTTTCCCCTTCCCTAAGCTAGGGTTTCTCCAGCGGGTTCTCTAATTCCCTCGTCTGGCTCGTCTCGGTTGTTCGGTGTCGATGTTGTCCTCCGTTGTGGATCTGGACTTGGTTTTTCAGCTTTTCCCTCGGCTCAGAGCCAGACTAGGTGTGCCCTCGGCTTGATTCAGTGCATCCTCGGTGCAATGATGGTGGTTTCATCCTCGGCTAAAGTCAGATCTGGTGATTTTCTCATAATTGGTTTGGATTCATTTGTTGGAGACAGATCTAGATCTGTGATAGATCCAGTGACTCCTCGGCACTGTGATGGTGGTGTTGCACTCGGCTGGAGTCAGTTCCGGTGTCTAGACGATGGACTGGCTCCAATTTTTGGCAATAGATCGGGAGTCCTATGGGGGTCGGCTTTGGTTTTTGCTCAGGGGTCTTCAGTTGTCGTTTCTATGGACCATGGAAGGATATGGAATTATTTATAGAGAGTCTTATCTTTGGCTTCACTATGGGTTGGAGGGGGAGTTTCATGTTCTATTCTTTTCAGGTTGAGGGGATGAATCCAGTGCCGCGCTGGGCAGTTTTGGGAAGGCTCGTAGTGGAAGGTGCTCGGTTTTGGTTCTGGTTTTGCAGAGTCAATTCTGTTGGAGATGGTGTCGTGGTTTCTATGGATCAAGGTGTGGCTAAGGATGGATTTTTTTCCCATTCTGGTTTCTTCATCATCCGTTGTGGATGGCTTGTCCATTTCACGTTGCAAGGAAGGTCTGGGAGAACTTCATTCGGAGATTGCTAATGGGTTTGTGGATTTGGGCTAGTGTCGATGGTCGCACTGGAAGGCGATCGTGGAAGCTGGTCTGAGGTTTTCACAGCTTTTCTTTTGTTCGTGTTACCTGGTTCATGGTTTCTCAGCTTTCTATTTGGTGGTTTCGACTCACAATGTGATGGTTTGTTTGTTTGAATGCTTGAATTGGTTTGAGTTGTTTGATTCCATGTGTTTGGCGGTTGAAGTCGTGAAGTTGTGTGACTTTTAGTGGTGACGTATTGAAATGGTGAATTTTTGAAGAGGTGGAGTGCTTATGTGGTGATGTGATGTAGTTTTCTTGGTTTCTCACTTTTTTCATCAAAAGTGTTGGCATAATAAAAAAAGTAATTTCTAGCATTGGCTGCTATGAGAAAATTAAACAATCTAACCTCAATGTCTAAATGTAGATCAAATAACTTCAAGGGTATCATGGGGATAAGGAGAGAAAAGTGGAGTTTAATTTTTGTAGTCCAGTGGTGAAATCTATTGGTTCTGCGAAATTTCATCATCCCACTCATAAAAAGGATGGAAAGAAGTGGCTTGAAAATTTTATAAGGGGGCGAGGAAATGATTTAGGAGATAGAAAAAGGGACTCCCAGCTATCTATTAAAAATGAGAGAATCCCACTGATGATATGGAATAAATAAAATCATTAGTAAACACTAATTAGATTCTTCATCTTTTCAAATACAAGTAATAAGAGAACATTGAAAACCAATGCACTAAGATAAGGGTTTTAGAGATAATCATCAACCTCCATGGAAGAAATGGTGGGATTATGTCATCCCAACTACAGAAGTGGATCTTGAAAATGAGGTGGTGTCATGTATGTTATTTATTCATTCATGAATATCAAACATTCTTATTTATTCTATTTCAAAAAATTCCTTCTTTCTGTATAATTTTAATATATCTATTCAAACACCAATAAAATGTAAGTAGTGTTGTCTGTTAAATTTGGAAATGGGGAAATTATTGGATCCAATGTCTGTAACTCCTAATCTATCAAACTTTTTGTGCTAAACTTCAATTTGAACCTTTTGATACACCATTTAGTGAAATTTTATGCAATTCTACACATGTATTGGTTTTCCTTATATTTACCCTACCTAAAATGCCACGAGAAAGAAATCACAATCTTTATCGAAAATTTCCCTTCGATTCTATACAAATTGAAGGAGATGGGTGAATCTTATTTACCACCAAAATATCAAGAATGGTTATTAAATCCCTACATGTTAATTTAACTATATAAAATGATCGAGGTTATGGAAAAGGTCATCCTTTAATACATGCCCATTATGTGGGAATCTGAGAAGTGTTTCCTAAATAATTTTCTGGTCTTCCTCTTATATGATAGGTTGAATTTTCAATCGAGCATATAACTGAAGATTTTATATTTTCCATGACTCTATATTGAAATTTATTTATTTGGAACGTGATTATATTAAGAAACTACTTTATGAGAATCTAGAAAAATGGTTCATACACCCAAGATCATCACTATGGGCTGCACTATTTCTCTCCGTTAATAAGTATGATTGGTCAATCCACCATTTTGTTGATTATTATGGGCTAAAAAAGATAATGATAAAGAATAACTATCCTCTTCCATAGATTAATGAATTGTTTTATTGTCTACATGGATCCCAATACTTCTATAAGGTGGACCTTTAGTCGAGGTATTACCAAGTGTGGGTGAAGATGAAGAATATCCGAAATACTACATTGTAAACATAAAATGAGAACTTTGATTTCATATTAACGACATTTAGACTCACTAATGTTCCATAAATATTAATGGACATGATGAATATTGTATTTAGAGACTACCTTGATTTTTTTTATTCCTTATAGATAAAATTATAATATACTAAAAATATCACGGAGTGTGAGGAGGATTTGAGCACTCTGCTAAAACCATACGAAATGTGAATAATAATGAAAAATATCATGAACTGAGATTTCTCAAAGAAGAAGTCTCATTCATAGGGAATATTATCACAAGAAATGGGATATATTTGTGTTATTAAAATAAATAAGTAATTGAATGATGAATGAGGCTATCATCCATGATATAAATCAATAGTTTCTTTGGGTTAACTGGGTATTATCACAGATTTTTTAAAATATTTTTCATTTTTTTTAAACCCTCTATAGAAGGTTACATGGAAGGAATTCAAGTTGTTTTCAAACAAAAATATGAAGAGAGCTTCAAGGAGTCAAAAAAGGGTTTATCACAACACATATACTTACACTAAAAACAAGTGGATAACTTTTCATGGTGCACATCAATTCTTCAAAGAAGGGATAGGGTTGTGTTTTTAATAAAAAATGAATAATTAATACCTATTCTTTAATTAAATTTAATTTTCCTTAATATAAATACATAACACATGATTTGAAGTTTACTTCGGTGATATTACCTTTGAAAATATAGCATAATTATCTCTTTGGAGAGATGTGCGAAATATATATGTATCACCAGAGCCTCATGTATATATTCACAATGATAGTGATGAATTTTGTAAAATGAATATGGTTAGAAGTGATCAAGGACAAAAACATCCCAATATAATACCAACTTTGGAAATAAAATCAAGTTAAAGACTCTTTAATAGAAAATATCCAGCAAATTTACAATTGATGATAATTGAGAAGAATCTGATCTTCTTGGATTTGAAAAAGATGCGTTATGGAATCAAAGAGGAAGGAAATTAATCATTACATTCCCAAATAAATGCTTAACCATCACTTCTGGAGAAGATAAAGGATACTAAAAGAGATTATGTGGTAATTTGGAAGATATTAGAAGTTACAAAAATGGTAAAACCTTAGAGTTCAATGTTAATGTAGATGGATTTGTAAGGTTTTGGTCAACAGTTTTTTTACCTTCAAATCCTATGTTATAGAAAGATATTTTGGATAATGCGTATAGTTAGACCAAATCCATCCATCTTGGAAGAAAAGAAGATTTATAGAGTTCTCAAAGAGCATTATTAATGAGACAATATGATGTACAAGGTTATAAAATATACATAAACATGTTATATATTTTAGTAATTAAAGTAGGAATGGAAAAATACGAGTGGATGATGAAACCCTGACCCATACCTACATGGAAATGGGAAAATTTCACCATTGAATTTGCCATTGGCCTCTTGAATACACCCTGAAGAAATAATTCTATATGGTTTGTAGTGGATCATCTTATAGAGACTACATACTTCATTGTGATTGGAGATTAATTCATCTTTGATCAAATGGGAATGATATACCTTAGAGAAGTGGCGAGGATTCATGAAACACCACTATCAATTATATCTAATTGAGTTCTATGATTTACCTTTATTCTTCAGAAGAGTATCCAGTATGTTATAAATGTTTAGTTGAACTTCTTCCTAGTTTATCACCCTCAAAACGATGGTTAATCTTAGAATACTAGAAAAACACATGATGGATTCTTTAGATCATGCTAAATTGGATTTAAATGGGGATAAGATCAATATATCCTTCTATTCAAGTTCTTATATAATAAAATATTCCACTCAAGAATCTGAATGGATCCCTTTGAATCCCTTGGTGGTTATATATGTAGGGCACCAATTTTATGGAATTACGTTGAGGAACAACAACTACTAAGCCTAGAAATGGTCAAGGAAATGGTGGAAAAGGTCATGACCATTTATCAGCATATCAAGGCTACTCGGAGTCAACAAAAGACTTATTCTGGAAATTGTCAGTGAGAAATAGAGTATAAGGATCAGGATAAATTATTATTTTGTATATATTGAAGGAATAAAGTCATTATATTTTAAAATAATGTAATGTTTTTCAAAGATACATCATATCCTTTGAGATCCTTGAACATATTAGAGTGGTGGATTATCAACATGTACTCTCACCTAACCAATATCATGAACATGGTGTTTTCCAAGTATCACTCTTATTGATGTAAATACAAATACCATTACATGTACTCAATATAGAGGTGGTACTATTAGAGAATGTTCTTTCATATGAGGATAAAATGGTGAATATATATGATCATGTAGAAATATTTCTACATAATTTGACAATTCCCCTAATAAATGATAAATAGAGAAACCAAATGATTGAAGAATCATATTGAGGAACATAGGAAGTGATGAAATAGAATTACCCTCATCTGTTTTAGTCTGGGAAAATAAAATTTATTGGGAGAAATTTCTGAAGGGGGAATATTGTATATGACCCTAACTATTATAAATAAAATTCAATTTTGGTTGAATTAAATGTCTTATTATATGTTATGGTTATAGAAAATAAATTCACATATTTGTATTTATTATATCTTATCATATTTAAATGATCATTGAGCATGATAACCATCGATAATATATCAATTGAACAGTGATGATATGTTTAGTATAAATATTAGGGTTTATCAAATCCAAATGACATAGGAAAATGAAGTCACGACCTCAAATAGTAGGATCATATCATATGAATAACATTTATCATAACATTCGAGGGAGATATAATCATTGGATTTTAACCTATCAAATCACATGCTATGATCCAATAACTTTAGCATGAGTGAAACCATTTACAAGAGAAGTTCAAACTCATCGATATCATGACCCATCCAATGTATGCCGAACCACCACATTAAGTATCACCATCATTCACCATACTCTTTGTCTATTTTTGGTGTAATAACGACATATGTTTCAATACCCAAATATTATAAATATATATATATATATATATATTATTTTCAATATAATGATGGTTATATTTATTTGTCTTATTACTTTTTAAACGATTTTGGTTATGGAGTAATAAAACAATAATTATTATTTTTGGATAATATTAAATTTCAATAAAAAAATTTATTTTGTTGAATTAATGGATTTTTTAAATAAAAATATTTTAATAAAATATTTTTATTACATGATGTTTTTTAAATACAAATGATCACATATTATTTAATAAGAAAAATGTAATTTTTATAAGGGTTTGAAAACTGTAATTGTCAAGAAAATCCATCATTACACAATAAATGATGATTCTAATTTAAAATATAAAATTAAAATATTCAGAAAAATATTTGGATGGAATAAATATTATTTTTGGAATCATAATTTCAAAAATATATAATGTTTAATTTTTTCGTAATTTTCTAAGTTAATAAAATATTTAGGAAACATTTTAATAAAATATAAGTATACAGTGAGTATTATAACATCATAATGAACCAAAAATGATATAATAAACAATAAAATGGGCATCCATGATCAAAATTATGTTTATCCTTTATAATAATGTGATTTTATGTTTTTTGATTAATTCTATAAATACTTTCTCAATCCCCCAAAACTTATATTATATTTATCATTATAAAATAATTTCATTAAATATTTGACACAGTTCCACCTCAGCAAGGGGAATATTTTCCAAATTTAGTATATTTTAATTATAAAATAATGAAAACAACACCTTTTTGGCCGGAAACCATGGGGAAACACCATGTACATGCTTGTGGTTTTTTATTTTATTAAATAGAACCCAAAACCAATGTTTTAGAAATAATAAAGAAATCCCCACCCATTTCCTATATGCACCCACCAATTCTCTCATTATATTCAGTAAAAATTCTTTGATGTCATCATTATTTTAACCCAACTGCTCTAAATTCCTTCCAATGTCCCTTAAGATCTCATGACATAACTCCCAAGAATTTGGAATCAATATTGCATGGTAATGGGTCCTTTCCTTCCCCTCATTATTCAAGCATCATCAACACCTTATATATTTTATATCTATTTCCTAATTTTTGGAAATGTAATCCCATATAACTCTTACTTACCATATGATATATAAATGATTATAGACCCTTTTAAAACTCATTAATACCTCCCATGAACATTTATACACCCTATTTGTGCTACCGAATGTTCACTATGAATTTCCATTCCAAATGAATTGTGTAGTGAATAACCATACCCATTTTCTATCAAGGGTATTCACATTAATGAACTTATACTTCTTTGGATATGGAATTATATGTACATATTACACACTCCTTGATCATGGAATTAATTGTAATGATAAATTATTCTATGTCTTATGCTTCTTATGGAACACTTATGCATGTTAATGAAATAAAACTGATGGGTGAACCTAGAATTATATAGTACTTGAATGCATTGGGTAATGTTTTAGTCTCACGAGATGTCTTTTAAGGGATTATGGAGTAAAACTAATCCATTAGGGGAATTTTTACATCATTATTTCCTTGAATTTATCCTTTACCTTAGGTATAATTCTAGGTATTATGTTGTTTCCACATTTCCCATGTCACCATTATATTTATTATGTCATGTCACGCCTCATTGTTCATGTTTATAATTGTAATTAAATTTATGGATAATTTATATACCTATTGTAAAACATGTATTACATATTTTATTTTATGAAAATTTTATTCTGTTAATGATATTTAACGCTCACCCCTTTCTTATATATTTCCCCAAGATATGGAATATAGTTTTAATTAAAAAGGACTAATATGACTATGTTAAAGATGCTTTCAATATTGTTGGTGTATCACATGTTTCATGTTTTTTATCTAATGTATATAATTAATAAATATACTAGAATTATCAACCATAATTGTTGAATTATGTTTAATAATATGTAATAAATCGTGAATTATTGTGTAATAGAGATTAGGGTTGTCATATTTCAATCTTAGTAATCCATCCCATGATTCATTTGGTACCGATGTTATGCTACCGAAATTATCATATAATTTTTCAATTCTTAATATTTATTCAAGTACTCCTTTTGTATTACACATTTTAATTCCAAAATTTTAATGTTGTATTATGTTCTTATATATACCTATTACTTCCCTTATGATTTCAATGTAATGAAAGACCCCTTCCACTCTCATTAATCCTAATAATTAACTATTACGTGACCTTGTTATACTACCAAAATTGGATGAGGATTTTCTATGCCAATTTTTTTTGATTTGTATACTCATACCCATTTCCACTCAAGGTAATTCAACTATTTGTAATTATAATTAATTTATTGGGTAAATCATTGTATGTACCCCTCAATCCTCAACCATGGGATTAAATTCTATAAGATATGTCGTTATATTTTATTTTATATGTGGAAAAGATATGATTTAACATGATATGATTGTTATAGATATGCCAAAATAGTTCTCTAATACATTGGGCAATGTTTAAGTATCATGAGATTCCATATATGTTTAATGGGAGGATATCCTAACCACTAAATTTTATTATGTCCTGATTCATATCCTTGACTTATGCTTATGATTCCATGTTTTACGTTGTTTCCATATTCCCATGATTCCTTCTTCCTTTAATGTTATATCATGAACTATTTTTCATGATTATTATTTAAACATCTAATTTTACATTTTTATTCTTCTTCTCTCACATGTATTTCTTTAACATATACCATTCTTTATTTTCCCCTTATCTGGCATTATAAATCACCCCTTTCTTATGTATATCCCATAGTTATCCAGTGCAGTTTTATAAGAGTGGTGCAAATTAATGATCAGGTTAATGAAGTTTTGAATAATTTTCTTATATCCGTGATTTATAATACTATGATATTTTCTTATTCTCACAAATATACTATTCCTATTGATGTTTTAGGTATTATTAAGTGGGTTATTATATAATAAAACCTGATTTATTTTTTAATCAATACAAGGACTATCAAACTACATCACTATATGTAACAGCTTGTACATATGTCTTCACACGAACCAACATCACTACCTGTTTCAATGGTTTCAAGGTAACTAATTATTTCATACTACATAAATGGCCCCTAAAATCCACCCTGATGGTAGCTCTCGAGATTAGAACCATGTCCAAAAGATGGTATATCCTCAATCAAATTGAAATTGTATATGAACATTTTATTTTCAATAATTCTATATTTTAATGTCATGATATAATTATTGATGGTTGAGAAAAAAAATTTATGGGATCTCAAAATAATTTTTTAAAAAATCATTAATAAGTGATGAATAATTTAGTAATCTAAACATTGTAGACACTATTTTTTGTTAACTTTTTCCCAAATAAATCTTACCATAATGGGGTTTAAATATATTAATTTCATTTTAATTACCTTATAGAAAGTATTTATATGTGAGAAAATTCGTCGACATCATGCATATAATGAAATCAAATATGAGTCTCTTGGTATTTAATTTGAATATTGACCTGAATTATTTACTAATTTTAAAATAATTAATAAGGATGAATTAGTCAATGATTATTATGAGTTCTATAAAAATATTGATACGTTTTTAAACCATATGTTTAGTATATAAAACAATTGAGGTATTTTTTATATTTTCTTTGACATAACTAATATGTGAGTCTTGTTTGAATAATTTTTTTTACAAATTTTAAAAATGAAACTATATTGGATTATTTAATTTCTCTAAAAAATGATGTGAAAACATAACCATAATAGAAAATATATATTTGTATTACATCATAAAATATTTGTAAAAAATAAATTGTAAATATCATAATATATTTTAAAAATAAATTTGATATCCATACAAAACAATACATTGAGTTTGATCTGTAAATTTCAGGTGAGTAATCAATTGTGAGTAAAATAGCTAAAAAATTATAGATATAATAAAATAACCATTAAAAATAATCCAATAATTTTGTTGGGTAAAATTAACAATTTTTTATAGCTAAAGGAAATGAAAATAATGACTTTGGTATTAAATTTGGGACCATTATTAGGATATATTAGGGTAAGGTAGTTTTTACAGGGTCATTGGGGAGAATATAAAACAATTTTTCTGTGATCATCCAGTGAATATTATAGGAAATACTTATCTGTCCATTTAATGAAACATAGACCCTTTAGAAATAATATATTTTATATATTTGAAAATTATTTATAAATATAAAAAATATAAGAACTTTTTAAATGTTCTCAAAATAATAAAATATTTCTTTTAATGGTTTGAAAAAATATCTCACTCTAAATATTTGATTTTTAATGAAATTAAATTTTTTATTATATTATTAAATTAACAATTATTTTATAATTATTTATATCAGTTTTATTTTAGAATGAAATTTAAGATAAGAACAATTTAAAAAATGGAATTATTGAAACACCCATCATCATGGTAGGATAAGGATGGACTATTTGGAGAACAATGACTGTGGGTGGATAACTGAGACATCAAGAGATATTGGGAATTGGGTATGAGTTATGGGAGAAAGAACAAGGCATTCTCTCCCTTCCCCATTTTTTTATTTCTAAATGGATTATTAAATTTCTCAATATTTGAATATTATTATCACAGTGATGATTTTCTCATAATTATATCATCGGGAATAGGTTGTATAGATTGAGAATGTTTTACTTTTTTCATGCATGTTCGTGAATGGATTATTCTATCTATTTCTATTTTGGAATTCATTTTTATAAAACATCATGTTTAGTTTAAACAAATATTAGTTCTGTTTAATTTAAAAAATTTATTTAATTAGATGATTTCCCAAAAAAGTAAATCAAACTTAAGAGACATTCCCACACATAGTTCAACTAACAACTTGAACTTACTAGAGGCTGATCAGTTCCCTTTAGTGATTCAGTGATTTTTGCAGTATAGAAGTTGTACAAGCTATTTAGTAAAAAGTTGACCTCATAAAAATTATTCTATCTATTTTAAATTATTTCCATGTGCTTAAATTATAATTCCTAAATGAAGGAATATATATATATATATATATATGATCCGACCAAAATCCCCGACTCCATCAACTGATCTCTCTCCCCAATTTTTTTCTTCTTCCCTTTATAAATTCTTCATCCTCTATTGATATTTTTATGCCAATTCCAACATCAATTTCATGTTCAACCAACCAAAAGAAACTCTCTTCCATCCATGAGGGATGATTTGCACAATACATAAGCCTCACTAGGTAACTAAAACCCATATTCCCCAAGTTAAAACACTACTCATAGAAGCTCTATACCATGAAACAACCAAGATCCCAATCTCGCCTGATCTTAACTAGTATGAATCATTGGTCTTGATAATTTGTTTAATCTTATCATATATTCATTCATTGTATTTAATTCCCACAATATTTCATTTCTACCAAAAAAAATCTCTATGTGTACCTTTGAGATAATTTGGAGAATAATTTCCCACGTTCATCATAGTTTCATTAGATTTATTCAAATAAATCATTCCAGGGAATGGTTACACTGTAGATGTTTCAATTTTATCTACATGGGCGATCTAATCCACCATATATTTTCTATCACATAGTAATTTCTGGATGATTCTAAATTGATAAATATATGTGATTTCCCACATAGTCGTTTTGGTTCACATAGTCAGTTCCCCTGTGGGTGTTTCTTTTATCAAATCCATTTTTCAATGTGTGATAATTAAAAAGTAGATGTGATTTATGAAATATCAAATTTTTTATGTATCCTATATTACCATGTAGAAAATTGTGTTTAAATATCAATTTCCCTATGTAGATGATTAATGATGCAGGTGAATTGATTGATGTATGCAATTATCCAATGTATCAATTTCTATTTAAATTGTTGTTTCCCTTCACAAATATTGTATATGCATGTTTTCATTTTATATCACATATCAAAATTATATGATGTAAAAAATTCCAAATGTATCATTCTAACTCATATAGATGATTGGTCTTCATCAACTTAGATTTGAACGAGAACATTTCAGCTGCTAAATTTGAAGCATCATGTGACATATGCACCACTTTAGGACTGAGCATGATGATATACTACTTACCTCAGTCTCAAATTTCAAGCCCCATGTTATTATTAAAAAAACCATCACACAAATGTCTTCAATTAATAAAGTACTCAGCGGCCATGGGATGAGAAACATCATGCTTCATCAGGAGATATAAAAGAAGAATATTTATCGAAGTCTCATTTTGAGTTGTAGAACATTTGAAAACCTACATTGTAATTACAAACAAGTGAAATCATATAAGAATTTAGATTCTAGTGATGGTAATTTATTAAACTCCTCCAGAATCATCTTTTTTACAATCCTTCACAATTGGATAAGGAATAAAAATGGATTTTATTCTGGTGAACATCTATTTGTAAGGAGTGTGGATGTTGTTAGTTTCCTTACATAATTCTATAAAATTGATTCCATAAATACTTTAGTTTTTTATAATAAAAATTATGACGATATTTTATTAAATCACTCAATGATGAACACCGAATATTTCATATATGAAAGAAGGCCACGAATTCAAAAACCACGTGAATATCTCAAAAAGACTAAATTCAGAAGTAAAAGAACCAGAACACAAAACATTAAATTTGTTCATGAATAAGTGATTCTAAATTAAAATACATATTAAGTACCAAAAAATATACAAACAAGTAAAATTATATGTGGAAATATGTATAAAATAAGATCCACATAAATAAAAAATTTCAATATTTTTATACACGAGTCAAAATTATTTTTAGTCAGTTTCTTATTAGAAAATGTCTCCATCCAATAACAATAAATACACACATATCGATCAAAATAATTTCCTAACATTTTTTCATTTATCTTTATTATCTACCAATATATATCTATCTATTATTTCTATATATGATTTGGGAAATTGTTCAATAGAATAATGGCCTGTTATGAAGCATTGAAGTGAAGTTATGGTATAGATTATATTCATTGTCACATAAATTAATCTTATAAGTTATTTATTTTAATTAGATATTATTTAAAAGTTTTTTTACTATACCTATAAAATATTTTATAATATCAATAAACATACTTATATATATATATATATATGGAATTTTTAGTATAAAAAACTAAAGTGAATTCTATGCCAAAAAATTGATTTCATTCATACATAGTTCAACCTTTACTAAGAACATTGAGAGTGGTCTTGGGGTATAACACAAAGTGAACCTTTATAATTTTATTATCCAAACATATATGTTGTCCTTATGTAGTTTATACACAACTCAGAGATATTACATGTATGGGATACATACCCTTAACCATTAAATGATTATCCATTACTACCTTTACAACCCATTTAAATAAATTTTTCATAAAATAATATTAATCAGGATATCATTATCAAATTAATAATCAAATCCAACCCCATATTCATTAAATTCAAATTTTCATTATAAAATTCCATTCAATAATGGTTTATATTTTAACTAGACCTTTACATCCTTCGTTTTGGGATTATTCATAATGATTTATCACATAATCTAAAATATTAATGTTACACACTCATGTATAATTATATATTCAATTATTTTATTGTGTTTTGGTGACGATTCATGGTACACAGTTTTTGAATAATGTAGTACCCAAATACATGGGGTTTTGATTCATAATCAATGATTATATGTATGAATTAACATTGTGTATCCTAATATGTTATGGTATGGTTACTTAATGGTAAGACTTCTTGTTAAAAAAATCATGCAGGTGTGTTTTTGGATTTTTTTCTTTTATTTAACAAAAAGTAAAGTTAAAATTGATCCAAAATGATTAATCCTGATGCATTTATGAAAACATTATTTTTTTAATTTTTTGGAGTTGATTTGGTGTTGGTTGTAGAATTTAGGAGTTAATGGAGTATTTTTGTAAAGAATATTTTTTGAAGGAATACATCTAAATAAAAAATTACCCATGGAGATAAAAGATTCATGAAATGAAAAATCTGGTGAAAAGGAAGAGATTACCTAAAATAATTATATAAATCAATGAATATTTTATGAAAATGATAGATGCAGCGAACATTTTATGTGGATTCAACATTATTTGTGAGGTGATGTTGGAATCATTGTATAGACGAAAAATGATACATCATTGTTGAAATGGATGAAAAGTTTTTATTGGCTCAGAAGAAAAAATAATATAGAGGTACATTAATGTTTTATTCTAGATGATATTCATTTTTTTTAAATGTTTCTAAAAAGATTTAATCAACAGGGATATCTTTAAGTAAAGGGTGTTTCCTTCATGAATGGGTGGAAAATTAGTCAGTTTTGTAAAAAGAAATATTATGTGGTCACTAAAAAACATGGAATATAAATGGTTATTCTTATTCATAAAAATATTCTCTGAAAAGAAAAGAGTATAAGACTTCATGGATTATAGTTTTTAAAATCATTTTACAATAAATGGACCCATAAATATCCAATTTTATGTAGAATAAATCATTTTTGGATGAATATAGAGAGTTCAATGTTCTACAGTTTTGACATGGGGAGTTAAAAGAAGAACTTATGAGGATGGAAGACTACTATGTAGAACCTACCTGAATAATTTACTACCATAAAGAACTTACATCGAATTGAATCTATTTAAAATAATATACAAAAAAAAAGAAAAACCTTGATGAACCAAGGTGATAAATTTTACATGGATTATATATTATGAAAATCAGATTATTCAATGAGAAAATAATTCTTGGTAAAGGAGCATTCAACATGTTGATGAAAAATTAGATGAAAAAACACCTTCTTTTGTGTGAATTTTTTTTATCTTGATTACATCTATGCGATGTTTCTTTATAATAATCAGTAAGTTCACCTCAGTTGAGAAATAATTGTGTTCTTAATTGTAATTTGTTATATACTGGGGGGGACTATGAGTCAATTCCAAACTTGTAAATTATAGTTCAATTTATTCCATTTTTATATGTTGGGGAACTAACTTATGTATTCTCTATAGAAATAGTTCGGTGAGGGTAAACTAAGTGAAATATAATTTTTTCCATGATCTATTTCATTTTTTATAGATTACATTGAAATAAAGTGAGATGTCAATTTAAATAAACAAAAAAACATTACTAGTAAGTGTTTTTTAAAAACCTTATCATAATTAACCTCCAAGTTATTATCACTATCTTAGGACCAACAAGTGGTATCATAGAAATATTATAAAATTATTAATGTATTCTCTTATTGATTTACTAGTAATACTAATTAATAATGTATTTTTGTCTTCTATGTAAATAACTTTTAGCTTTCAATGAATTAGATGAAACACTACTTCCTATCATTGGGCATAATAGTCATTATTTGAATTTCATTCAACATGGATTGTAGAGATATATCACAAAGAGATTGTTGAAAATGGATTTTAATACCCAAAGAATCAATATTATAGTGTAACTCAATCAAAAGAAATTAAACAATGCTTATATAACATAAATACTCACACACCATGTGGATAATGTTTCTTAAAATCTATATAGGAGATTCTATGGTATATGAAGGTAAAAATCAGTTTCTATGAAAGAAGTTCTAGGACGTGAGGATGGACCATATTATATAAGAATATGTGAAGTATACATGTATATTCAATTTTATGGGCGAGATATTCTAGTTTCACTATGAAATTACATGTTATTTAACCTAATTTTACATTATGTAGTGTTGGTAAACAACCTGCATATTCACTTACCCAAATTTGGATCTTACATGTGGGGTATCATTAAGAAACATGTAATGATATCATGTATTCACCACAAGGGTGGTACATGGTTTTCAAGGACACATGGTGTGTAGTTAAAAATCAGAATATGTACCCCTCTAAAACACAGTGGTCTGGTGATCTTCATACATGGTGTGTAATTAAAATACATGGGATGTAATAAGTTAACATTACATATATTGACTACCTTCAAAGAAAAATAGATAAGTTAGGACTTCATGGAGTGTAACTCCCTTACATTTTATGTAACACATAAATGTTCACATATTTAATGTTTATTACATATTCATTAATAGTATAAATATAGAGTGGAATTTATAGGTAGTAGAATAATGCACAAACCATGTAATGTTTACCCATTTACATGGAGTACATATTGATCCAGTTTTTTCACTACTTAAATTAATAGTGTGAAATGAAAATAAATTGATTCACTAAAAAATACATTACATGTATCAGTGTACAAAAATGTGACATGGTTCATAGAATATGAAAATTCTAATTAATTTTATTGTATATTTCAAAAATAATCACCATGTGTGGTCATCATACACACCATCTATATTAAACAATCATTAAAAATATTACACACCATATAGATTAACGTTTTTCATGTGTTATACATGTCGAGATGTGTTCACTTCTTAACACGAATAATCTCAGACCATATAATTACCAGACACGACATGTAAACTATATATCATTTGAATACATAACACATGAGATGAATCATAAAAGATGTTGGGTAGTGTGGTTTGGTAAAGACCGTGTTTCCTATTCGTACATGTGGTATAATTAAATAATTCATAATTAAATATATTTCTTTTATTTATTAAAAAATCTAGAGAATGGTAGTATTATATTTCTTCAGGACTACATAGATAAATAATTAATCAAAATAACTAATTAATTAACAATTACATTTTCATGTAATTCACATAAAATTTATTATATTTTTGAAAATGATTTAAAATGAATTCTTGCATGTAAGAATGTGATGACATTGTATTTATTCCATAGAACATTAATTTGATTAACTAATGTATGTTTTGGGATTTTGTTTAACTGAATATTCCTTCATGGGTTTATATGAAATAATGGTTTATTAAATTCAATATGATGTTCTGCATGTTGTTCCTCTAACCATTATTATGTTGGACCTATGTGTCAATTTCTTATTTTTATGTATCCCATACCCCTAGTTCCCCTCACCTTTATATTTTTATAATTATTTAATAGATATATCCTTATCGATAAGAGGAGTTTTAGAAACCAAACCATTTGAAACCTAAAAATAAGATACATATTAGGATGGTATAATGATGTAGCTTGAGTGGGGCCTAGCTCAAGGATTTTTTACATTGGTTCATAGGTTTATTTATCATTCTCTTTATAAATCAACCATTATAAATGTCATGATCATGTAAATATTTTGTATCAAACTATATGGTATTATTTTTATGTGATTCATGTTTATATGATGTTTATATAATGATAAATATAATCACATTAATTAAATTAGGAGATAATACATTTAAGATAATATATATTAAGTTAGTAATGTGTAAATTAATTTATCAATGACATTATTAATTAAATTTATAAAATTTGAATAATATTAAAAAGACCTTTATATGATAAAATAATAATATATATACATAAATACAAATAATCCCTCATGTAAATATTTATTTAGAACAATCTTTTATTTAATGATTTATAAATGAACTGTAGAACTCAATTTTGGTTTGGCCCTTTTTATGAAACTTTTATCTTGGAGTTTGAATAATTTTTCTTGGTTCACTTAAACAATTTATTTTTACTAGGATCATACCTTTATAGTTATGATTTAACATATAAGGAAAGTGGTGTGAAAATATATGTAAGGATTTCAGGATTATGGAGTCCACTCAACGTATAAAGGGGCTATGAGATAGCATTCATCAGGATAATCTACTTAAATACCTACAATCAATTGATGTCGCCCTTATTTGGGTTACAAGAATGCTAATAGGGATCCGTTAGCACACAATTTCCACAAGATATGATATTCTATTTATAATAGCGAGGATTATTGGGAATTGAAAAAATTTTGGGAGAAAAATAAATTTATTAAAATTAATTCAACTCACATGTTTTGGAAATTGAAGAAAAGTGATTAAATATTCCTTTATTTCATTATAAAATGGGTATAGTCTATCGAAATCCATATGCATGTGATCTATACTAGAGAAAGGAAACATCATGATGGGAAATATATTATAGGAGTTGTACTAGAAAATATGTATTGTACTACAGCATTACTAAAACCTTTATATAATAGAGCACATAGTTTCTAATCATTCCTATAATAAGACCAATGAGGAATATATCTTTTCAAAATTAATCAATTTTATGAGGTTATTTATGTTCACTTTTTGAAGTTATCATACATGTATAGTGAAATAAAATAGTTACATGAAAACATGGATTCACATTTCATTCCTAGACATCATTACAATACTTATCATGAGAGAGAAATATTTGAGAATTATGATATCTCCAAAGCACTCTTTACAAGAAAACCTAGAGAGGTTTCTCCATCTAGGACTATTTTTTTCCATCATTTTAGCTTTATTGAGTGTCTAAATGATCTAAGGATTAAAATACTAAATCAATTGTACATTGATATTACGAATTCCTAACTCCCTCAGATCTTCTTAGTTTTTTTTATTAATTTCTTTAATATGACTAAAAATGAGGATTCTCTCCCAGATATAAACACTATACTCTTCTATGTAGACCAACACAGAAATATTGATAAAATGTCATTAATTGTGGGGATCAAAAATGGAGGAAAAGGATAAGTCACTAATTCTAGCCACAAATACAAGAAATATTATCAATTGCTAACAAAAAGGAGGAGGATCAAGGGGAAATAAAGTGACTACGATTTTATCTATTTGTTACATGTCAAGATGGGATACTCAAAGAAAATCCACTCCACATCAATGAATCAATAATAACTATGAGGTGGTTCATGATCGAGTGAATTCTTTCTATTTCTATAAATGGGTTATTAGAATGTACTTCTGGTGGTCACATTTGAGTCTAATTATGGGGACCAAATATATATATATTCATTTATGAGGGTAGGTGGATCTACAATATTATCCAAAAAGTATATTAGAAACTATAATATCATATATCCAACATGATAAATAATTGTTTAATTAACTTTATTTCAATAATAAGTATTTCTAAAAAATATTTCTATATCATGTTATTATTTGGATGGATTGATTGTGAAATTTTAAAATAATTTTCCCCAATTTTATAGTGATATTATATTTTATAGTATGTAAAAATTGAATAATATTCATTATATATTTGAATATGAAAAATGAGTGATGTTAATCAATAATGATTATAGTATGAAAGATACATATCACACACAATAGTGACATAAAAAAACTATGATATTTAAATAAAAATGAAGCGGTGGTTTTATAGATTCATTTGATCTATAACAAATGTTTATATGTCAGACTTGTTTAACAAGAAAATTTACAAAATCGTCCTTAGAGATATGTGTGAAATTACTAGATAGAATCTTGAACGGATTCATATTTATGTTTGTGAACTATTTCCGATGGATGTAAGGTTTCGTGCTCATATTGTTTAACATTTACCAAGAAATTTAGAAGATATGGATATGTATACTTAACAAGGAATAAGTCAAAATCATTGATAAATTCATAGAATTCATGAATGAAGTCTAAAATAAGATTTCTATGAAGATAATTAAATTTTTTATAGAATTTAACTTGAAATATCTCAACAACGGGTTTATTTATTATCTAGGTAATTTTAGGATATTATCCCAAATTAATCCTCCCTTTAAACCATAGTGGAATGGTATTGGTGAAATAAGTAACCACACCTTTTTAGACATTGTGAAATTATGAATTCTCTATATAAATATTCCATTATCATTTTAGCGAAATTCATTATAGACATAAGAACATATACTAAACCAGGTGCCTACAAAACCATAAAAAACATTACATAAAAACTATATTGATGAAGGTAATATGTGTAGCTAAATTGACTTTTGTGGGGGATGCGAAGAATTATTTAAGAACACTTCATGTAAAAAACATTACCATGTTGAATAATATATAGCTTGAAATGATATACCAAGGATATAAATTGATATTACCTATATGCCCACATAGAAAAAATGGTAACAGTGGGATGACACGGCTCATTCTATGAGAGGGAGTTCATCTCTAAAAGAGGTAGTTGGAGAAATATAGATTTTGATTATGTAAATCCTGATGATAAATAATTATTTTTATAGACATATATTAAAAAAATATATGGAGGAGAAATTTACAGAGACACAACTACTATGTTGGTGCACCAGATATGCTACAAAACAAAATATATAGGGGTTTCTAGTAAACAATAATAGAGAATCCTTAATATTGGATAATAATAAACCCATGTTCTAAAAGTAAAAAGTAATTGTCATAGAAGATACTTTGTAACACCCCTAGTCACAATAGTTGTATTTATGTTCAATTAATTTATGTTATTTTGAGGTTTTTGGAATATTTAGGCTTGAATTTTTTAAACCATGTATTTGTTTTCATTGCATGGTAGCATGCACTATTTTATAGAAATAGTGTGATGATACATATGCCAACTCATAAACATAAAAGATTCCTGTTAATTTTTTCATCCCATATTTAGAATGTATGGGTGGTTTATAGGTTTATAATAAACCATGAAAAAACATTATAAAATATGTGATTCCATTTTTTCTTAATATTGTAGGAATATGCCATGTGTAATGTTAGCACAAACCATGAAAGTAATCATTAATGAGTGCCAAATTAAATTATTAACTTTTTTCATTGTTATTGCACAGATTAGTAATCCATGGGGCTAAACCAAATGAGTCTATTTTAATTTTATAGTGAATGTTTTATATTTGGATAATGATTTAATGAACATTTAATCAATTCCATGTGAGCTACCTATATTTACTAAAACTCGATGTTATTCCTCCCCACTCATATTTTTTGAGGGGTTATTTCCTACATCCCCTTCTCTCTCATTTGAACAACACTTGGGAGAAAGCGGGATATTCCTCCTGATCACGTTGTCATGACACGTAAAATTTATTATATTTATAAATATTATTTATAGTCTAGTTAAGACCCTAGTTCATCTCCCAAGGAGACTTGGTGGGTTTAGATTGTGTTTTTTTAAAATATGTTCTTAAATATAGTGGTTTCAAAAATATTTTTAGTATGAAATGACTTAATTGAATGTTTAAATGTTGAGAAACCAAATGGTTTTAGAATAATACGAGATAAAAGGGTTCATTGTGATTTCAATATAAAAATTTCATGTTTATTTTTCATAGATTTTCATTTAGGTTTGGAGCAATTCCTTGGTTTAAATTAATTGGAATTCCAATTAATTCCTAAGCATTTATTTCAATGCTTAAATAACCAAACCTTGGCGTAAAAATCGTATTGGAAAGGTCCAGAACTTATGAATGGAAGAAAAGCATCCAAAGAATATTTAAATTTCAATAAGGTGGGTATTCAAAGTATTCATGTTCAGCCCAATCAGAACAATACATGTCACACACTCAAAATCTCACACCGATCGGTTAGAAATTAAGTATATCTCAATCACATGAATCAACATAAGAATTCAAGTTTGTAATTATGTATGATACATGGAAATAATCATTTTCACACCCTAATTACTCCAAACTAGTATCTAAAATAAGAATCGGAACTCTATTGACATGTGCATATCTCCCTTACAATGAACGCCCACCGTTTAGCTTGATATCAGGAGGATGAGGTAGCTCGGGTGGAAATCCTTCTTCATTATTGACCCCCTATGAAGTAAGGGACTTTAGAACTTGAAGGATGAGTTGGATACTCCTATAGGACTTAAAAATGTCATAGTTTCACTTCTGGTTTGAATATACAAATGGGAGCCCAGGGTTCCATTTAATAGGAAAATGGGAAAGTGGTTTTGAGGTGAATGATTTCCTAAAACCACTTGTTACGTGAGTTTAGACCTACAGACAGCCTTATATCTCTTTGGAGAAAATAAAAAAGATGTATCCCCACCTCTTGGATATCTTCAAAGATGGTTTTGAATAATTTAGGCAACTAGAGACCAAGGTATGGGATGATCATAGCACACCACTTTTGACTTCGTGCAGATTCGGCGTGCTGGACAGATCAAGCCGGTTGTGCATTGTAGAAGCTGAATGAGGCTTCAGTTCCTTCATAAAAATTGTATACCATTAAATTTAGGACCAATATGAAAAATTCAGGCCCAGTTTGATATACTTTTTAGTTTCAATATGGGGTTGAGTCCATTGGTGTGCATGGATCCTGCGCAGTTGGGCCCATTTTTCTTAGACATCATCACAAGCCCTCCAAATCACCTCCTCCTACAATGTAATCATCAAAAAAAGTAACAATTACCTTTTTAAATATGATAAACACAAAATAAATTATTCCAATAGTGAAATAATTTTTTTTATAATTTTCAATATAGAACATCTATATCATAGTGGTGTATAGTTTAAAATGGAACAGCGAATCACGGTGCAATCACACACCCACAATTAAACATTTTCACTTCAGGGAGAAGTTACATTTTCAAAAATTAAGCATGTAGATATTTCCAACTTCATAAATATTTAACATTCAATGAAAATGTAATTCTAGATATAAATGTGATCAATGGAAAAAAAAACACATCAAGAAGTTATTTTCAATGATCATTGAAAAAGAAGTCTAAAAAATTGTATCAAAATAAAAGTCCCAGAGATGCATGATACCTACCAAAGAAAATATTTAAAAAGTTAATTATGTCATTAATTTTCCACATGTTTGTATAAACCATTTCATGCTATTATTTCCACTTTCTATCGAGTAAATATATGTTATTTTGATAATTGTCTACATTCATTATTCTTTCCACCGAATATTCCCCACATCCTTTAAAATCAAATTTCAAAACCCACTCACATTTGCATTCTCAGAAATCAAACCATAAGATCATAACCTAGATATCCCCATATGATGTACATTTCTTCACTCACCTCATTTATTGTTATTTTTTTTTCTAAATTTTCACTTGGAGAAAATATCACAAACTTCTCCCAACCCCTGTTTGATCTCTACATGACAATAATTGTAATAGTTATAATAAGATCAAAAGTCAAGGAAGGGTGGTTTTTTGACCATCCATTATAAAACCAATTTTTTTGTTTTTGTTTTTGTTTTTTAGGGCATACAATAGTTGGATAATAGGTTCACATGCATAGGTCAATTCGGTACAGTAATGAAATAGATCGAATAAGGATCAAACGAATGGAAAAATTATTTTGGAACAAAGATAAAAATATAATTAACATATATTTACTTTCCATTAAGTAAGAAATTTTCACACATCATGGTTGGGTGAAAAAAATTGTGTGGAGAGATTATGGAACACAATTTTCCTTTTATACATTCACAAAAAATGGAACCATTCATCTGAAAGGTTTTAAAATGATACAATAATTTATATCAATGAAAATGAACTAAATTTAAAAGAAATTCACACCATAGTATTGAATTCTTGCTTAAATACAAAATTCATCATGTTTCATTTTGAAAGTTAAAACAAAATGAAATAAAGACATTCCACATCCATTTTCAATAACTTCTATGATTAAATGGGTATCATTTTACATGATAAAGTGTGAATAAAAAATAAGTATTCAAGGAGGGAAGGGGGAAAGTGACAAAACAATTTACCAAAATAAAAAATAAAAAGAAGAAAGATGATGAAAATTCCTAACTAACCCAAAAATATACCTGTCCCCCACACATAAAGTGTCCAGTGTCTTCACTGTAAGAAAATAGAATGTGGAATGGAAGGATACAAACTGGTGAGTTTCATTAATAGATTGCTTCTTGAACATGGAGTTCATCTATCTGGGACTCCGTAATGGATTCATGGAAGTGTATCAGCCGTTCCCATTCATAGTGAAGTTTTACTTGGTTTCTTCATTTTGAACCCAGACAACACCAAATGGGGAGACATTAGTAATAGTGTATGGTTAAAACTATAGGGAACAAAGTTTACCTTGATGTAACATCAACCTTGCACTGTAGAGGAGGACCTTTTACCTAATGTGGAACTGGAAATGAAAGATAAGATGGTTGTGGGAAGCCATGGTTCTCTCTTTATAAATCTTGGATTTCTCATATGAAACTCTTCTCATTTACTCTATCTTTTGAATCTGCAACTTGCATCGAGCACATACACCAGAAAGAATAGAATTTCATTGTTTAATAGATAAGTATTCCCAGTGCTCAATCTCAATAGGGAGGTGACAAATCTTTCCAAACACTAACTAATATGGTGACATGTTAATGGGAGTTTTGAAAGAAGTACAGTAAGCCAATAATGAAACATCTAGTTTAAGACTGAAATCTATTATATTGGGTTGAATTTTTTTTTCAAGTAATTGTTTTACTTATCTATTTTACACAAGGATTGACCATTGGTCTATGGGTGATATGTTATAGACACTCTATGACGGAAAACATACCGACACAAAAGTGATTGCATTTTATGATAGAAGAAATCAGATCCCTGGTCACTAATGATGAACCTAAGTAAGCCAAACCAATAAAAAGATTTGGGTTCTCAAAAATTCTCTAACTATCATAGAATCATCTTTCCTCATAGCTCGTGCTTCTACCCATTATGAATCATAATATTCCACTAATAAAATGTATAGGTTAATAGATGAATTGGGGAATGATCCCATAAATTCAACGCCCCAACCATCGAAATTTTCATGGAAGAGAAAGGGTTTTTATGGCATCTCATTTATTTTAGATACATTCCCCATTCTTTGACAGTGAGGACATGATTTACATAAGTGATCGGCATCCCGAAAATGTGTTGTCTAAAAGAAACCAGAATCAATGATTTTGCGAGCAGTCCGTCGAGGACTAAATTGGACCCCACAAACAAATGTGTGAGAGAATCTAAGGATGGAATGAAAATATCTATTGGGGACACAACACCTAAGGACATGATCACTACATGTGTTCCATAGGTAGGGGTCATCCAAAATGTACCAACAAGACTTGTGTTTTAAATGGCCAGCCTAGTTTTTTTTAAATCAGTAGGAATGCATGATGCTACCAAATAATTTACTATTTCATCATACCAATGAATAGAATATTGAACTCATTACAATTTCTCATCAGGAAACATTTCATATATAGGAATACAGGGAGATAAGTCAATGTCCGAGGATGGGTGGCTTCTACTAATATGGTCCTCCCCCACATTCTCCACTCCTTTTTATATATAATTTCTTAATTGAATTCTTATAGGAGGATCATCCAGCGAATGAGGTGTGGTTTGGCTTCTTGTTTTTTAAAGAGATACTGAAGGTATACTTGGTCTGAGAACACAATGACGTTGGACCCTAAAACATATGACCTGAATTTATCTGAGGAAAAAAATGCAATGAAATTCTCTTTCATTTGCGGTGTCGTTTTCTTGGGTAGGGTCCAAATTCTGTGAGGTATATGCAATGACATATGAAGCTAGGTCGACCCATTATGAAAAGACTACCCCAAATTCATACTTTGAGGTGTCACACATGATCTCAAATGGTAAATCCCAGTGAAGTGGTTGGATTATTAGGGGTGACGTGATACTCCATTTTAACTTATTAAAAGCATCCCCACATTCATTATCAAAAACAAATTACTCTTCTTTTTGGAGTAACATAGTGAGGGGGAGTGAAATCTTACTAAATTCATGAATGAAACAATGGTAAAATCTCGCATGAAATTTGAAATACTTCACATCATGTACATTTTTGGGGAATGATAGGGAAGAAACGACATCTAATTTTGATTTATCTACTTGGATACCATCCCCAGAAATGACATGCCCCAAAACAATACCTTGTGGCCCCATGAAATGGAATTTAAAATAATTTAATATGAGATTATTTTCAATACAATGACATAGACTAATGAAATACTATCCAAACATTCATAAAAAAAGAGCCATAAACAATGAAATAATCCATGAACACTTCCGTGAAATTCTCTATGTAATCCAAATAAAATTCTAACCATGCATTATTGGAAATTACCCGGAGCATTGAACATATCAAATGACATCCACCTATATGAAAATCTGTCAGAGGGGGAAGTGAAGGTCGCCTTTTCATGGTTCTAGAGGGAAATATGTGTAAGAAAGTATCCAGAATACCCATCATAAAAAACAATAGTGGGAATTACCTGATATCCTCTTTAGCATTTGGTTAATGAAATACAGAGGGAAATGATCCTTCATAGTGTGTTGGTTTTTTCGGAGATAATATATACAGACCAACCACCTATTATGTACACAAGTTGGAACCAATTCATGGTTTTCATTTTTGATTACGTCAAGGCTAGTTGATTTAGGAACTACTTAAACAGGACTAACCCATTGGCTGTCAGAGATGTGGTAAATGATTCCATCATCTAATAATTTTGTTACTTCCTTTTTCATAACATCAAGTATGTTTGGGTTCAGTCGACGTTGTGTCTACCTCAATAGTTTAGCCTCATCATTTACTAAAATATGATGTGTACAAACTAATGGACTAATAACCAAAATGTCAGAAAATTTATATCCCAATGCTAGTTTATACTCTATAAAAAATTTCAAGTAGTCTCAATTCATGCTCAAGAGGGAGTGAACTAGAAATGATGAAGGTCAACTTGTTTCCATAATCAACATATGAATATTTAAAATCTGGTGCTAGTTGTTTTAGTTCTAATTTAGGTGGATTTTGGATTGATGGGAGTGTGTTTGAATGTAAGAGGTCACATATCTTATTTAACTGCTCAATGGTATCATCCTCAGATGATAAATGATATTTTATAAGCTTAGCAGAATCATCGATGGTCATTGGATCCTCAGTGTTCAATAAATTATGAATTAATAAACATGCATGACAATTTTCTAGACCACTTCTACAATAAATTCATGAATCATTATCTAGAATTTCAATCAATGAAGAAAACTCAAAAAGGGGATCAGGGAAATGAAATTTTGTTTGTTTAGGGGAAGGAAGTACAACAATTGAATTATTAGAGACAGATGAATGTTCTTTTGAGGGGTGCCTCATGGCATCAATTTTGTTGATGTGGAAAAAGTTACCACAAAAAAAAATATATAACGTACCATTATGGACATTAATTATTGTTTTGGTAGTTTTCAAGATTGGTCTCCCCAATATAATTGTGGTCTGTCAATTCATCCTATCATCATCCAATTTAAGCACTTAAAAATTATTAGTAAAATTAAATTGTGAACCCTCACAAGAACATCCTATAACACAACAGAAGGGTGTGTTGTACCTTGATTGTCCAATTGAACAAAAATTCCAGTTGGTATCAATTCTACAACCTTTAATGAAGAGTAAATGGAGTGAGGAATCACATTTATAGAAGCACCTAAATCAATCTTAGAATTGGAAAATGAATACTCCCACATGGTTCCTGGAATCAAGAAGGCTCTTGGATCATTGAATTTAGTAGGAATTGATGGTTCTATCAATTTTGATACATTCCTCGCAAAGAATACCATCTCATCACCTTGAAGTCTCCTTCAGTGTCTACACATCTCCTTTAAAAACTTGGCATATCTTATAATTTTCTTCACAGAATAAATCAAAGAAATGTTAGCATGAACTTTTTTGAAAGCTTCCAATATTTCTTTATCATGTTCAGTTTCATTTTTTTCCTTCATTGGGTGTCCCTTTGGGGAAATGGAAGATGAATTGTTGGGATATGAGATTCATCAACATACACACACTTTCCTTTAGAGGGAATTCTCTCTAGAAACAAATTTTCTTCTCTTGGACCATTTTTATAAGTGGTTGGGATGGTGGTTTCCTCGGGAGGGGATTAATCTAATGGAGGTTTCATATGGGTTTTAAGTTTTGTCCCACTCCTAAGGGATATAAAACAAACATTTTCCTTATACCAAAGGTTAACTACTAGATAAGAAGGTAGTTTACCTGACCTGTGACTTTGAATTTCCCCCACCGAGTTCTCTAGTTGGCCTAATTGGGTTTCGATGTCTTGTATGGATGCCTGGGTGGTTTTCTAGAATTGGAGATTGTTTTCATCCATTTGTTTCATAATATATTATATACTAGGCTCGGGTTTCGGAGGGGGTTGTGAGAAATTCCTTTCAATGGATTAGAATTTCTGGTTGGTGATGGTAGATGACTACTCTAACATTTTGGTTACATGGTTGATGAGGCCAGTTTGAATACCCCATTTCCTATAAGCTTAGTTTTCTTTCAATATAGATCTGGATGGATAGTATGGTTCTTTCCAAAAGGGTTGGTTATAGAGGTGTCCCAGGAAGATTGCATCACAAATATCGAAAGTTTATCTCAATTTGGGGCATTGGTCAGAATAATGGGTGTCAGAAGAGAATATTCCACAACGGATGGGAGGAGGATATTGAGATTTCCCTTGGGAGAGAGAAATTTGTCATAAAAGGGTACATAAATCCTCCAACATTGTGTCCACCTTCTTCATGAATTCAGTACTCTTCACCTCATGGTCACTTAGAATGGGTACGTTGTACCTCATATCGAATTGTTGAGTGTTTTGCAGCTTATTCTCAATCAGGGTTCTTGCAACGATTAGAGTTTTATCTACTAGTGCACCACATTCAGCCACATCAATCATGTTTCTATTAATAGGGATTAAACCATCATAAAAATACTGAATAAAAATTTGTTATCTTATTTGGTGGTATGTGAAACTTGAACAAATCCTTTTAAATATTTTCTAATATTCACAATGTGTCCCCCTTGTGATTTCCTTATCCCACAAATTTACTTCCCTTTTGTTGTAATTCGAGAGGTTGGGAAATATTTTTCAAGAAAAAGGCGTTTCATGTTCACCCATCCTCCTATTGGTGAATTAACATAATAAATACAGTCTTTTGCAGTGTCTTCTAATGAAAATGGGAATTCTCTATGCTTTACTGGTTCTTCATCCACATTGGTAGGTTTTAATGTAGAACACAGAACTTGATATTCATGTAAGTGATTATGCAGATCTTCTCTAGGAAGTCCATGGAATCTTGGTAATAAATGAATTAGACTGGATTTTTGTTCAAATTTGGGTGCCTCGTCTTGAATTTGAATGTAAGTGGGTCGGATATTCACATTAGGTGATGTTAGTTCTTTTAATGTCTGGTTATTGTTATCCATATTATTCAAGTTGATTTCATTTTTCAGGTTGGTTCTTGAAGAAGAAGAGTAAGGATAATGAAGAGTGTCGACATTTTGTGTGTCCTACTTCAAATGGTTCTCTTCTGCGTCTCGGTGTCGCTGGCGTAGGATCCTCTTCAGTTCGGGTTCGAATGGAGGTAAAATCCAAGATTAGAATGCATAATGCACCAAAACTACACAACAAATAGATCAAAATACAAAATGATAGGTATAAGTATAACATAAAATAGATAAATATTCACAAGATTTAAAAAATATTATAAAAAACATGCACAAAAAACCATAGCACTCCCCGGAAACGGCTCCAAAATATGATCACGCTGTCAGGATACATCAAATTGAGTATGTTTATATAGTTGATTTATAGTCTAGGGAAGACCCTAGGTCGTCTCTCATGGAGCGTTGGTGGGTTTAGAGTTTGTGTTCTTTAAAAGAAGTGCTAAAATAGGGGGTGGTTTTGAAAATAGATTTATGATGAAATGCCTTAATTGAAAGTTTAAAAGTTGAGAAACCAAATGGATTTTGAAAAACATGATATAAAAGGGTTCATTGTGATTTCACTGCACACATTTCATCTTCATTGTTCACAGATATTCATTTAGGTTTGGAGTAATTCCTTGGATGAAATTAATTGGAGTCTCCATTAATTCCAAATCTTTTATTCCAATGCTTAAAGAACCAAAGATTGATGTAAAAATCATATTGCCAAGGTCCTGAGATTATAAATAGAATAAGAGATTCCAATGCATATAGAAATCCCAATATGGTGGGTATGAACAATATTCTTGTGCTGCCCAATCGGAACAACACAAGTCATGCACTCAAAACTTCACACCGATCGGTTAGAAATTAAGAGTATCTCAATCACATGCATCAAAAAAATTAAAATATGGAATTATGTATCATACATGGAAAGAAACGTTTTCACACCCAAATTACTCCAAACCAGTAGCTAAAATAATAATCGGATCTTTCTTGACATGTGCTTATCTCCCTCACAACGAATGTCCACTGTTTATCTCGACATCGAGAGGAGGAGGTAGCTCGACGGAAACTCCTTCTTCATTCTTGATACCCCTATGAAGATAGGGGCCTCCCAAACATCAAGTATGAGAAGAAGACTCCCCAAGGACTTCAAAATGGCCGAGTTTTACTTCTGGTTCGATCTTAACAATGGGAATCCCAAGGATCCAGTTTATAAGAAAATGGGATGGTGGTTTTGAGCACATAGAATTTTTAAATCCACTTGTCACATGGGTTTAGACCTCCATACAGAATTTTATGGCTTTATAGAAAATAATAAAGATGTATCCCCACCTCTTGCCTATCTCCACTGAACGCTTGGAACAATTTTGACAACTAGCGCCCAAGAGAAGGATATATCACAACACACCACCTTTGACATTGTGCAGATATGGTGTGTTAGAACGATCAGGTCGGTTGGGCATTGTAGAAGCCGAATTTGGCTTCAGTACCTTAATATGAAATGTTTCTCATTAAATTTTGGACCGGCCAAAAAATTTCATCCCATATGGATGCACTGTTTAGTCGAAATATGCATTTGAGTCCACTGGTGTGCATGGATCCTCTGTAGTTTGGTCCATTTTTCTTGGACATCATCTTGGTCTCTCCAAATCACCTCCTCTTCAATGGAATCATAAAAACAAGTAACATTTCCCTTTGTAATAGTGCTAAACGAAAAATAAATGATTTAAACATGGAATGCAATTTTTTATTATTTTTATAATTTTAAATATAAAAAATGTTTAGCACATGGGTGTAAGGGTGAAAATGAAATAGTGAATCATGGTGTGATCACCTCCCTCCCATCATCTCGGATTCCAAAACCCTTCAACCCATTTTTTAGAGGATCCTTAATAATAAACCCCCACTCTCCCTTGTTTACCCCTTCATTATTCCCTATTTTCTTTTTTTTCTATTAGTTTAATTTCATCCTAAAAAACATAGGGTCTATCATCTCTAGATTGTGATTTTGGGTGACATTAGTTTTCGGGGCTTGGGTTTTTAGGGCCAATAGATGGTTTTGTGATGCTTGTTTGAGTGTTATCCACCATTTTTGATGAATTTTATCCTAATTTCTTGTTGATCAATTTATTTTATTATTTTTATTTTTTTAATTCATTGGATTCTTGAGGTTTCTAAAGATTTTAATAGTTATGTTAATCCTATATTTGATATTTATAGAGATATTATAACTATTTTGGGTTGACTTTTCACATCAAATAAAATTGTATTGAAGGGGGTTTCAATTTAAAACTAGTATTTTAATTCCATGTAATTATTAAATGGGTTGAAAAAAAATCTTAAATTAATTTTATGTTTTATGTGTATTTAGTCCCATTTTGGTTGTGAATTTGGCAAAGGGATAGATTATATGAAGATGGTTCAAATGAAAGGAATTATTTGAATTCTTGAATGATGTTTAATTAAAGTCGTTAATGATTAATGCATTTTTCAATGATGTTGTAAATGGTTGGTGTTAAATAATTATTTGAAATACGATTTCAATAATAATTAAGTTGTTGTGTAATTATAAGTCCATTTTAAAGATTCCTAGTTTTCACCTTTTAAATGAACTTATTATAAAACATTTGAGACCATGAATCATGATCCTTGATTTATTTTTTCTTGTGTAAATTTTTAACTTGAGGGACATATTGGTTATTATTTTGTCTCAAAAGTTTTTTAATGAAGTTGTTTTTTTGGGAGATGGATGTGTTGTGAAACTATTTTTATTATTCTCTATTAATCACATGAATTGTTTTACTTATCACATACTATCATGGAATTTAGGGGAACTAATGCACTAAGTGATAGGTATATATTTCTACTATTCATGTAATTCCTCACAAAATCTAGTGTCTAATAGAGTTACATAATTTATGCTCAGGTGTACCCCAATGGAATCTACTGTGTGAGTTGAATTAGGTGGCTTATACTGATTTGAATTTAACATAATCATGTAGTTACTCCTGTGTATTGAGAGTTTTTGTGGGCCATATCACAATATGACCTTTTGATTTTCCATTATACATGATGACTTTCATAAGGAAATATCATTATATTTGTCTCCTAGTTTGATTAATATAAATGGAACCATGACTTGTACATAATGTTGGTTTAATCATATTTTATTAATTATTATATTCCTTAGTGTTTTGGATTAATATTTCTGAGGGTGGTCCGGATTTATTAAATTTTTTTATAACATTTTTATTATGACTGTATTTAAAATAGTGAACTATAATTGATGTTTATAAAGGAATTTTTTCCTTCTAAAATGATCTTTTCAAATTGGATGAAACTATAATTTGGTTGTTTATGTGATAGTTCATTTTCTTGTTCATTCCAATAGAAAACATATTATATCATTATATGTTCATACAAATGTGGTTGAAATATATTTTGAAAGGATTGGTAAAAACTCCATGGTATGATTTTGTTGGGATTAGTTTCAATCAAACACTGGATACTCAATTTTCTGTCTGCAACTGTTGTATTTATTTTCAGGTGCCATGGTAGTATCCTTCATTGGGTTTTGGGTGTTTGGGTAGTTTAGTAATGGTTGTTTTCCAATAGGGAGAAAGTTTATGAATAACATGGATAATATAGAGAATGTTATATTTATTTTATTTAATATTTCTATCTATGGGATTAATGACTCGTATACCCTTTAGTTTATTTAATTGTTGTTATTTATATTTTATTCAACTATACTAGTTTCTAGATTTATTAATTTTGTATTCACATTTTAATTTTTTTTTGATTCTTGAGTTCATTAATTTTATGAATGGGCCTCTGATTTATGTATGCACTATGATATATGTTTTTGTGGAAGTAATTTTTGATTATTTGATTTCTTGGGAAGATTTTTTTCACTATTCTGTAGTTTCATTAACTTGTAATTAGTTTCAACATAAGGTGATCAAGAAGAAGCCTCACCTATTTCCAAAACTAGTCTTTGAGTCCAGTTATTGGTGTGACCAACAGAAGATAATAGAAAAATAATATTAGTGCATACTCTTACTATTTGGGGTGTGTTATGATTGATAGGAGGCAAGGATAAATATTGAAACTCGAGTGGAGTGTGTGGGGAAGTTCTTGGTGAGCTATTATTTTCACTGATCCTCAGGTTTCCATGGGTTTTTGGGATTTAAGTCACAATTTTAAACTTTTATATTTTTTATAAATTTTTACATTCTATGATGATACTATCATCTACAATGTGTATATTAGTGATTTCATGGGACTCCTTGAGATTTATAGGTGAAATTTAAGAAATATCACTAGTTTCATAGTTCGCCCATATGGTCTTGTAAATATTGGAGAGTCCATAATGAATTTACTAAATTATTCCAGAGCTTGATTCATGATTTTCATATTGTTTACCAACTACTGCGACCAAAATGAGAACATCATGGATTCTCTTCCATAATTGTCTTCTTATGTCCATTGTTATTTAAATTAAATGATATAGATTTTCCCTTCAGTTTGAGTTTAAATAAGGGTTTTTTAAGTTGATATCATGGGTCATGGTTTTTAAATTAGGTTTAGGGATTAATAGTTATCATTTATTTTGGGATCATTTTTTATTTTTTTAAAAAAAAAATTTAGAAAAGAAGATTTTATGAGGTTTATTTTTTTACAAAAAGATTATATTATGGTTGTAATATGATATGAATGAAATGAAATGATTGAAAGGTATTTGTATTTAAAATAATGTTTGATTTTTTTATATGAGAAATAATATTGAAAATAAAGACTTTAAAAACACTCAAATAGATATTTTATATTTCAAAACGTGGGATATTTTTAGAAATGAATGTCTAATAAAAGGATTTTTTTTTGAAAAACAAATGATCACAAAAATTAGAGTTTTGGAAGGATTTTTTTTATATGTTTCTTGAGTGAGGTATATTTTGAAGTTGTTTTAATTTTGGATGGTGTTGTGTGATTTGATATAATGATCGTGGGAATATTTAGGTTCATTTATTATGTATTTAAAATATTCCACCCATGTATTTTTTAAAGAATATTTGGAATTCACTTCTTTGGTATTATCTTAAATATAGATCCTCTCATTATTTAAGACTTGTGTCTTTGATCATCGAGATAACCCAGAATCCGGATCAAGGGTTAGAGTCAAGATTATCCGTGCACTTATACACAATAAAAATATTCATGAATCATTATCGAAAATATTTTCATGGATTTTTACCCCCTATTGGGGAAATAGAGTGGGTGGAATGATTTCTTTGATAATTGAAATATCCATGAACTCTTAAAGAATCAATGTTAATGGATATTGTTTCTTTTCTTGAAGAACCTGCCCGAGTGTGGGGGGAGATGATGGTTTCTTTTCAGCATTATGATGGAATTTATTTGAATTTAGTCAAAATGTAATTTTTAATGGGACTATACTAAGGACGTAAACATGGATAAATAAATTTAATTCAAGGGGACATATTTAGGAAATCAATCAGTGAATGTGTATATAGAGTATTTCTTAGAGTTATTATAATATTTCACTTAGATAATCATCAATGACTCTTTAAAAGATAATTAATTTCATATCTGTATTTGTATTTATCAAATTTCTATTGAATTTTATCCAGGGTTTCCTTTGTATTGAGAATTTAGTTATAAGAACTTTATTGATGGAAGCTAATCATGTATGGAAATCCTTAGAGTGCAGTGCTTTGGTTCTTGTTGAGGTGAGTAGGGACACCCTATTTGGGGGGAATTATATTTTTTTAGGCTTGATATTGAAGGTAAAATTGATAAGGGATGTAATCCTCTTTTTTATAAAAAAATAAAATTGGTTTTATTTAATTATATATCCCCTAGATATTCTACTCCATGTTGTAGTAAATAATTTAGTCCCAGTCTTCAATGAAACCTCATGGGATGACTTCAAATATTGTATGAGATGAATTATCATTAAGGGATATCGTATGAGAAATATGGTTGTGGGTTTCTATATTGTTTTAGTTACTTTTTATTTTTTGGGTTTTGGTTTCTCATATTAATTTCATGGATGGTAGTTAATTCAGGATTAATTTTACCATTTTTATTTGGGTTTCATTCCCATAAGGCTTGGGTTCACATTTTTGATCTGGTTGTTTAAACATTAGTTTTGTTATGGATTGAACATGAGGTACCATTGGTTATATTCCTGGTTAATAATGGAAATTGTGTTATTAATGTTGTTAATTTGTTTTAATGATAGTTTTTATTTTTTTGGGTTGGTTTTTGTTTGGTATTCTTGGTTGGAGAATCTAGTTTTCTGGGTCAACGTACTGTCCCATGTTTTAAACCTAATGTTAATTCATGATTAAGATTTTTCTATTCTATTTTGGTTATGGTTTTCATCTTGAGTATATTGGCACTCCTACCGAATTAATGAATTTTTATTTCATTTGTTGATGAATTGATGTTTTTTGGGTTTTTGGGTGATTTTTTTTCATGAATCATATTTTCATTGAGGATCATGGCTTATTTTAAATATTTCTAAACTGTGCGGAGAAAAATTCATAATTAAGGTTTTTCATTTACGATCAGCAAGTGTTGGACATGAATATGCATTTTAGGATTTGTTGAATCAACTGTGTCTAGTGTTTTTCTTCTTCATAAAATTGTTTTATTATTTTCACCTCCCATACCACCTAATTAATGGTGTTTTATTGATGAATTTCATCTAATAAATCCATTTTTATTGGAGACATTATGGGGTTATAAAGATTCATGATGGGGATATTGTAACACACCATATCACTATAGAAACGTTTATTCTAATTTATTTATGTTATCTAAAAATTTTGGGAATTTAGGGATTGAATTTAAGAATTTTTTTATGTTTTTATAATTTTCATTATTAGAACAGATGGATTATGGGAATATGTGAGATGAAACTTATGATTACCCATAAATATGGATTTTTTTAGATAATTTTGTTCAAGAATGGTTTGGTATGATTGAGAGGAACATGCGTTGGTTCTTAACCATGAAAAAATTAAAGAATCTATGTAGGTCTATTTAAATTTGGCATTGTTAGTTCAGATATTGTACCTAGTCAGGGGAAACCATGTTGGTGGTCAAGGAACATTACTACAGGGAATTGTAGAGTAATTTTTTATGGTTATCAAAATGTTTTATTAAATATGTAATTAAACCATGTGAGTTTGTTTTTATTTTTCTATTATGATCTAAATAGTTGATATATTATTTATCAAAGTGTGTGACTAAACCATATGAGATTCTCAGTTTTGGAAAAACAAGAAATTTCAGTTTTCACATTAGAAATTTTATTATTATACATTATATATCCATATTTATCATTCAAACAATAATATGGAACATGATTTATATTTTTCCATAAATTTCTATCTGATTTCATTCTCTGTAAACATCTTTTTTATGTAGTTAGTTAAATATAAACCCCTCACATCTCGGGGTTTCCTTTCTTCCTCCCCCTTGAAATTATTTCTCTTGATTTTCTTCACCCATAATCTAGAGGAACATACATGGTATCATTAGGTTCAATGGGACATTATATTATGTTTTTATGGTTGTTATGTCTTACAAATGCTTTCAAGAAGCTTGATTTAGTTTTCACTATCGAATGTAGTTACTTCTAGCTTTCTTTACACTTGATCGAGGTGGGTGTTTTTGGAATATCCTTTATTTGGCATGTCATTTAGGACGTGAGGTTTCTATTTTTTTTAACTATTTTGTTTTACCTATATGATAATGATAATTTTTTTTAAAATTATATTATAATGGATATTCCATTTGAATAGAAGTTTTTTAAGTTAATTTAGTTTTTGATAATGATATTTTAATTCCATGTTATTATAAAAAGGTTTCAATTGACTATTTTAACTAAATTTTAAGGTTATTTAACCTCATTATTGTTAGAAATTATGTGAAGGGTTGTTTCATTTGGTAAATGGTTTAATGGAATGTAACAGTTTGGGTTAATAACTTGTTTTAAGTTAAATCCATTAGTTTATAAAACTTTTTTAGTGTGAATTTAAACTGCTAGTTTTTATGAATTCATTGAAATGGGATTTCAATGTTTATTAAAGTGAATTATCCTTATGAGTATAATTTATTATGGTATGTTTGGATCATTATAAATAATATTATTATAAAAATTATGAGAGGCATGATCATGGACCATGGTTTATTTTTAATTATATGAATTATGAACTCGAGGAGGATGTTTATAATGAATTCGGCTCAAATGACGTTGAAATGAGTTGTTTCATATCAGCGAGATAGAAGTGATGATATATTTATATTATGAATATTTACATATTATGATATTTATTTTACTTCTAAAATAATGGATATTCCTTCATGGGACACTTATCACCGAGTTGGATATTTAGATATATGCTACACGAGTTATTAAAAAGATTTTTTATGTCTACTAGAGTGATGTAGTCCAATACATGGTAGTGACCCTGAGGATGCTATAATGAGTTAAACCGGGTGGCTTGTGTTGGATTATATAAAAAAATTAATTAATTGGTCTAATGTATTTGATAAATTCTAGGACCATCTTTACTTTGGACATAGTGTTTTTCCCATGATACAATATGAATTCTCGGGGGGACTCTTATTACATGTGTCCCATAATTTTATTGACCTTCTTGTAACCACAAGTTGATAATATTTATTGTTTTCTCATATATTATTATTTATTCAGTGCCATCATGATTTGTTTTACTATTACCGGGCATGAGATTTATTCCTTAAATCATTTTCATAATTTTTCTAAAAATGGATTATTTCAAAAGATAAACATTAATGTTTTTTCAATTGAGTGTAATTTTTTAAAAGTGATATTTTCAATTTTTATAAAAATAGAAAGAGGTTTTAAGTATTATTATTTTCCATGCTCTTACCAGTAGAAAACATATTATCTAGTTTATTTTTTATCTTATTTGGGATGAAAATTTATTTTCAAAGGAATGGAAGAATGAATTTGGTGAGAGGTTATAGGGAATAGTTTTTTCTCACACCCTACATATATAATTTTGTGTGTATTTTTATTTTGTTTATTTTAATGTGCCTTGATATCATTCTTCTTCAGGTTTTAGGTGTTTGGGTTATTAGGTAATGGTCAATATGAGTTGAGGAGCATGGCAACGAGTCACATGGATATGACCAATTTTGTTTTGTATTCTGTATAGGTACATTTAAATATATTAAATAGAATATATCTATTTTTAATTTTATATGTGTTGTTGTTTCTGTCTTTTTTATGTGTAATAGATACATTATTTATTCATATTGTGTACTCTGATTGGGTATTTAATTATTATTGATCAATTGACTTATACATATTAGTTCTCAATTAATGAAAAGGCCATGCTATACTTCCTAGTGAAAAAATGTGTTTTAATTTATATTTAAAGGGTGAAACCATTTGTAATAGGTTTGTTTTGATACCCTATAACTAGTTTCAGTCTTGGGGATGTCCAGAATATCCCTCAACCCATGGCCATATCTGGCACGAGATACTGGTTTTAAGGTGACCCTATTTGGTTTATGACATACTATGTGGTAGGATGATATAAAATTTTAAATAGATTCTTTCTACCCAAAAGTCTATATTTTGGTATAACCTCCATTTGATATAATTACCATTAGTTAAAAATGGATATTCATGATGAAACTATACATAGAAGGTATATTCAGAACCTAAAATGAATGAAATGATATAAAATGGTCTAAAAAATCAATGTGTTGAATATAATGAATCATTTAATGAGTTTCTATAATAAAATCCATTATAATGTGGCTTTCCATATAAAAATTCTACTACTATAATATTTATAAAATGGAAGTCAAACCATCTTTCCATAATAGGTTCTCTATAGACGATTCTTATATAGAGTAACAAGGACGATATAAAACTCCAAAGGATGAAAAAAATGGTATATTAATTTTAAATACAGATTTTTGGGTCAAAGACAATATCCAAATTATACAATATTCACTTTTATTAATCTATAATGAAATGTTTTACAAAGAAAAGATGTTATCCATTTGTCTACAAGTAGTTTAGTGGTCGTATGATCATTGTCCTAATTGTACATGTTGATGAAATATTACCTATTGTAAATGAGATACCATGGTTAAAAGAAATTAATACATGGTTCAACAAAATATTATCTATGAGGTAAATAATTTAAGTAACATACATTATTGGGATTTGGATCTATCATGATAGATATAACATGGTTCTAGGACTATGTAAAAGTAAATACATTGAGAAGTTACCAAATATATTCAATATAGAACAATCTATGAGGGGATTGTGTCCTATCTAACACTGTGTACATATATCAATGAATTTTTTCCCTAGTTATAAGAGGATATAGAGAGGTTTACGTAAATTCTATACATATTAGATATCAGATTAGTAATGTATTACATGCTATACCTGGTTTGATGTTAGATATTCCATGAAAATGTTGGGAAGAATCAAGAATACGTAGGACCCCATAATTGGATGAAACTAAAGACCATCCTACTTTATATTAGGAATATTATGGATATGTACCTATTGTACATAGAATATGAGAATTTAGTCATTAGGTTATATACATATTCTAGTTTCAATATAGACTAATATTATCTGATATCACAATCGGTATATATATTATACCGTAATTAAGGGATTGAGAGCTATAATTGATCAAAAAAACTAGTTTCCACTACCTATGTAGAAGATTTTGAGTATATTACATCTTTTGATAAATAAAGGGAAATAATGTAGTTATGAAAATTCATCAAAAAGAATCATTTAGTTCCTAACAGTAAAGATCATGTCAAGTTATACTATAATAATATTTTAATCATGCCATATTCCATGGAGCCAAGGTCACATAAAAGGATGAAGTACATACTCTATTAGTATCACATATTCATGTATTTTCCGCAAATAATTTAGGTTATAGTATATATTTTTTCAATGGAAGAGAATTTGGGGGACTGGTTGACTAACATCTCATCATAATAACAGCATGAATATCATGTGAGTGCATGTCAATGTCTATAGTCATTGGCTATCGTGGAAGTGGGATAGGTACGTATATGATTCCCTAGAACCAAATAATTTTAACATTACATTAACTATATATATACTCACAAAATTTAAAATTAAAAAATGTGTTATCATATATTGATTTTTTCTTTTATGTAACATTAATGTGATAATTCCCATATAGTATTTACCACATTGAAAGGTCATACCAATAATCCACTACGATAACAATATTTAACTGTTGTGATGATATTATTGAACTAATTTTTTATGGGTAGGATGAAATTTTTTGATAGGACTCATAGAATATTATGTTTTTATGATCCTAATACTCGTAATATTATGATAATTCATCTCATTAAATTTTTATATGGTAATCACCACGATGAATGATTATGAGGAATAACCAGTATGAAGGAATTCAATATTTTTAAATTTCATTATATATTTCTATATGTGAACATGTGTAATTTTACATAGACTACAGATTATTATTAATTCATATCAAGAGTGTCATAATTTTATATTATAAGGACCAGACCTAAAATCATTACATAATATAGTTACTTTATACTTGAATTCAATTTTAGACATTCCCAAAGATATGTTTAGTCTACAGTCTTAAGAAATTTCTTCATTAATTTTACCTAACAAACCCATACATTACAAATCGGACACATCCACTTTGTATTTGTTTTTACAACCATTTAAAAATAATTAAATGAAAAAAACATTTCATAAAAAAACATCATAAATTTCAACTTGAATAATTTTTTTTATAACTCATGCATAACCGATGTTAAATTTTTAAAATAAAAGATGAGTAAAAAAATTAATAGTAGGGACATAAATGTTATAAATATATTGCCATAGTTAAAAATATTAAAAATCCTAAAATGGTTACCTTTTATACATTAGTCTTTTATAATATTAAAAAAAGCATATCTTTAAATGGAAAACACTTTTTCATATATATAAATTTTTAAAACCGCATAGTAAACAAATTTTAAACCGTTGTAGAAAATTTAGTGCATTATTGTATTCATTCATGTTAACTTGTGTAAAAAATAACTATATCCCAGTTAAAAAATAAGAATAAACCTCTCTAGTAAAATACATCCTTCCTTTGTTTGATGGATTGGAACATTACCCAATGCATTGTGTAGATATTTTGGGATCACCCATTTTATAATCTGTATATTTTTCACCCATTATATTAGATGTACCAAGATCACACATTCAATAAGTTTCATCAGCTTCACCCATAATCATCTATAATTATCAAGTTTTATATCAGGAATAAAACATTTCAATATTACACCATTTCATCACAAAACATTGGAAAACCACTTTTGAACCCATATATGAAACACTTATGAATATTAAAATATTATTCCTTATAAAAAACCATTCTTTGAACTAAAATACCCTGAAAAAAATGGATGATGAGTTTTTAATTGAATAAAAATTTGAATTATAAAATCTAATCAAAATATAAAATAATGGTTATTGTGGAGCAGTAATTGGGGTTTTTAATATTGGTAAATAATCCCAATAATCCTCCATCTAAAATCCCTATATCGAATCTCAAGAACCATGAAATGGGGGAAGGGAGTGATTTTTGGCACATGAAGCTTGCCCTGGGGAAGGTATAATTGGTGGAGGTAGCATCCCAATGGGGATTTTGGTGCTCTATCATAAGTCAATAAAGCCAGGAGTGGTATAGGCCTTGTCCTAGTAGGGGTTCAGGATAGATGGTCTCGATTGTTGGTCACTACAGTCGATAACATCGGGTCGATAGTTGTTTGTGGGGACAGCTCCACAACATCATCATTAGGGGATCGATGGAATTGGAGGGATGTTTCACCTCAACCCAGGTGGAGAAAGGATGTATCAAATCAACTCTATGTGTGAGTTCTTAGATGATTGTACGGTGAAAAAAAGTACATGTCATATCCTTTGGAAGAGACCCTAGAAGTGGTAGAGAGTAGAGAGCATACATCAGTAAAGCTAATATGATTTATAGAATTAGAGGATATAGATTTTATCATTGGTACCAAGAACCATGTAGTTCATTCATGGGGAAAGGCTATATGATCTTCATCTTGGGTCAAGATCATAAAAGAATCATAAATAAATACCATGGGAGAGGTTTTTTCTCTGGGTATTTTCATTGGGCTTCAGTCTTATAAAAGGTCTTGTTCTTCTGGGTCTATGGGCCATGTCAGGTTCCCCAAACACTATTATATTGGGTATTCTACAATTAAAAATAAAAAAATATTCCTCAAGGATTTGGAGGAGATATGTTTGGTGGAGGTAAAAGCCTATGATAATATATACGTTAAAATGGGACATTCCTTTTTTTTCCGTTGTGAAAAAGTCAAAAAATCAGTATAATATAAATTGAAATATTCATTTTAAAAAACATTGATCAAAAATGAAAACTGACATGAAATATAATTTACTTTATTGCCTATATAAATACATTAATAATATAATTTTAATAATATGTGTATGGAATTAAAATATTTATGAAATAAGTCATTAAAACATTTAAAATTTAATTTTGAGGGAAGTTTCCTTTACATCAAGTCTGACTCATGACATACATTATTTATCATCATGAATAATTAACTTATGTTAATTATTTACTTTCTTAATAAGCCTTTTCAAGAACATTTTTACGTTTATTTTACTTATTACCATGTTATATTAATTTACATAATCAATTATGTTGACGACAGATGTGTTTATGATATTCGACTATTATGTCCAAAATGACTTCTGTAATTGGAATATTCAAAAATATATCTTGAATATATAAATTTTTCAATATTAATCATTATATAATTATCATTTTTTGTTATATTTATACATTTAGAACTAATCATAAATGGTGGTTATGAAAAATTAATTATGTTATAACCATGGATATGGCATACCATATATACTCATGAGAAACATTGACATTTTTCTTGAGGTAAGGAAGGTATGTTTTATTTTATCTCTACAGAATTATAATTATATGCAAAAAATTATATTATTTCTTTAAATTAACCAATATAACCATTATTTTGTGATTAAAATGTAAAATAAAACACATTTCCTCATGAGGCGGTAATCTTTACGTTCACAAGAACAATTTTTTTTATTTTTTGATTGGATTATAAATAAATTCATATATTTATTTTACTATAAAAACATTTATTTTATATCATGTATATCATCTAATGTAATTTATATCCATAAATTTACTATCCCTAGTATGTGGTAACAAAAACATAGTTACATTGGTTCACAATGTGGTACTTCTTTGTACACATGAACATATATTTTGCTTCAAATTAAAAGAAGAAGATGTATTTTGATAAATAAATAAATATAATAAAATATCATTAACATTGGATATTCGTATTTTATTATATCTAAATGATTATATGAATTTATAATTATTTAGAATAATAATTATAACCAATATTTTTTGTCAATATTTTTTCCTCTTCTGCAGACAACAACATTTTCTTTACATATTATGCTCTATAAGGTCAGTATTATACAAAAAATTAATAACTCTAGGTAATTGGGAGAGATTCTAGGAATGGATTTTTTTAGGTATGGTCAAATATAAATGTTTCTTGTTGTGTAGAGTGGAGTGGAGAGGGGTGTCCTTTAATAAGTGAGGGAAATGGCGCACTTGGAATTTTAAAATGATTTAAATATTTTTTAGTCATTTTCATCAAAAAGTGTAAGGCAAACAATTTATATTTGATACTATGCAGATACGTGTTAGAATAAATACATTTTACATTATTTATACATGTTTTTTTGTCATTTTGAATATTTTCACTTTAGTTTAACCCCCATAAAACCTTTTATAACATTAACTATGGTAACCAATTTTTACTATATTTATTATTCAATAAAAAAATTGTGTTCACATTATTAAATAATATTTATTATAATGGTAACAAATATAGAATCAATTTATCAAATTTAATGTATATAATTGGAATAATTTAATTTAAAAATAATACAGAAAAATTTGATGAAAAAAGGTTTTTCATAATTTTTTTCATAATTATAATTTTATTTCACCAAAATCTAAAATAAAATTTATTAAAATAATCTAAATTATCTTATTCATAATATTAATTAAATAATTTTACTTTGGAAGAAATTTAAAATAAAATTATTCTTTTTAAATTATGAAATCATAAAGATAGTATTCAATAAAAATAAATATTTTTTACAATCCATAGAAAAAACCATACTTCACCAAAAATTATACAAAATTAACCCTAAGATAATTCTGACGTGATAAATTTTTAACTAAAGATAATTGTGTGAAAATAATAATTAAAAAATATCAAATTAGTATTTTAAATAAAAATATATGATATATGTAAAAAATTAGAGAGAATAAATGTATTTTCAATTTCATTAGAATGATACATAATATTGTTATTGTCAATATAAATCTATAAAATATTATTAATATATTTATTAATAAGGAATTTAATTTATTTACTATTAACTTTAAAATTGTTGTTACATTCCTCCCCACATTTTTCAATTGATAAATCAAATTTATATTCATTTCACAAACAATAGTGGATAATTTCCCTTCATTTATATTTTTGATTCTCATGTTTCTTCTTCAATCATATGATTTTTCAAAAAATCCCAACCTGGTAAATTAGATTATTCCATAACACATTATCTCTAGGGTTAATAATGTGTACTTTTTTTTTCTTCAAAATGAATATTTTCATCCAACCTAACATCTTTAGTATCACTAAACATGATATGCATATGGCACATATTTACTTAATAATGACACATGAAACACATCATATACCTTTGATAAACTAAAATATAATACCACCACAAACGAAAATCATCCAAATTTCTCCATTATTTCACTATTTTTAATAAAATGAGAACATATATTCTCTTTTTCAAAAACTCATAAAACATTTAAGTGGATATACATAATGAAAAACATGATCACCTACCATAGAATAATGATCTCTTTATCAAATTCAAAACATATATTTTCTTCCAATTATGATTTATTCTCATAAGATTCTATATAATTATAGAATTATAGTCCTTTATTATATGAATTCTATTCCCCCAAACAATTTTTATCATACTCATCACAAAAATCATTATTATAAAACCATATTCTAGATAATTACTAAAAAGGTTTCATCTATACAATGGAATGAAAATTGTTATTAAAAGAAAATTCAAATTATTAAATATATTGATCCGAACATCACTGGTAATCCACTGAACAATATCAAATCATGTCTTAGAATGTATTAATCATTCACTATGAGTGTATAACATTGAAGATGAAACGTTTTAATGAAATTAATTTTAGTACTGAATGAATTATGAAGGACTTTAAAAAAATACAATTGAAAATGGGATCACTATTAGATATAATGGATATATGAACTACATATAAAATAAATATATATTAGATATACTATCGAGAGAGATAATCAAAACACATTTTTTCTAAAATATAATTTAAATGGGTATATTTATTTAGTTGAACATTGATAACCCAAATAATACTATATCACTGATCTTTATTTGGAAATACCTCCATGAAATCCATATATATATATTTTCATTTCCATTATAGAAATGATAATGTCGATGGAATCCCTTTTTTGTAACTGTAGTTAGGATTTGACGTGCTGTAAAATGAATATTTTTTGTAAATTTTTGGAATTTTTTTATTCATTATATCTATAATCTAATACTATTGATAGTCTATGTACATCTTAGTAATAAAAAGATGATCAGAAAAGGGAAATCTGAACTTCAATTATCATTTCCTTTTTCAAGTTGGAGATAGCTAGGGCACACAATATTTTTCCAAAGAATAAAATAACTTTTATTTCAATGTATTATCTAAGGAAAATAAATTTATCTAAAAGTTCCATGTTTCCTTGAAAATCAAAGTATTCCTTCTGATATTTATAAATTCTATCTTGAAATGAATACTACAATGAAAATGAAGAAATATAAGATGTTCTGACATATTCAATTTCTAGCCAATCATTTATTAAATCATTTAATAAAAGACCATGTTCCAAATCTAGTATTGTTAATACTTTATTATCTTTTTTTAATTAAATAATCACCAACTATGTTTTCTTTTCCTTGATGGTAAATAATGATACATTAATAATCCTTCATTATTTACACCCATCTTCACTTTCCCATTTTTATCTCTTTCTATGTGAATATATAATTCAAATATTAATTTTGAATATATATTTCACACTTCAATCCATATTAAGGATAGATTCTATTTTTTTAAATACAATGCACATCAATGTGCTATAGATCATGTGTAGGATAATTATTCTGGATAAAAAAGCAAACATTTCTATATAGAAGTTAAAAAATATTTTATTTTAATATTCTATTATAGTTCTATATAATAATAATTACACTCTTTCATCTATATGTATTTATCTCTTGGAGTTGACTTAGTTAGTGGGCTAGATAAAGGGGAAAGGTTTTCAATAAACTATCATTTATAACCTACTTAACCAAAAAAATCAGAATTTATATGATATTTTTTGTTCTTGCACATTAATCAAAAAAAATTAGTTTTAGTATGGAAAAAAATTATTCCATATTCAGAAACAATATTCTCAATGATTAAAATATTCTTCTAAAAAATATTATTTACTAAATTTCCCATATATCGTCTTTTCATTTTCTGCTTTTAAAAAATCATGTGGTTTAGTTCACGATCCTCCTAAAATTCATAATATACTAAATGTTCATCAATAAAATAAACCAAAATATTCTCTAAATATACATGAAAAAATACATTCACATGATACATGAATAAAATTTTACAATTAGACAAAACAAATGAGAATAACCACAAAACAATAATTCCCATATCAATCGTCGAATTATATCTTCCTAATATATTACACCTCCACCATCATGTGATGGAATCCTAACCTAGTATTAATCCTTGAATAATATTTTCATACATTTAGACGATCAAACAAATAATCGATAAGAGGAAAATTATATTTGTTCTTAATAGTGATTTTATTCAATGATCTATAATCAATACAATGTCTAATTGAACCATATAATTTTTTTTAAAAAAATAAAATATGATCCCCCATGGTAAAATTTTCATATAAATGAAGACATTTTTATGAAACTACTACTACATCTATTTCTATTCTATAATTTCCACCAAATACATTCGATAAGGAAGTTTTATACTTTTCATAGAATCGGGAATTAATTCAAAAGAAAACTCAAAATCACAATCCAAAATGACACAAGGAAAATCAACCATAAATGGATCCATTTATTCTTTCACTCTTATCTCATCAATAATTTAAATGGTTATATTCATTTAAATAATAAAATAACGCAATATTTCACTTCCACTATTAATCAGTTTTTCATATTAATAATAAATTATAAAATGTATGAAATAATTGACTATAACATTCATAGATCTATAATTTATCTTTTTGTGATAGAGATTCTAGTTTTCTTGATGGTCAATTCTATGGGTTGAGTTGTGTTCAATAATTCACATCAGTTTCACTATTTTTAAAAGATTTCTAATGGGTTTTTTCATGGAACTCCAAATGCCCAATGGTTCTATATCCTTGAGGGACCTGCTTTCTAATGGTATGAACTGATTATGAAGTTAAACCAATTTTCTCAAAAACTCACATTGGTCAAAAAATGGGTGGTCAGGCTCATCACACCCTTTTCGGGGAATTATTTCCTACTTTGGTACCATCTAATGGATTTAAAGTATATTCATGAAACCTTCATTAATTCCCAAGTATGATGTGGATCACCCTTGAATTAACAACCAATTATTATCATGTACAAAACAATTTGAATGATTTATATATATGATGTTCTTCATCTATGGGGATATATGTATGTATCTTAGGTTCTCTATAAATGTTATCCTTTTATGTTATGTTTATAGACTCTTTGTAAATTACTACAACGATGTTGGTTTTCAAACAACATAGTGGGGTTCTTTATAGTGTATTGCCAACCCGGGAGAATGAGTTGTTTTGATGTTGGTATAAAACCTATGGGATGGGATTCCTATGTATCCTCTTGAAATGAATCATAACCCATGTAGAATAGTGTTTCTTATTAGGGAGCACCATACCTTTTACGTTCATGTTATAAGGACCTAACTGTGATGCTTATTGTCATGTGACAAGGATGTATTGGTGAAAGGTTCCTATTAAATGGTTAGTGTGGTAATTATGATTAATAGGCCTAGGAAACCTATAAGGGATATTGATTCCTAATGTTAATTAGAATATAATAGTACTGCGGTCCATAGAGAAGAGAGTTGATTTCGGGTGTTGGGATTGAACCTCATATAGGCCTCCTATATATCCCATTTGAATGGGAATCAGAGAATGCATAGTTTCTCTATGAGAACAGATGACTATTGAGGACCTTTGGATATTTATCTCATAAGGGAGAATGACCCTCTGAGATGATTAATGTGGGGGATTATTCCAATGGAGGGTTCCCTGATAAAAGAGTTTGGTTTAGAGAATCCTCCTGAGGAGGATTCCCACAGTGGTGAAAGGTTTGGGATTATAAAAATTAGGAGTCCTATAGAATATTATGATTGGGGATTACTCCTAAGGGGGATATGCATAGGATAGTATAACATGGATTTACTACTAAAGAGAATTCTTATTGGTCTGAAGGTAATTATTGGGGATTACTCCTCAAAAGGATAACCATTAGGTTTGGGGATCCTATGGATGTCATGACCACTGTCTACCTCTAATCCAACATGAGTCATCCTCTTAGTGAGAAAAAATAGGAAAATTAATGTATTAGAAACCACAAAAATGGATTTTACCAGAGTTTTCAGTACATGTACTTAAGGACCCATTCCTACGGGGGGACTCTGAAGGAAGGTGAGTGGAATATCCAATATAAGGTTCCCTACCCAAACATGCATCCAACATTGTGGATTTCATGACCATGGATATCCCCTAAGCCCACATAAGTCATGATGAGTCATTCTTAAACACGATAAATAATAGGAAGTATATGATCTGGAAAACCAAACACTTATACTCATCCACTGGTGGAAGAGGATGGGATTATGAAATAAGAAAGGGCGATTGGATGGACCTGTCCCATCTCCCATTTTGTATTAATGATAGTTAGGTCTGAGTACTCATACAAACACAACGTTATGGGACAATGGAAAAGCATGAGTGAATCCTCCTTCAAGAAAGTCAATGGGATTACTCAAGGAGGGATTCCTTGAATTTATTTCTGTGGAAAGGGTGTAGGATCTCATTCAATATTGAAAGGAAAATAAACTATAATCCCCAATTTACCATCTACAACTATAGGCTCTATGTCTCAGCGACAACTATTTTAGGACATGGTCTTAGCAATAGTAACCAAGAACATGAACTCCCTCGCACTCTCCCTAGGGGCTGGGTCCTCGTGACCATGGGAATGAAAATCCACATGTTACCCAAGGACCCTATCCATCTGTTAGGACATGTGTGGGAAACGTATAACTGTAGGATTGAAATTTAAATTGGGAGACACACTGGTGTTCCACTCTTCAATGTATTTTCTTGTCCAAAGGCTTTAGTGGATGTTTTAAATTTTCCCCCTCTTGTGAGGGATCGAAAGAAAGAGGTTACCTTCTATTTGTGTCCTGGAAAAGACTCCATGGGGTACTCGCACAAGTCCAGACATAAGGAGAAAAGGTTCTTTGTGTAGAAAATGGGTGGAACGTGAAATATATAAAGCAAAGGTTATAGGCCCATTCAACTTTTGTATGCCTTAGAAATGGTACTCCTTAGAAAAAAAAATGGGATACGATTATCCAAGACACTATAGGTCTCCAATGTTATCTCTAGATGTGTCTTGAACAAGTCATTGGCAAGGGAAGGGGTCTCACGTAGGTGGTTTCACTATACGCAGAAGGGGTCCTCGTGCGGGTGTCTTGTGTTTTAGATATCAAAGTTACATGGATCTCAATTATCCCCCTAAATTCTCTTTTATACCGGGTTTTGGATAGAAACATGATAATTTTTTGGAGACATGGGCAAAGGGGCTACACAACACGAGCTTGAAGGCTTCATATGATTTTCATGTTTTTTAAGACATGGAGCCCTAGGGTCTTATTTATAGGTAAACAAGGGACCATGGTAATAGTCAATTTCCCATGTAGATCTTATGCGTAGATTCCCCGCATAGGGAAGAACATCCATTCATTGGAACACAAGGGGACTGTGCCGGCCATCAGATGGGCATGTGTGTATGAAAATGAAAATTTATGCAATTATTTTTAATTGTTATTTGTGATCTTTAGTACATGAAAATGATTAGGGTAATATTTATAATATTTTCACTCCACCTAATAAAATGGAGTTTCAAGAAATTCCAACCCTCCCTCTCAGAATTGATCCAATCAAATGAGAAGGGTATATTCCTAAGGTAAAATAGAGATAATATTTCAATGGATGTGCTTGGGAATAAAAAATGGCTGACCAATATCATCGTACCCTTTGATATCCACCTTGATAGTGATTTGGATGAGGTGATAAGTTATCTTCAGGAGTTAGAGGCATCGAAAAATGAAACTGATGTTTAGAACCTAGTCACAATGCGATTGTCTGACATGCTAGACCGAGTGTCACAAACTAGCCTGAGTCATCATCTGATCCAGCCTGTGACAAGACTAATGGGTGTCCCCGATCCCCATGGGCTACCTACTAGTATCATGCATCATAATAAATTAGTTTAGAACAATTTATCCTAGAAATATAAATAAATAAATAAAAATAATGTGAAAAAGCTAGTAATGGGCATGGAAATAAACTAAGCAATGAAACATAACTCCTGTGAATTTATGGGTCACAACAGAACATAATCCTATCTTTCTCAAAGAGTGATACAAAACTAGAGAAACATAAAACTGAAAAATAATGTAGGTCTTGTCACTGAGATGTCATCTAGGAATGAAAAGTAATAACAATGCCTTTTGACCTTACCTTTAGAAGAATCCCAAATCATGCTTGTTTGAAAATTTATCTGCACTTATTAAACCACCGCAAAAAGTTTTCTTTACTAGCTCTTTAAAAATTTATTATAAAAGTCCATACTATAGTATGCTATAACAAACCACTAAAATACCACTATAGTGTTCTATTACAGCACACTGAAACACCAGAAGCACTAGAAGCACGAAAAACACACTAGATATATCAACATAAAACAAGTCATAATACATAATATAAATGAAATTAATTTTAGAAAAAAATACATAAAAAAATTATATTAGAAATTTCATACATTGTTTTATACAATTACATAAATACAAATTATTACATACATTCAAATAAAATCTTACCTAAAAATTTTATCATGGTTTCCATTGAATTTATTTTTCAGAGTTCCAACACTACAAGAGTAGCTTCAAACAAACCAAAAAAACGGTTAAAAAATAATACACCTATATAAGAATACATCTATTATGCGAGTAATACTATGAATATATAAATTAAACAAAATTATAAAATAATACATTAATTATATATAAAATAATTTTTCTTTGAAAACATCAATATTAACTTTGTGACTGAGTGAAGGCTGCGTTGTTGGTCTTCCAGCCAAAAAAGTGGAGGTAACTTGAATGAAAATGAAAACAATACCACAAACTATGTGGAAATAATTTTTCTCCGAAGAAGCATGAATGTTGTATAGAACACCCTATATCAAACAAAAGAATTCAACTGTATAAGAAAACAATATCATGCGAGTAATACTAAAAATAAATGAACTAAACATAACAATGAAACAAATAAAATAATTATATTGACACTGAATTTACTATGTAAAAAACAATATTACCTCTGTGATTGAGTAGAGTCAGTGTCATTAATGGTCTTGCAAGGCTAGTGGAGGTAACTTGAAAGAATGTGATAAATGCACCACTGTATGGGTGAATAGATTTTAAGGGAGAAGGATCATGAAAGTTGGAAAGAGCACCCCAACTCAAAAAAAGGATCCACACTATATAAGTAATCAATTATTATGTATTTAATAATAAAAAGAAACGAATTAATGAAAAATATGAAACAATACATCAATTCTTTGGACAATGATTTTATTGTGAAAACATCAATATTACCTCTACGATTGAGCATAGGCAACTTCATTGCTCTCCCTGTAATTGTAATGAAGGTAACATGAAATAAAGTTAAAAATTAAACAATTCATGGGTGAAAATATTTTAACAGAGTATAAGAATGAATGTTCGATAGATAACTCCAAATCTATGAAAAGAATCCAACTGTGTAAGAAAATATTTTTTATGTGAGTCATACTAAAAAGAAATAAAATAAATATAAATATGAAAGATTAAATTAATTCTATATAATATGATTTTACTGTAAAAAAATCTATATTCCCAAACACATCACAATCATGTTACCCATGATTCCCTTTTATTTGTGTTCAATCATGTTTCACATTCACGTGTCACAAACACATAACATTTACAAACCCAGGTAATGCAAAACAATGTATACATAGTGTGCCATTACTTCCAAACCCAAACCCCAATTGAAAACATACGTACACCCAATAATTTCACATATATTCCTCACACCAATTATGTGTTTTAATAATTTTTATAAAATATTCTCTAAAAAAATCATTGGAGTCACCATATGTCTTTACATAAAAAACAAACCCATGTTCACATGAAAATGCTACTTTTAGAATCAAAGGAACAATATAACCACATTCAACATAATTTAAAAAACTTAAAAAACTTAATAAATCTATTGAATAATATTTTTAACCCTTCCAATTAATAAAAATATATTTTACACCAATAAACAAAAAATTCCATAGAAATTCCATTTTTAAATTTTTTTTAAGCCACCCAAAATAATTTTCAAAACATGTCTTCCATCCATTTAAACAATTTACAATTCACATTTAAAAAAAGGTAATACTTGTTCAACATAGAAATGTATGTCAATTTACGTTAAGAACATACTTCCTAACCTATAAGTTTTTGTGCACCTTTGATGAAATTATTTTGACCTTTCAAACAACTCATAAAACCCTTCAATGGGACATCACAGTAAAACACACAGACACACAACATAGACCCTTTCCATTAAAACCCCAAAACCAAAACAGAGGAAGCAAAACCCTTTGAAAAAACACATCTCATCACTCACACCATTTAATTAACCGTTTACACATCCTAAATTTCATTTATAAAACAAATTCATCATTATTTAAACACTTCACAACTCATACTAAAAAACACCCAACAAGACTGACATGACCAAAATCATCCATTTACCATAAAAAATTATTTTCTAACTCCCACACACACCTTAAGAGCAAAAAAAAAACATGTTTCTCAACACTTAATCAATTAATTGATCACTTACACTAAATTTTCACTTCATGAAATATATAGAAACACAACAAATTCTCTTAAGAAAATTTATTTTCAACACAAACGCATGACAAATAATTTTCAAAATATGTTCGCACCACCAAAATAAACTATAGATCATGAAAATATTAACCATGTTAGAAAATTAAGTTATCTAAAATTGTTAGGGCATAGAACCACCTGCCTCGGGTGGAGAAATTTCCCAAAAGTGATCCAAAATGTCTGCCACATTGCAACACCAACAAAAAATGGATGTCAGATGGGATGTTTGTGCAACTAGACCACTGAAAATAGTTAATTGGTGCGACTTGAGCTTCGATTCACTAAGAGCACCGACATTGGGTGGCTTATATGGAAAACTCCTCATACAAAGGTGATTTCACAAATGGGTAGGGTTTATAAATATATTAAGGCTGCTTTTTCAACAATGAAAAGGACAATGTTTATCAACACTTAAATTAGATCACCGATAAATATCTATTTTATCAGTGCTAAAATTAGTGCACTGAAAATCCTCATCTTTATCAGCGCTTTTTCCACACTGATAATGATTCTTTTATCAACACTTATTAATGAAGTTCTTTTAAAGAATTTATAATTGTAAATATAAATAAAAAAATTGTAAGAATTTATAAATAATTTATAAATATATATAAATATCAATATAGTACATATATTACTTTTTAACTATATTTATATTAATTATTTATTTATAATTATAGATGAATTTTTTTAAAAATATTTATTATATCATTATATAATATTATTTAATTATACATATGTATTTAATAAATATATATATATATATATTCATTATTTAAGTAAATTTATTATAAATTTAATAATTATTTAAATATACCTAATTATTTATTTATAATTATATAAATATTTTTTTAAAAACATTTATTTATTTATAATTATAAATATATAATTGTTTAAATATAGTGATTCTATATCTATAAATTTATTATGTTATAAATATTTTTTTACAGGTTTTTTTAACATTATTAAGGAATATCTCTTTTTAAGTGAACGTATTTATGTTTTAATAGAGTGAAATTAAATAAATTATTAATAAGTACAGTTTAAGAATATTGAAAAATGGATAAGTTTAGTGTTTGTGCATTGTATACAAAAATGCATTAAATACATATATGTAAAATCAATATAACACGCATTTGATCTATGTTAAATTGAAAAATCAAACGACATTCAATTATATGTCGAGCACTATGCAGTTATAGGCAATATTTTTAATTCCTATTAATTTTTAATTATAAATAATTAATCAATAAACATATGACTAGTTAATATGAATAACATAAATATTTTGTAATATATAAATTATATTTATATACATTAATATATATCTATGTATTTAATATATACGAATTACTAACAATAATTATTAAATTTATCTAATTAATGAATTGTTTAATAACTAATAATGTATAATCAATCTATTCATTTTAATCAATAATTATTTAATTAATAAATTTTTTAATATATCTTAATAAAGACATTTTTTTATTTTATTTATTTAGTTATTTCATTTTATTTTTATTAATATTAATCAACACTTATGAAAGCATTGATAAAGGATACCCTTTATTAGTGCTAACAATAATGTGCTGATAGAGGATACCCTATATGAGTGCTGTACATGAAGCCCTGATAAAGGATACTGTTTTTCAGTGCTTAACAAAGACACAATGATAAAAGGATAAATGTATCAGTGCATTATTTAGCACTGATAAATATGCCAATTATCAATATTTTGTTATAGCACTAAAAATTACTAGCTCTATTAAAAGAATGTTTGGTATTAGTGACTGCAAATATAAATGGATACTCACAAATCAAACTCAAGCGACCAAAATGGACTTTGCACTATGTGCCACCCACCCCAAAATGATTAAACACTTCTAGTTGATCAGTCAATGGAAAATAACTCTCACAATACATAATCCAACCCCTTAAACTGCAACACCACATACATTACCAAATGGAACCCATACAAATTTCCTAATATAAGATACCATGTTTATATCACATCCTTTAGGATACTTCCAAAATCAAAATTCAATGAAACCATTGGCCATGATTTATTCCCAACATTTATTCATGAATGGTGACTGGGGTTAGATATATCTGAATGAGACAATCTGCTGCCAAGCCATCACCCAGAAAGAAACTGAATTTCTAACATGGGGAGGACCGAACGGACTCCCCACCATTAAGAAAAAACAAATTCTCAAGAAAAAAAAAACTCAAAACACATTGTGGTCCGAATGGAGTCACCAGAATTAGGTAGTAGCTGACATCAATTCACTTCAATAAAACCTTGGTGAGACCCACGATGGGTCTCCCCGCCATATGAACCAACCATCTTGTCCAACTTGGAGGCGCCATCAAAGAATCCCATCATATGATAACATGGGTGATTCCCGCACAACCTATTCTTCACCACAAGAGACCTAATTAACGAAACTCGAAACCCAACAGAAAACACTATGTGGTTCACTAATCTCAGATACAATAACATCCCTGGATAATCCAACACCAACATTGGAGTAAACTTACCAGGATGTTCATACATGGAAAACCACATAAATATCCATACCTATAAAGGAATTAGCATTACAGTTCATGAGAGTGAGACAAAACCACCTCCTTATTACCAAGAAGGAACTCTTTCACCCCCACGGTTTGAAGCAAAGAAAAAGGTTCCTCATGACTCCTCCATAAATATAACCGTTCAGGATGGAATGGTGATACATAATACTAATCTATCTCAATTTCCCATTCTGAATAAAAACACTAGATGAATGTCCTTTAATTCCCATGGGGGTTTCTGACTATGTACCAACATCACATTGTGACCTATTCCTAGATCTCTAGTTATTAAGGTATATCTTTCCATATAGCCAGGCATTAAAAACCCCCAATCAAAAGCTCTCATTCTGGTTCCATAAGAAACCACACCACCTCTCAGACAGAACCACCAGGACATAACACATTTCAAAACCCACTTTACTCTGACATGACAATTTTACCAAGACAAGGGACTAGAATATGGATAGGCATTTCCTATCTCACTCTAAATAGGAAATAGTAGAAAAAAGAAACACATTGAATACACCTTCACTCGAAACAAAATGTTAAGAATGTATCATATGTGAAACATGATTTCATTTAACCATATGTTCTCTGTAGGTTACACAACATCCACCTTCACCCATAAAAGTTTACACAACAAGACTAGACCACAACGAACATGACCCTTGAAACTGATAGATACATTACAAGGAGTGAGACTGTGAACTGTGTCCCAAACAACATGAGATACTGTAAGCATCCATAACAGCCTCTTAAGAGAATATTTTCCACACTAGTATCCTAACATGAACCTTTTATTAAAAAAAACCAAAAAAATCTGATGGTCCCTTTAAAATAGAATCTAGCATATATAACTCAAGAGAGATTCCAAATTTATCTAATAGAATTCCTTCCACTACTTCCGAACAGGGCCTTCAGACACACCGGTGTTGAAATTCACCATTAATGACACATGTTACACAAGAAACCATAGTCTCTTTCATCATTACGCATCTACTCTCCTTCTGTGAGATGTTTTTCATCATCAAAATAGAAGAGGGGTATACTCAATTGCCAAATATCATGATAGAAGTTCTTCTATTGATCAAATGAAGGATTTGATAATGGTGAATCAAATGTGTTCTCACATTAATCGTGCATTAACTATTTATGTGGAGTACACAGTCCAATGAGGGAAACCAAGGACCCAATCAAACATATCCACTTCCCAAAACATGCCCCAAACCAGGACTAAACAACATAGGGGAATCACTGCAAGGATTCCAAATACACTTCTTGAAAAGTGAAAACAATCCATTTCATCAAAAAAACATATCGATAAATCAAAAACATGAAACATAATTTAAACCCAATGAATCCAATTCAAAAACAAATAATCATGAAATAAAACCAAAATAAAAGAAAAAATTTTCCACTTTAAAAATCATTTGAACACCAAGAACTGCTTCAAAATACACATTCATTTCATGTCCATTTTAGAAAAAAATTATTCCAACATACACACTTACAAAACACGATTTTAGAAAACAAAAAATGGATTAGAACCCCTACACCCACTATTGGTATTCATTGATATCTCACATGTGTACACATTACCATTCCAAATGAGGCACCCACCCATGCATACCAACTCAACATCCATCATCCAAACATGTGAGCATCCATAAGAATACTAATGTTCAAAGAAATCCTTTCCAAATTCTCATTTTCAAGAATAATCCATTTCACATTTCTAAAAAAATTCAACCCCCACCCCCCAAATTCAAATCCATTTCTGTTTTACACTTTATAAATTCAATCAATGATCCCATTATTAGTTCCCAAGAGAACATAAATTTTCAAAACAAATCATTTAATTTTAAAACAAATAATGATTTTCACTTTTCAAATCCAATTTTAGTAGACCAAACATCAATTTTTCAACTATAGAAAACAACCCAAACTAACTAAAACTCACACCAAGAACATAACAAAGAAATAAATTCATTAAATGAATCATGATTCCAAATTCATAAATAAACCTCTACTACACATGGCTTGGTCACATGGTTTGGCAGACCATGCATCAACCAGGTGAGCATATTGAAAGTCATCAGAGGCAATTTCATGGTCGCACAAGGATTTCCAGGCCATGAACACCATCCATGAAACCTCTTAAATGAGGATAGAATTCCCAAACATGAACGAAACACCTAAATAAGACTAAGGAAAATGAAGACAACTGAGAACCATGCACGGATTTCATGTAATGTCTATCCCAAATCACCATAGAAATTCATGAGTCATTCTGAATGGGTGGTGATCAAGGAAAGACACGCAATTGGCCATATGATTTCCAAAAATCCTAACTCCAAACTATCAAACATTCTTAAAAGACATGGTATAAACCTCTCTATGAAACCATTTTCCATGAAAAAGCTAAATTCATAATCTGATCTAGCCTGCGAAAAGGCCCGATGGGCATTCCTGATCCCCATGGGCTATAAACTAGTTTCATGCATCATAATAATGTAGTTGGGAATGATTTAGCCCAGAAAATATAGATAAATAAATAACGATAAAATAATCAAAATAGAAATGTCAATATAAATAAACTAATGAAATAAACATACTTCATGCGATATCATGGGTCACCACGGAACATATTCCACACCTCTCCAAGAGAGATCCAAATCAAGAGGATCCTATAACTAAAAAATATTTTAGGTGTTAGCATCGAGATGCTCAGTAGGAAGGCCAAGGAATAACAATGCCTTATGCACTTGCATTTAAAATGAGATCCAAAACTTTATTTTTTTAAAATACAACAACATAAAAATAATATTTTCTATTCATTCAAATTTCGGTAAGAAGATTACATATCAAATTAAAACCATTTCCTTTCCACCACATATCGAAAAAAAATTACATGTATTTCTAGTTATTTTAAAATGAATGTCAAATATTTTAAATTAATGTAATGGATTTTTACAAAGGAGGAAACAATCTTAAAACAACTAAATAGAAATAATTTCAAAAACACCATGCCATAAACAAGGATCATCGTTAATCGCTATAGGTAACTAGCACAACAGGGACACTAGGACCCTAATACCTCAATGAAATGTTGTATATAAACCACGACCAAAAATATTCTCATGCTCTAGACACTAGTAGGGGCCTCCCCTATTTTTTAATGGTCTCCCATGAACATAGTCATTTAGTTAGTGTTGTAATGTTAAATAATGCTAGAGTAAATTGGGATGAACCACTTATGTATCATCTAGTATACTAGTCCTAGTCTTCCCACCATGGTACCCCAGGCATCCCATGTGATCCATTTTAGGTGGTGGGGAGATTTCATAAAACTAACATAAATGAACATATCATTATCTTTACTCAAAAACACACTCACCCCATCACCACCGATCACCCTCCTTAATCAAATCAACCCTTTTTCCATCAAACGAAAAATCACAATACTATTTACGAAGAAAATATAACAATCCACAAATTCAATATACATGTCATTTTATAAAACAATCTGGCATGCCATAAAAGGGTTTTTCTATTTTCACATACCATTCTTAATGTACCAAACAATAACTATTATTTAAAATAAATACATTTATTTTTATAACACATAACCACCCATCAATTTAATGTTTCCAAAATAATTTAATATCTCAATTGAACAACCAATGTAGTAAAAATTTATGAAAAAGCTTGATCCACTACTTATAGTGATGAAATTCGTTCATTAAAGTCAAAAACTAATTTGACCCTTAGTTCACACCAAAATGCATCTTTGGAAATCACAGTTGAGATTTTTGGAAAACCAAACATGTCATTATATATTTATAACTAAAACGAATAAAATTCCAAACACATTTAGAAATATTCATTACCAATTAAAACCCACTTAGGAAATCACTTTTCAAGAAAAGTTACTAAAGAAAAAATGGTTGTCATAAATACATTTCATTTTCCAAAACAAAGGAATAACAGTTTCAAGAAAAAACATATAGATTTCATAGCATGAGTATATTTTATAAATATGAAACATGTTTTTAAAACAATCAGGAAATCATGGGATCCAAATTAAAGGCATAGGAGTAGGGGACCCTCCTCAAGACATGTTGATTTTGACGATGGCAGCATGAGACCACTTCACCTACATGCATATACATTTTGACATATATATAAACTGTTTGACCTAGATTAAATATTACCCATGCTCAAGAGAATATGTACATGGATGAAACATATATATACATGCTTACCTATGTATATACATGTAGTCCTTTACTATCGATGACTCGAAACCACACTGTGATGACAATAACATACTAGAACGATACAAGGGATTATAATAATAACCCATGGTTCGAAATACCACCAAATTAAATAGGGAATCAAGATAAAACTCTCCCCAACCGGTGACTGCTAAGTTGGAATGGATTGAATCTATGTACCCTTTGGTAGCTGGTGTCGAAGCATGAGAATGGAGACCCAAAAGAACTATTGAAATCCCTAGAAAGGAAGGAATGCTTAAAAAATCATCCACCATGTATTGAAAGGTTTTGAAGAAACCAAGTAAGGGTGAAAGAAAGGGAAAAATTAGAAAAAGGAAGAAGTATAAGAGGAGAGGAGAGCATAAATTAAAGAACCCACTGAAAAATCAGAGGGGATCTGGTTGTTTCACCAGAGAAAGAGATGGTCACGAGGGAGTAAGGCTAAAGGGCCGTGCGGTGCATGGATAGGGACAACCCCAAGTGTGGATTCACGTGTGGTTTGAGTGAGATAGGCGTAATGGAGAGAAGGATGCTGATGGTGGCTCATTGGAAAGAGGCCGCAAGAGGGGATATTTGCATCAATGGGGTAGTGTGCTGTTAGGAGATAGAGGGGGTTAGGTCGCACGGGGGAGAGGGGGAGGGGGAGGAAGGAGACCATTTGGGGTCTCTAAAAATACTAATCCAATAATAAAAATAATTAAAAAAATCATAATAATAACAAAACAATAATAATAATAATATACTCAATAATTATTATTATTATTATAATACTGATCAAAATAATTATATTATCATTATTATTTTTATTAAAATGTTATTTTAATTTTATATATTTTTTTCTACATTTATTTTCCATTTTATATTATTTATTTTAAAACATATGAATATCACACAAGGACCTGGGAGATGCTGCACGGTTACCAAACCATGCTCTACATACACGGTTGATGCAGCCAATCCCAAAAAGTCTATTTTAATAAAAAAACTAAAAAATTCAAACCATGGATCAACCTAATCAAAAAATAAATTGAAAAGAAGACTAAGGATGAATAAAAAAATATAAATGTCCAATATCAAGTCGGGTATGACAAATCTCCCCACTACAATGCTTTCTGTCACCAGAAAGGAACAACCAGTTCGAAACCAAAAACAAAAACAGATATGCCATCATAGTTCAAGGACATCCAGAACAAATGAGGAGTGCAAAGAAGGATGTATCACCATAAATAGAAAAGGAGACACACAGATCAAACTCAGGAGACCAATATGGATTCCCTACTATGTGCCACCCACTCATAAAATTTTATGCACTTCTAATTGATCAATCAATGCAAAAGAACTCTCACAATGCATAATCCTACCCCGTGAACTGTAACACCTCATACCGTAAAAAACTACACCCATACCACGTTCCTAATATAAGAAACCAAGTTTTAACCACATCCCGTAGGATACTTTCTTAGCCTTAATTCAAAAAAACGTTTGGAAACACATCAATCCCAACATTTACTCAAGAATAGAGCTTACAGTAAGATATCTCCGAATAAGACTGTGAACTTCCAAGACAACACTAGTAATGAAACTAAATGTCTGACATCGGATTGTCCAAATAGACTCTATACAATTTGGAACAATCCAATTCTCGAGACCAAACCAGAATTACAAACACGGGGTGACCCGAATGGACTCCTCGATATAAGGCAATAGCTGACATAAATTCAATTCGAAGAATGATCGACGAGAATCATGATCGGTATCCCCACCACAAGAACCAACATCCTTAACCAACGAGAATGGTCAATCAAAAGAAAATAAACATTTTATAACTTGGGTTCTTCTTACAAAACAAATTCTCCCACCATGAGGAACTAGATTAAAAAAACTCCAAACCTGATTGAAAACACATAGAGGTCACTACTCCCCTGGGAATTACCATCCACAGATGATCCCAAATTGATTCTGGGGTCAACTCATGAAGCTAGTCATACATGGACAACCACACAGATATCTATACCTACAATGACATGACCACTATAGTTCAAGTTAGTAAGAGAAGCGTACCACCTTATATTCAAGGTGGAACTCTTTTTCCCATGCAGTTCATAGTAATGAAACATGATCCTCATGACCCATCCAGTAATGTGACTGTTCATGATGGAATAGTTATATAGAAGCTTAAACTATATATATTTCCCAAAATGAAGACATACAATAGATGAAGGTCCCTTACATCCCCTTTTGGTTTAAGAATAGGTTCCAGTATCACTCTAGGACATATGGTTGGAGCTGTGGTGAGGTAATAATCTCTTTCCTTGCATTAAGGTGTTGAAAACCCCATGAGGAAAACTTCTCCTTCTTGTTCCACAAGCAACCACACCACCTCTCATATAGAAACACCATGATATAAAAGAATCTAAAACAAAATAGATACTAATATAGAACCATTACAATTATAGGGTCCTAGATTATTCATACGCATTTACCCTCTCACTCCGAATAATAAAAAGCAGAAGAAAGAACAAGCGAAGGATACCTTCACTCAAAACAAGGTGTTCAGATATTCATAAAAGAGAAATAGGATTTTATTTATTTAGGAGTCCTCAGAAGGTTTTATTACATCCACTTTTACCTTTAAAAGAGAACACAACATAGTAAGACACCACCAAACTTGACCCTTGTAACTAATAGGGACATTACAAGGAGTGGAACCTAAAACCGAGTCCCAAAAAGCATGAGATTTCACAAGCATCCATAACAGCCTCTTACGAACAGATTTTTCACATTGGTACCCTAACACAAACATTTTATAAAAAACCACTAAAACATATAATGCCCATTTAAAATAGAATCCAGTATAGAGAACTTCAAATTAATTCCACTTTTCCTCATCGGAATTCCTTCAACCACTTTCAGATAGGGCTGTCACACACCCTAGTGTCAGAATTCACCTTCAATGACTCAGGTAACTCAAGAAAATAAGTTCCATTTCCACATTCCACGTCCCATATCCCATTGTGAGTGGGTTTTAATAAGGAAATAATTATTTGGGTAGACTCAATCTCCGAAGCTCGAGAATGAAGTTCTTCACTTGAAAAACATGAGGATATTTGAACGGCGAATCACCCATAGTCACACTTCAATCAGCCATTAACTATTTGTGGGGAAGTACACTAGCCAATGAGGAAATCCTAGGAACCAATAAAACTTATTCATTGTCAAAAACGTTCCCCAAAATAGAACTAAACACATGAGGGGAATCACTACATCGGTTCATGAACCACTTACGAAAAAGACCACTAACCATCGCTTCAAACCAACTTACTATTGAAACTCAAACCTGAAGAATCATTTCAACCTAGGAACACCAATTAAAAAACAAAGAATCATGCAATAAAACCAAGACACAGAAATTAATTTTCCTCTTTAAAAAATATTTGAACACTAAAACCCACTTCAATATCCACTTTCATTTCAAGAAATTTTTGAAAAAACAATTATTCAAACAGACCCACTTATCTAAACAATCTTTTATAAAACCAAAGAAGTCTCCAAACCCAAGTTCCCACCATCAGTATTCCTTGACCTCCCACATGTATACACATTCCAATGCTGAATTATAAACCCACCGATGTATACCAACATCACATCCACCATCCATACATGTAAACATCAATAAGAAAACGAATGTTTAAACAAATCAATTTTAAATTCTCAATTCCAAGAAAGATCAATTTCAAATTATAAAAAATTTCTAAAAAAAGGAAACAAATTCCAAATACATTTTAGATTTAAACTTTATAAAAATATTCAATGATCCCAAAATAGTTCCCAATAAACATCCGTTTTCAAAACAACTTATTTAATTTTATAACTAACCATGATTTTATTTTTGGAAATCCAATTTCAGTAGACCAATCATCATTTTTTCAACTCAAGAAAAACATCCCAAACAAACTAAAACCCACTCCAAGGACAAACCAAAGCAATCAATTCACTCAACAAATCAAGATTGAGAATTATCTATTAAACAACTTCAACACACAGATTAGTCCCACGTTTGAAGATTGTGCACCAACCAGATGAGAACATTAGAAGTCATCAGAGGTAATTTCATGGTATGCACATGGCTTTCCTGTCCATGAAAAATAAACATGCATCCTTTGAAATTACATTCAAAACACAAAACTAACCATAAACACCCAAAATGAATAATTACCTTGAAGAAAATCAAGAAAAAAGCATGGATTTCGAGGAAATACCACAAGAGACCACCCTAGAAGTTAAAGAGTCAATATGGATAGGTGGTGACCAAGAACCTACCTGCAATCCTCCAATTGAGTTCCAACAATACGAACTTAAAACTACAAAAAATCACCTATGTCTATGTGCAAAAACTCCCTCTAATACCATTTTTCCTTGAACCAGCTTTATTCGTCATCTGAGATGGCACAAAACAAGGTGAAAAGGGTGTTCACATTCGCCATGCTCTAGAAACTAGTTCCAAGCATCACAACAAATTAGTTCAAAATGATTTATCTTTTAGAATACAAATAAATAAATAAATATAAATAGAAATAAATTAGAAGCAAGAAAGAAAATAAATGAAGAAATGAAACATACATCAATTGACATCATGGGTCACCATAGAACATAAACCACACTCTCTTCAAGAGTGATCCAAAACTATCGGAACCAGAAACATAACAATAATGTAGCCCTGAGCCCCGAGATCCTTAGTTGGAAATCCAATAAAAAAATTCTCTATGCCCTTAAATTTAAACACAAACCCAAATAATGCATGTTAGAAAATACAACCACATAAAAATAATATTTCACATTCTTTCAAATTTTGGTAACAAGATTCCATATCAATGTTAAATCGTTCCCGTTCCATAACATTTCAAGAACAATTTACAAGAATTCATGTTCATTTTAAAATGAATGAAAAATAGTTTAAATTAAAAACAAGGATTTTTATAAAGGAGGAAACAAGATTAAAATAGTTAAATATAAATCATTTCCCCAACACTATGTACAAAAATGATCATCATAGTCAATCATTATAGGTAACTAGGACAATTGGGACCTTAGGAACCTGATACCTTGGTGAAATATGGTATAGAAACCATGACCAACAGTGTTATCATGCATGATCCCCTAGTAAGGGAACCCCCATGTCCTAATGGTCTCTCATCATCATAATAATTTAGTTAGTATTGCGATTGTCAGTCTTGATAGATGAAACCAAGATGAACCACTTCCATATCCTCTAGTGCACTAATTCTAGTATTCCATCCTAGGTACTTTGTGCTTACCATGTTCTCAATTACAAGTGGTGCCGAGTTTTCATAATACTGACATAAATGAAAATATAATTCTCTCCATTAAAAATCACACTAACCCTCTCACGACAGATCTCCCTAAATGCACACATTCCCCCTTTTTTTAAACAAAAATTCACAATCTTCTTTACAAGGAACAAATCACAATCAACACATTCAACGTACACATCATTTTCTAAAAGAAGAGGGAATTCATCAGGAGGGGTTTTCTATATTCAGAAACCATTCATGAAGTTCCAAACATGATTTATTATTTACAAGTAATACAATTAATTTGGGAACACATTATCACCAAAAACATTTATGCTTCCAAAATCATTTAAAATTTTAATTGATACACCAATGTACTACATATTTAAAAACAATCATGATCACATCCTTACAACGATTCAGTTCTTTCAAGAAATACAAAAAACTATTCGATTATGATTTCATACCAAAAACCATATTTGGAAATCACATTTGAGCATTTTGGAAAACCAAACATGTCATTTCACTTTTATAATTAAATAGACCGAAATGCCAATATACTTTGGAAATATTCATTATTAATTAAAAACCACTTACGAAATCCCTTTTCAAGAAAAGTAACTGAATGCCAAATGGGTATTATAAATACATTTCATTTTCCAAAAAATGAATATCCCTTTATATCAACCCCAACCATATTTCATAGAAAGTGTATATCGCATAAAAAAACATGTTTTTAAAACATGAAAGATGTTATGGGATTCAAATTTAGGGCATATGAATAGGGTAGCTACCTCAAGAAATATATATTTTGATTTTGGTAGCCTAAGAATGCTTTACCTACACACAAAAAAATTTTCACACACACACACACATATATATATACCCTTTGACCCAAAGTACATTTTCCATATGCTGTGAAGGAATATGTACAATGAGGATACATATATATACATGTATGCATTTTCTTCCAATGAATCAATACAACTCCACGATGAAAAAAACATTAGAAAATGGTACATGGGAGTCTAATTATTACCAAAGGATCGAAATAAAATTAAAGTGTATAGGGAATCAAGATAATCCTTAACTCAACTGGAGACTGATGAGTTGAAATAGAACAAATCTTATTTTCCTTCGACAACAGGTGTTGAAGCATGAAGGAGGAGACATGAGAGAACTGTTGTAATACCTATAAAGGAAGGAAATCATCAAAAAATTGGCCACCATGGAGCCCTAGGATTTGGCTGAACCATGGAGGGGAAATGATAAGGTAAAATCACCCAAATGAGTAAGGAGAAGAGAAGAGGAGAGCATACCTCAACTAGTTAACCGTAAAATCATACGGGATCTTGTTTTTTTGCAATATATTGGGAGGGATGAGAGGGAGGGAGGTTGGAGGGTGGTTCATCACACCACAATGTAGTACCCCACGAGGGTGTCACATTTGGGTCAATTAAGGTAGGGGTGATAGAGAGAGGGGTTTTGGTTGGGCTCCTCCAATGGAGGCTATAAGAGGGGAGTCGACCATCAGAGAGGAAACACACTGATGCAAGAGGGAGGGGATCAGGTCGCTAGAGGGAGAGGGTGAGGTGGAATAATGAGACCCTTTTGGGGCTCTATAAAAATAAAACTAAAAAATAATTATAATAATAAAACAAAAATGATAAGAATAATAATAATAATAATAATTAACATAATAATAATAACAATCAAAATACTACTACAGTTATTATTATTATTATTTAAAAAATATTATTATTTTATTTTATTTTAACCAATTTTATTTATTTTAAAACATATGAAGACCGTATGGTTTCCTAGGTTAACCCCACAGTTCCCAAATAATGGTATGAATGCGTGCTAGATGCTTCTAAGCCCAAAATTCCCATTTCCAAATAAAAAAAAATTTAACTGAAACTCAACCCCCTCAAAAAAAATTGACTAAGGATGAAAAACTTATTTAATATAAAAGGGAAGTTTCGAGTCGTGGTGTGACACTGGGGAATGCTTTAGGTGATAATTGTTCACCCTTTGGAGGAATTGTACATCAACCTCAACCCTTCATATGTATTTATCTTTTCCTCTATCACTTTTTGGTTCCTTCATCCACTGTCATTAATCAAGAGTGGATGATATTTTCTATATTATGAGAGAAGATTAATAATAATTAGTTGAATAAGGATCATCAATAGAGGCGCTTGAGTTTCCAAGGTATGGGCCCATGGGAACTACAATAGAGGCAACATGCAAGGCCTTGGGTCCCTAGAAGTATCCTTGGGATAAAGGACCATGATGGATGAAGTTTTAGTGATAACTCTTCGACCATCACCACAATTATCTATTACCATGAGGACTGGGTTGGACCCTTCACCATCTCAAGAGACGAAGTGATGAAGGACAATAATGTTGGCTCGATACATGCACTATTGTAAGTTTCTAATCCATCATTTAATATCATTACTTTCTTGATAAAATTATTAGAAATGTGATTTTAGTTTTGGGAATCAGCTTCACATTTATCACATAATGTATCTAATAATGGTCATTCAAGGATCGAGGAGGATTCTCTGAGGGAATAACAGTATTATGTTGTTGAATATATTAATTTGATGGATGAATCATCAAGAGAAGTGGCCACATATTCCTCTAGTCCTACAGATATGGGAGAGAGAAATATTAATTTCACATGTACTCTCTTAGTTACCATGTTATGTTTTTGAAGTTATTCTCCTCATGTTATTTCAAATAAATACCCAAAACCAAAGGACCATATAATAGTCAACGATAGTCCCATTGTTTCCTCGAGAGGGTTTGACAGGGATATCAGATGGTCCAATAATTTTTTTTATGTTGACCATGACTACATAGGGCTGGATGATACTATTCTATTTGTGTAGTCGGAAAAGGGGATGGAAAAAAAAGATAATTTCACTCCCAAGTAACAAATCTACGAGGCTCCTAATTTTGATTATTTTAGGATACAATAAGCTACGCATTATGAAATAATGGATCTAATAAATCCATACATTTATATTATAGGACCCCTATAGAAATTTGAGGTCTTTCATAGGTATTTGGTTCAAAATGAGTTTTATCCTTATTGACTTTTACAAACACAATTTATTTTCTCTCACTTTATTGTTCACTTCAAATCATAACTTCTACAAATTTATATGAAGATAACGTTTCCAAGAAACTTCAAGAACAAGGTAACCAATTAAACAGTAAATTTATTGATGAGGGAGTTATGGAATAGAATTACAATGTGGGAGATCCTTGAGAGCCTTTGATCCCAGTTGCTATGAAATCTCAAAAGGATGTTCATTTTTAGGAGGTTATTGCTTATGGAATTGAGGTTGGGGTGATGAAATGGTATCAATACCAATGGGTGATCAAACAATGGGTATCCCAACTCCATGGATGCTGGGATCGGGATTTGTCACATAGAAGTGATATCATTGGCATCGACCAAGAGAAACTCTATAAATATAATGAGGGTACTGTTACACAAAGGGGCGATTTAGGGGAATATACATAAATTTCTCGAGGTACAGTTGGAATTCTAAAACCCTATGAGGATGGTAAAAAAATAAATTTGGCAGAGAGGATATAAAATCTAGAATATCCACAGAATATTGATGCATAAATAATTTTTTTTTTGATCACTTGTTCTTACATTTCATTACTTAGGTCACTTGTAATACAACACTACAAAATTACTCATTTGATTAGATTTCATAGTTTTATAATTACAATGACGAGGATGAGAGAGAAACCTAATTTTACTTGAGACATGGGGCTTAAAGATAATATTTCATCTATTTATAATGTTATACAAAAAGTAATACAATCTTTGTGTCTTTTGTGTCATGAAAATAATTTTTTCATAAGTCTGATATACGAACAACCTTGCTGGAAGGAATTTCTTTTTTCATATAACACCTCTTTTTGGGCTTTCTCATAAAATGTTACGTGCCTTTTTCTATATATTTCATGATTTTTTCCCTGACCACATGATGTCTATTTCTAGTGATCTGAGAATCTACATTTTTCTAGTTCTACATTTATGTTTTTTCCTTGGAACATATTTTATTACCATTTTTACAGGTTGTTTAAAGTACTGCATTCTTGAATAATTATATTGGTATTTTAGGCCAAAAAACATTCACAATAAATTTTGAAATAATATCCTAGAAAATGATTCTTATCCACGAATGTTCCAACATACTTGAGATACCCAATGGGGAATATTGATCCATGATTTTATAATTTCCAAATATAAAAAAGTATATTAAAGAATAGTGGATGTATCTATTGATGATAAAGTAAACGCTTGTGGAAAAACCCATTTTGTGGGATGGTTTATGAAAATACTATTGGGCGTGTTAATTCAAAGACAATAGAGGAATCCTTTGGAAAATATACCCATTTTGATTTCCATATTATAAAAATACAACTAAAGAGTATTATAAAAAAGTTAATAGAATGATTTATTAGGAATTTTGACATTCAATTGATAATATATAAAGTGAGATTATGGAGATTAAAATTTCTCAAGAGCATGATGGGTTGTTTTTTCAAGGGGAAGTTTTTTCAAATGAATAATGAATCTGTATTGGAACTGGCATAGAATGGGAAACTATTCATTGATGGAATTTTCATGTTAGGAGGATGGTATATTTAGTTTGATAACCGGTGTCATGGGGAGGTCCATTCTAATTAGATATTGAAACATAATTCAATTTAATGTCATGCGACCAGAACACTGATCATGTAGTTTGACATCATACATCAAGGATGTTGTTATATAATTTTACATATATCGACTAGGATTATTTTCTATTTAGTATTATTTTATATAGTTCATATGTCACACTATGTAGTTTAAATCCATATAATAAGAAAATTTTGATATTTAGTTTAATGTCATACAACAAGGACATTATAGTGTATATAATTTAAGCTATTTATCATTCAACGAAAGGTAAATGCTTCTGTCATTCTAGGAAATATTTTTGGGAATTGACCAACGTATTTTGGTATGACAGAGGGAATGTCGGTATCTATAATCTTGTTACTTTGGGTTTTAAAAAGTGTTATGTGGAAAGGTCATAAGGCGATAGAAAAGGTCTCCCCTAGGGATGAAGTTACAACTAATTCTTACATTCAATCATTAATGGAAAAATGATAATATTAAACTTTCATATTCACAAGAGCATATGATTTTTTCCGAAGGAGATACCTAAAAAAGGGAAGAAATTTATCCATAAAAAGTACACAGGAATTTGGAGAAATGGTTCCCCAGGAATTTCTAAACCAATGATGGGAAATTTGGTGTCTTCAGTTTTAGGCCACGCACCTATGACCATAAAAATATGGAAACAATATGTGTTATATAGCATACCATAACAATACTGTTCCTGCATACTTTGAACATGAGCAAGGAAACTATAAAAAATTATCTTATAGATTTTAATAATGGGAAAAAGTATATGGTAATTGTAAGAAAGGGATGACCCCTGATTAAATGTGAATCATGGGTTTCATCAAAATGTCATCAATGTCTACAAGGATAGAATAGGATTCCCCCAAGGGTGACGTTACCACTAGTTGAAAGCCCCGTTTTGGGGGATATTTTATTCAAATATAACTATGGAATGTAATAACATAGTCAATTGTGCAATCCTTTTGATGAAAAAAAATATTTTGGATACAATATGGAATGATATCTGGGGCTTGTTACAACACAGTTAGAGAAGGTAATCCTTAGGAATCATAAATTTTATCATTAGGAGATAGAGAAATATTATAATGATTTTAAAAGTGTTAATGATTATGATTATGGAATGTGGAAGGGATATTATGAGAACCATGGAAATTCATAGAATAATATTTTCCATGATGTTTAGAGTCCATTTCATAGATCTTACTCATATGTAGACGGGATACATCATTTGTTCCTCAATAGACCTTAACGAGGGACCCAAATTATCTTCTCTTGCATATATCTTCATATGTACATAAGAGAGGGGCAAATATTATTTACCCAATGGCTGGGAATAAGGCATGAGTCCAAGGAGTCACTACATATCTCATTGGGTTAATAATCACGACGTACGTAGTTATTGAAGAAAAATTTAGTATAAATTTATGTGTTCATGACCTTATCCATGTAGTTTTACATATTCCAGTAAGGATGAAGGTTTCATGATAGGAAGATAAAGGTAATACTATGGTTGGGCATGGGAATTGGACTAGATCGACAATATGTATCTTGTATGAGAAAGAATACAGCCACACATAGTTATAAAATAATGATCCATGACACTGATTGAATTCATGTGTTGAGGAAATATGTGTTTTTTTAATATGATTTCATTCATAGGGTGAGAACTGATATTGGATCCTCTCATGTTGATCTGACTCATACGTGGAGGAGTAGAAAAAATTCTCTTGTTTTGTCATGTATGGGCCCATGATTGAACATATGAACTTTACTACTTATCCCATTCAAATGTGAATCAATCCAAAAATAGTTTATTAGGAAATAATAAAATTTATTTTACTATTATGAAGATATAGGGTGTGTCTTTTTTAGTTCTTGTATCAAGGTGAATTGTAACCCTGATGTGAATTGATATGTCAAGATTGTGTAGAGAATCCTTTTACCAAAACTCATATGTCCATGTGACCCATGCATGGTGAGAGAAAAAATGGGTGACACAAGTTATTTTTGTGATACAAAGGAAACATCAGTGAAAGAATGAGGTAGTTAGATTCTATGGTGTTTGGTTTAGGAGTTATAATATAAGATTCATTATGTATCTAAATATGAATAGAATAAATCCATAGATAGTTGTCGATGTACCATGTAGTTTAATGTCATGCAGTTAAGACATTACCCATACAGTTTGTCACCAATATGTAAGGAAGAAGATGAACTAATGTGATAGAAAGGAAATGTTGTGGCTACGAATGAGGATATAAATCTAGAAACCACTGCATATATCATGGTTATGACAATCAATCCACACATAGTGCTGAAAGGCTCCCTATATTGGTATGATCCATACAAAGTGAGTGTGGTTTTTTTTGTTTCTACTAGACCTATGATCAAAGATCTGAGTGTCAGTACATACCTCATTGGAATGAAGATCAATCCATATATAGTTCTCAAGAGAATATTCCATTTATTGTCATGTGATGAGGACATCGATCATGCTTGTTAATGTCTTACTATATAGATGTTGGTCATCTGATGTGAATGAAATGTTTCCGCATGACTAGGATATTAGATATGGGTGTCACTACAATATTTTTTTAGCATGAATCAATCCACAGATAGGTCTTGAATATTGTTTTCCACATCAATAATGATTTTTCATGGGGAAAGGGGCACCGATATGTTTCCAGAATGACGGTTGGGCCCAAAACATGTGGTCTAGTCATCCCAACGCACCTCTTTGTAATGGGAATCAATCATTAAGTTTTGGAAAAGTTCCCTATGTGGATCTGGTCTGCACACAAGGAAAATTAAGGGGGTTTTTCTTTTCCTTTATTGTACATGGAAATGGGATGGAAGGTCCGATAATCACTACATATTACATTGAAATGAGAGTATGGACACATGTAGTTCTTAAAAGGATTGTGGTATTTTGGGGGTTACTTAAGGTCGAATGAGAGGAATGTTGGCCATGTAGTTTAATGTCACTTTGTGAGGATTAGTGGTGCCTTTTAGTTTTAGGTTATACAACTATAACCATTTGTTATGTGGTTTATTCTCATGCGATAATGATAATTTTTCACCTAGGTTAACTTCGTGTTTCATATAAGAATTATCATTATTTTTAATGTCATGTGTCTATGATTAACTACACATTTTATCATTTTTTAGCTTGGACATAGATCATGTTATTATATTAAATATTTCTTCATGAAACATTCATTGGATGGGATCGTAATTATCTCTTCGTCAATTGAGATTAGTGAATAATTTCTATTGGCATAAACCTTGTGTGTGGAGTAAAGTCCCTTCCACTTTGGTTCATGTTTCCGAGGATTCCTTTCTCATATAATTCGATTCATGGGACCCATACCAGTTTTCCATGGTGGAATGAATGGAGGAAAACCTTCTTTGTAAAGTCCAATGCTATTCGATTTTGATAGAATTCTTAGTGATTAATGGTTTGAAATATTTTCTCATCGAGCAACTCTAATTTGTGTGGTCTTTTCTAGGATTCCTCATCCATGGATAACTGGTCACACATGGGAACACTGAGTGGTGGAAACTAGACCTTAATGGGAAATACTACTTCTGTTCAGTATACTACTGTGTACGGAGTCACCCATGTTCATTACAAGTTGTAATCTAGTAAGCCCATAAGGAGTGAATGATATTTTTAGACTAATACTTTTTATCATTATCTATAATCTTCTAATATTATGTTTCATAGTGACTTTTTGAATACATCAATATGTCTAGTAAGAAATTCATAATATAAGTATGAGTTGTTGGATTTGATATTTTACCCCAGGTATATATTTTCCACCTTAATAGAATATAAATTGGTTACATTGTTCATTAATATTTCATGAGGGACACTATATATGGTAATTATTTTCACTTTAATGAAGCCGAAAATAATTTTGTCCCTAACTCCTTTGAGAGGTATTGCCTTATCCCATTGGGAAAAGAAATGAGTAGTAGTGAAGATGTATTGGAACATCTTGGACATAGCTCAGGTCAATGGTCCCACAACATCCAATACATTTATAGAAAATGGTTATGATTATATGGCTATTTGTATCAACTATGGGGGTTTATGGATGATGTTGGAATTCAATTTTTAGGAATGATATATCTTTTTAAATTCTGTGGAATCTTCTCTTATGGAAGGTCATAAGAATTGATATCTTTATATTTGATCAGAAATTTTATACCCTAACTGGTGGGAACCATAGAATCCTACATGTACTTATTTTATAATGGCCATAATCTCTTCTCTTTTGATACATCTGAGAATGACTCTACAAAAGACTCATTTATAGAGGAATTTAAAGTGATTCATGTCATCATAAAAATTGAAGTTGCCTACCCACGATCATATTTTCTCTTTCACATATTTATCTAATGGATGTACTCTATTTTGGAGGTATTACATGATGAACATTCTCCACCCCATGGTAGAACCATAGAGTTTAGGGGTATGGATTAATTCGTGGATCTATTTTGTACTATTTTTAACGAATGTTGGGACCAATCAGTGATAGAAAATGATGATGACTATTTCATCCCAGTTCAGATATTCCAGAGCTGTATAAGAATTCTTAAATGCATCTTCTAGAGAATTTTTTCATCACTTGACATGAGTTAGTTTTGGCCCTGATTGAATTTCTTCCATCAACCCATGGACACAGTCAAGAAGGGGGATTAACTTTTATTTTCTAATAGTGTAATCCTCATTGGTATGTTTGATTAAAAACTATAAATCACATATCACCTCCAATTTGTACACCTATATTTGGAGTTATAGATCTGGGATTGCATTGAGGGCCTAATATTCTACCTCATTATTGGTACACCATTATAATATCACTATTGAGTAAGGTAAAACATCCTTCACTGGAGAAATGAGCATGATCCATAACCTCTTATTATTGAGCTCAAGTTCACCCATCATCCTCTATATTAGGCTCCTTGATGCACCATAAAAATAAATTTCCCACATTTTGGAGACGTCTTGAATTGAAAATATCTCTTCATCAGGTAGCTCTTTATTTATTAATGTTTTTACTAAAGATGGGTGTTTAGCATATAAATATACCGAGTCCTAGACTTTGACTTCCTTCTGAGGTATGAATTTTATATCACACTATTATAGGATAACCACCCACAATTCAAGAATCCATTTCAATATAGGAATGATGATGATAAATTTGAGTGGGTTAAAATGAGAGACCAATTTTACTTTATGGTACTACATTTATTCCCTCAGTTTAGGGACCACAAAGATTAATTTTAATTAAGTATATTTCCTTAATATCTGAATAATGATTCTCAAAATCAATCCTGGTTTGAATGAGATAATTTTGGGGTCTTTCATTCTAATTGTTGTTATTTTTCACATTGAATATGACTAGTGATCACTATAGGGTTGTCTCATATAGGAAGAGTGGACTACCCTTACCAACTAGCATTAATACCAAGGGAATCAGGAGTTATTTCTTGAGGGTGTCTAATTCTTATTTTGTTTCACCTATCCATTGATATGTGACCCCATTTTCATCATTGAAGTGATGGTAAAACTATTTTCTATAATTTTTTATACGAATCCCAAGTATATTCCAAGTGTCGTTGATGTCCCCTCATCTCTTTAAGGTTTTTAGGGAGGGAAAATCTGATAGTTTTTTTCTCAAATTCAACATTGATTTGAAGATTGAATGCAATAAATCCATGAATCTTCCCTGATGTTACCATATAGGAAAATTTAAAGGTATACATATTAATGAAATGTTATCCAATATTACAAAAGTTGTTCTGTAGTTTAACTAGGTGGTGAAAACATTTCAAATACATGAACACAGGATCATAAACATGACGTTGAAATAACAATACAAATAAGGATTTGAATATTCAATTCATGTAACGTTTGTATGTTGAATCAGTGTTCTTCATGCCAATCTGAATTAACCAATATTAGAATACTCCTAGAGAGGGCACTAAAGTTGGTGGATTATTAAACTATTATGGTAGCCTAGGTTTTATTGTACATTTAATGTCAATACATGAAGTAGAGGTCATGAGGTACAACCATTACATCAATTGAGAGTTTTTTGATTGGAACTGGGAAGTCATCTTGTGGACAACGCCAGTCGAGATCTATAAAGTTGATGAAGAAACTGAGTTGACATTTTATTCATCGAATTGATAATTTTGGATAACTATTTGGGATATTTTACATCTCATATGAATTCTTCCTTTATTTTTTTGTCCACATCGGCCCCAATTTTGGAGGTTTGAGTGGAGTGTGTCCTTATGGATGCTTTTATGTATCCCCGATGATATTCTGGAAAACCCAAGTGATGAGTGGCCTCCTCGAGGTCATGGCCTAGAATATCAAAATAACTAAAGAGAACACATCCTACTGTTTCTTAAGGAAGGTCATATAAACCACCAATTCCATAATATTCATGGATTCACTAATCATATATGGTCGAGGATCATCTTATATACATATATTTATCTCATTGATCTGATCAATTGTTGTAGAGACACCATTTTGAGTTTCTGGAGGGGTATACATGAGGCCTTACACATCTTTATATTCCTAATTTATTAATTATTTCAACTCTTTCTATGAAGTAGGTGATGAAGTAGATTACTCATATTTTGGAGTAGAATTGACAGTTAGACATCTGGAAGAAAAAGTAACCATTTCTCTCTCACATTGTAGTATCAGGCTTCCATGCAGACCCTAAAGGGGAAACAATGGATTGAGGAAATGATTTTTTGATTTCTCAAATTAAAATAAAAACATCATATAACCCATTTGATAGAAAAATGATTTTTTGGAACTCATGGGATAAAATGAATAATTTTGCATCCAAGATTTCAATATTTCTTAGAGAGTTGACATCTTCTCCAATGCAATGAGACATAGTATTCATAATTAGAATAGCTGATGTTTCGAAACATGTGATCACATATATACAGATACCTTTGATTTGGTTAATGGGGACCACATAATTTTTACTAAGATGTTTGAAATGATTTGTTGGAATCATATACAAATAATTTGGGTCATTGATTTGTCTGATATATCATTCATGGACTATTTCTATTCCTCATAGAAAAATCATGTTTCAGTGTATTGTGACTCATAGGATTTGAATGTTTAATTTTTAAATTTAATTATTCCAATATGAACATTTATAAAATGCTTGAGGCATTGGTGGTATGATGAGGTGATATCCACCTACTAATGTAGCCAAGGAATTCATAGCAGATCATTGAAGGATGTATCATGTCTAACAAACACAAATTCTAAGTGAAACACAATATCTTTGCACTAAGACATATTTTTTATTTCATTGAGAGAATTTTAATCATTTACTTTATAACCCTATAACTTTATGGTAGAGGGGGGTAAGTGAGATTCATTGAAACCCAATTGATGAATTTTTTTGATTGGGATGAGGTTGACTCTAGATTCATTATCAATGTAAGCTCATTGAATATTGATGTCATTTATCCATCCAGATATATACAAAGATATGAACTGGACCAGTATGATTTCATAGTCATTTTGTTTTTTGAAAAATATGAATGTATGACATTTTATAGAATCATTCTCTACATGATTGAAATTTTTCGTAGCAAACCTAACATCAAATTCTGGAGTTCAGAATAGGGCGTTGATATGTACTTATTTTAGATATTCTGACAGGCTCAAGGAATCTAGGATTGAAAAATTGGATGGAACCATAGATAATTTTTTCCAAAAAACTTTTTTTTTCTCCATGGTCTGGGCTTTGAGGCATGGGGATGTTCCTTCATATGTGATTTGGGATGATATATTCCTAATAAAGAAGGAACATCCCTTGGAATAGGAGTTGATTTTTCTTCTTCTCTTGGTGGATTAGGTTGGTTAAGTATGCCTATACATCAAGGTTGATTAGGAGATGGTTTATCCTCTAACAAATATTACTGGATGATCATATCATGGAAGAACATGTCAGGGGTGGGAGAACATCCTTTCTCTTGGTGAGCTCACTAGAGAGATCTCACCCTTGTTTTGGATGCATAGACAGTCAATCAGGGGCATGGTAAAAGTAATGAATCTTATCATCGCTGCATCTACCCCTATATCCATGACTCTCATGACCTCTTCCCCCTGTTGTCCAATCACATGTAGGGAATTCAGTTTCCCAATCATGCCCATCCTCAAGTAGGGTGTCTATTAAGTGAATTACATTAATGGAACTGAATAATGAATCCATGTCTAATAAAGATTTTATTGGGTGTTTGGACCATTTTTTACCATGTTGAGAGGTATTTATAATTCATTGATACTTTTGATATGAATTGAGTTAATTTCAAGTATATCTTTGGTCCAAACAGGAGATTTAATTCCTTCATTTTTTTCTTAACTCTTATGTCAGGTATCTTTTTGGAGGACAACTATAACAAACATATTCTTTATATCAAACATAAACATAATTTATTACAAAAATATTAACAAGATAGAGAAATAGGCAAGTTATTCACTACTCAATGACATTGTCTTCGAAAATCACGGTGCAATTTCGGCAGCATAACGGTGTGACATAAGAATTCATAAAAATGGTTGATGACAGATAAAGGGTTGTCTCATCATATGTACATGAAATGGATAGTAAGGGGGTGTTATTGATACATGTCCCTACATATGTAATGGAATTTAGATTCATAATACAAAATAAGTGCTTTAATGTAAATGAAGAGAGAGAACTCCCTTACAGAATTTTGGCATGGTAATAGGTGTAAAAGGGAGGCATTAATGAGAGGGAAAGAGGCCCCTCACCATTCAAATATAAGGATAAACATATAGGGGAGGTGAAAAATCATACCCCAACATTTTTAATTGAATATAAAATGGTGTAGAAACATAAAGAAACTTTGACAAAAATGAAAAATGAAGAAATCCCATACTCGGAAGTGTGATCCAATGGCATGGGAGAGGCTTGAGAGTGGCTTCATGGGAAATTGGGGCGCCTTGGAAGGATACTAGATAGAGTATAGAAGAGTAGGGACGTGATCCAAGGGTTTTTAGTGAGGAGAAGTGGGATCTTGGGTGGGACTATATAGGAAAAGATATGGGATTATTTATTATTTAGGTTTTGGACACCACAAATTAAACTAAACAAAACCTCAATCCAACCATTGGTTTTTCCCATGGTTTTTTCCAAAGAGGATTGGAAAACATTATTTTATAAGGCCAATTGCCTAAAAATTTAAAATATAAGTATTTATTTTATAGAGGTGAGTCACATTCTCAAGGAAGTATTATAAAAGTTAAAATGTTTTATAAGTCTTGGAGGGTGCACAGAGGAACCATAATATTAATCAAACAAATATAAAATCACATGATATTAAAAGTAAAACATATATTGGCCAAAAATACTTTTTATAGTATTTTATCACATCAATATTGGGTCATTATGATGTCATAAAAACACATTATATATTTAAATAGTATTTAATTTTTACCAAAAAATTCTATTATCTCAGAAAATTATAAAAAATTCACCGTTGGATAATTTCGTCATCCTGAATTCAAAAATAATTTTATTCTTATCTAAATAGTTTTTAAATACGATATTTTTTACTTTTAAAATAAAAACTGACATTTATATAAAAATCTTGGGATTTGACAAAAATAACATTCTATCCTTAACAAAAATTACAATTGTATTCATAAAAAATTATACAATAATTTATATTTAAGAAAATGTAATTTAGTAATAATATTTTATTAAAATACATTTTAATTAAAAAATACATCAATTTATCAAAATAGATTTCCTTATTGAGTATTAACTAAAAATTCTATTTTTTTCATTAAAGTATATTTAAAATGTAACAATTATAAAATGAATTTATATTCTATTTTAAAAAATAATTCACATAATTCTAGTTCTTGGGTCTTGTTATATAACCCCTTAAAATACATGTATAAGTCCTAAGGATAAGGTGTACGATGGTGACAAACTCTTGGGGGGGCTCAGATAACATCGCTCAGGTGGTAATCTCTATTAAATTCCACTTCTCCCATAGGCAGTTCCATTCATGCTTAACGTGTAGAACCTAGGCTTGGCCTCGGTGAAGAGCGATTCCATGTGATGATAACGCCTTTATGAGCTCTGAAAAATGGGCTTTGTATGGAGAAATTCTATGGGATGGGTCCATCACTTCCTTTTTCGGAGTAAATTGGATTTGTTAAAGCCCTATATTAAAACTAATTATTTTTCCATTGTTCAATGGATATATTAAAAATAGTAATAATTATTAAAGGAATTTTAAAATCCAAAAACATAAAACCAAGGAATTTCATATGTTATATACCCATTATAAATAATAATACATTAAATTATATCAAGAATAATTTTCATTAATAATAGTTTGGGTCGTTACAATATCCTACCCTTAAGAAATTTCACCCTTGAAATTTCTTTTTCCCTCATTCAAAAAGATGTGGGTAACTCTGCCTCACCAAATCCTTTGGTTCCCACATTGCATCATCAAACATGTGGTTTCTCAAAAACAATTTTATGAGGGGACTTTTTTTTTATTTCACATAACTTTTTCTCTACAATCTTAGATCTTCACCAGCTTCTCTTAATAATAGATGTCACTCTCCAATGGTACCACCTCTGTGTTGAGTAGATGTGACAGTTCAGTTATGTATATACTCAAGAGTGATACACAGAATACATCATGTACATGAGGCATGTTTGGTGGGAGTGGTAGTCGATTGGACACTTCTCCAATGTGATAAAGGATATCAAAAGGGCCAATGTACCTTGGAATAAGATTTTCCTTATTGCGAAATATCACAAATAATTTCCATGGTGATATATAGAGGAATACCAGGTTTCCAAAGTCAAACTCTAGGTATCGTTGATGATTATCATCATATCTTTTTTACTCGACTCTAAGAAGATTTAATGTGTTTCTATATGGTCTTAACCTTCTCCCCTGTTTCCTTGACGATTTTTGGACCTAGGAGTTTTCACTCCCCAAATTCATCCCAACAAGGTGGTGTTCTGCACCTCTTTCCATAATGAGATTCATAAAGAGTCATTTGGATGCTTGATTAAACAATTATTGTAAGAGAACTTAACTAGAGGAAGATATTGATCTCAGCCTGTTTTAAAGTCCATTGAGAATGCTCTCAATATGTCCCCAACTGTTGGTTAGTCCACTAATATTGCCCATTAGTTTGAGGATGAAAAGTCGTACTAATGTTCTGCTCAGTAATCACAGCGTGTTAGAGATTCTTCCAAAATATAGAGGTCAATCTTGGATCTTGATCAGATACAATAGATAGTGGTACCCCATTAAGCCTTACCACTTCTCTCATATATAACTTTTCCACTTAATCCAATGTGGAATCCTCTTAAATTGAAATTAAGTGTGTAGTCTTTATAAGATTACTAAAAAAATCCCAGATAGCATTGTTTTCTTTGAATGAATTCGAAATTCCGGTGACAAATTCCATGGTGAGGTTCTCACATTTCCATTCTAGTATGGGTAATGGTTGCAACATTCCCTTAGAATTCTGCCTCTAAGCCTTCACTTGGTGACAAAGCAGACACTTTGATGTATACCTAGGGATCTCCTTCATCATGTTATCCCACCAATAAAGATATCATAGATATTGATATATCATTGGGATTCCTAGGTGAATATAGAAATACGAACTATTAGAATCATCCAAATGTTCATTCAATAACTCCAAATTTTATGGAACAAATAGTATTGTCCGAAATCTCACAATTCTCTCTTCATTAACATTGAACTCAAAGGATTTCATTTTTCTGATAGTTTCCACTATCTTTTGAATTACCACGTCATCCTTTTGAGCATTATGTAACCTTTTCAAAAGAGATGGTTGAGCAACAATTTGTGAAGGAATTGATGATTTTCACTTCTCTAGGATTTCCATGTCCATATTCATCAAATCTATGATGAATGGATACATTTAAATTCTCATCAATGATAAAATTGATGGTTCCTTTCTACTTAGATCATCTGCCTCCTTGTTCACATTCCCAGGGTGGTAATGGATTGATCATTAATAGTATTTGATCAGCTCTAAACATATTTATTGGAGGATATTCAACTATTTTTATTGTGAAAATATACTTGAGGCTTTTTTGATCTGTGTATATTTTACACTTCTCCCCAAAGAGTGAATGTACAAAATTTTTTACGTGAAGATTACATCAGCCAAATCCAGATAAAGTGTTGAATAGTATTTCTCATGATGATTTAATATCCATGAAGCATTGGAAATGACTTTTTCATTTTTCATCAACACATATCCCATTCCCTTTTTCATAGAATCACTAAATACCACAAATAGTTCTCCACTTGTGAGTTATGTGGGCACGAGCACAATGATAAGCCTACTTTTCTTCTCCCAAAAGCTCTCTTTGCCTTCATCACTCTATGAAAACTTTACTACCTTCCGACTTAGATTGTTAAGAGGGTTTGAAAATCATGTTAAAAATTTCTCACAAAATGGTGATAACATCCAGCTAACCCCTCAATGTTATGGATACCCATTACTAATGTTGTCCTTGGCCATTCCTCAATTGAAGATATCTTGGAGGGATCCACAGATATCCCACTACTTGTGATGATATGACCCAAGAATGAGACATTTATCAATCATAACTCATACTTTGTTTACATTGCATAGAGAATCCCCTATCGCAAGGTCTCTAGTACACTAATTAGATGCTCCCCATGTTTCTTGTGGGTTTTGGATTAGATTATAATATCGTCAATAAAAACTACCCTAAATTTTTTCGAGGTAACCTATAAGGTCACTATTCATCAAGTCCATAAATATTTATGGAGAATTAATGAGTCCAAAAGGAATTACTAAGAATTTAGAGTGCCTGAATATTGTACGAAAAGCAGTCTTTGGAATATCCTCCTTCTTAACCCATACTTGGCATATCCCCACCAAAAAACCACCTTGGAGAAGTATTTAGTTCCATGTAGCTGATTGAACCAGTCATCAATTCGTGGAAGAGGATAAATTCTAATTATCATGATTTTTTTGAGATCATTATAATCAATTCAATGGGGCATTGACCCGTCCTTATTCTTGATGAAGAGGACTAGTACCCCCCTAGGGTGAAGCACATTAGAGTATAAACCCTTTATCTATATTCTCTTTTAGTTGTTTCTTTAGATCCTATAAATCCACAACAAAATTTTATATGGAGTCTTGGATATTGGCAACATCCTAGGTATGCGATCAATTGAGAATTCAACATCTCTTCTAGAAGTAAGACTATGCAACTCATCAGGATACACTTTACAATATTTCCTCACAATATGCATGTCTTTATGGATGGTTTCTTCCTTAGACTCAATCATCTAAGAACGATACACATGCTAATTGGGTATTAATATCCACACTTTATATGAAGATGTTAATGAATATTTATCCTCTTCCTTACAATTGTACAGAATTAGGGGTCGATTCACCATATTGAGAGTGATTTCCGTCTCACTGCAATTTATGTATGCTATATATAGGGAAAGACTGTCCATGAAAAGCATGACATAAAATTAAACTAGAGGGAGTATATAGAGGTTCACTAGAAAGTTCAACACACAAATTATTATAGGGGAGATGTTATATTCATCGGATTCAATTATTTCCATAATTGTTGTTCTCACTTACATCTTAACTTCCATGATTTTTGGTGGTTTTGGGATTGTTCTACTTAAATTTTTGGATATAAAATAAATCTTAGGACTAGAATAAAAAATGAAATTCTATATTCTTTAATGAATAACTATAGTTCCTATCACCACTTCATTGTCCATGTTATCTTTGGTAGTAGTGGTGTAAAAATATGAACCTTGTTGCCTTGGTGGTAGTTGATTTTCCCTCGAAAACCCTTGGTCTAATGCCGTAGTTTGCAAAGTTCACTGGTTCTTTGTAGTCAAAGAAATGAACTGTGAATTGAGTGTTAAATGATGTTTTTGTGTCGTCTGTCACACCTGCATGTTATTCATGTTGGTAGTTAATGGCCAGGGGCCCTTCTCTTCCACACCTAAATCATGTCCTCATCCCATTTACACAATTTTGGGGGTGCTTTTTTCCAAACCTTTGGAAAGTGGGGTGCTGTATTTTCAAAGAACCACTGGATTTATCCATTAGAACAACATAATTAAAGTTCACCTTAAGCTTCATATCTCCATGATACCCCGAAGATTCACTGATCATCATTTAGATATTGAGGGAACATCAGACAATTTCCCAATTTATTTCAAAGTCACAGATCACTAGGGATTTCCATAGGCTATGTTTTAGCCCACCAAAGAAGAGGATAACCATTCATTCGAGGCTAACAGAAAAGTCGAATGTTTATTTTGAAATCCTTGTGAATTTTTCGTTGTACACTTGGATGGATTCATCTTCTTTTTTAGGGAAATAAATTCCCTTTCTATCTTAACTCGGAGGATGTGAAGAAAATATTTATTGAAAATCATTTTTCCTAAATCCTTCCATTCAAATGATTTGATATCCTCCTCAGGATTCATATATTTGATCAATATCCACAATTTATCAACATCACCAAACATACAATATGCATCCAGATAAACCATCTCATTTTCAGAACATTGAAGGATGGAGAAGACATTTTAAATGGAGTTGATCCATTTTTATGCAATGGATGGATCAGACGATCCATTAATTGTAGGAGGCCTTTTCTCAGGATGCTCTCGATTATGAATTATTATTTCTTATAGGGGGTCTAACATTCCTTTTGAACCATGTTTCTATTAAAAACATGAGTTAACTGAGAGTGTTTTGGAAAACGTTTTTGATTCCCACTCCCATTATATTGGGATTCTCATTAGAATAGTCATCACATTGATCTTCCCATTGGATGTTTTCACGGTTCCTCCAATTACCAGCCATTGTATAGAATACAAGGAATGTTACTGGTAACACATATAGGGGAATCCAACGATAAAAATGGATAACTTATAAATCACATATATTCCCTTAAGTTATCTATGTTCTCCATGATCTAAATACCATCATATATTCCAGACATGGATTTATTTTCTAGATAGACCACTTATTCAATACTCACCAAAATTTGGGTATTTTTATTATATATATTCTTATCCCTAAATCATTCACTAGGGTTTTAAAATCCTTATACCAAAAATAACTAAACTTATCCTATGATACTAACTATAATAACCCTGATCTTTATTTAACATGTAAAAATAATATATTACATAATTTACCCACTTGATACAACATAATAGATCGAGAGGAATACTATCTTTTGGGATTATTAACATCACATAAAAACATAAAAACCTGAAATACACATCATTATTCAAAACTTATTTTACATTACCACACATATTCCTTCGTACATAGCATTGCATGGGACAACATGAGGACATGCATTACAAAAGTGTGAGCTATAAAGCCCAGTAAGGGATTAAATGAGGAATAAAATGAAAAATACAGTATATTTTATTCAATAGTAATATCAATGGAACATAAGAGAAACATGAAAAAAGCCTTAATATATCATGATTATCATAACATGGAAATGTGTCATCAATATTTTATATGATATTAGACTGATACAAGGCTCATTTCACAGGAAGCATGAGTAAACCCTCATTGAACATGAATTAGAATTTGTACACCCTAATTGCACTTGACGTATCATGATACTAATCATTACCCAATGCATTATAGTTCTATCAGGGTGAACCCTTCTTAATTATTTCATTTCATGCATAAGTGTGCCACATAGATCATACAACATGGATTCATTAAGCATAATCATTTATTCCACGATTAAGAAATGTGGTATTGATACATGAAACTGTATAATCAATATGTAAATTAGAATAAAGGTGAATACCCTTTCTAGAGAAATGGGGAAGGTATTCCCTACACAATGACATTAGCTTGGAAAATCGTGGGGTAATTTCGGCAGCACAACAACATGACATAAGAATTCATAAAACATTTTTATGAGAAATAATGGGGAGTATAATAATATTCAAATGAAATGTAAAGTAATGGTTTCATATAGATACATGTCCCATCATATGTAATGGAATATTGATTTATAATACAAAATAATTGCTTGAATGTAAATTAGGAGAGAGAAATCCCTTCCGGAATTTTAGTATGGTAACAGGTGTACATGGGAGGAATTAAAGAGAGATAAAGGGGGATTTCATCATTAAAACATAAGGATAACAATATAGGGGAGGTGAAAAATCATACCCTAAATATTTTAATTGAAATGAAAAAAGGTATATAAATAGTAAGAGACTTGGAAAAAAATTAGAAAGGAAGAAATACCATACTTGGATGTGTGATCCAATGGATTGAGAGAGGCTTCCTGGGGGAATGGGGCCCCTTAAGAGGATAATAGAGAATGGAGAAAAGAGTAGAGATGTTCTAAAATGGTTTTTAGTGAAGATAAGGGATATCATGGGTGAGTTTATATAGGAAAAGATATGGAATTATTTTTTATTTAGGTTTTGGACACTACACATTGAACTAATAAAAACCAAAAACCATCTCATGGTGTTTGCCCATGGGTTTTTACAAATGGGATGGGAAATTATTATTTTATAATTCCAATGACCTAACTTTTTAAAATATTCGTCTTTATTATGTGGAGGTGAGTCACACTCTCAAGGAAATCATTTTAAAAGTTAAAATGTTTTATAAGTCTTGGAGGGTCCACTAAATAACCATAACATTAATCAAATAAATCTAAAATAAAATTATTTTGATGTTTACCCATATATTGGCTGAAAATATTTTTTTATAGTATTTTATTACATAACTATTTTGTCATTATGATGTCATGAAACACATTATATATTTAAAAGGTATTTAAGTTTTACCTAAAATATCAATTGTCTCAGAATATTATGAAAAAATCACAGTTGGATAATTTCTAAATCTGGATTCCAAAAATAATAATCAATTTATCTAAATAAATTTCTAAATATATAAATTTATTAATTTTAAAATAGGAACTAATATTTATCTAAAATTCATTGGTTTTGACATAAACAACTTTCAAAACTTAATTAAAATTAAAATAGTATTCATAAAAAAATTATACAATCATTTATATTTAATAAAAAGTAATATATTAATAACATTTTATTAAAATGTTAATTATTTTAAAATTACATTAATTCATCAAAATAGACTTTTTTATTAAATATTAACTATAATACTATTTGTGATTTAGAATCTATTTACAAAGAAATAATAATAAAATGAACGTATATTCTTTATAAAAAATAATGCACATAATCATAGTTCTAGGGTCTGGTTATATAACCACCTAAAACACCATCATAAGACTTAAGGGTATGGTGGGAGATGGTGAAAATTTATAGGGGAGGCTCAGATAACATCGTTCGAGTGGTAATCTCTACTAACTTCCACTTCTCCCATATGGGGTTCTGTTAAAGATTGACGTGTTGAAGCTCAGCTTGGGCTTGGTCAAGAGAAAATCCAAATGTCGATACCTACTTTTTGAGCTCCAAAAAATGGGCTTTGTGTGGAGCAATTCTAATGGATTAGGCCATAACTATATTTTTCATATTAAATTGGACTTTTTAAAGCCCTATATTTATACTAATCATGTGGCCACTGTTCAGTGACTATATTAACAACGGTAATAATTCCTAACAGTATTTTAAATTCAAAAAACATACAACCAAAGATGTTTATATGTTATATAACCATTTTACATAATAATACATTTAATTATATCAAAAAAATTCCATTAATTAATGTTTTGGTCATTAAAACAATATTTTAGAGGACTAAGCTATTGATAATGTTGGATACATTATAGAAGAATTTGTCAGAAGAACAGTTGGCTACTGAAACTGTGCTTGTTGGGTAAAATTAGTTTATTTGATCACTTGTAATACCATAAAGTCACAAAAATTCCATGTACCCTTGCAATTTAATTCTTTTCATTCATTCACTTGTACTATATTAGTGGTAGAGACACAAAACTACTTGAGAATTTGAATTCTTCATCTTTACATTCGTAGAGTTAACCATATTTTGTGGGATGTATTTAAAAATAAATCACTAGTTTATTTTGTGACCTAGTAATTGATGGAAGGGAAAATAATTTGGGGGATCATCACCACCATTTATATTGGGATTCCTTTTCTTTGTAAACATGATCACTTTGTTTCAAAAAGACGATATGAAGTAGATAGTTACATGTCCATTTGGAAAATAATAGGCCTTATCTTTTACCATCTCAAACTATTTTCACTTCTACTATCTTTGATCACCCAGATGAAGTGGGCGCTATTGCTGATGATTAGGAAGAAAATCCACACGATATGGTGAAGGCATTGGAGTAGGAGTGGTAGAGTGGTCCGCTTAAGTGTAATAGTGGAAGCACATACTTTTCTTGTTATCCTACCCTGAGTCAATCGAATTACTTAGGATTTTTCCTTATTATCTATAATGAATTACTATATGTTTCAAATAATTACAACAAGGTCCTAAAACCTGCTTGTATATTTTATTACAATTAGTGGTGTGTGTATCTCATCACAAAGATTCACGATACAGATGTGAAACAAGTATTATTGAGGGATCAAAATGTTTAAGGAGTATTTTAATCATTTATAATGAGTAATGAAATTATAGACCCTTTCATTATGACACAATATTCAGTTTTATAGATCAAGGAATATCATCTTCTGTGGTGTTGAGATAAAATGGAATAGAAACATATGGTGGAGGCCTTCCCACCACATAATTGATTGAGCCTAAAAAATCAAGTACCATACAAAGGATATCCCTCTATAGTAATTGTAAAAATAACATAAGTTTCACTGCATCCTATTGATCATGGGAACCCATCATGGAATCATAGTGAGAGATGAAATGAATAAAATGTTGTTATTGGTCTCCCAAGCTGTTAAAAATGGGAAATATTAGAATACACTTTCATGGGGAGGAGGAGTCGAATCAACCCATTCTGGTTAAGAATTATTATCTATTTTTATCAATGTTAACTATTCCTCCAGGGCTTCTAATCGAGAAATGAGTGACTAAATAGAATCCATGAGACCTTGAGTAATGTTTGACTAGTCTGGATCTTGAGTAGGATCAACATTTGGATGGGCCATTGGTAGAATCACTTTTGGAATATTCCATGGGTATCCCATATGTGTAATATTATAATGATGTGTCTGACCATGTTATGGTTATGCAACCAACAAAGAGAATTACCAATCCACTACTATGAAATCCTAGTATATTAGTTGATGGAATCCCACATTTACTGGGTGTTCCATATCTAAATTTGATGATATGACAGAACTTCTTTTCCGAGGTTCCGAAATTGGGGGGGGGGTGAGTTGATGATCTCTTTCCAGAGTATATCCATCATGAATGATGACTCAGAGTAGTTCTACATTGCGTATCTTCAAATATTTCTTATATTCCTCCTACATAGAAAATATTTCTTCTATTAAATTGGTATTAAACTATCTGGGATGTAGGTGAGGCATAATCTAAAACATACCCTTTTCCATATTATACGCATTTTGAGTAAGTAATTAAATATTATTTAAGGGAATTATCATATTTAGGAAAAGATTTTGGTTACATCTACACACAAATCATTCAATTGTTTAGGTGTGGACCAAAATATGAAAAATAATTTCCTCATTAAAATTGGATCCAAGATATTTATGGTCACAAGGGGTGGTATTAGTTAAATTCATTGATGCGAAATTCAGGGTAGAAATTACATAATTTTATTTCCAAGAATTCATTTTTTGACACCCACCATATGGCCTTGTCCTCCATATTGTTAGTTATGTAGGATATGTTAGGTGAAAGTTAACATAAATGGAATTTCAATACTATTTAGTATTGCATGTCCCTAGTGAGGGTACCAAATCACAAGATTAAACGATCTAGAAGGACCCATTTAGTGGTGTTCCCCTAATCATGAGAAGACTGATTTCCACTAAGGGAACAGTTGTTGAGGTGCAAAGTGCCTTATCCTTGAGGGATGGGGCTTTTACCATTACACTTTCACAATTATCCGATATTGTTCTACTAAACTCCAAGGTTGGGTTAAAAAGTACCCCAACCCTATAGTCTGGGGTTACTCCTGAATTTTTTTGATACTAGTACTGTGAATTCCCTTTTGATTCTATGACTTTTTCCAAACATGGGCCTGGGGAATCATTTAGTGTACACTTAAATCACCCACCTCTACCTCTAAATATCATTTCTCCATGTCAATTATATTCACTAAATGAGGGAAAACTTCTCCTAAATTGATGTATTATTCAATATTTTATGATTCTTGCTGAAAAATTATCCCAATATGCTAATTCTTCTAACCCAATGTCAACAGGAGTCATACATGGCCTGTTTTTGTTGAGAACATATTTGGTTCTGAATACTGTATGTTTTCTAAAGCTATCCTAATGCTATTACATTTCATGATTCAACTTTTGACAGGCTTTTCTAGTTAGGGATCACAGTGAAATGAAATGCTCCATTTCCGACCCATCCTCTGAAATAAACAACAAATGTTGTATTCGTGACTAGTTACCACAATATTTTAATCATTTTAAGGCATGGAAATAAAATGGATCATTGTTTTCTTTCTAGATATCATGAGACAGGAGGGATTCTATGAAATATTTTTTATTTCATCCCTTCTACTACATTGGAATGATCTTAGTACTAATCATAGGGTAATAAAATTTTTTCTCATGTAATGATGAAAGTGCTATATATTGATGTGGATTTCCATACAACTATAACGACATAGTCTTAACATACATTAACATTAAATAACATATGAGAAATACTTAAAAAATTATACAAATGCACATCAAAATACCATACAAGACTAGTGCCTTTGAAAACATGGAAACATGAACATTAGAACATAAGTGTGCTACATCATCTTTGACTAAGATATTAATGAAAACAAACTTTCTTAGACATATAAAACAACATATGTATCTTCATAACACAGGGATGGAAAAATAAAACAGGGTTATTCATATGATCATTTGGGGTAAATGAGGGAGACATTTAAGAAAAAACAAAATCATAGGGGTATGCGAATTTGATCATGAAAATAGAATATCATACACTTCATATCAATGATCATAAACATAAATCATGTAATAATGATTGGCGGTTCATAACAAATGAATCATAATGAAATAAAAATCATAATCCATATGTGCATAAAATATGAAGAATAAATGGAATTGTTGCAGACAAATAAGAATATAAGATGATGCCGTTAGTAGTCAAGGCATTTTTAAAGACCCAAACATTAATTAATTAATATTACAATTTATCTAATTAATTGTATTATTATTTAAAATTGTTATAAAAATCATATGCACTGCTGGGTTTTATGTTTTTTAAATACTATTAATAATTGTTGTGATTTCTAATATAGACATTGAATAGAGATCACGTGATTATCCTAAATATAGGTCTTTAAAAAAATCCAATTTACTCAGACAAAGGAAGTGATGGCCTCATCCAGTATAATTACTTCATACTAAGCCCATTTGTTAGAGTTCAGAATGGCATTAGCATCAATGGGCTTCTCTCTTGACCAGGCCCAAGCTGAGCTTCAACACGTTAATCTTGAACGAAACAACATACAAGGGAAGTATATGTTAATAGAGGTTTATACCTGAGTGATGTTATTTGAGCCACCCCATTATTCTATCACCATTGGACACCTTACCCTTAGGTATTATATGGGTGTTATAATGGGTTATGTAACAATACCATAGAACTTTGTAAATAATTTTTGTGTAGATAGTATACATTCATTTTATGATTTTAACTTTGTAATTGTGTTTTAAAGAACAAATTGTATTTTTTTTAAGTTAATATTCTTTTAAGAGATCTATTTTGATGAATTAATGGATTTTTGAATTAAATTATATGATGATAAAATATTATTACTAAATTAATTTTTATTAAATATAAATGATAGTATAAATTTTATGAATACAATTGTAATTTTTATTATGGTTTGATATCCTTTTTTGTCAAAACCAATGAATTTTTGTTAAATGTCGGTTTTTATTTTATAGGTAAAAATTAAAATATTTACAAAATTAGTTAGATAAAATGAATATTATATTTGGAATCAGGACATTTAAATTATTCAATGGTGAATTTGTCATAATTTTACGAGACAGTCAAATTTTTGGGTAAAAATTAATTACCATTTAAATATATAATGTGTTTTATGACATCATAATGACACAATAGTGATATAATAAAATACTAGAAAATTTACTTTCAGACAATATATGTTTGACCTTAAAAAATGTTAGTTTTGATTTATTTTATAAATTTTATGGTGCCTTTGTTGACCCTCCAAGACATATAAAACATTTTAACTTTTTAAAATTATTTCATTGAGAGGATAACTCACCTCCACATAATAAAGACTAATATTTTAATTTTTTATGCCATTGGCCTTATAATTTTTTTTTTCCACTCCCATTTTGAAAAAACCGTGGGAATAATATGTGGGTTGGTTTGTGGTTTTGATTAGTTAATGTGTAGTGTCCAAATCCTAAATAATAAATAATTCCCTCTCATTTCCTATATAAAACCACCCAAGATACCACTTCTCTTCACTAAAAACCCTTGGAGAACATCCATACCCTACCCTAATCTCTCTAAATCCTCCCATGTTTTCCAAAGATCCCAATAACCCTCTTTCAATCCCTCCGACTCCATTGGGGTCACACTTCCACGGAGGGGATTTCTTCCCATATCATTTTTTTCCAAGTTTCTTTATGTTTCTATACCATTGTATTTTAAATTAAAAATGTTTGTGTATGATTTCAAACCAATCCAATACTACCCTCATTATGTATTAATTATGATAAACCCCTTTTTCTTTCATTAATGCACCCCATGTACACCCATTACCATGCCAAAATTCTGTAAGGAATTTCTCTCTTCTCATTTACATTCATTAAATTATTTAATATTATGCATCTATATTCTATTAAATATGCTAGGATATTATGTTCCATTACCCCCTAAATGTCCACATCATTTATATAAGATGATATTCAAATTTCTATCTCATTAAACCGTTTTATGATTTCTACTTAATGGTGTTATGCTGCTGAAGTTACAACAAAATTTTCCATACCAAAATCATTATGTATGTGAATACCATACTCATTTCTATATCAAGGATATTCACCTATATGAACATGTAATTTTTGATTTAGGGATTCTATTTTTGTATTCCAAAAATCTTATTCATGGAATAAATTATGATTTTTAATGAATTCATGTTGTATGATCCATGTGGCACACTTATGCATTAAATGAGATGTTTATAAAGGGTGCATCCTGATACCGCTCTAATGAATTGGGTAAAGATTAGTATCATGATACATCAAGTGCAACGAGGTTTTACTCATAATAATTCAAGTAAAATGTGGTTTTACACATACTCCATGTGCAATGAGCCTTGGCTCATGCTAATATTATGGTAAACGTTGATGCCACATTTACATGTTATTATAATCATGATATATCATTCCTTTTTGTTCAGGTTTCTATTATTCTCTATTAATATGCCTATTTACAAACATGTAATGTATTCTTCATGTTATGCCTTGTTTACTCCCTTACTCAGCTTTATAGCTCCCCCTCTTCTTATTCATCTCCTCCGGTTATCCCATAAAATGCAACGTATGAAGGAATGTGTGTGGTCATGTAAAATAATATCTCAATGAAGATGGGTATTTCATTTCAGAAGTGGTTACGTAATATTACTATGCCTCAATGAAACTATACATCTATATCTTCTATGTTTTATCATGTGAATATTTTATGAAAAAATTTATATTTATGTGTCAAATAAATAGCAGGGTTGTTATAGTTGGTATTATTGGATCGGTTAAGTTATTTTTAGTATTTTCATTAGAAAAACCTAGTGAATAACTTATGGATAAGACTAAGTATAATAAAATCATCCCTAAACATTGGTGTGTTTTGATTAAGTGGTTTATCAATCAAATAAATCCATATCTAGATACAAGAATTATGAGAAAATTTTCTGATGTGCCCTCAAAGTTGAGATGGAAATCGGAAAATCTCAAGTGTATCATGGGGATAAAAAGCATAAAGATGAAACAAATTCTGGCAGTCGGATTGATAAATCCAAAAGTGCTATGAAATTCTAGCACCCCACTCGCCAATGGTTTTTAATGAAGTACCCTAGAAATTTCGTAAATTAGAAGAGAAAATGCTTTAGGTGTGAACGAGAAGGGCACCTGGCCATTAACTGTTGACAAGAAAAACCTGTGGTTGTGATGGAGGAGAAGAATGCTCTGTTTGACGCTCAACATGTTGTTAACTGCTTCAACTGCAATGAACTAAGGCGCATTTCAATCCATTTCCTAATAGAAAGGGTTTTTAATGTAAACCAACAACCTCCAAGGTATAAGTGGATATCTTTTTCCATATCTACCACCGAAGTGAACCGAGCCAAAAAAGTGGGGAGAGGTACGCTAGTTATTCATTCAATAATAGAAAAAATACTTTTTCATTCCCATTAAATTTATTTTTTTTATATTTGGAATGATTATTAGGACAATCCCAATACCACCACAAATCATGGAAGGAAAGATGTCGGTGAGGATGGAAAATGGGGAAATCATTGCTTCCCATGAATATAACTCTTCCCATGTCATAATTCTTGGACTGAAATTCTCAACAGGCCTATTCATACTCTGTCTGGTGAAATATGATGATATTATTGGCATGGATTGGTTGTCCTTATATAGAACCAATATAAATTTCATTGAGAGGGAAATCACTCTGCATATGGTGAATCGACCCCCCAATTCTGTATAAGTGAAAGGAGGGGGATGAATCTTCTTTAGAACCATCATCTCAAGATTGGATATTACTACATTATGAGAATGCATATCTTTCTCAGATGATTGAGTATTTGGAAGAAACTATCCTTGAAGTCATGCGTATTATGAGGGTATTCACTGAAGTGTTTCCCAAGGAATTGCAGGATCTTCCTCTTGTAAGAGATGTTGAATCTTAGAATGATCTTATACATGGGAAATTTCCAATATACATGACTCAAAATATAATGTCTATTGTGGAGCTTGAGGATCTAATGAAACAAATACAAGAGATTATGGATAAAGGGTTTAAACACCAATGTTCTTCACCATGGGGTGCACCAGTCCTCTTCGTCGTGAAGAAGGATTGGTCAATGCACATTTTCATTGATTATCATGATCTCAACAAAATAACTATAAAGAACAAGTATCCTCTAGCCTGAATTGATTAATTGTTTCATCAGCTACATGGAGTATAATAATTCTCCAAGGTGGATTTCCGGTCGAGATATTACCAAGTAAGGGTGAAGAAGGAGGTTATCCCCATGATTTATTTCCTTACAAGATATGGGAACATAGAATTCATACTAATGCCTTAATAACTCAGTAATTCTCTATAAATATTCATGGACTTTACAGATAGAGTCTTTAGAGATTACCTCGACAAATTTGTGGTAGTCTTTATAGATGATATTATAATATACTTTAAAACCAAGTAGGGGCTTGAGGATCATCTATAAACTATATTAGAGACCTTCAGAAAGGAAAAGTTCTATAAAAAGTAAAAAACATTATGAGTTCCAGTTGAAGGAGGTATCATTAGTGGGTCATATCATCACAATAAATGGGATATCTATGGATACCATCAACACAACTGTAATTGTGGGATGGAAAAGGCCAACATAGGTAACATATATTCATAGCTTCCTAGGGTTAGATGGATTTTATCACCTATTTGTGAGATATTTCTCACAATTTTCAAACCCTCTTACCAAGCTAACTTATAAGAGAGTGATGTTTTCCTGGAGTGATGAGTAAAAAAAGAGCTTTAAGGAGATGAAAATGATTCTTATCACTGAACCTGTTCTCACACTACCCACAAGTGATTATTTTTTGTGGTATTCAATGTGGATTTGATGAATGGCATGGAATGTGTGTTGATGCAAAATGACAAAGTCACTCCCTATGCTCCAAGGCAATTGAATGTTCATGAGAAAAACTATCCAACACATGATCTAGATTTAGCTGTAGTAATATTCGATTATTTTTTTGAAATATTACCTCTTTGGGGAGAAGGGTGAAATATACATGGTTCATATAATCCTCATGTATGTATTCACACTAAAATAGTTGAAGATGGACCAATGAATATGGTTAGAGATGATCAAAGGCTACGACTCCTCAATCCATTACCACATTGGGAAATAGAGAAAAGTGGATGATGATCTAATTATAAAGGACCAAAAAATTCAATCATTGATGAGAATTGAAATGGATCCAATCTTTTTTGATATGATGAAAATGGAAATGAAATTCATGAAGAAGGGAACATCATAAATTCTTTCAAAAATTATTTCTCAAACATCTCTTTTGGAATTGTTTAATGATGATCAAAAGGATAATGTGGGAATTCAAAGGAAATTGAAAACTATCAGAAAAGGGAAATCCTTAGAGTTCAATGTTAATAAAGAATGAATTTTGAGATTTTAAGAAAGGATATGTGTTCCACCAATTCTAGAGTTAAATAATGAACTTTTGGATGATGCACATAGTAATAATTTTTCCATGTACTAAGGAAACAAAAAGGTAAATCGAGATCTCATAGATCATTATTGGTGGGATAACATGAAGAAGGATATCATTAATTATACATCAAAGGGTTTGGTATATCAACTAGTGAAGGCTAAGAGGAATATGTATAAAGGGATGATGCAACCATTAACCATAACAGTATGGAAATGAGATAGCATCACCATCAACTTTGTCACAGGAATACTGAAGATATCCAAATGAAACAATGAAATCTAGGTTGTTGTGGATCATCTTATAAAGACAACACACTTCATTTCAATTCTAATGGATTTCTAACTCAATCAACTAGCATGAATATATATGAGATAAGTGGTAAGGTAGAATGGAGTACCACTATCTATTTTTTCTGATCAAGATCCATGATTCACCTCTATGTTTTGGAAATTTCTTTAACATGATCTGCATACTGATATAAACATGGGTATAGATTATCATCTTCCAAACGATGGCCCATATGAGCAAACTATCCAAAAATATAAGGATTTGTTGAGAGATTGATTAATGGACATCAAAGGAGGATGGGATCAACGTCTTACTATGGTTGGTTTCTCTTATAATAACAGTTTCCAATCAAGCATCGAAATGGATCCTTAGGAAGCCCTTTATGGGAAGATGTGTAAAACATTGGCTTATTGGAATGAAGTTGGGAAGACAAAACTCATCGATCCAAAAATAGTTAATGAAATGGTGAAGATGGTTAGGACCATCCAGAAGCACATTAAAGCAGCTTAGAGTTGACAAAAGAGATATGATGGTAATCATTTATAATACTAAGAGTTTTATGTTAGTGATAGGGTATTCCTCCACATATCACTTTGTAATAGAGTTGTGAGATTTAGTAATGGAAAGCATAGTCCAAGTTATATTGGCCCTTTTGAGATCCTTGATTGCATTGGAGCAGTGGCCTATTGACTATAACTCCCACTAATACTACCTCAATTACACAATGTAATCCATGTATCACTCATGAGTAAGTACATACCTAACCCATATCATGTACTAAATCCATAGGTGGTACCATTGGATAATGGCCTCTCCATTAAATAGATGCTAATAAATATCTTAGATCATAAGAAAAAAAGTTCAACAAAATAAGATAATTCCTCTTATCAATTGGTTTTGAAAAAATCAATGTGGTAATTGGATGAAGTGATGAAGTAGATTTACCCTCATATGTTTTATTGTGGGAACAAAATATTTCAAGGGAGAAATTTTTTATGGGGGGAAGATTGTAATGACCCAAACATTTATTAATTAAAATTAATTTTGATTTAATTAAATTTACTATTATATAACATGGTTATTTAAAAAATATTCACATCCTTGGATTTATATTATTTGGATTTTAAAATACCATTAAGAATTGTTACTGTTTCAAATAAATCTATTGATCATTGATCACATGATTAGTATAAATATAGGTCTTTAACAAATCCAATTTACTCAGAAAAAGGAATTGATGTCCCCATCCAATAGAATTTCTCTATACGAAGCCCATTTTTCAGAGCATAAAATGGAGGTAGCATCACTTGTTTTTCTCTTGACCATGACCACGCCAAGCATAAATACATTAAGCATGAACAAAACCACATTCGAGAGAAGTGGAAGTTAATAGAGATTACCACAAGAAAGTTGTTATCTGAGCCTCCCCAAGAGTCTGTCACCATTGTACACCATACCCTTATGTATTCAAAGGGTGTTATAAGTGGTTTTGTAATAGGACCATATCACTATGTAAATTATTTTTGTACAATTAATATACATTCATTTTATCATTATTACTTAGTAAATGGTTTTTAAATCTCCAATAGTATTTCATCAGTTAATATTCAATGAAGAAATCTATTTTGATGAATTAATGTATTTTGGAATTAAATGATATTTTAATAAAGTATTGTTACTAAATTAATTTATATTATATATAAATTATCATATAATTTTTATGAATACAATTGTAGTTTTTATTAACGTTTGAAAGTTGTTTTTGTAAAAACCCATGAATTTTATATAAATGTTAGTTTTTATTTTATAAGTAAAAATTAAAATATATAGAAAATTATTTAGATAAAATTGATATTATTTTTGGAATCAAGACATCCAAATTATAAAATGGTGATTTTTTCATAATTTTTGGAGTCAACATAATTTTTGGGAAAAATTAAATATTGTTTAAATATATAATGTCTTTTATGACATCATAATGACCCAATAGTGATGTAATAAAATTCTATTAAAAGAATTTTATGTTTTTAAATTAAAGAAATTTGATTTTAAATTTGATTTATTAATTTTATGGTGCCTCAGTGGACCCTCCCAGACATATAAATCATTTTAAATTTTTAAAATGATATCCATGAGAGTGTGTCTCACCTCCATATAAGAAAACATAATATTTTTTTATGTTGCGCCATTGGTCCTAAAAAAATACTTTTTTCCGACCCCCATTGGAAAAAACTTGTGCACATTCCATGGGTTGGTTTTTGGTGTGGATTAGTTTAATGTGTAGTACCCAAAACCAAAATTATAATGAATTCCCTATCTTTTGCTATATAAACCCACCCAAGATCCCTCTAATCATCAGCCAAAACCATTTAAGCACATCCCTAAACTATCCCCATCTATCTAAAATGCTCCCAAGGTGCCCCAGGATCTATCTAATCACATCTCAAGCCCCTCCCAAGCCATTGGGATCACACAACCAAGTAATGGATTTATTCCTCTCTCATTTTTTCCATGTTTATTTATGTTTCTATACCATATTCATTTCAATTAAAAATGTTGAGGTGTGATTTAAAACCTCCCTTATAATTCCCTCTTTATGTTTTAAGGATGATATTCCCCTTTATCACTCATTAATACTCCCCCCCATGTACACCTGTTACCATGCCAAAATTTCATAATGCATTTCTCTTTTTTCATTTACATTCACGCAATTATTATTTATTATGAATCTAAATTCCAATAAATATATTTGGATATTATGTTCCATGACCCTCTGAATATCATTTCCATTTATAAATGATTAGATACATATTTCCCTTTATTCATCCCATTTTTCTATTTCTATCTGATGTCGTCATGCTGCCGAAGTTACACCAAAATTTCCCATACCAAAATCATCGTGTGAGTTAATACCATACCCATTTATTTATCAAGGGTATTCACCAATATGAACGTGTAATTTTTTATTGAGGACTTCCATATATTTATTCCACATATCAGATTCATGGAATAAATTATGTTTTTTAATAAATTTATGTTGTATGATCCATGTGGCACACTTATGTATTAAATGGAATTTTTATAAAGGATGCACCCTAATAGTGCTCCAATGCGTTGGGTAAATATTAGTATCATTATATGTCAAGTAAAATGAAGGTTTACTCATTCTAATTTAAGTTTAGTGTTGGTTTACTCATTCTCCTTGTGCAATGATCCTTGGCTCATGCTAATATAATGTTATATATTGATGCCACATTTCCATGTTACAATACTCATTCTATATAATTCTTTTAGGTTCATGTTTCTCTTATGGTCCATTGATATCCGTATTTCCTAACATGCACTATAATCTTCATGTTATGCCTTTTTAATCCCTTACTATGATCTATAACTCATCCTTTTTTAATTAATGTCCCAAGGTTATCCCATGAAATGCTATGTATGAAGGAATGTGTGTGGTCATGTAAAAGAAGATTTCAATAAAGATTTGTATTTCATGTCTTATGTTTTTATGTAATGTTCCTAAGCCCCAAAGACAGTATTATTATCAATAATCTATGTTTTATCACGTGAATATTTTATGAAATATGTTATATTTTTTATGAAAAAATTACAATGGCTGTTATAGCATTGTTGTCAAGGCCTTCTTAGAAGCATGGTTTCACTCCCCATACGATCATGGTAGTCTTGGTTCACTCCCACATGCATCTTAGTATCACGAGTTCACCCCTCATACCATCTCGTTAGTCATGGATCACTCCCATAACCAACATAGTTCCATGAGTTCACTCTTCATACCATCATGGCAGTCATGGTTCTCTCTCATAACCGTATTAGTAGTCAAGGTTCACTCCTAAGACCATCAAACTCTACCTCATGTGATATAAACATTTACCCAATGAATTGGAGGGAGATATAGGTCACAACCATCTCATAATTAAATATTACAAACATGTACCATAGAATAATAAACAATCATATAATAAACCACTAAATATAATTGGTTTCATATGCTTGCAATCATATTATAACATGTGAAAAAATATTGATCCTACATAATCATTTCTTTTGAAGAATAAACTATGAAAGAGGAATAGATTTCATAAAAATATAACTTTGTGAAAGAGAAACGGATTTAATAAACCTATATTCCATAAAATAGCGACATGATTCATAATGACCATGACATTACGATTAACCCATTCAGAGAAATAATATGAATGAAAACATTAAACAGTTTTTTATAAAGGAATGTGTAAAATCAATATATGTCATCTTAGATAAAAAATAATTTTGAAATATCATTAAAAAACATTTCATGAGTAAAATATCCTTTATTCTTTGAAAAATGAGTTTTATTACATATAACCATTTGAAAATTATTTTCTTTGACAATATATTGGAAAAATATAAAGAATAATTGATTTTTTTTAAAACGATTTATCCTTAAAAACATAGAAAATAATATTTGAAATATTTTTAGTATATTCTCTTTGAAAACATATAATATAATATTTATAACATTTTAAAAACCTTTTTCCCTTAAAACATTTGAAAACATATATACAATTATTGAATTTGTTTGAAAATTATTTCATTTAAAATGATTTGAAATATTATTAATGAATATCGGAAAATAATTTAAAACAATTTTTAAACATAAAACATTTTTGAAAACATTTTTCATTGAATGTACCTTTGAAAATATATAAAAGTTTATTTTAAAACAATAAAATCTTATTAAAATCATATTAATTGAACATGATATTCAAATATTATATTAAATCATTGTTTTAAAATTCATTGAATCATTTTTGAAAACATGGTTTTTGAAATAAAAAGGATTTCTAAGCAAAGAGAGAAATACAATATGTTTTTTTTACTATTTTCTCAATTATATTAAGTACCAAATAGTGAAAAATGGTACTAATACAAGAATATATCTTGAATAAACATATGATAAAGAAACTCGTGACTGTTCTTGAGTGATATATCGTAATATTTCATCAATGGAAGCATAATCACAAATAATCTGGAAACGCGATGAGATTGTATCAATAAATTCTTACCACCTGGTTACAGGGGAATATAATCTCAATTTAAAAAATTTAATTACATGAAAAATATAAATATAATGAAAATAAATATTTAATATATAAAATGTAAAATTGAATAATATACACCTCAAAAAGAATGTATGTCCATAAAAACAAGTTTCTTAACGAAGGAAAATTGAGACCAAAGGGTCTTACCAATTTTATAGATTTGAAACATTAATCCAATTAAATAAATATAATAAAATGGGTATTTTAATACCCATAAATTTAAATAGAATATTCATAGAATACATTAATGTTCTGTATATACACCACATAATAGAAGTGAGTGGTGGATAAGGCATATATCACAGAAATAGTGAGATGAAATCCCCTTACCTTGTGTCTTGACATTATTTTTACTTTGAAGAACCTTGTATATTATAAATAAAAGTTTTTTATAAATATTTTCAAAATAAATAATTTTATATATAATATAATATATGGGTTGATTGTGATTTTATATTACTCACTTACTAAGAATTCTATGTTAATGTTTTACTTTGGGTAATATCCACATTTTTGTGCATGTATCTTGATTTGTTATATCATTGGAATGTCCACATATATAAAACTTTTGAGAATGTAAATCATGATATAAATATAATTTATATTCATTATATATGTAATATAATAATATTATATAAAATAGAATTATGAAACGAAATACACCGTCCGTAGAGACGATATGATATAGGTACGCAAGAACGTTGCTTCTATTTTGTTGACGTATTGAAAGAATGAAATTAAATGAAACATATGTATATATTTAAATATTATAATACCACTAGAATTATTATATCATATAATTTCACTCAAATAATCCTTAATAAATTCCATGGGGGGTGTGAACGAATCATATCTCTTTGAGGGGGCAGAAGTTGATACTTCCTCAAATGAAATTACTGTATTTACACCAAAAAGAAATTATTATTATAAGTGTTTTAAATAAAATAAATAATATTAAAAACATTATATATAGAATATTTGAAATATAGTAAAAATTTATATAATAATTTCCACCATGAGAGGTGGAAATGAACAAATGAACAATGATCTTTTCGTGAGGCGGTAGTTCTCCGTACATGTAAAAAGTATATTTTTTAACCATTATATGAAATTATATGCACTTTTAGGTCAAAATATTATCATAAAAAACATACTAGTATATTTAGGATAGTTTTTTTATACAAGCATTAAACAATAAAATATGATTGACGAGAGAATGAAAAAAATATAAAAGCGTTAAAGGGAGGGGGTTATAGCGTAATCGTTTAAATCCTTTTGGTTTTAAAAAATAGGATTTTTGGGAAGACATTATGCCCAAATTTTGGATTAAAGGATTATTTTAGAGATGTTCAGGTACTACTCTTGTAGAGTTTTAATGAGTTAATGTTTCTTGAGGGTTTTGAGGAAGGGGTTGAGTTCTTTTCTTTTGATAGTGGAGGGGGAGTGGAATTCTTGTAAATACCAAAAGGTATTCAATAATGGGAGTTAGACTTCACCTAATGTTCCTAAAAATGAATAAAATTCAAAATAATGTGAAATTAGTGTCTAAAAAATCAACACTATACAAAAAATTGTTCTTTTTAATAATTTGTATCCTTAACTACTAAGATTCCCCAACTGTATTTAAATATTCTTATTTTCTAACATTTTTAATTTAATAATTAGTAATAAAGTAAAGTATGATTTATTATATAACATATATCTACTATATTATAGATATGATACATAATTTATATAACAAAAATATCATGTGTTTGGGAAATTAATTTTTAAAACAAGGGCTTGGGATGCAGCAAACACTTCTTAAACTCGGAACGTTCTATAAATGTTTTTACAATATATGGGTCAATATTTAAATTATAAAAGCTCAATTGAACAATTAATATACCATATTTAATAATTTAGAAGACATGAAATTAAATTTTTATTATATATATATATTTATTAATTTTAAATCATTTAATAAAATATTATTTATTGTAAAATAACTGTAATGCCAATTTGACCCCAATTATTTAATTATAATTTTCAAATACCAATATTATATTGGAATTCAAATAAATTCAAATTAAATATTTTTTCACATGATATATTCTTCTCAAAAAATTATTTTACGGAAATAATTCAATCAATTAACCTCATTTTTAATATTTATATAATCTTTTATTTTTTGTTAATTATTATATAAATAATCACTACGTCGGCATTTGGAAAGAAGTTTAAGTAATTAAACCATATATAAAAATTATTAATAAATTATTATGATAAAAATAACACATTTATATTTTAAAATGATATGTATAACTGAAAATTTCATGTTTTTTACATATCTCAATGTTTTATAAATGTAAAAGTTAAGAAAAGTTCCCTTTTTGGTCGTTTTCCTTAATTTACATTTTATATTGGTAACATCAATTTAATAATATGCCAATAACCAATAAAATTAGAACAAATAGGGAATATGGAATAATTATTGGTATTCAATTGATTTTTATAAGTTTCTTGGTCTTTTTGATCATTAAAATTAAGGTTTAGTCCCCAATTAAGCTTAATATTACCTTAATTGTAGTGATTAATTTTAATCGCATTCACTAATCATTTTAATCAAAAATTATGTTTATCTTGTCATAATATAAATATAATATTAATTACAACCATTTATTTATATTTTTCAAAATTCAAATCATAGAATTGGGTAAATTAAGTCTTATACTAATCCCACATACATGGTGAGAAAGATGATTTTTAAAGTAAAACCATTCCAACAATCCATAAGTGGTTATGTCTAATTTTAATATAAAAAATATTTCAATGACATAAATTGGAGTAATATAAGTATAATCTTGCATGAGTAATTACAAGATAATATAATTTGTATATTCTTTCACTACATAGACCCATTATATATCAAGCTAATATAATTTGTATATTATTTATTGAAAAACTATATTTTATAAAACTTCTAGAACAAAAATATTTAGTTTTATAAATGGTTCTCCTTAAAAGGGGGTAAATCTGAGTATTACATGTACCAATAGCAAACATAGTATTTTATGTACCACAAATAAATATAATGGGCCTATGTAGTGAAAGATAAAATCGGTGTTTCATATATCTCATAAAAAATTTATATATTTTCAATGCTGTGTTTATTGGAAAATATTAAAAGAGTAATTAATTGGGAAAATATATTTCAAAAAATCATGGGGTGTTGTATTCCACCCCCTTGAAATTAATTTCACCGTCGAAATTCATCTGGGTTGTCAATGGTTTAATATATGAAAGTTTCTCTCATAGAAACCCACATCATAAATATTTATACTAAAACATCCTTTTAAAAAGGGAATGTTGGAAACATAGCAATTACCCAATGTAACATATAACTAGTTTTCTACGTAGGGGAACAAAGGTGGGAAGTGAAAGCATGGACATGGAAGAAAAATATTTCTATCATGTTCTGATGGAGTTTTATATAGAATAAAGTCTGTAGAAATTTAACAATAAAAAAGATATAAATATGTGATGAATAAAGATACCATCTGATTCATTAGAAACAAAGTTGCATGTATAACTTATTTTTGGTATCATGATGCTTCTTCCTAAATTTAAAGAGATTTTATGAAATGAAATACTTTCTTGTATTTTAGAAAACCTCATAATTTTTTGTTGATCTACTTCTCCTCTTTGTTTAAAAAGGATGGTCATTTTTTAATTCCTAAAGCACTAATAGATGATGAAATCCATGATATTCCATCCCATATATTAGCAGTTATCATCCATACAATGTTGTTTGAACATGATATCCAATATGAAACTTATACTCATATGGAGAGATAAAACATTAATATTAATGAAATTATCTTATGTTTAACTTAAAATTTTCATAAATGGTTAACCATATTATCCTTTTGAAAGATTAAAATTCATAGAATTATACCGGACATTATGCAACCATCTTAATATAAATCCCTATATAACACAAACTACCTCATGGTTTTCACATTCTAAACATGTGAATACCCTAATCATATATTCCCTTAATTACTATAAATCCTTCTAGAAATCATTAAAGCTTCATTATTCCAATGATTACGAGATATATTAATTAAATCCAATATGTTTTAAACATTATCCTTTATGACATAAGAAACTTGGTTGATAGTCAGTTCCAGGAGAATATGTACATTCCAATTTTCCTATTCATATCCATCATATCTTTATCCAAAAATCATTATCTCAAAATTTTATTTTAATATAGGATTACCTTCTTTTGATAAGAATATCACCATTCCATGAAATCAATTTTCTATTTCTTCATCACCATTCAACATGTCCTTTTCAATAATTAATGAAAATATATACTGAAAAAACTTATATATTTCATGATTCATATAACATAATCTATGAATTCTAAACCATAAATACACTATTCATCCAACATTATTCTTAAACCATTACACATGATTTATCAATCTATTCCTCAATACCTCTTTCCTATAATAGGAAATATGAATCATATTTTGAGGTTCCTCAACCTCAATATAATCCATATTATTATGTTAATGTAAATAAAACATGATGAATATAACATATCATACATAGGTCATCTATTGTCTCTATAACTTTTTAACAATATTCAATACTCGTACCACCTTATTGTTTCACATTATGAGATTTATACTTCAGAAATTGATTCAAATAATTCTTATATATTCTACATCTAAAATATCCAATGTTAATAATGTTCCTTATACTTATTTACATTAACTAAAATCATGAATCCATGTGTGAGAAACATTTACCAATTTGGAATACTATATAATCCAGAGAAATTACTTATAGGGTGCCAAAATCATAGATTCTACCTATTTAATATATTCAAACCAAGATTTTTCATAGTATATTCATAGAAAACATATATTTAAATCCTTCATGTAGGTTTGTGAATTTTTGGTTAATTTCTAAAGAAAATCCCCTAGGAGTGTCAAACTGAGCGTGTAGCATAACCCCTTCTTGGGTTCCATATTTCCTTGAGTGAGGCCCAAAACATCATACTCGGGTTGTTACCCATAGCTACATCTATCCCGAAGCCACATCCACTTATAGTATAAAAAAGGATTGTATTTCTAGGAAACCACTAACTCTATACTTTACCAAAATTATATGAAATTTTCCTAAACATTATCTCATCCATATATATATCCATTGAGACATCCCAAGACATATCCTTTGAAATATACCTAGGGGTATCACTATATTTTTTTCATCCTAGATTCCAAAGGTTACTTAAACCTCTTATCTGATACCAAATATAACAACCAAGTCTTAACACACATTAAAATTAAATATCATTTTTGTAATACTTAAAATATTATACAAATAGGAATCAAAACATTGTACTAGTTTGTGCCTTTGTAAATAGTGGAACATTAACACTGGTACATAAGTGAGATATAATATCCTCAACTAGGTTCTTCTTGAATAGTAACCCTCTTAGACTCATCAAACAAAATACTTATCTTCATAACATGGGGATAAAACCAAAAAAGGGGTGAGAGAAGATGCTCAGTAAGGGTAAACTAGGTAGGCCTATAAGCCTAAAAATGATCACAAGGGTTTGAAAATGAAATAATGAAATTTGAATATCATACCCTATATATCGAATGTCATAAAAAGGTATCATGGAAAAATTATTGGAAATTCAAAATAAGTGAATACAATGTAAATAAATATCATAATTTATGAAAGAATAACACAAGAAAAATACCTGGAATTGTTGAAGATGCATAAGAATATAATATGTTTTCAATAGTAGTCAAGGAATTGCTTCTAAGTGTATCTTAGTAGCATGCGTTCACACCATAAACCGTCTTGGTAGTTATTTTTTACTCCCATATCAATCATAGTAGCATTATTTCTGTTATCATAATATCTTTCCAGTCATGGTTCATTCCCATGGATATTTTGTGGCATGATTTCACTCCTCATACCATATTGGTCATCATGGTTAACTCTTATGAACATATTAGTAGTGAAGGATCAATACTTATACCATATCAGTCTTCATCATGATTTATAAATCATTACCCAATTAATTGGAGCGAGATATATGTCCCACCCATATCATAATTAAATTATCCATACATGTTCCACAAAACCATAATCAATCATATCATAACCCATTAAATGAAATGGTCATCATAAACATGCAATAATATAACAACCTATAAAAAATATATGTGTTTCATAATCATTTTATCAGATGCATAACTGGTGAAAGAGGAATAGATTTCATAAATAGAAAACCGATGAAAGAGAAATGGGTTTCATAAACAAATAACCCATGAAATAGGAATTAGCTTCATAAAGACCACAATATTATGAATAACCCATTCATGGAAAGCATATAAATGGAACCTTGAGATCATTTCCGATAATGGTTTGAGTGACATCAAAATATATCATGTTTGAATCAAAATAAAATTTTCAATATATTTCAGAAAAATTTCCTGAGGAAAATATCATTTCATTTTTTAAAAATCATTTTTAATACATAAACCCATTTGAGAATAATTTTCTTCTAAAATATTCTGAAAACATATATAGAAGAGTTGAAAAATTTCTTATAAAATATTTTATTGAAAACATATAAAATACGATTCAAAACATTTTAAAACCCATTTTCCTTGAAAATTAATAAAATAATATTCAAAACATTTAGAAATCCTTTTTCATCAGAAAAGCTTAGAAAAAACATAAAAATTATTGAAAAAATTTGGAAAAAACATTTATTGGAAAATAATTTGTATCCTTGAAAAATAATCTTTGTAAATCAATGGAGACAATTTTTAATCATAATACCTTTTAGAAAAATACATAATTGAAATTATATTTGAAAATTTACATAAAAATATTTTATAACAATAAAAACTTTTGAAAATACTTTTAATTGAATATATTATTAAAATATCATTTTAAAAAAATCTGATTTTTTTGAATTTTTTTTTGAAATAAAATATATTTCTGACTGAAGAGATAAATTGGCTAATATTTTTCTCAAAAACATTTTCCTAATTATCTTATGTACCAAACATTAGAAAATGGTAAAAAATACATCAATCTATATTGAATAAATATATTATAAAAAAACCATGAATCTTATTGAGATATGGATCAAAATATTCAATTGAAGGAAGTATACTCATTAACAATCTCTAAAAGCAATGAGATTGTTTCATCAAACTTATACAACTTTAATACTTGTGATACATATCTTGATGTAAAAAAGGGAACTGAATGAATCATAAAAATATCAATATAATAGGTAAATTAAGGACATAACATTTAAAATGGAATTGTATACATCTCAAAAAATAATGTAGGTGCATAACAAAACATGTGTCTCAAACAAGGGAAATTTCGACAAAACTGTCTTACTAATTTGGACGATTATGAAAAATTATCCCCATGAAATAAATATCATAAAATGTATTTGTGAACACCCATAAATTTAATTATAATAATAATATAATACATTAATCGTTAGTATATACCACACCCAAAATTAGCGAGTGGTGGATAAGGCATGTATCTCTCAGAAATAAAAAGTGAGATGAAATCCACTTACATTGTGTCTTGTCTGTCTTTGTACTCATAAGAACCTGATGTATAATAAATATAATTTTATTATATATCATATATGGAACTGTATAATTATATATATCATATTATAATGTATTATGATGACTTCATATAACCCAAGTTTTAATACTTCTTTGTTAAGGTTTCACTTTGGATAATATCCACCTTGTTTTTTACAAGTTTTTTAATTTGTTATATCATTAGTCATTATATTATATCATTATTTTTGGAATGTAAAAAATTATATAAATATCAATTATATTAATTATATGTGGATTATAATAATATTTTATAATATATAATCATGAAATTTAATACAACGTTCATGGAGATTGTAGGTCACACACCCATATGGACACTGCTTCTATTTTATTGACATATAAAAAGAAAGAACGTAGATTAAATATATGTTTATATGAATATATTATAATTAATAATTAATTATTATATCTTATATATCATATACGTTATCCAAACCTATCTTTAATACATTCAAGGTGATGTGTGGACGAATCATATCGCTTTGAGGGGGTAGTAGTCTGAACTAATTCGTACCCAATTATCATAATTACACGAAACTGAAAGTATTAAGACATGTCTTGAAAAAAAAATAAAGAATACTAAATTCATAATAAAAATAATATATTGAAAATATAAATATATTTTCCATCATAATCTCCAAAATGAGAGGTGGTGAGGGAAAAATTAACAATCATCATTTCATGAGTTGGTAGTTCATTATACTCATAAATAATATGTTTGTTACCCATTATATAGAAGCGTGTGAAAGTGTAGGTATAATAAATATCATAACAATAAGATATTATATTGAGGATAATGTTTTTGTTATAAAATAATTGAATAATAATATATTAGAGAGTAGAGAATGAAAATAAATGAAAAGAGTTTGAGGGATGGTGTTACCTCGTAATCGAGAAATGTGTTTTGTTTGCTTGAAATGGATTTCTTTTGAGAATTTATTCCCAATGGGAGGATTAAATGAGGAAGGAAAGGTTTCTTTGAGACTAATTTGACCGATTTTTGTGGATTGAAATTATTTTCAGAGGTTTGAGGAATGGGTAGAGGGATTTCATTTTTATAGTAGAGGGGGGTGAGACCCTTGTAAATACCAAAAGGTATTCATTATGAAGAGGTATCATTTTCCAATATTTCTCCAAAATCTAAAATTAATATAGAAATATTAATTTATGTTTGAAAAAAATCTACACCAAACAAAAATATATTCATTTGAATATTTTATTTCATTAACTTCTACGATTCACCAAATTTATTATTTTGGTCTTTATTAAAGCATCTAGTATTGTAACCTATGAAATTTGAAATTTAAAAATAAAATAAAGTGATATTAATTATATAAAATATATAAAAATAATTATAAATATTATATATAATTTATTAAATAAAAATCTCATGTGTTTTTGAATATAATATTTAAAAATAGTGCATGTGACACATATAACACCACTTACACCCGGACCATTAAATAAATGTTTTTACAATAAGTGCTTTAATACTTTAATTATAAAATATAAATTTCTATACTGATAGAAAATATTTAATATTTTTATCACTTAAAAATAACTGGGAAAATATATTAATTTTATTAATTTAAATCATTTAAAAAATATCCTTTTTTGTAAAATAACAATAATGTCAATTTGATAATATTTATTAAATTCAGATTTTAAAATATCAAATTAGTATTTAAATTTAAATAAAATAACTTTAAAAATATGTAAAATTATTTATTAATCTTAAAATATAATTAGTGAAAACAATTCAGTTAATTCACTTCACTTTTAATATTTGTAGTATCACATAATTTCGTTAATTATTAACAAAATAATCACTACATTGGGGTTTTACAAGAATTTTAAGTACCTAAATTATATCTAAAAGCTATTGATAAATCATTATTATAAAAATAACACACTAATATTTTAAAAGGATGTACATAATATAAAATATTGCATTTTTTACATATCTAAACGTTTTATAACTGTTAAAGGTAATGAAAGTTCCATTTTTATCTTTTTTCCTCACATAACCTTTTATATAGGGAAACAATATTTTGTAATATTTCAATGACTCATAAAATTAAAAATGTTTGTTATATGGTATCATTATTGGAATATAGTGGATTTTTTAAAGTTTAGAGGTCATTTTGGTCATTAAATATAAGGTTTAGTCCCCAATTAAATTTAATCTTACCATAATTGTTGTGATTAATTTAAATAACTTTCACTAATGTTTTTGGAATAACATGAATTTTTTATAATAAGAATAAATTTTTTTACTTATTATAATTGTGTATTTCCTTCTAAAAAAATTAAATTCATTGAATTGGAAAAAAAATTATTAACACTAATTCAACAGATGTGATGAGAAAACATGTTTTAAAGTAAAAATGTTCAAATAGTCAATAAGTGTTTATATATTATTTATATATAATAAAGACCAATGTGAAATAAAACAACTTAATATTATTATGATTGATCTATTTGGATATTATAAACTAAATTAAATTAAATTTTTAAGTGAATAATCATTTAAACGAAGAGGAGGTTTTTAACTAAAATATAATATTTTTTCCTATTAATAATAATGATTTTTCTCAAAAAAATCCAAAAAATTCACCCTAATATAATTTCAACATCATCAATTAAAAAAGTGGTTTATTTTTAAAAATAAAATTCATAACAGTTTAAAAAATGAGTTTTAAAATTGGTTCACAACTAAATGGTGGGAAAAATAAGTCATGCGTATACTACAAGATAATTGAGCATTGCGTGTACCAAAACCTAATCAAAGAGTTGTTGTACATCTCGAACCTCTCGTTGTTTGATTTTCATGATCACAATCACTTTCATTTTTATCTAACATTGTGTTTTAAGTGTTTGTGTTGATAGGCATTTGATTGCCAAGAAGTTGACCAAGGAAGAGGCAGAAATGGACTGAAATTCAGTCCACCGGCCGACCGGTGGCTTCACCACCGGCCAGACGGTGGCACCCAGACTCAAGGGGTAGCTACTGCCTCCCCACCGGTCGACCGGTGGCTCTGCCACCGGTCGACCAGTGGCATCCAGCCCAAAAAGTACAATCTACTCTCTTGCCACCGGCCAGCCGGTGGCTCCTCCACCGGTCGACCGGTGGCACCCAGATGAATAGTGAGACCTACTGTCTCACCACCGGCCATCCGGTGGCTCCTCCACCGGTCGACCGGTGGAGCCTGGACCAGAATTCTCTCCACATTCCAAGGCACCGGCCAGCCGGTGGCCCTGCACCGGCCAGCCGGTGGCCCAGTCAAACTAGCCGTTGGAGCTTTGACCAGGCTGGTCCACTTGCCTCCCAACGGCTCCGAAGACCTCTCCAACGGCTCCGAAGCCTCCCCAAGGGTTCCTAGCCTATAAATAAAGGCCAAGGAAGCCCCGGACATCTACCGGATCATATACGAAGCCAACGGACATATTTTGGATCAATTGGCCAACCTCCGGCGGACTTCCTCAAAGGAACCCACCTAGCTCCAACAACTTCCACATCCAAGGAGCTCCTTCAAAGAAGCTTGGAAGCGGCCTTCAACATCTCCATCCAATCAAAGGCGCCCAAGTCTTCCCAAATACGGGTTTTATTGTTTTATTTACTTTGAGCTTAAAATTGGGTTTGTGCCTACAAACCCCAACCCTTTTCTCAACCTCCCTTTCTTTGGGTTCTCACACCACCACTAAGGTGTGAAGAGGTTGTCAAGCCTTACCTTGTAAAAAGGCTTGAGATCGGTGAGCTAGTCTTCACCCGTAAAAAGACTAGTGGGTTATTGCTTAACCATTAAAAGCATTGGGTTCTTGCTCAACCAATAAAAGCAAGCTGTAATAGGTCCTAGTGCTACCTCAAAGCCTAGTGGGTTTCTTGCTAAAACCATTGAAAAGCAAGCGGTAGGAATCTCTCAACGGTTGAGTTGGGAGCGGAGACGTAGGCCGGGTTTTGGCCGAACTCCGTTATCAATTTGCGTGTCTTGCCTCTTTATTTCCGCTGCATTTTTACTTTGATTTTTAATTTGTGAATCAATTTTTTAAAAGGCAATTCACCCCCCCTCTTGCCATCTTTTCCCTCCTCGGGTGTTTCTTCCGACCCAACAATTGGTATCAGAGGAAGTATTTGAATAATTCCTTAACCGGTTTCAAATTAAAGATCCTTTTTGATGGCTTCTACCGCTTCAACCTCTTACGCCCCCGAAGGCTTTTCTTTGGGTCGGGCTCCATTTTTTGATGGGACCGACTATAATTTTTGGAAAACCCGCATGTCAACTTTTCTTAAAAGCATTAGCTATCCAATTTATAGAATTGTTATGCATGGTTTTACGCTTTCTTCTCTAGATGAATCTCAATGGACCCCCGCTGACATTGCAAATTTTGAGCTTGATGGCAAAGCCATGAACGCTCTTCATTGTGGTCTTGACCGAAATGTTTTTGATTGTATTTCTTCTTGCACATCTTCTCATGATATTTGGAAGCTTTTAGAACTAACCTATGAAGGTACTAGTGAGGCTCCAAAGCAAGAATCCGCTCAAAAGCTAGAACCCGCTCAAAAGCAGGAACCCGATGAAAAATCCGTACCCGCTTGCCCACTTCACAAGAAAAGGGCCAAGAAAAAGGAAAAGAAGAAGGCTTCAAAGGCAACATGGAGTGATAGCTCCACCTCTTCATTTTCCTCCTTCTCCTCGAGCGACCAAGGTAAAAAATGCCTAATGGCAAAACATGAGGTACCATCATCCTCTTCCTCTTCTTCCTCCTCTTGTTCTTCAAATTCAAATTCATTTAATCATTTGTCTTATGAGGATCTCCAATTTGCTAGAGACCAACTTGAAAATGGTTTTCACGAACTTTCTTCAAAATTTGTTTCTTTAAAAAAGTCTTTCAAAAAACTCTCTTCCGAAAAAGAACAACTTCTCAAAGAGAAGGAAGAGTTGACCCTTAAAATCCAAAATTTTCCAAATGTTGATTCCATGGAATCAACCATCAAAGACCTTAGAGAGACCCTAGCCAAGTTCACCCAAGGTGAACAAAATTTGAAAAATATACTTGGTTCCCAACGTATATCCCGAACCACCAATGGACTTGGCTATACCAACCGAGCCTCCTCCTCCCATGCTCAAACTGTTTTTGTAAGGGGGAGCTCCGATTTTAAATTTTGTAATTATTGCAAAAAACCCGGGCATCTCATTTATGAGTGTAATTGTAAAAACGCCCGGTACGGTCAACCCAAACCAATTTTTTATTCGGACGAATTTTATAGGAGAAGACCCGCCATGAGGCAAGTATGGATTGAAAAATCCCTATTGGCAAGTCTCTCCGGGCCTAAATTTGTTTCGGTTTCAAAAACCACTCCCCGGTGATTAGTTCTTTTTATTTAGGGGGAGAACTTTCTCATTTTTGATTCAAAATCTCAAAATTCAAAAATTTCATTTGGTTTCAAATTTCAATTTTCAATTCTTTTTAAAATTCAATTTAGAATTTTCAATTTTCAATTAGTTTCCAACAGTTGGTATCGAATTGGTTTTTGATTCAAAACTTTCAATTCAAACTGTTATTCAATTTTTGTTTCAAATCATTCAATTTCCAAAATTTCAATTGATTTTCAAATCTCATCCCTTGTTTTTCAAAATTTCCCTCAATCAAGTTTTATGCCCCACTCTATTTTGATAATCACAAAGGGGGAGAATTTCTTGATTGATTGGGGGAGAAACTTTTTTGATCATGCTTTGCTTTACATTTCATTTTTATTTAAGCATTCCTTTCAATTCATGTTTTTACTTTAATTGTTTAAGTGATTGTGATCATCAAAATAGGGGGAGATTGTTGTACATCTCGAACCTATCGTTGTTTGATTTTCATGATCACAATCACTTTCATTTTTATCTAACATTGTGTTTTAAGTGTTTGTGTTGATAGGCATTTGATTGCCAAGAAGTTGACCAAGGAAGAGGCAGAAATGGACTGAAATTCAGTCCACCGGCCGACCGGTGGCTTCACCACCGGCCAGCCGGTGGCACCCAGACTCAAGGGGTAGCTACTGCCTCCCCACCGGTCGACCGGTGGCTCTGCCACCGGTCGACCTGTGGCATCCAGCCCAAAAAGTACAATCTACTCTCTTGCCACCGGCCAGCCGGTGGCTCCTCCACCGGTCGACCGGTGGCACCCAGATGAATAGTGAGACCTACTGTCTCACCACCGGCCATCCGGTGGCTCCTCCACCGGTCGACCGGTGGAGCCTGGACCAGAATTCTCTCCACATTCCAAGGCACCGGCCAGCCGGTGGCCCTGCACCGGCCAGCCGGTGGCCCAGTCAAACTAGCCGTTGGAGCTTTGACCAGGCTGGTCCACTTGCCTCCCAACGGCTCCGAAGACCTCTCCAACGGCTCCGAAGCCTCCCCAAGGGTTCCTAGCCTATAAATAAAGGCCAAGGAAGCCCCGGACATCTACCGGATCATATACGAAGCCAACGGACATATTTTGGATCAATTGGCCAACCTCCGGCGGACTTCCTCAAAGGAACCCACCTAGCTCCAACAACTTCCACATCCAAGGAGCTCCTTCAAAGAAGCTTGGAAGCGGCCTTCAACATCTCCATCCAATCAAAGGCGCCCAAGTCTTCCCAAATACGGGTTTTATTGTTTTATTTACTTTGAGCTTAAAATTGGGTTTGTGCCTACAAACCCCAACCCTTTTCTCAACCTCCCTTTCTTTGGGTTCTCACACCACCACTAAGGTGTGAAGAGGTTGTCAAGCCTTACCTTGTAAAAAGGCTTGAGATCGGTGAGCTAGTCTTCACCCGTAAAAAGACTAGTGGGTTATTGCTTAACCATTAAAAGCATTGGGTTCTTGCTCAACCAATAAAAGCAAGCTGTAATAGGTCCTAGTGCTACCTCAAAGCCTAGTGGGTTTCTTGCTAAAACCATTGAAAAGCAAGCGGTAGGAATCTCTCAACGGTTGAGTTGGGAGCGGAGACGTAGGCCGGGTTTTGGCCGAACTCCGTTATCAATTTGCGTGTCTTGCCTCTTTATTTCCGCTGCATTTTTGCTTTGATTTTTAATTTGTGAATCAATTTTTTAAAAGGCAATTCACCCCCCCTCTTGCCATCTTTTCCCTCCTCGGGTGTTTCTTCCGACCCAACAAGAGTTACGTGTAGTGAAATATAAAAATGGGTTTTTATATAAAGATAAAAATAATCTATTTTTAGTGTTTTTTGAATTAAATAATAACGAAAAGATTAATAAATTAGAAAAAGAATATTTCACCAAATCTAGGGGTGTTACACATAGAATTATTAAAAAACTCCTCTAGAATGATGTATTGACTGGTGGGTGAATCCCAAAAATGACTAGTACTTAATATTTATCCATTAGTTTTCTCATGTTTAGCACGTATTATTCATCTTTCACCTGTGGTTTCTCTATCTGGTCCTGACAGTGTCGATGCTTTCCAACCACTTTTTCATACATAGTGAGATTTGTTATGACTTCCTCTATTATGTTGGAAGGTAGTAAATATAAAGGATTTGTTATTATTTACCATAAAATTAGGCTATCTTATAGTTGATAAATAATTTAACATGTCAATGAAATGGAATTAGACATGAATACCCATTTTTTCCAAGTGCCTCAAGATAAGATGGTATTTTTATCACCACATTTACAAGTGGAGGACTCTAAAGAAAACATGAAATTCAAATGTGGAGAGAACTTCTATAGTGAGAGAAATCAAGTAGGGAAACACCATTATAATGCACCATAATTTTTATTCATATATATTAATTAAAATTTGATGAATATACATTAAAAATAATACAAATTCATGACATGACCATATATGTATAGCGTCTTGAGAAGCTGGGAAACGTGAACAACTAGTTCATAAGGAATCTTCCTTATCTCCCACTTATTTCATCATAACTATATGCCTTTATTAAATATCCTAAAAATGTTTCTTCATGACCATGTGAAAAGAAAAATATGAATGGGCGATCTCAGTTGACCAGTAAGGGTAAACATGGGACATATATATCATAACCTAATTAGAAGACATAAGAACATAACATTTTAAAATATTATCCTCCATATGAAAGATTATGATATCATGCTATGAGATATACCATGAAAGTTCATCAGAATCAACGAACATAATCCCAAAATTCATAACATTATTCATGATGACTTTTGAAATACCAATAAGTATAAAAAATCATTTCATATTAGTCATGGATCATTGCCAATACCATCAAAGCGGACAATGTCCATTACTGAACTGAGTTCACTCCTTGTTCTAATCAAATGGGTTTTTTTAAACATCATTCCACTATAACATACATAATAAGAAAAACTGGGTTTTGTAAATATAATTATACAAAAAATAATATGAATAATAAGTATATTATAATATAAACATAACATGATTAACAAATTACATAATATATAAAAACTGCTTTTTATACACAACTAGAAATTTATTCTTGAGGAAAATATCATTTCTTCCTCGAACATATTTTCTTTCATCAATGTGACACAAAATTTTAAATGAAAATAATTTAATTTAAATTAGTATTGAAATAATTTATAAGAATATTCATGTAATTAATCAATTATAAAGGCGTAAAAATCCATTCATGTCGTATAATCTAAAAAACATTCTCCACATACTTTGGCTAGAAAAGTGAAAAACTACCTCATATCGAATAACAAAAAAAGATTAATTTAATACCATTGAATAGAAATTAACCAAAGATAAAATTTAATTTTAAACTTTTTGAAGGATATAAATAATATTACAAATTTTATAAACTTTCATGTGGATGATAAATATACCACAGTAAATACTTACGTATAAACAACCATAGATAATAATCGGATTGCAAAATTACCCCTTACCTTTTAGGTCTGATTTCCATTGAATGTATCCAAACATCCTATACAATGATTTAAATAATGTAATTGAATTATTTCAGAATCATATTCATTTTACGATATCATATATTATCATATTATCATCCATTTTTAATAACATTTCATTATTACATGTTTTTCAGGTATTAACTACTCTATGTTTATGCATGTTTTGTCTAATAAGTTCATGTTCTCCATCATAGGTAATAGATATATCATTAAAATATTATATTAAAATTATATTTATATATCATTTATATTCATTAAATACATTTATTTAATCATTATTTAATGAATATCATGTATAATTAATCACATCACACTATGTCGATGGTAGACAATATGTATGCACGTGCGGTGATATCATTCCCATAACTGTTAAATGGTATTGAAATGAATGGTGTATACTATTTCATAACCACTCTCAAATTATAGTAATTATATAATGTTATTATTTCCTTCATTATAACTATCCATGTCTCATGGTGGTGAAAACTAGATTACACCACAACATGGAGACAGTAAGCCGCACATACACAGACGAGGTGATTTAATTTTTCGTAGGATGGATAGAAAGTGGGATATTGTTTTCTCATAATAATAATAACATATAATAATATTTGTTATACTATATTTATTACTTTTTAATGAATCAACTCATTAAGAGGACATAGAAGAAGAAACTAGTCTGACAGAATCAGTAGAGGAGATTATCTTTTCTTGGTGTGCTTCCTCTAAATATCATATTAGAGAACATGAGAGGGTATTTTAAGAAGAGAAAAACCTCTATAATGTTACTAGTGATGTTGATAAGGGAAAATTGAAGGGTATAGCCAAGAATTAATTCTCATTTTGAAGTAAATATGTAAGGGAGAATGTGCCTTTTTATAATTTAGGTGAGGGAACTTTTGGGATCTCCAAAAATATTAATTTATAATAAAATAAAAACCAATACCAAAACCACTAAAATGAACCAATTTATAATATAAGATGATATAGGTTATAATATCATAAAAAATTTATTTTAGACTATTTTTCTTATAAATTTAAACAATATAATATTAATTAACACTTAGTTATTAAATTTAATATTTAATTAGGGAAAAAAATATTTCAATATTAAAAGGTTGAAATATTTACATATTTAATAACAACTAGACCATACTTAAATACCTTATAACATTTGAGAACATAAAATAATTATACTATTTTTTTTAAAATGTTTTGTTATTTTTACATAATTTAATGAAATATTATTCTGATCAAAACCAATTTTATCGTTTTTGACACTATTCAATTCATTGACTTATTAAAATATTAACATAAATAGTTATCTTTGAACCAAATAATTTTTTTATATTAATAATTATTCAAGGTAATCTATAAATTTAATTATAAATATTAATTTTAACAAATTATATTTCCCTTCTAATATTTTTTAGAACATTTATCTGTAATCTCTGTTAAGAGAATAATAACTACATCAATTTTGTGTAATTATTTAATATACCTATTTTAGAAATAATTTTTTTTTAAAAAATATAACGTAGATAATGCTAATAAATATCCAAATAATATTTGTAGTAAAATTTATCTTCTTGAGAATCAAACATTTAAAATGTTGTACTTATTAAATTATGTATGAGACTACTTTAACATCAATTTAAATAAAATAATATAAGTGTAATAATATCTATTATAAAGACAAAAATGGTCACTAACATCACAAATGGATGGTTATGGATGAGATATACTTGACCAATAAGATTTGGTCATGTGTTTGGGTATTTTGTAGGATATTAATATTTTAATAAAAAATGTTTCATAGATTTTGTATCAATTAATAAATTTTTACATCATCAATGTCTAAACCTTTCAGGTAACTATTTATTTACTAAAAATGAAAAATAAATTATCATTATAAAGAAAAAAAATTAATTCAAATTATTATTTAAAATCTAATTTAAATTATGTATGACCTTATATAAAAATGATTATGTTATTAGAATTTGAGTAAGATATATTTATTTTTCTATTAAATAAAATAAATCGAATGTCCTAATCTCATCCAAGTGGCTTCCAAATTACACAAATTAGACCCAAGTATAATTTAGGTTTCAAAACACTAATCCAATTATGTTAATAAATTTTTTAGTGTAACTTTATTATATAATCCCTATACTAAATTACATGATTTACCCTCTCATCATATTGATATAAATTATAAAAGATATTATTCTAAATTCCCAAAAATAAAATAAATCTATTTACCTAATTTGGACCTACCGATTCCAAATATGGAATCCATTATTTCAAATTCAAATCATATAATGTAGAGTAATTAATTTAAAAATAATCTCAATGTCAGAAAGAGAGAATGAGTTTTAAAGGTTAAAGCATTGCCAAAGATTGAAATGTTTTTACATCTGAATTCATTGTAAAATGAGGGATAATGATATAAATTATATTGAAAGATAAAAATATATTTTATTTATACTTTAGAACCATTAATTATTTTTACTTTATAATATAAAATATTTCGATGAAAAAAGTTGTTTTCTATTAAAGTTATGTGTATTTTTACTATTCATCAAAATTTAAAACATATTTTAAAAATATTAAAAATTAATCCAATTTAAATTTTTATACCTCACATAAAAATAATATATTTATGTTCTTATATAAAAATAATAATGTTTCAAAATCACAATATGAAAGGGTGTCTACAATATAAGGCAGAGAATTACCCTAATGAAAAATCGTGATTTTTTTACATCAAATACAGTTTATTCATACCCTATGAATAAAATATCTATTGGATGAAAATAAAAAATATTTTATTAATTACATAAAATATATATTTCATTAAATTTATTTACTAATATTTATACACTCAACTTATTAATAAAAAAACACAAATATATAAATGATTTATATTTTTCATAAATAATTAGTAGTGGTTGACTTCATCAACCATTTATATAATTTAGTTATATTTATTCCCAAAAACCAAAATTCTAGATTAAAATGTTTATTCTACCCTAAGGTAATCTCATGGTTCATTTAAACTCATAATTCTGTGCAATGAACACTATTGAAGAATTAAAATTATTTAGTGAAAATATTTCACAAACACATCTCTATGTTACATTCTACCCCCTAAAACTAAACATCTCCATTGAAATTAACCACTCAGATACAAAAAGTTGAGTATATCTCTCCCTCATAGTGTCCTCAAATTCCCATATAGATTCATCCAATTGGTGGTTCCACCATGAATCATTAACCAAGTGATTGGTCTTCTTTCGTAGATCTTTTTTCGCTACAATCTAGAATTTCTATCAGTTGCTCTTTATATAAAAGATCGTTATTCGGCAGTATGAATTCTGAGTTTAGTACATGTAATGGATCATTTATGTACATTCTTAAGAGATATAAATAGAAAAAATCAGTAACTTGAGAGATATTTAGTGGAAGCGCCAATCAGTAAAGTACATTCCAAACACGATCCAGAATTTCATAAGGAACGATATATATAGGGGTCAAATTTAACTTTTTTCAAAATATCATTACTCACTTCCAGGGATATACTAATAGAAACACCTTATAATCCACTTCAAAATTTATATATTATATTTGTTTGCCATGATAATTTTTCTGGACTCTGAGCTGCACTTATTTTTTTCTAAATAGATCTGACCTTTTTTTCCATTTCATAAAAAAGATCAGTTCCTTATAGATTTCATTCCCCAACGTCAACCTAGAATGTTGGATTTATTCAGTTATTCCCTAGAAGGATACATAAGGTTCTATATAAATATTAGTGTGAAATTTATTGTTTTATGGAAATTACTCTAATGGTAGGTGTTGATCAAAACAACTTTTAAAATCTATAGAGAAATCTCTCAACCTGTCTTCTAGAGTTTGAATTATTCTCTCAGATTGAACTTCTATCTGAGGAAGATAAGATGTGTTAAAACATAACTATGTTTCAATATCCTACTAAATAATTCACTCGAACATAAAGATAAAATATAGATCCCGATCAGATATAATGGAATGTGGCACTCTATAAAATCATTCCACTTCCATTAAACATATCGTAGCATGTTGATCAGGAGATAAATCATCTTTAATAGTAATAAAGTGTGTTAACATCAGAAGTCGATCAATTATAGACCATATAGAATTATTTCCTTTAGATGTTATTTTTGAAGTATGATGAAAAATTCCATAGTGATGTTACCCATTTATATTCGGTCATGGGTAATGGTTGTGACATCCCCTTATACTTTGATCTCTAAGCCATAACTTTTTGAAAAACCAAGAACTGACAGACATATTTGGAAACAGATTTTTTTATTCCATCTAACTAGAAATACTCTTTAGGTCCTCATAAATCTTTGTACATCCATGGTGAATAGATAATGAACATCTATGTGCCTCATCTAATATATCCTTCATTAATTCTTGTATTTGAGGAATAAAACTAGATTCTGAAACCTTATTATTATATCAGAATCATGGTTGAATTCAGGAACATTTTCACCTTATTTTGTAGCTCTACATCTTCCTTCTACATCTCCTTAATCTTCAATTTTATAGATTGTCAAAAATTCCCTTGAGAAAGATAATATTCATCGCCTTTAACATTTCACGATCCAACCTTTGAAAATCCAAAAAAATTTAATCTTTGGTGATACTTATCATGGATTGGCTAGTATGGTCCTTTCGACTCAAGGAATCCGCCAGCTTTTTTGCTTTCTGAGAGCAGCAATTTATTGAATAGTCTCAATTTTTAATCAAATACAACCATATTATATGAAAAATATCCAACCCCTTTTTTGTGAAAACATACTTTAAAATTTTCTGATCAGTATAAATATTACACCTTCCTTCATAAATATAATGCATCCATATCATTTTTAAAAATATTACAGGAGCTAACTCTAAATCATGACTCAATTAATTTTTCTCATGGATTTTCAATTTCCATGATCCCTAAGGTATAGTTATTTCCATTTTCTTGAGAACACATCATAGACCCTTTTAGGATGAATCGTTGTAGATCACAAACCATTCTCCACTACTTGGTAGCGTGAGCTCTGGTGAGCTGGTTAACATTATTTTGAGATCATTGAAATTTTATTCACATTTTTCCATTCACACTATCTTAACTTATTTCTAATTCAAATTTGTTAGTGGATTAGATCATCCTGAAAAATTTCCACAAAACATTGAAAATATCAATACAAATTATGAAAAATCCGGTTCAAAGTTATCGTTGTTGGTCTCAACCATCTTTTAATAAATTATTATTTTTCTGCTTCCATAGATATCTCCTCTATTGAGATTATGTGACCTAAAAATGAATATTTTTATCAAAAATTCATACTCTACAATTTTTTTAAAAATATTTTCATTTCTCGAGGTCTTCAGTAAAATTCTCAAGTGATCTTCATGTTCTTACTCACTCTTAGAATAAACAAAAATATTATCTATAAATATTACCACAAAATGATAAAGACCATCACTAAAGACTCTATTCATTATATACATGATAATATTGGGGGAACTAGTAAGACCAAAAAGCATCACTATAATTTCATATTGCCTATACCTTGTACGTAATGCCTCCTTTTATATATCCTCCTTCATGAACCTTAGTTTATGATATCATGAATGAAGATCAATCTTGAAAATGTATTGATCTCTTCATAGTTGGTAAAGTAAGTCTTAAATGTGGTTAAGATGATGTTTTTTCTTCAGAATGATCTTTTTGTGTTCTCGATAATAAATGAAGAGTCTCATTGATCCATATTTAATGTAAACAAATAGAATATGTACACCCCAAGGTGATTCACTAGGTAGTATGAATCCCTTGTCAATATTCTCTTGGATTTTCTTCTTAAATTAATGAAACTCAATTAGAGAAATTATATATGGTGTCTTTGAAATAAGAATATAACACATTATTAGTTCTTTTGAAATATTAACCTCACAATTTAGCAGAATACTGGAAAATTATTTCATAATGATATCATCAAACTCTTATAAAATTCCCTTATTCTTAATTTTTAGTTTCTGCACAACGATTTTATTAAGACAACCATCATTTATATGGATCAAAACATCTAAGATGGAAGAAATATTCACTGGAAGGTCATACTCATCCTTTAATTGATAGATGATCAATGATTGATGTTGAATATGGAATGGTACTTCCTTTAAGTACATATTTATATGTGATCCATATAAAGAAAGCCAATACATTCCAAAAATCACATAAAACCCCATTATAGGGTGGATCACATGATTTTTACGATTTTTATTCCCACAAACGTCAACCAGAGAAGAATTATAAACATTCGATCTGACTCTTACATAATTAATAATGTCACAACTAACTCAGTATCATATTTCTAAGGTAATAAGATGATACCCTTAGAAAATTATTCATATATAAAAGAGTGGGTGGATCCAGAATCATATAATACATTTTATATTCTAGAGTGGATTGTATGTGTACCTTTCACCTATTCATTATAGTACTCAACATCGATAATAGTGATCGCATGGGATATACATTTGTCTTTGGCTTTAAGCATTTACTAGATTTCATCATCATAAAAAACCCTTAGATAATGAAATTTATTGAAATAACTCCCATTTCATTTCACTTGTAACATTGATGTGTATGAGGTGCATTAGGTGAAGAATTTTCTCTATTAACATCATTACATATCATCATTTGATCAATTTTTCATTCAACCACCCGATGACATTATTTTGCACATTTAAAACATTTAATAGCCCCATTCATAAAAATCCCTTTATGTTTCATTCCACGCATTGAGCATTAACGAAAATTCATCTTTTTAGAGTGGTTTTTAGATTTTCCCTTGAATTACCTTTTTATTTTCATATCAAACCCATAGGATTGATGGGTTACTCTAATATCTATCTCAACCATTAGATCACATCGATAGACTTCTTCACAGCTATTAAAGTCTCGTATGGCTAATTCCCATTGGAGACACAGTTTTAAGACACTAATGAATCAATCAATTTTACTATTAGGTTCGATAATATTTCCAGAAGCATACATTGAATGTTTGGTAAAATTTTATATCATGGTACCAATAGATTCATCATCTTTCTTTTATTTTCTTGTAACTCAAATGTTATCTTTTTTGAAATAATAAAAGGAATGTACTTATTGAAAAATAAGATCCTAAAATTTTCACATTCCATAGATTCACATTCATCTCATTGACTTTTATTATTTATATGGTTCCATAATTGATCAACTTAACCTTTAGAAAGATACAATCCTAAGAATACATTATCAGGTTTTGAGCATTAGAGAACTGAAAATATCTATTCCAAGGTATTTATCCATTTTTCAGGCACTAATGGATTAGAATACCCACTCAAATAATGTGGATGCTACCTAATGAAGGACTTAATAGAATGTTGTTCCCTTATTTCCTCATTTTGAATTCCAACATGATTTATATATTGAGAATGTTGTGTAAGAATAACTATAAAATATTTCATTCCAGCTCTCAAATCATTTAGTTTCTTAGGAGGAAAATAATTGTATTTTCCGTCACATTCAGCATTAATGCGGTTCTTTTGAGTTCCATCATGTGACTAAAACAAAGGATCATAATGAGAGAAACAAAAATAATAATAGGGAAACCACATAATCAAGAATAAAATTTCAATTAACAGCTCTTTAGGTTTTATCCTAGGTTATTCATGATCATTTGTAAAACAATATGATTTTAACCAATACATCGATAAATCCATTGGGTTCTTACTATGGTTTTCTAATCCTAGAATCCAAAGGTTAATTATACCCTTCATCTGATTCCAACCATACCAAACTATAATTTATGTGCATTGATATTACATCAATGTTTAAGAATATTAATTACAAAATATAACAAATCCAAAATAGGACTATATAGGTGTAGTGTCTTTATAAATTGGGAAACCTAAACAATTGGTTCATAAGGCATCTTCATTGACTCCCACTTATTTTATCATACCTAGAACCCTTTTTGACATATCTTACTTAATACCCTTCTTCCTAACCAAGGGAAACAAAACATGTGCAATGGTGAGGTAAAATTATCCGTAAGGGTAAAAAATGAAGATATCAATCCTATCATAATCATAAGACATAATAACATAAATTTTTTAATCATATCCTGTATATAAGAGATTGTGAAATCAAGGCATGAGATAAATCTTGAATGTTCATAGGAATCGATGAACGTAATCCAAAAATTAATAAAATAAGACTTTATTTTTTTATGGAATACACATATGCATAGAGGATCATTTAATATTATACAAGTTTCATTTACAAAACCATCATAGTAGAAAAAGTCCAATACTGAACTGAGTTCACTTATCACTACATCCCTGTATTACAGAACATAGATCATGTACAATTTCATCCATGTCTATCTTATGAGAAATAAATATTTACCTAATTAATTGGAGGGAGATATAGGTCTCATCCATCTTATAAAGAAATCATTCTTTTGTTCTCTACAATTACATAAATCATTCATCACAACCCATGGGATGAAATTGGTTTCTTTATACACTATTCTACAATAACATACTCCATTTAAAACAAATGTATTTCATAAATATCATTCTATCAAAGACATTATTAAATCATAAGAACAATAAGGATATTATACATTAAACATAACCCTATTAAATTATTCCATATTAGATGGAAAATAATTTTATAAGACACTTCAAATTAGTTTTTGAGGAAAATATCCTTCCTTTTAACTAAACATTTTATTTTATAAATAATCCACACAATTTTAAACGAAATGAATTTATTTGAAAACTAAGTAGAAATATTGTAGATTAAACTTCATGGAAATAGTGTATTATGAGTATGTAATTTATTCATTCCATATAAGTTAAAAACATGTTTCTCATAATTTTTCAAGAAAAGTAAAAAAGTACCTCGTATCAAATATCGACAACGATTAATTTTATAAGGTTTAATAAAAATTCACCAATCGGTGAAATTAATTTTAAATTTCTTATAGAATAATTGAAATAAAATTATATATTTAGGAAACATTAATTAGGGTTATAAATATACCCCAGTAAATACTTACATATAAACAATCTCAGATAATATAGAGATTGAAAAATTATCCCTTGACTTTTAGGTTTCATTTACATTGTATGTTTCTGAAACTACAATATAAATATTTAATTAATTTTATTGACTTATTTCAGAATCATAGTAATTTTTATTATATCATATATTATCATATTATCATTTATTTTTAATAACATTTCATTATCAGTTGTTATTAGAGTATTAATGACTTCATTTTCTTATTCTTGCTTTTTCGAATAAGTTATAGTTCTCCATCATATGTCATATTAATATCATTAATAAATGATATTAACATTATATATATCATATTTATTAATTATCTACATCTATATAATCATTCTTTAATGAATATCATGTTCAATGAATCACATCGCATCATGGAAACGGTAGGCCGTATATACGCAGAGGCAACAATATCAATCACATTATTGATGAACGGTGTTGAAATGAATGGTGTATAATATTTCATAATATATATATTGTTATAATAATAATATATATTTATTATTTCCATAATTTTACCCATCCAAGTAAGGTGGTGGTGAAAAAAATATTACACCACAGTGTGGGGACAATAAGCCACATGTAAGCACACATGATGATTTTTTTTGTAGGATGGATAAAAAGTGGAATATTTTATTCCGTAATTATAAAAAATTCTCATTATATAATTATTACTTTATAATTGAACTACTCATTATGGGGAAGTAGAAGAAGAAATAAGTTTGAAAGAATTGGTAGGGGAGATTAACTCTTCCCCAACATGCTTCCTCTAAATATCCACTTAGAGCACTCTAGTTGGTCTTTGATGAAGTCCATAACCTCTATAATGCTACTAGGGAATTTGATAAGCTAAAAGGTCAAGGTATAGCCTTGTTGTAAGGCTCAATATGATGTGAATAGGTGAGGGAATTTATTACCTTCTATAATTAAGGTGAGAGGAACTTTTGTGATCTCTACGAATATTAATTTATAATAAAATCAAAACCAATTGAAAAACCTCAAAAATTTATAATTTTGATGATTAGAATATAATGTGTTGTAATATAATCATCCAATATAATTTTTATATTATTTTCTATCAATTTAGACAATATAATGTTTTATCAACTCTTAGTTATTCTATTTACTTATTAACTCAGGTATCAAATATCGCAATATTAAAAGGGACAAATATTTACTTATTTTATGTGAAATAGACCATAAATAAATACCTTAAAATATTTTATACTATATAATAGTTAATAATTTTTAGATTGTTTTATGATTTTTAAATTATTAAATAAAACATTATTTTGATAAACAATCAATGGTGTCAATTTTGGCACTATTCAATTCATTGATTTTTATAAATATTTAGATAACAATTAAACATTAAAAAACCATTTTATTATATTGATAAGATGGAAAGGAAATCTATAAAATTCACTATACATATTAATTATCCAAAATTACATTATTTTAATATTTTTTAATAACATTTATTTGATATCTCTATTATTAAAATAATCACTACATCAATTTTGGGTAATTATTTTATATACTTATTTTTTGAATAAAAATTAAAATAAATACAATTAATAATATAAATCTACTATAATTCCAAATAATATATGTAGTATAATTTATATTATTGAAAATCTAACATTTAAAATTTTATTCATAAAAAATTATAAATGTGAAAACTTTAACATTACTTTAAAAAAATAGAAGTGTCACAATCTCTTCTATAAGACTCAAGGTGGTCACTAACACGACCCTTTGATGCTTAGGGTCCATATATACTCGACCAATAAGATTTAGTCAAGTTTTTGGGTCTTTTTTTGTTCATAAGTATATTAATAATAAATGTTTTATCAATTGATACTAACAAATATTTACATCATCAATGTATAATACATTGAGATAATTATTTATTTTTTTAAAAATCTAAAAATAATTTTCAGTATAAATAGAAACATTTTATCATTCAAATGATTGTTAATAATTACTTTTATCTTATTTATATCCTTATATAAAAATGATATAGTTATTAAAATTTGAGTAAGACATATTAAATTTTCCATGAAATAAAATAAAATAAATATCATAATCTCATCCAAGTGGCTTCCAAAAGAAACCATTTCGAACCAAGGATGATTTATGTATAAAATAACTAATCCAATGATATTAGGACGTGTTTTGGGAAAACATTATAATTGTATTATTACACATAATTACATGATTTACCCCTTCACTGTATTAATAAAAATTACAGTAGTTATAATTCTTAATGCTAAAAAATAAAATAAATCTATCTACATAATTTGGACCTACTAATTCCAAATATGGAATAAATTTTTTAAAATTAAAAAAACTAAAGTCCCCATAATTAATTTAAAATTATTCATGTTTTTAGAAAGTTATAATGGGTTTTAAAATGTACAACATTGTAAGAGATTGAAATGTTTCTACATCTAAATTCAATGTAAAATTAATGCAAATGAAAAACATTATATTGAATGAAAAATGAAATTCTATTTATATTTTTAACCATTTAATATAATAACATACCATATAAATTATTTTTATGATGAATTTTTTTTTCAATAAAATTTTTGTTTATTATTGCAATAAATCAAAATTTCAATGTTATCTGAAAAATATTTAAAATTCCTACAATGTAAATTTTTATATTCTGCTTATATTTTTTTTTTGGATTTTTCATATAAAAATTATTAATATTTAAAAATATTAATTTAAATGGGGTTCTCAATAAAAATGTATAAAATTACCCATTTGAAATGTATTTTTTTTCATACATCAAATTGGGTTTATTCATACCCTATGAAAATAATATCTATTGGATGAATGTAAAAAATATTTTATTATTTATATTACTTATATATTTCATTAATTTCTTTTACTAATAGTAATTCACTAAATTTATTAGTATAAAACTAAATATATATAATTGATATATATTTTTCATAAATAATTGTTATCAAATAAATTCACCTTACATTATCACAAGTTACATATATTTATTCCTGCTAACCAAATAGATATGTTAAAATGGACATTTTATTCTGAGGACACCGAATGGATCATTTAAACTTGTGAGGTCATGAAATTCATGATATTGAAGAATTCAAATTATTTAGAGAAAATATTTCATAGAAACATCCGAGAGTTAAACCATGATAGATTACTATAAGGGGAAATCTCTTTTTATCCTTGATCTTCTTGGAATGTGAACAGTTGTCCTGACTATCATCAATAGATTCGATCTCTTGATCATTCAGATTATGTACATGAATCAATCCTTTATAGTGATGTTTATGAGGAGGTCCTTGATAATTACTACTACCACCACCAAAATTTCCTAATGGGAGAGTAATATATTGTGCTGTGACAAATAAGAATCCAAGGGCTTGATGAATTGTAGCATTGTATAGAGTGGGGGTCATAGATCAGCTCTTTGTTTTCCAGCCACCTTTGGTGAGTCTTTGTCATAGATGCCTTTCTGCGGGTGACTTGATCCACATAATAGGAGAAGTGGTTTTTATTGACATAGTTTCTCTTTCCATGGAGACACCATTGGGATAGGTCAATTACCTCCTATTAGAGCATGTGTATATTCCCAGTATTGTTGTTTATATATCAAGGAAGAGTTTTCCCCCAACCCTCTTAGACATGAGAAGATGTGTGTGTTTACTCAAGGGTGTAATACTTACAAGAGACCAAATTCATGGTATAGAGCTATGTTTCCATCCCCCTAAAACTGTGATCATCTCCATTATGATGTCTGGACTAATCTATAGGACGTGGGAATGGATTTGTGTCTTCCCTTTCACTGCTATTAAGATATGACTGGCGACTTCAAATACTATAATGGGGATATATCAAAAATCCATATTTGGAGTAGGTGAATGTTATTGATTCTATATTCCCTTTCCTAATAGTGGATACATGGAGTACTCAGTTTTGCTGGAATAGAGTTGAGTGTTCCCCTATTCTTCTAAAGGAATTTCTGTCAGACTTCTTCTGGTTCTGCTAGATGAAAGCATTGTCAGGATTGATGAATTCAGGATGGTGTTTGCGAATTCATACATCTAAACACAAAAAATTGTTAGAGGGATACATTTAGAGTTTTCAGATGATGACATATAAAGGACATGTTAGTGTGGGTAGGTGTGGGTTCCAAAACACCATTTGCTACAAGATTTGAATGATGATGTTCCCTAGGTCATGACTAAAGAGTTATCTAGATAACTTAATTAGGCTAGTGGTTTTATGTTTCAACATATAGTTTTACACTGAATTCGGTTGGAGGGATTCTCCAAAGTGTGTTAGGGTGTGACCCTGCTCCCTATTTACTAGTTGCTATCCATGTCGGGCTATCATTTATGATTGTGTGTAGAAGACCTAGGATGGTTAGCCATGTATGGTACCCTCATCATGTTGAGGGATCACAACCATGTGACATTGGTGGTGGTGATTACTAATTTTAGCCTTTTATAATGACCCATTGTATCTTCTGTATGAGGTTTTATGTGCCCTCTTGATCAACTTCCCTATGATACAAGAGGTAATGGAAGTCACATTCTTTAATCCGTATTCTTTTTTGTAACATCCCATCATTATCCAAATGTAGAGACAATTATTTTTTTTAATTCCTTTAAAACATCCCTATTATTAATTATTATTACCCTAATGGAGGTCTTGTGGGTGTCCTAGAAATGTTTGAATCTGAGATCACAAAAAAAGGGAAAATAGGCTGGGAAGTATGTTTTTTCTTAAATTGTGCAACCCATAGAACATGACCATGCACTATTTTTCATGGATTCGATAGTGGGAGAGAACAAAGTTTCTGCACAATTCTTCAATCCATGCACCTTAGCCATGCGGTGTGCCCAGTGAAGCAGAACCATGTGCACAGTTGGTGCACTGATTTTCTAAACCATGCGTCCAAACTGTGTATAGTGAATATGAGGGGTGAATTTTTTAATTTTCCCTCAGTGAAATGTTTTAACCCATTTTATTCCTCCCTTATCTCCAATAACCAATATTTTCCTCTTCTCCAACCATATGATCACTCCCCTTTACCCCATGGTGGTTTTATGTATATCCCTTGATTCTCATCCATTTTATTGACTGTTAGAAGCTACAAAAACCTCTCTATATGCTCTCCCTTCAACACTCATCTATTTCTTGAGTTCCTCTTACATATGTTGTGCTATTTAGGTGAGTTATGATTTTTAACAATTTTGGGGTTTTTGTTAAATATTATGATGTCTCCAGTTTTAGGTTGAGTAAAAAGATGTTATTGGGCATCTGTAACACCATTGCATTGAGGTAGGGTGTCTTAATCTTTTTCTCATTATTTTGGTAGCTTTTTAATATCACACCCTTGTGCATGTAACATCTCATGTAAATTATTAAAATGAAATTTTCTTATTTATTAACATTTTTGTATTTAATATTAATTTTACATTTAAGGGGATTCTATATTTGATAGCGTACCTGACATGCAATAATTGTTTATTCTGAAAATCTCATGTTGCACATAAGGTTGAGTTATAGTCAATAATAATAATATAATATTATTTTAAATGGTAGTTGATGCCTAGCCATTGTATTATAATGAATTAATAGAACTATCCAAAATATGGCTATAAATGATTGTTAAATGTTTTTACATTTATTAAATAATATTTATAGGATTAAAATGTGAATGAATCAAATTTTAAGCATAAATACTATAATATTCTTTAAAAAGTGGATTTACCACCTTTTGATAGAGACCCTGTTTAAATATAGTTTTTTTAATTGTTGGATGTTCTATATTAAGAAATTAAATTTAATTTATAATAAGGAGATAAAAAATTTAATTTGGGTAAATTTTTTGTATTTTTCTAATAAAAATCATTTTTTTATGAATAGTGAGAAATACTGCAATTTAAATCAAAACTACCTTTTAATATATTTTATTTTTATAGATAGATTGTTTATTTTATTGGTTTTAATGTATAATTGGATTATATTTTCACCATATAATCTAATTTTGGTCATTGGAAGTAATTTTACTTTGAAATTGGTCATAAAAAAGTGTCAATATTTTGATAGTTATTATTTCATAAAAATACGCTTTTTATTTTGACAACGAGAATTAATTTTACATTAATTTATGCTACTTCAGTGTTTTAAATTTGGAAAAATGGTTTCCATATTTGGAATCATAAGGTACAAATTATGTAAATAGGTAACTTTTATTTTTAGAAATTATGAATATTTACTTCCCTAAATATTTTATTTACCATGGTTAACGGGTAACTCTCATAAATAAAGGTGAAAAATAATATTATAATAATATTAAATTGTGCTTATACTTTTCCTAACCCTATTTTAAGAGATATTTACAACCAAAGGCATCCTTGGTTTAATATTGGGACCCCATGGAGCCACATGAGAGTGATAATGACACATTAAATTAATTACCTTATAGTTAAGACAGTAATGACATAATCATATATCATTTAGTAAAACAATTATTGTATTGGGTTATATAATTGATCACTTTGACTATAATTATTCATTTGGAATCTAAAAATATTTCCCATATCAAGGTATTCTATTTGTAATATTTAGAAATTAAATAAATAAGCATAATTATGACATAATTGTGATGCAGTAATTTCTTCATTAATAAAGGATTCAAATAAATGATATTATAAATATTAAAATAAATTTATTTTGGAACTTTTTATGTCGTTCAATAATTTTAGTGACAATAATGACTTGTTATCATTGAATTAATGATTTTTTTTTATAAATAATCATGTTGTTATCGAATTTTTGAAAAGACAAGATTTGCATTGTATTAAAATTGATATAAAATTGTTTCTAAATCAATCAATATTTCATTATATGATAAAATACTCCAAAAAATCTATGATTAAATCATCCCAACGACATATATGATTTTAAAATTTTCATTGATGATACATTTTGGATCTCTTTACATTTTGTAAAAAAATATTAACTATATAGTATGAATATATTAGAGGACATGGTAAAAGTTAAATAAGTAGACAAAGGGTTAAATAAAAAAGACAAGGATTAAAAAATAACCACAATTTTGAGAAAGTGTTGTTTTCAACAATACATATTGTTTTATTTAAAGGGGGGGTATTTTGAGAACAATTATCTATCACTTTATGATAATTTTGATGCATCACAAAAACCCTTAGTTATTCTCTAATAATTTTATTTGTTAAGTATTTTTCAGGAATTTATTATTCGTTATATTTTTATTTCTGGACAAAATATTTATGTTCTTGAAGAACGAGGTTTTCTTTTTAAATTATTCTCATTTTGCGTGTTCTGGAAACACTGTTCATACCCTACTTATTCTGGATCTGATTTAGCATGTTCTGGAAACACTTTTCATACCCAACGTGCAGGAATGTAGAATAAGGATTAAATGCAGCATATGCTTCTTGACATATGAGAAAAGTATGGATGAGGAACCATACATTATTGAAAAAGTATGAAAAGGAACCCAACAGTAGGAAGGAACCATACATTTGTAATATTTAGAAATGTATGGAAGGAGAAACATACATAATTGTTAAACGTTATGTTTTTTTCTCAAAAGTACGGTTCATTAACCTTACTTTTGTAAACAAACATATGTTCTTGGAATGGTATGGATCATGTAAAAGTGTGGATCTTTTACCATACGTTTGATTGATTGAAGAGAAATGTATGGATGACCAACCCTATCTTTATGATCAACCTTTTGTTTGTAGAAAGTGGCATGACAATTACATTTGTGACCAACCCTACATTGTCAACCCTAAGTTTGAAGACTACGTCATCAAAATTACGTTAAAAGGAAGCATACAATACAACTCAAACTTATTTTTGGTGTCAGTTAATTTAATGTCGATATTTTTATGAAAAGGTCAGCAAGCAGATTATTATACAAGTTTCTAGCCGGATTTAAAGCTGATTTTAAAATGAGACTATGACTGATTCAAATCCATTTTATCAATGGTTTAAAGATCAAATTAAAATGATCTTTTTATGCTGAGTTTTCATGGAATTTCGGACTAATCTGTAAATTCAAATGTTTGAATATCGCGAGTTAAAAAGAGACTCTTGTGGATCTAAATTTTTAGTAGAAGTACCTGTCGTTAATTTATATATTAGATTTTTCGAACAACATCTATGTATTTTTTGTGTGATCTCTCAATCATTATAAAAATGTGAAGAATAATAGAGACTAGCAAGAATTTATATATGTTGATTCAAGAGAACGAAAAACCACTGTTTTCTGAAGAAGAGAAAAAAGCACGATAGAAAATTCATTTGTTCTACATCGAAAAACATTTTTGAATCTGCTACTTCTGGATTTGTGAGTTATATTTCTATATTTAATGCAACGGGATCAACTCCGAAATGAATCATTTGTTAAGATCATTATTTCTGAAGCTGACGATTCATCTACTGTCAATTGGATGTTGTTGCAATTGTGAAGAACAGCTGGAAAATATTTTACGAATACAAAAAATCTTATTTTCTTTTCTTGAGTGACCAACTTCTCGTACTAAGGTGTGTAGGTTCTGTGAGTGAACCACAAGGATTTGTTTTTCCTTAGATTGTTAAGGTGTCAACTTCTTGTACTCAATTATTGTAAGGTCTGTTGAAATGAGGACCAGATAGTGAAAATCACCAAGCTCATGGAGTACAACATTAGTGGAGTGGACTAGGGGCCATCTGTTCCCCGAACCACTATATATCTTATGTCTCTGCTATTTAAATTTCCGCTACACTAATTCATTTGATTAAAGTTCAAAGGCAGAACATAATAATTCAAAGATTTTTGACAACACACAATTCAACCCCCTCTTGTGTATATTTGATATAATTCGATCCAACAATAGGTATCAAATGGTGAGCTTTCTGATAAAGCCTTAACAAGTTGAAAGTGATTATACAAAGTGCAAGATGACTGATACAAGAGAGGAGATGTCTATGGTCAGATCATTGTACTTCAATGAAGAAAACTATGGATAATGGATGTCGTGAATGATTATCTATCTAAAAAATCTTGGATATAGAGCATATTCTAATATTCTGACTCCATATGAAATACCAGAAAAACGTGAAACTTGGAGTGCATTTAATGAAGCAAATTATGACATGAACTTGAAGAGAATTAATGCAATTATATGTGGTCTAGGACCTAATGAATTCAATTGAGTATCTCAATGACTGACATCATATGAAATGTGGAAAACTATTTTTGTTTCTTATGAAGGAACTAACAATATCAGGGAAATGAGATATGAAACTGCTAGGCTTAAAATCAATACTTTCATAATGGTTCAAGGTGAGAGTATTACTCAAATGAATGTAATATTGAAAGAGATTGTCAATAACATAACTTCCTTGGGAGATCCCATTAAACAAGCTGATCATGCTTTAAAAGTACTAAGAGTAATGCCTACAAAATGGAATGGAATCTCTACAGCAATCAGACAGACGACACCTGTCAAAGATTTAACCATGAGAGAACTAATTGGAACATTAATGAGGTATGAAGTTGAGATGGAAGATGAAGCAAATGAACATAAAGTTCTTATCAAAAGATATGACACATACTTGAATGTATCATCATAGTGAAAAAATAGAAAGGTGAAGAAAAGTGTAAAAGACAAATCTAAAAGGTTCGATTTGTCAAATTCTGATGTGGAATTGGATCAGCTAGCCATAAGATTCACTAAATTCTATAGAAACAAGAAGGGGTTCAGAAAATACTTCAAAAAGGATGATAATGAAGTCAGATGTTATGAATGCAAGAAAATGGGGCATATCAGACCTGCCTACCCTTAGCTAAAAGAAGATAAGAGAAAAAAATTATTCAAAATAAATCATTATCAGCATAAGGACAAGAAAGCCCTGAAGGCTATATAGAGTATATCTGAAGACTCCAGTAGCACTTTTGAATCAAACTCAGTGAAGGAAAAAGAAAATATGAAAGTAAACATGTCTTTTATTGTAGACACAAATGAGGTACAATCATACTACTCTTCTAACTCTAGTTCTGAATCAAATAATCTATTAAAAAACTTACAACCTACTGCAATATACTTGAAGAAAAATATGGTTCTCTATTTAAGAAACATAAGTCTTTGAATAACATTAATAAGGACTTTTCTGATGAAAGAGATACAATTCTGAAACAATATAAGGATCTAACTGAAAAATTTGACTCAATTAACACCAACAATATAGATTATAAATCAAAGCTAAAGTCACTACAAACTGAAGTGGAAACTTATAATAATTGAACGCTTTTTTTATTGAAGGATAAAATATTTTAAATGAAAGTCTTGGGAAAAATGTAATTAAAAAGGAAGGATTTGGAATTTGTAGTAAAGGTGAAAAACCCAAGCTGTACAAAAGTTATTTTATTCCAAGTGAAAAAAGAATAGATTGTAATTACTATGGAATGATGGGTAATATTTCAAAAAACGGTTTCCTAAGACAACCCCAAATCAGTGGTATTAAGAAGGACTTTGTATCAAATGATTTATTTGAATATTTTGATATTAGAAAAACAAAGAAAGTCTGTATTCCCAGATCCTTGCTAGCTAACACCCCAGACCCCAACAAAATATGGGTACCAAAGAAAATTGTGTAAATGCCTTTGTAGGGAGAAGGTCACAAAAGAAAAAAGGACATATGGTATTTGGATAGTGGCTGCTCAAGGAATATGAGTGGAAACTCGTCGAATTTCTCTACAATCACTCAAAAAGATGGTGGGTGTGTTACTTTTGGTGACAATGCCAAAGGGAATATCATTGGTATTGGAATAGTTGGATATCCATAAGTTGTCTCAATCAACAAAGTACATTATGAACAAGTATTGAGACAGAATCGAATATGTATATCTCAACTATGTGATGATGGTTATGCTGTTTATTTTTCTAACCATTGATGTTATATTTTCAAAATAAATGTCTTAAACTTAGAGAACCTAGAATTGACAATGTGTATACCTGGGATTTAAATTACTTGTGTAAACAACAAGTAAATTGCTTAACTGCTAAAGTGAATGAATCTTGGATCTGACATATGAGACTTGGACATTGTAATGTATACGTTTTATATAAATTATCTAAGAAACATTTAGTTTATGATTTTCCTAGTCTCAAATTTGAATGTGACAGATTCTGTGATGCATGTCAACTTGGAAAGCAACACCAATAATCCTTCAAATCTGTTAACAAAATTGCTACATCTAAACCTCTATAACTTATCCATATGGATTTTATTGGACCTTCAAGTGTAGCAAGTATGGCTGGTAGATCATATGTATATGTTTTAGTTGATGACTATTCTATATTAACATGGATTTTCTTTTTAAAATATAGAAACGAAGCCTTTAATTTATTTGAATGTTTTTGTAAAGCTGTTCAAAATGAAAAAGGTTTTAAAATAATTTCATTAAGAAGTAATCATGGTGGAGAATTTGAGAATCAGAAATTTAATTCCTTCTGCTCAAATATGGGTATTAAACACACCTTCTCTTCACCAAGAACAACTCAACAAAATGGAATTGTTGAAAGAAGAAATAAGACTTTTTAGGAAATGGCTAGGACTATGCAAAATGAATACAGTCTTCCTACCTATTTCTTGGCAGAAGCTGTAAGCACAGCCTGCTATATAATGAATATAGTTTTAATTAGACCAATTTTAAAAAGGAAAACCTATGAACATTGGAATAAGAGAAAACCCAAAGTAAATTACTTTAATGTTTTTGGATGTAAGGTTTACATCTTAAACCCCAAGGACAATCTCGGTAAGTTCGATCCAAAATCTGAAGAAGGAATTTTCATAGGATATTGAGCTACCTCCAAAGCATATAGAGTCTATAATAAGAAGTCAAGGATTGTTGAAGATTCAGTTAATGTAAAATTTGATGAATCTGATCTCTTTGAGAAAAGGACAGATCAAATCGATGAATATGACTCTAATGATAACATGAGACTTGAGAACTTGAAATAAGATTTTGAAAAAGATATAAAAGAAATTCAGTCCAGTTCAGAAGAACATGCTACTGAAGAAATTATGAGTGTGTTACCTAGACAGACTAGAACTCTATATAATCACCCCTTAAATACTATAATAGGTTACCTAGACATAGGAATAAAAACTAGAAGAAATATAGGGTATCTTGTAGAATTCTCTTCCTTTCTATCCCAATTAGAACCCATGTCTATAGAAGAATCTTTTGATGATGAAAGCTGGATGATTCCAATGCAAGAAGAATTAAACCAGTTTAAATGAAATGAAGTCTGGGAATTAGTTGGAAGACCACATTACTATCAAGTGATAGGAACCAAATGGGTCTCTAGAAATAAGCAAGATGACCAGGGAATAATAAATAGAAATAAAGCTATACTTGTAGCTAAATGATATAATTTGGAAAAAGGTATAGATTATGATGATTCCTTTTCACCTTTAGCTAGATTAGAAGACATTAGAATCCTTTTATCCTATGCATCTCATATGAACTTTAAGTTATTTTAGATGGATGTTATGTCTGTATTTTTAATTGGTTATTTAATGGAGGAAGTTTATGTTGAGAAACCTCCTGGTTTTCAAAATTCTCAAAAACCAGATTCTGTTTTTAAACATACAAAAGCTCTTTATGGCCATAATCAAGCACCTAGAGCTCAGTATGAATGGTTAAGCTCATTCCTATTGAAAAATGACATTACTGTTGGAATGGCAGATCCAACCCTTTTTAAGAAAACTGTAAATTCTAAAATTTTATTCGTTTAAATTTATGTTGTTGATGTATTTTTTTGATCAACTAATAAAAACCTTTGTCATTAGTTTTCAAAGTTAATGCAAAAAAGAATTTGAAATGAGTATGATGGGAGAACTTATTTTCTTTTTAAGACTTCAAATTTATCTAAAATATTTTGGAAATGTTTTGAATCAAAGCAAATACATTATTGATTTATTAAAGAAATTTAGACTTGAAAATAGTAAAACATATACAAATACTATGTTTACCAATATAAAACTTGATTTGGATGAAACTAGAAAATCAGTTTACAACAAGTTATATAGATATATGATTTGTAGTTTATTACATCATACTACTATCATGCCAGATATAATGTATTCAATATGTCGTTGTGCAATATTTTATTGAAATCCTAAAGAATCCCATTTGACATCTGTTAAAAGATTTTTTACATATTTAAAAGGAACTATTTTTCAATATCTTCATTATCCCAAAACTTATGATTATAATTTTATTTCATATTCAGATGAAAACATTGGATGTTGTAGATTATATAGGAAAAACACTTCAGGAACTTGTTACTTTTTTAGGGAAATCATTAGTGTCATGGTCAAGTAAGAAACAACATTTAGTTTCCCTGTCAACAACCCAGGCAGAATATGTTTCTGCTGGTAGTTTTTGTGCACAAGGGTTGTGGATGAAAAACACTCTTATGGACTTTGGGATAAATTTTAATAATACACCTATTTCATTTGATAACACGAGTGCTATAAATATTTCAAAAAATTATATTAATCATTCTAGAACTAAGAATATTGATATCATAAAACATTTTCAAAGAGATCATGTTCTTAAAAAGGATATATCTTTAGAATTTGTAAGTACTGAAATTCAACTAGATGATATTTTTACTAATCCACTTCCCACTGTAAGGTTTGATTTTATTAGGTTGGGGGGGGATAGGATTATTTAATTTTAAAAAAAATTTTATTTTAACTACGCTATTTCTTTATTTTAATTCTTTTTAAAATAAATTGGCTATTTTTTTTCAAAAAGAATAATTTTCTTTTCCCCGTATAATTAATTTTATTTATTTTTAAATAAATTTAATGATTACTCAAAACATGGGAATCAAAGCTGTCATAAACCCTTTTGACTTCTAAAGAATTTCATTTCTACCAAAACCTTTCAACCTGCGAAACCGCACCACTGCTCATCGAACCCTAATTTTTCGAATCTCTGAAACCCTAACCTTCAATCCTTTAGAATGTCTCATAGAGAAGGATATGACTAAGATAGTTGATTAGGGCGAGTCCAGAAATGTCAAGAGACAACAATTAGAAGCCAGTAAAATCTTACAGGGCAAGTTAATTGATCTCAAATGGCTATATTAGACCAATCTCCAGTTGAAACAAGCATTGTCATTTCAAAATCTCGAATAGACTTTCAACAGTGAGAATATAGAAATTTTTTATGTGATAGAACTTCGATATTTCATCAAATTTTTAGATTTTAGTCTGGGAGACAATGAGGACACTATACTGGCTGCGATAGAATATAGAGATTTTTCGATCTCTTCCATTGAAATTGGTCTGATTTTGAACATCCCTCATGATGGAGTCTTTTATTTTCATTTGAATAATATAGGAGATTCTGTACATAAATAATAGGACATTATGTCTTTTAATTTTGGTAGTACGTCTATAAAGAAGATGTTTATCATGGTCTTGGAGCCTGATCAGAAAATTTTAGTAAAGTTTGTGAAAATAGGGATTGCACCGAGGATGTTTGAGATGGAGAAGATATTATATCCTGACATGTATATAATGTATCTTTTTCTCAGTGATATCACACTCAATTTTCCTAGATACATGGTGATGTATCTGAATTTCTGCTATCATAGTGAATCCAGAATGAACTTTTATCCTTTTGGATGACTCATTTCCAAACTCTTTTTTAAGAAGGATATGGTGAGACTAGTGGATTCCAGAGTGTATTGTCGTCTTATTACTGTGTTTAATGCTGGATCTCAGAAATATTGGCTATTTCTGGAGGGCTATAAAAGGAAAACTTCTTCCAGTAGGAGATGAGGATGAAACAGAGAGTTCTCACGCTCAATCTGTTATTTCCAAGGAGGGATACACTGAATTAATAATAATCACTGCAGAAATAATAATAATATTTGACATGGATGAAATTGAGGAAGAATGAAGTCAGTAGGGATGTCACAATCAGAGGAAAAGACCTGTGAATGAGGAATATGTTTCCCCTATACTGACAACAGGAGATTTACTCTCTTATAGATTTGTCAGAGAATTTTTTTTGAACAATATCAAGAATAGAATGTGGCTGTTACAGAACAAGATCTTGAAAGAATTGATGTTGAAAGAGTAGAACCACATATTGAAGTTGATGTTGCAGTTTCACTTCAACAAGAGAAGTAGGCTGATCCTAGTGAGGAAATAGCATGACCATAGGACACTCAAGAAGATATTATCTTAGAAAATCCATTGGAAGAACAAGTTGGTGATGTTTATGATGAGCATATTTATGAATCTCAAATAGAAGTACATCATGAGGATTTTTTTGTGGAAGAGTCTGGAAAATACTCTGAGGAAAAATATGTGGACCAACCTACTTAGGAAAAGGAACAAGACAAGTCTGATGCACATTCACTACCTTTAGTATTGCTGCATCACACTAGACCTGGGAATACAAATCAAGCATTGGGTGCCCTTGATTCAGAGAATAATTAAATTAAAGAGCTGTATAGAAAGGTGTCTCAGTTGGAATCTGAAAATGTTACTCTAATAAGAGCCTTAGAATTAGAGTAGTCAAAATTTCAGATACATAAAGGAAGAACTGTTTTATGACAAGAAGTTGAAGATTTTAAGAAAGTGCTATTGATAGAGGTTTCAATGATGAAATAAGAGATGGTAAAGAAGTCATATCTATTAGAAAGGATATCTGGAGACACAATTTGCATCTGATGGAACTAGTGCTGCTGTTGGGTCATGTACTTCACCTGATATACTCCGAAAGTTTCTGGATATCACAGCTGGAATGAGAAATATGAGTGACAGATTGAATGATCATTAATGCAATAGTGATTCTTTATCTGTCCTATTAGACAATCATAAATTTTTGGTTAATCAGTTGACATCATGTAAACCATCTCTTAGACTTGTGTTAACTCAATTCACTAAGAAATTGTCTATGTTTATAAAGAATGAAGAAAGACTTCATGAGTTTTTCAGAGTCAATCTCATTGAAGACATTCATATGACTCAAGAGACCAGAGATCTTATCATTCATCTTGGTGATGGAATGATGCAATGACTCAAGGAAGAGTTGAAAAAAATCAACTCTGTAGTTCAAAGGAGATAGAACCTATTTCATACTCGGACTAAACCTTGATTCCTATGTTCATCATAATTGTATCTATTTCATAATTTTAATGAAACATTTTGATTTCTGTATTTACCATTTTTTTCTGAAATTATGTTTCTTTATATTTATTTTGTTTTTCTGTCTTTATTTAGATACGCCAGTACACCAGATTTCTTTACTGAAAAATAGTTAATTAGTATTTATTTAAGTTTGGTTCTACATTAAATGTGTTATGTTCCATATTTTATCATTATTTTTTATATCAAAAAAGGGGGAGAAATTTTGGATAGACACAACATTTGTGTTTGTTTCATTTTATTGGGAGAGAAATTAAAATGGATAATCTAATGGGAGAAGTTAAGTTTAATCTAATATTGAATTTATCTTTTTAAAATTCAAAACTATATGTAATTAATTAATTTCTGTGTAAGGTAATTTAATTAATTATTTTATGGGTTTTGTGATAATCAAAGTGGGGGAGATTTTTGAGCAAGTATTGTTTTTAACAATACATAATGTTTTATTTAAAGGGAGAGTATGTTGAAAACAATACTCTATCTCTTTATGATAATTTTGATTCCTCAAAAATACCATTAATTATTTTCTAATAATTTTATTTGTTACGAATTTTTCAGGAATTTATTATTCATCATATTTTTATTTCTGGATGAAATATTTAAGTTCTAGAACAATAAGGTTTTATTTCTAAAGTATTAGCATTTATCATGTTCTGGAAACAATGTTCATACCCTACTTATTCGGGATCTGCTTTAGCATGTTCTGGAAACACTGTTCATACCCTATGTGGAGGAATGTAGCGTAATGATTAAATACAGTGTATGATTTATGAGATATGAGAAATTTATAGATGAGGAACCATACGTTATCGGAAAAGTATGAAAAACAACCCTACGTTAAGAAGGAACCATACGTTTGGAAAATTAGAAAATAATGGAAGGAGAACCGTACGTAAGTGTTAAATGTTACATTTGTTTCCCAAAAGCATGGTTCATTAACCTTACATTTGTAAAAAACCCTACGTTCTTGGAAATGTTTTGGTCAAGTATATGTATGGATCTTTTACCATACATTTGAAAGATTGAAGAGAAAAGTATGGATGACCAACCCTATGTTTGTGATCAACCTTACGTTTGAAGAAAGTGACATGAACTTTATGTTTGTGACCAAACCTACATTTTTAACCCTACGTTTGAAGACTACGTCATCAACCTTACGTTTATAGGATGCATACAATACAACTCAACTTAATGTTTGGCGTCAGAGAATTTAAATTCGATATTTTTATGCAATGGTCAGCAAGCTGATTATTATGCCTATTTCATGCCGAATTAAAAGCTGGTTTTAAAATGAAACATTGACTGATTGAAGTCCATTTTATCAATGGTTTAAATATTAAATTAAAATGAGCTTTTTATGCCGAGTTTTCAGGGATTTTACGACTTCTCTATAAATTCAAATGTTTGAATATCATGAGTTAAAAGGTGACTATTGTGGATCTAAATTTGTAGGATAAGTACTTGTTGTTAATTTATATATGAGCTTTTTCAAACAACATCTAGGGTTTTTTGTGTGATATCTCAATCATTCTGAAAATGTGATGTAAAACAAAGACCATCAAGAATTTAGATCTGCTGATTCAAGAGAACGACAAAGCTCTGTTCTCTGAAGAAGAGAAAAAATCACGATAGAAGATTAATTTTTTCTACATCGAATATCATTTGTGAATCTGATATTGGTGGAGTTGTGAGTTATATTTCGATTTTTACTGAAACAAGATCCACTCAGAAATGACTCTTTTGTGAAGATCATTATTTTTGTAGGTGACGATTCATCTACTGTCAATTTCATGCTATTGCAATTGTGAAGAACATCCAGAAAGTATTTTCAGAAGACAAAGATTTTTTTCTCTATTCTTGAGTGACCTGCTTCTCAAACTAAGATGTGTAGGTTCTATGAGTGAACCAGAAGGCTTTGTTTTGCCTTAGATTGTAAGGGTGTCAACTGCCTGTACTCAGTTGTTGTAAGGTCTATTGAAACAAAGACCAGATAGTGAAAATCACCAAGCTCGTGGAGTAGAGCATTGGTGGAGTAGACTAGGGGCCTTCTGTTCCCTAAACCACTATATCTTATGTATATTCTATTTAAATTTCCGTTGCATCAATTAATCGGATTAAAGTTCAAAGACAGCTCACAATATCGCAAATATTTTTTATAATACACAATTCACCCCCCACTTGTTTATATTTGATATAATCTGATTGAACACATAACCTGTGCAATTATTATAGGATGATTTTATTTTGACTTATATTTTAGCATCACAGATAAATAAGGAATAATAAACTTTTCATATTTATTAATATTTTCGAAATAAATATTAATTTCACTTTAATTGGGATGCTATGTTTGATGGCGTACCTGATACGCCACAATGGGTTTATTTGAAATCTTACATTGCACACTAATAATATAATATTATTATTTTAAATGGTAGTTAACGCCTAACAATTTTCTTCACGGAAATGAATAAAACTAACTAAATTATGATTATATATGTTTGTTAAATGTTTTTAAAATTATCCAATAAATGTTAGAGGCTTAAAATGTGAATGAATATAATTTTTGGCATAATTTTCTTTAAAAGGTTGAGTTACCACCTTTTAATGGAATACCATAATTAAATATATTTATTGTTACTCTAATATGTTATATTCTAATAAATAAAATTCTTCTTTAGAATTGAGACATCAAAATTTACTTTGAATAAAATTTTGGCATTTTTCAAATAATTTTTTTAATGAATAGTAAAAAATACTGTATTTTAATTCAAATATTCCATTCTATTTAATTTATTTATATAGTTATGTTTTCTATTTAATTGGTTCTAAAGTGTAATTAGAATATATTTTTCCCATTTAATCTAATGTTTGTCATATGGAGTAATTTTATTTTGAAATTGGACATAAAAAAGTGTCAATCTTTTGATAGTTATTATTTCTTAAAAACACACAATTTTTTTTGACAATGGGAATTAATTTTGAATTCTTTTCTTCCACTTATGTGTTTTGAATTTAGAAAAATGGATTCTATATTTGGAATCAGTAGGTTCAAATTTTTTAAATATGTATCTTTTATATTCAGACATTTTAAATACTTAATTCAGTAAATATTTTATTTACCATGATTAAAAGGTAAATGTAGTAAATAAGGGTAAAATATAATATTATAATAATGTTAAATTACCCTAAAATGTGTCCTAATCCTATTATATGATAAATATCTTACCATGGGCATCATTGGGTTGAATTTGGTACCCCATGGATCCATATGGGAGTAATAATGATACTTTATTTGAATTAATTTAAAGTAAAGATAAAAATGACATAAACAAATATATTTTAGTGAATAATTTTTTACATGGGGTTATATAAGTTATATTTTCGAATATAAAAATTCATTTGGAATATAAAAATATTTCCTACATTATTTAATTTTTTTTTATAATTTTTTGACATCATATAAACTAAATTATTTATGACACAATAATGATGCAATATTTATCTCATTAATAAATGATTAAAATAAAAAAGATTATAAATATTAAAAAAATATCCAAAACCTATACAATTCTTATTGGATGATTTTATTTTCACCTTGAGTCATCTTAAATTTGACTTTAAGGATTGGTCAAACTTTTGAAACTGAAGATGAGTTTAAAATAAAATAATTGTTTCAAACTTTTTTAAAGAGCCCCTCCTCTCCCTTATAAAAATCCCTCAATTATAACTAATTACACACACTTATCAAGTCTTTTCTCGTACAAACTATGCCACAATAAGCTCCAATGATCCCTCTCTCGATCCTAGAAGCCTTACCTTAGGCGGAAATCACTTTAAGAAACTGTTTTGGTTCAAACCATATGGAGTTACCCGATTTAAAGTTAACGTCTTCTTGTAAGTTCTTTTGATTTATTTTACTTGTCCAACCCCCTAAACACATTTTATTATTTTATTTTATAACAAAAATAGTATAATCAATGTACTAGGATGTAGTTATGAGAGGTATTCGAACTACACTTACACACACCTGCATCCGATGGGTAAAAAAATAATTTTTCTGTGGACGGAAAACTTACGCCTCACAAAACGATGATTGTTCAATTAACTCCTACCTCCTCTCATGGTGGCCATTATGATGGCGCTATATTTATATATGATATATATTATGATTATTTTTTCATTATTCTTCTATATTTTTCCTTTATAGCAGACATTTATGGGTTCTATAATGGGTAGACACGATAATTTCATTTTAGGAAGTGCGGACTACCAACCCCTCAAAGTGATGTGACTAATTAATGTATTATGAGAGATATATAAATTATGTAATTAATGATATTATATATGATATTATACTTTAATTATAATATACCTATGAATAATAATGTTTTAATTACATTAAAATAATAAATAGAAATGGAAATAGCGTTCATGTGTACGTATGGCTTACCGTCTCCATGAATGGTACATTTCTTTTCTTTTCTCCAAATGTTATGTACTATTATAAATACATATATATATTGGATATATATGATGTATATTATATCTAAATCATGAATATAATTTTGAAGATAATGGATTGTTGATGACATGGAAAACTTGTAATTATAGGGTGTTCATTTTTACTCAAATACCAAATATCGACGAAACCACCATTAATAACATAAATGATTAAATAACATTTATAACATTGTAATAAGTAATAAAAAAGAATAATAAAATATAAAAATGTTCTTAATAAATTATAAATTAACTTTAGTTTATTATTCCCGAGATTGAAGAATGGTCGGGTCAAGTCGGGCACAAGGTAAGGGACTTCGTCTCAATCTCCTTTCATTGAGGCATATTTTGTTTTATTTTAAACATTATTTCTTATGGTGTATAAATAACATTTACATTTCATTTCATTCAAAGGGAATATTTTCCTATGAGGAATTTTACTTAACGTTAAAAAAATAATGTTTTTTAACTTAAGCTGTGACAATGACTTTTTCCACCGCTGTGAGTATTATTTGATCTTTGGCTTCCTTAACAATATGTAATGTATTCGAAAGGAAAATAAACACCATATACTCTTTTTAATTATATTTGTTATTGAAAATGGTTTTGATAATGGTTTTTTAGGTCAATATATTTAAATTATATACTGTGATTAAAATTTGGGAATGTTATCATTCCTTTATTTTTGTTTTATGTGTTATGAATATATTGTGGTTCTTGGGAATTGTTTATGCATATGAGTGGTTCTGTGATAAACCTAGGGTGGGTGATCCCGAGATATATGTACAATGAATTGGGTAATGTTATAGAGGTAGACTTTAATGTTTCTTCTAAGAGATTTAGGGACTATAATGTGATGGGAATTCCAAATGCGACTCCCTATGTAGCTGTGATAGCTACAATGTAAGTCTGTCATGAATGCCATAAGTTACCTTTATGATTTATGATTTATGTGTGTTATTCATAAATATGATGATTTTGGAAGGTATGTTAAAAGTATTAGTTTCATTTATTTTTATTTATTGATGGGTTAATTTTTCCTTTCGTTATTTTATAACCCTTACTGAGCCTCTTATGCTCATCCCATGTTTTTGAAATGTTTTCCACAAGACTTAAAGATGAATAGGTTCAAGGATGGGATCAAGGAAAAGTCATGATATCTAAAACATGGAAATAGAAATGATTCTTTTTAAGTGTTTTTATTTACAAAAATGGATACTGAGTAGTAGTTTCTCATGTAATTTTCGAGTTGATATGTAATAGTTATGGATTAATTCTCTAAAACTCTAAACCTAAAAAAGATCCTCGATGTGAATTATTAATTTAATTCAGTATTATGTAATGTTTTAAGGTTGTTTCTTTATAGTTGTTATCAGAGGTAGTTTTAGAAAACATTAGGGATTAGGATTTTTCATTAAACTCTTTGTTAGTCCCTATGTCTATTATTTCAGTGAAATCGTTATTTTATAACTTTTTGCAGATCAAGGAATCTTAGTTATAGATGGAATGAGGAGGATCTCAAACGAAATTCGTATCTCCTCTTGATGACTTGATTGCTATAATTATTTCGAAGTCATGTTTGGATGATTGTGAAACTTTCTCTAGCATACAACTCACTTACAACCAGTTGTTTGAGATATCTAACACCTCCACTATACCTCATTATCATCATAGATCAGGGGTTTTATTTAAACAAATCCTATTTTCACTATATTCTCATATTTTCAAGAAATGTAAATATTATCAATGAATTTACCTTATCACATGATTTTGAAGCATATTATGATTATGAAAAAGGTGATAATGAAAGATACCCTTGCGTAGCCTATTTATATTTTCTTTTACGATATAGTCTCTAATCACATAAGTATTTTATTTTAAAAGGACCATTAATTGAATGTTTCAACTTAAATTCAATCTGACTATTTTATAGAATTAATGTTTTATTAGATGTTTTGAAATTATATGTCATGCATGATTTTTTTTCCACAACTATATTTCTGTGAACACCCATATGAGAAAACTTGTACAATGTGTATTTAGATGAAGGAAGAAAATGATTTTGAAGGATCTCAAAATCATTGTTTTAATGCATGGACCATCTACCTATGTGAACAAGATAACAATTAAACTAATTGGGCAACATGATCAAGGTATGATGTTCTTTATTCTAGGTATTGTTTCATTTTATCATATGGTGGTGAAATTAAAAAAATTTACAGTATATATAAGACATCACAAATTTAGATTTGAATATAATAATGATTTGGGATAAAAATGAGAGGTATAAAGAAACCATTGAGGTTAAAAACATGTTAGGTTTATTTCTCTATTTTATAAAAAAATAAAGAAAACACGCAGATCATGTGACAACCCATCGCGTCGGACAAAGCTATGGGAATCGAACCCACAACCAATGTGCGATTGAGATTTATCTTATACCACTAGACTACGTGAAGTCCCCAGTTATTATAACTTATTATTTTAGTAAAATGATTTTATGTAAGAAGAATAAATTGATTTTGAGAACTTATGTTTTATCAAATGGATATACATAGTATATAAAACTGATTTTTTGATTAAAGGATAAAGGATGTTGTGGAAGATATTCTCTCTTTTGTGGAAACACTATATGCCTAAGGATGATAGAATACTATAGGATTTAAATTGTGGAATAATGGTTGAAATTTAAGTTTGGAAGAATATATGTATTTATTGTGGACATATGACAATTTTATTTTTTTTATGAAAATGATTAACCTATCATGGAGAATATGTGATTAAGTTAATTACTTTTCAATATGACAATTTATGAGTAATGAGTGTTATTTAAAGATAAATGATAAGATGTATCTTGGAAGACAATGTCATTAAATCCTTATGAGATTTGGTTTAAAATCATAGTTTGGATTACTTTTGAATAATTTTATGGACAGATGTTTATTGAATAATATTTTTTGAACTCTGGGTTTTATTTGACAAATTTTAGAGATTACGAGTTGTTTTTATTCTTGTATAAAATTGTCCTTTTTGTGAATTATCAGATCTCTAACTAACCATTATGGATTTTTTAATTCATCATACAGTAGAAATATATAGTTCTTCTTTTGAGGATTATGTTATTCTCTAGATGATGATTCTTGTGCTTTTGATGTGACCAAGTCTTTTCGAATGGTCATTGCTTGGAGAAATGATTAGTTTTTGGTCGAAACTTATTGAAGGATGGAACTCTACTTGAAGGTAAGTATATTTCCTTATGTTCTTATTCTATTTAGTAAATGAATTCCTCAAAAGTATTAAATGGAACATAAAACGAAAAAGTTGTTGGTTTGTGTTTCCTATTATGAAATCAATGACCGTTTAACACATCTTAAGATTGTGATTTTCTTGTGGTTAGCTTTCTTCAAATCATGTTTTCTATCACTCTCCATCATAACATGACCATTTGTTCTCTCTTCTATATCCATGTTTTCCAATATGGAATCCTAGTATGGGTTATGATGGGTGACCTTTGTACTTTAAATCTTTTAATGTGATTGTTTTACTGACACTATTTTTATGTGGGACTTTTAATGAAGATTCCAATCTCAGTTTTAAAATTGTGAGGACGCAATACCCAAAGGGGGGGAATGATGTAACATCCCAGATAAATAATTAATATGTCACTTTTCATATTTATTAATATTTGTGAGTTATAAATTAATTTTACTTTATAGGGGATGCTATGTTCGATAGTGGACCCGATACGCGACAACAGGTTTCTTTGAAATCTTTAGTTGCACACTAATAATATAATATTATTATTATAAATGGTAGCTAAGGCCTTTCCATTTTATTGGAGGGAATGAATAAATCTAGCTAAACTTTGATTATATATGTTTGTTAAATGTTTTTATAATTATTCAATAAATGTTATAGGCTTAAATTGTGAATGAATCTAATTTTAGGCACAATATTCTTTTAAAGGTCGATTTATAGCCTTTTAATGGAGAAACCTCGTTAAATATAGTTTTTACACTATTATATGTTATATTTGAAAAAATAAAATTCCACTTTATAATCGGGACATCAAAATTTACATTGAATAAAATTTCGGTATTTTTCTGATAAAATTCATTTTATAATGAATAGTGAAAAACACTGTATTTTAATTCAATTCTGCCTTTTTATTTAAATTATTTATACGGTTATATTATAATTTTAATTGGTTTTAAAGTGTAATTAGAATATATATTTACCATTTAATCTAATTTTGTTCATTGTAAGTGGTTTTATCATTAAATTGTTCATAAACAAGTGTAAATGTTTTGACAGTTATTATTTCTTAAAAACACGGTATATGTTTTGACAGTGGGAATTAATTTTAAATTAATTTCTTCAACTTCTCTGTATTGAATGTAGAAAAATGGATTCCATATTCTGAATTAGTAGTTCAAAATTCTGTAAATAGTTAACTTTTATTTTTAGATATTTTAAATATTTAATTCAGTAAATATTTTATTTACCATGATTAAAAGGTAGATATATTAAATAAGGGTAAAATATAATATTATAATCATATTAAAATACCCTAACATCTGACCTAATCCTATTGTAAGATACATATCCGACCATGCGAATCCTTGGGTCGAATTTGGGATCCCACGAAGCCACATGAGAGTAATAATAACACTTTATATTATTTAATTTAAAGTAAAGACAGAAATGACAAAAAGAAATATCTTTTAGTGAATCAATTTTTACATGGGGTTATATAAGTTATCATTTAGAATATAAATATTCATTATAAAGATAAAACTATTTCATAAATTATGGTATTTTGTTTATAATTTTTGGACATCATATAAATTATATTATTTATAACACAATAATGATGCAATATTTACATCCTTAATAAATGATTTAAATAAAAAAGTTTATAAATATATAATAAATATCCAAAACTAGTGCAAATCTTATTGGATGATTTTATTTCGATCATTAGTCATTTTAAATTTGGCTCTAATGATTTTTTTACCTTTTGAAACTGAAGATGAGATGATAATAAAATAATTGTTTCAAACATTCCTAAAGAGCCCCTCCTCTCCCTTATAAAAAGCTCTCACTTCCTACTCATTCTACAGACTTCTGAAGCCTTTGGATCATAAAAACTCTACTCTAATAAGCTACCAATATCCCTATATTCATCCAATAATCCTTAACTTAGGCATAAAGCACTTCAAGAAACCCTTTTGTTTAAAACAAAAGGGACTTACCCAATTTAAAGGTAACGTCTTCCAACAAGTTCTTTTGTTTTATTTTAATTCTCTAGTCCCCTAAACACTTTTTATTACTTTATTTTATAAAAACAATATTATCCTAAATATAATAGGATTTTGTTATTAGAATTATTCTAAATACACTTACACACACCTCTTTTTGAGGTGTAATGAACATAATGTTTCTGTGGATGGAAAACTAACGCCTCACAAAACAATGATTATTCAATTAACTCCTAATGCCTCTCATAGTGTCCATTATGATGGAACTGTATTTATATATGATATATATTATGATTATGTTTTCTTTATGCTTATGTATTTTTCATTTATAGCATAGCTTTATGGTTTCCATAATGGGTAGATGCGATAATTTAATTTTAGGAAGTGTGGACTACCGCTCCTCAAACTGATATGACTCGTAAATGTCATACGTTGGATATATAAAGTATTGAGTTAATTAGATTATATATGATATTATAATTTTTTTAAAATATAAATATATATCGTTATGTTTTAATTCAATTAAAATAATAAATATAAATAGAAGTAGCGTTCATGCGAACGTAGGACTTAGCGTCTCCATGAACGGTGCATTTTATTCTTATCTCCAAATGTAATGCACTATTATAAATATATATATATATATATATATTGGATATATTTTATTTATATGATATATAAATCATTAATATCTTTCTTTACATAATGGATTGTTGACGACATGGACAACTTGTAATTATAAGGTGTTCATTTTTACTCAAATACAAAATATCGACGAAACAACCGTTAATAACATAAATGATTACATAATGTTTAAAACATGTTAATAAGTGATATAAAAAAATAATAAACCAGAAAAAGCTTTTTAAGCAAGTATAGATTATCTTTATTCTACTATTCAATATATTAATGAATGATCGGGTCAAGTCTGACACGAGATAAGGGACTTCATCTCAATCACCTTTAATTGAGGCATATTTTATTTTATTCTCAAATTTATTTTATACGGTGTATAAATAAACTTGACTTTTCATTTCATTCATATAGATTATTTTCCTATGAGGTGTTTTACTAAACGACAGAAAAATGTATGTTACTTTTTAATGTAAGTGGCGACAACGACCTTTTCCCCCGCCACCAGTATTATTTGATCTTTGGCATCCTTAACAAGTAGAAATTTTTTCAAAATGAGAATAAATACCATATAATCCTTTTACGTGTTTTGGGTTTGAAATTTTTTTTGATAATGGATTTTTATGTCAATATATTTAAATGATATATTGTGATTAAAATGTGGAAATGTGATATTTTATTTATTTTTGTTTTATATGTTATAAATATGTTATTGTTCTTGGGCATTATTTATGCATACGGGTGGTTACATGATAATCCTATGGTGGGTGATCCTGAGATGGCTCTCCAATTCATAGGGTAATGTGATAGAGGTAAACATTAATGTTTCTCCTAAGAGATTTAAGGAATATACTATGATGAGTATTCCAAATGTGACTCCCTATATAACTGTGATAGCTACAATGTAAGTATGTTATGAATGTCATATGTTACCTTTATGATTTATTATTTCTATGTGTTATTCATAAATCTAATGATTTATTAAGGTATTTTATGATTGAAAATATTGGTTTCATTGATTTGAATTTATTGATGGGTTAATGTTTCCTTTCTTTATTTTGTAACCCTCACTGTGTTTTTTATGATCATCCCATGGTTTTGAAATGTTTTCTACATGACATAAAGATGAATAGGGTCAAGGATGGGATCAAGGAAAAGTCATGATGTCTAAAACATGGAAATAGAAATGATTATTTTTAAGAGTTTTTATTTAAAAAATGGATACTGAGTAGTAGTGTCTACATGTAATTTTCAAGTTGATATGTAATAGTTATGGCCTAGTTATCTAAAAATATAAACATAAAAAAGATACAAAATGAGAATTATTCATTTAATTCAATATTATGTAATGTCTTAAGGCTGTTTCCTTATATATATTTACCTTATACTCATATTAAATAAGGTTTGGACCTTTAAAACTGAAAATAATTTTATTATAAAATAATGCTTTCAAACATTCATAAAGAGCCCCTCCTACCTCTTATAAAAGGACACCACCATTAAACCATTACTCACACCTCTAAAGACCCTTGTATCATTAAAAATAATATATAATAATCTCCCAATATCCATCTCTTCAACTTAGAATCCTTACATGGAGAAAAAGGTAATTTAATAAAGCCTTTGGGTTCAAACAAAAGGGAGTTACCTGATTTAAAAGGTAACATCTTCCCTGAAGTTCTTTTTTCCCTTATCTAACCCCCTAAAATATTAGTATTCCATTATTTTATAACAAATAAGTATCTTAAATATACTAGGATGTTTTTATGATAAGAATCTGAACAACCCTTCCACACACCTCTATCTAATGGGTACAAACATATTGTTTCTGTGGACGGTTAACTACTACCTCACGAAACGATGATTGTTCAATTATCTCCAATCACCTCTCATAGAGGCCATTAAGATAAAACTTTATTTATAAGTTATATATAATATATCTATATTTTCTCAATGATTCTTTATTTTTCATTTATTTCATTCCATTATGGTTTCCATAATGGGTATATACGATAATTACATTTGAAGAAATGTGGACTACTGCCCCCTCAAAATGGTATGACTCGTTCATGCCCTACATGGAATTTATAAAGGATGGAGTTAATTTAATTATATGTGATATTATACTAGAATCATAATATATATTTATTATTATGTTTTCATTCCATTAAATACTACATAGAAATGAAAGTAGCGTTTATGTGTACGTATGTCTTATTATCTCCATGAACGATTCATTTCATTTCTTATTTCCCAATGTTATGTATGATTATAAATACATATATATACTGTTTATATATGATATATATGTTATCTAAATCATTAATATTATTATGTAGATAATTATCTTTTTACAACATAGATAACTTGTAATTATAAGATGTTCATTTTTGACTCAAATACCAAATATCGACAAAACGACCGTTATTAACTTTAATGATTTTTTAATGTTTACAATGAGGTAATAAGTGATATAAAAGGAATAATGATCTTGTAAAATCTTCTTAATCTTGTTGAAATTAACATTATTTTATTATTCATGAATAACTTAGAACAAATGAGTCATGTCGGACACGAGGTAAGGGAACGACATAACCCTATTTCAATTCTTTGGGTTAAATTTCTTCTTCTTGATTATGTCATGCTATGAAAAGGTGTCGATGACCTATGAATATTTTACACTTAATATCCACTTATAATGGGTGTATTTATATTTTTCCCATATAATTATGTCATTAATTTATCCGTAATCTAATGGTACAATCTTTGTAAGGGACTATGTCTCAATGTCCATTCATTGAAGACTATCATGATATTGTCCACATTTCTTATTCTATAAGGTGTATATAATACCATTTTACATATTATATCTTGTATAAACTTATTATCATGATATTATAAGCTTTTTTGATGTTATTCAGTAAATATTTTTATTCACGTGTTTCTCAAGTTTTACGATACTCTTTCACTAAAAAATTGTTTTAAAAGTTTTGATGATTTATTTCTATAAATCATTCTCATTAATGAAAATGTTTTTAAAATTGTTTTAAGGATTTTTTACATGGAAATTAATGTTTTAAATTGGTAATTTACATAAAAGTTAAAACGTTGCATGGGACAGTTTGATTCAAAAATATATTTATTAAATGATTAAAATGGTATAGAAAATGGTTTTGAGAAAGCATTGATTATGTCAATATCTTGACATGATATACGATGATTATAATATAGAACTGTTATCTTTCTATTATGCTTGTTTTATGTGTTATGATCATGTTATTATTCTTGGGCATTGTTTATGACCACAGGTGGTTTTGTTTTAAACCGTGGGTGGGTGATCCATATATAGTTATCCATATCATTGGTTAACATGACCGAGGTGAATGTTAATGTCTCTCCCATGTGATTTAGGGAATATACTATAATGGGTATTCCAAATTTGACTCCCTATGTAGTTGTGAAAGATACAATTCAAGTATGTTATACATTCCATAAGCTACCTTTATGATTAATGATATCTACGTGTTCTTCATAAATCTTATAATTTCATGAGGTGTGTTTAATATATTATGTTTTGTATGAATTAATGGTCTAATGTTCGCTTTATTTATTTTATAACCCTTATTGATCTTTCAATTTTCATCCAAAGTTTTGAAATATTTTTTATAGGACATAAATATGAATACGTTCAAGGATGGGATCAAGGAGAAGTTATGTTATCTAAAACATGGAAGTAAACATGTTTTTTAATAGTTTTAATTTTATGAAAAAAATGGAAACTGCTTAGAAGTGTCTACTTTGTAATTTTTGAATTGTAATTTAATTGTTATGGCCTAATTATTTAAAAATCTAAAAATGAAAAGATCCTCAATGTGAATTCTTGACTTCACTCAATATTATGTAATGATTAAGGATCGGGCCATATAGTTGGTATTAATGTTTAGTTTAAACAACATTAGGGATTAAGAGCTTTAGTTAAACAAATGGTTAGTGCCAATATCTACTATTTCAGTTAAATCCTAGTTTTATAAATTTTTCAGATAAATGAATGTTGTTTAAAAATTAGAGGAGGATCTCAAACAGCATTCCAATCTCTTCTTGATGACATGCTTGAAATAATTATTGCAAAGTCATGTTCAGATGATTGTGAAACTTTTTATAGCATAAAACTCACTTGAAATCAGTTGTCTGGGCTATCAAACACCTCCACTATACCTCATGTCAATAATTGTTCATAAGTTGTATTTAGTCAAATCATATTTTCACAATATTCTCTTATTTTCAATAAAGTAAAATATTATCAAGGTATTTTAAAATATTTTACCACATCTCAAGATTTTGAAGCATATTATGATTTTGAAAAAGGTGCTGAAGAAGGAGACCCTTACACAACCTATTTATATTTGATTTGAAATTACAGTCTTTTGACACAAACTAATGGTATTTTAAAAGGACCATTGATTAAAATTTGGAACTCAAACATGGTCTGACTATTTTATGAAAGTAATGTTTTATCAGATGTTTTGAAATTATATGTCATACCCGATTATTTTCCGAAAGTATTCATTTTTGAACACACATATGAACCAATTTGTACAAGGTGTATTTTGTCGAAGGAAGCAAATTATTTTTGAAGGATCTCTAAATCATTGGTTCATTGCATGGACCTTCGACCTACGTGAAAAACATGATGATGAAACCATATGGACACTATGATCAATGTATAATGTTCTTTCAATTGGGAATAGATTTATTTTATCATATGGAGGTGAAAATAAATGAAAATATATAATATGCTGAAGTCTTAATGTATTGGGATGAAAAATAAATGTATAAGAAAACCATTGAGTATAAAACATGATAGTGTTATTTTTTAGATTTACAAAAAGGATTTCCTGTAAGATTGGCGACAACCCGTCATGTCCGTCAAGGATATAGGAATAGATCCCACAACTGAAGAGAGACAATGATACATCACCTACCACTAGCCCACGTGAAGCCTCTGGTTAGTATGAAATATTCTATTTTGTTAAATTATTTTATGTATTATAAATAAGTTCATTTTTGGAACTTATGTTTTATCAAATTTATATCCTTAGTATAAGAAAATGATTTTGTGATTAAGTGGTAAAGGTTATTTTGGAAGAAATTATCTCTTTTTAGATCACTATATTCTTAAGGAAAATAGAATGCTATGGGATATTGTTTGTGGTGTAATGATTAAATTTTAATTTTGGAATAATAAATGTGTTTATTGTGTAAATTTATAGCTTTGGGTTACTTGTGGAAATTATTAACCTATCATAGAGAATATCATATTAGTTAAATTACATTTCAGTATGAGGCTTTAAGAGTAACCTGTGATATTTGGAGATAAATTATATGATTTATTGTGGAATAATATGTGATCAAATTCCTCTGAGTTTTGGGTTTCAATATTAGTTTGGATTATATTGAATAATTTTTAAGAAATTTTTGTATTGAATGGTGTTTGTTTAACTTTAGTTACTATTTTTTGAATTTTGGAGGTTAAGAGTAGTATTTATTTTTATAATGGACTATCCTTTTGGGGATTATATGATCTTATACAAATCATTTTGGTTTTGGTTAGTGTTTAAAAATAAAAGAAATATATAGTTCTTATTTTTTGTATTATGTGATCCTTGAGAAGTTGATTCTAGCACTTTTGATGTGACCAAATCAGTTTGAATACTCATCATTTTGGGAAAAGATGATTTTGTGGTACGAATTTAGTAATGGATCAAAGTGTACATTTCAAATAAGTATATTTCCGTATGTTCTTAGTTAATCTCATAAATAAATTCTCCAAATTTACTAAATAAATCATAAAACAAAAACATTGCCTTTTTACTTTTTCGACTTGGAACCCAAGGACAGTTTAACCTATCACATGTTTGTGGTTTTCTGATGGTTAACTTTTCTCCTGATCATGTTTTCTATCACTCTTCATCAGAACATGACACTTAGTATCTCCTCTATATCCATGTTTTCATGGAACCCTGTTTTGGGTTATCTCAGGTGTCCTTTGTACTCATATTTCTTTATTTTAATGTGATAGTTTTATTGATGCTTTCTTCTATGTGGGACTTTTAATGATGTTTTAGAGACCAATTTTAAAATTATGAGGATGTAATTCCCAAAAGGGGGGAAGGATGTAACATCCCAGGTAAATATTGAATATGACATTTCCTTTATTATTTATATTTGTGAATTAAATATTAATTTTACTATAATGGGGATTCTATGTTCGATGACGTACCTGACACACAACAATGGGTTTTTCCAAAAATCCATGTTGCACATAAGGCCGAGTCATACTGAAAAATACTAATATAATATTATATTAAATGGTAGTTAACACCTAGCCATTGTATTTGTGGGAATAAATAGAACAAACTAAAATATGATTATATATGTTTGTTAAATGTTTTTAGTTTTATCCAATAATTTTAGAGGCTTAAAATGTCAATGAATCCAATTTTAAGCATAAATACTCTAATATTTTTTAAAAGGACAATTTACCACCTTTTGATGGTGAACCTTTTTTAAATCTAGTTTTTGTTACTTCTTTATGTTCTATTTGAAAAAATAAAATTATTATTTATAATAGGGACATCAGAATTTACTTTTGGTAAATTTTTGTTATTATTCTGGTAATGTTCATTTTTTAAGAATAGTGAAAAATACTGAATTTTAATTCAAAACTGCCTTTTAATCTAATTTATTTATATAGTTAGATTATAATTTTTAATTAATTTATATTGTAATTGGATTATAGATTTACCGTATAATCCAATTTTGGTCATTGAAATAATTTCACCATGAAATACAACATAGAAAAGTGTCAATCTTTTGATAGTAATTATTTATTTAAAATACACTTTTTGTTTTGACAACTAAAATTAATTTTAAATTAATTTCTGAAACTTCTGTGTTTTGAATTTGGAAAAATGGATTCCATATTTTTAATATTAATGTCCAAATTTTTCAAATAAGTAGTTTTAATATTTATACATTATGAATATTTATTTCAGTAAATATTTTATTTAACATGGTTGAAGGGTAACTATTGTAAATAAATGTGAAAAATAATAATATAATAATATTAAATTACCCTCGTACTTGTCCTGACCCTATTGGATGAAATTTTGATGACCAAATTCATTGTTAGGTCGATTTTGGGACCTCATAGAGCCACATGGGAGAGATAATGACACATTATATTAATTAATTTAATATAAAGAAAAAAATTACAAAAACATATATCCTTTTAGAAAACAATTTTAATATGGGGTTATATACGAGATCACTTCAACTATAGATATTAATTTGAAAGATAACAATATTTAATACATTATTGAATTTTATTTATAATGTTTAGACATTATATAAGTAAACTTAATTATGACACAATGGTGATGCAGTAATTTCTTCATTAACAAATGATTCAAATAAATTTTAATATAAATATTAAAATAAATTTATTTTGAATGTTTTTATTCCATGAACTAATATTCGGGATAAAAATTTCTTCTTATATTTTAATTAATGAAATTTTCATAAAATAATCAAGTTGTTTTTGATTTTTTGAAAACCTTGAAAAAAATAGTATTAAAATTGACAAAAAAGTGTTTTTAAATCAATCAATATTTAATTCAATAAAAAAGTAGTCCAAAAAATATATGATTTATAAAAATGAAATATATGATTTTAAAAATGTCATTAATGATCCATTTTGTGTCTCTTATCATTTTATTGTAAATATATTAACCATATAGTATGAATATATAAGAGCGCATGGTAAAAGTTAAATAAGCTAATAAAGGGTTAAATAAAAAGGATAAGGATTATAAAAAAACAAAAATCAGTCCAATTGTTATTGTATGATTTTATTTCGACTTATATTTACCATATACTCGAATTAAATATGTTTTGGACCTTTTGAAACTGAATATAATTTTATAATGACATAATAATTTAAAACGTTCATAAAGAGCCCCACCTCCCTCTTATAATAGGCTACCATCTCTAAATCATTACACACACCTCTCTATCCTCTTGTGTCATCCAAAAACTTCTCCAATAATCTATCTTCATCCCTATATAACACCTATATTCCTTACTTTTGGCATAATCCAATTAAATAAAGCCTTTCGGTTCAAACCAAAGGGAGTTTCCTGATTAAAAGGTAACATCTTCTCTCAAGTTCTTTTCTTTTATTTTCCTTCTCTAACCCCCTAAACACTATTTATTATACTATTTAATAACAAGAACAGTATAATAAATATGTTATTATGTTGTTATGAGATGTATTAAAACTAAAATTCCACAAACCTCCATCTAATGGATACGAACATACTGTTTTTGAGGGCGTAGAACTACTAGCTCGTAAAACGATGATTGTTCAATTATCTCCTACCGCCTCTCAGGGTGGACATTATGATGGAATTTTATTTATATGTGATATATAATATATTTATATAACCTCTATGATTTTTTATTTTTCATTTATTTCACTTTTTCTTGGTTCCCATAATGTGTAAATATGATAATTTCATTTGAGGAAGTGCGCACTACCACCCCCTCAAGTGATATAACACGTTAATGAAATACGTGGAATGTATAAAGGATGAAGTTAATGAAATTATATACGATATTATAATGTAATTATAATATACTTATGTATCATTTGGATTTCATTCCATTAAATATGAAATATGAATGAATGTAGCGTTCATGCGTACGACCGTCTTAGTGTCTCCAGGAACGATGCATTGAATTTATTATCTCTCAATGTTATGTAACATTATGAAGAAATATATATACTGGATTTATATGATATATATGATATCTAAATATTTAATATCATTTTGGAGATAATCTAATTTTAATGAAATGGACTACTTGTAATTATAAGAAGTTAATTTTTGACTCAAGTACCAAATATCGACAAAATGACGGTTATAAACATAAATTAATTTTTTAATGTTTATAACATGGTAATATGTGATATGAAAGGAATAATAAACTTGAAAAGGGTTATTAATCAAGTATAAATTAACATTAGTTTATTATTCATGACAAAAAATGAACAAACAAGCCAAGTCGGACACAATGTAAGGGAACTTCGTTACCCAATTTCCATTCTTTAGGTTAAAATTATACTTCTTGATTATGTTGTGCTATGAATAAGTGTGAATGACCTATGATATTTTTACCCTTACTATCCAATTATATTGGGTGTATTTATATTTTTCACACATAATTATGTCATTAATTTATAATTAATTTAATGATACAATTTTTGTAAGGGACTATGTCTCAATCTCCTTTCATTGAGGCATATCTTGAAATTGTGCACCTTTATTATACCATAAGGTTTATATAATACCCTTTTAAATATTATATATTGAATCTCTTTATTCTCATGATATTATAAGACTAGTTTGATGTCATTTAGGAAGTATTTTTATTCATGTTTTTCTCTTGTTTTACAAGACTCCTTCTCTAAATCATCGTTTTAAAAGTTTTGATGATTTATTTTTCTAAATAATTCTCATTAATGTCCATATTTTTTAAAAAGAATTATGTTTTTATTTATATAGACAATAAAGTTTTAAAATGTTAATTACTTTAAAATGTACAAACTGTAATGGGACACCTTGATTCAAAAATCTCATTATTAAATGTTTAAAATTTTATTGAAAATGGTTTTGATAAAGCACTAATTTTGTCAATATCATGAAATGATATATTGTGATTTCAATGTAGAAATTTTATATTTAATTTATTCTTGTTTTAGGTGTTATGATCATGTTATGGTTCTTGGTAATTTTTTATACATATGGGTGGTTCCGTTATAAACCTAGGGCGGGCGAGCCAGAGATATCATTCCAATGCATTGGGTAACATGAATGAAGTAAGAATTAATGTTCATCCTAAGAGATTTATCTAATATACTATGATGGTTATTCCAAAAGTAACACCCTATTTAGCTATGAGAGATAAAATGTATGTATGTTATGTATTCAATAAGTTATATTTATGATTTATGATATTTTTGTGTTATTCATAAATCTTATGATGTCACATGGTATGTTAAATAGATTATGTTTTATTTGTGTTGATGGAATAATGTTTTCTTTCATTATTTTAAAACCCTTACTAAGATTTTTATTCTCATACCATGTTTTGAAATTTTTTTCGTAGGAGTTAAAGATGAATAGTGTTAGGGATGGGATCAAGGAAATGTCATGTTGTCCAAAACATGGAACTAGACATATTTTTTTAATAGTTTTTATTTCATGAAAAAATGGAAACAGAAAAGAAGTGTCTACATTGAAACTTTTTTAATATAATGTAATAGTTATGGCCTAACTCTTTATTACTCTAATACTGAAAAGAAACTCAATGTGAATTCTTGAATTAATTTATGATTATGTAAGGTTTAAGTCTGGGGCCTTATTGTGAAACTATTTGAACCCATCCAACGAACCATGCTTACAACATATTAAATTAAATGGAATGGTTTTCCATGACTCTATTGACCTTTTTCATTTGTAGAAACCTATTCATAAAGTGTTTAGTTTACCTTTTTTCCACTCATTTTATCAATCCTTCATAAATTTCCATTATTTTCTATTGCATTTAGTTTGGTATCACTTTGGGTGTGTGGGTGGCACCTTGGTGTAAATACAATTGATTGATAATGGGTTTAAAATGTGTGTTGAACAATGAATTGGATCACATGAAAAATCTGATGTTTAATTATTATTGTTTATCTCCATGTGTAATTCAATATACCATTGTTCATGCTTGTTGATAGTTGATTACTTTCTACACAATGCTAACACTTAATTCTTTATGTTATTCCACGTGAAAAATACAATGAATACCATGCCTTGATATGTATTATTACTTTGGGCCCCGGTAAATGGATTGAATTTAATTATCATGATTTCCCATGATCAATACCTTCTCATTTTGAAATTTTAATGATGACTTGTGTTTAGTAAATTATTGATGAAAATTGATTAATTCATAGACCATATATTTTAAATAAAAGTTTGTTTCTTGATTAATCTTAATAGATTGGTATATTGAGATATCATTTATAAAATATAGATTAAGACTTTTTAATGCCATGTGCCTATGGTTTCATTTCATTGTTTAGATATTAGTCATTATATCATATGATTCTTTATTATTCCTTGGTCATGTATAATTCTTGATGTGATACCATATAAAACATGCATGTTTGATGACTGAATTGAATCCTTTGGATTGATTAGTATCCGGGGATCATTTTATTCCCTTGACGGCATGATACATTTATTTAGTGGGATGGAATATTATGAATGTAATTATTTTTGATATGAATTGTTGATATGAACCACATGATATATACTATAAGATAACATGGGTCCTGACCTAAGGAATCCATGGATGAATATGTTGTGTTCGTTTTCTATTAATCAATGCATCGGGAGAAATGATTTTGATTTCAAGGAAAGGGACACCCAAGTGGTTTCTTATACTCATTAGTGACAACAGTTCCTGAAGCGAGAAACTGAGGAAGATCCCTTTTGTAAGGTGGTTATTCTAGGATTTGGGTGATACCCAGCCCCCTATATGAGATACATGGTATAGACCTAGAGTCACCATCCACGAGGGATACTGGTATTTCACATGGGTCTCCTTGGATGAGCTCGATGGTACTGGGATATATAGGATGCTCTATAACAACCCTTTAGAATCTTTTTAGATTTATTTGGATCAGCTCAGATTCCACCAAATGGATTTCACAAATTGAATGACTATTGTTTCATATGAGATCCATACTTTATTATTAATTTTATGAGTTTTATTATGAATTTGTGTTGCTTATCATTATATTACTATAAAATTTGGTTGATTACATGTTAATTAGACACCATGCTGATGCAAAATCTCTGGGGGTATGCCTTCTTGGTCTACCTTTCTTAATTTGCGACTGGTTTACATGCTATTCTTAGTACAAGTACAACTTTTTAGACATACAACATGGGTTTATGTAGGTGGTATGGGACGAGTGTCTACTTATGTTTCCACACCAAGTTGTTACATTCTTATTAATCTGTTTCTCTATAGTTATTATATATGAAACATTGTCTCTAATTTATAGCAGAGAATGGAATGGTTTAGACACCATGGGTTCAAGCCAATAGAGATACAGATCTCACACCCTACTCGAGTGTTGTTGGTACCTTAGTAGACATTATGGTCATAATTATGGAAAAAGGAAAGCATACAGCCTATAATTCATGAATTTTTTACTGTGTAGGATGGAGTTTCGAGGAAAAGGACCAAGTATATGCTAGAGATGTTTTGTAGTTTTTTTTTATTTTTTAGTTTTTGATGACATGTAGCATATGAATATCCCCATGATCCTGTGTACTCTTATTTTTGTATAGAATTGTAAAATTACATCATATATAGAATCTATTATTGATTATTTTCTTCTGCCATCTGTTTACATATATTGTTATGCCATTTCTGTACATTTGTGGTAGTATTCTTGTGATTATGCATCTACAATTAACAATATATTTCATACTTTTATGTAAAATATGATATATGAAGTAATATTCTCCCCATAGACACACCATATTCCCTCACTTCTTCTTGGTGGCCTTTGGAGTTTAGAGAGACATGTTTGAGGACATGTGACCAATCGGGACCAGGACACAGTTTACTACAACCGAGGTCTGGGATGTTTCAAAGTGGTATCATATCACATTTTTTCAGTTTCCTTACTATTTTGGTTTATACATTAGACTATGATATTGGGATTTATTTGTGTCTATATTATTAGACATATTTAACCCTTTTACAGGGGAAACACAAATTTCATAGGATGTGAATTTGTGTTACTAGTTATTATTGTTAATGTTTATATGACTTCACTATTGTGTGACACACTTGTTTTGTGCTACTATTTATATTTTTATTATTGATATGATTTTATTCCTATGTAATGCCTGATGAGATGAGGGAATTTCATTTCATACATCATACTAGGAACTATATGAAATGAAATTTTAGGTACATTTCTATGCCACATTTTCTTTCACCCTGTATCAAACTTTTTTCATGTAATTTTTTCTTTTCTTAGTTTTTATATCTTACAATTCCCATTTAATTATAAATATAGAATTTTTCTAATTTGAATCACATGATCAAGTTATAAATTTGAATATGTGGACATCCAATTTCTATATGTAAGGAGTATGGGGCCTTGTAAATTGGAATGGTGATCCACTTAAAACAAAATGTTTTACTAGTATTAAAATGTGTAAATGAATCCTGTGAATTACACCTTTTAAAATGAAATGTGCCAATATATCATACTGTAAAATGATGTGGTTTGTGTTATATGGATTAAAATTTCTATTCAAATGGTGTATAAGACCATAAGAATTGGAATAATTATCCACCAAGTACATCCAAACTAAAAGTTAATTTAATGGGTAAATGGATCAAATTACAACGGACTTTATACATATAAATGTGAGACCTTGACCATGATCATTACTTTCTAAATGAGTTAAAAGAGTAGTCTTTTTTATCTTTATGGGGTCCTTATTTTTTATCTATTCTCGGATCTAAGAGCATGATGTAAATGTGTTATTCTTAGAGTTAGGATAAGTAACTTCTCTATTTATATTTTTTCTATATGCTATGTTGTATTCAGGGAGGCCTTTCACATTCCCTTCCTTTTTTATTCCTTTATCTACATTCCACACATTTTATGGAATCATTTCTGAGGTGAGTTCTTGGATATTATAGAGTTATACCACCACACAATTATCATGATGAATGACAAGAGAGTGGTGATGAGAGCACTCTAGTGGTGGTGGGCCCTAAACCACCCATTATACCTCATGTAGTGCCTCCTAAGAAACCTCCTTTTGATCATTAGCTGGGCACCTTTTCTCATCTCATGGATAGTTTACCGGGTATATCCATTTTGTTCAAGGTGCCCATTTTCCTGCCCTGACTATTGAAAAAATTACATAGGACATCTAGCAGAAGAAACCTCCCACTATCTGGGGGAATGGTGGCCCCCAGGATCGATATTTATTGATAGAATCTATTGTGTCCATCTTTGACCATGTTGAGATGACTACATAGTGTAGGGTCAAGCTCCCCACTTACATGTTGTGTATCTCTTCCAAAAATTGGTGGGATGTTGTTTCTCAGTCATATTGTCACCAAGGCATGGTGTGGGAAGACCTCTAGATAGATTTCTAAAATTATTTCTCTCTTTAGATCTAGAGAGTGGTTTGATATAGGGAGTTTTTCCATCTTTTTTAGGGATCTATGATAGTGATTTAGTATTCTTCTCATTTCACCGACCTTTATAATATTTCTCCATCTCTAACCGGTAATGAATTGATGACTGTAAGGGGGTTTGGGGATTGTCTCAATCATATTTTTGTCTCATATGTGAACATAATTTAGTTGAATAACATAGAATAAATTGTTAACCAATCTAAATTATGAAACAAAGTCTCGGAGAGGCTAGTCTTGTGAGCCTAGTAAGTTCTATTAAAAAACAGGATTATGGTTTTTCTGGTGGTAGGAAGCACCATTTCAGGGGTGCTTGTGGAGGATATTCTAGCCTAGTGACATGTACTTATTTTATAGTGTGTCATCAGTACAATGTGATTTTTCATAAGAAAACCCAGTGCATGATGAACCTGATCGAATTCTGATCTTACAACATGATGGGTAACCTTCAATGATTTTGTTGTTCATTTCCTCCAGCATCCAGTGATAGGGGTTCTACACTGGTACCTATTTTAGGAACCGGATCCCTGACTCCACATCAGGATGGAAGCTTTTCATATAATAGTGTATCAATCCATGGTGTAAATTTTTGTGGATAAGCATGTCAGACCTAAAACATCAACATCATCTGGGTCGATTTTCATAAGATAGTTAGGTAGAAGATCGAGGCTATAGTTGAGGATATATATATATATTACGCCTCCCAATCTAGATTAGTAGTGTCCAGATCCACATATGGTTATGGTTACTAACCTAGATATTTCTATTTTGGATTCGTTAATAATTAATGGTGCTTTATTATCTAACCATGTATGGGTTGTTTAAATCATTCTATTGTTTACATGAATTTTTTATTGGAACCAAACATGATCATTTAGTGGGCCTCTTCATTACTTAGTCTAGATATAATGATATGATCATAGGCCAGAGACATTTTGTAGGTGTGGCCTCATTTTGTGTCAATAAATTTTAGTTGGAAAGGGGACAAATTTTTTTGGTAGCGCCATTATAAATTTGAAACTCTTATATATTGTTTTGCATGAAATCTCTCTTGTATAGTAAATTTTGAGTTCTGTAGTCCAATGAAATAATTTTAGTTCTATAACGAAACCATCTTTTGATGAGTGTCATGTATTGTTTGATATTTTCTTAGAGTATGAGGATTTGGAATGGATTAGTTCTAGTGTAATGGAATAAATATTACAAGTACATGGTTAATATATTAGTAGGTCATGTGAACCTTACATTTCTTGCTTTTCATTGTTAGATGACTTAATATATCATCATCTTGTTCTATATTCATATATGTAAAGAGACTCTCGGGTAATTCTGTGGTGTGGACCATCAGATATTTGAATTTATAATGGTGAAAAGCCTTTGTGTATTTTGAAGGATGTGTCTTTTTCTTGTGTAATCTCGAGGTTGTATGCATAGATATACCTAGTTCACATCATCTTGTTATGTAGTGTATCAGACCTGTTGAGTCCAGTGATACAAATTTAATCAGATTTCAAGGACACTCCTAATGTGGGGAGAATTGTGTCAACATTGGTAAAATGTGTATTTCTTTTAGAATGATCACAACATAGATGACCATTAAAAATGGTTTAAATATTTTTTATTTTTCTTTGGTACGGTCAGTTTGAAAATGTTTGTATCACTTTTTTCTTCTTTTTAGACGTTTCTTAAATCATTTCAAGATATTATTAAAACAGATTAGTGGGATTTTAGTTTCATGGAGACCATGTTCCCTGTCATTGTATTGACTAAGTGCATTGAGATAGTATTGGTCTTAAACCGTGATAGTGTTTTAGAAGCCATTGGAATTTTTCTGGTTGTTTTCATCAGAGTCACGTCCTTTGAGCTGTGTTATAATAGAGGTTTAGTTTATCATAAGTGATAACTAGGTAGCCAAGTACGAATTCCATGAAAAGACTGTTGGACAACAACTGGTTTCCACTTGACATGAATACTATGTGGTTTCCACTTTGGTTCTAGTCAATGTTCTTTAGGTAAGATGTTCAACTTATACCAATGTGTCATTTTTAATATCAAAAGATGGGGTTCTCTAGTTGATCTCTTCATATTCTATTTATTTACTTCAAGGTTACCCTATAAATATTTTGGTCTCAGGTGGGGTGTTTTTTCCTTCTCTATCCAAATGTGTTGGATTAAGGGTGGTTCCTTGTTAATGCTAGGGAACAATGGTTAAATGGGAGTTTTGGATTTAGACGCCACTGGAAGAAGGTTACGGGCTTCAGTGACAATGTATGGAGAAGCTTTATGTTGCCTTTATAATAAGGTATCTAATATAGATTTTTAATTTCACCTTCCTTCTATGTTGGGTTCCACAAAGATTTTAGAGACCCGAAGCTTGACATACATGGTAATTACATTACCTTTGCGGAATACTTAGTACATAACAAAAACACACACACAAGGACCGTAATAGTATAGTGTCTTTAGAAACTCGGAATATAATCTTCTAATCACGGTGAAAGATCATCAACATCTCCCATAAAGATCTTTTTTTTTCTAAACCTAAATCCTTTATTTATGTCATGTGGAAAAGAAAACATAAAAGGGTGAGCTCAAATACTCAGTAAGGGTAAACAAAATAAATATCAATCACGTCATATTCATAAGAACATATCTTTTGGAAATCATATCCTGCAAAAGAGATCAAAATTTCATAACATGGGATAAATCATAGTAGTGAAATGTAATCCCAATAATCATAACATAAAACATAAAACTTTGTGGAATACACACATAATCATAGATAATCATTTTTTATTAGTCAAGACTCATTTCCAAGACTATCTTAGTGGACAAAGTCCCTTTCTGAACCGAGTTCACTCCTCGTTTCAATCCTATTTCACTGAACCGGTATAACCTACCGTTCCAGCCATGTCTATCTCATGAGATATAAAATCTTTACCCAATGCATTGAAGGAAGATATAGGTACCACCCATCTCATAATGATACCATTCTTATGTGTGCCACAAAATCATAAACCATACATCATAGCATAACCCATGTAATAAAACTGGGAATCTTAAACAACGTGTCATCATAAAACGATTCATATAAGACAAAGGAATTCATAAAAATATTTCAATCACAACATAATCAAATCCATGTAATAATAGGGATAGAAATAGAACCCTATATTATCTTAGATGGAAAATAATTCTGATAAAACTCTTGAACTCCATTCTTGAGGAAAATATTCTTTCTACGTCAAAAACATTTTTCCTTTCTTAAAATGTCATAAAATTTTAAACTAAATGAATTTGATTAAAAATAAACTTGAAAACTTGTAAAGTAATCTTCTTGGAAATAATTTTTTATAAAATCTATTCATGCCGTATAAGTCAAAAAAACATTCTTCTTGTACTTTTGTCGGAAAAGTCAAAAAGTACCTCATGTGAAAAATGACCAAAGATTACTTTCATATATTTTAATATAAACTCACCAAAGGGTAAAAATGGATTTAAAAATTTTTAGGTGGATGGAAATAATATTACATATTTAGGAAACATAGATGTGGATGATAAAATACACCCAATTAAATACTAAAGTATAAACAATCTCGGATAAAAATGAGAATGTGATATTTTCCTTACCTTAGGTCCGATATGGTTTGTACGTGTCCAAACCTCATGTATGATGATTTAAATAATGTTATTGACTTATTACAAAATCATACTTTTTTTATGATATCATATATGGTCATATTCTAAGAATCTTATTAGTAATATTTCATTACTACTTGTTATTCGGGTGTTTATTACTTTTTGTTCTTATGCATGTCTTGTCGAATAAATTCTTATTTTTCTTTTTAGTTTATAGATACCTCATTTACAGAATGGTATTAGTGTAATATATATCATATTTATTCACTCAATTCATTTATGTAATCATTATGCAATGAAAATCATGTAGAACGAGTCGCATCACATCGTGGAGACGGTATTCCATACGTACGCACGAGCGATGATATCATTCCCATGATCATGGAATTGTATTGGAGTGTATGTATACTATTTTAGAATCAATATCACTTTACAATAGTCATATATAGTTATTATTTACACCATTATACCCATCCAAGTAAGGTGGTTTTGGAAAATATATTACACCACGACGTGGAGACGGTATTCCGTACGTACGCACGCGCGAGGATTTCATTTTCGGTAGGATGGATAGATGGTGAAATAGGTTTGTTTCATACTTATAATAACATATAATTATATGAGTTATACTAATTTTATTACTTCATAATGAAACAACTAAAGAAGAATAAGTGGAAGAAGAAATAAAGATGAAAGAATTGGTAACAAACATTGCCTCTTTTTTGAAGTGCTTCTTTGAGACCTCCTTTTAGGGCACTACAATAGTTCTTTGAAGAAGACCATAACCTCTAGTATGTTTCTAGGGAAGTGGATAGGAGAAATTGGTAGAGTTTTTCCGATCATAAAGGCTAAAAGTGGTGTGAGGAAGAGGGGGAGGAGGTGCCCTTTTATAAGGGAGGAGAGGGGTACCTTTGGAATAACTAAAACAATTATTTTATTATAAAGTCATATTCGGTTTTAAATAGCTCACAATTGATATATCTCGTAGATAAGGTGGGTAGGGGTCTAAATCCTCTCATCCAATAGAATTTAGACAAGTTTAGGTATCTATTTTAACCTTATCATTTAGATTTAACTTTAAGTTAGATAATTTAACATTCACCGTGTCTTTTTGTTTTCTTACACTATAAGGTTAATAAACTTACTATATCAAGCCAAACGAACCCCAATTTGTTTATTATTAATATATATAACCTTATCTAAGTCTTTAGGCTGAACCTTAGCTTTTTAGGAATAAAATAACAATTAATAATATAATATTTGTTTTAAAAACTATTTTATGTCAAATTTGACACTATTTAGTAATTGATTTTTGTGAAACTCATAACAGAATTATTAGCTCTAACCAAGTTAATTAAATCAATACTAAAATGTCATATTAACCTAGGAAATTAGTGTAATTGATAAAAAGTCTCAAATTACATTTATTTGGGTATTTATAACATCAATTATGTCAATATTTCATTAATAAGATAATTACTGCATCATCATTGTGTCATAAATAAATTAAAATATTTAATGTCTAAAAATTACAAATAAAATACCACTATGTAGTAAATATTTTTATATTTCTAATGAATATTTATAGTCGAATTTATCTTATGTATAACCCCATATTAAAAATGATTTACTTATTACACTCTGATTTTAAATATTTTAACCCTTCTTTAAATAAATTAATAATAAATGTCCTAATCTAATCCAAGTAGGTCTAAATGGTAATATTTTATTCCTAAGGTTGTTTTTGGTCGAATTAAACTTGTACAATAGAATTAGGACATGTGTTAGTGTAATAATAATATCATTTTACCCTTAATTACCCTATTTACTTTTAACCGTGGTAAAAAAAATAAAAAGTTACTATTCACCAAAAAATTATTTTCATCTCATTGAACCACATTTTACGTACTGACATCAACCGTATCTCTCGGATTTTTGAAATTCCACTCACAGAGGCTGTAAAATTATGTTTTATGAAAAATTAATTTTTTTAAGTACCACTTAGTGGTTTCACTATTCATCAAAAATTGAAAGTTTCCAGAAAAATACCAAAAATTAGGCCTAAGATATATTTGATATTATGAATTCAAAAATGATGTCTATTTTACCAAATTCAAAAAATATCAGTGGTGTTAATTAATTTAAAAATTAATTCTCGTCGTCAAAACAAATAGCGTGTTCTTAAGAGATAATAACTATCAAAAGATTGACAGTTGTTTATGTCTGGTTTAAATGTGAAATTACATCCAATAACCAATATTGTATTAAATTGTCAAAATATATTCTAAATATACTTTAAAACCAATAAAATTAATAATTTATCACTATTAATTATTTCTATTAAAAAGGTTGTTTTTAATTAAAATTTAGTAATTTTCACTATTCATCAGAAAATGAAAGTTATCCGAAAAGTACCAAAATATCACCCTAAGCTAATTTTGATATTCCGAATCCAGAAATGAAGTCTATTTTGGAAAATAAAATTTACAAAATTTCAAAAAGTGGTTATTACTATTCATAACGGCTAGTTTTAATAATATTTTAATAGCATATTGTTGTTTAGTGAAACTCGGTATTGCGTACTACACACGCTATCAATGAAGGTCGTGATTGCCTGTAATGCAAAGAAAGTCAAGGATGCATGTTGTGAAAGCTCCTTTTCATGTATCATAAAACACAAGACATTAATGAAATTAAAAAGAATATTTTTCATAAAATCTCGGGGTGTTACATTCTAACCCCTTTAAAATGAATTTCGCCCTCGAACTTCGTCGGGGTTATAATTGGTTTAATATTTGAAAGTTTCTTTAATATAAACCCACATAGTAAAAATGAATACCAAAACCAATCTTTAAAAACAAAAGTATGAAACGTAATGGTTACCCAAATAAACTAATCACTGGGTTTCCACATAGGTGAAAATATGGATATGGAAGAGAAATCTAACCATAATGTTCTGATGGAGAGTGGTAGAGAACATGGATATGGAAAAGACATCAATCACAAAGCCATAAATTTGTGACGATCTAAGGCACCATCTGATTCATCAGATATAAGAGCACTAGGACAACATTTTTGGGTTTCAAGATCATTTCCCTAAAGTTGATGAAATTGGAATTAAAAGAAATACTTTCGTGATTTTGGTATAGTCTCACCGTTTGCCGTTCTTTGGACAATTTCCGCTTCATCTTCTAAATAATTGAAGTTGAATTTGTCATTCGTGATGTGTTAGAAGATCATGTGATAGAATGATGGGTCATTCCATCTGTTTCAAACAAAAGGTTAAAAAAGTTATCAACAAATACATAAGTCCATCTATAGTGAGATTAATCGTATATAGTTCCTAAAATGGACTTATACTTCATATATCATACTGCTTAATATAATAAAACTAGTTTCTACTAAACATGGACTTCTTGTAGGCCAGTGGTAGGCGATAAAGGCCAGTCGCACTTCGGTTGTGGGTTCGATTCCCACAGCCTTGTCCGACGCGATGGGCTGTCGCCCGTCCTGCATGTTGTCCTTTTTCTAAAACTACATTACTATAACATCACATAAATAATATCAAAAAAAAAGATCCATCCTTAAACAATACTAACTTATGGTTAACATAATCCATTCCAATATTTAGTCTTATCTAAAATACTTCGGTCTAAGCTCATAGCATAAAGAAAAATATTACTTGAAATGTCATCAACCAAGCATGTGAATACCATCATTTATCCCCCATATATCTTGTTGGTCACATTCCAATCATGTGAATACCTTAATGATGTATTCTCTTGAAAAATGAATACCCATTAAACCTTAATGAAAACATGAATGCTGTCAAAAGTTAACTCTTTCCACATTCCAAAATCCAAAAATTCTATATACTCAAACCATGATATATCCTTCTCCTTATATCAGTCATGAGCTCATGAATACTATCAAAAATTTAATTTTCTCCTTATCCCTTCATTATGCGTATGTCATCTACATTCCAAAAATATCTGAATAACCTTTCATGGATACTGGTAACATTAATCATACACTTTCAAAACTCAAGGAAAAACAATAGTGTAACAATCCTTAGATGTCTCTTTATTCCATAGTACCATGAGATTACTTATACAACATTACACATGATAAACATGTAATCATTCCACTACATTCTTAAACCATTGACCGAGCTTCAACAATTCTTTCATCTCACATATCATTTGTAGTCTCTTCATCATCATCCACATAAATACTACCCATACGACCATACTGATTCTCTTCATGAGAATTTCCCTTAGGGCATTGGTTTACATAATGCATGTACATTCCACATTTAAAACATTTAACCATTGTTTATGTCGTAGAAATACCATTATCCTCATCCCTGGTGTTAACTGAACCTTTTTCTTTGCACTTACTGGCTTTGTGTCCTTCTTTTCCCCACCCAAAGCATCTTCCAGTTCCTTTGAAACATTCTCCTTGATGCCTCTTCCCACATGATTTACATAGGGGAAATTGAACTTTCTTTCCTCTATGATCATCATGAAACTCCATCTTTCTCTTATTATCTGAGTCAAGAAACTTACCAAATTTTACTGTATTGATCATATTATGAGATTACTGATTCAGCATAATAATGATGTTTGGACTTCCAAATCCCATTTCATTTGGTTGCTCATGAAGAATATCATTCCATTGTCCATCATATCCTCCATTATCATGAATCATCTTGTTTCCAGCGATTTTCTATAACCCAAAAAGAATAGCGTGAGAGGAAAAAATCATAATAAAGGGGGAGTAACTTCAATATCTAACATCTTTGGTTTAATCTAATATTGTTACCATAGTTCTAGGACTATATCCTATACATATACTTATCCTTAGGGACATCCCCAGACATACCTTAGAAATATCTATAGGGATCTCACTAATGTTTTCGCATCCTAGTTTCCAAAGGTTGACTAAACTTTTCCTTTGATACCAACTGTAGAGACCCGAAGCTTGACGTACATGGACATTACATTACCTTTGTGGAATACTTAGTACATAACAAAAATACACACACAAGGACCGTAATAGTTTAGTGTATTTGGAAACTCAGAATATAATCTTCTAATCGTGGTGAATGATCTTCAACATCTCCCATAAAGATCTTTTTTTTTCTAAACCTAAATCCTTTATTTATGTCTTGGGGAAAAGAAAACATAAAAGGGTGAGCTCAAATGCTCAGCAAGGGTAAACAACAGAAATATCAATCACGTCATATTCATAAGAACATATCTTTTGGAAATCTTAACCTGCAAAAGAGATCAAAATTTCATAACATGGGATAAATCATAGTAGTGAAATGTAATCACAATAATCATTACTTAATACATGAAACTTTGTGGCATACACACATAATCATAGAGAATCATTTCTTATTAGTCAATATTCATTGCCAAGACTATATTAGTGGACAACTCTGAACGGAGTTCACTCCTCATTTCAGTCCTGTTTAACTGAACCGGTATAACCTACCATTCCAGCCATGTCTATCTCATGAGATATAAAATCATTACCCAATGTATTGGAGGGAGATATAGGTCCCACCCATCTCATAATGATACCATTCTTATGTGTGCCACAAAATCATAAACCATACATCATAGCATAACCCATGTAATAAAAATGGGAATCTTAAACAACGTGTCATCATAAAAAAAATTCATATAAGATAAAGGAATTCATAAAAATATTTCCATCACAACATAATCAAATCCATGTAATAATAGGGATAGAAATAGAACCCTATATTATCTTAGATGGAAAATAATTTTGATAAAAGTCTTGAAATCCATTCTTGATAAAAATATCCTTTCTACTTCAAAAACATTTTTTCCTTTCTTAACAGGTCATACAATTTTAAACTAAAATAATTTGATTAAAAATAAACTTGATAAAATGTAAAGGAAGATTCTTGGAAATAATTTTTTTAAAAATCCATTCATGCCGTATAAGTGGAAAAAAACATTCTTCTTGTACTTTTGTCGGAAAAGTCAAAAAGTACCTCGTACGAAAAATGACAAAATATTCCTTTCATATCTTTTACTATAAACTCACCAAAGGTAAAAATAGATTTAAACAATTTTAGGTGGATGGAAATAATATTACATATTGAGGAAACATGGATGTGGATGATAAAATACACCCCAGTAAATACTAAAGTATAGACAATCTCGGATAAAAATGAGATTGTGATATTTTCCTAACCTTAGGTCCGATATGCTTTGTACATGTCCGAAACTCCTGTATAATGATTTAAATAATGTTATTGACTTATTAAAGAATCATAATTATTTTTATGATATCATAGATGATCATATTCTTAGCTTCTTATTAGTAATATTTCATTACTACTTGTTATTCGGGTGTTTATTACTTTTTGTTATTATGCGTGTCTTATCGAATGAATTCTTATTTTTCTTTTTAGTTTATAGATAGCTCATTTCCAGAATGGTATTAGTGTAATATATATCATATTTATTCACTCAACTCATTTATGTAATCATTATGCAATGAAAATCATGTAGAACGAGTCGCATCACATCGTGGAGACGGTATTCCGTACGTACGCACGAGCGATGATATCATTCCCATGATCGTGGAATTGTATTGGAGTGTATGTATACTATTTTAGAATCAATATAACTTTAAAATAGTCATATATGGTCATTATTTACACCATTATACCCATCCAAGTAAGGTGGTGGTGGAAAATAGATTACACCACAGCGTGGAGACTGTATTCCGTACGTACGCACGCGCGGTGATTTCATTTTCCGTAGGATGGAAAGATGGTGAAATAGGTTTGTTTCATACTTATAATAACATATAAGTATATGAGTGATACAGATTTTATTACTTCATAATGAAACAACTAAAGAATAAGAAGTGGAAGAAGAAATAAAGATGAAAGAATTGGTAACGGACATTAACTCTTCTTTGAAGTGATTCTTTGAGACCTCCTTTTAGGGCACTAAAATAGGTCTTTGAAGAAAACCAGAACCTCTAGGATGTTTCTAGGGAAGTGGAGAGGAGAAATTTTTAGAGTTTGGCCGTGCTTGAAGGCTCAAAGTGGTGTGAGGAAGAGAGGGAGGAGGTGCCCTTTTATAAGGGAGGAGAGGGGTACCTTTGGAATAACAAAAACTATTATTTTATAATAAAGTAAAATTCAGTTTTAAATAGATAAAAATAGTTATATCTCGATTATAAGGTGGGTAGGGGTACAAATCCTCTCATCCAAAAGAATTTAGACAAGTTTAGGTATCAATTGTAACATTATCATTTAGATTTAACTTTAAGTTAGATAATTTAACTTTCACTGTGTCTTCTTGTTTTCTTACACTATAAGGTTAATAAACTTACTATATCAAGACAAAAGAACCCCAAGTTGTTTATTATAAATATATATAACCTTATCTAAGTCATTAGGCCGAACCTTATATTTTTAGGAATAATAAAACAATTAATAATATAATATTTGTTTTAAAAACTATTTTATGTCAATTTTGACACTATTTAGTAATTGATTTTTGTGAAAATCATAACAGAATTATTAGCTCTAAAAAAGTTAATTAAATCACTACTAATATGTCATATTAACCTACAAAATTATTTCAATTCATAAAAAGTCTCAAATTACATTTATTTGGGTATTTATAACATTAGTTATGTCAATATTTCATTAATAAGATAATTACTGCATCATCGTTGTGTCATAAATAAATTAAATTATTTAAAGTCTAAAAATTACAAATAAAATCCCATTATGTAGGAAATATTTTTATCTTTCTAATGAATATTTATTGTCGAATTTATCTTATGTATAACCCCATATTAAAAATAATTTACTTATTAAACATTGATTTTAACTATTTTAACCCTTCTTTAAATAAATTAATAATAAATGTCCTAATCTAATACAAGTGGGCCTAAATGGTCATATTTTATTCGTAAGGTTGTTTCTGGTCGAATTAAACTTGTCCAATAGAATTATGAAATGTGTTAGGGTAATAATAATATCATTTTTACCCTTAATTACGCTATTTACTTTTAACCGTGGTAAAAAAAGTAAAAAGTTACTATTCACCAAAAAATTATTTTCATCTCATTGAACCAAATTTTACATAATGACATCAATAGTGTCTCCTGGATTTTTGAAATTCCACTCACAGAAGCGGTAAAATTATGTTTTATGAAAAATTCATTTTTTTTAACTACCACTTAGTGGTTTCACTATTCATCAAAAAATGAAAGTTTCCAGAAAAATACCAAAAATTTGGCCTAAGATATATTTGATATTATGAATTCAAAAATGATGTATATTTTACCAAATTCAAAAAATATCAGTTTCATTAATTAATTTAAAAATTAATTCCCGTCGTCAAAACAAATAGCGTGTTCTTAAGAGATAATAACTATCAAAAGATTGACAGTTTTTTATGTCTGGGTTAAATGTGAAACTACATCCAATAACCAACATTGTATTAAATTGAAAAAATATATTCTAAATATACTTTAAAACCAATCAAATTAATAATTTATCACTATTAATTATTTCTATTAAAAAGGTTGTTTTTAATTAAAATTTACTAATTTTCACTATTCATCAGAAAATGAAAGTTATCCGAAAAGTACCAAAATTTCACCATAAGATAATTTCGATATTCCGAATCCAGAAATGAAGTCGATTTTAAAAAATAAAATTTACAAAATTTCAAAAAGTGGTTATTACTATTCATAACGACTAGTTTTAATAATATTTTAATAGCATATCGTTGTTTAGTGAAACTCGGTATTGCGTACTACACACGCTATTGAGGAAGGTCGCGATTGCGTGTAATGCAAGGAAAGTCAAGGATGTGTGTTGTGCAAGCTCCTTTTGGTGTAGCATACAACACAAGACATTAATGAAATTAAAAAGAATATTTTTCATAAAATCTCGGGGTGTTATAAAGATAGTTGACAACGGAGATGCAAAATGAATTCCTCTATATCTTATATTGAGTGGTTAGTCGAGAACCTCTAGTTGGAATTATTCTATGTATAATGGATGAATTCCATGGTTGGAATTGAAAATTTGAGGTCTGGATGGGTCTTTACCTATAGAGTAGGTTGGGTTTTATTCCCTTCATTTTTCTTAGGCTTATGATGAAGAAAAAGTTACAATGCGGGGATATTGTAATGTACCAACATTAAGAAAAATTACTGACCATTAAGAAGTTTGTTCTAAATCTTTATAACATCCATATTATAAAATATTATGAAGTTAATGGAGGAAATGAGGGTGTCCAGGGCTCATTTCAAGCTAAAAACATTGAAAATGGGGAAAATAGGATGGAAAACACAATTTTCTTAAAATCATATGACCAAGAGTTATTTAATGGGATCCATATTGATTGTTTTGAATAGTTCAAAAACAAATGGATTTTTCATGGTTATCCAAACTATGTTCCTTTCCCATATAGTGTGCCTAGTGAAGCCAAACCATGTGCACAGTTGGCACACAGTTTGAAAAAACCATACATCCAAACCTTGTGTTGTTAAAATGAAGGGTGAATTTACTAATTTCCCTTAATGAAAAGTTTTACCCCCTTTTCTTCCACCCTAATCCCTCTCAGTCAGTATTTTACTCTCCTCCATGTTCACAAACTCTCCTCTCCTCCTCTTATGGGGGTTTTATATATCTTCTTTGATTTCTATCTGTTTCCTTCACCGTCAAAATCTATAGACTCCTCCCGCTATGTTCTACCTTCCACACATATTTAATTTTGAGTTTCCCCTATATATATAAAGATATTTAGGTTCAGTGGTAATTTTTCCATATTTTGGGAATTTTTCTAAATGTTTAGATTTTTTCTATGTAAGGTAAAACTAATGGTTTTTATCAGGTCTGCGGAGTACCTTGTAATTGAGGTAAGGTGACTACACTTTGTCCCATCATTTTTATATCTTTTTGATATCGCTCCATAGTGCCACTAGTTGGAACCTTCCATCAATCTTGGTTATTTCATATTAAATTATATAGAAGGGTTTTCCATGTCTATATTGGGCTTTTCATAGGGAAACCCCCATTAATTTGGTGTTATCCCACCCTTTATGAGTGCCTTAAAAATGGAAAATAGTTTCTATTGAATTGTGTTCTTTACAACTTTTGGTATGATTAGAAAATTGGTTTAAAATTTATCAGTTGTAAAATTTATTTAATATGGGTGTTGAAACATGAATTTGATCTCTTTACAAAGAATATTTTTAAATCTTATTTTTTATCTCCTTGTGTAATTCCAAATTCCATTGTTCGTGCTATCAGATAGTTAAATTTTTCTAGCCAATACAAATGCTTAATTTCTTATGTTATTCCATGTACATATTATATTGAATATATTTCCTTGAAAAGTGATCTATCTATAGTTCATGGTGAATGTATTGAATTTAATTACCATGCCCTCCCAAGATAAATAACCTAGGCTTTTTAAATTTCCTTGATGGCATGTGTTTAATTACATGTTGATGAAAATTGATTAACTCTTATTCATTGGTTTGGATTTAATTGAAATTGGTGATTTGTTAATATTGATATCATGAAATATTGATATGTCATTTATGAAATATGGATAACGACATGTTAATTACATGTGTCGATGGTTGTATTTCATTTCTTAGAGCTTATGAATTTTAGATTATGATTCTTTCTTAATCCTTTATCATATTTAATGCTCTATTTATTGCCTTTTGAAAATTTTATTTTGATGGATGAATTGTATCCTTTGGATAGTTTGGTAGCATGGTATTTTTCCATTACCTTGATGGAATTATAAATTTATTTATTGGCATGAAATATTATTAATGTAATCCCTTATGAATTGACTTATTAATATGGGTAACTTTATATATGATTTAAGAAAACATGGGTGCTAAAATAAGGACTTCATGGATGGGCATGTTATATTCATTGGTTATGAGTCGACTGACATAGAGCGATGCTTTGGCATTCCAGGAAAGGGATACCCAGGCGGTTTCTTATACACAACTGCGAAACTATTTTCCCAGGTGAGAATATATATATAGTGAAATTTGGGAAGATGGTTTTGTAATGCCTTGAGTAATACCTAGTACCCAGTGTGAGATACATGTTACGGAATCAGAGTCACCATCCTTGAGTGACATTATGGTCCCTATATGGGTTGTATTGGACAAATCAATGGTATTAGGTTATATTGCATGTTTTTTAGGTACCCTTAAGATTCTTCGTATATTGCCTTTGAGGGGATTAGATTCGACCTAATATATTTAAAATATTTAATAATTTTTGTTTCTTATGATATGAATACTTTATTATTATTGTTATGAGTTTTCTTTGGAATATGTGTGGCTTGTCCTTATTTTACTAGCACACATGGGTGATGAAATGTGGATTGGACCCCTAGACCAAGAAAAATAAGGGGGGGGGATTATTTACTTTCTTATATTGTCTACATTTTAACTTATATTCATGTTATTATAAGAACACGTACCTCTGTACAGACATACGACATAGGCCAAAGTAGGTAGTATGGAACAGGTGTTCACATAGTATCCTAAAAGATGTTATTATGTGTTTACTTATTTTTTCTCTACAATTATTATATATGGAATAATATTTATTATTTATAATATGAAATGGAATGTTCTAGACACCTTGGGTTCCAGCCTATTGAGACTCATATCTCACACCCTGAACAGACATTGTTTGTTACCCGAGTAGAATTTATGTTTGTATGTATAAATAATTGGAATTTTATAGCTTCCTATGATTTATTTTATTTCATAGGATAATGTTTGTGGAAAAAGTATTGAGTCTATAATAGATATGGTGTGTAGTATTTTTTTTTCTTTTTTAAAATTTTATAGAATTTAAGACATGCTTGTACCCATGACCCCCTTTACTCCATGTATTGTATAAAATCATAACATGGATTAATATTTTATCTTTATTATTATTTATTTTCTTCTTCTAGCCATTTACTTATACTATTCTATAATTTAATTACTTCCACTATTGTATTCATGTGATTATACTTCCACTATTTATTTTTTATTTCTTAAAAATATGTATACAATGATGTACGAGGGAATAGTCTCCCCACAAACTCATCCTATGCCCTTTATACTAGTCAGAAGCCTATAAAATTTAGATATATGTGCATGAGGTCATATAGACAACCTGGATTACAACACACTTTAGTGGATCCCATGTCATGGATGTTACATTGTGGGCCACCGACCATTGCTGACCAGATGAGTGGTGTCTTTGTTGAGGCTGAGGGAATTTCAGGTGACCTCTTAGGTTAGTATGGTACCATTATATCAATACTCTCGGACTATTCCATTTGAGACCCTAAATTGATGATTCTAGGTTGGTGATAATATCTTTATCTTGGATGAAGTGGTTTTGTGAACATTATCTAAGGAAAACACTCACAGAAGCTGTATGGAATCCATTGGATCAAAGGTAGATTTGATAGAATGTGTCCCAGTATTTAAAAATAAAAAAAGAAAACACCCATAAAAGAATCATATTATTTCAATTAACACATGTTTGATAGAATTTTTTTATACATGTTTCATTTTAAATAAAAGGGGCTTGACAGGTGAATGATACTATTATCTTGGTTAAGGATTCACATAGGGTTCAACATTACTTATTTTCAATGGAGATTTTTTTGGGTAAAAACTAGAATGGTCTAATGTGGACATGCTAGTATATTCTTCATATCTTATGGTGTAGATTCCATAATTATTCTATTCACATTTGTTCACCCCTCCGACAGAGATTCAAGTTCTCCCAATGGTTGATTGTAGGAGTTGAGTTTTGTGCAATCATTCATATTAGGTCTACTATTTCCAAATAGTTTCCAATAGGATTTTTCATAAAGAAGAACTACCCAGTGGTTCTATATCCATGATGGACCTTCAATCCAAGGGTTTGTACTCATTTGAATGTTTATCCAATTATGCTAAAGAACTAACATTGGTTGATAGAATGGGAGGTCAGGATCATCACACCCTTTTGGGTGGAATTGTTTCCTTCATGAATCCCCAAGTATGTTTCTGGTCACCCTTGAATTGATAATCAATTATTACCATATATGGAAATTACAATCATCTGTATATATATGAGGTTCTTCATTAATGTTGATATCAATATGTATAGGAGGTTCTCCATCAATGGTATCAACTTATTTAATAATTAGAGATTATTTTATTTATATTATTATGATGATGGTATTCTATCCACGAAGTGGATCACTCTTGAGGGTATCGTCATAGATGGACATGAGAGTTGTTTTGATGTTGGGATCAAATCCACGTGTTGTGTTACTTATGTATCCTCATGGAAGGATCAGAACTCACACTGTCCCATGACACATAATAGGGATCATCAAACTTTTTTGGGTTATGTGATAAGAACCTAAGCATAAAGTTTATCATAATGTGAAATAGATTCCTAGGAAAAAGGTTCCTAGTTAATTTAATTTTGGTGACTTATAATGAAGAGGCCTATGGAACTTTGATGGGATATGTAATCCAATATTGAATGACTCCCAACTTGGTTTTTTTCCAAGAGAAAATATGGTCGATTTGTGGTGTTGTATTTGATCCTCAATGAGGCTTCCTATATATCCAATTTGAATGGGAAATCAAATTACATGTAGATCGGTTGTTAGGACATATTCTTACTCAGGCCCTTTAAATATTTATCTCACTAGGAAGTATGTCTCTTTGAGAGTATTATGTTTGGGGGCTTATTCTTAATGAGTATTTCCCTAATAAATTAGGATTTTGGGATAACTAATGAAGAGGATTCAAATGGTGTTGAAAGGATGAGGCTTATATGATGTATGAGGCCCATTGAATAGAATGTTTTGGGCTTAATCATGAAGAGTATACCTTCTAGATATTATGATTGAGGATTACTCTTGAAAAGGATTCCCATAGTTTTGGAAGTAATTATTAGGGCTTACTCTGGAAAAAGATTCCCTGGAGGTGTGGGGATCATGTGAATTCGACGACCACCATCTAATTCTAAGCCAATGTGATTCATTCATGGTGTGATGAAAAATATGAAAAGGTTGGTATTGGAATCCTCAGAATCTAATCTTCCCTAATGATGTATTCATGGAATAGGGAATCACACTTATGTGGAAATTATGAAGGGAGGAGGGAGGATGATCCCAAAGAATGTTCTTTATTAATTCATGCATTCGAATGTGTGGATTATGTATCCATGGCTATCCACTAATCCGACAAAATTTATGATGATTCATTCTTGAATGTGAGAAACAATAGTAGTTAGAAGATCAAGAAAAACACATACACATAATGCTCCACTGGTGGATGATGATGGGTGATGGGAGAAGAAAAAATGTCTTGAATGCACCCATTCAATCTCTTGTTTCTTATCCATGATTGTTAGGTCTAAAACCCTATACAGACATGAACCTCAACTAGATAGGATAAGTATGAGTGAATTCTCATATAATAATGTCTACAAACCTACTATAGGAGGGAATACCTTAAATTAAATCCATAATAAGGGAGGAGGATTTAATTCCATATTGAATGGAATAGAAAGAGTAATCCCCATCCTTCCCAATTATAACTATATGATATGGTTCTTATAGATAAGAATGCATCACATGTTCCTAGACCTAGTACCCATGAATGGGAACTCCCAACACCATCCCTAGGGTTAGGGTCTTTGTGACTGTGGGAATGAAAGTCCACATGAACCCCGAGGACCCTCACAATATGGTAGGACAAGTAAGGGAAACCTCTAACTATAAGAATGAAAATCATAATAAGAGACACACTAGTGTTCTCTGATTCATGGTATTTCATCTTTGGAGGCATTGATGGAGGATTCAAATCACCCCCCCTGGGTGAAAGATCAAATTGAAGAAGGGCCTTGTCATTGGTGGCTTGGAAAAGGACTCAAAGGGTGACTTGTACAAGTCATGGCTCAAATAGAAAAGGTGATCATGGATATAGGCCTATGAGAGCTAGGTTTTCCTTTGGAAATAGACCACATGGGAAACAAATCATGGGAAAATATTTATCCTAGAAACCACGATTCTCCTCATGTGTCCAAGGATGGGTCACACATATGTACCTGATAAGGGAATGGGTCTCACACATGTGGGTTTCCACTATGGAAGAAAGGGTATTTGTGCAGGTGTCTTTTGTTCTAGAAAAAGAAGGGATGATGATATCATTTGTCCATCTTTATTATATTTTATCACATGTTTTTGGGAGTTACCTAAGTAATTTTTGGAGACCTGGTCAGAGGGGATGCATGATGAGAGAATGGAGGATTCTTCCAATTTTGAAAATATTTTTTATTAGGAGTCCTATGTTTCTATTCATATGCAGATAGGGGACCCTGGTCAAAGTAGGATTTCCATGGAGATCTCATGAATAGGTTCTAAGTTCATGTTCTATGTTCAGGGGGGCTTTCCATTTAGTGCCGCAAAGTGGGGTGCGCCGACCTTTTGATGCTAATGTGTGTGTGTGAACAAGCCAATTTAGGAATGTCCCTTTGATTCTCCTTGGTGTTATTTAGTGCTTAAACATGTTTAATGTATTCTTCATAATAATTTTACACAACTTAACAAAACATAGTTTCAATAATATCTTATAATGATAATGTTAAATACCAGTCATACATAGGATAATATGAAACAATATAATTGATAGATTAACAAAATTTATAGAAAAAACCATTACACTAATAACAATATGAAAAATCATACAAAATATGGTTGTTTTAATAATTACAGCATGTGGTTCCACCAAAGGTTATATATTCTTTTCATGAGAGGATATTCCCATTTTACATTCATGGTTCCTAGATATGATGAAATTAGATGACCCATAGTCAAACAAGGTGTTTAAATAATTCAAATAAAAAAAGTAAAAAACCTTACAGTACTTAATTAAATGTTTGAATATCTTCTTAAATAGTTGAAAATGGAGTGTCCAAGCCTTTTTCATTTTGATATTGATTATTTCCTCCATGAGTGACTAACATCAGAAAGAAATAAATAAAATGACCCAAAACAATGTAAAGAAACATATAACTATTGATTGGCTATCTAATACCAAATTACTACAATTTTTGTGACTCAATTAAAAATAGGCATGATCTCTATGACCGAACCTACAATAGTATTAACACAATCTAGATCCGTCAAAGAAATATCTGATATGGATTTTACCCTAGATGGAACATGTTGGGGGTTTACAAATTTATTTCATAGTTGAATTCATATCTATTTATTTCCACATTGACCACTTCTTACTGTTCACATATCGAGGAACATATGATTTTGAAAAATTAAACTTACCATTATCACCATAATGATAAATATTATAAGGTAATTTAAATTCATATGAGTTCAAACAGATTCATAAGCATTGTATCAATATTGAGATGAGTCTATAAATTTAACTATAAATCTCTCGACAATAATTAGATGTATACCTTGACAATATTGTAAAATTTTATATAGACTTGGTTGCAAAATCATAATTCATCTCCATAAATATTTATAATTGTGTCTCCATTCGAAGATGAACAACCTTAGAGAGATTATTAATGTAAACGATTCTTAAATTTATCCTATTCTATTGCTTCAAGACCATATATCTCTCTAATATTCTTAAATAGTGTACATCAATTACTACAAAACTAGGTTTATCCAGTGCCAGGGTATTGCTAGCTAAAATCACTATTATAAATCCACTTTGTGAGTACTAGAAAAAGAATTGTTAAAATAGGTATTTAACAAACATTTTAGCATTGTTAAAGGGATACCTTAATAGTGCTAAAAAGATCTATTGAAGAGGGCCTTTACAAAATCTAGTAAAATTAATTTGATATATTCCCCCACATTATTAGTGCTAGTAAAAATTTCTAATACAAAAGGTCTTTTATCAGTGCTTCTAGAAATGTTTTGATAAAAGGGGGACTTTATCAACTCTTCTAAAAAAGTGATGATAGGGGTATTTATTAGCTATTTTTATGAGTTCTGATAAAGACCCCTAATATTAGAACTTTTATACAACTATTGATAAAGGTTATATTTGAAAAAAAAATTATATTTCATTAAAAATAATATATTAAAATATTAATATATTTATATTTACATAAATAATATATATATATATTAAATATATTTTAGATAAGGTCAAATAGGAATTTACAAAATATATATATGTTTACTGGAAGTGGATTATATTATAATTCCAAACATATTTTTAATTTATTATTTTTTAATTATTATCGAGTAATAGACATTTAATAACAATTTGAAGTGAAAAAGGATCATAAAATAATTAAAAGTTCAAAATTATGTTGAATGCGTAACTCAAACATCAAACAACCATAACATTTGATCAGAGTGTCTATTTGGGCTCTACCATATATCAAATAAAATCTTGCAATGATATTTACGCCCTTAATCACATAGTTGAACTACATAATCATTTTTAGAAGACAAAAAAGGGAAAAAAGCCTCCGAATCTGAGTTTTTATTTGTGGTACCCCCATTTTTTAAACATTTTATTGATTTTATGAATCGTTTAAGGGGGTATTTTTACCTTTTTTCAATGGAAATTGAATATAATCACTGGTATTTCATCCATATTGATATTATGGACTTGAAATTTTATAATTATTCACAATTAATTACTATATATAATCAAATATATTATTTTATACATATTTTTTATATATTCCCACATAAAAATTTATGTTTATAAATATATAAATATACATATTTACATAAAAAATATACTTATTAATATAGATATATATATATATATGGATAAAAAATGTTACAACTGATATATAAATATAATATTATTTAAATGAATGTAAAAAAAATATAGGAATGTGGAAAAGGCACGGGTGTATAAGTTGGAGGTATCAGGTTCGAAACTTGCTAGAGGTAGTGGTGTGTGTGAGAGTGTGGTATTATCTTAAGTGCTAATAAATGGGTGGGGGAAGAGCTGATAAAGTGGTGGGGAGGGGTGGGATGTGCTGATTGTGGGTTGGGGTGTAGGAAAAAAAATTATTCCATTTATCAATGTGGCCTTTATTTGTTCTTTTTCGTAATATTAAAGTTAACCCATTAACATCACATACATTATCAGTTCTTTTAAATCACTGATGTAGTCCATTGACGTGCACTGTTAATGGTCTAGTTTGTAGTAGTAAACATTTATTGGCCTCACCATCAACATGATAATTGGAGATTATTTCCATATTACGTTTTGAATATCCTATAGAATTAAATATATTTTATAGATAATTGATCCTTTGTTCGTATAGCCCTGGTTTTGTGGTTAAACTGAAAGGTGGATGGTGTTTTGTCGTAAAAATATCTTCAATAGAAATGTTACACTATGCTACATCTACTCTATCCCTAACATATATTTCAACATTGTATACGACAGATGTAAAAATCCATCACTATAAAAAAACTACTCATTTCTATTTCCAGCCACACTAGACTACTAATTTAAAATAAAATTATCCACTTGATACTTCCAATCATTATCCTCCTTATTATTTATATAAAAAAATCTTTTTGAATAGACATTGAATAGGTGAATTAATAGTGTAATATTCAAATGTTATCCCATTAAAAATTATCAACAAATTATAACATCTCAAGGGTATTTATTAACAATATCTTAACCTAAAAGTTTTTATTAACATTTAAATTGTTACAAAAATAAAGGAAATGTCCTTAAAAGAAACACAATCATTTTTTATATTTTAGAATTAATCTTTTTGTATCAAAAAGTCCTTTTAGGTATATAGTTTTAGAGAATTATTTCACAACTCTTACATAAAAAACACATATATTATAAATTGGATACTACCACTAAAAAAATATTTTCCCCACAATATAAAACATTAAAAAGCAAAAACATTTTCAAACTTGAAAAATATTTTAGAATTTCATCTTGGATTTCCTTTTTTCTTACTCATCCTTAACCCTTATGTAAAAATATTTAAAAACATTGTATGAGCATAAAAATTCTCAATAAGGCACATAACATTAAGATGTCCATTATTATAGTGAAGACATAAAAACCAAAATAATTTTTACCTTATTTACATTAATATTTATTATTATAAAATAAACCATATCCACATAGGGATAAATTTTTTCTTAATAAAAAACATAAAAAACCCATAACATGAAAAATTAATACCCTTATTGGTATCATAGATAATTATGTTTATAACCCATGATCACTCATGTCAGAAATAATTAAAACCTAGATAAATACATTTGATTATCCTCCATGACTATCTCACATTTTCTTTTTTTCAAAGATAAGGAAGATTAGTCAATGTTTGGAAGAGATATATCAGACTCACCCACCATATATGTTGTATGAAGATCACATTTTGTATAAGTTATATTTGGATCACTCATTACATGAGTTATACCAAGATCAAAAGTAATATTAGAGAATGATCATGTACCATATTAGAAATAAAACATTTTAATATTTCACATTCCATCCTAAAATACTTGTAAAACTCTTTAAAATTCATACAAAAACACTTAAGGATATTGAAAGGCCGCTTCCTTTTAAAAAATCCATTTCGAAATCTAAAATACCCCTAAAAAAGGGAATATGGGATTTTCATTTAAGAGAACCTATAATCAATTAAAAGAAGAAAAATATTTAATAATGGCTTTGGTCATGGTAAATGTTATTGATTTTGTATTTGATAAAATAGAACATTCATTTTTTCCTCATGTAAAGAAATATAAAATTTATGTCTAAAATACTTGAAATGATTACTTTTTGAAATCATTTGGATTAACAAAAAATACCTAAAATAACATTTATAATTCATTTATATTTTTATAAATAAATATATAATATAATCTTATGAAAATGTATTTGGAAGAAAAATATTTTGAAAGAAAATATTTAAAACATTCAAAATGACATTCTTATGCAATGTGGCTTATACCTCATGTCTAACTCATCATGTATTTTTTTACCTTCTTAAGTAATAAGATTTTGTTAATTTTATAATTTATTAATAAATTTTCATTTATTTATTATTCTAGTTATTATATTTATTATAATGTTATATTAAATTATATAATCAATTAAGTTCATATTGGGAATTTTGATGATATTCAGCGTATATGTCCAAAATGACATCGATCGTTTCACTGTGGTCAAATGTATCATGATTATATAAGTCATATAATATTAATAATTTTATCATTATCTTTTCTATACATTAATTATATTTTTTATATGAACCATTTTTTGTTATTTTGATAAATGAATTATGCCACTATGATAGAGATGATAGGTTTTACATATGCACGTGTAACATTTCCATTTTTTCATGAGGGAAGGAAGGTATGTATTAATTAATCCATCCATAGTTGTAATGATATCCTAAATATAATATATTTATTAAAATATTTCTATATAATAATAAAAATGGTGTAGTAATTGAAAATACAATACATTTTGTTGTGTTACAGTCGTCTGTGCGTACACATTATTAATGTTTTTATTTTTATTTGGATTGAAAATAAAGAAGTAATATATTTATTTAAAATTGAAATTTTATTTAAATAATATATATCATTTAATATAATTTAGATTTTTTATTTTTACAATACATAACAGGTGGTAATGGAAAATGAATTACATCAGTTTGTGAGGTGGTCGTTCGTCGTATAAATAAATGATGTTTTCGATTCCCATTAAATGATGAAGGTGATGGATTAATTTTATGAAATCAACATAATATAATCTCAGTATATGAGAAATATGGTTTTCATTATATCTCAATGATTGTAATTGTTTTTCAAATATATAGAATAATAAATAAAACTAAAATATATAGTTAAATGTTATACCTATTATTCGCACAACCTCGTCTTCCTTACACATTATCCCTATAAGTTTTATATAATTTAAAAAACAATACATCAAGAATGTGGGTAAATATATTACTAATATATATATATATATATATTCCATTAAAATTGTCTCTTGAATAGTGGATAAATGATGATGGGGGTTTCCTTCTACAGGAGAGGGAAATGACACACTTTGTATTTTTGAAAATATTTAAATATTATTAAGTATTATTCATTGAAATGTGTCCCATTTAAAATTAATTTATATTATAATGATATAAGTAAAAAAATTTATATATCCAATTTTATTTAGAGATGTTTTTAAGTTACCATAATACTTATCCCTCATGTTTAACCCTGATAAACATTTTTTAACATTAAATATGGTAATATATATTTTATACATTTACAATTTATTATGAAAAACAATTAAGATAATATGATTAAAAATTATTAATCATTTTCATTGAAAATATTGAATACATTTAATAATAATCTATTTAAAGATGTGGAATATTTTAATTTAATACTAAAATTTTTTTTCATAAAAAGTAGTTATATTGAAAAAACGTATTTTTATGTGTAAATATATATTTATTCCAATAACATGAATAAAATATATTTCAATGAAATTAATCATATTATTTATAATATAAATGAAATAATTTAACATTGAAGCTATATAAATATTTCACAAACTAGCTCAGATACCCTAGTACCCTTTCACCTGATCTAATCCTGAAATAACATGAAGGGAGTTCTTGATCCCTATGGGTTGGCGACACGAACCAAGAATCATAGAATATAAAAGACATAAATCATTTCCTATAAAAAATAGATACTAAAGTTATAGATTAGTATTCTAAAGAACTCAAAATGTGGACAATAGTGGAAACCGAATTGGTATATCAAAAACGAAAATATTACATCATCAAAGTTGTCAATGTGTCACAATATAAACTAAACATCCAAAAGTACAGATCAATCCAAGCTTAAAAGTACTAATAACACCAACCTCTTCAAAAAGGATATTTTCCCTTACTCATACATGGTAGGGTAAAATATATAAATTACTAAAGAAATATATAAGGGGTGAGATACAAATAACAGTAGGGTCGCACCAAGTGTTTCATAATGATATTGTATAATAATAAACAAAATAATTCTTCAATTTTTAATCAAAACAGGCATGATGGTACATTTGAATATTTAAAATATAACTTGATTTATATTTCAAAATAATGGAAAACATTTCAAATATAGAATACATAATCTCATTATGTAAAATATTTTATATAAATCACAAGGAATTTGGAAATCATTTTCAAAATGAATTGAATATATATCAATATAATCACAACAAGAAGCATGTTCATGTACCCAGTGGTATGATAGTTTATAGTTATGAGATCATTAAATATCTCTTATCAGTGATCCAAGAAATATGTGTACTCCTGTCCTAAAGGCTCATGATGAATAAGAATCATTAACATCTCATTAGGGTTAATATCTTACTAACTAGGTTTTTATTAGAGTTGTAATCATCAACTTGTTGCTACTTAATTACCACCTCAGCGTTCTTTTCCCCAATAACCCACATACTAACTAGGATCACATGTGCTCATTCAATAAATAGATAAATGGAATATCGTTTCATTCCACATTAATCACAATACAGTTTCCTATTTTCCCTATATTAACCTGATATTTTATAAGATATATTCCTTTTAATTTCATTCATATATTCTATTGTATGATACACCAAGATTATCTTGCGCTATACGCAACACCGTATTAGTTTGCAGTATACGCGACATTATTCTTGGATCATGTTACACATAATTTCAAGTTTGTTTGATAGTTGTTATTCTATGCAACATTGAGAGTATATATATATATATATATATATTAAATTTATAAATGAAATATGGCTGTATTTTTTTATACGCAACAACAAAGGAGTCTTGCACTACACAAAACCCTGATTCGGTTTGCATTACACGCAATCACGACCTTCCTCGATAGCGTGTGTTGTACGCAGTACCGGGTTTCAGTAAACAACGATATATGGTTATAATATTATAACGAACTAGCCATTATGAATAGTATTAATTTTTTTTTGAATTTTATACCATTATTATTCATCTTACACATTTTCTAGAACATGGTATGAGAACAAAATAAAATTTTCGGGTAAAATAAGTATTTTTCAAAAAATGCAGTTTTGCCGCCTTTTGATGGCACACCCACTTTAAATCAAGTTTTTGAAATGTTTATAAGTTCAATTTGACAAAATAAATTTTTTCTTTGGAATCAGGATATAAAAATTTACTTTGGATAAATTTTTCATATTATTCTGATAACTTTTATATTTTAATGAATAGTAAAAACACGCTATATTTTAATTAAAAACAAATTTTTTCATCGTAATAATTTATATGGTTAAATTATTATATTGAATGGTTTTAAAGTATAAATAGAATATATTTTTACCATTTTATATAATTTATGTTATTAGCATTGATTTTACATTAAATTCGTAGGTTAAATCAATTCAATCTTTTGCAATGGTTTAAACAAAAACCCATTTTCATTCGACAACCAGATTAATTTTACTTTAATATTTGCAACTTCTGTGTATTGAATTTTAAAAAATGGATTCCATATTTGTATTAAGTGGGTCCAAATTATGTTAATATGTTACTTTTAGTTTTTTGATATTATGAATAGTAACTACGGTAATTTTTATTTACTACAGTTAAAGGTAAATATCGTAATTAAGGGTAAATATAAGATTATAAAATTACCCTAACACTTTCCAAAATCCTATTGGATGACTAAAAGTCGACCCATATCACCTAAGGGTCGGATTAGATTCATTTAATGGACATTTTTCCATGAAAATAATTTATTTATTATTAAAACCAAAGAAAGTGACAACATGTCACTTTCTTAAATCTTATACGTATAATAAATTTATTTTAGTGATATATTTCATGCAACTTAGTATATAAATACTCTCCAGAAATATAATAAACTTATCTACATCATATGAATTTATTTATAATTTTTAGGGATTATATAATTATCATTAAAGGTGACATAATAGTGATGTTGAAATTATTTTATTAAGAGAAATATCAAATAAATGGTTTTAAAAATATTAAAATAAATATTATATGAACTATTTACTATTCTAAACTAATTTTATAGATACATATGACATTTTATTAATCTATTAAATCTTTTAGATTGAACATATCTTTCGTATATATTTTATTTAAATTCAAATAAATGAATTGTGTCAAAATTGACACTACTGTTATTTTATAAAAATAACATATTATAAAACTGTTTAAAAATCACAAAAATATTTAAAAATTATAAATTTAAATTTATAAGGTCTAAAATGTTATAATTTATCCAATTATTTACAATTAACAACAAATAAGTAATTATTTTTATAATTTAAAATCTAGAATGTTATTACCAAAAATAAAATTAAATTGGTTAAATAAGGATAAATCAAGTTGATAATGTTTACAATAAATTCCTAACATGTCTAAATTTTATTTCTTGATGTTATTACAACCTTATCTCATCTAATATTCTGATATGAGTTATTTTAGAAGATTTTTTGTGGGGTTCGGATTTAATATAAACTAATATTTCTTATATTTCCAAAGGTGCCCCTCTCGTACCTTATACAAGGGAATCTACTCCCTCTTCTCCTCACACATTTTGGAACCTTGAAGCTCAGAAAACCCCTTCCCATTTCCCTTATAAACTTCCCTAGAAACATTCTAGAGGTCCTGGTCTTCTTCAATGACCCATTTTAGTACCCTAATAGAAGGTTTCAAAGATGCGTGGCAAAGAAGAGGCAATATTTGTTACCGATTCTTTCAATTTTATTTCGTCTTCAACTTATTCATCATTAGTTGTTTCATTATATTATAATAACATCAGTATAAATAATATACTTATATGTTATTATAAATATGAAACAACCCCATTTCACCTTCTATCCATCCTACGGAAAATGAAATCACCACACGTGCGTACGTACGGAATACCGTCTCCACGCCGTGGTGTAATATGTTTTCCCATCAACACCTTACATGGATGGGTATAATGGTGTAAAGAATAAATATATATGGTTATTATAACATCATACTGATTCTGATGTATTATACCATCCACTCCAATTCTATTCAATAAATATTGGAGCGATATCATCGCTCGTGTGTACATACGGACTACCGTCTCCACGATGCGATGAGATTCACTCTCCATGTTAACCATTCAAGAATGACTATAAAGTATATATAATAAGTAATCAAGAAATATATGACGTAATAATACTACTGTATTTATGTATATATATATGTATGTCATCTACTTAATTCCATTCAATTCAATAAGGAAACGAAAACAGCGTTCATGCGTACGTACGGACTACCATCTCCATGAACGGTGTATTTATTTCCATTTATAGAACTATTATATATATGTATATTCTGAATATATATTATATATAAATAATGTTTTACATTCTGGATGTAAGTAATCATGATCTTAGTAATCATATGAATAATTACAAGTTAAAACACGAACGACAAATGAAAAGCTTTTACCCAAAACACTACTTTAACATGAATTTACGAAATAACGGGTAATATAAAGTCATAAGTGAACCATATAAGATATAAATGAATATGATTATGTAATAAGTCAATGAAATTATTTAAATAATTATACAGGAGGTTTGGAGACGTATGAAGCATATCAGACCTAAGGTAAGGGATAACTTTTCCAATCTCGTTTTTATCTGAAATTGTTTATTCGTAAGCATTTACTGGGGTTATATTTATCATCCATGTCCTTGTTTTCTAATTTTTTTTTCATGTATGTTTAATGTCCTTTTTACCCATTTTTGAGTTTTACTACACGGTATGTATGTAATCTTTCTTTTACGAGGTACTTTTTGACTTTTCCGGCAAAAGTACGAGAAGAATGTGTTTTTAACTTATACGACAAGAACAGATTTTTACGGTTTTATAAATCCTTATTTTCATGAAGCTTCCTCCAAAATATTTCATGCATATTGTCAACAAAATCCTTTTCTTTTAAAATTTAATGAATTTTTTTGAAAAGAGAATGATTTTTATGAAGAAAGGATATTTTCCTCAAGAATTCATTTCATGTGTTTTATAAAAAACCATTTTTCATCTAAGATGACGTTATTTCATATGTGTATGTTTCAAGTATCATGTCTCTATGATTTACATGGATTCACATTTCTTATTATGAAATGATATCCATTTATTTTATATGTATTATGTGATGATGGAATGATGTTTATGAATCCCATTTTATTTATTGGGTTATTAAGAATGATGTATGTTTATTTTGTGGCACAAGTAAGAATGATTTCATTATGAGATGGGTGGGACCTATATCTCCCTCCAATGCATTGGGTACAGATTTATATCTCATGTGGTAGAAATGGATGGAACTGTAAGTTAATCCGATTCAGTGTTACATGACTGGAATGAGGAGTGAACTTCATTCCGAAAGGGACTTTGTCCACTAAGATGGTCTTGGAAGCAATGACTTGGCTACCATGGAAATCATATCATGTGATTAATGTTTTTCCACAATTAAAATTTTTATTTCCAAGATATTTTATCAGGATTGATGTTCTATTATGATCTATGCCTTATGTACTGCCATTTTTATGTCATTGCTCATGATTTCGATGATTAAACATTATGTTCATGTTTTTATGTTCAAATGTATATGGTTTGTTTTATTTTCTCCATGATTACCCTTACTGTGCATCTGATCTCAACCTTTATATGTTTTCTTTTCCCCAGGATTTAAAGAAAATGTTTTAGGTAAGAAAACAAAAGGGGAAGATCTTTATGGTAGATGTTGAAGATCTTTCAACCTGATTAGATGTTTATATTCTGAGTTTCCAAAGACACTAAACTATTATGGTCCTTGTGTTTCTGTTTTTGTTATGTATTAAGTATTCCGTAAAAGTAATGTAATGTCCATGTTCATCATGTTTCGGGTCTATATTGTTTGTATCAGAGGAAAGGTTTAGTTAACCTTCAGAAACTAGGATTCGAAATCTTTAGTGAGGTCCCTAGAAATATTTCTAAGGTATGTCTAGGGATGTCCCTAAGGATAAGTATAAGTATAGGTTATATACCTAGAATTGCGCTAAAAATCTTAGAATTAAACCTAAGATTTTAGATATTGAATGTACTCCCCCTGTATTCTATTGTTTTCCCTAGCATGGTATTTGCCACTCACACTATTATTTTTGGGTTTTAGAAGATGGATGGAACCTGAAGGAACCGTGTTGATCAATTTAATGGACAATGCAATGATTGTCCTCCTGACCCAAGCAATGTCATGGGAGATTTAGTGCACAATATTATTTCTATACTTACACAAGCTATGAATCATTCTGGACTCCAAAATGAGCATAGAAAGGAGAAACATTCTGTTGAATCCTTCATGAGGCAGCGTCCACCATAATTCAGCGGGTCTTATGATACCTTAGTGGCTGAACAATGGATCAGAACTATTGAAAATATATTTTCAGTTCTACAATTTTCTGAGCATGATAAAGTCATCTTAGAAGTATATCGTTTGGAAGGTGATTCTGATCAATCATGGAATATTATCAAGAATACAAGGAAAAAAGATGAAATTGAGTCCATGGAATGGGACGATTTCAAGAACTTGTTTTTTAGTAAGTACTTCCCTCGTATTATTCGATCAAAGATGGAAAAGGATTTTCTTGAGCTTAAGAAGAAGGATGATGAATCCGTTGGTATATACAAAGAGAATTTTACAATACTTTCAAGGTATGCATCCAGCTTTATTATCCAACCTGAAAGTAATGTTGATCGATTTTTCAGTGGCTTAAAATCAAGTCTTCAAAGGGAATTAGATATAAGAGAATTCAGTAGCTATGAAGAAATTGTGCATTGTGCTATCAAGGTAGAACTGGATGTTGTTGTAACATATACATCTCATGGTTTTGACAAGAAACGAAAGATGGAGTTCAAGGAGAAATCTTAGAACAATGGTGAAAAGAAGATGAATGTTTCTTTATGCTCAAACTGTGGAAAGAGGCATGGTGGAGATTGCCTAAAAGTTACTATAAAATGTTTTAAGTGTGGAAAGGAAGTTAATCGAGCAGTTTATTGTCGAAGTAATGAGAAAAAGTTTTCTAATGATGTGAATAGAGAAAAGACTACAGAGAACTCTCCACCAACACTTCAATGCTTCAAGTGCAAGGAAATGGGGCATTGTGCTAATAAATGCCCTAATCCACGGGTTAATGATGATCAACGTGAGAAACCTTTTAAGGAAAATGATAAAGGGAAATCTCATGCGATCACTATTTGTGATGTTGAGTATGAAAATGATGTTTTGTAATGATTAAGTGTTTATGTAATGGGATTTCAAAATAGTATCATGGAATCTCATTTATGGTATTGTGAAATTTTGGAATATCTATGTATTGGTTTTCAGTAATTATATGGTACTGGTAACCATGAAAAAGTTATTGAAATATTTTTGGAATGTAGATGAAATGCACATAATGAAGGGATAAAGAGAAAATAATATGATAGTAATCATGAGCTCATGACTGATATAAGGACTAAGTGATATTATGGTTTGAGTATATAGAATTTTTGGGATTTTGGTATGTGGAAAGTGTTAAAATTTAACAAAATTCATGTTTTCACTAAGGTTCATTGGGTATTCATTCTTCAAGAGAATACATGATTAAGGTATTCACATGTTTTGAATTTGACCAACAAGATATATCTTATGATATATGGGGGATAAATGATGGCATTCAGGTGATTGTTATGTGAAATTTCAAGTAATAATTTTCTTTATACTATGAGCATGGGCCAAAGTATTTTAGATAAGCCTAAATATTGAAATAGATTATGTTGGACATAAGTTAGTATTGTTTAAGGATTGAAATTTTTTCGATATTATTGATGGGATGTTATAGTAATATAGTTTTTTAAAAAGGAAAACTTGCAGGACGGGCGATAGGCCATTGCGTCGGACAAGGCTGTGGGAATCGAACCCACAATTTAAGTGTGACTAGCCTTTATCGCCTACCACTGGCCTACAGGAAGTCCCTGGTTCATAGAAACTAGTTTTATTTTATTAAGTGGTATGATATATAAAGTATAAGTTCATGTTTGGAATCGTATATGATTAACCACACCATAGATGGACTTATGTATATTTGATAACTTTTGCTAACCTTTTTTTTTTGAAATAGATGGAATGAACCATCATTCTATCACATGATCTATTAGCACTTAACGAATAACTAATTCAACTTCATTTCATTAAGAGATGAAGTGGAAATTGTTCATAGCACGAAAAACAGTGAGATTATACAAAAATCAAGCAAGTATTTCTTCTAATTCAAAATTTTCAACTTTAGGGAAATGATATTGAAAACCAAAAATGTTGTCCTAGTGCCCTTATTTTCGACGAATCAGATGGTACCTTAGATCATCTCAAATATATGGCTTTGTGATTGTTGGCTTTTTCATAGCCATGTTCTCTACCACTCTCTATCCGAACATGATGGTTAGATTTTTCTTCTATATCCATATTTTCACCGATGTTCTCCTATGTGGAAACCAAGTGATTAGTTTATTTGGGTAACCGTTACGTTCCATAATTTAGTTTTTAAAGATAAGTTTTGGTATTCCTTTTTACGATGTGGGTTTCAATTAAAGAAACATTCAAGTAGAAAACCATTTATAACCCCGGCGAATTTCGAGGGTGAAATTCATTTTAAGGGGGGTAGAATGTAATAACCTGAGATTTTATAAGATATATTATTTTTAATTTCTTTCATATATTATGTTGTATGATACAAAAATATTATAATGCACTATATGCAACCCCGTATTAGCTTGTAGTATACGCAACATTATTCTTGGATTGTGTTACACACAATTTCAAGTTTGTTTGATAGTTGTTATTCAACGCAACATTGAGTGTGTATGTATATATATATATATATATTAAATGTATAAATGAAATATGGTTGTATTTTGTTATACACAACAACAAAGGAGTCTTTCACTACACGCAACACTGATTTGGCTTGCATTACATGCAATCACGACCTTCCTCGATAGCGTGTGTCGTACGCAGTACCAGGCTTCACTAAACAACGATATATGGTTATAATATTATCACGAACTAGCTGTTATGAATAATATTAACTATGTCTTTAATTTTATGACATTATTATTCATCTTTTACATTTTCTAGAACATGGTATGAGAACAAAATAAATTTTTCGGGTAAAATAAGTATTTTAAAAAAAATGCAGTTTTGTTGCCTTTTGATGGTGCACCCACATTAAATATGGTTTTTGAAATGTTTATAAGTTCAATTTGACAAAATAAAATTCTTTTTTGGAATAAGGATATAAAAATTTACTTTGGATAAAGTTTTCATATTATTATGATAACTTTCATATTTTAATGAATAGTAAAAACACGCTATATTTAAATTAAGAACAACTTTTTTCATCGTAATAATTTATATGGTTAAAATATAATATTTAATGGTTTTAAACTATAAATAGAATATATTTTTAACATTTCATATAATCTACATCATTATCATTGATTTTACATTGAATTCGTAGGTTAAATCAATTCAATCTTTTTGCAATGTTTTAAACCAAAACCCATTTTCATTCGACAACAGGAATAATTTTAATTTAATTTCTAAAAAGTCTTTGTATTGAATTTGAAAAAATCTATTCCATATTTGGATTAAGTGGGTCCAAATTATGTTAATAGGTTACTTTTATTTTTTCGATATTATGAATAGAAACTACGGTAATTTTTATTTACTATAGTTAAAAGTAAATCGGGTAATTAAGGGTAAAAATATGATTATAAAATTACCCTAAAACTTGCCAAAATCCTATTGGATGACTACAAGTCGACCCATATCACCAAAGGGTTGGATTTTATTAATTTAATGGTCTTTTTTCCATGAAAATAATTTAATTATTATAAAAACCAAAGAAAGTGACAACATGTCACTTTCTTAAATTGTATAGGTATAATAATTTTAGTTTAGTGATAAAGTTCATGAAACTTCGGATATAAATATTATCCACAAATCTAATAAAATTATATACATCATATAAATTTATTTATAATTTTTAGGGATTATATTATTATCATTAAATGTGTCATAATATTGATGTTGAAATTATTTTGTTAAGAGAAATATCAAATAAATGGTTTTGAAAATAATAAAATAAATATTATATAAACTATTTAATATGATACAATACTTTTCTAGATACATATGACATTTTATGAATCTATTAAATCTTTTAGTTCGCACATATCTTCTGTATATATTTTATTTAAATTCAAATAAATTAATAGTGTCAAAATTGACACTATTGTTATTTTATAAAAATAACATATTATTAAATTGTTTAAGAATCACAAAAATATTTAAAAATTATTAATTTAAATTTATATGGTCTGAAATGTTATAAAGTATAAAATTATTGACAATTCACAACAAATAAGTATTTATTTGTTATAATTTAAATTTAGAATGTTATTACCATAAATAAAATTAAATTTATTAAATAAGGACAAATCATGTGGATAATGTTTAAAATAAATTCCTAAAATATCTAAATTTTATTGGTTGATGTTATTACAACCCTATATCATCTAATCCTCGGATATGAGTCATTTTGGAAGATTTTATTTGTTTTTGGGATTTAATATAATCTAATATTTCTTATATTTCCGAAGGTGCCCCTCTCATACCTTATAAAATGGCATCTCTTTCCTCCTCACCTCACACAATTTGGAGCCTTGATGCTAGCCCAAACCCTGCCAATTTCCCTTCAAAACTTCCCTATAAAGATTCTAGAGGTACTGGTCTTCTTCAAAGACCATTTTTATGACTCTAAGAGGAGGTTTCAAAGAGGCGTGTCAAAGAAGAGGTAATATCCGTTACCGATTCTTTCAATTTTATTTCTTCTTCAACTTATTCTTATTTAATTGTTTCAATATATTGTAATAACATCAGTATAAATAATATACTTATATGTTATTATAAATATGAAAAAACCCCATTTTACTTTCTATCCATCCTACGGAAAATGAAATCACCGCACGTGCGTACATATGGAATATCGTCTCCACACTATGGTGTAATCTGTTTTTCCATCAACACCTTACATGGATGGGTATAATGGTGTAAAGAATAACTATATATTTTTATTATAACATCATACTGATTCTGATGTATTATACCATCCACTCCAATTCTATTCAGTAATTATGGGAACGATATCATCGCTTGTGCGTACGTACGGACTACCGTCTCCCCGACGCGATGAGATTCACTCTTCATGTTAACCATTCAAGAATGATTATAAAGTATATATAATAAGTAATCATTAAATATATGACATAATAATTCTACTGGATTTATGTATATATATATGTATGTCATCTACTTAATTCCATTCAATTCAATAAGGCAACGAAAACAGCGTTCATGCTTACGTACGACCTACCGTCTCCATGAACGATGTATTTCTTTCATTTTATGGATCTATTATATATAAGTATATTCTGAATATATATTGTATATAAATCATGTTTTACATTCTGGATGTAAGTAATCCTGATCTACATAATAAGATCAATAATTACAAGTTAAAAAACAAACGACAAATGAAACGATTTTACCCAAAACACTACTTTAACATGAATTTACAAAAGAATGGGTAATATAAAGTCATAAGTGAACCATATATGATATAAATGAATATGATTCTGTAATAAGTCGATTACATTATTTATATCATGATACAAGAGGTTTGGATACGTACGAAGTATATCGGACCTAAGGTAAGGGATAACTTTTCAAATCTCGTTTTTATTCGAGATTGTTTATTCGTAAGCATTTACTGGGGTTATATTTATCATCTATGTCCTTGTTTTATAAAAATGATTTCATGTATGTTTAATGTCATTTTTACCGATAATTTACTTTTACTACATGGTATGTATAAAATCTTTCTTTTACGAGGTACGTTTTGGCTTTTACGGCAAAAGTAAGAGAAGAATATTGTTTTAACTTATACGGAACGAACAAATTTTTACGGTTTTATAAAGCCTTATTTTCATGAAGCTTACTCCAAAATAATTCATGACTATTTTCAACAAAATATTTTTCTTTTAAAATTTCATGACATTTTGTGAAAAGAGAGTGATTTTGAAGAAGAAATGATATTTTCCTCAAGAATTCATTTCACATGTTTTATCAAAACCATTTTTCATCTAAGATGACATTATTTTATATGTGTATGTTTCAAGTATCATGTCTCTATGATTTGAATGGTTTCACTTTCTTATTATGAAATGATATACATTTCATTTATATGGATTATGTGGTGATGGGATGATGTTTATGATACCCATTTTATTTATTGGGTTATTATGAATGATGTATGTTTATTTTGTGGAACAAGGAAGAATGATTTCATTATGAGATGGGTGGGACCTATATCTCCCTCCAATTCATTGGGTAAAGATTTATATCTCATGAGATAGACATGTCTGGATTGGTAAGTTAATCCGGTTCAGTGTTACAGGACTGGAATGAGGAGTGACCTCGATTCAGAAAGGGACTTTGTCCACTAAGTAGGTCTTGGAAGGAATCCCCTGGCTACCATGGAAATCATATCCTGTGCTTAATGTTTTTCCACAATAAAATTTTTTATTAACAAGATATTTTATCATGATTTATGTTATATTATGATTTATTCCTTTTGTACTGCCTTGTTTTATGTCATTTCTCATGATTTCTATGTTTAAACATTATTTTCATGTTTTTATGTTCAAATGTATATGGTTTGTTTTATTTAATCCATGCTTACCCTTACTGAGTATTTGAGCTCACCCTTTATATGTTTTCTTTTCCCCAGGATTTAAAGAATGGTTTTAGGTAAGAAAAAATGTGGAAGATATTTATGGGAGATGTTGAAGATCATTCACCGCGATTAGATGATTATTTTCCGAGTTTCCAAAGACACTAAACTATTATGGTCCTTTGGTGTCTATTTTTGTTATGTATTAAGTATTCCGCAAAAGTAATGTAATGTCCATGTACGTCAAGCTCCGGGTTTCTACATTACCTTTCCAATTTCTAATTCACTTTCAAAACAAAATTATGGATTTTTCCATATTTCTTGAAATTTTCAAATGAAACCAATCATAGGATTTCTTCAATTCAATATAGGGCATTTTCTAAAATCAATTCTCACATAATTTCATATTTTCCATTAATTTTTACTCACACGTGATATTCCAATTCCATCAGATTTTGGGGATTTTCAAAAAATCCATAGAAAATATAATTCAATTCAGATTCTAATAAAATTGGGTTTCCACAAATTAATTGAAAGAAATTTCAAAAAGAAAAAAAATCAATGGTTTATTATTTTAGAAAATATTAAATTCCATAATATAATCATGAAAATAAAGACTCAGAATGAGAATCTATAATAGAAACAATTTTTATATAATATCTAGGAATACAACATAAAATCAATATTCAAAAACATGGAGTGTAGATCCCTCAATACTAATATAATCCCTCAATCTCTATGGGGGAAGGAAATATAGAATGGAGGAGACATGAAGGCTTACTACCAAGAGAGATTTAACCCAACCAATAGGAGGACCAATCACCAAATGGATTATTTAGAGGTTTTAAAGATATCAATAATTACCTAGTGATAAATCTAGGTCATTATAAGTAAGGCAATATGTGGAATGGAAAAATTATCTCACCTGAACATAAAATATACAAGGTGGCATATTTACACATTTTGTACTCCCACCACCCGATGTGGAAACATAGAATTTGATTTAAAACAAAACATGTGACACTTTTCTAATAAAAAAACTATTTTTAATATTTACATGTAATGTAATATGTATACAATAGGTAATATGAATGTTGTGCTCCCATTTCACAATATTTTTTTGGGGATGATTACACATCATGTAACCTAATTACATAGCACGTATATCCCTAGTATACTATAAAAAATACATATTTTATGATGAATATTACACTAAATGACTAAAATCATCATTTTAGATATCCTTTAATTTCCTTCATTGAATTATTTAACCAATGAAAAAGGAAATCCAAAACAATGATTAAAACAAGCCCTATAATAAGGTAATGGGGAATTACAACCTCCAAATAATAAAAATTTTCAATCTAGGAAAATCCTATGAAGAAGATTTCAAATCAAAAAGTTGATTCCACTTCACTCTCCTCAGTTCATCATGCTAAAATGTATCATTTGAAAAAGATTCATTCAAGAATAGAACACAATCCAAAGGTATCATCCTCTCACGGAGTGCATTTGTCTCCATGTCACCAATCCTGACTGGATTTCCCAATAATAGATAAATCAGAGTGATCATCAATATCATTCCCTATAATGATATGAGATGGGTTAGAAATACATCTTAGAAGATTAGATACATTGGAAACATTATGTATGGTCAAAAATTGTGCAAGATGTTCTAAAATGTAAGACACTCTCCCCACCTACTCAGAATCATAAAAAAGGTCCGGAAAAATGAGGAGAAAGCCTACCTTAACTCCCATGATATTGACGTCCTAAATGAGGGAAAAATTTGAGAACACCTAGTAACCAATTGAAATCTCCCATAGTCTATGCTAAAAATAAACATTGAGTTTTACCCATATCTATTTTGTCAACATCCTCTAACTAATAAACTAAATACTTTTTTTCATATCTTGAACTAAGCTTGATCTATCCAAGGAACTTTAACTAATCTAAAAAAAACATATATTTAAAGGGATAAACATACAAGGCCTCGAATGGCTCGATTCTGATCACAGGTGAGTGTCCATTTTTATAAGAAAACTAAACCAGTCCCCAATTAAGATTCTAATCCCCACAAAAATTGAGGACATAAAAACAAATAATATCTTTAAGAATATATATATCCATCTCTATGTGGTTGTTCATCTGTTAATGGAATATGGTACTAAAATGATACTGAGATCCAAATGCCTCCTGAAGGTCTCTCCAAAAGGTAGATTGAAAATAGATATCTATATTAGAGACTATAATAGATGTAAATCTATGAAAATGACAAATCTTTCTCAGAAAGAGATTTTCCAACTCCTCATCTTTGGTTGTATCAAGAATGTGTATTGAGTGAGATTATTTTGTCATCTAATTGATCAAAACACGTAGAAAATTATTATTTCTATAGGTATGTGGAAACTAAACCACCATGTATATAGAAAAATCATCTCACTTTTATATCATTACTGGAATTATATGGAGAAAACCCAACATTATTTGGTGTTGAGCATTGATATATCGAAAATAATAGATGCGTGAAATAATGTCAGTAATGTATCATGCCATTCATGGTCACTAGAATCAACAAGACATATCCTTAAACATATTTATGGTTCCTATGTGAACATTACACATGGAATTATAGAAATACCCCATCACATATTATCTCATAGGTAACGACACAATAATGTGTGTATGAAAATGTGAATTACCCTACATGGAGAATAACCCCTAAAAAATGGTCTATACATCATAAATAGAGTATCTAATGATACAAAATTCATTATCAAGAGGTTTCTAATGGAGAACAATCTCATGTAGAGTGTAGTTAAACTAAAGACTATCCAATGAAACCTCGAACCTTGTTTCCAAAACATTAATATGAAATTGTGCTAAAAGATATATCAAGCTCTATTATTCTAATGATTCTTTCATGAACGAGGTTGGGAGTTACATGTTTATAGAATTAGTGTTAAAATTATCATTCCCTAGGGTATATGTTGGGTCAATCTCAAAAGACATCAGCTAATCCATCCAAAATATTCTATAATAAATTCAAATATTTTTGGAACAAGATATAACTCAGGGTCTTGTGATCAAAATACAAGGTTAAACATTATATGTAGATTTAATCCTAACAAATCATATGTACATTCATAATATCTACAAACCATAGGCTACCGAATCATCACAATGTGTAATAACATAGATGAAACTTGAACTTGATGTGTCGTAGATTACCAAATATGTCTTCTCTAATACTAAAAGAGTCAAAACCTATGAAAAAATCAAAAGTAATTTTAAATCAATAAAAAACCCTGACATTTTTCATCCCAATTTCACATGACACCATTCCATGTTTGGGACGTCATTAGAGTGTCCAACATCAAAAAATAGTTTATGAACCAATTATAATATCATCAAAACCCATGAATCTTTGAATATCCAAAACAATACATGTTTTCGCCCTTTTTATAAAATATTTCTCCTTATTAGGATCCATATGGATACAATGTTCTAAGGATATGTGTCCCAAGAATGTCACTTTGCAAATAAAAAAATCACATTTTGATATATTGGGAAAAGTTGATGATTACTCATCAATTCCATAACATCTCACAAAAGACACAGATGATCCTTCTCATACAGAGTAAAAAAATGACATCCAAAAATACTTGCACAACCATATTAAGATGCTCATAGAAAATATTTTTCATCAAATCCAAAAAGATAGTAAGATCATTGGTCAGACCAAATGGAATTACAAGGTACTCATAATGATCATACCAATATAGGAATTATGTTTTATAAATGTCAGATTATTTCATTATCAACTGGTGACAACCAGATCACCATCAATCTCTGATAACCAATTCCCCCCATTCATCAGGTCAAACAAATCATCAATAAGTGGTAATGGATACTTGTTTTTTAACATATATTAGTTTAGTTTTTAGTAATCAACACATAGGAAGAGCCTTATATAATATTTTACAAAAAGATAATTGGAACCTCCCATGGTTACACACATAGGCAGATAAAGAATTCCACGAAATGATCATCTAAATAAGTTTTAAAACCATTTCTTTGTGATGTTTTTTTGTGTTTAGACAGAATAGATACTGGTTGACTACCATTAACTAAATCAATCAAAATATCTACCTCCATTAATTGTGTATAACCATATATGTAAAAAGGTAATAAGTTGGGAAACACGACAACCACTAGACCGAGATCATCAATCAAATATTATTTTCCAGATTAAAAGAAAACACTGATATTTCTTTCCCCAACTCTAGATAAGAATTTCAGTCTCTACTCAACCTCTGGTCCCATTCTATATTAAATATTTGGCACACCCCATTAGGTATAGTAAATGAGACTTGTGGAAGATACTAATCAATTGGGGGATTTATGATAAATGATCCAATCCAACCCGAAAATGAAATCATAAGGTTTCATGTTATGATCTAGGAAATCCCAATAATTCTGAATATCTAGTAATGAGAGAACATAAGTATTATAATGGAGACCCTAATATTTATGTACACTAATTTTAATAGTTATATCCATCACTCAATAAAAAATATCCATCAGAATATATTTTATATTCCAAATACGGGTTGATATAAATTAGTAGCAATCACCAATATCAAATAAATAAGTCACTAATTATATATATATAGTTATCGTATCTCTCACAGTAATTGGCCCCATATCCATTTCTTATGAAGACTATTCTAATGTGTAAATATTGTTCTTTTTTGTATTCCTATGGATGGAGTCCATTCAATCATAATGTATTTGATTACACTTTAGTACTTTTTGGTGTTAGTGAGCATGTTCCACTACACGAGGCATAAGAGAAATAACAAAAATTATTCATGTGTCCTAAATGACTAGAAGAACCATATATCACGGGTGCCTCAATGGAATCCCATTTTGAATTCCTAGTATGTCCACCTACAACATCATTTCATAGGGCCTATAATAAGTAGTACAAGATATTTGGACAATATATACAATCAATATCCACCATGAGACTCATTAATCATTCTTTTCCCTTTATAAGAACTCACAAAATTGCTGCTATTAGAAAAGGGAATCCCTGACACCCCAATATTCCCATCCATGTCTATCTCAACCAACAATTCCATATACATCACATCAGTTTAAGAAGATAGCTTCACCAAAAAAACTTTGACAATGAATATCTAATAAAAGTCCAATATCGAACTATTGAGTCTTCATCTTCTCATTAGATGAAATCTTAGGTGTAAATGATCAATATAGGAAATGTGGTTTGCATATTCAATCACAACCCTATCATTCTAATCAAGATTAATAAACTCTAAATCATTTTCTTGAACCACATGCTCGGTTTCAAACTATTCATTACATCAAACTACAAATTTCTTTCACTCAAATCCCTCCTTCTTCTTAGACATCGCCATTAAGTACCATTATCTCTATTTTAGCTCCTTCTATATTTAAGGTGATGCATTTCACATTTTTTGACTCAAGAGTGTCCATTAAATAAAATAACATTATATTTCACATTCATACCTTATCCCCTAGAGGATAATTAGAACCTTTAAATGATGGTGTCTTCTAGAAAATGAACTCCTCAAAAAAAATTCAAATTCACCCCTCCAAGGTTCCATAATGGATCCTGAATTGAATTGAGTGCCGATGAAAGTCCGAGATATTGGGATACACACTGAAAAACCTTAACTAGATTATACTATATATAAGGTGATTCTCAGGGTGGTTCAATAGAATCTTCATCCTAGATCATATTCACATGTCTTCTTGGAGGTATAATGTTACACAACATCAGAAGGAATCATTGAATACATCATAATATTATCGAGATCAAAACTCAAAAAATATAAACATGGGACAATAATACTGTATGATAATAAAACATGATTTTTATTTCTATATATCCAAATATAAATTAAAAATATTCTCGATCTAATCCTCATGATTCTTTTCCAAAACCACCCATGGTGATTTTTTTTATTACGATGATATCATTCTAATAATTCACTCGAAACTACATCCTATGTCCAAAAAAGTTATTTCAAACTAAATACATACATCAATGAAAGATGAATTAATTTCACCCTTGATAAAACTTTATCACAAATTGCCCCATATACCCTACTACCCAATCATCTGGGTGATCCCAACATAACATGAATGATGTTCTTGATCCCCATGAGTTGGAGACTAGCACTAAGAATCATAAAATATAAATGTGGGAACATGTTTTCCCCAAAAATATTGGTAGAAAAATATACATATTAGTATGATCATGAACTCTAAATGGAGACAACAACATAAACCAAATAGTTATATCAAAACCCAAATAGTACTTCATTGATGATCTTGATGTCTGACAAGATAACCTCAATGTCCAAAAGTACACATCACTCCAATAATCAAAGGATCAATAACATACACCTGTTAGAAGAGGTTTTCCCCGTTACTAGGACATGAAAATTGAATATATACAAAATCCTAATGGGAAAGGCAGAGAGTGAGATAAAAAACCCAACATGGTCTCACCAAGTGTTCCATAATACGATTATATAATAATAATAATGATTATTATTTAATTTTTTTAAAAATAATAAGGGAAATAAATTTTCATTTCTTAAAAAAACACAAATCATTTATAATGAAATAATAAATTTAAAACATAACATAAATAAATTCTTTAGGAAATATAGATTATATAAATCCCAAGTAAAGATTAAAAAGTATTAAAAATCAATGTCATCTATATCAAAACAATCGCAACCACCACTATGTTTATTTGCCTTATGACACGATAGTTTCTACTCATAGGATTCTCAAAAATATCATATTCGTGATCATGGATATATGTGTACACACATTCTTTAGACTCATGCCAAATTGGACTCATCAACATCCCATCATGGATAAGATCTTACATATTATGTTTTTGTTGGAGTATTAATCATCTATCCATTTCTAGGTAATTAAAAACCATGCGTTCTTTTACTAAATAACCGACAAGCTACTGAAGCTCTCACATGATCAATTAATCAATATAAAAAGAAAAATAATTTCATTTCACCTCAATCAAAATTCAACTTCTAAATTTTTCTTTTCAAAATGAAAATTCACTATCAAAACTAAACCATAGATGTTTCATAAGTACATGAATTTATCCAATAATTCCAATGATTGGATATTTCCATTAAATTAAATATATTTTCAAAAATCAATTAAAAAATATTTTTAAAATTTTCATCAATTTCAATTTAATCTCAAAATTATAGTTCCATTGGAGTTGGGGTTTTTTCTAAAATCCATACAAAATAAAATCAAAATTATTATTCGCATCAAATTTGTATTTCAAAGATCAATTGTAAGAAATTTCAAATAACATGAAATATATGTATTAACGAATTATAAAGTTTTAAAAGTAATAATTTACTATTAATCATGGAGTGAAACATCTGAAACATGAATCACCAATGAACAAAAATGGCACAAAAGATCTAGGAACACAACCAACAAACAAGATTAAAAAAACCATGTTTATATTGATAAATTTAAATAAAATATATCGAACTTCAAATTAGTAGGAATTAGAGAATGGAATAGACAAGAATACCACATAACCAATGTGATACAGTACATCCAACTCAAAGATAAATCACTAAACAATTGATCTAGAAGGATAAGAGTACTCTAAAATTACAGAAGAATAGATCTGTGTCAAGAGGGGTGAGGCTATGGGTGGAATGAAAAAAAATCAGTTTATATATGCCTAAAATATATAATATGTGATATTTACACAGCAATAATTCCCATTACGTGACATGAAATCATATATGGTTTATTACGCTGAAAAACGCATCGCCTTTTTATTTAAAATTTGTTTATTTATAATTAAAAAGTGTGTAAGTTTTACATTGTGTGTAGCATTGAATTTAGTGTACCCATTTCAGATCATCTTTAAATAAATTATTATATGTCATGTAACCCCATTTATCAGCACGCAAATCCCCAATAGAATACCCAAATTGTAGGGTTTAAGTAGTATATTTCATAAAATTATTGACTTCAACGTTACAAGAATCCTATGAATTCATTCCCATAATTATACAACCCTCCTAAATGAAAAACCTAAAAATAGTTACAAAATACATAATATAATGGTAATGGGGTGTTACAAAAACAATATATAACTTTTTAAATCTTGAAAAGGAAATAAAATTTCCAATAGACTATAGTATTTGTGATTATGAATTAAAAAACTACATCAATTTTTTTTAAAAAATTACATTTTCACTTTAATTCAAAAATAAAGTTCATTTTTCAAAATAGAATTAAAAAAAATCTGAAATCAATAATTTTTATAAAACCATAAAATATATGTAAAAAAATTTAGTAAGAATAAAACTATTTAATTTTCAATTAGAAGATTACATTACATTCTTATGTTGAATATAACTCTATAGAATCTTATTAATGAATATTAATAAAAAACATAATGGATATTCTATAAACAATAACATAGTTGTTAAACATTTATTTCCTAAAACAAGGATAGTCTATACTTAAAATAATGTAAGATGCATTGGGTGTTTCATGGGTGATATGATGTTAATGAATCTATCTATATATATTTCACATTCTGTTTTAAAGGATATTTTATCGTAGTCCATTTTATAATTATGAATCTTTTAAAATAAAACACTATCGCCATTGTAATTTATGGGTTTAATTCATGAATTCGTAGAAAGATATATAGATTCTAGTGGTTGATGAAATGAGTATAAAACTTTCTTGATTTGGAAAGTGAAGAAAATAGAAAATATTATACAGCGAGAATTCATAAGTTGTTGTCTAAATTTCGAAATTAACTTTGTTCCTTATTGATTTCATGATGTGTTGTTAGTTATTGATTTGCGAATTTAATCATCGCCGCCTAATTCAGCTAAGATATATTCCTAGAGGGTTACACATTTTATATATAAATAGATCCTTACTAATTTTTTTATTATATTAAAAAGGTAATAATTAATTTACTATAGAACAATGAATAAAATATATTAATGTTGTAATGATTTTTAATATTCAGTCACCCTATTTTATATGTGTTGAATATAAATTAAATATTTCTTCCCTAGACTGTCAATTGAAATATTTATTTCTTTTATTATTCATAAGGTAATAAATATTATTTATTAGGGAATGGATAATATTTATTATTCATGAATCGGTTAATATCGAGCAAGGTTGGGGCTTGTGTTGAGAGCATGATAATAGGTATGGATTAATTATAAATAACATTAATGTAAATAAATAAAATATTTATTCAATTAAAATAAAATTTATTTTTTAACGTTGGAATGTTCCATAATATATATTATTATTATTATTATTTAGAATTTTTTATATATTTCATTTTCTATTTTATTAAGGGGATTTGTGAAAATGTAAATATTAAAACCTTGCTCAAAATAGTTTCATGTTTTATTGTTTTCTAGGAGGGGGATTTTTTGGTTGAAAATAATGATTTTCCTTTGTAGATTTTTATATGAAGACTGATTTATAGAATCTCTATGGTTTCTCTAAAAATTAAAAAATGACTTCACCTTCATCCACCCTCTTATGATAATTATGAAAATAAAAAACAATCAAGGAATCTTAATGGACAATGTTGAGATCAAGATGAAAAATGAAATATGTATGGATCATTCGTGTTAGAACCAAAAGTTTCATTCGTGTCTCTAAGAGATTTTGTATCACATTTTCATCACTTATAAAAGGTTATTTTTTTCATTTTATATTCATAATTAATGTATAACCCAATCAAGGGGGTTTAATGATCAATGTCATTATATATTGAATAATTTTAACATTAAATTATTTCGTATTATTAAAGTAATTATAAATTTAACGTAATAGATCCTCTATTTGTGATTTTGGAATTCATTATATTGTTTATTTTATTAAATTAATTATATATGAAGATTATTTGTCTTTTTATAATAGATTATACATTGAATTTAATAAAATATATCCTGGGTAAAAGGCCGACCAACACTTTTGTTTTGAATGGAACCTTCAGATGCATTATTTAATCTGGTTTATATTATAGTGGAATACTTGTGTGGACTCAAATAACCCATTAATGATATAAATATCATAAATTGTTTATTTAAAATATTTTATCTATATTGAAATCCAATATTATTCATACTCTAGGACAAATATGAAAAATTATTTATATTGGATAGTAATTGTGGCACTATTATTAGATTTGAAATAACAAATAATTATATTAATGTTATAGAAAAGTGAAATTTATGATGTGTATTTAATGGGAATGAATATGTTCAAAGTAAAATATGATTATGTATAAAAGAGAGTTTTAAAATCTATGGAATTTCTCAATAAAACTTTTTATAGAGGAAAATGAAATTTGAAAGAAAAACTTCCACTCAAATGATTTCGATGTGGAATGTTCTAGAATATCACTATAAATATTCCTAGATGTTTTTGGGTGATAATGATGATGATGATTTTAATGTGATGAATTATTTAAAATATATTAAATTAAAGTGTAATTTATTTAATAAATTATTCCATAATAAGATATTATTTTAATAGGAAGATGTTATCATAAAAGAATCCCAATAAATAAAAATGATAAAAATATAGAAAAAAATAATTCTTTGTAGATATCATAGAAAAAAAATGGTTGAAAAAGTGAAAGTGGAGAATCTAGAGTTGAGGGATGTTTTGAACTAATGGTTTAATTTGAGACTTCACATGGCGAAATTGATTTTTATAGGGACAACCTAATGGAATAAATTATCATGTGACTCCATACTATAAAAATAAAAAAATATAAAACTGTTTTGATTAGGTATAAAATCAAAACAATCTAATTTGAGAAGTAAGAGAAATAAAAAGTGATAGTTTAGTGTAATGGAAAAATCAAGTACTTTTACTAAATCATTAATTTTTTAACTAGAATATTAAATGATACATTTAAAGTAATTATTGACAACAAATGATAAATCATTGGGGTATGATGAAATATTATTGATCTAGAGACACAGTTTAATATTAGGAAAATTCAAATAAATTATATTTCATGGGTTGGGTAAAAATTAAAAAAAAATAAACACAGTGATCCATTACATGAGTTGGAGTATTTTATTCAAATATAATGATTCAATAATAAAATTAATAAAGGTCAATATATCTATTATAAGAAAGATAGGCTATTATTGATGTAACTAATCATGTTCCCAATGTGTATAGATGGGTTGATTTTCATATCCTTAAAAAAATTGGATGGATCCAAAGCCTATAATATCATCAGTGAACACATATGAAAATATAAAAAAAATTAATTTTGTTGTTGTGGAATATGGGAAATTTTCCAAACAAGTATTTCATAGCTAAGATATAATATAATAACATAATAAATAATGGAAGCCCAATATATTCCAAAAACTCATGTATAATTTTTATGGATACTATTATTGGGGTTTAGGATATATATATATATATATATATAGCCAGGTTATATTCATTGACTCTATAGATAATTGTACCTTTAGTAAAAAAGTGGTTATAAATATAAACATAAGGAAACATCATATACAATGGAAATTTAAAATAGATTAGTATTTTTTCATGAAAATTTTGTGCCACCATATTTAATGAAATAAAAAACACACCAATCACCATCAGTTGTGAAGTAATGGTGTGGATCAAAAATAAATGGTATTAGAGGGATGCATTTAGAGAGATTTATTTAAAATATATTGATTGATATTGAGTATGGATTCTTGATAGGGTATTTTCTTACAATATATTGTGAAATATGGATTTAGTCATAAAGATCATGTATGGTAAGAAAGGATTCCCAATATTTTGAAATGATGAATTTTTTAAGACCATCAAATCAGGTAAATCCAAAATTAGTGAAAAATATAAGAGGTGTGTATTTTTTTTATAGAAGTCACTGAGCACAACATGATTCTTATTAGATAATTATGTGGTTAAAATAATTATGTATACTTCACAAAGAAATCTTGTATAATTAATGTAATAGAAGATATAATTATGACACAATGGGTCTGTGAAAAGGGGAATATTTACCTCATTAGTAGTAATAATGATATAATATTCCTATCCAAGGAATATAAAGATAATTTTTTTAATAAAAGGCTACAAAATTTGATCAAAAAATCCTTATAATATCTATTAATGATTAATATATCATTGGATATCATTACAATATCCTTCTATTATACCCACACATTTGATGTTTTTTAAAATGAAATATCATTGATAACACTTACAATCCAAATAATAATAATTCAATGTGGTTTCTTGAGTTTGTGGGCATTGATGTGTGTTGGCCAATATCACCAAAATCCACATGTAGACATGGATGTTATATGGTTTTCATTTATGATTTTAGTAGGATATAATGAACTATGGTGATCTCAAAAAAGTTTAAAGTGTCAAAGTTTATTACTCATTATTGGAGGGTGGGTGAAATGATTATTTTTTAGAAAATTCTAAAATTCATGACCGATAACAGTATAATGGTAACTAATATAAAATTATATTATTAACTCTAGATGAAAATGATATGGCACCATGATTTAGTTGTAAGTACATCATAAACAAATGGTGTAGTTAAGAGAATTAATCATATCATAAATAACAAGGAATGAATAACACTATTTTAAAAATAACTACAATAAAAGTATTGGAAGAATGAATTCATGCTATTAGTATACATATCAAATTGGGTATTGTTTTTTTAGGACAAGAATAAACACCATTTGAAATTACTCACATGATGATTTAAACATTGAAATAGTTCTGAAATTTTTTAAGTAGTTTTTTTATTCCAAAGAAGGATAAAACCCATATAAATATTTAATCTCATAGAGATAATGTAATCATTGTTATTTTCTCATAAAAAACGATTGATTAAATGTTTTTCAAAAATATATTGGAATGTTTATTGAAATCCAATACATTACTTTAATATAAAATAAATATAATTTTTAGAATTTGTTTCCAATTCCAATGACAAATTCTGACGATATAAGAAGATCAATTGAATAATTGGGGCATCATGTAAATTTTTAAGAACAAAATGATCATAATTAATATAAAGTATGATAATTATATACAAATAATCTAAGAATCAAGGAAGGATGATAAGTATAATATCAGCATTGAATAGTGAGATCTAATGACAACAATGATAATGACAGATATACCACAAAATTCACTTATTTATTATTAAAATCCAAATTATTTTGATTTGGATTTTACATTTGAGAATCAGAAAATCTTGATTATAATGATATTCACCAAATCTGGAAGAATGATACAGGGAATATTTTATTTGAGGATACTAAATAAGATTTTTAGTAGGATTAAAGTGGTCTTCTATAACTAATAAAATGTGTATTGAATATTGACATGTTACAAGGGAATATAATAATTAAAGGGATACTACCAAATAAATGGATTTGATGCAGATTAGAAATTTTAACATACATAAATATTTGATAACAATTTTACATAACACATCAAAGGGGGTTTAATGTATTAAAAATGGAGGTTGAATTAGAATTACTCATTTTATTGCTTGAAGAAGTGGTCTATATAGAGTATGCAAATGTGTTTCTTAATAATGATTATGGGAATAGAGTTTTCTAGTTGTACAACAAGAATTAGGCATTGAATCAAAAAATAATATTATGGTACAATAGATGTGATCAATACATAAAAAACTCAGTTTACAATGTTTTGTAGTTGATCATAAACTCTACATAAAAATAAAGAGAAATTGGAGGATGGTTGTGCTTGAATATTTTGAAAATATGATTTCTATAAGAATGAATAGATCATAATATAATAGACTTATATAATTAATGTGGTTCCAGATTAAAATGTAACTTATTGTTGAATTAACTTTTTTCTTTAGTTCACAAATGATAACAAAATTCCTTGGACATTTATTTATCATTAAATTTATGTAGAAACAGTTTATAAAATTCATGAAATGGGGGATTTCAAAACAGTGAAAACACTAGTTACTTAACTGTATAACTAATTCAATTTGTTTAAAATCAATGATTATTGAAAAAATTTAATGAGCCTATTATACTTGATAATGATAAAAATGAGAATATATTTTTCACATTTTTGGATTCACCACATAAATGTAATCTCATGTAAATTCACACACAAGTAGTCAAGAGAATATTATGGTATGTTATAGCCATGATGAAATTTTATAGTTTTTTTACAATGGAATATTAAAGTAAAATATTTATAGATATATAGATATTTATTGGGATATTTTTTTAAATCAAAGAATGTCTAAAATTGAAATTTCATTTTATCTAGGAGATTTATGTATTTTTAGATAATTACGAAATAATACTACAATTCATTGGGCACTATGGAATTAGATTACACTTTTAATACTCATGAATGTATTATATTACTATAGATTATGTAATAGCTTCATGATGTGGTAGTTACGGTGAATTATACTATCATAATTAAATATGATAATTAAGTGTATATCTACCTTTAAAAAAATATTATACATATGTCAAAGAATATGAAAGTTAATCTTAATTATAATTTTATAATGGAGAATGTTTTACCAAATTTGATTAAATTAGAGTATTTGACAACATAAACTAAAGTTTAATATATCATGAAAAAGGCCTTACCCAAGGTGGTATTAGAGAAACATTGACCATATAATTGAGTAATGTCAACTCCACAAACACAAATTGTGTGGATTTGAATCCCCTAATCCTCTAGGTGTCTCAGAAATTGTAAGATACAACCAAAAATTATTAATCATTACATAATTTTATAAATGATGAGTGATTTTCAAAAACATATGATCAAATGTGTATAATGACTTAATAATGATAACTATGAGGAATTATAAATCAATTTTAAATTATTGGAATAAAATAGGAATAATTCATCAATGTTAAATACTAGAGGGAAAAGATGAAAGGAAAGAAAAAAATATGTGGCTATAGTAGATTTTAAACTCCAATTTGTGATCGTTCTAAATGAACTAGTACATTGATGATAGTTTTGGGTTACATCAATTTATCACGAAAAACATGAATTTTGTTGGCTTAGTATATATGTTAGGTAAATACCTTATTACTATTCGGACATACACAAATTGATAGGTTTTAAATGAATGGAGGGTAAAAGGTTTTATTATCACGTTACTCGAGGAGTTTGAATTATTGAAAAAAAATCATAGTGAAGTGATTTTTATGAAAAATACCCAACATGTTTTTATTTATTTTTTGGGTTGATTTTTTTCAAAAAGGAATAATAAATTATTTATATGATAGTGAATGATCATACATACATGAATTGGTGACTCTATATGTTTTTAGAGTTGGTATTTTTTATGGTTTTGGAAATTTGGATGTAAAGTATATGCTTTTTGAAAAATATGGAGAAACTTTAAAATTATTATGAAATAAAAACATGGATATGTGTAATATTTATATTTAGTAAAATCCATATTATATGAGGGGATATTATGAAATAATTATATGGGGTAAAAACATTTATGCAGATGAATGAATCAATGACCTCTTTATATAGAGTTGATGCTTTTCCAATGTGGATGTAGAATATGCATATTGTAATTAAAAGATATATCATTTTTATAGGTATAGAGAGTTATACATAGAATGGAAATAAATAATCTTATAGAAGAACATAAAAATTTTGTAGCTGTGGTATTTTATAATTTTTTTTGATGGATCCTTAAATGAGTAATACAAAATGAATCATTTCTTCTGTAGATGATGTGTAATTTGAAAATTTTTGGTGGATTTATTTACAGTTCATGAAATAAATATTTTATATCATCACCATGAAATTTCAAATTCAATGGGTAATTTTAATAATAAAAAATAATATATATAAGGATGAATGATAATATTGTTTTTCTCATTTTTAAAGACCATTACCAATATATATGACCTGTGAATTTCATTTTGAATAGGATATAGAATTGAGAAAAATTCTATGTGATTCAATCACTTATTTTTTTCTATGGGGGGGGGGCTCTAAAAAAACATACATGAAAGGAATACTATCTTAAAAATCGTATATGAAAGGAAGTATATCTGGAAGAAAATATGTGGAAGGAAGACTAATTTTAAGAACATATATGTAAGGAACACATCAATGAAAACATTACATGAATAATTTTACAGGGAGAAAAATTTATGTGGAGATGATTTTACAAGGTGAAAATCATCCACAGTAAATATAAATTTGGATCTTGTATGTAAAAGGGGATTCATGGAATAAAAACACTAATATAAAAAATTTCAATATTTATTCTATCTATGTTAATATTCTTCTAGGGGAAAAGTGAGATAACTTTAATTTAGTGATCTTAAATAATAATTACAAGTAATCACATAGATGGTGCCTCTCATTCCATATTATAATCCATGGTATTCATTAGAGTTTTTTTAATAGGGGAACAAGGACTTGTGTTTTCTTTATTAATGTATCCAAGTGAGAGTTAACTTACTAAAAGTTATTTTATTTCTCTAATTATTTTATTTTCAATAAAAAATATTGTGAGATAAATATATAAGTGTTTGTTTTGAAAAATGAAACATGATTACTATAGGTCTTGTTTTATATTTTTAGTCATTTATTCACCCCTTCATCTCTCATGATAATAGATTTAGTTTACAACCAAAACTTTGTGTATAATTTATTTATGGTTAGGATTGAAAAAATATTTATAATAACAAAAAATCATTCATTACTAATATCTCACGATTATTAGTAATAATTTTAAACTATAAATATTATATCGTTAATTTTAATACTCTATATTATGAATACTTCTTTAACATGTTTTAATGGTTATAGAAAACTCTTAATGATCATAAAAGATTATTGCTTCCTCTTATATAAAATACTAATAAAATTATGAGTAACATTATATATAATAGACATATATATCATGTATAAAATTTGTATATATATACAATAAACTTTTAATAAACTATTCTATAAAATTCTAACATGTATTATTTAAACAAATTTTAAGAAAAATGTTCTTACGATTCTAGAAATTAATTAAATATCATTAATTTTTATGTTGTATACTAAAAATTGAATTAATATAACACTAGATTTTTAAGTATGGGTCTGCAGTATCATAAGTTCTAAAATATTATAGTCAATATTATTAAATTAATTATGAAGTAAATCATTTAGATAAATCCCTGAGATATATAAAACTACTCTATTTGTAACATAGTATTAACATATAATAATAAAATTTATATGAATCTCTATATACTATAGGTTATATAAATTAAGTCATTTTGAAAATTATTGAAATTTTCATCATTTTTTATAAAACATAAAAAATGGTAAAAGGAAAAAGATGTGAAAATAGGAAGAACAACTAATGTGGTTATGACTGTTGTTGTAATGATTATCTAAGTGTACAACCAAATTTCATGGGTGTTAAGATAGAAAATATTATGTAAATATTACTTAAAAAATGTGGTATATGGTTAATTATTAACCAGATATATCTCAATGTTTTACATACCATGATCCTATAGAAGTCAATAAATTAATGATATAGTGGTCTGTACTGTTTATTAATTCCAGGAATCCACTTATCGTTAAATTCAAATTAATCACTTCTAAAAATATATCTTATATTGAAAATTATAATGAATTTCCATGCATAAATTTTATTTCCAATAGATATATACCTATTAGTTTTAAAAGATTACAAATTAAATAAAAAAGGGGGTTATGAAGAATTTTTTTATAGAAAATTTAATGATATTATTGCACAAGAATTTATTAGCTACAAAATTTATATAAGGATAGAGAAAAAATTTCATTAAGTAAAACTAATGGAAGATACAGTTTTTTTATTCGATGTGGATAATTTTACACATTTATAAAGGAACACCATGATATTTTTTCATAACATTGAATTAAATTTTACTAGATTTTATAATGTATGAAAATGATATTTAAATAAGTTGAAATTATTTAGTTTAAAATCCACATAATATTATTTGATATGATACAAAATTAAAAATAGAGTTTTTAAATACCTAACTCCGTCGTGGTGTAGTTAATTGAATAATAAAATGAGAATTTCATATTGAATCCCACCATGTAGGTATATTGAAAAGAATATGGTCCAATATTGTTCATACCAGAGATATGGAAGGAAATAAAAAATTAATTATTTTTAATATAAAAAATACTTGAAATCATGATTTAGTGAATATAAATCCCTAGAGTGTTACAATAGTGTAAACCATGAATTATTATTTAATTATGTGGGGATATAGAAGTATGGATATAATTTTTTTAGGTCCTCACGTTATGATGACATGATTTAATTGTAATTAACTGAAGAATTATCTTATTTATTATCACCATTTAGGGGATAAAAATGATAATTACTGTCCAAGTCCCTTAAATAATTGAGGAAAATTATGTAAATATCTAAAAAAATAGCTATCATTTGATCTACCAAATGATATTGTCAGCCTTATAGTATTCGAATTTGTAAGAACTTAATATAAAATATTTTAATGAAAAATGTATTAATTTATATATTAAAAATGCATGGTGTTAAATAATTCCCCACCTCAAAGATTAATGGTTTAATAATATGTAAAAATAAAAAAAAATTGTCTATAATTATCTCCTATATGTATAATGATTATAAATTCACAATGTTTGGGAAGTTATAAGTTTAAAATTTAGTTCTTCTTATCCTATAATATTTTTCTGGTATTCTAGGTATATAGTGAATTTAGTATTATAGTTTGAGTACTAATAATCAAGATAAATATGTTACCTTTAACATCTTCATTTAACTAAAATTGTACAAATTTAATGATTAAATATAACAAAATTATATATTTTCGTGATATTTAATGAGTTCCATAAAAGGTTGAGTATGAATATCCTTCCCAATAATAGAAATAATAAGGTAATAAATAAGGATACACCCATTAAAAAATGAGTATATATGTTATTTAGTAATGGAATTTTTTTTGTTTTTCTATGACTAATAGGTAAACATTTAAATTTCAAAAAATGGATCCCAACATATATTAAATATACAATATATAATATTTTTAATTTAATTATATGAAAAAAATAAGTGGGTAAAATGTTACACCTGAAACATATCTCCACCTTCATAAAATAAAATTCAATACAAATTGTTATTATTTAGATTTAAAAAAAGATGAATAATAAGTGAGAAAAAATTTCTTACTCAATATTATGTAATAAAGACTCTATATAATTAATATTTTAGTTGAAATAGAATATTAGATGATTTATAGAATCACAAAACAACAAAAAATAAATTTAGAATGATTTATAATATACCTAATTTTTATAGAGAATAATGAAGTCCACTAGAATGGGAGAGAGAAACTATCAAGTTATAAGTGATCAAACATATTTCTACTCTATAAAAAATAATCACATTTAAAGTAATAATAAACTGTCCCATGGGGAAACATATTTATATAGAATACCTATAATAACTAGATGATTACTATTCAGCATCTGAAATGAATATTGTTTTAGTATTACAATATCATTGGTCACTATAAAATTTAATTTCACTCACATTATTATGAAAAAATCCAAAATAAATCATAATATTGATCAAATATTTCTTCACCACCAGATAATTATCAACAATTGATCTATTAGTTATAAATTTTTTATATATAAGACTACTCTCCTAGTTTTATAGTTGATCATCCATCTCTCTATTCAATAGTATTTTCATGTCGAGAAACTTTATTTACATCATATTAATCACAATTATAATGATCGAAGATTATTATACATGGATATCACATCATTTTAGATCAATAATCATTATGTTATACATACCTATACCCAAGTCCTATAATTTTTTAGATCCTTTGGAATCAAGGAAAATAAAAATTTAATCCAGTAAATGATCTTCATCATCTACTATAATGATATTTTTCTTTATTAATCATACACAAAAACTTTATTCATAACCTAGGGAATGAAAAATAAGAAAGGATGATCTAATATGTTCATTAATTGTATAAAATTTAGATACCTAATCATGAAATGAACCTAAGTGTATGCGAGGAAAAGTAAAACTTTTGAATATTATACCCTATTATTAATGATGATATAAATGATTCCTGGAATAAATATTGGTAGTTCATAAGGAATGAATCATAAGGGAGTAATTTTATAACCATTAAATAAATACATATAAATAAGACATGGATTTTTTTGGAAAGGGAAACATTTAATATTATTTTATATAAGTTAAGGAACATTACCAACACATATTAGAGAAACTTCTTGCGGACTACTACTACTACTGGACGAGACACCCCACGATGCGTAGTCATATTCATTTCCTTGTAACTGGCTAGGTTTCCTTATATTCCCATGGTGGATTTTGTTACCCTATATTCCCATAGTGGATTGGGTTTCCCCAATATCCAATAGTGCACCATAACTCCCCATCTTCCCATAGTGGATCAGTCCTGTTGACTCATTTCCCATAATTATTTAATGAGATGTGAATATGTAACTAATGAGTTGGAGTGAGATACATTTAACACATATCAAATAATTAAAACCATACATATGTGTTCCACATTACCATAAATCATTCGCCATCAAGAATCCATGTGATGAAATGTGTTTCCTAGACACATCATTATTACATAACTCATATAAAATAAATAGGTTTCATAAATAACATGTAATCACAAAAATTATATACTTAGTGAAATAATATTAAGGGTATCATCGGGTAAAATCCCAATTAATGCATAAGAAACATAAAAAAGGCATCTAATATGGAAAATTATTTTTTGATGTATCACTTGAAATAATTCTTGGGGAAAATATACTCTTCACATTGAGATATACTTTTCCTATAATAATTCATTTAAAAAACTTTTTTCATTGAAAATGGTCTTGAAAAAATATAAAGGAATATTTGAAAACCATTTTAAGCCTCTATGAAGTCCTCTTTCTTGAATAATCTTAAAAGATACTTTAAAACACTTTTAAAATATTTTTAAAATATGTTATTTTAATGGAACAAAATTTTTCAAATGAAGATAGAATAATATTACATGATGGATAAAATATAATTAAAATAAATACACCAGTGATAAATCATTTCTAAGGGAATTATATACACCTCTTAAAATAATACAGGTTCATAACATAACATGTGTCTCAAAGAATGTAAATTCACACAAAATTACCTTACCGATATAGTAGCATTTAACCACAAACCCTATGAAAAAATAGATCATAAAATAGATTTGTAAATACCCATTAATTATCATAATAAGACTCAAAAGATATATTCATCGATATTATATACATAATAATAAAAATTGAGTAGTGAATCACTTATGTGTCCGAAAAAAATATAAGTGAGTCAAAAATAGCCTACTATTAGAATAGATTTTGTATCAGTAGCCCCGTGAAATAGTAACATCAATTGGTACATTTAAAATAATTAAATAAATTAAATTCACTGTATAACATTTCATAAGTTAGTATAAAAACTATACAACAACAATAAGTGGTGGATATTTCAGATATCTCAAAAAAATAAATGTTATATGAGGAAACCCTTACCTCATATATTGACTCACTAAGTACTCATTGAAACCTCAATTATAATAAATATATGTTTTTTATAAATATATTATATAACATTTTATAAATATATATGACCTTATATGATTATCTTATGACATTCTGTTAAACGTTTATAAGTAATTCCATGCTAAAGTTATATTTTATTTAATTATATCTTTGTTTTTTGCATGTGTTTTGATTTATTATCCTTGATCCTCTAAAAAAATAATTATTTAATCATATAATTAATGATAAACATGAAATAAATATCATATATATATATATATATATTCATTCAATATTTATTTATGTTGATTCATAAAATTTATAGGTATAAAATAAAATACATAGTTTCTGGATACTGTAGGGTGTACATATGCATGAATGATGTTTTCATTTTCATGTAATATTAAAATAATGAAATGTATATGAAATATAATAATTATATAATAATTTTATGTTATATGTATCACATATTTTCATAAAATTCACCCTTATTACCATCCAAATGAAATATAGATGAAAAACTAATCACATCACATCGTGAAAATGGTAAGTCATACACACAGACGAGCAACAATATCATTTCCAAAAAGTTTAAATGGTAAAAATTTATATATTTTTTTGAATTTAAAGAAGTATAAATATTTCATAAATAAAATATAAAAATATTAAACCCATTATAATTCCCACTTATAAAATAATGTGATGGAAGGTGAATTGTATCACTATGGGTAGATGATAAGTCGTACGTTTGTACAAGTTATACTTTCACCTCTTGTTTGATTGGAAAGGGGATGTATAATGGTATGTTAAAAATTATTATAAAATATTACCATATATTGGAGTATTAATATTTTATTTTATGATATATATCTTATATTTAGTGGAGTTATATAATGGAAGAAAGAGAGAGTGATCAGATAAAGTGATTGGTTCTCCTTTTAAAAAACTCATTTATATATCTTATAAAGGACTCCAATTTTTTTTATTTGGAAATACAATAACCTATTTAATGTGGGTATATTTGTGGAGAATATAATTTTTCAGAGTTTTTTTATCCTAGAAAAATCAAATAGGTTAAGTTAGATACTAGAGGATGTGTTATAATATAAATAATATATGGGGAACTTCTTGAATTTCTCAAAAGATTAATTTATAATAAATTACATATAAATCCAAATACCTCAATAATGAAATTAATTTGAAGATAATGTATTATAGACTGTAATAACATCAACCAATATATTTTATACTATTTTTAATTTTAAACAATATATATTTTATTAACCTATTTATATTTTAATTACTCTTACACAATTTTCAATATTAAAAGGTTAATATTTTTACTTATAATGTGTAATTTAAAACTAAGATGGTCAATGTGTGGTATTTTAGAACATAAATTCATTTACTTATCATTATTTTGTATTTTTTTATTTATAACTAATTTAATAAAATATTATAATCATACATTATTATTTGTTTTAATTTTGACACTATTCATTATATTGAATCTAATAAACTCAATGCTTCAAGGTAAATTATAAAAATAATTTAATAAACACCTAATTTGTCCTATTAACCTATAAAATTCTAAGATCTCCATAATTAATTTAAATTATAATTATTTTAATTTTATAATATCATTTAATTGATTTTTTATTAAATGAGTAATTACTGCATCATCATTCTGTAATTATTAATGATTCTTATTTCTTCACTAAAATTTAGTAATAGATTTTTAAGATGTATATAAACCTCTTATTTTTTTTAATAATTAGTATAGTCAATAATATATTCTATTTATACCCATATTAAAAATATAATACTTTTTAAAAGTAAGAGTATGACATTTTGTCACTCTAATTGATATTAATGGTATCGAAGTTATTTTCGTAGACAAGGGTCAATAAAATAATTCAATTTAGAACCATAAATGATTAGGGTAGAATTAAATTCATACAATAACATTTTCTAATGTTTTAGAATTGTTATATAATACTTATAATCATATTTTCTCTTTTAATTGGATGATTTTCCATTAATTGTGGTAATAAAAATTAATATAAATATTATTCATATTTCCCAAAAATAAAATTTTCCAATTTAATAAATTTGCAAATACTGATATCAAATATCGAATCCATTATTCAAAATTGAAAAAATGAAAATCATAAAATTAATTTAATATTAATCTCTTAGATAGGGAGAAAAATGGGGTTTTTTTAATGTTTTTTACATGGATGGGGCCGAATACCCATTTTATTATTTTAGAAAAGTCCTCTTTTTAACTGGGTAAAGGGATACCCATTACATTTCCCAATTCCCAAGGCTACGTTGCATGAATACTTACCTTGAATTTCCATTTTTTGGCCCAAAGTACCCTTAGGTGAATAGTACTAATACTGTACCAAGGCTGCTACAGTCCCTACTACAGCATTGTCACCGATACAGTTCCTACTACAGTACCTCCGCCGCTATAGTATCGATGCTGCTGTAGTTCTTCCGCTTCTGTAGTACTTCAACAATACCTTACTACTGTGCTGCTACAGTAACCCACCAATTTTTTCCCTACCCGGATTTGATCCTAGGTCTTTTGGATGCCAAGCAGGGGCTATACCACATGGGTACAAGCACGTAGGCATCGAGTTTTTTTAAAGTGAAAATGTTCAGAAAAAATGAAATGTGTTTTTATTTAAATTCAAAGTCACGTTGATTCCAATGAAATAAAATGGATTAAATAATAAATTTTATCTAATTATACATTAAATCGAATTAAACATACATGTTAACTCTTTAATAAATTTAGATGAAAAATATATTTTCAATTAAAATTTAGTATTGTACACAATTCATGAAATCCTAAAACTTATCATAAAAAATAAAATATTGATCAAATAAAAATTTTGATGTCAACATTTAGAAGTAGAAGATTATTTTTTAAAAATCAATTTAGTAATGTTTGAAAAATATATTTAAAACATTTTCTCATGCATAAGGCGAAAAACTATCTTCTTAAAAAAATACATATTTTATAAGGGAAATTGGATTTTTTCTTATATAATTCCTATAAAACATAGAGGATGATTGTTAATAATTAGATTTAATATTATATATATATAGATATCATTAATAAAAAATAGCGAATTTTAATTTTTTTGAATAAAACCCATTTGTGGGGGTTTAAATAGTTTTTCAGAAAAATAATTCCATTTAATTAAAAATGGGGGTTTCATTTGTAAACCATACTATAATAATTCATTTAACCATGCTCATACCCTCTACTCAAAAATCAATTTTAAAATTTTATAGTTTAAATAATTATAATGCTAAGATAATGTTTCATAGAAACAATATTTTATGTGTAACACAAGCTAAGTTGGTGTTGTGGGTAACATAAGACATAAAATAAATAAAATTATTTAAAAAAAATATTTTTTAAATAAATATAATTTTCCTATATTCTACCCCCCTAAAATAAATTTCCCCCTCAATTTTTTTGGGTTTTCAATGTTTTAAAAAAATAATGTTCCATTCATTAAACCCCACATTGTAAAAATAAATTCTATAAATACCTTCTAAAAAGTGAATGTTGGAAACTTAATGGATACCTAAAGTAACTCATAAAAATGTATCAAATTTGAGGAAATTTGATGGAATTTTAAAACATGGATTTGAAAGATAAATTTAACTATCAATTTCTGATAAATAGTGATAGAAAACATGTCCCAAAGAAGTTAATGACCACAAAAAACATAATCCAAATAAGTCTAAAAAATTGAATTGTTAACATTATTAATGATTATAATAAGATAACATTTTATTTAAAAATACCTTGAGAATATATAATTACTTGATTTCACCACATAAGTAAAATACCACCCTACTTTTGTGCATTCATCAATTTTCTCTATCACTTTCTCTAAAAAATAATGAAGTTGATATTGTAATTCCTGAAAAACTAGTGAATGATAAAGTCACAAATGGGATGATAAATCATTCCTTATGTATCTAGTTATTTCAAAAACAAAATGGATACTAAATGTTTTAAAATAAGTTTAAATCTTTATATGGGTATGTAAAACAATAATCTCTAAAAACACATCCAATGTTTTACATAAACAATTCCATAAAAGGAAATCCTTAAAATCATTGTGAAATATGAAATAGGAAAACATTAAAAAAATGTCACTAAATGTTTTATAAATATCATATAATTGATCAACTTTATATCATAATGATTTTCTTGTCTATCATATACTAATCATGTGTATAACTTCATTATGTATTCTCTTAAAATATGGGAATTACTATAAATACTTATTGAAAACAATAATTATATCTTTTTCAATGATTATTGTATATATTTTTTACATGTAAAAATTTCATTAACTCCATCCATGATAGCATGTTTCTATTTTTCAATATATCCATAATATGTACCATCTAATTTACTTATCCATATCCAAATTTTTATTATCCAAAATTTTTCATCTCAAAAATAGGAACATATGATCATTTATATTTCCCTAAATATTTTTCCCCATGAATGTCACCTTGATATCAAATCACTTTTCTTAATTTTCATCACCATATTAAATATCATTTTCAATACTTATTGAAATGTTTAATATTTAATTCCAAAACATATACAATTCAATCATCCAACATTATTCTTAGACCAATACTCATGATTCATCATCTTATTCTTTCCTTGAATATAAAATATGAATCATGTATTCAGGTTCCAAAAATTAATTTTAATCAAGATTTTTACGAATAATGTAAACAATAGTGTTATACTATCACATATCATTCACTTGTTATTTGATATCTCTTTATCCTAAGTAGTACAACCAATACTCTTACTACCTTCTTAATTATTGTCATGATATTTATTCTTAGGACATCAATTTTTATAATGTCCATAGTTTCCACATCTGAAACATTCCATGTTAATCGTTTACCATCAATTTACCTATATTGAATAAAACCAGAAAGAATATAGTGAGCATCACTTATCAGAGTATAAAAACACCCAATCCTGTAAAATTACTTATAGGATGCATAAATCACGAAACCTACTTTTAATTTGAGAAACCTTAGTGTTAGAGAAACCCCTATAAAATTCCATAGAAATATCTCTGAGGATATCACTAAAGTTTTCGGATATTCATTTTTAAAGGATTACTAAACTTTTTCTATGATACCAACTATAACAACCCATGATTTTCATATATAGATATTATAATTTTTTTATATTAATATTCATTACATTATAGAAACACTTTCCTAAATACCATAATTGTTTAGCTCAATTAGAAACATGGAAAATAAAATTCTAATATTTTGATAGATCTTCAACATATCCCATAGAGATCATACACTTTATTCCACCTATATAAAACCTTTCTTCATAACATAGGGAAAGGAAACATCCGAAAGGGTGATTTCAAATTTTCAATAAGGTTAAAAATGAGACATATGTAAGAATAACATAATCATAACTGTATTAAAACATAAGGATAAAATTTCAAGATGACACCCTATATATTAAAGATAATATACATGATTCATGGCATAATTATTTCCCATTTATAATTATTGAATATTATGGTAGTACAAAAAAAACCATGACATCATATCATTGAAAAATACCTGGAATTCTTGGATAACACATAAAAATATAATATCATTCCCTATATGTCAAGGTACATTTACAAAACATATCAACTAAAATCATGGGGATTACGAATACTGGAAAGGACGCACCCCCATCCCTATTTGCATTCAATTAATTTTAAGGGATTAGTATTACCCATATTCTAATTATGTATTGGGTTTCCCCTTCTTCCGATATTGAATTAGGTTTTCCCATCTTCCCATGTTAGATCAAGCCCATCAAGTTGTTTCCCATAATTATATCATGAGATATAAATATTTACCTGATGAATTTTCGAGAGATATATGTACCACACCTTAAATAATTAAAACCATATATATGAGTTCCAAATGGTTATAAATTTTTTAGTATCTCAGAATGAATGTAATGATATGAGTTTTAGAAGCACATCATTATAACATAAATCATATAAAATAAATAGTTTTTATAAATATCAATATATCATTAGTATAAAACGTTTAGTGTAATAATAATAATTCTATCCTTATTCAAATCCAAGGTCATGAATAAATAAAATCCAAAGAATTCATCTTTGATAGAGAAAATGATTTTTGGTAAGATCACTAGAAAAACCAATAGAAAAAATATCATCTTCACTCTAAAAACACTTTTTTAGTAATAAAAAATTTATAAAGTAGTTTTAATTTAAAATTTTAGTTAAATTGTATAAATAAATTTTATAAATACATTATAAACAACTTGTAAATGTTTTTTTAGATAATTACCAAAATATCAATTAAAATTCATTTAATTTTTTTTAGAAAACATTGTTTTGAAGGAAGAAATATTTCCAAAAGAAGATATAATAACATTATAAGAATCTTAAAATATCACTAAAATAAGGATATTCGTGACAAAAAATTTACATGTTTAGTGTGTACAGATCATAAAATAATATAATTTTATAACATAACTTTTCTCTCAAATAAGAAAAATTGAGAAAAAATCACCTTCCCAATCTAGTACCATATTAACCGTAAACCCCATGAAAAGATATCATAAAATGGATATGTAAATAAACCGTAATTTCTATAATAATTCCTATAAAATACATTCATGGAAGGTATATACATCACAAAAATCAAATGAGTAGTTTATAGGGAATGTATCCCCCAAATATAAAAGTGAGAAAAAAAATCTGTAACTATAGGAACAACTCTTGTACCGTGAGCCCTGTGAAAATGTAACAAAAAATCATGAATTGAATATCCTGAAATATATTAAATTACTGATATACCATTTCAAAATTCCTTATATCAACCCTGAAACATGAATAACTGGTGAATATATCTTATTTCTCATAGAAATAAACGTGAGACGGTAGTACCCTTACATTATATCTTGACTCACATTGTACCCATTCAAACCTCTGGAATATGAAATATATGTTTATTATAAATATATTAAATAATCTTATTTAATTATATCATACCATATTTTATTTACATATAATCTATATTAATTTATTATTAACAATTCATTGATAAACTTAGATTTCGTGTAATAACCGCTTTGTTTTTCACTTTTGTTTTGATTTGATATCATTCGTCGTATTATATAGATCATTATTTAATCATCTACATAATGATAAACATGATATAAATGTCATATAAATATAAATATATATATGTATTCATTATATATATATTCATGTTTATTAATAAAATTTATATGTACAACATAAAACACACCATTCACGGAAACAGTAGGCTATATGTAGACATGAAATGGTTTCTATTTTCAGTTCAAATTAATTAAAAGAATCATATATGATATATTACCATACAAAATAATTTATATTTTATAAATAAAATATATATTAATTCAATTATTTCTTATTTAAATCCATGTGAAATATAGATGAAAATCTAATCGCATCGCATTTTGGAAATGGTATGCCATATGTAAGCATGAGCGACGTTGTCATTTCCCAAACGATTGAATGATAAAAAAATAGATATGATATTATAATTAAAGAAGTGAAATTTTGTTATTTAATATCATATATAAAAATTAAAACCATTATAATTCACACTCATAAATCATGGTGATGTAAATTAATTGTATCGTTACCTGTAGATGGTAAGCCGTATGTACGTAGAAGTGGTATATTCACTTATGACATGATGGGAAAGGGGTTGTTAATAATGTTTTCAAAATAATAATAACATTTTAAAAAATTGAGAATGACTAAGTTATAATTTTATGATATATATCATAGATTTAGAGTATTTATATATGAGTATAAAAATAGATTGACCAGTTAGTGTGATTACCTCATTTTCCAAACAGGTCATTTTGATCTCCTCTAAAGGTTTCAAGAGTGGGTAATATGGAAAAAAATTACATCTATAAATTAGAAAAACACCTGAAAATTATATTTTTTAATTGTTTGGATAAGTTATAATACTCAAAGATGTGAAATGATGTGAGAGAGTTGGTGTCCTTTTACAATAAAGGTGGGGGAAATTTTATAATTTCTCAAAAGATTAATTAATAATAAATAAAATCTCAATCCAAATAAAACCAAATGGAACCAAAATAAAAGATAATTTGGGAAATGTTCTTATAACACAAGACAATAGATTTTAGAAAGGTGTTTTCATAATTATAGGCCTTATCTTTTTTATTAACTCTTTATTAACCTATTTTAATTTTCACTATAATAACAAAATTTTCAACATTAAAAGGTTGATATTCTAATTGATATACTTTCAATTAAACATTAAATGGCACATTATGTTAATTTAAACCATAAGTTTTCATCTTTTTTACTTATTTATGATATTTTTGAATATTATATAATTTAATAAGATATTATTTTCATAAAATATAATAATTATAAATTTTGACTCTTATAATTATATTGACAACAAGAAAATCAATAATGAAAGATAAAATTGAAAAACCATCATTTAATAAATCCCTAATATGTCATAGTCACATAGAAAATTCCTTAAAAACCACAATTAATTCAAATTATATTCATTTTATTATTAATAATTTCATTTAAGTTATTTTTACATTGAATTAATAATTACTACATCATCCTTGGGTCAAACACTATATTCCCATCAAAATATATACATTTCAGAAAAAGTTATTCTTTTTTATAATTCTTTAGTTATAGGTTTTATATATAATGGTTATAATTAATCTTATATCAATGGCCTCATAAATCCTAGAATAATGTTCAATAATTACCCAATTATACACCCCTACCAATCTTGTTCCTAGTTATATCATTCATCCCCTATAATTTCAATCCTTATTTTTTTATATCCCATACCAAAATTTCAAATTTCATTCCTTCAATAATATAAATAATTATTGTCACTCAAAATCCATCATTTATTCCATAGTTACGTATCAACTTCATTTAAATATAATTTTCAATTATAAAATGATTTTCTAATAAGTCAACATTCTTCTAGATTCACTAAATATAACTTCATACTTTATGGAATCTCATATTATAATGGATTAAATATATGAATTAATATATAAATGAATCATCCCTTATAAATTTAACTCTTTATATTATTGTTAATCATTAGTGGCTCTATAATGTTATTTTATATTGGTAATTATATGACGATAATACACTATTATGTTATCCACCATATTGAATATAAATTGATAGAATTATCATTTACAATAGATGTAGGAAAATTTATATTTCAAAATAATTTTTTTCATACTAATATTACAAAAAAATAAATAAATAAAAAATTAATGATATATAAATAACATGTTTATAATTTCTCAATGTATTTAACCTTATTAAACAATCATTAATTTTAAATGCTATCTGAATGGAATATTTGAACCATTTATTGCTTGTAATACTATATGTAAAATTTCTTCCATTTAAATAATAATTTTTATTAAACAAATATATAAAGACAATACTACTCTATGATAATATGAATTATCACATAAAAAAATAAATGGTTTATTATTAATTGAATAAAAAAATATCATTGTGAAATATGTGAGAAGTTTAATAAAAAATTATTCAACAATATAGTTTAATTGTGTAAAATCATAAAATCTTATAAAAATTATTTCACTATCCGGTTGCAAAAAAAAGATAGAAGAATATAATGAAACCTAGATACATAAAGTTTATATTTTTCAGATTAATAGTGCATTATAGCTATATTAATTTTTTTTATTTTGTTACATTTATTATAATTAAATATTTATTGGATTGAAAAGAAGACTATAAATTGCGTGTGGAATGAAATAAAATGGCCAAATGAATGTAGAATATTATTTTAGAATAAACGATAATGATATCAAAAGAATAACTAATGCATCATGTAAACTGAAATATAATAAAAGTAATCATAGTAGGATCAACATATATGTTTAGAATAATTAAGAATATATATTTTTTATTTTCAATGAAGATTATTTGTGTGGTAAAATATTATTTTAAACCATGTAAATATTGATTTCTATAATATGGAAATTATAAAATAGTTATAAAATCATGATTGAAAATAAATTTATTCTTAAACATTAATTTAAGAAAGGATAAAACTATAATAAATTCATTGCTTAAATTATTATTAATTATTTTTAACCAAAATAAATATTAAAAAAATTAAAATTTGAATTTAAACATATTCATTATTCCTTATATTTAGGAATTAATAAGTTTTTTTCTTTTATATACTATTGATTTTTTTATTAATAATTTGATTATAGTATATTATATGGCTGTTAACAAATATTTCCTTTTTATATAATCATAGAATTAATTTTTATGTATAGTGATTATCGTGTCTAAGATAAGTTTCCGATCGAGATATATTTTTTATAGATTTTTGAATAATTATTTTGATAGAGGACAGATTCAGTACCCTTGTTTAAACCAATACATTTGTCAAGGGACCCACTCATCCTAGTAATCATTGAATAATAAAAAAATATAATAAATAATAATTCATTTAAACTAATTATTAAAATAGATTTAATTTAAATTCCAATTAATTGTAGGGTTGGTCTCTAGCATTAATAAGTGATCAGGTGCATGATATGCCTGGCCTAATGAATATATATAATCCCTTTTTTAAAAAAATTTATAAATTTATGTATTTATTATTTAAAATTAAATATGGTCATGATAAATTTTATTTAATTTAATTATATATTAAATCATGGGTGATAAAAAAGGGTTTTCAAGGATAATTTAATAAATAGGTTAGGATCTGGTCATTTCAGCTAGGGCTAGTTAATATATGTGTTGACTTTTTTAAGTCGAAACATGATAGAGCCACACTATATATAATTAATGAATTTTTCTAATTTATTCGGAAGGCCTTAGTTAATTCAGGAATATGAAATTTTTCATATATCAAATATTTATTTTTAAATATAACTATAATGATAAATGTCTAAATACAAAAAATAAGTAAATTGAAAAATAATAATGATATAAATGATAAAATTGAAATTCACAGTGATATTTTGTTAATTTACATTTCCTCATCTACATGATAATCAATTTTGACCAATGTTGGATGTCAAGCTAAATAGTTCACATTTGAAAATTAATAAGAATGATGATTAAAAGAAAGTTAAAAAAATAACAAAATATTATTTTACTCTATTATTTTAGGCCTGTCGAAAATAATAAAACTAAAATTATTAATGTCATTTTATTGAGGAAGAAATTTGATTGGATTTATTATTAATATTATTTATTATCTTATTTAATTATTTTATGTATTGATTTTTAATGATGAATTTATTCTAATAAATCATTATATAAAATCAATGTTAATTTAATTTTTTAGATTTGTGAAATTTGAAATCCAATATTTCTATAAATATTACACCTGGATTTTGTTGGGAATTATAAGAATCTATTACTAAACAAAATATGAAACATCTCAATGGAAACTTGTTATATATTACACACCATCTCATGTTCTAGAAAAATTAATGTAGCACTTTCCTTTTATTCCAGGTCTTTAAAATATTTTTATTTACAAATAAATGGAAAAATATTATATTTCATGAGTCAAAATGAAATAATAATACTGATGAATTATTTTATCTTGTATATTGATAATCATTGAATAGATTCAATAAAAAACCTCCATATTGTTCTAAATATATATTTCTATCGAGATTGGGTTTCTAATGGGATTGTTTTATTCTATTTGAATATATTATTATTCCATGTGGTATATTGAATTTTTTCATTTATATTTATTACCTTCCCATGTTGATGTGTCTGAAAAATATTTTTATATTTTCAAACTACTAAATAAATAAAACTTATGATCATATAAAGTTTACAAATATTTACTTTCACCCTTTAAAAAAAGAATTAAACCCCTTGTAGACTATCATATTGCATATATATGATTTTTTTATTAACGATTCATTTCAATGGTGTATTGTTATTATATTGGTGATAAATGTTTTTTCTATTCATGGAATGATGTCATATTAGAGTATAAAGGGTGAAATAAACGTACAACGTTTAATATGAATAAATGATTTAAAATGATTAATTTTCTTCATAGTTTAAGTTTCATAAATCATTACTGATTCTTTCTAATGAATCATTCATATTTAAATACTCGAAAAAATATTGACAATATCAATAAAACAAAAAATCCACCTCAATTAATTTTAATAACTGATATACTTAATGAATTGAAATAAATCACTTTTAATCAAGGGAAAGGTTAATTAAATTCTAAAAATAGATGTAGTGTTATGAATGAATCCAATATTAACTACGGAAAATAATTGTTTTCTTTGATTTACTTTATTGTTAATCTAATTTATTTCATCACTACATAGATGTAGTGTATATCGAAACATATATAGGTGAAATATTATTTTAATTATTTTAAATATCATAATAAAGAAAAAATAATATATATCGCCTCTTCATGACTTTATTGATAGAGATATGAAATATGAACTTCATCTTCATCTCATCATTTAATATAACTATAATATTATTTGTGATTATTATATTGAAATATTATTTATATAATTAAATATTATTTTTTTATATTAATATTCAATACATGTCACAAAAACTCAATTAAGGATCGTAAAGGATTAGTTTCATTGGATACTAGATAAATAATCTTTTTTTAATGATCTCCAGCATTTCCATATGTATCTTCCAACATTGTTTATTCTAAAAAACCATGCATAAAACCTTTCTTCATAACCTGGTGAAATGAAACATAAGAAAGTGGGATCTCATATACTCAGTAAGTTTAAAAAAGGGATATATCAATGATAACGTAATCATAAAATGAGTATAAGGGTATGAGAACACAAGAATAATATTATAAAACAACTCCCTTCATGTTATACATCATAAAAGTGACTCATAGAATAAATTATTGAAGTTCATAAGGTAAGAATCATTATTTAATCAATGAACGTGATCCATGAAATCATAATCATGGATTGTGAAATAGATTTGTGGCGTACACATTTTCATAGAAAATACTATATCAACGCTAACAACCAAGAAATTCGGAACATGTTATGTTTTGGATAACAACCTGTATACATTCTTTAAACATGGGTTAACCTCCCATATACCATATTTTCAACTATAGGAAAACTCTCATATATTCTATTTTATCATTGGAAAAACAAACATGTACCCTACTTTGGGATTGGGATTACCTTTCATGTACCCATTGAGATCATATAACATTAAAGATTACCCAATGCATTAGAGGGATATGTCAGCCCCACCCATCAGATAATCTATATATTTTTGTGTCTTAAGATCATAGAACAATCATCATATCATATCCCATTAAAAGAAATGGGATTCAAAAACATTTCATCCTAGTATAACAAATAAAAAAGAAATAAATTTGATAAATATTTATTCGTAACATAAACAAACGAAAAAGAAACTGGTTTCAAGAATAAATTTTAATCAATGATATAAACCATATAGAGAAAGGATAATTAATGTTTAATTAAACAATATAATATTTTTATATGGTTATTTATGTAATAAGTCATGATTTGTAAGTAAATGGGATGTAAAAATAAAATCTTAGAAAACTAATGATTAGCATGCCTTTCTATACGGTTTGATTCTCATAATCATTTGAAATTTTTAATAAAAAATTAATACTGACTATGATTTGATAATTACACTTTTATGGAGATATTTATGCTAAAATTATGTATTATATCTTATTAAAATAAGATACACTAATAATAAATTATTAATCATTAAACAACTTATCCCTATTTTATTACATGTAAGATGAATTTAAATATGAAATTTCACATTTAAGTTATTATTTGTAGTCTTTCATCTTCTCAAAAAATGTATCCAATTAAAATAAATATGTTTAGAAGGAGGTGTTATATTATGAATAATAACTCTCATGAATGATATATATTTATGGTTTATATAGATTATTAATGCACAAATCTTTTATTAATATATTTGGTTGATTCAAGTATAATATATGATAACCCCTTTAGAAAACAAATATAATCTACATTAACTATTTAATACATATTTTAAATCAATTATTTAATTAAATTAAGTTTTCAAATCATATTTGTTGGGTATATTTATCATTAAAGAGTAGAAGATGACACATTTCAAGGTTTTGTGTTGAGTCAATAAGGTTTTCCTTATGACTTTTCCATTCCTTCTTGTTTTGAAAATCACAAACACCTTATCAGTAAGGAAAATCGCTTTTATAAGGAAAAATGCTTTCTTAAGGAAAATTGCTTTTATAAGGAAAAATGCTTTCTTAAGGAAAATCACTTTTATAAGAAAAATTTATCCTTATCATATTTTCATTAATATTTTTCTTAAAGTGTGAGATTTGGATTCACTTTCTCGGAGTCATAAAAACTTTGATATAAAAGCATTCTGTTTTTAGGATTCGGTTATGGACAAGAACTATAAGGAAGTTTCATTCCGAATTCCGGATATGAATTCTGACTTAGTTCTATTCCAGATTCAGGTTACGAATTCTGAAGAAGAATTCTCATTACGAATTCTAATGAAGAAATCCCATTCTGAATTCTCATTACGAATTCTGAAGAAGAATTCTCATTATGAATTCCAATGAAGAATTCTCATTACGAATTCTAATGATGAATTCTCATTACGAATTCTGATGAAGAATTCTCATTACGAATTCTAATGATGAATTCCCATTACGATTTCTGATGACGAATTCCTATTCCGAATTCCTATTCTGAATTCTCATTCCGAATTCACCTATTAAACAGAATCTGATTATAATCGTTTTATACACTCTGAATTTATTCACTCCGAACCTTCACTCCAAAATTTCTATTCCGAACTTTTATGTTAGAGTTTTAAAACGATGTCGTACTTTCTGTTACACTTGTTTTGTTATAAAACGATGTCGTCTATTTTGTTATAAACTAACCGTTGTCTAAGTGACACGTGTACAGGTCCCTCCGAACTTTAAGGGAAATATGACCGTTGGAGAAGGAGCCGACCTTACCTATAAATAGGAGCTCATTTGAAAGAGCTCGCTGCTGATGAATAGCTGATGGTTGATTCATATGCCGATTACTGAATAAGTGCTTACATGCTGTTGAAGTGATTTCTAGAGAGAGAGTCTCTTATTAACTCTCAAAGCTTCGTGCGACTCCGAATGTTGGTGATTACATTTGAGGGCTTCCGGGGATAGGAAGAAAGAGGTGCCGACTACCTTAAAGATCGAGGGCTTTCATGCTGAGAAAGACAGAGGTTGCCGACTACCTTAAAGATCGAGGACTTCCTTGCTGAGGAAGACAGAGGTTGCCAACTACCTTGAAGTTGAGGTCTTGCGGGGATAGCAAGACAGAGACACCGATCTTCATATCGAGGGCTTACCCTGGTGTGGGTAAGACAGACTTGCTTGAAAGTATAAATCAAGGGACCTTTATCCAAGGTTGTTGGATACCCTTCTCTTTGGGTTAAAAGACTATTATCTTGTTACTAGTAGTTTTACTACTTGTCTTTATTCCGCTGTAATTTGTATCTTAAGGAAAGTATAACTTTCTTATAGTTCCTTACTTACTCTGATTAGTTTAGATTCTATACGCTTTAAGGTAGAATCTTATATTGTAACTTTTGTTAAGTTCCAATTTCCGGAACCATATTTCCGGAATCTGCTTTTGGAATCTTTTTCCAAGTTTAGTTCGGTGTTAGAGGTGTTGTGAATCTACTTAGTTTAACTTTGTTAAACTTAGTCCTTTCTTTTTCTTAAGGAAACTTTAGTTGTTCATAACTAACTTTAAAGGTTCCAAAGGAATTTTTAAAGTATACAATTCACCCCCCCTCTTGTATATTGAGCATCTAATATTATATTTCGATCCTACAATTGGTATCAGAGGTTGGAAACCTCTTACTCTATACCATTCTTACATTTGGTATCAGAGCAAAGGATACTGAAATACTTGTACTCACATACAAGTTTTTCTTGCTCACTTTTTCATTCCGAACTTTTCTCATTCCGAACTTTTTGATTACGAACTTTTGCTACTAACTAGTTTGTGTGCAAAGTTATTTTTAGTATGGCAGGAATTAATGTTGGTTCGATTGACAATCTGAATCCTACAAGGCCACCAATCTTCGATGGTAATGATTATGAATACTGGAGAGATCGTATGAAGACTTTTGTTATCAATACTGGAGTAGATAACTTTGTGATGCTTACTGGTGATTATAAAATTCCTGACAAGGAAGTCAGAACCTTTACTAACCAGGAAAAGCAAGAATATCAACTCAATTATAAGGTACGCAATACTTTATTATGTTCAATGACTAGAAATATATATAGCCAAATTTCTTCTTGTGAAGCAGCTAACTGTATATGGAAGAAGTTAGAGGTTACACACTTTGGGACTTCTAAGGTGATTGAGACTAGAAGAGCTATGCTTAGAGCTGAATATCATGGCTTCAATTTTCCTTATGGAGAACCTATCTGTAAAGTTCAACAAAGATTTATGACAATTGTTAACAGTCTACAATCTATGGGAGAGAATGGTTTAGATGATGAAGCTCTTGTGGACAAGATAATTGATATTATGCCCAATGAGTGGGAATCCAAGAGAACAGCTATAGATGAGAACAGGAAGGTCACTCAAATTACTCTTGATGAATTATTTGGAACTCTTCTACAACATGAGACCAGAATGAAGAGAGATGCTGACAACATCAAGAAGAAGAATGGAAATGGTACTGTTGCTTTTACTACAACTTCGAATCTGATGAAAGCTAAGACTCCTGAGAGAGTAACCAGATCCAAATCGAAGAAAGTCATTTTCCAATCCGAATCTAGTGAGAGTGAAGTTTCAGAAAATGAATTAGCCAATCTTGCTCGAAGGATGAACAAGATAGCTGGGCAAAGAAACTTTCAATCCAAGTATAAGAAGAAGGACAGGAAAGATAAGAAAGATGGAGAAGTAACTTGTTATGAATGTAAAAGAGCTGGACATATTAGACCTGATTGCCCTATGCTCAGAAAGAAAGGAAGGATGGAAAGACACTCAGAAAAGAACAGGAAGAAGTATTACAAAGCTAAATCTAAGAAAGTTCTGAAAGCTAATGACACCTGGAGTGCCAGTGGTGGTGACTCTTCAGATGAATCTTCTGAATATGAATCTTCAGGACAGAAGAATCTTGGTCTTATAGCCAGATTACCTTTTGATAATCATTGTCTCATGGCTAAGGTAGGAAATGCTGAATCATTGACCAATGTTTCTTTAAATCCTAATGATAGTAAGTATTATAACTCTTCTGATGAAGAATCATCTTCTGATGAGGAAAATACTTTACCTACTTATGAAGAAGTCTCTAGGTTTGCTGAACTTCTTGAGATTGAGAATTCCAAACTCAACAAGAAACTTGATAAGGAAAATTCTAGGAATTCTATTCTTACTAAAGAGATATCAGATCTTTCTAAAGATCTTGATAAGAAAAATGCTGATTTTGAAAGTATTTCAAAAAATCTTGAGGAAGTAAGTTCTGAGAAGAATAAACTTTCTAAACAATTAGAAAAAGTAATTTCTAATAAAAATGTTTTCGAGCCTAACTCTAGTTCCAAAACTAATGATTTTGAGGATAAAAACTTGGTTGTAAAACTCAAGTCCGAAATTTTTTCCTTAAAGAAGTGTTTATCAAACTTTACCCATGGTAAGGAAAATTTTGATAAGATGTATTCTCAAATACGACCTTTAAGAAATAAATCCAGATTTGGTTATACCCAAGCAAAACCTGTTTTCAGCAACAATTATTTTGTTCCTCAAAGTGCCCCATTTTGCACTAAATGTCAATGTGGTGGTCACTGGGCAAGAAGTTGTTCCTTAAACAAAACCCAATCCTTAGGTTTTCATAAAGCTTACTTTTCTAAGAAAATGTGGATACCTAAAATTTTATTGTCTGGAAATCTCGGATCCAAACAAGTTTGGATTCCGAAAGTCTAACTTTGTTCTTAATTTCAGGAAAATAAAGAATGTTCCAGCAACAATATTTGGTACATGGATAGTGGATGTTCCCGGCACATGACTGGTAACAAAAGCTTTTTTGAAAAGATTATCAAAACGAAAGGAGGAAAGGTAACTTTCGGAGACAATGCTAAGGGAGAGATTGTTGGTATTGGTAATATTGTTCTTTGAGGTAAAACTTTGATTTCAAATGTTCTTTTTGTTAAAGGTCTTAAGCACAACCTCATTAGCATAAGTCAGTTATGTGATGAAGGTTACCTTGTGAATTTAAGGAATGATAAATGCTTAGTTCACAATTCCAAGGAAGAATTTATTCTCTCAGCCAATAGGCAAGAGAATGTTTACACCTTAAACTTAGAAGACCTAAGAAGCCAAGATTTACCTTGCCTAAGTGCAATGGAAGGTCATTCTTGGTTATGGCATAGAAGATTAGGACACTGTAATCTTAGGAACCTATGTAAACTCTCTAAGAAGAAACTTGTTAAGGATCTACTGGAGCATAGATTTGATTCTTCTAAAGTTTGTGATCCTTGTCAATATGGCAAGCAACATAAATCTAGTTTTAAGTCAATCGGTGAAGTCTCAACAATCGATGCATTACAGTTAGTGCACATGGATCTTTTTGGTCCAACACAAACTGGAAGCATTGGAGGCAAATACTATGTGTTTGTTCTTGTTGATGATTACACTAGATTTACATGGGTCTATTTTCTAGCAAGGAAATCTGAAGCTTTTTCTTATTTCAAAAATTTTAGAGCCCAAGTTAAAAATGAGAAAAACCTTCCATTTAAAACTATTCATAGTGATCATGGAGGAGAATTTCAAAATTCTGATTTTGAAACTTTTTGTAGTAAGAAAGGTATTACTCACAACTTTTCAGCACCTAGAACTCCTCAACAGAATGGTGTAGTTGAAAGAAGAAATAGAATTCTTCAAGAGATAACTAGAACCATGTTGAGTGAATATTCTATTGCTAGACATTTCTGGGCTGAAGCTGTAAGTAATGCTTGTTATACTATAAATCGAGTTTTGATTAGACCTTTTCTTAATTAAACACCTTATGAGTTATGGAATGGTAGAAAACCTAGACTTTACTACTTCAAGGTTTTTGGCTGCAAAGTATTCATCTTGAATACTAAAGATAACTTACATAAATTCGCACCAAAGTCTGATGAAGGAATTTTCTTAGGTTATTCCACAACCTCTAAGGCTTATAGAGTTTTTAATAAAAATACTTGTACTGTTGAGGAAACAGTACATGTAAAATTTGATGAGTCAGATCCTTTTGTTTTTAAAACCTCCCAACCTACATCCTCGGATGTGTTTTCAAAAACTGATTATCAACCTTTGATAGAAGAACCTTCTGATACGGAAATTGTTCTAGAAGATACTTCTGAAACATTTACCCCAGAAGACTTTCTACCCTATGTTGATGAACAGGTTTTACAAAACCCAAATCAGGTGTTTCTTAAGAATCATCCCAGTGATAGTATCATTGGTGATGTAAATCAACCTGTAAGGACTAGAAGTTCCTTAAGAAATGAAGTAGAACATCTAGCATTTCTTTCCCAATTAGAGCCTAAAAGCACTGATGAAGCTTTAGGTGATGATGATTGGATCAAAGCAATGCAAGATGAACTAAATGAATTCGAAAGGAATAAAGTCTGGACTTTGGTTGAGAGACCTAAGGAAACTTCTGTTATTGGAGTAAAATGGGTTTTCAGGAATAAATGTGATGAAAATGGAGTCATTGTTAGAAATAAATCTAGACTTGTTGCTAAAAGCTATAATCAGCAAGAAGGAATAGACTATGAAGAAACATATGCTCCAGTAGCTAGTCTTGAATCTATACGTATTCTACTTGCCTTTGCAGCATTCTTTAATTTCAAACTTTTCCAAATGGATGTGAAATGTGCTTTTCTTAATGGTTATGTTCAAGAGGAAGTTTTTGTTGAACAACCTCCTGGCTTTGAAGATACAAAACATCCAGATCATGTTTTTAGACTTACCAAAGCTTTGTATGGCCTTAAACAAGCCCCACGAGCATGGTATGATAGACTTACTGGATTTTTGCTTCAAAATAACTATGTTAAGGGAAATGCAGATCCAACCCTTTTTATAAAGAAAGATAAGAAAAATGTTTTGATTGTTCAAATTTATGTTGATGACATTATATTTGGTTCAACTCAGCAATCTTTGACTGACTCTTTTGCTAGTCTAATGAAATCTGAGTTTGAAATGAGTATGATGGGTGAGTTAACATTTTTCCTTGGTTTTCAAATTTCTCAAAAACCAGAAGGAACCTACATATCCCAACATAAGTATATTAAATATCTTCTTAAAAAGTATGGTTATGACAACACTAAGAGTATAAGTACTCCCATTGGTACCTCAAACTCTTTAGATCTTGATGAAGCTGGGAAACCAGTAGATCAAACATCTTTTAGAGGTATGATTGGAAGTTTACTTTACTTAACAGCTAGTCGACCAGACTTAATGTTTTCTCTATGCTTATGTGCAAGATATCAATCCAATCCTAAGGAATCTCACTTAAAGGCAGTAAAAAGAATTTTTCGCTACCTTAAGGGAACCATGGATCTAGGATTATTTTATACTTCTGGAAATGATTTTGTTCTAAAAAGCTTTTCTGATGCTGACTTTGGTGGATGTAGAATGGATAGGAAATGTACATCCGGAACTTTTCATTTCTTAGGAGATTCATTAGTTTCTTGGTCATGCAAGAAGCAACATTCTGTTGCACTCTCCACTGCTGAAGCTGAATATGTAGCAGCTGGAAGTTGTTGTGCACAAGTGTTGTGGATGCAACACACACTCAAAGACTATGGCTTGAGTTTTACTAAAACTCAAATTTTGTGTGATAACACAAGTGCCATTGCCCTAAGTAAAAACCCTGCACATCACTCCCGTGCAAAACACATAGATATTAGGAATCACTTTCTTAGGGATCACACACTCAAAGGAGATATTATTCTTCAGTTTATCGGAACGCAAGATCAACTTGCTGACATTTCCACAAAATCCTTGCCTTCTGATAGATTTGAATATATTAAACAGAAGTTAGGAATGATAACCGTAAGGTAATCTTCCTTAATTAACTTTCTGTTGGAAAAATCTCCTTACAGTAATAAACTCCTTTTCATAGGGGGAGTACATTTGATTGTTTATTTAACAAAGTTTTTCAAAATTTGTTTTCAAACTTTTCGGAACGAAAATTTCCGGAATGGAATTTCCGGAACAACAATTTTCTAGAAAGGATATTTTCTCACAGAATACTTCTGGAATGGAAGTATTTGTATTGAAAATTTCCGGAATGGAAAACTTTCGTACTGGTATTTTCATAACGAAACTTTCGTACTGAATCTTCCATAACAAGTTTTTCGTATTAAGTTTTTCGTATTAAGTTTTTCGTATTAAGGTTTTCATATTTAGTTTTTCGTATTGAATTTTTCGTAGTCGTCTTTATATTACCCATTACGAATAACTTTCCTAAGCTAATCCGAAAGGTATGATTTCCTTACTGAAGTTTTCGTAATCATATTTTACTTGCTGGCAGTTTCTTATATTATGTTTTCAGATTATAGTTTTCTTAAATCTTTATTTTAATAAAACCTCAAAAAGATCGGATTCAAGCTTTCAACCGTTAGATCAGATCTCAGATCTTTCTAAACCGTTAGATCAACCGAGGAAGTTGAACCGTCATTCCATTGCCTATATAAAGGGGACCCTATTTTCTCGTCCCACATCGATTTCAAGCTTTTGCGTGCTGAAGCTCTGACTCTACGATTTAAGGCCATTCCGAACTTCAGTCTTCTCTGTTCCGAACTCCTCAGAGACTTCTAATCCGAATGTCTGCAGAGTTAGCTTCTCAAGAAATGTCTTCAACCAAGCCCATTTCACAGTGGTTAGTCTACAGAGAACGGTTAGTTCATCCGAATTTCTTCAGCAACTATGATTCTATTATATCAAAGAATATCAAGCTGAATGGATGGGAAGATGTTGCGATATCAAAAACCGGCAACCAAGATGAAGTCTACTCTGACTTGCTTGTCGAGTTTTATGAGTCGGTTGCATTCTTCGAGGAAGATAATATAGAGAAGTTTTCCTTCAAATCGTATGGCAAGACATATAAGCTATCTTACACCAAGGCAGCAAGCTTGGTAGGGTTGAGTTATGAAGGTGAAGCTGAGTTTATCTCGCACGTTCTGCCAGACTCCTTGGGTAGTTTCAACAAGGAGAAAGCCTTAGAAATTCTCGGATTGGATGATGACAAGGATCCGAAAATTGCAAGTCTTTCTACAAACTTCCGGATTCTGGAGTTATGGGTGGAAGGGCTTATTGTACCGAGAAAAGGAGACAAGGACAGCTTGAAGAAGAGTGAGATATACATCTTGGATTTCTTGATAAATCTAAGAAAGTTCAACTTGATGAAGCATATTCTTCTCAACATTGATAATTTGAAGAAGGGGAATCTGAGAGCTCAGATAGTGATGTATCCGGCAATATTGTCGAAGCTGATAGTTCGGTGCCTAGAATCCTTCAAGGTTGCTTGCAGTTCTAAGCCGAAAGTTTGCAAGATCATGTTGCTCAGTGATGAAACTCTTAAAAGGATGAATATAGCTTTTAACAAGGAGTCAGGGAAATTCATTGATCTACCGCCTCAAGCAGAAGTGACTCCGAAAGTGGCTGATCCGGAATCATCCAAACCGGTAAGGAAGAGGAAGATGAAAGAAGTTGTTGTCGATGCTGAGGAACCTAAGTCTAAGGAAGTCCATTCCGCACCTCCTAAGTCTAAGAAGAAGAAGACATATACTGATGAGGTTGCAGCGAAGTGGAGAGCTGACAAGGAGAAGAGGAAGGAAGGAGATCCACAGTTCGGATTGGATCCTGCAGAGGCTAAGGCTCTGAAAGAAAAGGCTGCTGATGAGCTCGAGAAACAAGCAAAGGAAAAGAAGCTGAAGAAGAATTTGTCAGAAGCTGAGGCTGTGCAAGCGTTGTTGAAATTTAACGAAGTGGTTTCAGCAACCATTACCGTTCCGAGATCTTTTTCTCTGGAATCTCTACCTGAGACTCTAGGAAGAAATCTTGTTACTCCAGAAGAGGTTGTTGCTACTGAGGAAGTAGAGCTAGTGGAAGAGGTTGAAGAAGCGGCTGAAGGAAGTGGTGAGACATGAGATGTGCTCAAACAAGTAGATGAATATAAGGGAACTCCTTCGGATCACCTCTCGCTCTGAACATCTGAAGCTCAATCTTCAAAGCTTGCTACTCCTGCAATGGAAGAAGAAAAGGGAGAAGAAGAAGTTACTTGTCAAGAACATATTTTACTTGATACTGCTCAGATGGGAAACGTGGAAGCCAATGTTCAAGAAGTTGCTGATGAGGAAGATAAAATTGTTCAAGTCTCTGATAGTGAGAACAGATCTCCGGAACAGGTTTCAATTCCGGAAAAAGATAAGGGAAAGCAAATTCTTGCTGATACCCCGAGTTCAGAAAAAAGTATGAGGAAGGAAGCTGGTAGCTCTTCTAAGAGGAAGTTGGAGCTTATTGAGGAAGAAAATTCTCCTAGAAAGATTTCTGATTCGGAGTCATCATCGTTGGGGCACGATTTTGTTGTTCAGTCCTTGAAGAAGTTGGTGGGAACCATTCCGACCTTCTCCAGTATAGACTCTAGATGCCAGATGCTTCAACATACGATGAATCAGAAAACCGACTCTGTATCCATGGTTATGGATAAATGTGTTGAGATAGAAGCCCAGTTCAAAAATTTCTTTATTGGTTACGAAGCCCATAAAAGATCTTGCAAAAGGATGACTAGCTGGTCGAAGAAGAATGTGGAAGAAATGAGGTTGCTGGATGAGTTTCAGGAGAATGTTAAGGATGATTTTCAAACCGAGGACAAGAAGTTTCATGAGATGACTGCATCATTCGATGAGAAATTGACAGAGGAAAAGAACATTCGGAGTCAGGAAGTAAGAGATCTGAATGGAAAGCTCAATTCTGTTTCTCAGAATTGGAAATCTGAAAGAGATCATCGGATCAATTTTCTAGACAGGATAAAGTCTCAGGAAGAGAAAATGGAAGCTCAGGAAGAAAAGTTGAAGGCTCAGGAAGAAATCATTGAAGCTCAGTCAGCAAGAATAGTTGCCTTAGAAAAGCAAGCAAGGGAAGATCATAAGGACCTCAAGAAGATCAAGACAATTATCAAAGGGCTCATGTCGAAGGAGAAAGATCCGAAATGACCAATCCGATCTTTTTGTTGTAATCTGTTTTTGTTGCTGACATTTCAAATATAATGAAAATTGTGCTTGTTGTTTCTATTGCTGTCGTTACTAATCTTTTCAGGTACTTTGTTATTTTTTTCCATTCCCTCCAATTCTTTTTGAAAATCACAAAGGGGGAGAAGGAAAAGATCCTTAAGAAAAAGAGGAAATCTAATAAGAGTTTTTCAAAGGGGGAGAAAGGAAAATACCCAAGGAAAAAGAACTCTAATAAGAGTTTGTTTAAGGGGGAGTTTTTCTTAAAGAAACCTCACTCCGGAAATATGAATACGATCCTTAGAGATTCAAAGCCTAAGGGGGAGTTAGTCGTATTCATCTATTTCTTAAACCAAGGGAGATAAGCTTTAATGTGTTTCTTTCTTAGAATAGCTTTTTCGTAAGGATGTTTGTGCTTTCCAAAAAGGGGGAGATTGTTGAGTCAATAAGGTTTTCCTTATGACTTTTCCATTCCTTCTTGTTTTGAAAATCACAAACACCTTATCAGTAAGGAAAATCGCTTTTATTAGGAAAAATGCTTTCTTAAGGAAAATTGCTTTTATAAGGAAAAATGCTTTCTTAAGGAAAATCACTTTTATAAGAAAAATTTATCCTTATCATATTTTCATTAATATTTTTCTTAAAGTGTGAGATTCGGATTCACTTTCTCGGAGTCATAAAAACTTTGATATAAAAGCATTCTGTTTTTAGGATTCGGTTATGGACAAGAACTATAAGGAAGTTTCATTCCGAATTCCGGATATGAATTCTGACTTAGTTCTATTCCAGATTCAGGTTACGAATTCTGAAGAAGAATTCTCATTACGAATTCTAATGAAGAAATCCCATTCCGAATTCTCATTACGAATTCTGAAGAAGAATTCTCATTACGAATTCCAATGAAGAATTCTCATTACGAATTCCAATGAAGAATTCTCATTATGAATTCCAATGAAGAATTCTCATTACGAATTCTAATGAAGAAATCTCATTCCGAATTCTCATTACGAATTCTGATAAAGAATTCTTATTACGAATTCTGATGAAGAATTCTCATTACGAATTCTGATGACGAATTCTCATTACGAATTCTAATGATGAATTCTCATTACGAATTCTGATGACGAATTCTCATTACGAATTCTAATCATGAATTCTCATTACGATTTCTGATGACGAATTCCTATTCCGAATTCCTATTCCGAATTCTCATTCCGAATTCACCTATTAAACAGAATCTGATTATAATCGTTTTATACACTCTGAATTTATTCACTCCGAACCTTCACTCCGAAATTTCTATTCCGAACTTTTATGTTAGAGTTTTAAAACGATGTCGTACTTTCTGTTACACTTGTTTTGTTATAAAACGATGTCGTCTATTTTGTTATAAACTAACCGTTTTCTAAGTGACACGTGTACAGGTCCCTCCGAACTTTAAGGGAAATATGACTGTTGGAGAAGGAGCCGACCTTACCTATAAATAGGAGCTCATTTGAAAGAGCTCGCTGCTGATGAATAGATTATGGTTGATTCATATGCCGATTGCTGAATAAGTGCTTACATGCTGTTGAAGTGATTTCTAGAGAGAGAGAGTCTCTTATTAACTCTCAAAGCTTCGTGCGACTCCGAATGTTGGTGATTACATTCGAGGGCTTCCGGGGATAGGAAGACAGAGGTGCCGACTACCTTAAAGATCGAGGGCTTTCTTGCAGAGAAAGACAGAGGTTGCCGACTACCTTAAAGATCGAGGACTTCCTTGCTGAGAAAGACAGAGGTTTCCAACTACCTTGAAGTTGAGGGCTTGCGGGGATAGCAAGACAGAGACACCGATCTTCGTATCGAGGGCTTACCCTGGTGTGGGTTAGACAGACTTGCTTGAAAGTATAAATCAAGGGACCTTTATCCAAGGTTGTTGGATACCCTTCACTTTGGGTTAAAAGACTATTATCTTGTTACTAGTAGTTTTACTACTTGTCTTTATTCCGTTGTAATTTGTATCTTAAGGAAATTATAACTTTCTTATACTTCCTTACTTACTCTGATTAGTTTAGATTCTATACGCTTTAAGGTAGAATCTTATATTGTAACTTTTGTTAAGTTCCAATTTCCGGAACCATATTTCCGGAATCTTCTTTTGGAATCTTTTTCCAAGTTTAGTTCGGTGTTAGAGGTGTTGTGAATCTACTTAGTTTAACTTTGTTAAACTTAGTCCTTTCTTTTTCTTAAGGAAACTTTAGTTGTTCATAACTAACTTTAAAGGTTCCAAAGGAATTTTTAAAGTATACAATTCACCCCCCTCTTGTATATTGAGCATCTCATATTATATTTTGATCCTACATTTTGAACAATTATAATGTGTTAGATAACTATATCATGTAAGTAATTTCATTATCTAAATATTATATCTTATATAATTATATATATAAATTAATATTATAATGTTATATTTTATAGTTAAAAAAATCTATAATAAGAAATGTTTTTTTAGATTTGAGAAGAAGGATTCCTTTCTATAGAAAAGAATTTCCCACTTATATGAAATAAATTACAGGGACACCATTATAGTAGAGAAATTATTTATAATTCATTATTTAACAAAATATGTTCATTTATTTTTTGTGTTGGGATAAATAAAAAATGATATGCCTATTGATTTAAGATCAATAATTTTTTTTCTAAAAAATATGTCTTGTAAATGTTAATCATTTCTCGTCAATGGATATAAATTCTTTACAGCCAATTAGGAATATAACATGACAGTGAAACATGATAGTTTTATTTAAACTACAATAATAAACTATTTTTTAATTTAATATTATAACTGACCTTGATATGAATGTTTATCAAATTTTGATTTTTTATATAAAACATTTATATTAGATTATTAATTTCATAGTTGAGTTGTAAAAAATGAAATTAAATTGTTTTAATTCAATGAAATGCTAAGGGCAATAAATTGGTAATTATGGTTGAAATATTTTTTACATGAAACAGTTACATCCAACATATAATTCATATGTTATTTACTAAATAGGGAAAGAGTGATTTATGTACATGTTCATTTAAAAATTCAATATAGTGAAAATTTTGAAGATATCATAATTTTTTTATTAATGTGTGGATGAAATTTAAAACATGAATTATCTCACTTGTATTATACAACATAGTTTATATGATGATGTAAATAATTTAATTTTAATTTTTTTATTTAGAACTAGAAGTTACAGTGGGATATTTATAGTTGTAATAGTATGTTAAACTTTTTTTCACAATTATTTTATTATTATCATATTATTTTTATTCAATATTTATTAGATGTTTTTCAACTATATAATTTTTATAATTTTATTCAATACATATATTCTAGTAATATAATAATATATTATCTTATTTATAATATATTAAATTACAAGGAGTGATACAAGAATTAAATATCTCATAACTAACAATAAATTCATAGAATATTTTACTTATATGATAACCAAGATGAGTTTAGTATTTATGTTTTTTATTTCATATATTTAAAAAAATATTAAAATCCAATTAATATTTTTATAAATAATTCATGAACAATACTATAATAGAAAATTAATCTTGATTCATAGTAATTAAAGTCTTATTCAGAATAACCCATTGAGGAAGGAAAATAATGGAGGATTTAAGAATACCTTCTATACCAAATCTCACCTAAATTATTCACTTCATAACCCTTATTATACACTATCTCATGATACAATTATGTTATGTCTAAGAGTTTTTTTCACCAATTTTCTCACCACCATTTATCAAATATCCTTTAATTGAAATTATTTATTATACACATTCTACTAAAGAAATCTCACATATCGAACTAGGTTATTATAGACCCTATATGTTTTCACCATCATTTCTATTTTTTTGTGATTCCTTCCCAACCATAATTTAAATTTATACACATTTCTAAAAAGTACCATTTTCTAGTTCATGTTATTTTACAATAAATCACATTAAATTTATGATATTGATCCCACTAATCTTCCAAAACATACTAATAATCCTATAGATATTTATCCTTATGATGTACTAATACTTTTGAAAAAACTTCTTATCGAGATTTAGAACATTGTTTGGAAATGTAGTAAAATTTAAAATAATAATTTTATTTAAAAAATCGGCATTATTGTTTTATTTTGATTTTATCCTTTATGGCCAGATCAAATAATATAAAACAAGTTCATAAATTCCTGTTTGACATTTATATCTACCATTTATGGGATCCCTAGAAAAATATAATTATATTATATCTATTAATGTAATGTCATTGTGACATATGATGACTCCGCTAGAATTTTATTATGTGTTTTGAGGGTATATAATACAAGGGTAGAGTTTTTGGAATTTTTAGATGGTTTAGGAGTGTTCTGTAATGGGTTTTAAAGGGTTCATAGTATGAAAACAAATTAGGTAAACATTTACCATTTCCATGAAATAGTATATGGTGTTTTTGTTAGTCACTGGGTAGGCACAGAGTTAGTGAATTATTTGGCCAAACCATGTAAGCGACCATAAAAAACACTCAAAAGTTGTTTCTAGACATTAGCATGCACATGGTTTACAAATCCATGTGTCTCCATTATGGATATTGAAAAACATGTTCATGACTGGGTCACTATTTGAGAAACCAAATCTCTTAACCATGCGATATACATTTAATGATTTGAAGACCAATGTTTAAATCAGTTGTTACCCCTGAAAATCTCATGTTTCTCCTATTATTTCACTCTCTCAAAATCATTACCTTACATAAGAATTATTATTGATTCATTTTCATCTAAAATATGGTATTTATGGATTAATGTGTGTTTAATCGTTAAAAAAAATGGTACGTCTTATTTTTCTATATTTATCATTATATAACCTCATCTTCTCTCACCCAGAAAGTTATATGTAATCTATCATGGATATATCTATTATTTATGATGTTTTATAATATTTCTATTAGATCTATTAAAGGAAATTATTTGTTAGTGTGTACCAAGAGGTTTGTTTCTTCTATTCATTATCTTCATCACTTGGTGATAGGTAGGTGGGTTATATCCAAAAAAAATTCTAGAACATGAATGAATGATTTTATATGAATGTTTTTCATTAATTTTCAAAAATAAAACATTGAATTATTTTATGAAGGATTCAATATTTCTTTATGATTTTGGATTAAGTGAATTGGAATGTATTTTGGAGAACCCCCTTTTTTATAATTTCAAATTATTATTTTAAAATTTTATCCTTTTAATGAAATATTTATTTATTAAATGGTTTAAAATGAAAGCATTGTTTATAAGTAATGAATTAGTATGGAACTTAGCATTATTGGGTTTGTACATGTTCCTCAGTTCAGATCATGGTCATGATGTACATATGTCAATATGGGACATAGAATGGTCATGATATACCACAGTCAATACTGGTCACCAAGAAATGGATTGTTTATAAGATGACCCACTACTCATGTGTATAAGGAGTTCCCTCGCAAGTTTTTATGTGTGTGAGATATTGAATATGGAATTTTTTTCCAATTGGTAATAAATGGTGATATGATTTGATTAAGGTTTTATTCAATAGAACCCATGTTTGGATTTGTATGAAGATATTTATGTGTATCTCATATATTTTCTTTAAAATGATATAAATGTTCATTTTATACTAATGTGTGTTGTAAAATCTCTACAAATTTCCTTCTCGGTGTTACTCTATTCACTTTCATAGGAATGTTAGTTCAATTGTAGATATTGTTTACCTAGACATTGAAAAAGTAAAGATATCATGATTTTGTAATAATTCCTCAGTAAACAAGGGGAAAATAGTGTGGTGAAGTAGCATAGGTATATTTCTAGTGATGATTTTAATTATGCCTCTTTAGAGTCATAGATTCATGTTTTCTTTCGACCTTTTTTTGTTGATGCATCTTTTTATGAACTATACTTCTAGATAGGTTTTATTTTGAGTCTTTAGTTTACAAATTTTTCTTATATTGAATCATTTAATTTTTTTATAATTTATCATTTTTATGCCCAATTGTTGTTTACTTTTATACTGGGGAAAATCCCCCAATTTTTTATTTAATCACTTAGAATATATTTTGAGCCATTTATTTCTAGGTTATGTCACATAAGTTATATGGAATCTTCAGCCTTGAAAAAGCTAATGAGTATCACTAGGATATTATAAATAGATTTAGTCTTGGTTAGTCCTTCATTTTTGGGTTGTATAATGGAGATATGAATGTTAGACCATGAAATTTATAGCATAAAAATACATAGATTTACTACAAATTACTAGGGGTTTATAATGAAATGAGTGTTATATCACACTTTTTGGTGTTTTACAATATAATCATCATGGTTTTAATTTATGAATATAGTATATCATGCATTATTATTGGGACATCCCATTTAGACCAGAATGTTCATAACGTGTTTAAATATTTTTTTTTGGAATTGGATGTGTGTATTTTTTTCATTTTATTAATTGAGGTATTCTAATACATTAGTTTCAAATTAGTGATAAATAATTTTTATTTGTGTTATAGATAAATTGTAACTAGTATTACATAATAGAAACTACTAAGAAAATTTCTTGGTAATTAAGATTTCACTTGATCCATTGGTGAAAAAATTTCTTTTAAGAGGATTGTATAATCATTTTAAGTTTTTGACTAAGGAAACAAAAATAAATAACCTAGAAAATTTGTTCATTATTTGAAATTTAAAAATAAAATTCCACCAATAATTTACGGGTAATCAAAACCTAAAAATTAAAAATATTAGCTCAATAGAATGAAAATATATATTTTTATATCATTAGATCACTAGTTGAGCTAAAAGTGATGTTAGTTGTCTAAATTATGAAAGATATTTCATAATCATTGTGGGATTTATATTTCTGAAATATAGTCTAACAAGGCCTTTCATGGGACAAATCCTTATAATTGTTCAGTAAAAAGTTCCTTCCCCACACCTTAAAGATAACGAGAATGATAAATTACATCAACATAAACCAATGTGATCTATTAATGGTTGAGTATAAAACTATGTTTAGGAAATTTGTTTATTTTTATCAAGAATTATATGATATCGTGTACTTTAAGTCAAAAATATCTGATCCCTGAATCTAGAATGATATTCAATCAAATATTTTTTACCTATATATTATTGAATATATGGGGATGATTAATATATCAACATTGGTGAAAAGAGATATTTATAGGAATAGTGTTGGAAGAAATTTATTTTTCTCAATGTGAAATTTTTGGAACTATAATGCTAGGAAAAACTGGAATACGGACACCTATATAAATTTTTGTTGAGAATCTCTGAATCATACTTCTGGATCAATTAACTTTTATACCTGAACCAATATCAAGCATCGTTATTTCCAAAGTGTTTAACTTGGACATAAAATGGGAATTTTTTTCAACCACTGGGAACATCATAACATCATCCTAATGGACATAGAAAATATTATAATCATAATTATACTAAGTCATATACTGGGAATATATCCTACTTCCCTCAAAAATTGTATTCTTTGACCAGAAAATCTTTCTAAAATGATTATCATCCAAAAAATGAAGCAAGTTAAGGTGATTCTAGGAACACCATGACTCCTAAAACTATCAAATCATATCATATAAAAAATGATAAAGGGAGAGGGATTAAGATGTTTTATGATTCTAATCATATGATCATGGAAGAACAATTGGTTTCATCGACTATAAGAGGAACCATTATTTATAAATCGATTCCTATACATGTTTTGTTCTATAATGTTATGACCGACTCTATAATTTATTCACATTTCAATAATCATAAGGTATTTCATATAGATATAATTTAATTCTCCAACCCTATAATCCTATAGTCTATGAATTAATTTAATACATTGGCTTGATTACAAGTAATCAAGTCCCGAAAGACCGACCAGTTTAGCAGTCTTCGAAAATAGATTATATACATGAACGTTACATTACACATTAAAAAATAAAACACAACATAAAAGACCCATTGAAAAAACCATTAATCCCCTATATTAACCCTAATTATGAATCATAATATACTTCTTGGAATCCTGGAAAAATAAAACATAAGAAAAGGGTGACCTCAAACGCTTAGTATGGGTAAGCAATATATCAGAAGATAACATAAAAATTACGCATGTTTATTAATTTAAAATACATACCTTTAAAAATAATAAAAATGAACACTTCATGGTAGGAATATGAGATGAGTGAATAATTCCAAAATAAAACCTAGTCATGGGTATTCTATAAGTCGAATAACCACATGAACCACAATTATTATTTTCATTAGAAGGGAATGTATAATGCTGGAAATTCTGAAACATATTCTCAAGGCTTCAGCATAGGTGTCTAAAAATGATTTAGGCCTCAGACAAAACCATATATCAAATAGGGAAAGGCCTTGGACCATTCCATATTTAATTGTCTCACAATACCTACCGATGCACTGAGGATCTATAGCGGGCTCCTCCTGTCACATAATAAGTTTAATACATTCCACATATGAAAAGTTTGAAACATAACATAATCATTTGTGTTAAAACTAGTGTATATAAAGTAAATAAATTAACTATAAACCATGAATGTTTTAAAGATAACACATCCACATTCAATCATATCACATGACCTTCAATACAATACGGAAGATTTGTATCATAATAAATCAACTTCAAACAAGTTTAAAATCCATCAAATGATGTTGACATAGATGAAATGAAAACTATTTGAATGAAATACCTCTTTCTATTTTGAAACCATTTAAAATTCACATAGTTAAAAAAGAAAACATTTATTTTAAAAATATTCTTATAAGCTTGTATGGGAAGCTTCAGTGATGTTATAATGGCCGAAAATAGCCGTACCCACCATATAAGTAAAAAATGATCTTATCTTAATTTTGTTGAAAAGGTCATAAACTACCTTGATTTGAAAACCAAGGAAAGATTCCTTTAAAAACATATATGGTAAAATTTTGGTATTAATGAATTTAACCAAAATTCTAGAAAATAGTAAAAATGTTTTGAATTGTTATTTTTAGAAAACACGAATGTGGATGTTAAAGAGGTCCCAGTAGATATTTACGTATTAACAACCACAAATATGTAAAGAGATTGTAGAATTGACCCTTACCATGTACTTTCCCATGGTAAAGGGTACATAAACCCCCTATATAATAGTTAAAAATTTACTTTTAAATTATACAAGAACAATATACATAAATATGATATCACATATGATCCTCTAATATTGCTTTGTTAATAATATTTCAGTAGTATCATCATTTCGGGTGTTAATTAATTAGTTTTAATTTATATACTTGGTTACGTATGCCATGTTTGTTACAGATAGGATGTATTTGATTCCTATATAGAATTATATTATGTTCATAAGCCTTATTTTATATTCATCCAATGAAAATTATTTTTGAATGGTTACGATGGGGGAATGAATCTCATCACGTTCATGGAGACGGTAATCTGTACGTACGCACTCGCGGCAATATCATTATATTTTAGGTAAAATCATATGTAATTGGACATTATTTACATCAATTATACTCATTATTATACCCATCCAAATAATGAAGTGTTTGAATAACAAACTACACCATGATGTGGAGACGGTAAGCCCTGCTTTCTCACTTATGGTGACTTTGTCATTTATAGGATGGATAAAATAACGAATATGGTTGTACCAAATTTATAACAACATAAAAGTATGTAGAAGGTATAGATTTTCTTATTTTGGAGTGGAAGCAACAGAGAAAGTGGACAGGGAAGATGAAAAGAACATGAAAGAGGGTGGTGATATTATTACCTCTTCTTCGGGTGTTTCTTTTTTATTTGATCAAAAAGGGCTCCTTAGGTTGACTTATTGATAAAATTAAGGTCTCTAGGTTTATGTGAGGGAAGTTGGGAGGATATTTGAATAGGGTTTGGTCGAGCCAAAAGGCTTTGGAGGTGTGATATTAAGATAAGATGAAGTTCCTTTTTAATAGATATGTGAGGGTTACTTTTGGAAAAGATTAAAATATTATTTTATAATAAAATAATTTTCGGTTTCTAATGGCTCAAAAATAAATAATTTCATAGATAAGGTTGGTATGGGTCGAAAAATACTCATCCAATAGGTTTTGTATTGGTTTAGGTTAGCATATTAACCTAATCGTTTTGATTTGACCATTAGTTAAATAGTTTGGCATTTACCATGTCTCATTGTATTTGTATATTATATAGATAATAACCTTACTATAAACTACCAACCAAATCCCAAGTGTTTAATTATTAATATATATAAACTTATCTAGGTCCTTTGGCCAAAACATAAATTTTTAGGAATATTATATCAGTTAATAATATTGTATGTTTTTTTTCTAAAACTCAAATATGTAAATTTTGACAATATTTAGTATTTGATTTTATGTGAAATCCATTAAATATTTATCACTTAGAATAAAATTTATTCGAAAAACCCTAACATGGAAAATTAACCTATAAAATTAGTGGAATTTATCAGAAGACTCAATTAATATTTATTTCGATATTTATAATATCAATTATTTTAATACTTAATTAATAAGGTAATTAATGTATCATCATTGTGCTATAAATAAAATGAATTATTTAATATTTAAAAATTATAAATAAAATAAAATCATGTAGGAAATATTTTTCTATTTCTAATGAATATTTATAGTCTAGTTTATATTGTGTGTAACCCTATATTTAAAATGATTTTGTTGGTAAACATTGCATTTTACTCTATTAACTCTTCTTTAAATAAAATAATTATAAATGTCCATATATAATCCAAGTGGACCAAATAAGATCATATTTTATTTTTTAAGGTTGTTTTTGGTCGAATTAAAATTATCCAATAGATTTAGGACATGTGTTAGGGTAAGTATAATATCATTTTTACCATAAATTGCCCTATTTATTTTTAACAGTGGTAACTAAAAGTCAAAAGTTACTATTCACCAAAAATTATTTTCAACATATTGAAAAAAAAATTTCTTACTGATGTAAACCGTTTCTATTGTATTTTTGAAATTCAACTCACAGAAGAGGTAAAATTAAGTTTTATACAAATTTGCAAATGCTCTTAAAAGGTGGGTAAAATACATTAAAAAGTTTGATAAAAATTTATACATTTAATTTTGTTGTAAAATAACTCTAATGAATTAAACTGAACATATATAGGTATTATATATCTATTTTGATTTTAAAAAAATTAAAATATAATATATAATTATTTAAATAAAAAGTCGGTTTTAAACAATAACCTAGTGTTTTTCACTATTCATCAAAAACATGATTGTTTTCAGAAAAATACCAAAAATTCACCCAAATATAATTTTGATATTCTGAATTCAAAAAATAATTCTATTTTACCAAATTCAAAACATATAAGTTTCATTAATTAATTTAAAATTAATTCCCATTTTCAAAAACATAAAGCGTGTTTTTAAAAATTAAAAACTATCAAACTATTGACATGAGTTTATGTCAAATTTAAATGTAAAATTACGTATAATTACCTAAATAGTTTTAATTGATAAAAGTATAATCTAATTGTACTTCCAAAACATTAAAATAAATAATTTAACATTATAAATTCTTTCGATTAAAAATGTTGTTTTCAAATAAAATTTATTATTTTTCTCAAGTAATCAAAAAATGAAAGTTATCATAAAAATAACAAAACCTTATCCAAACTAAATTTTTATGTCCCAATTGTAAAGAAGAATTTAATTTCATTAAAATGAATATATAAAAGTGTCAAATATTTGTTTAATAAAAGATTCTTCACTAAATAGGTGGTAAAATTTTATTTTTTTAAAATAAATATTTTTCCTGAGAAAATGAATTTGTACTTATATTATGTCTAAGAAACCCAAAATATTAATTATCTAATTATATAGAGTATATTATATTTTAAATTTAGTTAATACTATTAATTACTTCTTTTTGAATGGCTTGTTTGGTAATCTATGATGCACTCAAACCTGGTATTGCGTGTAGAAAATGTTATTAAATTACTATAACGAGATAACATTCTATGAAATATTGGGGGGGTTAAATTATCCCCTCCTTCAATAAATTGCATCCTCGAAATTTGAAATTTTTATTTGAATGTAAAAGGTTAAAAATAAAAAAAATACATTTATGGAAAACCCACATAAAAAATTAGGTTAATGATATTTAGTCTTAATAAGATGGAAAGATAAATGAAAAATTCATCACCAATTTAAGATTTCAATTAAGAGAACATTAGTGGAAATTAGAGACACATAATTTCAGGAAAACGTAAATATTTATAGCGAGTGATGGAGGTGATCAATCAAAAACAATTGTAAAATTGAGGGCCTCAAATCCATCAATATAAGATGATGTAAAATATCATCAGTTCCACAAAACATAAGGTATTAAGATAAGACATTTTTGGTTTAAAGATCACTTACCTAAAGTTTAAGAATTAATTTTTTCTTAGAATTAGAGGAATATATATATATATATATATGTATAATTGACATGTATTGTTTAATCCTTCAACTGATTCCTACCACAAACTCATCTATCACTCCAAAAGATAATTGAATTAAAAAATATTATATTTATCCTAATCGTATAGGGTTCAAAAAATAATTAATTTATAATTTATTTGAATGATTATTAAAAAAAACATTATACAAACTGGGACATCATGTAGGCCAGCGATAGGTGATACACCCCTTTTGCCCTTTGGTTGCGGGTTCAAGTCTCACAGCCTTGCCGGAAGCGACGAGTTGTCACCCGACCTCCATGTTGTCCATTTTATTACAATACAAAAAATAATATTATGTTTTTTAACATTAAAAAATTGTATCTAATGTTTATCTTAATCCATTCCAACATTTAGATTTACCAAAAATACTTCTGTCCAAACTCACAGTCCAAAATGTATAAGGATGGTAAACACAATGAATTTTTTTTTCCAAGTAATAACATGTGAATACCTTCATCTTGTATTATATTAAAACATGATAACACCCTGACATACCATAAAACCTTATTGATTACTTTCAATCTCCATTATTCCTTATAAAAACTAGATATATTCCTTATGTACAAAAATGTTGAAAAATCCAAAAATAATGGAATATACAAATCATTAATCAGTTTCAAGGTAGTCAAGAATATCCAATTTAAATTATCAAAATCAATAATATGTTACTTTAAAATAACTACCTCAGTATCAGAATCATATTAAGGTTTATCTTTCTCCCAAAAAAATATCTTCTCAAAAATCAACCTGCTATTGAGTCACTTTTCTTGGTTCCACACAATCTCAAGTGCTTAATTAAATAGCACTTTAATAAAATCCTTATATACTCTATAATTCTTATAACATGTACATCATTAATAAAATACTCAAATGAAACAATAATTTAATAACAACTTAAAACACTAATCATTCCTTTTCAACTTCAGTAGTATCAAAACAAGATTATTATCCAATATCATCTTTTGGGATATACTCTGATGATTTGATCATTGATTTGTATTGTGTCCCATCTCTTTGTATTTGAAGCATTGTAACTTTTCCAACATTTTCATACCCTTGAAATCATGTAAATGGTGTCCTTTTTCTCCACACTTATAAAAAACACTCATTCCCTTCAAGAATCTACATAGGTTATTTTTTCCAAAATTAGCACATAAGAGAAAATCATTCATTCCCCTATTCCCTTTATCCATCATTCTATATTCCATCATTTTCTTGTCTTTTTCCCTTCAAATCCATAGGACTCAGAGAATTATTTACATATCATATTACCACATTATATTATTTTATCATATAATGAGAATACTTTTGAGACTATCTCCATTTGAAATGTTGGCTTAATACAATGAAAGATATGATCATTATTAATCTTTTGATCATGCGTATTGCTGGAATTATCATTCCTTCAACTGGGTGCATTTTCTAAACATTTTCATGCACCATGTTTGATTATGAATCGCATTGCAGAATTCCAAACTTAAAAAATACGTAAGTTAAATTGAAAATATTATTCTTATAATATATAATCATAAAATGTTTTCTTTGAGGAAGTATTTAATCCTAAATCGATCATAATTTATTGTAAATAAAATGTGAATTATCCTAAGAATATCCCCGAGAGTGTCGTAACCAAGAGTGCAGCAAGGCCCGTAGTCGTCTACCAGGATACCCCTGGTCAAGCTCGAAACTCCTTGTCAAAGTTTTTACTCTTTGTTACGTCTCTGCAAAAACCTCTTCTACCTGCTCGTATCCATTTATTGATTTATTTCTTCTAAAATATATAAAATCTCTACATTACCAAAATTATATGAATTTATTCTATACTAATCATCAATTTCTATCTTATGATAATGTTCTCTAATCAGAGTTTTTTAAATTCAATTTCTGTGTTTGTTGCCAAAGTTCTTATGATAATTGTAACTCCTCAACCCCAGAAGCCCAGCATCAGTGCATTAATTAAATACATTGGCATGATTAAAAGTAATCATGTCCCAAAAGTCCGACTAGTTTAGTAGTCATTGATAATTGATTACATATAGGAATGTCACATTACACATTAGAAAATAAAACACAACATAAATGATCATTTGAGAATTCCATTAAACCCCTAGCTTAACCCTTCTTATCAATCATAATACACTTCTTGGAATCCTAGGAAAATAAAACATACGAATGGGGTGACCTGAAAGACTCTGTAAGGGTAAGAAATAGAGTAGAAGATTACATAAACCTTAGGCATGGGGAATAATTTAAAACACATGCCTTTACAAATAATTAAAATGAACACATTATGGAAGGAATATGACATGAGTAAATAAGTTCATAATAAAACATAGTCATGGGTATTTTACTAGACAAATATCCATAAGAACCATCATTATTGTTTTCATAATGAGGAAATGTATAATTCCAGACATTATGAAACATCTTGTAAAGGCCCCGACCAAGAAGTCTAAAAATGATTTCGGCCTTAGGGAAAACCATATATCAATTTGGTAAAGGCCTCAACTAATTACACGTTTAATTTTCTGTTGATACCTACCGATGCACCGAGGTGAAATAGCGGGTACCACCCGTCACATACAAAGTCTAATACATTACTCACATGAAAAGGATGAAACATAACATAATCATTCGTATTAAAACTACCATATAAAGTTTCAATACATTAAACATAAACCATTAATGGTATAAAAATAACACAACCATAGTCAAACATATCACAAGACCTTCAATACATTATGGAATATTTTTATCATAACAAATATGTTGAGCAATGTATTGTTTTCAAACAATTCAAAATAATGTTTTTTAAAGGGGGAGATTATTTTAAATAATACTCTGTCTCTTTATGATGATTTTGATGCTCACAAATACCCTTAATTATTTACTAATTATTTCGTTGAGTATTTTGTAGGAATTTATTTTATTTATTTATTTCATACAACGAGATTTCATACTTCATTTATTCCGAGATCAATTTTAGCGCGTTCTGGAATCACTGTAGCACGAGATCAATTTTAGCGCATTCTGGAATCACTGTAGCGCGAGATCAATTTTAGCGCGTACTGGAATCACTGTTCATACCCTACGTTGATGAACATAACGTATGGATGAAAAGTTTACTTTTTATGTTAAAAGAAACGTATGGTTAAGGAACCTTACGTTATTTTGAAACGTATGGTTAATGAACCTTACGCTGTTGAAAAGTATGGAAGAAGAACATTACGTTTGGAAGGAACCTTACGTTTTTGTTGTTGGACAAGTATGGAAGAGAAACCGTACGTTAGTTTTCAGTGTTGAGTTTGTTTCTCAAAAGTATGGATCATCAACCTTACTTTTATAATCAACCGTACGTTCTTTGGAGAGTTGAAGCAAGACAATGTATGGATGATCAACCCCACGTTTGAATGCTGAAGAGAAAGTATGTACGTTCTGAACCACACGTTCTGAACCTTACGTTCTGAACCTTACGTTTGTGAACCTTACGTTTGTGAACCCTATGTTTGGAGCCATGTCATCAACCCTACGTTTGGCGTTGGGATATTTTTGACAGACGATATTTCCTTTTGCATTGGTCAAACAGGCGGATTATTAAGCGGATTTCGAGCCGATTCTTAAGTACGACTTTGACTGAATCCAAGACGATTTTCAACGGATTAATGATTGATTTAAATGGAGCCTTTTATGCCGATTCTTCAGGGGAGTTACAACGGCTCTGTTATTTCATTTTTTTATATCGCGAATCTAAAGGAGATTTTCATGGATCTATTTATGCGGAATATTTTCTCAGATTTGAATATATATGTTCTATCTTGGAATCTTCGGATATATATATACACAGGAAAGTGTATGAAATATATAGACTGATCTTTTAACGAGCAAGAAACAGAGACTGTGTAAAGGCGTTCTTTTCTGGTGATCGAGAAGAAGTGTAAAACCTTTATTACCGAAGGAAGATCTTGATAGCAGATTCACGTGTTCTACATCGACTATCTGTTGTGAATATACTGCTGCTGAAGTTGTGAAGTTTCTTGTAATATCTATTGCAACTGGATCGACTCAGAACTGTTTTGATTACAGATCTTTATTTTCTGAAGACGACGATCTATCTACTGTCAATTGCATTCTGTTGCAATTGTGAAGAACAACTGGAGAAGTGTTTTCTTTATCGAAACCCTTTTTATTTTTTGAGTGATCAGCTTCTCGTTCTAAGCTGTGTGGGTTCGTGTTTGAACCAGGAAGGCTGTGTTTTCCTGAAACTTGTAAAGGTGTCAACTGCCTGTACTCAGTTGTGAACAGGTCTGTGGAAACGAGGACCAGATAGTGAAAATTGCCATGCTCGTGGATTTGAGCGTTGGTGGAGTGGACTAGGGGCCTTCTGTTCCCCGAACCACTATACATCCGTGTGTTCATGCTTTTACTTTTTCTGATGCATATTTAATCATGCTAAAGCATAGTGGACATAATTTGTCTAAATTGAAGAGATTGTAATAATTTTGAAAAGACACAATTCACCCCCCCTCTTGTGTGTAATCCGTAGATTCAGATCCAACAATTGGTATCAAAGGAGGAGCTTCTTATTTTTAAAGTCTTGTCAAGCTAGAAGTATTTAAAGATTATACATAGTGTATCATGGCTGATACGAGAGAGGGAATGTCAATGGTCAGAGCCCCTTACTTTAATAGAGATAATTATGGCTGCTGGAAATCACGTATGATTATTTATCTGAAAAATCTTGGTTACAAAGTCTATTCAAAGATTCTGACTCCCTATGAAATTCCTGAAAATCCCGATACATGGAGTGCTGTTACAGAGGCTGAGTATGACATGAATTCAAAAGCTATGAATGCAATCATCTGTGGTCTAGGACCGGATGAATTTAACAGAGTATCTCAATGCCCGACTGCATATGAAATGTGGCAAACAATAGCTGTTGCTTATGAAGGAACAGATAATGTAAGACAGATGAGATATGCAACTGCTAAATTAAAATTCGATACTTTCAGAATGATTGAAGGAGAGAGCATCACTCAGATGAATGGAATATTGATAGAAATTGTCAATAATATAACAGCTCTAGGAGAACTAATCAAGCAGGCTGATCAAGCGTTAAAGGTACTGAGATTACTTCCTACTCGATGGAATGGAATCTCTGCAGCAATCAGACATTCAACTTCTGTTAAAGATATAACTATGAGAGAGTTGATTGGTACATTGATGATGTACGAGGCTGAAATGCAAGATGAGGTAAATGAGCATAAAGTCTACATAAAAAGGGAAAATACTTCTTTGAAAGTGACTTCTCAACAAAAGGATAGAAAGATGAAGAACAGAGAAGTAAGTTCTAAATCAGAAAGCTCTGATTCTTCAAATTCGGATGAAGAACTGGCTCAGCTAGCCAGAAAATTTAGAAAGTTCTACAGTAAGAAGAAATACTTCAAGAAATCCTTCAAGAAGGATAGCAAGGAATTGAGATGTTATGAATGAAAAAAGATGGGACATATCAGACCGGATTGCCCAAAATTGAAAGATGCAAAGAAGAAGAAATTCTTCAAAATAGATGATTATGAGCAGAAAGACAAGAAGGCTGTGAAAGCTACTTGGAGTGTTTCTGAAGACTCAAGTAATTCTTCTGAATCAAGCTCAGAGAATGAGGAAGCCAATTTAAAAGAAAATATCTGTTTCATGGCTGAAACTGATGAGGTACACTCATACTACTCCTCTGACTCAAATAATGAATCAAACTCTGAAACAAGCTTCTCAAATAAAAAACTTGCAGCTTACTGCAATATGCTTGAAGAAAGGTATGACTCATTATTTAAAAAATATAAATCTATAAAGAACTTGCATAAAGCTATTTCAGATGAGAGAAATACTTTGGTAAAACAACATAAGGAATTAATTGACAAATACAACTCTGCTGACTCAAATAAAATTAATTTTGAATCAAAAATAAAAACTCTACAGGATGAAGTAGAATCTTATAAAAAGGCTGCATTAGTTTTTACAAAAGGAGAAAACGCCTTAAATGAGATACTTGGAAAAACTGTAATTAAAAAGGAAAGGTTTGGAATTGGAAGTAAAGGAGAAAAACCTAAGTTATACAAAAATTATTTTGTTCCTAGCACTAAACAGGTTATTTGTAACTTCTGTGGAACAAAAGGTCATATTGCTAAAAACTGTTTTCTAAGACAACCTCAAATATGTGGAATTAAGAAAGCTTATATTTCCAATGATCTATATGATTCAATCAATTTTAAGAAAACAAAGAAAATCTGGATACCCAGATCACTGCTTGCTAACACTCCTGGACCCAACAAAATATGGGTACCAAAGCAATTTTTTTGAATGTCTTTGCAGGTAGCAGGTCACCAAAGAAAGAAAGAAATATGGTATATTGACAGTGGCTACTCAAGACACATGAGTGGAACTTCAGCTAATTTCTCTTCTCTTACTCGAAAGGAAGGAGGACTTGTCACCTTTGGTGACAATGCCAAAGGAAAGATTATTGGTATTGGAACAGTTGGAGATCCAAAGACAGTCTCAATCAACAAAGTACTTTATGTACAAGGGTTAAAACACAATCTGATAAGTATCTCTCAACTCTGTGATGATGGATACACTGTTGATTTTACTAACAATAGTTGTACTGTTTCTAAAGATAAACTGTTTAAGTTTAGAGCACCCAGAACTGATAATGATTATACTTTGGATTTGTATTCCTTGTTTAAACAATAGGTAAACTGATTAACTGCTAATATAAGTGAATCCTGGATCTGGCATAGAAGTCTTGGTCATTGCAATATATATGCTTTACATAAATTATCTAAGAAACATCTAGTTTCTGATTTGCCTAGTCTCAAATTTGAAAATGACAGATTCTGTGATGCATGTCATCTTGGCAAGCAACACAAATCATCATTCAAATCTGTTAATAAAGTTGCTACAACTAAACCTCTAGAACTTATCCATATGGATTTGTTTGGACCTTCAAGAGTAGCAAGTTTAGCTGGTAAATTATATGTTTATGTATTAGTTGATGATTATTCTAGATTTACTTGGATTTTCTTTTTGAAATTTAAAAGTTAAGCTTTTAGTTTATTTGAAGGTTTTTGTAAATCTATTCAAAATGAAAAAGGTTTTAATATAATCTCATTGAGAAGTGATCATGGTGGAGAATTTGAGAACCGGGAATTTAATTCCTTTTGCTCAAACATGGGTATTAAACACACCTTCTCTGCTCCAAGAACACCTCAACAGAATGGGATTGTAGAAAGAAGAAATAGAACTATTCAAGAAATGGCTAGAACTATGTTAAATGAATATAGCCTACCTATATATTTCTGGGCAGAAGCTATTAATACAGCTTGTTATATAATGAATAGAATTTTAATAAGACCTATTTTGAAAAAGACACCCTATGAACTATGGAATAACAGAAAATCTAAAGTAAATTACTTTAAAGTTTTTGGATGCAAGGTTTACATCTTGAATACCAAAGATAATCTTGGTAAATTTGATCCAAAATCTGATAAAGGTATTTTCTTAGGATATTCTGCAACCTCCAAAGCTTATAGAGTCTATAATAAAAAGTCAAGGATTGTGGAAGAATCAGTTCATGTGAAATTTGATGAAACTGATCCTTTTGAGAAAATAATAGAACAAATAGATGAACCTGATTCTAATGAAAACATGAGACTTTAGAATTTAAAGAATGATTTTGAAAATGATATAAAAGAAATTCAGTCCAGTTCAGAAGAACATGACACTGAAGAACCTTTGAATGTAATGCCTAGACAGTCTAGAACCTTAAAGAATCACCCTTTAGAATCTGTGATAGGTGACTTAGAGACTGGTACTCAAACTAGAAGAAACCTTGGAAACATAGTTGAATTCTCTGGTTTCCTATCCCAACAAGAACCTAAGACCATAGAAGAAGCCTTAGATGATGAGAGCTAGGTAATAGCAATGCAGGATGAATTGAAACAGTTCAAGAGAAATAAGGTTTGGGAATTAGTTGAAAGACCACATGATTATCCAGTAATAGGAACTAAATGGGTCTTTAGGAATAAACAGGATGATCAAGGGATAATAACTAGAAATAAAGAAAGATTAGTAGCTAAAGGATATAATCAAGAAGAAGGAATAGATTATGATGAGACCTTTGCACCTGTATCCAGGTTAGAAGCCATTAGAATCCTTTTAGCCTATGCATCTTATATGAATTTTAAATTATTTCAGATAGATGTTAAATCTGCCTTTTTAAATGGTTATTTAATGGAGGAAGTTTATGTTGAGCAACCTCCTGGTTTTGAAAATTCTCAAAAACCAGATTCTGTTTTCAAACTTACTAAATCTCTTTATGGACTTAAACAAGCACCTAGAGCTTGGTATGAAAGACTAAGTTCTTTTCTTTTGAAAAATGATTTTACTGTTGGACTGGCAGATCCAACACTCTTTAAGAAAACGGTGAAAAATAATGTTTTGTTGGTTCAAATTTATTTTGATGATGTAATTTTTGGATCAACCAATAAAATTCTTTGTCATGAATTTTTAGAATTAATGCAAAAAGAATTTGAAATGAGTATGATGGGAGAATTAAATTTTTTTTGGGTCTTCAAATATTTCAAAAAGATTTTGGAAATGTTTTAAATCAATGAAAATACATTACTGATTTACTTAAGAAATTTGGACTTGAAAACAGCAAGCCATTTACAACTCCTATGTGTACTAATATAAAACTTGATTTGGATGAAACTGGAAAATCAGTGGACAACAAGTTATATAGAGGTATGATTGGTAGTTTGTTATATCTTACTGCTAGTAGACCAGATATAATGTATTCAGTATGTCTTTGTGCTCGATTTCAATCAAATCCCAAAGAATCCCATTTAACTGCTATTAAAAGAATTTTTAGATATTTAAAAGGTACTATTTATCAATCTCTGCTTTATCCAAAAACCTCTGATTTTAATTTAATTTCATATTCAGATGCTGACTTTGGAAGCTGTAGATTAGATAGGAAGAGTACTTCGGGAACATGTCACTTTTTAGGGAAGTCTTTAGTATCATGGTCTAGTAAGAAACAACACTCAGTTTCCCTGTTAACAGCCGAGGCAGAATATGTGTCTGCAGGTAGTTGCTGTGCACAGGTGTTGTGGATGAAAAACACTCTTATGGACTTTGGATTAAATTTCAATAATACACCTATTTTATGTGATAATACTAGTGCAATTAATATTTCAAAAAATCCTATTAGTCATTCTAGAACTAAGCACATTGATATAAGACACCACTTTTTAAGAGATCATGTGTTTAAAAAGGATATATTTTTAGAATTTGTAAATACAGAAAATCAATTAGCAGATATTTTTACTAAACCACTTCCCACGGCAAGGTTTGAATTTATTAAGGGGGAGTTAGGTTTATTTAATTTTAAATAGTTTTTTTTTAAATCTTATTCTGTTTTCGAATTCTGCTTAATTTCTGTTTCCCGCTATAAGTAATTTTATTTTGTTTTAAATAAAAGTAATGATTAGTGATTACACGGGAATCAAGGCTGTCAGAACCGTTTCACCTTCTAAACTGCTTCACCTTTTTCGGAAACCCTTTCGAAAACCTAAAACTGCACATCTGCTCCAAAACCCTTTTCTGAATCTTCAAACCCTAAACTTACGAACCTTCAGAAATCGTTGTTGGAATGGAAAAGACTAAGTGTCCAGATGAAGCCGAGAGCAGTGCTGCAAAGAAAACTAAGGTAGTTAGTCGGAAAATACCGCAAGGTAAAGTCATAGATTTAGAGTGGCTGTTTGAAACTAATTTACTGTTGAAGCCAGCGTTGTCGTTTCAAAGACTTGAGCAAGCTTTTAATAGTGAAAATTCTGAGTTTCTATATGAGGCAGAAATGAGAAATTTCTTTAGAACTGTTCAGTTTAGCCTTGGAGATACAGAGGATAGTTTATTGGCTCAAATAGAGGATAAGGACTTTTCAATATCATCTGTAGAGATAAGTCAAATTCTTAACTTCCCTCATGAAGGAGTTTTTCATTTCGATTTACGGAATATTGGAGATTCTGTACATAAGTCTGAAGACATTATGTCTTTTCTGTTTGGAACCAGAGTGATAAAGAAGATGTTTATTAAGGATTTGGAGCCCGATCAGAAAATTTTGGTAAAATTTGTTCAGACTGGTTTAGCACCAAGAATGGCTGAGATGGAGAAAATCCTATACCCTGACATGTACATAATGTATCTTCTGATGTGTGATATTAAGTTTAATTTTCCTCGGTTTATGATAAGATATCTGAGTTACTGCTGTAAGAGTGAAGCAAGAATGACCTTTTTCCGTTATGGAAGGTTCATTTCTTTGTTTTTGTTTAAAAGAGGAATGATCAAATTGGTAGATGCTGGGGTGAAATGTCACCACAGTAATGTTTTTAATGCTGGAACTTTGAGGAAAATAGGATACTTCTGGAGCACAATTAAAGGAAAACTCTTACCTGTTGAAGCTGAGGAAAACTCGGAGAGTGCTCAGTCTCAACCAGCTAAGTCCAAGGAGGGACAAGCAGAATCAAGAGTTAGTACAGTGGCAAGGAGAATTCGTTTTGAGATGGAGGAAGTTGAGGAAGAGAGAAGTCAAGAAGGACTTCAATCTAGAAGGAAGAGGTCAATTGATGAAGAAATTATCTCTCCTGCCTTGAAATCCTCTAAACCGTTATTTTCTTATTCATTTGTGGGAGAAGCTGTTGTGTAGCAGACTGCACTGATAGAGGAACCAGCAGCTCAAACAGAAACTCAAAAAGAACGTCAATCTGCTGCTGTGGCTGTTGAAAAAGTAATTCAACAAGAAAAACTTATGGAGGCAGTTCCTGGTGAAGAAGTGGCCCGACCTCAAGATTTACATGAAAATATTGTTCTTGACCAATCAGTAGAAGTTAGAGAGACTACTGTTCTTGATGAACATACTTCTGAAGCTAATACAGAGGTACTTCAGGAAGATTTTTCAGTGGAAGAGTTTCAGGCTTCAAAAGATAGTTCAGTGGATCAACCTTGTCAGGACAAGGACAAAGAACAGTCAGATGCAGATTCCTTACCACTTTCCCTGCTTCATCAACCTAATTCTGGACATGAGAATCGAGCACAGGGTGCCCCTGATTCGAGAAAAGAAGAAGTTGTTGAGTTGTACAAGCGTATCTCTCAGTTAGAATCTGAGAATGTTAGTCTCAGAAATTCTTTGAACTTAGAGCAGTTGAAGTTTCAGAAGCTGAAAGAATGTACTGTTTCAAGACAGGAAGTAGATTTGTTTAAGACTGATATGCTACATGCTGTTGATCAGTTAAAATCAGATATGGTAAGGAAAGATGATTTGTCTGAGTTGAATATTTACATGGAGAATAAATTTGAGTCTGTTGCAAACAGTGCTGTGAGTGGATCAGGCTCTTCACCTGATTTGATTCGGAAATTTCAAGCAATTACGGCAGCAATGAGCAATATGAGTGACAGATTACACGATCTTCAGTGTAATAGTGCCCCTTTTTCAGTTTTGCTAGATAATCAGAGATTTTTAGTGGATCAGCTGACATCTGGAGAGCAACCGATTAGGATTCTTTTGAATCAGTTATCAGAAAAACTGGATCTTTTTGTTGAAAAAGAAGAAAGAATGCATGAGTTTTTCAGAGTTAATTTGATTGAAGATATTCATATGACTCAAGAGAACAGAGATCTTATCATCAAGTTAGGACATGGGATGATGAAGAGGCTCAGAGAATAGTTTACAGAGATAAAGACCGTGATTCAAAGGAGATAGACAGCTTTTTCCCTGTCTTATCTATGAACCTTGATTCCTCTGTATATCACAATCATTTATATATAACAGCTTGTGAATGAAAATTCTTTTCTTACTTCTTTTTTGTTTTTTTGTTTATTGATTTATGATTGAGTTAGCCAGTATAACAAATTCACTTATTCATATACAGTTAATTATAGCATTTACTTATAGTTCAGTGCAATATTGAATGTGTTCAAATCCGTAATTTTTCATTCTTCTTGATATCACAAAAAGGGGGAGAATTTGGATAAACACAACATTTAAATTCATTTGTTTCCTATGAAGAAATTTGGATATATGGGAGAATTTGGATATATACGACATTTATCTTTTATCTATTTTTAGCTGAAAATTTATTTTTATGGGGGAGAAATTTTATTATAGTAAAATATTGTTTTAATCCTTTCAAAATTCTAAAATTTTATAAAACTAATTTTTCAATAAATATTTCAATTAAATTAGTTCTATTATTTTATGGGTTTTGTGATCATCAAAAAGGGGGAGATTGTTGAGCAATGTATTGTTTTCAAACAATTCAAAATAATGTTTTTTAAAGGGGGAGATTATTTTAAATAATACTCTGTCTCTTTATGATGATTTTGATGCTCACAAATACCCTTAATTATTTACTAATTATTTCGTTGAGTATTTTGCAGGAATTTATTTTATTTATTTATTTCATACAACGATATTTCATACTTCATTTATTCCGAGATCAATTTTAGCGCGTTCTGGAATCACTGTAGCACGAGATCAATTTTAGCGCGTTCTAGAATCACTGTAGCGCGAGATCAATTTTAGCGCGTACTGGAATCACTGTTCATACCCTACGTTGATGAACGTAACGTATGGATGAAAAGTTTACTTTTTATGTTAAAATAAGCGTATGGTTAAGGAACCTTACGTTATTTTGAAACGTATGGTTAATGAACCTTACGCTGTTGAAAAGTATGGAAGAAGAACATTACGTTTGGAAGGAACCTTAAGTTTTTGTTGTTGGACAAGTATGGAAGAGAAACCGTACGTTAGTTTTCAGTGTTGAGTTTGTTTCTCAAAAGTATGGATCATCAACCTTACTTTTATAATCAACCGTACGTTCTTTGGAGAGTTGAAGCAAGACAAAGTATGGATGATCAACCCTACGTTTGAATGCTGAAGAGAAAGTATGTACGTTCTGAACCTTACGTTCTGAACCTTACGTTCTGAACCTTACGTTTGTGAACCTTACGTTTGTGAACCCTATGTTTGGAGCCACGTCATCAACCCTACGTTTGTCGTCGGGATATTTTTGACAGACGATATTTCCTTTTTCATTGGTCAAACAGGCGGATTATTAAGCGGATTTCGAGCCGATTCTTAAGTACAACTTTGACTGAATCAAAGACGATTTTCATCGGATTAATGATTGATTTAAACGGAGCTTTTTATGCCGATTCTTCAGGGGAGTTACAACGACTCTGTTATTTCATTTTTTTTTATATTGCGAATCTAAAGGAGATTTTCATGGATCTATTTATGCGGAAGATTTTCTCAGATTTGAATATATATGTTCTATCTTGGAAACTTCGGATATATATATACACAGGAAAGTGTATGAAATATATAGATTGATCTTTTAACGATCAAGAAACAGAGACTGTGTAAAGGCGTTCTTTTCTGGTGATCGAGAAGAAGTGTAAAACCTTTATTACCGAAGGAAGATCTTGATAGCAGATTCACGTGTTCTACATCGACTATCTGTTGTGAATCTACTGCTGCTGAAGTTGTGAAGTTTCTTGTAATATCTATTGCAACTGGATCGACTCAGAACTGTTTTGATTACAGATCTTTATTTTCTGAAGACGACGATCTATCTACTGTCAATTGCATTCTGTTGCAATTGTGAAGAACAACTGGAGAAGTGTGTTCTTTATCGAAACCCTTTTTATTTTTTGAGTGATCAGCTTCTCGTTCTAAGCTGTGTGGGTTCGTGTTTGAACCAGGAAGGCTGTGTTTGCCTGAAACTTGTAAAGGTGTCAACTGCCTGTACTCAGTTGTGAACAGGTCTGTGGAAACGAGGACCAGATAGTGAAAATCGCCAAGCTCGTGGATTTGAGCGTTGGTGGAGTGGACTAGGGGCCTTCTATTCCCCGAACCACTATACATCTGTGTGTTCATGCTTTTACTTTTTCCGCTGCATATTTAATTGTGCTAAAGCATAGTGGACAGAATTTGTCTAAATTGAAGAGATTGTAATAATTTTGAAAAGACACAATTAACCCCCCCTCTTGTGTGTAATCCGTAGATTCAGATCCAACAAAATAAACATCAAACATGTTTAAAATCCATCAAACGATGACGACTTAGATGAATTGAAAACTATTTAAAATAAATACATATTTATATTTTGAAACCATTTAAAAGTCACATAGTTATAAAAGAAAACATTTATTTTAAAAATATTCTTATAAGCTTGTATGGGAAGCTTCTACGATGTTATAACGGCTGAAAATAGTTTCACCGACCGTATAAGTGAAAAAACATTCTTACATTAAATTTGTCGAAAAGGTCATAAAGTACCTTGTTTGGAAAATAAAGGTATGATTCTATTAAAAACATATATATGGTATATTAAGGGTATATATGACTTTAATCCATATTCTATTAAATAGTAAAAATAAATTTGAATTATATTTTTATGAAAACACAGATGTGGATAATAAAGAGGTCCCAGTAGATACTTACGTATTAACAACCTCAGATATGTAAAGAGATTGTAGAATTGAAACATTCCTTGTACTTTTCCATATTAGAGGGTACATAAACTCCATTATAATAGTTAATTTTTTTTATTAAATACTACAAGAACTATATACATAAATATGATATCGCATATAATCCACTAATATTGATTTGTTAATAATATTTCAGTAGTATCATCGTTTCGGGTGTTCACTGTTTCGTTTTCCTTTATATTCTTTGTTACATATTCCATGTTTGTTATGGATAAGATGTATTTGATTCATATATATAATGATATTATGTTCATAAACATTATTTTTAGTCATCAAATGAAAATTATTCTTGAATGGTTATGATGGGTAAATGAATCTCATCACGTATGTGGAGATGGTAATCCATACGTACACACGAGCGACAATATCATTATATTTATAGAGAAATCCTATGTAATTGGATGGTATATCATATATAAATAATAATTACCATGTTATATTTATTATTTACATCATTTATACTCATTATTTTATACATCCAATTAATAATGATTTTGAATAACAAATTACACCATGATGTGGAGATGGCAAGCCCAACGTACGCACATATGGTGACTGTCATTTATAGGATGGATATAACAATGAATATTATTGTACCATATTTATAACAACATCAAAGTATGTATATGGTACTAGATTTATTATTTTGGTTTCGAGACAACAAATAAAGTGGATGTGGATGTAGAAAAGAACATGAATGATGGTGGTGAATGTATTACCTCTCCTTAGGGTGTTTACTTTTGAGTTGTTAAAAAGGGATCCTTAGGTTGAATTTTTGATCAAATTAAGGAATCTAGGTTTATGTGAAGAATGTTTGGAGGATATTTGGGTAGGGTAGTATTAGCCAAAAGGCTTTGGAGGTGTAATATTTAGAGATGGGGAAGTTCCCTTTTTATAAGACAGGTGAGGGTCACTTTTACAAAATCCTAAAATATAATTGTATAATAAAATTATTTTATGTTTTTAATGGATCCAAAATAATTTATTTCTTGGATAAGGTTGTGATGGGTCTTAAAACGTTCAACCAATAGGTTTTAGAAAGGTTTCGGTCACCATATTATGCTAATCCTTTAGATTTAGCTCTTAGTTAAATAGTTGGGCATTTAACATGTCTCTTTGTATTTTTATATTATATGTATAATAAACATACTATAAACTACTAACCAAAACCCAAGTGGTTAATTATTAATATATATATCCTTATCTATGTCCTTTGGACAATCCTTATATTTTTAGGAATATTATATCAATTAATAATATAGTATTTTCTTTAGAAACTCAAATATGTCAGTTTTGATGCTATGTAGTATTTGATTTTTTTGAAAGCTATTAAAACTTTATAACTTAGAATAAAATTTATTTAACCAACCATAACATGTCATATTAACCTATAAAATCAGTGTAATTTATCTAAAGTCTCAATTTACATTTATTTGGATATTTATAATATAAATTAATTAAATATTTCAATAATAATGTAATTTCTGCATCATCATTATGTTATAAATAAATTAAATTATATACTATTTAAAAATAAAAAATAAAACAAAATTATGTAGGTAATATTTTTACCTTTATAATGAATACTTATAGTCTAATTTATATTGTGTGTATCCCTCTATTAAAAATGGTTTAGTTATTGATCATTGAATTTAACTCTTTTAACTCTACTTTAATTAAAATAATAATAAATGACCTAATCTAATCCATGTGAACCAAAAAGGGTCATATTTTATTTCTATGGTTGTTTTGAGTTGAATTACACTTGTCCAATAGAATTAAGAAATGTTTTTGGGTAATTATAAAATCATTTTTACCTGTAATTACCCTTTTTACTTTTAAGAGTGGTAAATAAAAATCAAAAGTTACCATTCACCAGAAATTATTTTCATCTTATTGATAAAAAATTTATTTCTTATGTCGACTGTATCTCTGGTATTTTTGAAATTCAACTCACAGAAGTGGTAAAATTATGTTTTATACAAATATACAAATTCTCCTTGAAGGTGGGTAAAAGGAGGTAAATGATTCAATAATAATTTAAACATCAAATTTTATTATAAAATTACTCTGCTGAATTACGTTGAAATTATATCAGTATTATAAATCTATTTGGACTTAAAAAAAGTTAAATAAATAAATAATAATTTAGATAAAAAGCCAGTTTTAAACAATAAAGTAGTATTTTTCACTATTCATAAAACATTGAATGTTTTCAGAAAAAATTCCAAAAATTCAGCCTAAGATAATTTTGATAATCTGAATTCAAATAAGAATTCTATTTTACTAAATTCAAAACATAGAAGTTTCATTAATTAATTGAAAATTAATTCTTGTTGTCAAACCCAAAAAGTGTGTTTTTAAAAACTAAAAACTATCAAAATATTGACATGTGATTATGTCAAATTTAAGTAGGAAATTACTTATAATTACATAAATTGTATTAATTGATAAAAATAAAATCTAATTATACTTCCAAACCATTAAAATTTATAATTTATCACTATAAATTATTTTGATTAATTTTTTTTTAAATTAAAATTTATTATTTTTCACTATTAATCTAAGTATGAAAGATTTCAGAAAAGTACCAAAACTTTTACCAATCTATCTTTTTTTGTCCCGATTATAATGAATAATTTAATTTCATTAAAATTAATATATTAAAGTGTCAAGTATTTGTTTAAAAAAATATTATACATTAAATAGAATGTAAAATTGTATTTTTGGAAAAATACTTCTTTTATCTAAAAAAGTTATTTTGTCCTTATATTATGTCTAATAAACACAAAATATGAATTATAAAATTATATAGAGTATAAAAAATTCAAAATTCTGTTAATACTATTCATAACTACTTTTTGAACGACTAGTATGGTAAGTCGTGGTGCGCTTGAACATGGTGTTGCGTGAAGCGCAAGTTATTGAATTACTATAATGAGTTAACATACTCTGAAATCATGGGATGTAACATTTTACCACACTTTCCATCAATTGTGTCCTCTAAATTTGAAATTTTTCTTTAAAAATAAAAGGTAAAAATTTGAAAAATACCATTGTTGAAAACGCACATCAGAAATTGAGTTAATAAAATTTAGTCTTAATAAAAGGGAAAGAGAAATGAAAACATTTCTACCAAATTACGACCTCAATTATGAGAACATTGGTAGTAATTAGAGACATATAATTTGAGGAAAAATATTAATATTTGTAATGAGTTGTTGAGGTCATCAATCACAAATTAGTATAAAATTAAGGGCCTCAAAGGCATTAATCTAAGATGATTTAAAATATCTTCAGTTCAACAAAACATACGTTATTAAGATAATTTTTTTTGGTTTTAATATACCTTCCCTAAGGTTTATGAATTAATTTATTCATTGAATATTAAGTGGAATATATAAATATATACTTGAAAAGTAGAGTTTCATCTATCAACAAATTCCTACCACAAACTCATCTTTCACTCTAAAAGATAACATAATTCAAAAATATTTTATTTATCCTAATCGTATAGGGTTCCATAAATAATTAATTTATAATTGATTTTTAAGACTATTTATAAAAACAACATTATACAAATAAGGACGTCATGTCGGCCACTGATAGGTGATCCACCGTTTTCTCCCTTCGGTTGTGGGTTCAAGTCTCATGACCTTACCAGACGCGACGGGTTGTCTCCTGACCTCCGGGTTGTCCTTTTTATAAGAATCAAAAAAATTATTATTATGAAGTTATTTTTACCTTAAAAAATAGTATCCAATTTTTAACTTAATCCATTTCATCATTTTGACATATCCAAAATACTTCTGTCCAAACTCAAAGTCCAAAATTTATATGGAATGTTGACACAATGGATATCCTTTTTTCCACCTAATAACATGTGAATACCTTCATCGTGTATTCTTTTAAAACACGGTAACACCCTGACCTACCATAAATCCTTATTGATTACATTCATTCTCCCTTATTCATTATAGAATACTGGATATATTTCTTATATCAAAAAATGTTGTAAACTCCAACAATAATGGAATATACAAATAATTAATCAGTTTCAAGGTAGTCAAGAATATCCAATATGAATTATCCAAATCAATCATATCTTATTTCCAAATCACTAACTCATTATCTAAATCATATTAAGGTTGTCTTTCTCTCAACCATATATTTTCCAAAAAATTTAACATGCTATTGAGTCACTTTTCTTGGTTCTACACAATCTCATGTTTTTAATGAAATAGTACTCTAGTACAATCCTTATATAGTCTATAATTCTTATAACATGTACATCATTAATAATGTACTCAAATGACACTATAATTTAATAACAACATAGGAACTCTAATCATTCCTCATCATCTTCTGTAGTATCATATCATGATTATTCTCCCATAGTAGCATTTTTGGTATACCTTTCTAATTTGGAAATTGATTTGCATAGTGTTCCAACTCCTTACAGATGAAGCATTGTAACACTGAAATATTTTTCATACCCTTTCAATCACATAATTTTGGTCCTTTTTCTCCACATGTATAAAAAAACTCTCATTCCCTTCAAGAATTTACTAAGGTGATTCTTTCCACAATTATCACATATGGAAAAATCCTTCTTTCCCCTCTTCCATTTATCCATCTTTCTCTCTTCCATCATTCTCTTCTCTTACTTCCCTTCAAAGCCATAGGACATAGAGAATTCTTTACTTATCTTACTAACACAAGATACTATTTATATATATTATGAGAATACATGGGAGACAATTTCCATTTTAAATGTTGGCTTGATACCATGAATGATATGATCCTTCTTGATATTTTGATCATGCGTATTTCTGGAATTCACATTCCTTCTACTAGGTTCCATTTCTAAACAGTGGGATACACTAAGTCCGTTTATGAATAACAATGCATATTTCCAAACTTGTAAAATACCTAACATATATTGAAAATATTATGTATATAATCGGTAATCATAAAATGTTTTCTTTGAGGAAATATTTACTCTTAAATCCTTCATAGTATCTTCTAATGAAAATATGAATTATCCTAAGCATATCCCCTTGGAGTGTCGTAACCAAGAGTGCATCAAAGCCTATTTTCGTGTACCTAGATACCCCGAGTGAAGCCCGAAACTCATTTTCTGTCTTTTCACTCTAAGGTTCATCTATGCTAGAGCCGCCTCTACCTTCTCATTTACAGAAAGGGATGTATTTCATGAAAAATACACAAAATCTATACATTACAAAAAATCTTGGAAGTTCGTCTATACTAATCCTCAATGTCTATCTTAGGGTAGTGTTCTCTTATTGTAAAGACCCGTAAAATTCAAGGGAAATTTTTTCTTAATTTTCTTTAGAATTTTACAAGAGCGCGGTTTCAGACGGCACCTGATTCCGAGGCCCGGAGTGCCCGGAATTAATTTCCGAAGTTTGGCTCGGGTACGTTCAGTGAACGAACGAGCGGGAATTTCTAACTTTTGATCCGGTGCTCGGAATTGAAATTCGAGGGCACCGATGAACTCGCAGCGCCGATATTCGCTTAAAGAGACCTTTTCGGGAGTTGCGTTTGTTGCGAGTTGAAAGTTAGTTTTGGGGTTTTTCAGTTGAGTTAAATAAAATTTGTTTAAGACAAATTTTATTTTAACTTATTAAAAACCTACCAAAGGAGGTTGGAAGTGGGACCCACACCCACTTAACCTCCCTTGGGAGGATTAAGTGTGGTGGGGCCCACACGAACCCCTTTTTCTTTTCAAATTCCCTAACCCCTCTAAACCCCCTCTTAATTGCGTAACTCTTCCCTACTTTATTTCTTGCCAACCTATCTCTTCATTTAATTCTGTCAACTCTAGATTTAATTAAAGAATTGATTTCAACTTTTGAATTTTTGAAAGGTTGGAAAAATGAAAATAAAATAAGGTGTAGCTTATTTTATTTTGGGTTGATCGTTTGTCTTCTTGAGAGGTGGAGAGCTCCTCTTCTTCTTCTTCTTCTTCTTCTTCAAACTCAACGAAGAACGCGAAGAACGTCGTTCTTCAACGAAGAACTTCTCCGCCGGAGAACACGATCCGTCCGCGACGCCGTATCCACGACGCGACGTACTTCTTCTACGTCATCTCTTCCGCGACGGTTTTCCCCGACGAACGCCTTCGACAATGACTCTTCCTCCGACGTCAAAGGAATCGACACCGATATTCCACGACTACGTCAACGTGTGATTATCGAGGTAGGGGTTCTTGAGTTCTTTGTTTACTTTATTATTTGACTTTCCTCAAGACTTGACGAGGAACGCTCTTTTTCCGACGAAGAACACCGCACCTTCCTCGGACAACCTTCGTCGGCGTACAAGGTTTCGCCAACGACGTATCTCTTCGGGCATATCTCTTCGTCAACAGATTTGACGAACGACGACCGCGACGCCCGACTTCCGCGACGCCGTCTTCCGCGGAACGTAGACGAATCTTCGAATCTTAAACCCGAGGTAGGGGTTGTTGGTTCATTATTTCTTTATTCTTTTCCTTGAACGTGGATCTCGCATGTCTAACTTGATGCTTGATTGTTTAAGTTGCGTTATTAAATTAACGAGAGGGGGCCGGACCACACGAACACGGCCGAACCCCCCTCCAACGTTCTTGTTTAATTCTTTCGATGGAAGCAAAGTGGCGTGGTGCCGTCGCACCACGCGGTTTACCGTGCGTTTAATTTACGCAACGCCGTCGCGCTACGCCGAGGAGAGTCTTCAAGAACGCGACGCCGTCGCGCCGCGTTGGAAGGATTCAAGCACGGCAAAGGGGCGCGGTGCCGTCGCACCGCGCCGGACGACGAACGCCGCGGCCGGTTCCGGGCCGCGGCGGGACGAAGAGACCGCGGCCGGTTCCGGGCCGCGGCGGAAGATAAGACCGGCGGCCGGGCCGCCGGCGTCGGAAGCCGAAGAGGGGACCGGATTTTCCGGTCCCGTTGGAGAAAACCGGCCGGCCGGCTGGCCGGCCGGAACCGGGGAATTAATTCCCCGGCCATCTGGCAAAACCCCCCTCTTAAAGAGGGGGGCGGTTTTAATTTAAAGGGAGGGGGCCGGCTGCCCCCTCGGATCCGCTCAAGCAGGCCCCCCTCATGTGAGGGGGGCGGTTTAATAAAAATCGGCGCGGCATAGCCGCGCCGCCACCTTGAAGAAGCGGGGGTTTAACCCCCCGCGTGCGGCACCCCGTGCGGCACCCGCCGCCGCCGCCGGCGCGGCCCGCCGCGGCCCGCCGCGCCGCCGCCCGCCGCCGCCGCCGGCCACCGCGCCGCCCAGGGGGGGGTCGGGCCGGGTCGGCCCGGACCCGGACCCCCCCGTTTCGAACCTGTTTTGGTTTTTGGCTCATAACTTGAGCCTCGGACCTCCGAATGACGAACCGTCTGCGGCAACGCGATCTTTGGATCGAGACGGTCGTTTCGATATATCGCACTCAAGGTTTCGGGTTACTTTGAGTTCGGCCGGGTTGGTCGTTCACGAAACCAACCAGGCCTTCGGAGCGGAAACGCTCATATCTTGAGCCACGAACGTCCGATTGACGCGCCGTCAGTCGCGTCGTGTTCCTCTTAGTAAATCGGATCTTTTGGCATACTCCGCCCGAGGTTTGGACGCAGGTGGAGTACGGTCGGGTTGGTTTTTCCTTAAAAACCAACCGGGCCCCGGAGACGAAAATGCCAATAACTCACAGACCGGGCGTCCGATTGACGCGCCGTCTGTTTCGTTGACTTCCTCTTGACGATACGAAACTTTTGGCACCCTCCGCCCGAGTTTTGGATGCAGTTGGATAGTGGCCGGGTTGGATTGTACCCGAAATCCAACCGGGCCCCTGGAACGGGAAAGCTGATATCTTTCAGACAGGACGTCCGCTTGACGAGCCGTCAGCGGCGTTGGTGGTTACGTTGAGTAACGGTCCCTTTGAGTTTACCCTATGGGAGTTCGGGGTACAGTTGAGATACGGCCGGGTTTGGTTCGCTCACGAAACCAACCGGGCCCCTGGGACGAAAAGGCTAATAACTCACAGACCGGGCGTCCGATCGACGCGCCGTCTGTTGCGTTGAGACCCCTATGACGAGACGGACCTTTGAGACACTTCTTCGTGGGACCTTGTGATACTTGGAGTATCGACCAGTAGCTCGTGGAGCGGATCCTCCCGGAGACGAGCGTGCAGAGTACGGAGACCGTGTAACTAGCTGAGACCTGACGACTGCTTGACCGACTCGACTTGGAGTGAGTCGACTAGCCCAGTGGACGGAGCACTACTTTCTGAGGTGCAGACCCATGGCGGACGGAGTACGTGTGTGACAGTGCAGACCCGCGGTACTCGTCCGGAGAGTACCTCAGCAGGCTAACTGGGTAGCGCCCGGTATTTGGCGACAGACCCTCAGCGGACGGAGCGCCAGGTAGTTGGCCGCAAACCCGCAGTACTCGACAGGAGGAGTACCTCAGCAGTCTTAGGTTAGTGAGCAGTACCTCGGAGTCGTGACAGGACTACTGCACACTTCAGAGACGGGGCTCTTCAGCAGTTACGGTTTCGATAATGAAAATCCTGGTTTGAGCTGAGACTTTTGACCTTTGTGTTTCCTCATGATTGAGATGGGTTACTTGATAACTTAGGTATATGTATGGGCATATACCTGGGTAGTGGTTATCCGTTGATCTCATGATTCTTGTGTTTCCTCATGACTGAGATGAGTTATTTGATAACTTAGGTATATGTATGGGCATATACCTAAGTAGAGTTTATCTGTTGTGATCTTCTTGTAGTTATCCTTGTTGGTTTTAGTGAGACCTTGAGGGTCTCGGGGTCCCTACTGAGTATCGTTATACTCACCCCTGCACGGGTTATGCCCGCACCTCGTTGTGTTGGTTGCAGACGACGGCCAGTACTGGCAGAGGCCGAGTGTTCGAGGACTGGACGGTACCTGGAGGTGGACTATACGACGAGGCAGTACCCAGAGGCAGACCACGGGGCGGGACATACTCGGAGCAGACGACGGGACCCGAGGAGCAGAGGAGCTATCTGTACCCACCCTTCAGGTGGGATTTCCAGTGGACATCTCAGCGTAGCAGCTTTACTTTTCAGTCGCTGTTTTCCCTTTCGAGTTGTACTTTACAGTTGGGCTTGTATTTCCGGCCCCTTTTTGCTTTTCAGCTCTTCTTTTTGTACTTAGTGTTTACTTCCGCTTGTACTCTGTGGTGCTTGTTTTCTTTTATAAAGGCAATGCCTTCCCAGTTATCGGGATTTTACGCCTTTGGTGCTAGTCGCCAGCCCCTGGCCTATGGAAGGCGGGCTTGGGGTAGTCACGGAACGGGCCCCGAGGACGGGTCGTGACAAATTGGTATCAAAGGAGTTCGGTTCTACCGCAGAACTTATAACTCTGATGTCTCTTTCTGTGAAGCAATAGTGTTGAGAGTACCGAGTGTGGTTTTCAGTTCAGGGAGTCCAGTGTTGGTGCGGGCGGCCGACGTATCCATACACCAGGACCCTGACAACTGATTTCCGACTTTGTGCACGAAAACACTGATTGCGTGTGTGTTTTCAAAAGTTTTTCCCCTTAAAATAGCTCAAACCAGGTCAGCTCACCAGGTATAATCGTTTGATCGTGTTACGTTGTTTCTTTCAGGATGGCACCACGACGGCAGCCAGTTAGGGTTCCGAGAAACGAACGTGACGACAGCCCACCGAGCGACGAGGCCTCGGTGCAGGGCCCTTTGTCAGCAGTGGCACCGGCGGTAGCTCTACCCGCCGAGCCCCCGATGCTTCCAGCAGCAGCCGCTGACGATGCACGTCGCCTCAGCGCACTGCATGAGTTTCAGCGCCAGCGACCGCCCAGGTTTCGCGGGGAGACGGATCCCCAGGCAGCAGAGGGCTGGCTGGAGGCAGTAGTTCGAGTGTTTAGGCTAGTGAGGACACCAGCAGACCTCATGGTGATCCTCGCTGCGAGCCTACTACACGCAGCAGCAGGTAGGTGGTGGAGCCACTTGTTTCAGTTTTGCGATGAGATGAACTTCGCATGGGAAGACTTCGAGACCTTCTTCAGGGTGGAGTTTGTGCCAGTATCTCTACACCCCGAGCGTGTACAGGAGATTCTGCCTTTGCTGCGTGTTTTTCAATCAGAAGCCGAGTCATCTGTGGGCAGTAGACAGATGATGCAGAGGTCCAGGAGGACCAGACCAGCAGTTGGGCGATCTCGGGTTTTAGGACCAGTGGTGCAGGGCACCCGGAGTGGGAACAGAGCTAGCCGTGCAAGGAGCAGGTTGTGTTACTCATGCCGCGGAAAGGGTCACCTGGCACGTGACTGTCTGACTCCTCGATCCGCAGGCTTGGAGGGAGCCACCGAGGTTGAGGCAGCAACAAATGTTGGAGCTCTGGGAGCAGGTGGACAGGGGAGTAACTAGTGAATACGTCTTTTGTACTTCTAGTTCCATGTTGATGTTGCTTTTGTGTAGCGTCTTGTATTATGAGCTGCAATAATAAAAGACGCATCCTTTGTGATGTTTTCATTCCTGTCCTCTTTTGTGATGTTACTAAGAGGTTCCAGTTGACTGTTGACTTGACCCTCACTTGTGAGACATCTACTGGAGGAGACCAGTTACCACACACTGATGCCGACAGTGTGACTCAACCCTTGGAGGCGAGAGTAACGGTTGGATCTCTTAGTAGTAGCGTCGAGGCCTTACGTCGTCATCCTTGGTATGGATTAGTATCATCCATGTTAGGATTGACTGTTTTAGGCAAAGAATGTGGTTCATCCAGGGGATGAGACCAGGTTTCTCTTATCGGCAAAGAAGAAATCTTGCAGCTCTTGTGGAACCAGAGAAGGTCCATGTCATCCAGGAGCGGATGAGGACAGCTCAGAGCCGGCAGAAGTCATATGCTGACAGGAGGCGGAGGCCACTAGAGTTCGAGGATGGCGACCACGACTTCTTGCGGGTCTCACCTCGACGTGGTATTCGGAGATTTGGCCGAGGCGGCAAGATATCTCCGCGCTTCATCAGACCCTTCCAGGTCCTCAGCAAGGTTGGCGAGGTGGCTTATCGCCTGGCTCTACCACCTCAGTTGCACCGGGTGCACGACGTCTTCCACGTATCTCAGCTGAGGAAATACGTGCACGACCCGACGCACATCATTGACCATGGGGAGCTTGACATTGACGATGGAGCGACTTTTACAGAGGTCCCGGTGGAGATAGAGGACCGACAGGAGCGGGTCCTATATGGGAGATCGATTCCTCTTGTGCGCAACAGATAGCGGCACAGGAATCTCCAGGAGAGCACATGGGAGCGGGGGGCTCAGATGCGTGCTCAGTACCCTCTTTTGTTTCCCTAGTTTTTGTTGTAGCTTTACGGGGACGTAAAGTCCTGAGGTGGGAGTAATGTAAAGACCCGTAAAATTCAAGGGAAATTTTTTCTTAATTTTCTTTAGAATTTTACAAGAGCGCGGTTTCAGACGGAACCTGATTCCGAGGCCCGGAGTGCCCGGAATTGATTTCCGAAGTTTGGCTCGGGTACGTTCAGTGAACGAACGAGCGGGAATTTCTAACTTTTGATCCGGTGCTCGGAATTGAAATTTGAGGGCACCGATGAACTCGCAGCGCCGATATTCGCTTAAAGAGACCTTTTCGGGAGTTGCGTTTGTTGCGAGTTGAAAGTTAGTTTTGGGGTTTTTCAGTTGAGTTAAATAAAATTTGTTTAAGACAAATTTTATTTTAACTTATTAAAAACCTACCAAAGGAGGTTGGAAGTGGGACCCACACCCACTTAACCTCCCTTGGGAGGATTAAGTGTGGTGGGGCCCACACGAACCCCTTTTTCTTTTCAAATTCCCTAACCCCTCTAAACCCCCTCTTAATTGCGTAACTCTTCCCTACTTTATTTCTTGCCAACCTATCTCTTCATTTAATTCTGTCAACTCTAGATTTAATTAAAGAATTGATTTCAACTTTTGAATTTTTGAAAGGTTGGAAAAATGAAAATAAAATAAGGTGTAGCTTATTTTATTTTGGGTTGATCGTTTGTCTTCTTGAGAGGTGGAGAGCTCCTCTTCTTCTTCTTCTTCTTCTTCTTCAAACTCAACGAAGAACGCGAAGAACGTCGTTCTTCAACGAAGAACTTCTCCGCCGGAGAACACGATCCGTCCGCGACGCCGTATCCGCGACGCGACGTACTTCTTCTGCGTCATCTCTTCCGCGACGGTTTTCCCCGACGAACGCCTTCGACAATGACTCTTCCTCCGACGTCAAAGGAATCGACACCGATATTCCACGACTACGTCAACGTGTGATTATCGAGGTAGGGGTTCTTGAGTTCTTTGTTTACTTTATTATTTGACTTTCCTCAAGACTTGACGAGGAACGCTCTTTTTCCGACGAAGAACACCGCACCTTCCTCGGACAACCTTCGTCGGCGTACAAGGTTTCGCCAACGACGTATCTCTTCGGGCATATCTCTTCGTCAACGGATTTGACGAACGACGACCGCGACGCCCGACTTCCGCGACGCCGTCTTCCGCGGAACGTAGACGAATCTTCGAATCTTAAACCCGAGGTAGGGGTTGTTGGTTCATTATTTCTTTATTCTTTTCCTTGAACGTGGATCTCGCATGTCTAACTTGATGCTTGATTGTTTAAGTTGCGTTATTAAATTAACGAGAGGGGGCCGGACCGCACGAACACGGCCGAACCCCCCTCCAACGTTCTTGTTTAATTCTTTCGATGGAAGCAAAGTGGCGTGGTGCCGTCGCACCACGCGGTTTACCGTGCGTTTAATTTACGCAACGCCGTCGCGCTACACCGAGGAGAGTCTTCAAGAACGCGACGCCGTCGCGCCGCGTTGGAAGGATTCAAGCACGGCAAAGGGGCGCGGTGCCGTCGCACCGCGCCGGACGACGAACGCCGCGGCCGGTTCCGGGCCGCGGCGGGACGAAGAGACCGCGGCCGGTTCCGGGCCGCGGCGGAAGATAAGACCGGCGGCCGGGCCGCCGGCGTCGGAAGCCGAAGAGGGGACCGGATTTTCCGGTCCCGTTGGAGAAAACCGGCCGGCCGGCTGGCCGGCCGGAACCGGGGAATTAATTCCCCGGCCATCTGGCAAAACCCCCCTCTTAAAGAGGGGGGCGGTTTTAATTTAAAGGGAGGGGGCCGGCTGCCCCCTCGGATCCGCTCAAGCAGGCCCCCCTCATGTGAGGGGGGCGGTTTAATAAAAATCGGCGCGGCATAGCCGCGCCGCCACCTTGAAGAAGCGGGGGTTTAACCCCCCGCGTGCGGCACCCCGTGCGGCACCCGCTGCCGCCGCCGGCGCGGCCCGCCGCCGCCGCCAGCGCGGCCCGCCGCCGCCGCCGCCGCGGCCCGCCGCGCCGCCGCCCGCCGCCGCCGCGCGCCGCCGCCGGCCACCGCGCCGCCGCCGTCCGCCGCCGCCGGCCGCCGCCGCCGGCCGCCGCCGCCGGCCCCCGCGCCGCCCAGGGGGGGGTCGGGCCGGGTCGGCCCGGACCCGGACCCCCCCGTTTCGAACCTGTTTTGGTTTTTGGCTCATAACATGAGCCTCGGACCTCCGAATGACGAACCGTCTGCGGCAACGCGATCTTTGGATCGAGACGGTCATTTCGATATATCGCACTCAAGGTTTCGGGTTACTTTGAGTTCGGCCGGGTTGGTCGTTCACGAAACCAACCGGGCCTTCGGAGCGGAAACGCTCATATCTTGAGCCACGAACGTCCGATTGACGTGCCGTCAGTCGCGTCGTGTTCCTCTTAGTAAATCGGATCTTTTGGCATACTCCGCCCGAGGTTTGGACGCAGGTGGAGTACGGTCGGGTTGGTTTTTCCTTAAAAACCAACCGGGCCCCGGAGATGAAAATGCCAATAACTCACAGACCGGGCGTCCGATTGACGCGCCGTCTGTTTCGTTGACTTCCTCTTGACGATACGAAACTTTTGGCACCCACCGCCCGAGTTTTGGATGCAGTTGGATAGTGGCCGGGTTGGATTGTACCCGAAATCCAACCGGGCCCCTGGAACGGGAAAGCTGATATCTTTCAGACAGGACGTCCGCTTGACGAGCCGTCAGCGGCGTTGGTGGTTACGTTGAGTAACGGTCCCATTGAGTTTACCCTATGGGAGTTCGGGGTACAGTTGAGATACGGCCGGGTTTGGTTCGCTCACGAAACCAACCGGGCCCCTAGGACGAAAAGGCTAATAACTCACAGACCGGGCGTCCGATCGACGCGCCGTCTGTTGCGTTGAGACCCCTGTGACGAGACGGACCTTTGAGACACTTCTTCGTGGGACCTTGTGATACTTGGAGTATCGACCAGTAGCTCGTGGAGCGGATCCTCCCGGAGACGAGCGTGCAGAGTACGGAGACCGTGTAACTAGCTGAGACCTGACGACTGCTTGACCGACTCGACTTGGAGTGAGTCGACTAGCCCAGTGGACGGAGCACTACTTTCTGAGGTGCAGACCCATGGCGGACGGAGTACGTGTGTGACAGTGCAGACCCGCGGTACTCATCCGGAGAGTACCTCAGCAGGCTAACTGGGTAGCGCCCGGTATTTGGCGACAGACCCTCAGCGGACGGAGCGCCAGGTAGTTGGCCGCAAACCCGCAGTACTCGACAGGAGGAGTACCTCAGCAGTCTTAGGTTAGTGAGCAGTACCTCGGAGTCGTGACAGGACTACTGCACACTTCAGAGACGGGGCTCTTCAGCAGTTACGGTTTCGATAATGAAAATCCTGGTTTGAGCTGAGACTTTTGACCTTTGTGTTTCCTCATGATTGAGATGGGTTACTTGATAACTTAGGTATATGTATGGGCATATACCTGGGTAGTGGTTATCCGTTGATCTCATGATTCTTGTGTTTCCTCATGACTGAGATGAGTTACTTGATAACTTAGGTATATGTATGGGCATATACCTAAGTAGAGTTTATCTGTTGTGATCTTCTTGTAGTTATCCTTGTTGGTTTTAGTGAGACCTTGAGGGTCTCGGGGTCCCTACTGAGTATCGTTATACTCACCCCTGCACGGGTTATGCCCGCACCTCGTTGTGTTGGTTGCAGACGACGGCCAGTACTGGCAGAGGCCGAGTGTTCGAGGACTGGACGGTACCTGGAGGTGGACTATACGACGAGGCAGTACCCAGAGGCAGACCACGGGGCGGGACATACTCGGAGCAGACGACGGGACCCGAGGAGCAGAGGAGCTATCTGTACCCACCCTTCAGGTGGGATTTCCAGTGGACATCTCAGCGTAGCAGCTTTACTTTTCAGTCGCTGTTTTCCCTTTCGAGTTGTACTTTACAGTTGGGCTTGTATTTCCGGCCCCTTTTTGCTTTTCAGCTCTTCTTTTTGTACTTAGTGTTTACTTCCGCTTGTACTCTGTGGTGCTTGTTTTCTTTTATAAAGGCAATGCCTTCCCAGTTATCGGGATTTTACGCCTTTGGTGCTAGTCGCCAGCCCCTGGCCTATGGAAGGCGGGCTTGGGGTAGTCACGGAACGGGCCCCGAGGACGGGTCGTGACAAATTGGTATCAAAGGAGTTCGGTTCTACCGCAGAACTTATAACTCTGATGTCTCTTTCTGTGAAGCAATAGTGTTGAGAGTACCGAGTGTGGTTTTCAGTTCAGGGAGTCCAGTGTTGGTGCGGGCGGCCGACGTATCCATACACCAGGACCCTGACAACTGATTTCCGACTTTGTGCACGAAAACACTGATTGCGTGTGTGTTTTCAAAAGTTTTTCCCCTTAAAATAGCTCAAACCAGGTCAGCTCACCAGGTATAATCGTTTGATCGTGTTACGTTGTTTCTTTCAGGATGGCACCACGACGGCAGCCAGTTAGGGTTCCGAGAAACGAACGTGACGACAGCCCACCGAGCGACGAGGCCTCGGTGCAGGGCCCTTTGTCAGCAGTGGCACCGGCGGTAGCTCTACCCGCCGAGCCCCCGATGCTTCCAGCAGCAGCCGCTGACGATGCACGTCGCCTCAGCGCACTGCATGAGTTTCAGCGCCAGCGACCGCCCAGGTTTCGCGGGGAGACGGATCCCCAGGCAGCAGAGGGCTGGCTGGAGGCAGTAGTTCGAGTGTTTAGGCTAGTGAGGACACCAGCAGACCTCATGGTGATCCTCGCTGCGAGCCTACTACACGCAGCAGCAGGTAGGTGGTGGAGCCACTTGTTTCAGTTTTGCGATGAGATGAACTTCGCATGGGAAGACTTCGAGACCTTCTTCAGGGTGGAGTTTGTGCCAGTATCTCTACACCCCGAGCGTGTACAGGAGATTCTGCCTTTGCCGCGTGTTTTTCGATCAGAAGCCGAGTCATCTGTGGGCAGTAGACAGATGATGCAGAGGTCCAGGAGGACCAGACCAGCAGTTGGGCGATCTCGGGTTTTAGGACCAGTGGTGCAGGGCACCCGGAGTGGGAACAGAGCTAGCCGTGCAAGGAGCAGGTTGTGTTACTCATGCCGCGGAAAGGGTCACCTGGCACGTGACTGTCCGACTCCTCGATCCGCAGGCTTGGAGGGAGCCACCGATGTTGAGGCAGCAACAAATGCTGGAGCTCTGGGAGCAGGTGGACAGGGGAGTAACTAGTGAATACGTCTTTTGTACTTCTAGTTCCATGTTGATGTTGCTTTTGTGTAGCGTCTTGTATTATGAGCTGCAATAATAAAAGACGCATCCTTTGTGATGTTTTCATTCCTGTCCTCTTTTGTGATGTTACTAAGAGGTTCCAGTTGACTGTTGACTTGACCCTCACTTGTGAGACATCTACTGGAGGAGACCAGTTACCACACACTGATGCCGACATTGTGACTCAACCCTTGGAGGCGAGAGTAACGGTTGGATCTCTTAGTAGTAGCGTCGAGGCCTTACGACGTCATCCTTGGTATGGATTAGTATCATCCATGTTAGGATTGACTGTTTTAGGCAAAGAATGTGGTTCATCCAGGGGATGAGACCAGGTTTCTCTTATCGGCAAAGAAGAAATCTTGCAGCTCTTGTGGAACCAGAGAAGGTCCATGTCATCCAGGAGCGGATGAGGACAGCTCAGAGCCGGCAGAAGTCATATGCTGACAGGAGGCGGAGGCCACTAGAGTTCGAGGATGGCGACCACGACTTCTTGCGGGTCTCACCTCGACGTGGTATTCGGAGATTTGGCCGAGGCGGCAAGATATCTCCGCGCTTCATCAGACCCTTCCAGGTCCTCAGCAAGGTTGGCGAGGTGGCTTATCGCCTGGCTCTACCACCTCAGTTGCACCGGGTGCACGACGTCTTCCACGTATCTCAGCTGAGGAAATACGTGCACGACCCGACGCACATCATTGACCATGGGGATCTTGACATTGACGATGGAGCGACTTTTACAGAGGTCCCGGTGGAGATAGAGGACCGACAGGAGCGGGTCCTATATGGGCGATCGATTCCTCTTGTGCGCAACAGATAGCGGCACAGGAATCTCCAGGAGAGCACATGGGAGCGGGGGGCTCAGATGCGTGCTCAGTACCCTCTTTTGTTTCCCTAGTTTTTGTTGTAGCTTTACGGGGACGTAAAGTCCTGAGGTGGGAGTAATGTAAAGACCCGTAAAATTCAAGGGAAATTTTTTCTTAATTTTCTTTAGAATTTTACAAGAGCGCGGTTTCAGACGGCACCTGATTCCGAGGCCCGGAGTGCCCGGAATTAATTTCCGAAGTTTGGCTCGGGTACGTTCAGTGAACGAACGAGCGGGAATTTCTAACTTTTGATCCGGTGCTCGGAATTGAAATTCGAGGGCACCGATGAACTCGCAGCGCCGATATTCGCTTAAAGAGACCTTTTCGGGAGTTGCGTTTGTTGCGAGTTGAAAGTTAGTTTTGGGGTTTTTCAGTTGAGTTAAATAAAATTTGTTTAAGACAAATTTTATTTTAACTTATTAAAAACCTACCAAAGGAGGTTGGAAGTGGGACCCACACCCACTTAACCTCCCTTGGGAGGATTAAGTGTGGTGGGGCCCACACGAACCCCTTTTTCTTTTCAAATTCCCTAACCCCTCTAAACCCCCTCTTAATTGCGTAACTCTTCCCTACTTTATTTCTTGCCAACCTATCTCTTCATTTAATTCTGTCAACTCTAGATTTAATTAAAGAATTGATTTCAACTTTTGAATTTTTGAAAGGTTGGAAAAATGAAAATAAAATAAGGTGTAGCTTATTTTATTTTGGGTTGATCGTTTGTCTTCTTGAGAGGTGGAGAGCTCCTCTTCTTCTTCTTCTTCTTCTTCTTCAAACTCAACGAAGAACGCGAAGAACGTCGTTCTTCAACGAAGAACTTCTCCGCCGGAGAACACGATCCGTCCGCGACGCCGTATCCGCGACGCGACGTACTTCTTCTGCGTCATCTCTTCCGCGACGGTTTTCCCCGACGAACGCCTTCGACAATGACTCTTCCTCCGACGTCAAAGGAATCGACACCGATATTCCACGACTACGTCAACGTGTGATTATCGAGGTAGGGGTTCTTGAGTTCTTTGTTTACTTTATTATTTGACTTTCCTCAAGACTTGACGAGGAACGCTCTTTTTCCGACGAAGAACACCGCACCTTCCTCGGAAAACCTTCGTCGGCGTACAAGGTTTCTCCAACGACGTATCTCTTCGGGCATATCTCTTCGTCAACGGATTTGACGAACGACGACCGCGACGCCCGACTTCCGCGACGCCGTCTTCCGCGGAACGTAGACGAATCTTCGAATCTTAAACCCGAGGTAGGGGTTGTTGGTTCATTATTTCTTTATTCTTTTCCTTGAACGTGGATCTCGCATGTCTAACTTGATGCTTGATTGTTTAAGTTGCGTTATTAAATTAACGAGAGGGGGCCGGACCGCACGAACACGGCCGAACCCCCCTCCAACGTTCTTGTTTAATTCTTTCGATGGAAGCAAAGTGGCGTGGTGCCGTCGCACCACGCGGTTTACCGTGCGTTTAATTTACGCAACGCCGTCGCGCTACGCCGAGGAGAGTCTTCAAGAACGCGACGCCGTCGCGCCGCGTTGGAAGGATTCAAGCACGGCAAAGGGGCGCGGTGCCGTCGCACCGCGCCGGACGACGAACGCCGCGGCCGGTTCCGGGCCGCGGCGGGACGAAGAGACCGCGGCCGGTTCCGGGCCGCGGCGGAAGATAAGACCGGCGGCCGGGCCGCCGGCGTCGGAAGCCGAAGAGGGGACCGGATTTTCCGGTCCCGTTGGAGAAAACCGGCCGGCCGGCTGGCCGGCCGGAACCGGGGAATGAATTCCCCGGCCATCTGGCAAAACCCCCCTCTTAAAGAGGGGGGCGGTTTTAATTTAAAGGGAGGGGGCCGGCTGCCCCCTCGGATCCGCTCAAGCAGGCCCCCCTCATGTGAGGGGGGCGGTTTAATAAAAATCGGCGCGGCATAGCCGCGCCGCCACCTTGAAGAAGCGGGGGTTTAACCCCCCGCGTGCGGCACCCCGTGCGGCACCCGCTGCCGCCGCCAGCGCGGCCCGCCGCCGCCGCCGCCGCGGCCCGCCGCGCCGCCGCCCGCCGCCGCCGCGCGCCGCCGCCGCGCGCCGCTTCCGGCCACCGCTCCGCCGCCGTCCGCCGCCGCCGGCCGCCGCCGCCGGCCACCGCGCCGCCCAGGGGGGGGTCGGGCCGGGTCGGCCCGGACCCGGACCCCCCCGTTTCGAACCTGTTTTGGTTTTTGGCTCATAACATGAGCCTCGGACCTCCGAATGACGAACCGTCTGCGGCAACGCGATCTTTGGATCGAGACGGTCGTTTCGATATATCGCACTCAAGGTTTCGGGTTACATTGAGTTCGGCCGGGTTGGTCGTTCACGAAACCAACCGGGCCTTCGGAGCGGAAACGCTCATATCTTGAGCCACGAACGTCCGATTGACGCGCCGTCAGTCGCGTCGTGTTCCTCTTAGTAAATCGGATCTTTTGGCATACTCCGCCCGAGGTTTGGACGCAGGTGGAGTACGGTCGGGTTGGTTTTTCCTTAAAAACCAACCGGGCCCCGGAGACGAAAATGCCAATAACTCACAGACCGGGCGTCCGATTGACGCGCCGTCTGTTTCGTTGACTTCCTCTTGACGATACGAAACTTTTGGCACCCACCGCCCGAGTTTTGGATGCAGTTGGATAGTGGCCGGGTTGGATTGTACCCGAAATCCAACCGGGCCCCTGGAACGGGAAAGCTGATATCTTTCAGACAGGACGTCCGCTTGACGAGCCGTCAGCGGCGTTGGTGGTTACGTTGAGTAACGGTCCCTTTGAGTTTACCCTATGGGAGTTCGGGGTACAGTTGAGATACGGCCGGGTTTGGTTCGCTCACGAAAACAACCGGGCCCCTGGGACGAAAAGGCTAATAACTCACAGACCGGGCGTCCGATCGACGCGCCGTCTGTTGCGTTGAGACCCCTGTGACGAGACGGACCTTTGAGACACTTCTTCGTGGGACCTTGTGATACTTGGAGTATCGACCAGTAGCTCGTGGAGCGGATCCTCCCGGAGACGAGCGTGCAGAGTACGGAGACCGTGTAACTAGCTGAGACCTGACGACTGCTTGACCGACTCGACTTGGAGTGAGTCGACTAGCCCAGTGGACGGAGCACTACTTTCTGAGGTGCAGACCCATGGCGGACGGAGTACGTGTGTGACAGTGCAGACCCGCGGTACTCGTCCGGAGAGTACCTCAGCAGGCTAACTGGGTAGCGCCCGGTATTTGGCGACAGACCCTCAGCGGACGGAGCGCCAGGTAGTTGGCCGCAAACCCGCAGTACTCGACAGGAGGAGTACCTCAGCAGTCTTAGGTTAGTGAGCAGTACCTCGGAGTCGTGACAGGACTACTGCACACTTCAGAGACGGGGCTCTTCAGCAGTTACGGTTTCGATAATGAAAATCCTGGTTTGAGCTGAGACTTTTGACCTTTGTGTTTCCTCATGATTGAGATGGGTTACTTGATAACTTAGGTATATGTATGGGCATATACCTGGGTAGTGGTTATCCGTTGATCTCATGATTCTTGTGTTTCCTCATGACTGAGATGAGTTACTTGATAACTTAGGTATATGTATGGGCATATACCTAAGTAGAGGTTATCTGTTGTGATCTTCTTGTAGTTATCCTTGTTGGTTTTAGTGAGACCTTGAGGGTCTCGGGGTCCCTACTGAGTATCGTTATACTCACCCCTGCACGGGTTATGCCCGCACCTCGTTGTGTTGGTTGCAGACGACGGCCAGTACTGGCAGAGGCCGAGTGTTCGAGGACTGGACGGTACCTGGAGGTGGACTATACGACGAGGCAGTACCCAGAGGCAGACCACGGGGCGGGACATACTCGGAGCAGACGACGGGACCCGAGGAGCAGAGGAGCTATCTGTACCCACCCTTCAGGTGGGATTTCCAGTGGACATCTCAGCGTAGCAGCTTTACTTTTCAGTCGCTGTTTTCCCTTTCGAGTTGTACTTTACAGTTGGGCTTGTATTTCCGGCCCCTTTTTGCTTTTCAGCTCTTCTTTTTGTACTTAGTGTTTACTTCCGCTTGTACTCTGTGGTGCTTGTTTTCTTTTATAAAGGCAATGCCTTCCCAGTTATCGGGATTTTATGCCTTTGGTGCTAGTCGCCAGCCCCTGGCCTATGGAAGGCGGGCTTGGGGTAGTCACGGCACGGGCCCCGAGGACGGGTCGTGACACTTATCATAGTTTTTATAAATCTATTTTCAAGGTTGTTGTTAGACTTAATCTAATACCAACTGTAACACCCTGACCCTAGAAGCCCCGAGTCGGTGCATTAATTTAATAAATTTACATGATTACAAGTAATCAAGTCCCAGAAAATTTATCATTTTAGTAGTCTTGGAAAATAGATTACAACATGAACGTTACATTGCACATTAGAAAATAAAACAAAACATAAATGATTATTTGGGAATTCCATTAATCGCCTAGAATAACCCTGATTATAAATTATAATACACTTATTAGAATCCAATAAAAATATAACATAATAAAGGGATGAGCTCAAACGCTTAGTTAGGGTAAGAAATAAAGCCGAAGATAAAATAAACATTGGGCATGGTGAATAATTTAAAACAGATGCCTTTATAAATAATTAAAATGAACACTTTATGGTAGGAATATGAGATGGGTAAATAATTCCATAATAAAACACAGTCATGGGTATTCTACATCTCAAATAACCCCATGAACCATCATTATTATTTTCATAATGATGGAATGTATAATTCTAGACATTCTGAAACATATTTCCATGGTCTCGGCCAGGACAACTAAAAATGATTTAGGCCTTGGCCAAAACCATATATCAAATTGGGAAAGGCCTCAACCAAATTGACATATAATTGTCTCATGAGACCAACCGATGCATTGAGGAGCTATAGCGGGCTCCACCCATCACATACTATGTCCAACATAGTCCTCAAATTAAAAGGTTGAAACATAACATAAACATTCGTATTAAAACTATATTAATAAATGTCAATACATTAACCATAACCCATGTGTGGTGTAAAAATTACACAACCATAGTCAAACATATCACAAAACCATCAATATAATATGGATGATTTATATCATAATACATCAACATCGAACATGTTTAAAACCCATGAATGGATGTTGACATAGATGAAATGAAAACTATTTGAAATAAATACCTCCTTCTATTTTGAAACCACTTAAAAGTCACATTGTTATAATAGAAAAAACATACTTTGAAAACAATATTATTATCTTGTATGGGAAGAATCTATGATGTTATAACGGCGGAAAATAGCCACACCCTCCATATAAGTTAAAAAAACATTAATACCTTAATGTTTTCCATAAGCTCATAAAGTACCTTGTTTGGAAAACAAAGGAATGATTTTTTTAAACAAATATATGTTAAAATAAGGGTATAAATGACTTTAAACCATACTCTAGTATATAGTATTTTTTTTGAATTATATTTTTATGAAAACACGGATGTGGATGATAATGAGGTCCCAGTGGATACTTACGTATTAACAACCTTGGATAAGTAAAGAGATTGTAGAATTAACCATTACCTTGTACTTTTCCTTGGTTGAGGGTACATTATCCTCATATATTAGAGATAAAAATTTGTTAATAAATTATAAAAGAACTATATACATAAATATGATATCATATATGATCCTCTAATATTTCCCTTTGAATAATATTTTAGTAGTATCATCGTTTCGGGTGTTAACTAATTCATTTCTCTTTATATGATTAGTTATGTAGGCCATGTTTGTTATGAATAATATGCATTATATTTATATAGAGAATGATTTTATGTTCATAAACATTATTTTTAGTCATCAAAGGAATATTATTCTTGAATGGTTACGATGGTAAATGAATCCCATCGCGTTCATGGATACGGTAATCCGTACTTACGCACGAGTGACAATATCATTATATTGATAGAGAAATCGTATCTAATTGGATGTTATATCATATATACAAAATCATTAACAAATTATACTTATTATTTACATCAGTAATACTCATTATTATACACATCCAATGAATGAATTGTTTGAATAACAAACTACACCATGCTGTGGAGACGGTAAGCCGTACGTACACATGTATGGTGACTTTGTCATTTATAGGATGGATAAAATAATGAATATGGTTGTACCATATTTATAATAACATCACAGTTTGTAGAAGGTACTGGATTTATAATTTTTTTATGGAAACGACAAAGAAAGAAGAAGTGGAAGAATTAAAGAACATGAAAGAGGGTGGTGAAATTATTACCTCTTCTTCGGGTGTTTCCTGTTTAGTTGATCAAAAGAGCCCATTAGGTTGGATTTTTGATCAAAGTAAGGAATTCAGGTTGATGTGAGAAATATTTGGAGGATATTTGTTCAGGGTTTGGATGAGCCAAAATTCTTTGAACTTGTGACATTAAGAGAAGGTAAGTGCCCAATTATAAGAGAGGTGAGGTTCACTTTAGGAAAATCTTGATTTTTTTTAATAAAACAATTCTCATTTTCTAATTGCTATAAATAGATTTATTTCAAGGATAATCTGGTTATGGGTTGAAAAGATATCATCCAATAGGTTTTATATTGGTTTAGGTCACCATATTAACCATATATTTTAGATTTAACTCTTAGTTAAATAGTTTTACATTTACCTGTCTCTTTGTATTTTTATATAATATGGTTAATAAACATACAATAATGTTCTTAGAGAACCCAAATTGGTTAACTATTAATATATAAAACCTTATCTATGTCATTTGGATGAACCATAGATTTTTATGAATATTATATCAATTAATAATATATTATTTGTTTTAAAAACTCAATTATGTCAATTTTGACACTATTTAGTATTTGATTTTTTTTGAAATCCATTAAAACTTTATCACTTCGAATAAAATTTATTTAAAAAACCCTAACATGTCATATTAACCAATAAAATTAGTGTAATTCATGATAAGTCTCAATTTACATTTATTTGGATGTATATAATATCAGTTATTTTAATATTTCATTAATATGGTAATTATTGCATCATCATTGTGTTATAAATAAATTAAATTATTTGATATTGAAAAATAATAAATAAGATAAAATTATTTAGGAAACATTTTTATCTTTCTAATGAATATTTATAGTAGAGTTTATATTGTGTGTAACCCTATATTAAAAATGGTTTAGTTATTAAACTCTACATTTAAAACTATTAACTCTTCTTTAAGTACAATAATAATAAATTTCCAAATATAATCCAAGTGGACCAAAGAGGATCATATTTTATTTCCTAAAGTTTTTTTGGTCGAATTACACTTATCCAATAGAATTATGACACATTTCAGGGTAATTATATTATCATTTTTACCCTTAATTTCCCTATTTACTTTTAACTGTGGTAAATAAATGTCAAAAGTTACTATTCACCAAAAATTATTTTCATCATATTAAACCACATTTTTTCTTACTGATTTCATCCATGTCTCTTAGTTTTTTAAAATTCAACTCACATAAGTGGTAAAATTATGTATTATGAAAATTTACAAATGCTCCTAGAAAGTGGGTAAAAGACGGTAAAAAGTTCAATAAAAATTTATACATCTAATTTTATTATAAAATTAATCAAATTAATTACATTGAACTTAAATAGGTATTATATATCAATTTTTTACTTAAAATAAATTTAAATAAACTATACAATTATTTAAATAAAAAGTCAGTTTTAAACAGCAACTTAGTGTTTTTCACTATTCATCAAAAATTGACTGTTTTTCCATAAATAACAAAAATTCACCCAAAACTAATTTTGATATTCCGAAATCAAAAAAGAATTACTTTTTTACCAAATTCGTAACATATATGTTTCATTAATTAATTTAAAATTAATTACCATTGTCAAAACTAAAAAGCATATTTTTTAAAAGTAAAAACTATCAAAATATTGTCATTTGTTTTTGTCCAATTTAAATTTGAAATTACGTATAATAACCTACATTGTATTAATTTATAAAAATATAATTTAAGTATACATCCAAAACAATGAAATGTATACTTTAACACTACAAATTATTTCGATTAAATTTTTGTTTTCAATTAAATTTTATTATTTTGCACTATTAATCAAAATATGAATTTTATCATAACAGTACCAAAATTTTTTACAAACTAAATTTCTATATCCCGATTCTAAATAAGAATATAATTTCATTACAATGTATATATAAAATTGGAAAATATTTATTTAAAAATGATTCTCCATTAAATAGGCTATAGAATTTCATTTTTTGAAAAATAATTGTTTAATATGAAAATTTTAATTTGTCCTTATATTATGTCTAAGAAACAAAAAATATGAATTTTAAAATTATATGGAGTATATAAAATAAAAAATTCAGTTAATACTATTCATAACTGCTTTTTTGAATGGCTAGTTTGGTAAGTCATGGTGCGCTTGATCTTGGTGTCACGTGTAGCACAAGTTATTGAATTACTATAATGAGATAATGTACTATGACATCTTTGGGTGTTACATATGATTCAACACGTGATCTGTATCTGTGAAACTATCAGGTATTAAGAGTGCAATGGATTTATATTTAGATAATTCTCATTAACAATAGGTAGATCCCTGCTTGATTGTGACTTTTCTATTTTATACATGGACATCATTGATAAGACCTTGGGAATAGATTAGTTAGTTGATTTCAAGGACCATATTGACTACTTTGAATAAAAATTAATGTTTACATCTCATTATGGATTAGTGTATCTATTTAAAGTAGTGTTTGATGTGAAGGATGTAAAAGGAGAAACATTAATGCCAGTTGTTCAAACTATTTTTTATCAATTAGTAATATTATCTTTATGGACTAATGACATAATCAAGTAATGTAATTTTCAAACATTGGTAGATTGATATAAAGATTCATATATAAATAACTATAATGATATCTACCTAAAAGGGAATTATAATTTTCAAATGGGCCCCTTCAAAAAAAAATCCGATATCAATTCCATATAATATAATGAAACCAATGGAATAAATTGATTTTAGAATCCATTTAGAATAATTTTAAATTAAATGTATCATAATAAATTTTATTTCCCCTTGGTATACTCTTGTTATTTTTCAAGATATTACAAGGTTATTTATAACACTAGGTTGATTTTCATTTTCAAAATAAAGTTATAATATAGAATATATATATAGACTAACTCAAATTGATGGAAATTTTGATTAATTAAATAGGGATTAATGGTTCTTTAAAATTGCACCATACATAAGGTATCACTAACTCTATGTTAGAAAAAATAATATATTAGAAAATAATTTAGGAGTGGTTATGATAATTATGTATATGAACTCATTACGTACTGTCTTGCAAATACACCAATAGTTATCAAGGTATTGACGAATCATGTCTTCCAATAGTACATGGACACATCAATTGTGGTATTTTTGGATAGAATCATGTTCTATTATCTATCTCAAAAATAATATGAAGATCATTTTGGAATTTTGTTAATCATTTTAGAGTATCTCAAATAATATGAAAAGGTATCTAAATGTTATTTAGGGGAAAAATAAGTCTGTTTCCTGGACCATGTCATTTATAAGAAAGGTGTATCAGTAAATGCCATCAACAATGATGCTATTGTCTGCTCAAAACTGCCAAAACATTTCATTAAGTTACACAAAATTAAAATATTATTGGGATAATATTTTCCATTTCGGTATTTATCATTAATTTCATCTCCTATAACAACCCTCATGAGAAATGGAACTGTATTTAGATAAATTAAGGATTTGAAAAAAAAAATTTAGATAATAAATCAAGGATATTTTCCACACCAATTATTGGTTTTTGAGAACCTAGGAAGGTTTATGTGTTTTATTGTGATGCATTTGAATTTGGAAATTTTTGTGTTTTAATGAAAAGAGATCATGTGGGGTGTTATGTATCTTAATAGTTTCAAATAAATAAAAATAATTATCTTATCCATGATTTTAAATTTGTTGTGGTTGTGAATGCTTCGAAAAATTGATTTCATTATCTTTTTGGTTAAGAATTAATTATGTTCCCAGACTATAAAATATTGAATCATATATTTCACACTGATATTTGAACCTATGAAAATGATAATGGATGGAATATCTTGAGATTATTGACATTAACATGTCTTATAAACTGAGAAAAGGTAATTCTATCAAAAATTCATTGAGTTAAAAGTCATACAATCAATTTAATAATTAATCTTTTTTTAATGTAAATTTATGGATATTATGAAAACACATTCCCTTTTACACATATTATTTCATTATTCTTAATCATAAATATTCATTAATACACCACTAGTGTAGACATATCCTTGTGTATTTTGAATACTAGAGTCACAATTCATAATAGGAAAACAGAACAGTGAGTCATTATTTTATTCTCCATAGTGATATATTAAAATACATTTCATATCTTAAAACCACTTGGTAAAACATTGGGGATACATAAATAATGGGGTGACAGAAAATTACAATTTGTGTAATGGACTTTATTAGAAAGTATAACATGTGAGTCAAAGGTATGAAATGATATCATAAAATAGAAGAGACACGAGTATTCACATAGAAGCATAATGTAAATAACATGGTATCACACGATCAAGTAATTATATGAAATGATGAAGTAATATGAAAAAATACATTATCATTAATCAATATATACTTCTAATACAACATCAAATTGTGGACATAGTCTTATAATGGAATGGGTTCACTCCCTAATCCCATATCTGACTTCTCATGAGGCTAATATTTAACCCATTTCACTGGAGGATATTATAATTTTGATCACCCCCATAATATTAATTTCATATAGATGAATGTGTGTTCCATATAATGATATAAATTATAAGTCATAAACATATGAATTTACTAGGAAAATAATCGGGTTACATAATGTTTTCACATAACTTGATCCATAGAGATTTTCATAATGAATGCATTTGAGGGATGAACAGAAGGCATGTTTTACAACTGTAAAGGAATAGGTAATAACCAAGGTATATTGGGTGGATATATATGTACATAAGTAAAATTATATCCAATATATTAAATGTTGTTGTCATTGATGAATAGAAATACTATATAAATATTTAAAACATTCTTGAAGAAAATGACTTTTCCACTTGGAAAATATATATTTAAAATATAGATTTCCCAAAACAAATTTGAATTTTATTTATTTATAATAAAATTTTAAACAAACAACTTAATATTATAACTATATAACTATCATGATGGTGGAAAATGCCCTTCATATCATACAAATTTAAATTAATATTCCTTCCACATTTTCAGTAAAAAGTCAGGAAGTTACTCAATAAAAAAAGACAGGAAGATTCCTTTTAAATCATTTTTTAGAAATTAAAACATGGAAAAAATTACTTCATATAATAATATTATAAAATTAATGACTAAATTGGAAAACTGGGTTTTTGATCAAAAAAGGGTTTCAAACGAAGTGAGAAATGATTCATGGTTTTCTTAAAAATAATTTCAAAATTTATTTAAGTGAAAATAGATGAAAATAAAACTATAACATGTAAATTGAATCAATAAATTGTAGAGAATAAAATTTAATAATTTTATTTTATAAATATTATATAAATCCCTATAATGGAAATTGAGGTGTAAACAATATAGACTAAAATGATATTGAAGCATAAACGACTACCGCTTTGTTAACATTTGATTCAGAACACAAAAAGATAAAGTATTTCAATTTAAAATTAAATTATCTTTCATTATGAAGGATTCCAGATATAATATTTAATGGGTAAGAATATACAAATTTTAAAAGTAATTTTTTTTGTATAAAATAAAAAGTATCTTAAAAAAATTTGGGTGAAAACACTTACAACATTCCAATCATTGAAATGAGAGATAAAAATAAAGTGAATATGTTTCAAAATTTTAAATATACTCAAATTAATGTTTACATTCAATATAAATAAATCATTGTTCATTTCACTCATAATATTGGTTTAATATAACCAACAAAGTGATTATAGTAGGGAAGAGGGGATGAGCCCGTATGGGGTGCAACACCGATTAGGGTTTCCCTATCACCACCATCTCCCCTGTTTCTCATGTTGGAGGTGGCTCTCCTCCTCGCACATCATCTTTCCAGGTATTCAGTGTGTGTTTCCTCTTCCAGTGGTAGCGTCGCGACGTGGTGTGATTTTCTGTGGCGGCGTCATGGGTTCTCGGTGTTGTGACAGCGATGCGGGTTCGTAGTGTGCTTCTTGTGGCAGTTCTCCTTCCGGCCGTCTCTCTGGTGGCGCTGCAGATTTGCAGTGTGATGTTGTGGTGTCATGAGTCCGAGTTGGTTCATCACGGTGAGGTCCCCTTGCCTTCTCTCCAGTGTTGTTCCAGTGGCCAGTGGAGGTTTGCGGTCGACCCCTACTGTCTCTTGCCGTGGTGAAGATCCCTGATCTTCTTGGCTTGGGTTCGGTGCTGTGGTGCATTTTTATGTGACGATTTCGTGGGTTCGTGTTCAGTTGTGGCCGTTTAGCAGGTTCGTGGTTTGCTACAGTAGAGAAGCAGTTTCACAGAGTTCATCGCTGTGTTTTTTGTGGTGGCTTCATGGGTTCGTGATCTGTTGTGGCGGAGCTCCGGGTTCATGATTTGGTGTGGCAGAGCAGTGGATTTGCAGAGTTCATCGTGGTGAGGCCCATCCGTCCTTTTCTCCGCGGCATCCAACATCGGTAGTCGGGTCGTTCTGTCCTTCGGTTTGAGGGTGCCGCTGGTTTGATCTACCGCTAGTGAGTGTTTTGGTGGTTACTGTGGTCCTCCCGAGGGGTATGGTGCTGATGAGATTTGTGGGTCTCGTATGGTGTTTGTTTCTTCATTTAGAAAGCAGGAAAGTAAAAATGGGGTGTGTTTGTTATCAGTGGGATGGTGGAGGTTTAGATGGGATGATTTGGATCTACTGCAGTTTCTTAGATTTGGTTTTTCACAGCTTCAGAGATGTAGGAAAGGGATTTGTGGAGAGGTGTCTATCCAAGGGTGTGCTGCGGTTTCCTACAGAGTACATGGCAATGTCGGGATGGCATGGTCTTCCTTTCTCTGGTCTGTTCATCATCCTTTGTGGATGTGATCTTTTAAGGTCCCATATCAGTTCGCTGGAGGGTTGGGCAGATTCCGATAGGAGTCCGCCGTTAGGTTTGTGGATTTGGGCTGGTGTCGACGGTCGCATCGGTGGGCGGTCGAGGAGACCTGTTATGGGGATTTTCAAGTTCTCCTGATGTTTGTTTCCCCTAGTTCGTGGTAACTCGACCACTTCTTGGTGATTTTGGCTCCATCTTTGATGGTTTATCAGTTTAAAGGCTTCAATTGGTTTTTGTGGTGAAGTGGTGATCTACTGAACTGGTGATGTGGTGAGGTCATGTAAGGTTTCTCACATTTTCCATAAATGTGTTTGCATAATAAAAAAACAATTCCCAGTCAAATATAATCAACAAAGTGGACATAAAACCTAAAGAATGGAAATTAAGTTAAGAAACACTTTACCCCTTGATTCGCTTTACTTGAGTGATATTTATCTTATTGTAATGTTGTTTTTGACATGTTATTTAGTTATACAAGAATTATATTAATATTTCATATTTCATATATGTTCCTTTTATGCCATCTTATTGCTCGTTCATTAAAAATCGTTCTTTACCACTCTTGTTTCGATTGTTAATTACCAAATTTCCTCTGATGTCTTTCATTGTGAATATTTTAAACAATAAAAAAAGGTTATAAGTACATATATTTCATAATTATAATAATTTTATAAATATAATTTTTTAATTTTATATATCTTTAAAATCAATATTGAATTTTTATCATTGAGAATAAATTACATCTCTTTAGAAAGTCTGTAGGTTATACGTACACATGAGCGACATTGTGATCTCATTAATTGGTAAATGGATATAGAGATTTAATGTAAATTTATTTTACGTAATAAATATACTCTCATATATAGATCATATATTCATTAATTTTTTTCTTTTATACATTCAATGTAAAGAAAGTGAAAAACAAATCACATCTCTTTGTGAGGCATTAGTCCACCGTACACACGAAAGACGTTATCGCATTATCTATGGAATGGATAGTAAGAAAGAATATACAATATAATATTTCCATATGTATATTTATTTAATAAATAAAATATATAAATAATATATACATCATTACATCGAGTGTGAGATGTAGGGATAGAAAATGAATTGCGTCGGCTTATAGGGTTATAGTCTGCCACACACATGTTCAACAGTTCCATTTCCCATTTGGGAGAGGAGATGGTTATAGTTTATTAAATTAACATTAAAATATGTAATAAAATTATGGATTTATTTCAACATGGTTCAATAATATTTTAAGGTGATGGAGGAGAAAATAACATAAAAAACTTGGTTAGGGACGTTAGCTCGTCTCCGGAAAGCTTCTATTGGTTTCCAAAAAAAACTTCATAGGATGGATTTATGACCAAAACAAGGAATATAGAAATATTTTAGGTAATTATTGAATTATTATTTTAGTTCAAATATAAAGGAATGGGTTTTGGATGTGTAATAATGAGAGGAGAGGGGATGCCCTTTAATAAATGGGTGATATTGAACACTCAGAATTATTGAAAATAATGAATTCCACACATGTTATTCTCAGACCATAATCCACCAAAAAGAATAAATTTAAAACCTTATAATAGATAAGTTCATGATATTAATATAATATAGTAATTAAACATGTTTTATGAAACTTATCTTTCTAGTTTAACTCCCAGTAAACTCATTTTTACCTTAACTGCGATAAATAATGTTTACTATTTTCAATATTTGATAAGCTAAAAAATTAAACTGAACATATTAGATAATGTTAAGTATCATGACTAAAAATATAGAATACATTTCAACAAATTCATCTTATATAAGTTATATAATTAAATTTTAAATTAAACGCATAGACGTATCCAAAAAATGTTATCATTAAATACATTTTTAAGGAAAATATGTTATCATATTTACAATATTATAATTAATCATAATTCTATTTTTTTAAATAAATATTTATATATATAATATATATTTAATTCAAATAATTATATATTAGGGATTATTTTAGAAATTTAATATTTATAAATATACATAACATAAAAATAGTTTTCAGAAAAAATGATTTTTATAGCCTAAAAATAAACTAAAATTAAATCTAGTATAAAGATGATTTAAATTTAATTAATTGAATTTAATATAATGAAAAAATAATTATTATAATTTTAAATGAAATTAAAATAATAATGGGACTTAATTTATTAAATGAAACTGAAATTTATAAAAATCACTTATTTTCAATAATTATTGAAAAATTAAAAATTGCTGAAAAACCATAGCATTACAGTACTAGATAATATAGATATGATACTTTAAAAATAATTTTTTTAAAATAAATTTTCTAAAAGTGTAAAAAATTAATTTTGAATTATATGACCACAGTGTGACTAAACTACTTCTTCGAAAAAGTTCATTAGAAAATAATCCATTTTATATCATATGGTACTTATTATATTTCTAAAAAGGGAAACCATTGAATATTATACCCATTTAAACCATATAATGGTCATTATTTTATCGGTACTACTTATAATCACAAATTAAATGGTAATGTTATAATGTTATTTTTAAATAATAAAATTTTAATAGAGTATCACATTTTATATGAACCTGGATTTATACGCATTACACCTATCAAAGAGATTGATTTTTTTTTGAAAAGAAATATATTATAGGGACTCGAGGTATTATATTTTATTCTAATATTGGTGTTATGTTTCATATATTCTATCGAACATGATGTTCCTCTTCTAAAATCTCTAGGTGTAACATTACTCCCCCTTAAATAGAATGAATCCCCCCAATATAATTTTGATCTCAGGAATCTTCGGTTTGGAAATTTATTTTAGTAAAACCCACATAATTAAAAGGTTGAATAAAAATTAAACATAAAAATAATTAAATTTAATTATAAATGTAATTTTAAATAACATATAACTAGGTTTCCAATTTAGATATCATTTGACCAAAGTCAACATATGGACATGGAATAAAAGTAAACATAATTATGGAGAGTAATGGAGATAATATATTAAAATAAAGCGAATGATCATGGGAAAGACAAAAAAACACAATCCAATAATTTTAAATTAATTAAAAGATCATTTATTTATTAGGTATTTAGGTAATAGGATAATTGTTTTTTTGTGTTATTTTACCTAAAGTGAGGGATTATTTTACTTTTATGATAGAGAACACCTAAAAATACAAATACAAAATGTATTTTGTATTTCATAAAAAAACTTTATCATTACATTATGCTTCGATAAATTTAAACCACACCTCTTAATATAAAAAATAAGTATAAAAATTGAATTCACTGTTCCGAAACCAATAAAATAGGTCACAATATTAATAAAATAGTAACATGATATTACCTTATGTCAATTAAAAAGTGGTTAGAACATATCAAAGTAATATCCAAAATGAATGTGAATATATTACTATCCAAAATTAAAAAATAAAATAATAGGATTTAAATAGATAATTCATTAAATAAATAACCCTCTTTCCCATATAAACATAACGTGAATGAAGGCCTTAACCTAAAAGGTTATCTCATACCCATTAAGATACATCAACAAGAATATAAAATCATTCATATGAAATGATCATTTATTGAAAACCTAAAGGTATATACATCTCAACCCAATAAACTATTTCTAAAAAATATGATTAACATCCTCAAAAATATATAGATCATTAAATATTTTTGTAACTACTGTGGTTTTGTATATTTATTATTTTACTATGAAAAATAAACTAATATTAGTAGGATAAAACACTAATGTTACCAATACAATTAAAATTATTTCCCCAAAATATAAATATACTCTTCCGATAATAAACGATTTTCTTAAGAAACCCATGTTTAATACAAGGGTTATATTACAATAAATATCGCTCAAAATACTCTTAATCATTTTATACATCCATTACATGATCCTCATTATGTTTATTTCTTCATTCAAACTTATGATCAACATTAGACTTATCAACTCAAAAATCATTTGGTTTTTCCATGGTAATCCATGATTATCAAATTTTCATATACTTTATGATGGTTCATTAAGGGTTTTTGAATTTTCAAAGTAGATAACCAAATAATGTCAAACCACGTGTGATTTACGACCCATTATTATATACTCGGTAACACTCTATTGAAGAATAAAATTCATTTTTCAATGTTATTACCCCAAGAACAATTTATTATATAACCACATTCAATTTTAGTATCAAAAAAGGTATGTGGTATCTTGAAATCCACTTTCTCTAACCATCACTAATATTAATGGATATTTTTTAATTTATAGACTTATATTTGTACTCATATTTAGATATATCCATAGAAATATCCCTAGGTTTCTCACTATGGTTTTCTCATTCTAGTTTCTATATGACAAATAAACCGTTTCAATGATTCCAAATATGGGGAATTGTTCCCTTTTACACAATTTTTTACATAATTCCTCAATATAAACATCTATTATTGCATAATGTTTGAGATGGACTAGTGTCTTTGTAATAATAGTATGATAATACATCAAAGGAAACTAAAACATGAAATAATTATTTTATTTTCTATAGTGAGGTACTAAAATCTATTTTAACTCATAAAACTACCTGGGATAACCCAGGGAGTACATATAGAAATGGGGTGCTAAAAAACATGTGATAGAAAAACAAGATAAATAAGAACAACTTGGGAGTCATAGGTATAAAATGATAACACAAAACAGAAGTCACATGGGTAATCACATGGTAGAATAATGTAATGGACATCATATAATAACATCATGGAATCACATTAAATGTGAAATCAACATAAAACATATAATATACATATGTCATGGATAACATTCTAGACAATATAACATAGTTCATAGAGTCCCATAATGGATTTGGATCACCCCCTAATCATATAAATGACATCTACTAAGACTAAAAATTACATAATTATGTGACAGTTATTTAATTTTTGTCTCACAATTCACATTAATTTCATGTATATGAATCTGAATTCCACATATGGATATCGATAATAAGTCGTAAAAATATGAATTACACATGAAACGTAATGGGTTTCATAATCTTGTCTCATAACATGATCCAAAGTGATTTTCATAATGATGGAATTTGAGAGATGAAAATAAGGCATGTATTACCACATAAATAAGAGAGATAAAACTATATATATATTTGAGATACATATATACATAAATTAGAAGAAATAAAATACATATATGTTCTTTTCATTTACTAATAAATACTATAAAATGATTAAAAATAATATTGATGAAAAGAACATTTCCACTTTGGAAATATATTTTCAAAATGTAATATTAAAAAGATATTGTGGAAATAATTTTTTTAAAATAAAATTGAAAAATTATAAATGAATACTAAATTGAGATACTGTTCATGATGGTGTAAAATTTTCTTCTTGTTTTACACGTTTAAATAATGAGTTTATTGACATTTTTAGTAAAAACTCAAGAATTTACTAATTCGAAATGTAATAAGAATATTATTTTAATCCATTTTAAAAAAATTAATCATGGATGAAAATTAATTATAAAAATAATAAGAGAATTGTAAAAAAAATATGACACTTTTAGAAAAAATTTATATTTATGAAAAATGTTATATTGACCAAAGAGAGAAATGATATCAAATTTTCTTTGAAAAATTTTATTATTTGTTTAAGATTCCAAGGGTGGAAAAAGCTAATATTACTTTTAATATTATTTAAAAATTTCATGAACTAAAATTAAATGGTTTTATTATATGATGATCAAATAATTACCTACAATGAATATTCGGTCATAAATAATCCAAAATAAATTTATAATGAAACATAAAACCTTATAGAATGGTATAATTTTGATTCATAATTATAATGGTGGATGTAGATGAATTTTAACAGAAAATATAATTAATTGTTATAGATATATGATATAATATGTAAATTGGCTTTATATACCCCTTTAATAAGAAATTATGTTCCTAATAGAACATGTGTCTCAAATATGGATGTTTTGAAACAGAAAAATGTACAAAGTTTGTATCCTTGAAGTGAGAGTATCAAATTGAAGTGAATTTGTTAAAAAATTGAATAAAAAAAATATATGTGGTATTAAGTAATAATTATTTATGTTTATATTTGGTACATATTATTTTCATTGTATATTCAGTGATGTTGACATGTAACACAATGAAATGAAATTGAGTAAAGTAACCTATTACATCAGGATCCCTTTTGTTTGAGTGCTCCTAGACCAAAATTATATTGATTTTAAGAATTTTATTAACATATATAAAAATTATATTATTATTGATGACACTATTCATTATTTTTTATTTCATTTTAATATATATATTTGTTAAAAAAATACATTATCAAAATTATGGAATTTGTTAATTTCCATAGTTTCTCTAGCACGTTTCATCATGAATGTTCCAGATCAAGAAAATTGGTCATAATTAAATAATATAAATAATTATATTAATGTTATAAATATAAGTTTTTCATTTTATGATTTTTTAAAATCATTATTTAATTTTTAACTCGGATAATGAATTGCATCGCCTCGTAGAGACGGTTGGTTGTATATATAAACAAGCGACGTTATAATTTACTTAATGGAAGAAAGGGTAATTATTTGGATTTTATATTGATTATAAATAATAACATTAAGATCATATACATCACATATATTCACTAAATTTATATGTTTTACCTTCCATTAAGAATTAATTGAAAAAATAATCACAACACTTTGTGAGGTGGTAGTTCATCGTACACACAAACAACGTTATCTCATTGTCTATATAAGCACAAGTAATATGGTATATATGATATTATAATGAAATAAGTATAATTATAGCATAAATATAACATATAAAAATTATATCTATCCTTGATAAGTCGTTATGGTTAATTAATTACATCGGTTCACGAGGTGGTAGTCCTCCATACACATGTTCAACGATTTTGTTCCTATTTGAGAGAGGGGGAGACGTTTGTAAGTAATTACCTTAAAATAATAACAACTATATATATTCATATATAATAATTATATTATATAATATTATTTTTATTTCATTTTATGTAGGTCAAGGAAAAATTAAATAAGACCCTATATTATGGACTTTTCTACTTCTTCAGACAACTTCTTTTGGTTTTCACTGAATTCCTTCCTAGGTTGGATTTCAAACAAAAATAAGGATTCTAGGATAATAAAATGTATGTAAAAAAGTGATTTTCTTACTAATTTTCTGAACCAGTGGTTTTTATTTTTGTAAAGGAGAGGGGATTGGGTGACCTTTTATAAGTGGGGTACATGAAACACAACGCACTTTTTAAAGTAAAAAAATTCAGTTGACACTTTTATCATTCCAAAATGATCCAAAATGAACCATTTCTGAACCTTATAATATTTAAGGTATAAATATTACCATGAAATAGGTAATATAAATGTTTTGGGGAATTTTAACCTATATATTTTTAGTTTACCACCCAAATAAACTAGTTTTTTACCAAAAACATGGTAAATCAATTTTTCTGTTTTTACAATTCATTGTGGTCAAAAATTTTGTTGAACATATTAGATGATAATATAAATGATTATTAAAAATATTGAATCTATTTTTATGAAATAAACTCACATAATTAGTATAATATAATTTATAATTAAACACCATATGTGTCGAAATAACTGTTTTTCTGGAAATGCATTTTTAACGAAAAGATGATCTAATATTAACAGTATAATAAGTAATAATAATAATATGAATTAAAAATAAAATTAATATATATATATATATATATATATTTAGTTTTTTTAAATTCCTTACTTATAATGTGTTATTTTAATTATTTGTAATTCTTAAACATTATACCCATTAAAAACGTTTTCAGAAAAAAAATTGCGTTTTAAAGCCTAAAAATATACATATACTAAAATATACTATAAAGATGACTCAAATATATGTAAATTTATTTAATATCAATAAATAATAAAAATTTTAGTTTAAAAAAATTAAAATCACAAAGGGATAATATTTATTGAAATAATTTAAAAATTTATAAATATTGGTATTTTTTCTATTGATAGAAATATTAATTTTTTTAAAACCCCAATATGACGCCATATGTTAATATTGATATGATTATTTCAAAAATATGTTTATATTCTAAAATAAATTTAATAAAATTGGTAAAAATTACTTTCAAATTGTGTGTTCACTGTGCGAATAAACCACCTTATAGAAAATTTATGTTTTTTAGAAAACATATTTTTTTCAAATAGTTATTATTATATATGTAATAAAATTATAACCATATAGTTTTATACATGTGTAAACTGTAGGATATTAATTTCTTATTTATTACTATTGCAACCCTATAACATAATGTATTTTTTATAGTTTCCAATGTTTAATTATTAATATTTTAGTAGTGTGTGGAACATCTTTTAAACCCGGTATTATATGCATCACCAGCTATCGAAGAGAAAAAAAACTAAAAATAAATATATAATAAATCAAAAAGATGTGAATTTATATTATATTATTAGTTTTAAATATAATATAAACTATAAAACATGATTTTCCTCTTTTAAAATATTTGGGAGTTATATCTAATATATAAGATATGCAACTAGATTGTACAATGAAAGATTAAGGTTATGTTTTTTATTTAGTGAATATTATTCCTAAATTTGTTGAAATAGTCAATGATGATTAATTATTGGATGCTAGTTTCCTTTTTATAACAGCAAAATGCAATTGTGAGGAGACCATTGATGGTTTGAAACAAGATGGGTAATTAGTGTTTCCTTTTAATGATTGAATTGTCACTCCACAATATTTTATAGAGAAATTACATTATGTTTATCAAAACTAGAAATTGGTTATTCATCATAGAACTCAATAGATGTATATGGTATTAAGAACTCCTTGTTATTTTTCTAGCATGAAATGAAAAGAACATTTGTATGTCTTGAGATGCCTCACTTGTCAATAAGTCACGATAGATATCCAATGTCCAGCTATTATGTTGTAATAATCTAATTTCCCTATTTGGAAATGGGATCACATTAGTATAAAGTTGGGTTTCTTAGTCCCATCATGGACAATAATTCTCAAATACAATATCATGTATAAAGTGAATAATTCATGATGGTTCTTTCCATAATATTGTTGATATTTCTGCATACACTATTTATGTGGTAATGTCCTTATATTATTTTTTGTATCAACATTTTATAGAAGTCATCATCTATAATGAAAAAGTGAAGATAATTAGATTACAATATTAAATATTTTTGATATGTTTTAGATACATTATTCTAAATAGAAAAATATCATTTCTAACTATAAACTATTCCGAACTCATATGAATTGAGATTTATTCCCATAAAGTTCGTATATGGTGATCTTTAGTAGATGAGATAAAGAGGAACTTTCCACCAATAAGAACACCATATTTTATGGGTGTTAGTGGATGTTATTATCTATGAATATATATATTTATATCATGACATGATATCAATATATATGTTTACAAACTGATCATTTAATTTGATTTTGGAAAAACCAAGAGATTTTATGTTATCGTGAGGAATATTGTGTTGGGTTTATCATTTGATGTATAAAAACAGTTTTAAATTATTATAAAATAAATTCATTGGGAAAGGAAGAGACACCATGGAACTAGTTGGCAAGGATATTAGTAACTTTATTAAATCCAGGAGTTTTTTGATCATTGAATAATCTATCTTATATGTTCACATATAAATAAAGTGAGAAATGATGTTTTCCCAATGTTCATATCCTGTTTTATGAGATATCATGAGACAAATAGATTATATTACATGTTGTGAGATTGAATGAGGTCATCCTTGTTATTAGTATACTTTAACACCATAAGGGAATTTATGGGGTTCTTGACTCTTCCTATGGAATTTGATTAGTACTAACTACTATTGAGATAATAACATAGGGTATCACACAAAAATAGTACTCAAAATCTTTGATGCTTTTCTTTTATTAGAGTATTTAGAAATTGTGGGTCCTATGGTAGGGGTTGGGTAATGTTACTGTTAAAATAATCAGATGGAAATAAGTAATTTTAAAATCATTTATGTTTATAATAATACTTATTTAATTTATGGACTTATTTTATGAATGAGTTAATTATTTGACATTAAATTTTTTTGAGATGAATATTGAATATTTAATATTCTAGTTTCATTAAATATTTATATGGAAGAAACAAGTGTAGTTTATTTCTAATATTTTATCACATAACATTATTTTATTTTTATATATAAGATATAATTTAATCATATCCATTGAGATGTGTTCTTTATGTTATATGTATTATTTGGGGTATATTTTGAAGGCTAGACTTATTCATGATCATAAGTTAATATTTAATAACATAACAAACCTATAAAAGATAAAAATGATAAAAAAATAAGGATACTATTTCTTCCATGAATATGAGTCAATTATCTTTCTTTCATTCATATTCTATATAGATGAAGTGGAATTTATGGAATTTGTATCTTTGTTCTCTTGCCCAGAATGAATAATGAATGATCCCATGAACGTATCAACTTTGAAAGAAATTTTTCTGTAAAACCCTATGGTTTTAAAAATAAATTTAAATGAATGAAACAGTGAGTCTCTATATAATTAAACATTGTTTTATGGTGATATTTATCAAATAGTGGTTACATATTATTTTACCGCTTCTATGATTTGAATTTCAAAAAATGGATATAAATTATTGTGATCAGGTTATTTGGAGTCCGATTGGAAAAACATTTTTTTGGTGGGTAGTTACATACCCTTAAGAATAGTAGTATGAACCTTATGAAAATTTTTCTTCATAAAATGTAATCATAAATAATTATTTTATTTTCTTATGGTTTTAAGGTATGTTTATTAGACTATAACAAATTTTTCAAGGTTTTATAAAATGGATTATAGTTTTAAAATTGTTGTTTTTCAAAAAAATTATGATTTTATTTAAAAATTAAATTAAACATTTTTAGAAAATTAATTAAATAAAATTTTGGATAATTTTAAATTCTAAAATTATAAAAATGGATAGGGTTTTTTTGGGTTTTGTTTCTGAAATACCAGAATTTTTTAAATAGTGAAATATAGTAATCTACATTATATATACATTATATGTTAAATACACTATTACTAGAATCATGAATGATGTAAACACACTTGGTTCAAAATAATAATATCTATTTAATATTTTTTGTCACATTAATCAATAATATTAAAATTATTGAGAAAATGTTTCAAACTAATGATTAAAATAACAAAAAAACCATCCTCTCCTCCCCTATAAATACCACCATCACCCCCTCTTCCTCTAACAACTCTAATGCTTTGAGAATTGTCTAAATTCTACTCAATTCCCTTACTAAGAATATTTCCTACTTCTAATTGCATTTATTATCCCCAAATTCCGATACCAAAGGACTTAATGAGGATCTCAAGGAGAAGATATCCAGAGGTAAATATCCTCTTCCATTTTTTTGTGTTTTCAGTTCACTTGTTTTTGTTCTTATATTATTTTCACCTAAACTTATCGAAGAGAAATTAAATATCCATTATTATGTATATTCCTCATTTTTATAATTTTTATGAAAAAATGCTTCATAATTATTCCCATCCTCTTACATTTTTTCAAATAATAAACACATCATCTCTGATGTGTCAATTTACCAAAATCATTGTTGATGTGTTTTCAATTTCCTTCAATTTCTTATAATATGGTTCTAAAACCATTTTAATGGTTGAAAAATATTATTATGAGTATTATATGATCTTTCTTATGTTCTGTAATTAAATTATATGAATAATATTAAATGTAAATGATGAAACAAGTTTTTGATTTTTGAAGAACCACCAAAATGATCTAAACATCATTAATGTTTTTTCTAATGATTATTCATCATATAAGAAAAAAATTGATTTATGGTATCATTTAATATTTTTGAGAAATATTTATAACAAACCATTGAACTTATGTTGATTCAAATCCCTTCTATAATAAAATCAATTACAACCGACCGTGGAAATCATTTAAAGAACGCACCTGAAACAATATAAATAACAAAATATTATTTAAAAATGAGTGGAATGATGTAATATAATGATCATATATGGTTTTATAAAAAACATTATGCTTCTTTAATGTATCAATACCACTATTTAACAATTATAAAAATTGTTTAAATATTTTTGACATAAGTTGAACCTAATGTATGGGATTTCTTAACCCAATATTTATTCTATGGGTTAACATTCTACTTCATTAATAATGTTATAACAAGATTATTTAGGTAATTAATATCGTTTATATTTTGATTTATTATGTTTAGTTATAGTATATACACATAATAATTTTATTTTATTAATTCTCACTTTAATTATATGATATTTATAATGAATATTCCATTAAAGATCAATTTTTAAAATTCTATTTTAGGAAATTCAAGAGTAATTTTTTTATGAAATTATTCACATTTTATAATTGTGTTTTAGTTCTTGTGAATTGTTATTAAAGAACATTGAGAAATATATCTCCCTCAACTATGATGGGTATGTCTATGTTTGAGGTTATATACATTGTTACTACGAGTGCAACTTCGATGGTTACACCACATGGTAGCCACGGTGGTTACAATGTAAGGTAATTGTGAGGTTTACAAATAGTAATGTAGCTGTGATGGTTAAAATGTAAGTATGTAATTACCTAAGATAAATCTATGTTTTTATATATGCTCTCTGATGTTTTATGGAAATATCATGTTACAAAATGTATGTATATATATGGGTGAGAAGTATAGATTTTTTAAAATTATTTCATATATCTAAAAGTATTAATGGACTAATGGTTTATTTCTTAATTTTTATCCCTTAATACGATTTTTGTGATTATACAATTTTTTAAATGTCTTTCACAGGTTATAAGTATGTGTTAGAGAAATAAAGATGTCATGTTAAAGGTTATGAATATTTTTCAATGAAAGCCTATATTTGTTTTCGGTTGAAAATTTTATTTTTTGGATGAAATGGATAATGTTTAAATAGAAACCACTTTTTATGGTCAGGGGTTGATATGTATGAGTTATGTCCTAACTATCCAAGACTCTACATTGAATGTATCTTTTGGAATGTAAATAATTTAAATCTATTTGAAATAGTAAGATTATATTACGTTTATGGTCATGTTCTTATAGTTGGTTTTAGAGCATGGTTTTGATACTTATAGGATATAGAATATATGTTAAATGAATACCATAAATATTTTTTGACATATGTTAATGTAGAAATGGAATAGAATTTAATGATTACCATGATAATTTATCAATGATATGTTAGTTTATAATGGTCATTCCTAGAATAAAATGTGATGATGAAGTTGGATGAAACTGATAATATGTTGTATTTTTTAATCCATAACCTGGAATAGTGGGTATTGAATCTAAGTAGTTTTTGATTGAAATAGATGAGACGAAGCAAGATGTAAATGTATGTGTAATCCTTGAAAGAGAAAAACCATAGATACCACAAAAAACATGACAATAATGGAACACTTAATGAGGAAATAACCTATTACTTTCAGTTTATCTTGTAACTCATTAGCTGCTGAAGGATGGATTAAATCCCATAAGATGATATTCGATGTTATGAGATGTTCATATAATCAAGAGGTTAGTCTTTCCATTTATCATTTGGAAGGCAGATTTTTTTAGTTTTGATCAATGATCAATAATATTAGTGATAGAGAGGACAATTAATCCTTAGAGTGTGATGAATATAAATGTATTACCCTTGATTAATATTTTCTGATGGTGGTTCGACATATGATCAAGAAGAAATTCCATGAATTGAAAGAAAAGGAAGAATATTCGGTGGGTATTTATAATTCAAACATTTCTCGATTGGAAAGTTATTCCACAAATCTTATTCTAGAACTTTGTATGAAAAAAAATTAATCTAGATTTAGGCAAAGATATCAAATGGTATTAGATTCACATGAGTTCAAAAGTTATGAAAAAAATTTCTGATGTGTGATTAGGATAGAAAGAAGTTTTTAAATGATAATGTGTACTTTGATGACAAGAATATGAAGAATAGATTCATATAGACAGTGATGGGTAATAATCAGTCAATAATTCTAATGGTAATAATTTTTAGTTCATATTTTGTGAAAAGTGTGGTAAAAAGAACCTTGGGGAAATAATTAACAAAACTAAGAATTTTTTTGTTTGTGTTAGGTTTGTACATATGTCCATATATTGTTATGAAAGTTATCCTATGAATAATCCTTATAAGAAAATAATAAATTGGTTTAAATGTGTTGAGATGGTTCAATTTGAAAATACATTCATGAAGAAAGATCTGAATAATGCAAAGAATCTAGACTATAAGGAGAAAGGTGTAGTAAGATCCTTTGCAATAGTAGAAACAGATGTCGGTCATTCCAATGAAGTGTTATCAATTAAATTGTTTGTTTACTAAGATTTCACTAACGTCCTATTTTATTTGGGGTATACACATTCTTTTATTTCTAATAACGTTTCTAGTAAATTGAAAATATCGCCTCAATAAATGAGACCATAACTTTTTGTTAAAATTACAGGGGAAATGATATAATAGAAAACCATTTTAAGAATCTTATAATTGTTATAAGCTGAAATAAACAACATTTAAACCCTTTTTTATTCTTCTACTTGAGTTTTATGTCATTCTGGGTATGGATTGTATAGCTATTTAACAAGCTAAGATTTATTTTATAACTAATGATTTTTTTCAGAAAGAGTTTTAGTATGTATGGAAGAACGAACCCATAAACTTTATAATATATCAAAAATCTGAGAAACTATTGAATGATGGGAGTGAATGTTATCTTTATCATATTGTTTAAAATAAGGAAAGTATTCATATTAATGATATTAAAATGGTAAATGAATACCTTGTTGTCTTTCTTGAGGAGTTACTCGGTGTTATACCTGATCAGGAAGATGAATTCATAATTGACATAGTTATTGAAGCTAATCTGGTTTCAAAACACCTATATATAATTGCTCAAATGGAATTTTATGAATTGAAAATTTAGTTACATGAGTTTCTTGATAATGGTTTCATTTTTCCTAGAACTTCTCCATGTGGTGCTCTTGTTTTTTTTCATTGAAAACAAATATGGTCCCATGAGACTATGGATTGGTTATAGAGAACATAATAATGTTACTGTTAAAAATAACTATCCTTTGCCTCATATCAATGACTTGTTTGATCAGCTCCAAGGAGCTTGGTATTTTTCAAATATTGACATGAGATCGGGATACCAAATTTTGAAGGTGAAGGAGGATGACATCTTAAAAATAGCTTTGCATACTCTATATGGGGATTGTGATTTTGTTTTTATTTTATTTGGTTTGACAAATCCCTCTGCTGTATTTAGGGATCATATGACTAGAATATTACATGAATATTTGGATACATTTTTTGTGGTATTTATATTTTATATTTTGTTCTTTTCAAAAAGTTATAAGGATCAATAAAAAAATTTACGTATTGTCTTTCTAACTCTCAAGGAAAATATGATATACGAAAAATTTACCAAATTTTATATTTGGTTGCAATGTATTTATTTTCTTATTGAATATTGTAAATAATGATGGAATAACTGTTGATCCATCCAAAATAAAATTTCTCAATGAATGAAAAATATCTATAAATGTTATAGAGATTCATAGTTTTCTTGTATGAGTTGTTCATTAACGATAGTTATCTAAAACAATTGCAAGGTTATCTATCCTAGTACCAAAGTAAACATGAAAAGGGGTAAAATTTATATAGATAGAAGAACGGGATGTTGGTTTTTAATAATTGAACAATAGATTGGTGATTGATCTGTTTTTGGACCTACATTCAATAAATAATGAGTTTTTCATCTACCATGATGCTTTATTGAAGGGACATGGTAGTATTGTGATGCAGAATGATTAATTAATTTCTTATGACTCAAGAGAACAATACTCAGGAGTTAAATTATCTCACACATGATTTATAAATAGAAGATGTGGTTTTTTCTTTGAAAAATTTTAGGTCAACATTGATATGGATCCAAATGTAAAATATATACATACCATAAAATTATATCATATATATAAACTCAGAAACAATTAAACATGATCTTGATAAGATGGATTGAATTGATAAAGTATTCTGATTGCACGTCCAAATACTGTCCTATAAAAGACAATAATATGGTGTATTCCTTGATTCGAAAACATCATGTATCATTAACCATGTTATTATAGGAACATGAAATCTTGATTAATGATTTAATAAATTTTTTCTTGGATGTGGTTGTGGATGTAAATTCTTCTATTCTATTTTAGGTTTCAGTGTATTCAACATTTTCAAACAGAATTAAGAAAGCACCAAAATCATATAGGGAGTTATAGAAAAAGGAATAGTTGGTTTAAATGAGCAAATTTCTGGATTTTATAATTGATAATGATTATTTTTACATATTTTGAAAAATATTTTGTGTGCATTGTGTTTCCCAGATGAAGAATGATTTTTTTGAAGCTCATAGATCTATATTTTAAGTTCATCATGGAAGTACTAAGATGTAAATAGACATTCGAGAATATTAATGGTGGGGTGGAATGAGAAAATATATTGCAAATTTTACAAGGAAATGTTTGACATGTCCATTGGTTTAAGAAGAGTGAAAACTACCAAAGGGGATACTTCAACCTTTTCTGGTAGCATAGAAGGAATAAGAAAATATATCTGTGGTCTTCAGGGTGGGACAACCAAATACTTCTTGAGGTTACAATTATTCGACATGTTATTTTTGATCGGCTAACTAAATCTACACATTTCTTTCATATATGAGATAATATGTATTTGGATAATCTTTCTCGGCTGTATGTTTAAAGTATTATCATGTTACAAGGTGTTATTCTCTCTATTTTATCTTACCATGATCCTAGGATAACGTCTAATTTTTTAAAAGTAATTCAGATTTCATTGGGTATAGAATTTAATTTCATCACTGCTTTTCATTCTCAATCTAATGGTCATACCAGGAGAACAATTTATTCATTAGAGGATATGATTTGAGATTGTTCAATGGACTACCAGGGATATTATATTAGCTTCTTTAATTAGTTTAGTTTTATTATAATAACATGTTTTATTTTAGTATTCAAAAGGATACGTTTGAGGCATTATATGGGAAGCAGTGTCAAACTCCATTTTTTTGGACTAATTCAGGGAATGAAATTTTATGGGACTATAATTAGTAGAGGAATTGTATGAGAAAGTGAAAATTTTCCAGCAACACATGAGGACAGCTTAGAGAAGGTAGAAAAGTTATGTAGGTAACAGGAGGAAATAATTTTCTTTCATTAGAGGTCATCTTTATTTTCTTAGAATCTCACAAATGAAAACTGATATGGATTTTGGTATGAATGGAAAACATAGTCCATGGTTCAGTATACCTTATAAAATCCTAGATAATGTTTGAATGGTTTCCCACAGATGAGATTTTATTTCGAGTTTATCTTATGTACACAATGATTTTCATGTTTCGATGTTGAGAAAGTATATACCAGATTCATCACATATCTTGAGCCCTGAAGAAATTTTGCTCAAAGAGAACGTTTCTAATAAAAATAAACCTATTCAAATTCTTGATAAAAGTTAACTAATATTTCGTAAAATTTTAATCCATTCTATAAATATTTTTTATAGAAACTACATGGATGAAGAAGAAACATTTGAATCTGAAAATTCTATTGGGGAAAGGTGCTCTCACTTTTATAGTAAATAAATAAAATCGTGAGGCTGTGATTTCTAAATGGTGGGGAAAATATAAGACCCCAACATTTTAAAAATAAATTGAAATACATAAAACAATGAGTCTTTACATAATAACACATTTTTTTATGTATTTATTTATAAACAAGCCATTTGATATGGTTTTTTGCTTCTATGATTTGAATTTAGAAAAATAGACATACACAATTGCGATCAGTAAGTTATTTTGAGTCTGATAAGACAATGTTAATATTTGGTGAATCATAACCTACCCTTATGAAATGTAATATGAGCCTTATGAATAGTAAAATGGCTAAATGAATAGTAACATCACCAATGAATGTATAATAAAAATTAATCATATAAGTGACTATATGATCATTATATAAGTGTTGGTATTTTTTGTAATTCATAAATATCTAATTACAAATTTTTCATTATTTAAATAAATTAAATGAAAATTTATTTTCATAAATTGTAATAATAAATTATTAATTTATTTTATTATGGTTATTATATAATTATATTAGTCCATGATTATTTTTTCAAGGTGTTATAAATGAGTTATTGTTTTAAATTTGATATTTTTTTTATAAATTATGATTTTATTTATTGATTAAATTATGCATTTATAAAAATTTATTTCGATAAAAATGATTCCATTTTATTAAATCCATACATCAAGAAAATTAGTGTGAATTTTTTGGATTTTGTTTAAATACTTTAATTTTATGAATAGTGATTTTTCAGAAATTTACCATATATATATTATATGTTAAATATACTATTCCTAGTATAATGGTTGATGTAATAACCCATTTTTAGAACTCAAATATTATCTTTACTCTTTCGGGTCACATGAATCAAGTCTATTCATTGTCTTGAAAAAAAATATCTATCTAATGATTCAATTAAGGAACACCATGTTCTATCCTCTACTATAAATACCACCCTCTCCCCTATCCCTCTCACACCTCTCAAGATTTGATAATTTTTTAAATTCTACACAATACCCTTCCCAAAGATCTTATCAACGTCCAGGACCTACTGGTATCACTAAAAGGCTAATACCAAAGGCCATAAAGATGATCTCATGTTGAAAATATTAGGAGGAAAAAATCCCCATTAATTTTCGTCTTTTTTTCAATTATTATTTTATCTTATACTCTCTTCACCTCCCCCTGTCCAATATGCATGAAAAATGTATTATTATATATATTGTGGATTTTTATCATGCTTGGGGAAAAATTATTCATCATTCCTCCTCTCATTTTTCTCTTTACTAAAAAATAAAAACATCATCCGTGATGTGTCAATTTACCAAAATCATGGACAATGTGTATTCAATTTCCTTTACATTTATCAAATGTGGTTATAAAATAATTTTAATGGTTTATTTTTTTTAAATGAATGATATGACCTCTTTTTTTTTAATTAACTTATGTACATAATATTAACATAATATGATGAAACAAGTTCATGATTAGCAAAGAACATCCAAAATGATATAAACATCATTAATGTTTTATCTAATGATTCATCATCATATATGATAATACAATGATTTATGGTTTCATTTAATATATAAGAAACATATTAATATCTAGTCGTTCCATTTCTAGATTTTTTCTTCCATTTGACAAGAATATCTTTTACGAACCAACCCTGGAAACCATGTAAAGAATGCGACCGAAATAATGTATAAAACAAAATATTGTTAATAAATGTGTGTAATTATTTTATAAAATGAGCATATAAAGTGTTATAAAAATTAATATGTTTTTTATGTATTAATAATCCTATTTTAACAATTAAATATAAGTATTAAACATGTTTTATGAAAGACAAACATGATATAAGGGAATTCATAACCAAATTTCAATTCTTTGGTTTGACCTTCTTCTACATTATTTATGTGCTACATAGATTATATGTGAAATGAATTTAAATTATATTTTTGTGTATTATGTGGATTTACATTATATACACATAATTGCTTCCTTCTATTAAATCTCACATTAGATATATGATATTTGTAAGGGGATTTCCAATAAAAATCCTCTGTTAAAATACTATTTTATAAAATTTAAAAGCTATAATTTAATGAAATTATTCATGTTTTATGATTATGTTACAATTCTTGGAAATTTTTAAAAATGCATTGTGGGACCTATATCTCTCTCCAATGAATTGGTTGTGTGTAAATACGTGTTCAAGTGAATGGATACACTAAGTGTAACTATGATGGTTACACCAGAAGGTAGCCGTGAGGGTTACATTTTAAGGTAACCGTGAGGGTTCCAAATAACAAGGTTGCCACGAGGATTACAATATAAATATGTAATTCTCTAATATACCTTTTGGTTTTTATATATTCCCTCTAAAATCTATATATATACTAAAAAAATATTTTTTATGTTTATGGGTCATCTCCACAACTATCTACGTCTCCACATTACGATGCGCAGTGAATTTCACCTACATCTCGCGCCATTCAGCGTACCTCCCTCCCCTAAAAATTCATTCCTTTGACCTAGGGTTCATTTCCACTATCGTCCAACTCTTCCCCCTCACACGCCTCGTCTCCTCCCCCACTCTTGGAAGTATCTCCTCATTAATATGTGTCTTCTGGTTCCTATAGGTTCACTATATGCTTCCCCACCTCCACTTCGATCATCCACCTCCCTCTGCCTTCTCGGCCTATAATAGCCCCGCCCATGAACACTCTACCTCAATCAACCCCAGCTCCAGCGCATCGAGATCTTATGCATCCAACTCTAACACCTTTGGCTCCTACACATCCTTCTTCGACACCTTTAGCTCATACATGTCCACCCCATGCCTCCACCCCCCACGACATTTCTACCACCTAGTTGGGCTCCGTCGGCTCCGACTCCGGCACGTCAACCTACTCTACTCTGGCTTTCTCTACCTCTGCGTCCTTGCTTCTAAAAAAATCCTACATCCATTCTTGTATTCCATTTTTCTATAATTTTTTGGATTTTAACATCATTTTTCTTGATTTAGTTATTCTATATTCATTCATTTATTTCTATTTTCTAGAATTCTTATGATCTTAACTTGTCCTTTTTTAGGATTTCTTTTAACTATAAACGACTTAAGATAAATGCCTTATGTTTTTTGCAGTTTATTTATGATCAATTTTTTACGTTTCAGGCACTGTTTGTAAAGATTATTCTATGAAATTATTTTGGTAAATTCATGTTCATAGAAAGGGATATCTTGTTTAAATGTTTTGAGATATGAGTCTCATGTAAATTGGTAGTGATATGAAAAAATTAAGAGTTTTTAAAAAGCATTATAGACCTAGAAAAAAATTAATTTTATTGACTGATCCTATTCACCCCTATACAGTTCATATTTAATTTTATTATCAATTATTTACCATTCAAATTGTTTTTATTTTCATTTCTTTATTTATCTTTTTTGATTTTCAGTTAAACTTTGTTTCTTTATGGTGGATATCATAGTTTCACATAAAACATTCTCATAATTTTAGATTAAATATAAATAATTTTTCTTCAAAAAAATGCAATCATGAATATTTATTTCCCATATGATTATTTAGAATCCCATGGGTGATGTTTTTTATTATTACAGGGAAACATGATATTGATGTTGCAGTCCAGTTGCTATGTGAAAAAACTCAAAACAATGGAAGTAAGTCTTGATGTTCGTTTTTAATTTATTTTATAGAATTTTAGAAATATTATTATAGTTCAACTCTTAGTATATACTATATTATTTTGAATTGGGTTTCATCAGGTCTAATTCAGTCTCAACCCCTACTTGTCTTCAAAAAATCATTGAAATCTATCCAATATTCCACAGGTATCTCAACCCCCTGTATAGTTCCTATTTCATTTTATTATAAAGGATTTATCATTCAAATGGTTTTCATTTTGATTTATTGAACTATATTCTATTCTTTTCTATTATAATTAGTTTCTTCATGGTGGATCACATGGTTTCCAATAAAAAATTCTCATAGTTTTAGATAAAATATAAATAATTTTTCTTAAAAAATTTAATCTTTCATATTTATATCCCATATGATTATTTAGTATCTCATGGGTGATTTTTTTGTATTTCATATAGGTTAACATGATATTGATGATTTACTCCTTCTGCTAAGTGAAAATCTCAATACAAAGGAATTAATTCTTCAGGTGCATTTGTCATTTTTTTTACAGAATTCTATAAAAATTGTGACAGTTCAACTACTGCTATATACTATCTTTTTTTATTGGGTTTCATCAATTCTCAACACCCTATTTCTCTCTAGGAAATTATTGATGGAAATCCACTCTTCCACAGGAATCTCAACCCCCATGTACAATGGCTATTTCATTTTTTTAATGATTTATCCTATTATTGGTTTTCATTTTCATTTATTGATTTGTTTTTTGTGCTTTTCAGTTACACATACTTTTTTGCGGATCTCATGGTTTCAAATCAAACATCTATATCTATATACATATCAATATACATACTAAATAAGGCTTTTTCCAGACATGTGTCACTCCCACAGGGCATTTCTATTCACTTGATTACCCAGGTTCATTCCCACGACATAATTTCTATACACCAGAATCATGATTTACCTCCGCACCTCAACCTCCTGAAACCCCTCCACCACCTCCTTCGTCTGATGAGTCCTCCACCGCTTCCTACTTCATCCTAATATTTCAACAAATTCATTCTCCAAAATATATCGTCAGTGCTTCTTGTCGGCACTCCCTCGTCACCTATTCAGATATCTGCAATCTAGGGTTTGGTAAGATACTCCATTCCATACCTAAAATATAGGGTTTAATGTTCTTCGTACATAGATACTAGGGCTCCATCGTCATCAACCACCTTCAATTCCTTCTTGTACCTATGATATAGTAACTCTAAAATCATCCACCAACAACTTATCACCTATTTTTCTCTAAAATCTGTACTATTCTACTCTGCCGGTTATGTCGGGTTCCCATTTGTTCGGCTCCCATAATCCATTCTGTAACAAGTATATTATCCTACTAAATTCCAATACATATACATTCTATTATTCTTTATAATATTTTCTTGTTCACACAAGGTAATGAAACTTTCATAATACTTTATCCTATTTAAATAGTCCGGTTATTATTTATCTTCAGCATTTACCTTTTTCTGATTACAGTAAATAAACAACGTGACAACGAACCATAGTAGTAACTGATCATATATTTTCATTTATTAGTGAATCATGTATTATATTTCGGTAATGAACTATTTTTTAGTGCAGTGGAACAACTTTTTTCTTTGAGCATGTGGGTCATGAATTTTGTTTGGGTAGTGGATCATGTAATTCATTAGAGCAGTGGACATGTGTTTCATTAGATTAGAGGATAAAGTGTTTAATTAGATTAATTGTCCATTTTTAAATTATTTTTATGTTCACAAGGTAATGAAACATTCATAAAACATTATCCTATTTCAGTAGTCCAATTATTATTTGTCTTTAGCATTTACCTTCTTCTAATTACAGTAAATAATCAACTTGACAGAGAAACATAGCAGTAACTGATCTCATAATTTCATTAATTATTGGCTCATATAATATATTTCCATAATGACCTATTTTTTAGGGTAGTAGAATATGTTTTTTCTTTGAACATATGGGTCATACATTTTGTTTGGGTAGTGGATCATGTAATTTATTAGAGCAGTGGACCATGTTTTTTGTTAGATTAGTGGACCATGTGTTTCGTTGATCAATTTTCCATTTTTAAAAGGAGAAGATCAATTATTTTAGAGCTATTTATCATCTATTTAAGAGAAGTGGATCATGCATTATAGAAAGGTATAATTGTATTAGTTGAACTAAATATCATTAGGCATTTTGTTGGATTGGTGGATCATTTTTTCTTTTATTTTAGTTATTATTTTCTTTCAGATAACTGGATCATGTTTTACTTTATTTGTTACTCCTTCCAACAAGATTATGTTTATCTTCATACATACTTAATTATACTATATTGATGATGTGTCCTTATTTTAGAGAAGTGGGTCATTTTTTTCATGATAATTTTTTTATGTGGCTTGATTCAGTGACATAATTGACCCGCCATGGTCATGAAGAATGACTAGGTACCACAAAATGGTATGACATTCAAATCACTACAAAACTTCCTATCATAAACAATATTAGTAGCATAGGAATATATTATATTTTATTTTTTATTGGAAATGTGCTAAATAATTCAAACTCAATTCTAATAATCATGTTTTTAATTAGTATACAACATACAGTCATTGGAAGATTCTATGTTTTCCCTTCATGATTTATCATTCATTAAGCAAGATAATGTTTCCTCTCATTTAAGAACCATGATCGACTAAATATTAAATTTCATTCTTCACATTTTTGGGCTCAACCCTGAAGATCACCCATTAGACACAAGCATTTATGATGGCGATGATATAGTAAGTAAATTTTTGGTTTTTGGAAAATCCATGCACTTATATGTGTTTTCATATTGTATATGCACTTATTAATGGAATTTTTTATCATTTAAACCACATATGGACTGTCTTTTCATGAAAATAGGATTGTTATGATAGTTTATTTGAGATTGACGATGACCTGATGCATGATGTTCATTACAGAAAACTAATATTTATAGGAAAAAAAGTATTAGAGATATTTCTTTTTATACACCATGGATTTATTTGTTTCTTTTTGTGTTTTTTGTCTATTTAACTATGTGTTCATTTAAATTTTCTAAGATCATGTATGAGTGATGTTTTTAATGTGTTTAGTGTCCTGACTAAACAATGTTATTTCTAGTTGGGTTACATGTATGTGATTCTAGTGATATTTTCTTTCTTAATGGTATGCTTCACTAATTTGAATCTCTTGGGACCCATTTGACTATGAAAAATGTATTTTGGTTTATATTTTCATGTGTTATGTTTTAATGAACCTTTTATTTTCATAATTATACTTTTATTTACTTGTGTAGGATCATCCATCCACAATTTGGATCATCCACGGTATTTTCCAGAAGGATTGTTTCACTAATTTGAAAAGATACATATGATAAATCCTACGGGGAAGGGTGATATTTATTATTCAGTACCATATATATTTCACATATTGTTATATGTATATATATATATATTCATGTGTGTGTATTTGTTTTCATTATTACTATTCACTCAGCAGAATATATATTTGTTTAACTTCATCTATGTGTATTTGTTGTCATTTTTATTATTTTTTATACCGGAAGATTTAGTATCTCTAAACACAGGATGTGACGTTGATAAAATTTCTCACAGATGAGGTATTATTGAGAGATATGATGGATGATCCTCTTTTGAGCAACTACAGGTTTTATGTTATCCTTTTTTATGCATTCTATTTTATTATCCAAGATTACATTTACAACAATATTATATGTGTCATTACATTAATGTTTTTGGACATGATCCTTTTAGTGTAATTATGGTGGATGAGGGCCAGGTTAGATCCATTTTAAAAGATATCTTATTGGGAGTCCTAAAAAAGTTAATTTTTTTATAAGATCAATCTCTTTGAAATTTTTACAGTAATAGAACAGTTCATATGTATTCATTTTTCAATTATCATCATAAATCCATATCCAGCATTATCAACCTAAACTATGCCGCATTATTACATTAGCTACAATTAAAGAAATATAAATGTCTTATTTTTTCGAGGTGGTTTTTCTTCAAGGAAAAATATGCACTGAAGATTACTTTTCTTTGTAGGACGTGTGTTTCTATTCAATAATGTTTATAAAACACCTATTTTAATTATGTAAAATTAGTAGAAAGAATCATAGAGTGGATGCTGTAGACCTTGGATCAAGGGAAGAACCTTCTGTCTTATCCATTTAGGTATGTTTTTTTTATTTTTATCCTTTTTTCCTCAGAGAATACAAATGCGCCCTGTTTGGCATTTTATTTTTCTCTGGAATTTCTTTTAAAACCCCAGAAAATCAACCTTAAGAAACCAATTTGGCTTGTAGTTGTGCTATTTTTTTTACACAACAACAACAACAAACAATACTTAAAACACATTGCCTATTTTATTTTTTGGGTGATGTTATGAAAATTTAATTGGAACTATCATGGAAGGGGGTTTGTTGTGAAAATCTAATATGTTTAAGAGCTTGTCTTGGATTATCTTCAAGTACCAATTTGAAATATTTTGTCAATCCATGAGCAGGTATTGTTGTCATTGGAGTAACGTGTTTATGGGATGATAAGTTCATGCAGACATTTTCTAAATGTTCAATCCACTTTTGAGTGGAGGTACTAGATTCTACTAGAGTGGCTGGTTTCTACTATGTCCTAGAATCGATGATTTCTATTATGTCCTGGAGTGGCTGGTTTCTACTATGGTTAATATTCCACAAACATAGGTTACAACCCTTACCTCTAAACTATGTCATATAGTGGCTCGTAAGTTCATAATCTTGCATGTTGGTGTGTTGAGAAAAATTTCACAAGATATGTCCCAAAGTTTATGGTTTCTACTAGAGTGGATGGTTTCTACAATGTGATGGAGTGGCTAGTTTATACTCTGTTAATATTCAAAAAACATAGGTTACAAAACATACCTATAAAATTTTCCCTAGAGTGTGTGGTATATTCTACAGTGTTTAATATTTCACAAACATAGGTTAAATCCCTTACCTATAAACTATGTCTCGAGTGGCTGGTATGTTTATAATCATCATGTTTGTGAGATGAGAAATGTTTCATAACCTATGACCTAGAGTGGATGGTTTCTACTGTGTCCTAGAGTGGATAGTTTCTACTATGTTTAATATTCCACACACATAGGTTACAACACTTTCTAATGACTTGGTAGCCCAGAATTGATCAAATTAACATCTAAGGGAGATGAGGAAGATTATCTAGAGATCTCATGCAGATGCTCAAGGGATGCATATGGGAACGGTTCAGGTGATCCATTCAATGAATTATTAATTTCTACTACTGTTAAATAGTCATGTTATCTATTTCAGATGTTGTAATTTGTATGTCAATGAAATTTATTTTTTATAAACTGAGGAATCATTCTATTAGAATAGAAGCAATTGGGTTTGTTTTTTATTAGGCACATAAACATACATTTGAATTTACTCAAATTTTATTTCAACATTTTTTTAAATGTTTTTTTATTTTCTATATTTATTTCACATCCAAGGAAAAAAAAATTTACCTAGATTTTATTTCAGAAGTTTTATTTTTCAAATGGATCATAATAATATTTTACCGTGTCAGGTTTTATCCTTGATTTTTTTCTATTATAGTTGCATATTATAAATTAGGTTTATTTTGTAAATTGTCATTTATAGTTTTTGGATTGCAATTCTTCATTATAGGAATCTATTTTATATTTTCTATATTTTGATTCATATACATATATAATAATTTATTTGAATATTGAGTTGATTTATTTTAGTAATATCTACTAGAATTAAAGAAGTTATAATACATAGCTTTGAGAAACACAATTTGAATTAATCTATATAGATTTATATATTCTTGGTTAACATCACATTAAAATGTTGTACTTTTAATTTTCTATTGTATTACATTTCCAGATAAAAACCAATATGATAGAAGCTGAATTTTAATGTATAATGCATAGAAACACAGTGCATATATTTGAATTGTGAGATGTTATATCTTTTATATATTATATATATTTCATCAACGTAATGATTATAAATGTATATATATGATGAATAATCAAAAATTAAATCAATAATGTGGACATCTTCCATATTAAATAGTATATTTCAAAATGTTTATATATTGTAGAACCCATTATAAAATTCAAAATGCTGTATATATTTTGAAAGATGAACATATAGATTTTATATATTATTTTATCAATAAGATATGTGAATTACATATAGGTATATTATACATAAGAAATATGGAAATTGTTTACTGAGTATTTTATTATTTAAACACTACTATTTTTCTCACCATATGTTTGAAATCCTAATGCACTAATGTTTATAATTATATTTAATATTTTTATTTCACATTTTTACTTTTTATTTTTATTATCCTTGATTCTAATTTTAACCCCCATCGATAAATATTACAATGAGATTTCTCTTCCACCAGGTGTTGAATTAGATCATACATATAAGGATTTTAAACCCTTCAAGTAATTCAATGGAGGCATTACTTTGAAGGAAGTCAACATGGATGAATCTACAGGTAGTGATATTTGAACTATATCATTTTCCAATATAATTTTTATTTTCATTGAATATTAATTTTCTACATTTATAACAAATTTATTTTTGTTTCTATGTATCATAAATTTTTTCATATAGTCACAGAATCATTATTCAATATTTTTTTTTGTTTCTATAGGTTTGTCTTTTTCTTTTTGTATGTATTGGTTTTTATTCCAGGAGAAGAAATTAAGATTTATCCAAATTATTTATATATTCTAAAGACATGGTTTTTCATGGATGATATCATTATTCCAGTACCATCTAATAATCATGTAATTGGACTACTTTGGTATTCGTATGGACATAACGACATATATATATATATAATGTTAAAATTTCTTATGAAAATAAATAATGGTGTGTTTTAATATTTTCATCATAAAGTGAAATTTATTTATGAAATTTATTTATGATGATGATAGGTTAAAAATATGAACTCCAAACTACATTAACATTCAAAGACACCGAACTGAACGAAATCATGATTCCGACTAATTCTCACCCCAACATCTTCTCATGCCCATAAACTCTATTCAAAATCTAGAAACCTTAAAACTCTCTCTAGTATGCCTTCCACCATTTACCCCAGTCTCGCATCTTTCCTCAAACTTTGACTTCACCTCCACCTTTTGTTTTACCTATTTCTCTTATCTTTAACTCTTCCATTCCATCATGTTCAATCTCCATCACAATTATTATTCTCTTAATTTCCTCATATCACGGGAACCCCATTCACTTAATTATCATCATTTTATTCTAAACATTATATTGAGTCCAACAACATTATAATTTTTTTGAATGAAGTGGAACCAGATGAATTGAAAAAAAAATTGAATAGTACTGTGCATTTGCACAGGCAACGTACTGTTTTTATAGAAATATCATGTTTCACAAAGAAAGTATATATATGTATGAAAATTATGCCTTATTTGAAATGAATTCATATGTTTATAAGTATTCATGGACTAATGGTATCATTCCTTATTTTTATCCCTTACTGAGTTTGTTTTCTCGTCCAGTGTTTTTAAATTTTTTTCATAGGTCATAAGGATGTCTAAGAGAAATAAGTAAGTTAAGTTAAATGTTATGAATATTTTTAAAAGAATTCATGTTGTTGTTTTGTGATAAAAAAATTATGTTTAGGAAAGAATGGATAATGTTTCCATGGTACCCACTTTCTATTCTAATGTGTTGATATTTATAATTTATCTACTAAATTTCTAAATCTCTAAACTAAAAATATCATTGGAAATGTAAATAAGAGAAATATAGTTTAAATAGAAAGATTATGTAATGTTCAATATTGGGTCCTTATATTTTCATACTATGATTGGATCCCGAGAACAAAGGTTGATAGTTGAGAAATCTTTTGATATGCTTTTGAATGATCTATTGGGATTCGTCTTATAATCCTTCAAGACATGATTATAAATGATGATCCAAGAACGATTCTAGTAGAAAATCTATGAGGTTCGGTTTAATTTTATTTTTTGTGGTTATGTTAAATTAATTAAGAACCAGTAGTTACAATCAGGAAATATTTATTGTTGGTTATACATCTTAATATTGGTATTAATGTAAAAATTTTACATTCAAAACTTATTGGGATTATGTTTTTTTCCCAGTACCAAAAATTTATTAGTTGGAGAATAAATTATTGTAATCTTGGTAAAATTAAATTTTTATTATATTAGAGAATATGGCATCATTATACTCTCATTTTATTATATGGATATTTAATTTGACAACGATTTTCCATGATTTGACCATTTGAAGATCGATAGTTGGATTTTTCAAGGTTACATTTTATAAACAAAGTATATTTTACCCAAGTCGATGGGTGGTGCCTTATTTAAATGTTTCTGAAAAAGAAATTTGTTAGAAATTTGTTTTATGGTGGGGTCACATTCAACACTATTTTATTATTATCAATTTTTTTAAACATACTCTCTGAGTAGGCTTTGAAAAATTACAAGAAAATGGAAAACCATGAATTAGGTGGGAAATCCACCCACTAGTCTAGAATACAAATTAATAATAACAATTACAATAATAATAATAATTTCTCTTGGAGGGGTTATATTCCCAAGAAATATAATTTCCCACCCCCCAATTGGGGTTGGGGATTAATTGACATTTTTCCCACATATGGAGGAAGGAAAAGATGTATTAATTTTTTTTATTTTATTATTATTAACATAGGTTAGTGGGGTCTCCCACGAAATTCAAACAGAATAGTGTTGTGTATAAGAATTATGTCCCTATTTGGGCTAGTGACTGGACCATGAAATCCTGACCACCCATCCTTCTCCATGTCTTGAAAAGGCTTTGAAAAGTTTATGAAAAAAATTAAAACATTAAAAAATAGGAATGTTTAGAAAAATTAAGGACCTTGATATTAATATTTGTTAAACTATAATGATATAAAATAATTATCATTCATATAAATTTTAATCATGTATAATTTATTTAAAAATTAATTTAACATTGCCCATTTATCACCTGTTGATTGATCTTGAACATCGAATAACCAATGTATTTCATGATTTTCAATTATATAATTTTTTTTCAATTTTTTGTGATGGTTGTAATATTTTATTTATTATTGATTGTCTATGCATTGTCTAACCTTAGTTTACATGTATGGAAAACTAAATATCTTGGAGAAATTATTCTATATGTTTTTTTCATTCTAGTGACTATGTATAATGTTGAGGATGATATAAGATGTGGACCGAACTGAGATGAGGTAGTATTCAAAACATTATGTGGATACATTGGATAAGGGTTCGGGATTTGAAAAATGGTTGAACCGACCTTGGTATTCAACCAATATGGCCAGAGTTGATCCATTTGTGCTCAATGTATTAATCAATAGTAATTTATTATGATTGATGGAACTATATTTTTAGTTTTTTATGGCTTTATTATTATTTTAATAATATTCATGTTTATGTGATAACATAAAATAGAAATAACATCAATAATTCTTAGAATAAAAAATTAATATGTGATTAATGCTTCTCTATTTAATGTTTTTTATTTTTTGAGTGTGATCACACTGTAAAATCATATAGAATAAAAAATGATTTTATTAATCTTGTAATAATAATCTTCTTAAAATAAATATTATGTCATAACACATTTCATCCCTTTTATTTGAACCCAACTGGGTGTACGAAGTAATTTTCACCCCTAGTTGTGGGTTTCTCCGTATACGAGGGTATTCTTATTAATTCTATAGGTTGACTAAACTAAATTATTCAACAAATTTATAGCCATATATTTCTCAGTGCAACGTTATGAGAATGAATTTAGCACTATAAAGTTATCCTTTATAGGATATGGTACTCAACTCAATATATATTGGAGTCATTAGTTAATGTGGTTAACCATATGAAAATATACAATGAGACTCACTAGGTAGTTTCATAGTTGTATATTTGAATATAAGAATATGATTTTTATGATTTTTTCCAATAGAATACTCAAGGTAATGAGTATTCTAAATTTATATGTCGAGGGATACTAGGTTGTAATAAAATAATGAGAGAATTTTAAGATAATAAATATTTAATTATTAAAAACATGTAATCAATATAAAATTACTAATCTTTTTTTTGTGTAATTCTGCAGAATATTTAATATAATACCATAGATAAAATGTGATCAATATTGAAAAACACCCTAATTGTAATAAATTTTAAAAAAATTTAAGGAGCATGAACATAAAAATATTGTATGAAAGAAACTTAACTTTTTTGGAGTCCAAACTACTCAATCAACCTCATTATGAAAGAATATAAGTATGTGAAATATATTTATAAGAGACTAATGAATAATAAATATGATTCTCACACCATAATTTTATCATAAATTTTAAAAGAGTGGTATATAAAACATGAAGAAATGGATGGTAAAACAATATTATTATAACATTGAGAACTATAAAAGGATAAAGTGAAGAAATAAATATATGTGATTATGATAAAACTAATCTTGTATAAACTGAAATTTAGGACACAAATTTAAAATCATCAACCCAGAATGATAGAGTACACTGATCAATCAGATGAATTTTTATTCATTAAGAATCAATAACTATCATTCCACTATATTCTTTGAACCATCCAAACCTATTTCTTTTCTTTCATTAAAAATTTTCAATTTAATAGTTTAGATAATTAACATTGATATCATTTGGAATTAGTTATTCATGAAAATGATAATTTAAAAAAAGTTAAATATTTAATTAATTAATTGAAAAATAAGAAATACAAGTTGAAATGAAAAAATATATGTACATGTTTAAAGTGAATATAAAAAATCCTTTTATGAAACAAATGATAATGTGGGAGATCATTGAAATGAAAGCTTTTTTCATATCTTATGAAAAGACATGTCACTAGATGAGATAGTATAATTAAATATAGATGAAGGAAGTGAAGGACACTAATATTGGAATATTCATCATTAAATGTAACATTTAACATTTAATCCTTAGGTATTAGATATAATATATTAATTACATATTTGATTCCAAATATAGTAACAATGTTTGGGAAAGAAACATTAATAGAAATTAAGGTGTATTCTCCGAACAATTGATATAGGATCATACCTATATCAGTGGAATAATGAACATGACTCTTATTTAAAAGTGAATAGTCCTTGTAATACCATAATTCTGTTTTTAATGCTCATAGAATTTTTATGAATGATTTTTTATGGTATTTAATACACAATTAATAGTTAAAAAATAAACGAATAACAATAAATATATGATAAATTTGAAATGTAAAACATAAATAAATTTTTTTGATGAGATTATTCTTTTTTAAGTGAAATTAATTGTATTTTAAAAAGATATTCCTAATACAATATTTAGAATACTCAGAGGTAAAAAACGTAGTTATTATCGATAGATTTACATATCCATTTTCAGAAAAATAAACCTATATACATAAAGGTATTCCAAAAATCATACCTAAATAGTTTAGTTTGAGAAATTGACCCATTCAATAAAGAAATTATAGGTAAATATATAGACATTATGAGTTTAATTTAAGTGTTTTAAGGAATTTAAATGGGATGTATGGAATATACATGGGTAGAATATAAAAATTTCTTAGGGCCTGTGATTTGAAGAATATATCAACCATGAAATCACTGATCATTAAAATGTAAAATGGATTTATTCATAAAGTCACATTTCTTTTATAAAAGAAAGGCTTTGATATTGTTAAGGAAGGTTGATGATGGGTCTTATAGAAAAAAATGATTATTAAAATATAATCTGGAGGTGCTTATAAATTATAATTTCATTCTATACATCATATTCTTGATGTTAGTAAAAGGAACATAGATTATGAGACTCATATTCATTTCACAATATTCTATTATCTATTTGATATATGATTAAAAAATAATATTATTATCTCAAAACCATATTAAAACTATAATGAAAATTGGATATAAAATGATTTATACAATGAAATAAATCTATTATCAATGAAAAGTAATAGTCTATAAATAGAATTTATGTAACACCCTAATATTTTAGAATAAATTTTTCTTTAAATTAATTTGAAGTGTTTTATATATTTCATCACATGCAACCCCAAGTATAAAAGAACATTGATATGGTAACCCTTTTGAAACTAGATATTGAATTGTAATGTTTTAATAAAAATAAATAAAATTAAGAAAAAATATTTTTAATGGTTTTAAATAATGATAATTTATTTATTAAATAAAAATAAATAGATACTCAAATTTCATAAAATTCATTTTGTCCATTAAAATATGGTTTATTCAAAAACATTTTAGATTTCATTTTAAAATAATAAATTATAATTAATTTCAATCATTTATATATATGTTTTTTAAAATGAGTATCATTTTGGAAGTAATCATGTCATTCATACCTTAGTTTAATTTTTAGAATTTTTGCGAAAAGTTTTATTTTTATGTGAATAGTGAAATATTTCAATTTGGTTAAAATTATCATTTCTTTTCGAGTTAATGTTACATTGTGTTTTTAATTTTATGGTAAAAAAACATAAGAATACATTATGTATACATAATCTAATTAATATAAAATAAATAATATTTATACACGACTTTGTTATAAGTTACTTTTTGTATATAAAAATACATTTTTGTAAAAAATTGATATTATCCGTTAAATGTATTTTTAACAAAATTAATTAAACTTTTATTTGTTAATTAATATTTTTTATGATTCTTATATATAAGATATTTAACTACTTATTTTTAAATTTACATTATGGGGTTTATAATGATATTAATGCGCATCATTATGTTTTATTATAAAAAATCATTTATCAAGAATATGTTTTAATTATATGTTTCATGTTTATTTGAAATTTAATTTCACCATTTATAGGTAATAAATATAATTGAAATTAATAATTTTTTTATCGTTGTAAATATTAAAATTTAATATTTTTACCTTATTTTTTTAAATTATGAAATCCAAAAATAGTAAAATTTAAATTCCATAGTTAAAGAAAAAACAGGTTTATCGGGGGTTAATCCAAGATTTAAGGGAATTATTGTCATTTAAACATTTTTAATTATTTTTTTTAGTTATATTTATTCCTTATATTTTCCTTACATAAATAAACTTTATTTTAACTAATTTCCAACTAATGTGATCATATATAATTGAATTCATTTACGAAATTTCATATGTGTCCCCCCCTCACAAATAAAAAAAACATATTCTCCTCACTTACTAACACTATTAGAGGCTTATATATACACTATTAGCTAATAAAAACATTAATTTAATCCATTATTTCATCTTAGAGCTTCATTTCAATGCCTCTTACCAATCGTTCAATGATTAAGCTCTATTCTATATGAGGTCTCTTAGAGAGGATGTATAAATCCTTTTCAAGATATTTCATTTTTATATTGTAGTAAAGAATATATAAACATATTATCAATAAAAAATGATGAATATATTATCATAAATATAATTAGATATTATTATGTTCTTCTAACATCCATTTTACCCGCCTTAATGATCATATGGGAAATAAAAGTATTACTCATTCATACCTATAGACTACAGCCTTTTCATTGTGATACAATTCATTTTTCATCACCAAAATTAATCATTGTTTATAATTATTAATTTAATATATGTATATATTATATTTATAACATAAATAAAACATTGTAAATGTAAAATATATTCAATATTCTTACCCTCTGATCCATTGGGTTAATGATGCCCATGTGTATGTGTGGAGTACCACCTCGACTATGTTTTGTGATAATATTGTTATATATTCTTTACATGGATAGTAAAAATGATATATTTGATGAAAATATATGATATTATTGATATAATAATGATTATTTTATGGTTAATTATTGTTTTTATTTATTTAATTCCTCTCATCAAAAAGTTGACATACAATAATGTATATATATATATTACCCTCTACTCAACATAATAGAATTCATTATAAAAAATAATATACATTGTTATAAATATTAATAAAATGAATATATATGATATTTATATTGTGATTATATTTTTTATATAGGGGATCCAAGATGAATGTGCATTGACCAATACCTCTGAACTAAAACATTTATGAAAAACAAAGGAGTTAACACCCCAAATGTATAATTTTATAAAGAATTTTTAATAAAAGGGTTTCGAAATTTTATTATTGGATCATATATGACATTATATATATGAGTTTTATTCAACTATTTAATTATAATTTGTCAATATTTATTCTACTTTATTTTAGAAAAGTTAATAATGATGTTGGATATTAGGTATGGGTTCTTCATCTCTATTTTGTTTTATGGAGAGAAGTTTGATGTTATAAATATATTAATGTTTATGAGGTGTATAAAATGATCCATTTATATGTTATATTATGGATAATTATTTAAAAAATATATTTAAATTTATAATTCAAATTATCTTATTCAAGATAATTTGATATTAATGTTAGCATTATGGTAAGGGTTTTCCATCTCAAATTATTTTCATTGGGACATATGTGAGGTTTTTTAACTATATTTTTTATAAGGTATATATAATACATATTAGATATTTTATGACACATATTTACTTATTTTAATGGTACACAATGTTTCATTTTAAGTTATTTCATACATGGGGTCCTGAATAAAATGTTTCTATGGTTGTAAAAGTTTCATGTTCCAATATCATTTTTCACTATGATTGTTTATTGTTAAATTTAAAATGATTTAAATATATGTTATATCTATATATATATATCGAAAATATTATTTTATATCTAATAAATTATTTATTTCTAGAGATTACATGTTATAATTTAATTTTTTTTTCTATAAATGTACTAGAATGACTCATAGAATGTTTTTAAGAAAAGATAACCATGTTTTCCTCTTCAGTCCGAAATCATTTATTCCATATCTCTATTTTATTTAACTTATTTTCAATAATTTTTTTAAATAATATACAAAGAATAATTAAATTCATTTTTATCTGTTATTTAATATTTTAAATACATTTTAATTGAAAATTCTTATCACTTTTCAAATAAGTCACTTCTAGTTTCTATAAATCTATGTGTGATTTTTTAACACACACCGTATGGAAGGATTTTACCAAAATCATTTATAAAAATATTATTTAAGTATTAATTATATGTTTCATAATTTATTTGGAAACAAAATTTTTTAATTAATATTTTGTAAATTTTTTGTTTTAAAAAAAAGATATATCAGACTAAAAATTGTATTTATCATAACATATTCTCTAGTGAAATTTTAAAATAATATTCATCTATAACATATTTTAATTTTTATTATGATTTATTGGGGGATATGATATGATTTTAATATATTTATTCGTTCAGTGGATGGATTATGAATTTGATCGTATTTTTTTTATAAACCAATATTCTCTCCAATTATTATGATATAATGATACAATGTTATTTCTAGAATATTATGTAAAATAGACATATGGTTTTAATTATGTGATGGGAACGACTGCAATTATATTTCCCTCTAATGCATTCAGTAATTATGGATATCTCATATAATAATAATTATTATAATGGGGAGTGAACCAACTTCATTATGGCACATTATTCAACAAGATACTCTTGGGTGTGAACGTTGACTAGGGAAATGGTGGAATTGGGAGTTATCCCAATCTATTATGATAAACTTTGAAGTGAGCATTAACTAATAAAATAATATTATATAATAATTTGTATGAAATAAAATTTTTTATTTTACTTATGATATATTGTCAAGAAGAATTATTATTTATTTATAACTCCAATAACAAAGTTCATACATATTTTCATTGATGAATCATTATTCAATGATTCATTTTTTAGATCTATTAATTGATTAGAATTATTTTTAATGTAAAGAAAAATTTATTTTATCATGATTATTATCTTACTATATTATATGATAATTTATTTATATCTACTTTGTTTACCCTCGTCGAGAATATAATCTCACCAATTCATATGTTTCAATTACATTGGATTTGAAGAATATTTTTATGTATAAAACCATTAAAAGGGGGTATAATTGTGAAGAAGTTAATAGGAACTAATTATGATCTTTGATGTATCAGTTATTTATGAATCCTGGTTTCTAAATACAATAAACCATTATGTTTCTGGGCTTGAACATGTTGATATGTACTAAATAATCTAAAGAAAAAGATATATTTTATATGTTTGTAATGTTTGTGTCTCTATACATGGTAACACAGTAGGGTTCAGTAACTTTTCCAAACTAGGGTAAAGAAATATTTTAAGGAGGTCACTTAGGATAAGACTACATATGAAAGAAAATATTGTTTTATTGTAAATAAATTAGTTGGGATTTCATATAAATACAACCATGTTTACACACTAGAATGTATTTATGGGTTTGGAATAAATTAATTTTGGGAAAATAGCTCAAAATGTAGTGGTTTGGATATTAACATGATTATCACCGACACAAGATGAGTGGGCCTACGACTACATAACTTTCTAGGCACTCCCTGTGGATATTCGTGGTATAATTTTCATTTTCATTATGGGTCATTATGATATATTTTAATAGATTATGACAATGGATTATATAGGTTAATCTGAAGGTGTCATATTATGTAAAGAAAGTTTCTTAATTTTATATAATATGAAGAATTATTCATGATAGTATGATAAATCATTAATATTTATAAATATATTATTTTGGTTATTGTTAATCTGTATAATTGGGAGGAATAGTGTTAATGAACCATGTGATATACTACGAAATAATATCCCTCATGGTTAATAAAAATAAATTAGGGATGGAATGAGAAAGCTTGTGATAATGATTAACAATATATCTTCATATATAATTAAGAACCTAAACATATGTGAGTTTCTGAATCATAAAAATAGAATAAAAATTATTTTCATGATGATCATGGAGGAAAGAAGACTCATCATTCTACATATCTAGAATATATTATAAATAATCTAATAAAATGACTGAAATAAATGACAATATGTTTTAGATATGGAAAATAATGACACAGAGAAAAATCATTCCAATAAAAAATGAATATTTCTTTAGAGGAAAATAATATACATCCTAGGCTAAAATTTATTGTTTAATGTCTCGTATATTATAAGCTTAGTCATTATCCAAGCTAAGACCATTACCCATGGGTTGACACATAGTCCATGGAAGGGCCTTTGATATGCAAAAATTTCAATTATAAATTTTTTTTTTATGAATTGGGATTTTAAAATTATATTATCCAATATTTCATCAATGAATATTATATTTATAAGAATAATGAAACATATAAGGTCTATTTCACATTATTTTTTCATTAAATAGTTCAATAATAATTAAAATTGTATTGATAACCTATAAAAAGGATTTGGTGGTAATGTGATATTTCTGAAAAACATATGATTGAGGGATTAAAAACCCTAAATATATTACTTAGTTTTAGATAATAATGTTTAGGTTGGATTAATAGTTGATTCATTTTGATAAAAATAATATGATTGTATTTATGACCTTGAATATGATTTGTGATTTCATGACATAGTGATTTATGTTATCATTTATTAATTTAATTATATTTTTAGATTTGTAAAATATATAGGATACTCAATTTGTTTAATTAAGGAAAAACGATTGAGTAATATTTTTTCAGAATATGTATTTTGAATTAGTATTTATGGAGATTTAGGTTATTGGAATGCTTTGGGAGATTATATGATCATCATATTAACATGATTATAATATGTAACTAGGATCTAATTTATAATGTTTTTTTTATTAAATTTATGATTATTTTGGAAATTATTTGACTATTTTTCTAATTTTTTGGGTTTTTAATACTAGTTGAGCAAAAATAAAGGTTTTTTGGAATTTAACTATTAGTGGAAAAAATTATATAGACCTTTGGGTATTGTAATATGTTAGATTAATATTAAAAAATAATTATTATTATGATTAGTTATTTTAGCATGTACTATCCATTTTATGTTTAAAAAACTAAATAGATAAAGAATAAATATATTTTCACTATATTTTAGAAATCATGATCTATTAGAATATTATTTTAGTGCTTGAGATAAGAGAAATTAATATTGTTTATTCATCAATTAAATATCTGATTAAAAGTGGTCGAAATTATCTGAAACCCAGAAAAAAGGATTTAAATTACTATTATGGTTTTCAAGAAATCAAGTAAGTACTTTTAAATTATTCCATGTTAAAATAATTCATCTACTCGAAGAAAATAGATATTTAAAATTAAAAAATCATTTTAAAAGTTATTTATAATGAATTGATGTTTGTTTTCACTCCACTCTAATTTATGTTTTTTGGGTTCATTATGTTTCTTAAGACCATAATCTATATAAATAAAAATTATTATTTATAAATTATTTATCTATTATATGACTACCAATTCAATTACCACTAATTTTTCCCTTATATAGGAACTTGATTATATGTTATTTATGGTAACCTTTACATTTGTCATTTGTTATTTCAAATAATGTTTTATTATTCCTCCACATAATGTGTGTTTTTAATAGTGCTATTTTTGAAAAATATCATTTGTTTACTAAGATAAAAATTGATAGGATTATATTTAGTTTATTAGAGATAATTTAGTAGGAAAATATTTTAAAAAATATTTCTCTTTAAATTAATTGAAAGTGTTTACAACATTCTTTACAAGCAGCACAAAGTTTAAATGAATCGGAATATTATAACCATTCAAATCTTAGGAATTTAATTATAATATATTAATATTAATAATATTATTATAAAAAAAAGTATTATGTTTTTAAAAAATTCAAAATTATAATTAATTTAAAATAAATATGTACTTATTTATCATTATTTTAGTTTTATGATTGAAAATTTTGATTTCAACAAAATTTTGTTTTAGTGAATTTTGAGCATGAAATTTATAATTAATTTATAAAATTTTCAGAAATTTGTGTTAATAAAATACTGATATTTTTTAAATCGTCATGTAAGCATTATCTTATGGTGTTTTTTTGGACATTTATAAAAGGAATTATTTTTTATTGAATTGTAAAAAATATTGATTTTAATAAAAAGTTTAAATTATTTTCTAGTAAATGTTCTACTGTGTACTGAATATGATCTTAAAATGACATGGGTATCATTTAATTATAGAAAATTCAATTAATTACAAATGAATAAATTTTATAGTCGTCTTTTTTATATGTTTATTTGTCTACATTAAGAACAATATTTTTTTAAAAACAATTCTTATGTGAAAAAACTGTTTTTAACTTAATAAAAAATATTTTTTAATTATTAATGGTCTTATATAAATATTCAATATATAATTAATTATAAATTTTTACAATCATCTTATTGTTGTTACATGGATTGTAATAGAATTAAATTTCGGTTTATTCTTAAAATTCATTTATCTAAAAAGGTTTTCATTGAATAGTCTGTACATATAAAAAAATTAAAAAATTTCTTCATATTAAAATTTAATATAAAATTATAGATTATATATTTTAAATCATAATAATTAATATACATTTATTGGGTCAATAAAATAACTTTTCATGATGAGTAGTAAAACATTAAAATTCTATTACCGCGATTAATATTAAAACAGGTTTACCAAGGGGTTAAACTATGATATAATTGTTTGAGTTCCAACCATACATGAATAATTCTTATTCATTGAAGATATTTCAACATTATATTATCCTTAATTCCAATAATTTTCCATTTGGATCCATATTCCTGTGAAATTTCCATTATATCATTGAAATATTTTATATAATTTCATGTGTGTCACTCCCCTCACCCATTAAAGGAACCAATTATCCAACATTATTAAAACCATTTGACAATTTTATCGCAACCTATAATTAAAAAAAATAAAAAATTTAGAGACCTTCCTTTTATCCTATTAGACTTGGTATTCTAAAAATATTAATCTTTAAATGATTTGGTTGTAATCTAAATGATGTATCCAAAAGAGGATGTATAAAAAAATACCATTTTCTTAAATTTTTTATTTTTAAAAAATCCTTAAATAAAAAACATGTACCCATTAAAAAATAATGAATCATGTATCATAAATACCATTATATATTATTAATATAATGGAGAATGCAATATTCACCCCTTATGTTACAACCTGGATTTTATAAATTATATTTATCTCTTGAAATAAATGATTATTAAAATTAAAAAATATTAAAACACACATAAAGATGTCAAAAAAATCATTTCATTAATAAATATGGTTACATTAATCAGAAATAGAGCCAATTGAATTTAAAAATATTAAAATTGGACAAATAAATATAAAATAGAAAATATATAATAGAAAAATATGGATCACCTCAATCTACTAGAATCGTATCCCCCATTTCGATCACAATAAAAAAGAAAAAAATGTGTCTAAAAATCTAATTTATAGAAAATATATGTATAGAACCATAAGTGATATTTAGTTGAATATTGAATTATAGAATGATGTGGTATATATATAGGAGATAATTTGACCATTCGAGTATTAATGTAATAGTTGGGAATAGTAGCATGACCCTTGGGAGTAGTAACCTGGACGTTCGAAGAGTAATGTTTCCTAAAAATAATAAATTATTATATAAATTATATTTATCATGGTTATAATAAATTAATATAAATATTAAGATTATAGAAAATAAATATCATGTCTACAAATCTCAATGAAATATATAAGAATAATTTTGATAAACATTATTTTAATGTATTTGATAGGAAATATAATTTTTGTATGAAAATATTTACCAATTTTAGAAATTTATTTTGATAAAATGATTATAATTTATAAAAAGTCATCACTTCAAAATTATATGAGGGTACTTTTTTGTTAATTTTTTGAAATACATCAAATTTCAATTGAATTGTAATAATATATTTTTCACATATTTATTTTATCTTTAATTACATTATTCATGATGTGATAAAGACATAATACTTTCATGAACATTATGTTTTTCTTTGATATATTTAATTATATAAATGAGTCATTAAAATAAAATAAATGTAATTTCCCAACCTAAAAATAACATTCAAAACCCATAAGACAAAACTGATTACATAAAATAAAAATTATTCATACATGAAACATTAATTTTTAACAAACAAATGGATTTTAATTATAAATATGATATAATGGCTTAATCCCAAAATATTATATTTATATTTGGTTTACAATGTAAAATACTCACTACTCTGCCTCTTCTTGTTCTTTTTTCCACCAACGCTTTTACAGCCAAACGATAACAAAATTAATTAGGTAGTAAATATTTATGATATTAAGATTATGTATGTTTCATACTAATATATATAAATATGTTAATTTAAAACATATCTTTCCTAATCTCCCATTAATGTCTCGTCAATGGCTAGTTTGCCACCTATGAATACTTTTCTAGGTCAACCCATGTAACCACAAACATGGAGGGATATTATAAACTATATATTATATATAAAAATGTAATTACAATAATAATATGAATTTTTAATTAATTATACTAATGTATTAATTAAATTAAGTTAAATTTATAAATCTTTATAAAATGGAAAATGTTTAGGTAAAACATGATAACAAAATGTCTACACTATAACCAATAAATTATGAAATATAATCAAATGAATATAATTGATAAATGGTAGTAAATATTATAATAATTCACTTCTAGATCATGGTTTCCCTAAATGTTTCTTTATTATCCATGTGGTGAAAAATAGAAGAATTAAAATTGGAAATTAAGTGGATTCTTGAACCCGACTTCCTTTCTTTGAGTAATCGATATTTCATACAGAATTTTAGTGTGGATGTTCCCTTAATGTTTCTTAAATATAATTTCATTTTTTTGCAATTTTATTTTAGATTATATAAATTTTTTCCAGTTTAATTTTTGTTACAACAATATTGATTTTTTCCAAATTACTCATCTTCAAAAAACATATTGTTACTCATCTCTAGTTGTTTATTGTTCAGTCTGAAATGATTATTCTTATGCTAAATTTGTTTTTTTCAATTTTTCATTTAATATCATAATGTTTTTCCATTAGATCATGAATGATGACATCCTTATAAAACCTTATCCATTCCATAGGTTATTTCATGATTACAGTTAGTATATTTTCTATGTGGCACAAAATATTATTTAAATTTTATGATGTACTGTGTATGCCCAGAAATATATAGACCTCCAATGAATTGGGTAATGTGATATATCTGAATAGATGATGTGTATTATGAGTGAAAATAATTTTTTATCTATGCACATGGATTATGTTATTATTATTCACATATGTTAGGTGTGAACATGATTCTAGACGTTTTCACAACTATATGTGGTAATTTACCACCATGGAATAATTTTTCATTTTTATGCATTTCCACAGTCCATGAATTTATCAGGTGTATCAATCATGATGTTGATGATGATATTATGCTTATAATTTGTTTTCTGATTATTATAATCAACCATTTTATATTTATTTATGTTTTTTATTAATCTTATTAATGGGATTTTATCTCACCCATTTCATTGATATATATCCTTGGGTAATTTATTACATGTCCTCAGAAGAGGGTGATCATGTAATATGATTTTAAAAGGAAGGAGTTAAATACTAATTTATATTTTATTATGTTTGTAAAATCCTATTACAGTTTTACGATACTCTTAAACCCCTCCTTTGATTAATCTTTGGTAATGTCTCATTCAGAGGTGATTTAGTTCATATTTTATAAATATTGAAGGGCTCTAGGTCTGTGAACGGTTGGAGCATAGTTTTCCCGAAATTTGAAAAATGTGAATCATGCTTGTAAATACCATGAAAACCCTAGTAAAAAGTGTTCTTATAGTTGTCACAAGGTTTGAAAAACAATGAACCCACTATGGAGAAACCATGAACCCCCATAATACGGGAACATGATTATGGTGCATGGTTTGATAAACTATGAGACTATGTCTAGTTAACCGTGAACGATGAATTATTTTATTCACAAAATTATTTTAAAAATAATCCTGAATCCCTATTTGGACCCCACCCCCTTTCCAGAATAACTCGACCTAGAATTCATTCCTATGTCTTGGAGGCTCTCAAAGACCAATTTTGGCTCCTCCAAACCCCTTTCTAGGTATATCTAAGTGTAGAAAATCATGTTCAATCTCCCCTAGGTATGTAAATCATTCCTCATTCCATCTCCCACAAGTTATCCTCTCTCCAAACTAGGGTTTATTATATTTCCATGTTATTATAGGATCTAATAATTATTATTTTAGATCTTAAATCAAGTTTGTATTCTTGAATATCTAGTGTCAGTGATCTTCATTGGGGGTCACCATTGCAGTCATTGTGATTCGTGATCCTTTAATAATGAGATAAGTGGTTTTTTTTAATGATTTTCTAATTAATTTAATCTTAAACATCTTGATTGAAATTAATTTGATTGATTTGGATTTAATTTCATTCAATTGGCATGGTTAAAAACAAAATCTATTGAATTGGGGATTTTAATTAGATTTGGTATGAAAATTGGAAATCCCCCCCCCCCAATAAAATTGAATTATGCAATTTTTTGGAATTTTATAGATAATATTGAATAATTATATTATGGAATTTAAATTTTTGGATTTAAATTGAGAAATTATTCTGTGAAATTTATATGGGAAATTTATTTTTAATTTTTATTTGAGACAACATGGATAAATGTTTTTTGATAGAAACCCGTTGGTTTTATCCTAGAAAGTGCATGATTTCATTAAAAACCAATTTTTTTCAAATAGAAATTAGGATATTGAAATGGGGGATGGTTTAAATTTTATTTTAATCAATTTTGAACTAATTTTACCATTATTGGTATTTGTATGAGAACATTAAATCATAGGTATTTTGTGAGTTATTAGGGATAAAAAAATTAAGATGGCAATTCCCCTACCACGGATTGTGGCTTTACAACTCTAATGTAAAATTTTGGATGATATTATCCATATTGGGATGTTGGTTAGTCTTATTTGGCCAGTGTCAAAAAGACATGTGTGCACATTGTTGTTATCATCAAATGAGTGTGTGAGGATCCCATAACATGGAACTTTTTCACCTCTGGTAGATGACCATGTTTCTCTATTGTGATTATTTTGTTATATATAATATTTTTGTAAACTTTTTTATACATTACTTGTGATTTTATACGAAATGTTTTATATAAATGTATATTAATCCTTTATTTCGAAATATATTAAATCATTTTAAATGTAAGTCTTTATTTGTTTTAAATATTATTTTTAAATAACATGTCGGTCTATTTAAAATTAAAAGCATTATTTAGTTAATTAAACGTGGAATAATATAATGGAATCCTTGTGGATAACATACTAGGATATTACCTGAAAACTATCATATCCCTTAAGGAATTTGATTATTTCCTCTTACCGGGTCCCAAAAAGGGTTAAGCACTACTTATATGTAATTTTGGTTCTTGATCGTTGAACTGGGGTTGTTGTGTTCATTGCAACATGGGGGGTTTTTCTTAATCTACATTACATTGTGGCTATAATTTGTGTTCTTGTACCTTTTTTAATTATGGTAAAATTCTCACTGTGGATTTTTCTTCTATGCATAATAACATGTATCTCCTACTTCTATTATGTTTTTGGAAAAACTATTCCCAGTTTTATTTTTGATTGATGCCAGGTGTTAGATTCCAACCCTGGGGGATCTAAAAGTCCCTTTATTCCATGTCAAGGATGGTATGGGCATCAGGGTAGCAGAGTGTTCAAGTAGAACCATGTCAAAGAGGAAAAAATGATACAGGTTAAGAATCCTTCCTTCATATTAGTATGCATTTGGGTAATCATATTGGGACTTAATAGATAGTCAAGGATGAGTTCCTAGAATGATCTCACTATAATGAACCTTATATCACTGGGGATGGTTTGGGAAGGATTTTTTCTTAATTACATTAAGTCTATTCCTTTTTTTTAATTTGGATAGTATGATAGCCAAATATTTTTATCTATCATTTCAGATTAATTTCCCCTGTTTCTATATTTTATTTTTTCCTTTATGAGGTCGTCAATTTTATTACTGATGTGTTGTAGCATCATGTATTTGAAAAGATGTCAAAATAATATCTTGACGGAATTTGGTGATGAACCACAATGAGTGAATCTTCCCATGTACAAAAATCCAATTGAGGTTATCGTGTGTGTTGTCCAAGATCGGGGACCAACGCTTGCACAGGTTCCCATTCGGACTCCATTTGTGGAACCTAAAATGGAAGTGTTATAGTATATTTCTTAAGAGTTCCAATTCTAAAAGACACCAACATTATATGGAAAAAATAATCCCCTACTGGATATATAATTTTTAATGAAATTGGGATTCTGATTTGAGTTCCGGGACACACCCAATGAAATAAATGTGAAATATGACTTCTTCATGATATAGGGACCTATATGGAGATAGTGGTAATGATGGTGATGAGAAAGAAATATGAGGTCTGATAGTGGAAATAATTTAAAAATATTTTCACTAACTAGTTCTATCCAAATTATATATTTTTGAATAAGGTATTGTAGTTTTTTAAACTCGAGTAGGGTGATAGTACTAGGAAAAATTATGAAGATATCTTTGATGATATTTTGAATTTTTCACCTCAGATTGGGATGAATGACAAGATTATGTTTTGATGGTTCGAGATAGGATGTAAATTTGATATTAATTCTCATGTTTTCTTGATGAATATTCATCTTTATGCTGATGTGTGGGATCGAGTGTTGATGATCAAAATACACATTGATGGAATATTAGGGTTGATGGGAGTTTCATTTCCATCCAGTTTTTGTTCTATGAATTCCACTAAAGGGATGAGTAAGCACGATTATTCTAATAGTAGATCTTGATATTTGGGGGTTTCTAGACATGTTGCAGTGCATGTATGAGGACCTTTGATTTTTCACCAATGTGGAAAACATGGGAAATCAAAATCATTTTTCACCAAGGAACCTAAAATATGTTGTTCTTATGGATTCTTAGGCCACCGGAAGAAGTTCCTCCATGTAAATTATACTTTACATAGAGGGATAATATGATCAGTTCCTATCAAAACTATGGTATAATAATATGCATCATGTAAAAAGGGGTTCTAGCCCCATGCATCCAGAATGAAGCTCGGTCACACAGTGGAAGAGCCCCTAGGAGAATAAAATACTTGTCCAGTGACTATGAGTTTTACCATTCCTATATATTCTTCCTTGGTTACTTTATTGTTTGATACTAGTACATACAATTCATTTATTTCAACCCATGTTTTGAATCTGAATAATCATCCTTTAGTGAATTCTCTTCTCGGTTGGATATTACTACACACCTCAGAATGAAGAGAGGGAAGGGTCTCCATAGTGCAAATTTAGTTTTATCTCTATCATATGATTATATTGCCTAGTATTTTTGGGATCTCAATATGAAACTTATTAACATAATTTTATAGATTTATTGGATCATTCCTAATACAGCCAAAAAAAATTATCCATGATGAGTATATTTTTCTACACATGATAGGGTGTTCCATATATTTTAATGAGAATGGGACCTATGGTCAAGTAGAGTAGAATCTAATTATCCAAAGTTGGTAAAATTAATATATCTGTTCAGTTTTGAACTGAAGATATAATCATTGAATTGTGATCTCCCTCCAATTGTCGTTGAGTGTCCCATCATTTTCCCTTCTTCCTTCTCCGGGTTTCATCGCTAAGGAAGGTATAGGTTTCTATAAATTTAGTTCCTAGTACTCTACTAGTATATATTCATTATTACTTTGTGGAACTAGATGAAATGAATGAGTTGAAGACTCAGATCGATGATCTGTTCGAGAAAGGGTTTATACATTCTAGTGTGTCACTGTGGGCTGTGCCAGTTCTCCTTGATTGGAAAGCAGATGGGTCACTTCACCTTTCTATTTTTTTGGGTAGAATCATCAAGGGTTCTTTTACTATAAAATACTAATGGAGTACAAGGAACATAAAAGCAGTACCATATAAAACGATTAATAATAAATCATCAAAGGGATAATACTGAACCAAAACCCACCTTTTTGGGGGTTTGGTATCACCTTTGACTAGCCATATGCTGCATGTAGAATTTGTCATAGTAAATTATGATCCCTCTAGGTATATCTTCTTAGAGAACAACCCTAAGACCTCCTCCTTCGTTGAACCCAAAAATACACCCAAAGGCCCTCCTCTCTATTATTGAGATCCTCAAGTATTCCACTGGAATCCAGGATCATCCAACACTCCCATAAATTTGTGTCTCCACTGTCTAGATCTGGTGCAAACAATATTCTCTTAACTTTAGGATCACAATCGGACACAACCACTCACTTGAGATTCTAAGAACCAAACACACCCAGATACATCTTCAGAAATCCAGGAAATTCCTAGTCGCACATCGTTGTCCAACCCGCACTACTTCTTGAATTTATAGAAAATTTTTGGATTTTTCTTACACTAATATGACAAAACCTTTTATGGATGAATGATAAAGGGAAAATAATTGAAGATAAACCCTAACTGACCTAAAAACTATATCTTTTGATCTACTTGAATCACCCCCGTATTGATAATCTATTTGACTAGTTCAAATAGTAAACATTGTTCTTGATGATTGATCTTTGATCTGGTTAATATCAGTGGAAAATAAAATAATCCTAAATTCAGAAAATCACCTTTTAGAGTAGGTTCAAAAAATATATGTACCTAGACATTCCATTTGGTATAAAAAATTATCCTATAGCCTTTATGGATTTAATGAATAAAATTTTTCACCAACATCCTGATGATTTTATGGTGTACTTTGTGACCCACATCCCCATTTACTCTCTATCTGAGGAGGATAATGTGTGTCATCGTGGAGATATTCTAGAGTTGTTAAGAAGTAACCAAATTTATTACAACATATTAAATTTTGATTTTTGGATTCAGGAAAAGATATTATTGGGGCATGTGGCATCAAAACATGGTATATCAATTGATCTTTAAAAGGGAAAATCAGTAATGAAAAGGGAATAACCATTAAATTTTTCATGATTCACATCATCTTTGGATTAGTTGGATATTATTACTAGTTTGTAACTGTCTTCTCAAATTTTAATTCTCTTAAGACCTATAAAATGCAGAACTGAGTAATGTTTTATTTGGATAACCAATGTAAGAAATATTTTGTTAAAATGAAACACATTTTCACTTTTCCACCAGTGTTGACTATACCACAGAATGGACTAGGCTATGTTCTCTTCTATGATGCATCATGTTCAAGTTTGGGTTATGTTATTATATAGGGTGACCATATTTTTTCCATATGGATCATGGATTCCTAGCCACTTGAGAAGAATTATCCTACAAATTAACTTGAACTATAACTATGATGCATGCACCTAAGAGTTGGTGTATGTTCCTCTTTCAGAAATTTTTACCATATATTTAAACCATGAGATATTGAGTTATGTCTTCTCCCAAATAATGGATTTTATTCTAGATTAATTGGGTGGAATACCTATAAAATTTTGAAATTTAAATATTCTATACATTGGGGAATGGTAATGTTAACAAAGATGATTTGTTTTGGATTCTTCCAACCCTTACAGTGAAAAATATTGGGAAGAGTTTAACATGATGGATATTTTTTCATAGTTTCACATTGGAGTCTTGGAATCTAGTGTTGTGGTTTCTTTAGATATATTTTTGTTTAATTTCTTTCTTATCGAGATTATTCGTCAAAAACATCATCTTGATGATGAGATGATGAGTTCTGTAGCATCAGATAGTATCTTTATGGTGTGGATACTATAGTTGAATGGTAATTTTTCATAGAAGGAATTATATTTTTTAAGAATCATTTTTATTTGATGTTATCAATCTAGAATGTTTTGATGAGGTATTTCCATAATTTTCTATGGTTAGTGTAACTATAAAAAAATATGTTCCATGACATGTGAAATAGATTCTGGTGGCCAGGTATGAGATAAATCATTGTTGATTTTGTCTCTCACTGTTATATGTGCCAAAAGGTAGAGGTCAGTCACCAGAGAACTTTGAATTTGCTTCATCCAATTGTAATATATACTTGGTAGAGGGATGAGATATCCATGGGATTTCTGGTTGTGTTTCTACATACCTATATATGTAAGAATATGATTTGGTTTTTGATTGATAGGATAACCAAATCATATCACTTTGTAGAAATTAATGATGCATCCAATTTTGGGGAGGTATAAAATCACCATGTGGAATACATTTTTTATTTTCCCAAAGTTCTATATGATATAGTTTTTGATTGAAATCCCAATTTTACTTCTCTATTTTTAAGAGTCCTTAAAGAGTCACTAGGATCCCATGTTTATTTGATACAACATACCATCCACTATCGGGTGCCCAGACAGAAAGTGATATACAAATATGTGAGGATACACATTGTGCTTGCACATTCAATTTTGGTGGAGATTGGGATGGCCTAATAGGGCTGGTTTAGTTTTCTTATAATAATATTTTCCAATCCTTGATTAGAATGGATCCTTTTGAGGCCTTATATAGAAAACCTTGTAAATATTTATTATGTTCGTCCGAGATCGTTGGAGGATCCTTTGTTGGCCCAAGATTTATTCAAGAGATTACAAGAATTATTAAGTTGATTATTCTATGAATGATGATAGATTAGAGTCAGTATAAGTTTTATTCTGATCATCTTCTTGGAATATTGTAATTCCCAGTTGGTGATCAGGTGCTCCTGAAAATTTCACCTTGATTGGGTAATCGATGTCTTGGTAGGCAAGGGAAACAGGATCCCCATTTTGTGGGACCTTTCGAGGTTGTTAAGTATGTAGGAAAAGTGTCCTAACAATTACCACTTCCACCATAAATAATATCAGTACATAATTTTTTTCATGTATCACAACTACATACGTATCATTCTAATCTATCTCATGTGATAATATATAGTAATATTGATAGGGAAACTAATTTAGCTTTGAATGTGCATCGGTTTAGGATAGTTGATTTTGAAACCAAGGTACTTTATAGAAGGAATATTCCTTTATTCTGAGTGTTATTGTTGCACTGTTTTGATACATGTGAGACATAGGATAGAAATACACTGATAACAGAGCAGCGACCTCATATTTTTTACATGGAAGCCTATTGACTGGATTTTTTTTGGAATTAATGTTTTGATTTTGCGGAAGTTTTATCATCCACTTTCAATTTTAGTTACTCTTAAAGCCATATTTTGATATTTCTTCGGTTGGGAATTTTTTAGGGGTGATTTGGGTGAAAGTTTCAAAATTTTTAAGGGATAATTGGATCTAAATGTCTTTACCAAACCATGTTTCGTGCTAGTAAAAACTGTGAAAAACTAGGTAGTGAGGCTTTGCACAGTTGGTGCACGGTTTGACATATTGTGCACCCACCAAGGAGAATCCTTGAAAAACCACCATTGGGGGTGTGTGGTTAGGAAACATGGATTGAAAATCCATGAGATGATATTCCCAAATTATCATCCACACGAAATCATTTTACTGAGAAAAATATTGTAAATGTTCCCAAATACAATTTAAACCCATGATTTGGCATAACAAAACATAAAATGATTTTCTAGGTCCTGGAGGATATTGAGGAACAATTTTTAGATCTTAAAACCCCATTTCTAGGTGGATTGAATTTAATATAAATATGATCATTCTCTTCTAGGTATGTAAATCATTACCCACTCCATTTCTCCCTCTCCCTCCTCTCTATTCCCTAGGATTGATTATATCTTTGTATTTTTTATGGTCTAATCATAATAGTTTTAGTTTTATAATATAGGTTTTACACTGGGATCTCATTTTCTAATATTATTCATTAGAGTATCCTTTTTTTGGTTTTTTTAATCATGATCCTATGTTCCTAAGGCATGTAGTTCCGTTTAATATTTTAAAACATATTTAACCCTATATTGTTTGATTGAAATTAAATATATTAATTGTAATTTATTTTATTTTCATTGTTTTCTAAAATACCCAATTTTAGTTAATTGAGGATTTGAATTTTATTTTCCATAAAATTTAGGAAGAACCCCAAATTCCATTGAAATGGGGAGTGTTTGTGGAATTTGATTGAAAATTATGAATAATTAAATATTGGAATTTTAATTATGGAAATGAATTGTTGAATTGATTTTTTAAATTGATTTTATATTTTTATTTGAGAAAAAATGGCATAATTAATTTTGATATAAACCCATTGGTTTTATCTTAGAAAAGTCAAGATTTGATTAGAAACCAATTTTTGATTATAAATGAATATGGTCCTATTGAAAAGGGAAAGATGATAAAAAAAATTAATAGTTTTTTAATAAATCCCCCATTATTAATTTTTGATTGGGAACATGAAATCCAAGGAAGTTAGTGAGTTATTAGAGATAGTGTTGAGTCAATAAGGTTTTTCTTATAACTTTTCCATTCTTTCAATCAAGGGGGATATTGTTATGTCATTAAGGCTTTCCTTATGAGTTTACGATTCCTCTTGTTTTGAAAATCACAATCACCTTATCTCAAGGAAAATCTCTTTTACCCTGTATTTTACTTCTATAAGGAAAAATTTTCTTTTCCCAAAGAAATTTATCCTTACCATGTTTCATTTTCCATATCATAATTTTTTTAAGTGTAAAATTCAAATTGAAAACAAAAACCTTGAAATCCTATAAATACATAGATAAGAAGCATTCTATTCTAGGATCTTAATTCTATGAATTCTAGTTACGAACTCGTTTGAGTTCGGACTCCGAATTCTGACTAAGAATTATGGTTACAAACTCTTATGAGTTCTCACTCTGAATTCTGAATCAGAATTCTAGTTCCGAACTTTCTGAATTCTGACTCCAAATTTTGAATCAGAATTTTGGATACATACTTTCTATGTTCTGACTCCAAATTCTAAATATGAATTTTGGATACGAGTTTTCTTAGTTCTGACTCCGAATTATGAATACGAATTCTGTATATGAACTTTCTGAGTTCTGACACCAAATTCCAAATACGAATTCTGGTTACGAACTTCTCTATGTTCTGACTCCATGTTCTCTGAATTCAGACTTCGAACTCTTATGAGTTCTGACTATGAATTCTCAAGAACTCTGACTCCGAACATTGTATGTTTAGGTTCCAAATTCTTATTAATCTAGATTCAAAATTTCCTTGAAATTTAGTCTCCAGAATTCTATAGAATTCTGGTTCAGAATTCATTGAAAACAGAATCTGATTATCCAAGTATTATAGACTCCGAATTAATTTTTGGTTAGACTCTGAAATTTCTATTTCTTACACACTGAATATTGGATTTTAGTAATGTAACCATATTTTTCTTACACATATTTTTTTGTAAAATGATGTCATGATTTCAGTTAATAACTAACCATTTTTTTGAGTGACGCATATACAGGTCCCTCCAAAATTTAAGGAAGAATATGACCGTTAGAGGAGGGAGCCGACTGTTGAAGTCGTGCCTATGAATAGGAGCTCATTTGAAAGATCTCAAAAATTTAATGAATTTTTTTACGACTCTAGAGATTACATGCTATTGATGTTTTTTCTAGAGAGAGACATTCATTGATTCGTGCGTACTGGACTTCTTGTTCAGTTTTTATTTTTTAGACTTCGATTGTTGCTGTGTACAATCAAGGGAATCCGGGGATAGGAAGACAGAGGTTTCGACTACCTTGAAGTTGAGGGCTTCCATGTGGAGGAAGACAAGGGTTCCAACTACCTTGAAGTTTAAGGTTTGTGCGGATAACAAGAAAGACTCCGATCTTCGCATCGAGGGCTTACCCTGGTGTGGGTAAGACAGAATTTCATGAAAGTATGAATCAAGGGGCCTTTATCAATGGTTTTTGGATAACCATCACTTTGGGATAAAAGATTTACCTTGTTACTTGTTTTGTTACAAGTTTTCCACTTCATTTGTATTGTTGGGTAATGTATAACTATATTATACTTCCTTATATTTGTCACGACCCAACCCTACCCGGGCTCGAGCCAAGACTACCCCAAGCCCGCCTCCATAGGCCACGGGCTAGCGACCAGAGCTGAAGGCACAATAACTCAGGGAGGCCGTTTCCTAAGTACTTGCACACACACAAACAGTACACTCAATGCAAAAGTGCAGAGTAAAAAGAAAAGTAATGGGAAACTGCTATATATATAAACCACAACATTACATCGACCACTAACAGTACAAAGTTAAAGCTGAAAATAATAGGGGAAAAACACACTCCCAATCAGAAAAGTGCCACAAACCGACAACAGATAAACAAAAGAAAATAGCTGGTAGGGTCCCCCACCTAGAACCCGACTCCGACCACCGCACACGATCCATGCTCCTGAACTCCTAAGCTTCACTGAAGTCACGACCAACCTGTCTGTCGTGTGCAAGGGCACACCAAGTGCGGGCAAATCCCAAGCAGGTGTGAGTATAAAAATAATCAGTAGGATACCCTGATGGCTCGAGGGAGCAGCAAATAAGGTATCTAAGGGTGATCAGTAGAGAGAATAGGGAAAAGTAAAGGAGTACAACCGAGAGTGTAGTAAAGAGTACAGTAATGAGTCCATCTCAACCAAACAAGAGGAAAGAAGGTAGACTCGTCCAGACACAAGGAGCTGGAAATATTGAGAAGATGATCTTCTCGTCGATTCTTCGCTACCTATAGTAGGAGAGTAGACTCATCCAACCACGAGAAGTTAGACCTGGAAAGCACGTGGCATACCCCACGCGTCTTCACCTCTCCTTGAAGGAGAGTAACCAAACCCAAGAAGTGGGGTACTGTAACAAGGTATATACATATCCTTATGCTCAGCAAGATGCCCTAACAATGTCATAAGGGGATCTCGGTCCCGTAGCTCAGCCCAAGAAAATGAGTAGCCAATAGTCCGAGATGTAAACACCATCGATGCCCAACTTCCCGCCCGTCTACCCTGAACTGCAAGTCAATAGGCACAAATCACCGCACCTTGACACTATCCGCTTTGGGAAGCACTGACTCGCCCGCACGGTTTTATTTCACATCACAAGGACACGTCTCGGTGGGGGAAAAGCCCCACTAGTACTTGAGAGTTCTGTGGGAATGTCAAACCACAACTCGTCACAGCCCCACAACCAAGCGGTATGCTCAAAGTCGACAGGCGACCCCCTACCCAGCCCCATGGGAGGGTCCCTTGAAGCCAATGGGTTATCACTATAGGGAAACCCAGAAAGAGTTGACGGGTGCCACATTGTCTAGTATCGTAACAGGGTAATCCACTAGAGGGAGACCAGGCTAAAGTCAGCGATGGGACCATAGCCCAGCCCAGCTAGAGGTAACCCGGAATTGGGAACCACTACCCAGCCCCACTGGACGTAAACCTGACATCGGGGACCACTGCCCAGCCCAGCTAGAGGTAAGCCCGACATCGGGGACCACTACCCAGCCCTGCTGGAGGTAAGTCCAGCATCGGGGAACACTGCACAACCCAGCTAGAAGTAAGCCCGGAACTACTCCAGCCATCCCTGCTTGATGGTACTACTCGGTGAACACCGCTGTACTGGCCATCCCTGATGGATGGTAACCCACTTGCGAGCCCTGCTCAAAACAATCCAAGCCCTACTGGTAACAACCTTAACCCTGCTGGAAACAACCACAACCCTGCTGGAAACAACCTCATCCCTACTGGTAACAACCTCAGCCCTGCTGGAAACAACCTCCTGGGTAGAGGATCGGTGCCCGCGTAAACTGTTGGTCACACTGAATCCATAAGAACTCTACCAGGGAACACAGAGTGACGGTTGGAAACTCCCCAGGTCTCACAAGGAGATCCCGCTCCAATCCACTGAGTCACTGTCGAAGCGGACCGAGACAACTCATCCCAGAAAGTGGGGAAAGCACCCACACTGTACGAACACCCGTAGTCGTAAACGGTGCCCCAGTCTGGTGGAAGGGGCATAGTACTGAAACCCCTCACTGTTGAAGAAACATGGGAACAAATCGTCTTTGTCGGCCAAACCATTGAGAATGAAACCAGGGGGAGACCACTAAACCCATTTGGTCAAACAAACGAGCACAAAGTGACCCTCTACGTCACGAGAGGTCAAAATTACGCAAAGCAGAACACGACACGTACATGGATCCCACACGACGTGTGGCCCCAAATCAATCCCCAACCAAGCGCACAAACAGTTTCAGGTACCAACCACACGTACCTCCAAGCGCTGTCGTATACACCTAGAGTATACCTCATTTTCAGCCCAAGGGCTATCGTGCCCACAACACCCAATTTCAACGCGAAGGCATGGCGTAACATCTCCAACTTGCTGCCTCAACGACTGGAGCATGGCTAACCACATCTATTCAAGCATTACTTCACTCACATAGGAGTGCACATGATCTCACGCCAATGGTCCGCTACAAACATGGTAGAAGAACCACCACCGGGGCACCTTTCATATTTCCACATTTAATGAGATTGTTTAAGAGGATTCACATAACCAAACAGATCGCACAGTTGTAATCCTTGCGGAAAAACACACGAGATCGACTACTTACTTGCCTCTAACGGATATCCGACGGAAAAGTCACCAACACCGCCTCACGCTCGAACAGCGTCTCGTGATCCAGAGCCTCAACCCCGAAAATAGTCAGGTGCATCGCACCATTGCCATATCCTCGGTAAAACACCTCAAAAAGACTGATCACTTGAGCGCAATAGTTATCCGGAGAAAAAAAAAAGAATTCTGGCGCACCGCACACAAGTGGCTCTTCGTGGGACCCGCATCCCGGTCCCGAAACCCAACGGACATATCACACCGTTGCGATACTCTCGAAAAAGTACACAAGGTGGACTATTAACTTGTCCATAATGTTTTCCCGTTGATAAAGATTGAAAATCACCATTGATGCCCAAACGTCCCTTATGGGCCCCACACCATTATGCCGAAAAAGAGCGAGCAGACTGCGCCAAAGAAATCCCCTCAGAAAAACATCCATAATCGACTGCTCGCACGCCTGGAACAGATGCCCGATGAAAAAGTCATGAAATGCTGCACGCAGATCAAAAGACGGGCCATGGGGCCCACGCTTCAACTTCGGCCTTAATGCCTGAAACCACCCTGGAAAGCTTTGCCACGGTGTTATGGTTCCAACGCCACTGACGGCGCTCAAAACAGACATCGGACGCGTCCGCGCCATCCAAAACAAGAATTCCCGAGATAAAGTCAATCCCCTCGACGTACGTTTCGCGCCACCGAGGCCCCCATCTCGGGAATTATAATTTCTTGGTACTATCTCAAAAAGACCGAAACATTGTTAGGTATGTGCTTCCATAGACGACGCTCAAAACGGACACCCGTCGCTCGAAATACGGGCATCCAATTATTTTAAAACGGGGGGGGGGGGGGGGAACCCCTTGGGCTGACCTACCCGGTCCGGTCGGTCCGCCCCACTCGGGCCGGCCCACTCCGGCCGGCCCCGCTGGACCCGCGGACCGCCGCACAGCAGCCTGCCCTCCCGCGGGACCCGTACTACGTGCGGGTCGCTCCATAGACCGACCCGTACTGCCCGCGGGGTCGCGCGCCTATGATTCCGACCGCCCCCTCTCGTCGGTGCCCGCGACCGGCGCCCTCGGCCGGTCCGCCTGCGCCGTCCTGCACCAGCGAGGAGCCACCTGGCTGGCCGGATGGCCGACCATCCTTTTGTCGCGCCTGCTGTCGCGCCGATGTCCGCCATGGTGCTACCGTCCGCCAGACCTCCTTGCCGACCCCCGGAATCTAGCCTCGTGGTTGGAAAACTTCAGAGGACCACCAGAAATGATCTGGTGGTCGAAAATTTGATCTGGAAAGCATTCCGGAAAGATCAGGACAGGTTCAATGCAATTATGGTCTTCGTTCGATGATCCAATGGCATGATTAAGCATTAATGGATATTAAGTGGGGAAAGGGGTGTAAAACTCAAATCCGCCTACCTACAGGAGGAACGTCGACGCTTCAGTGCTCGATCCGAGCTCCGCCGTGGCCAAAACTGACTCTGATCCATCGTTTTCGTCTTGGAGAAGGAGGACGGAGGAGAGGAGGTCGCCTGTAGAGGGGGAAATGGGAGTGAAGAGGTGGGGGGGGTTAGGTTAATTAAATAATATAATTAACCTAAACACCCTCCCGAGGCCCCGTACCCGAACACTCGACGGGGTCGGGATTAGGCCTCCCTTAGGATAAAAACCACGCTCTGAACGCAAAAGCAGTCTCAGAATATTAATCCGAGGCTCCGTTCGAATGTTATTTAACTCAATGCCCGAGGTCGCTAAATTATGAAAATGCCCATGGGGCCATTTTTCACAGACAGGCCACGCCCAGAAAGCTTACCCACCTCCTAGGGTATACGGCACATTACAAACTCAACGATGCCCTCAGTTTTCCAATTCGAGCACTGTTTAAGAGATATTTTAGCTTCACCCTTAAACTAATAAATTAATTATTTAATTTATCCATTTCTCATTCCGGAAGTGAGCGAGGGGTCAAAACGTCCCGCGCCAACAAGTTTTATGTTGTTCCTAGGGTAAAAACCCCATTATGGACCCATCCGTACACTCTGATCTCTGATCCAGATCACTGTTTAGGAGTTAACCCATTTATTTGGCATTTTTAGTGTGAAGACACTAAAAATTTAATTCTCGCCACTTCGGGGCTCAGAATCGCACGCCGTCTAAAGAAGCTGCTCTAGAATAATATAAAGAATATTACAAAGTCTTTCACAACAAAAAATGGGTTCTTACATCATTCCATATTTCAAGATTTTTCATCCTCGAAAAGAAAAACTAGGGAACAACTCATGGTACTAAGCCCACACCTGGCTCTCTCGTACCCAGAAGAACTCTCGCACAGCTCTATGCCACTGCACAGAGACCAAAGGATTTGACCTGTTCACGCAAGGTCTTCCCTCGCCGATGACGTGCATGGGAGCACGCACACATATCCCCATGTGAGTCATGCAGGAGAGGCTATGCACCCAAACCAGCTTTTGGGGTTAGGGAAAGGCGGTAGGGAACCTCGTCATACCTTCGCAGGATATCAAACGGCCTGAAGCACCTCGGGGGGTAACTCACCTCCCCGACCAATCCTCTACGTCACACGTCGCTAATGGAATCAACGCCCGCACCTGAAACATGCCCCGATGATTCCCTCCTTTAGAATATCCATATTGTGAAACACCCAAGGATATCTGGTCACGCAAGGTTCCACCATCAATGTCTCTCAACCAAGACTCTCTTACATGCCCAGATGAAAAGGAGTCAACACCATCGACAAAAGAAAAGGTCATATGACTTTTTACCTTTCCCACACAGGGTTACGCTGATGCCCTGCGCCACCATGATAAAAACTCAAACAAGAAGCAAGGAGGAAATAATTCCACACACAAAGTCTATCAATTCAACTGCAAGAAGTAGAAGAGATGTAGGGCGTACCTCTTATCACCTCATGCTCTGCATGATCGTAGATATCCAATGTTTGCGACTGTCCGCGGTCCCAACTGTCAGCTCCCGGAGCCTGTCGTGGACCTCCTAGTGGTGATGAGAAGACCTCGTAAAGTCGTCCTCCACTACCAGTTCCTCCCGCTCAACTGCTAGCACCACCCCTCTGGGTACTACTTTGATCACGGCACTGCCTCCGTCGTGGTGGTGCACCCGCTGCCTTCCCGAAGCTCTCTGCATGCCTGGTCGGGCAGTCTTGTGCCAGGTGACCTCACCCATCGAAAGCATAGCACCGAATCTCTCTGGGCTGCACTGGTGGCCTACGGCGCCATTTTGGTGTACAACCGCGCCCCTGAGTCCGATTTTCAGAAATCCACATGCGTCGAGGTTCTACTTTCCAATGCCCGCTAGCTGCGGAAGACATCTCGGCTCCAACATGCCTCATGCCACCACCAACTCTAGAACGTGAATGGAAGCTCTCTCTCACCAGTTCCATCTCTAGTACCCCGACATATGTGGAAATGCCCAAGGGTACTATGATAGAACGGATCCCTCGGTGGAGACCCTACTCAAACTTCCGCGCTCGGATGTTGTCGTCATGGACCATGTCCGGGTAATAGTGTGCACGGTCTGCAAAACTAGCCGCGAACTCAGCCCCCATCATCCCTCCCTGCTGAAACTGCAGTAACTCCTAAATCCGAACGGAGTGCAAGCAGAAGGGGAAACACTTCTCACAGAACAAAAACTGAAAGTCGCCCCACCAAAGCGACAGCTCGTCAAGAAAATGATTCACCAGACTCCACCAACGCCAAGCTTCTCCACGAAAAAAAGGTTGGTGGCCAAAGACACCATAATATCTGCTGGCATCTGCACAAGCCTGGAAAGGCTAACCACTGCCTCTAGCCAAACCTCTACTTTCTGAGGGTTTGGCTAACCACTGAACCTCAGCGGTCTCTGCTGCTGGAACTCACGGAGCGCGCTCAACCTGCACTCAAACTCAGCCTGCTCGGCTGAAGCTGTCTACTGCTCAACAGGTGAAGGTGCTACTATCGGCCCACCCGGAGAAAGGGGCTCACATGATGGGTCGTAGACTGAGGACACATAGCTCACAGGGTCGTCGTCACGCACCAAAGCTGGTATCTTGGATAACTGTCTTCACGGAGACATCCTGAATATTATCAAGGAGTGCCTGGGTCAGATGAGCATAATGTATATACCAACATCCATGATGGGAAGCATACTCAAGAAAGAAAGTCAAAGACTCAATCCTATGTGATGCACAAACCAATTTTCCCTGCAACAAGTGTCTCAGCATGCCATGTCGACAAGTGGGTTATCAAGGTCCTGATGAATGGATACGTCGGCCGCCGCACCATCACTAGACTCCCTGGTCTGAGATCCACTCTCGAGATGAATCAACACTATTTCCCTATATCCCAACCAATTCCTTTTATTTTAGGGACATCTGAACATCATCCCAAGGAACGAACCAGCTCTGGTACCACTTTGTCACAACCCGACCCTGCCCGGGCTCGAGCCACAACTACCCCAAGCCCACCTCCAGTAGCCAGGGGCTGGAGACCAGCACCGAAGGCACAATAACTCGAGGAGGCCTTTTCCTATGTACCTGCACACACACACAACACACTCAATCCAAAAGCGCAGAGTAAAAATAAAATCAAAGGGAAACTACTATATATATAAACCACAATAGTGCATCGACCTCTAACAGTACAAAGTAAAAGTTGAAAAGAAAAGGGGAAAAACACACACCCAATCAGAAAAGTGCCACAACCCAAAAATAGGTAAACAAAAAAAATAATTGGTAGGGTCCCCCACTAGGAACCTGATTCTGACCACCGCACACGGTCCCCGCTCCTAAACTCTTAAGCTCCATTGAAGCCACGACCAACCTGTCTGTCGTCTCCAAGGGAAAACCAAGTGTGGGCAAAGCCCAAGAAGAGGTGAGTATAAAAATACTCAGTAAGATACCCCGAAGGCACGAGGGAGCAACAAAAGAGGTACTAAAGGGTGAGTAGTAGAGAGAATAGGGATAAGTAAAGGAGTACAAACGAGAGTGTAGTAAAGAGTACAGTAAAGAGTCCATCTCAACCCAACAAGAGGAAAGAAGGTAGAGTCGTCCAGACACAAGGAGCTAGAAATGGTGAGAAAATAAACTTCATTTTGAGTCTTCGCTACCTATAGCAGGAGAGTAGACTCATCCAACCATGAGAAGCTAGACATGGAAAGCATGTGGCATACCCCGCGCGTCTTCGCCTCTCCTGGAAGGAGAGTAACCAAACCCAAGAAGTGGGTATTGGAACAAGGTATATGCATATCCTTATGCTCAGAAAGAAGCAAGAACAACGTCGTAAGGGGATCTCTGTCCTGTAGCTCAGCCCAGGAAAACGATTAGCCAACAGTCCCAGAAGTAAACACCATCGATGCCCAGCATCCCACCCATATGCCCTGAACTACAAGTCAAAGGGCTCAAATCACCACACCTCAACACTATCCACTTTGGGCGGCACTGACTCGCCCGCACAGTTTTAGGCCGCGTCACAAGGACGAGTGTCGGTGGGGGGAAAGAACCCCTCATAATTGAGAGTTCTGGGGGAACGTCAAACCACAACTCGTCATTGCCCCGCAGTCAAGAGGTCTGCTCAAATTCCACAGGAGACCCCCTGCCTAGCCCCGCTGGAGGGTCCCTGGAAGCCAATGGGTTCCTACTACATGGAATCCTGGCAAGAGTCGACGGGTGCTACGCTGCCCAGTCCCGTAACAGGGTAATCCACTAGAGGGAGACCTGGCTATAGTCGGCGATGGGACCACTGCCCAGCCCACCTAGAGGTATCCCGGCCTCGAGGACCACTGCCCAGCCCCGCTGGAGGTAAGCCCGACATTGGGGACCACTGCCCATCCCAGCTGAAGGTAAGCCTGGAACTGCTCTGGACATCCCTTCTGGATGGTACTACTCGGTGAACACCACTGTACTGGCCATCCCTACTGGATGGTAACCCACTGGAGAGCCCTACTCGAAACAACACAATCCCTGCTGGTACCAACCTCAGCCTTGCTGGAAACAAACTCAGCCCTGCTGAAAACAACCTCATACCTGCTGGTAACAACCTCAGCCCTTCTGGAAACAACCTCCTGGGTAGAGGATCAGTGCCCGAGTAAAGTGTTAGTCACACTGAATTCACAAGAACTCTACTATGGAACATAGAGTTATGGGTGGAAACTCCCCAGGCCTCACAAGGAGATCCCGCTCCAATATGCTGAGTCACTGTCGAAGCGGACCGAGACAACTCATCCCAGAAAGTGGTGAAAACACCCACACTGTACGAACACCGGTAGTCGTAAACGGTACCGCAGTCCGGTGGAAGGGGCACTGTACTGATACCCCTCATCACTGAAGAAATAGGGGAACAAACCATCTCTGTCGGCCAAACCATTGAGAACTAAACCAGGGGAGACCACTCAACCCAGTTGGTCAAACAAATGAGCACAAAGGGACCCTCTACGTCGCAAGAGGTCAAATGTATGAAAATTAGAACACGACATGCACATGGGTCCCACACGACGTGTGGCACCAAGTCAATCCCCAACCAAGCGCACAAATAGTTTCTGGTACAAACCACACGTCATCCAAGCGCTCCCCTATACTCCCAGAGTATACCTCATTTTCAGCCCAAGATCTATCGTGCACACGACACCGAACATCGAAGCGATGGCATGACGTAATGTCTCCAACATGCTGCCTCAATGACTGGGGAAAGACCAACCACATCTATTCAAGCATTACTTCACTCACACGGGAGTGCACACGATCACACCCCAAAGGTCTGCTACAAACACATTAGAAGAACCGCCACCAGGGCACCTTTCATATTTTCACATTTAACAAGATCGTGTAAGAGGCTCTGCACAACCAAACAGATCACACTGTTCTAATCATAGTGGAAAAACACGCGAGATCGACTACTTACTCACATCTAATGGATATCCAATGGAAAATTCACCAACACCGCCTCACGCCCGAATGACATCTCGTAATCCTGAGCCTCGACCCCGAAAATAGTCAGGCGCATCGAACCATTACGATCCCCTTGGGAAAACACATTAAAAAGACTGATCACTTGAGCACAATAGATATCTGGAGAGAAAGATGCATTATGGTGCACTGCACACAAGCGGCACTTCGTGGGACCCGCATCCTGGTCCTGAAACCCAACAGACAGATCACACCGTTGCGATACTCTCGAAAAATTACACAATGTGAACTATTCACTTGTCCAAAACGGTCGCCGATGATAAAGATGGAAAATCACCGTCGATGCCCAAACTGACCTCGTGGGCCCCACACCATCGTGCCGAAAAAGAGCGGACAGACTGCGCCAAAGCAATCCCCACGGAAAAACATCTAGAATCGACTACTCGCACGCCCCGAACGGACGCCCAATGAAAATGTCGTGAAACGCTGCACGCAGCTCAAAAGAAGGGACGTGGGGCTCACTCCTAAACTTCGGCCTCAACACCTGAAACCACCCTGGAATTCTCCACCTCGGTGCCAGGGTTCCAACGCCACTGATGGCGCTCGAAACGGACTTCGGACGCGTCTGTGCCGTCCAAAACAAGAATTCTCGGGATAACGTCAATCCTCTCGACGTATGTGTCATGCCACCAAGGCCCCCGTCTCGGGAATTATAATTGCTGGAGACCATCTCAAAAATACCGCCTCGCTGTTAGGTCCGCACTTCCGTAGACGACGCTCAAAACGGATGCCCTTAGCTCGAAATACGGGCGTCCAAATATTTTAAAAAGGGGGGAGAAAACCCCCCTTTGGCCGGACAAGCCCGGTCCAGCCGGTCCGCGCCGCTCGGGCTGGCCCGCTCCGGCCGGCCCGCAGGGACAGCGGCCCAGCTACCTGGGCCAGGCCCTGTGGGACCCATGGACCACCGCACAATGGCCCGCCCTCCCACGAGACCCGCATTGCACGCGGGTCGCTCCACTAACCAGCTAACATGGTCGGTCAGCTTCCACGCTGATACCCGCGTCATGTGGGTCTCGGTCTGCCCGTGGGGTCGCGCGCCTGTGATCCCGACCGCCCCCTCTCACTGGCGCCCTCGTCCGGTCCACCTATACCATCCTGCATCGGCGAGGTGCCGCCCGGCCGTGAGGATGGCCAACCATCCTTCTGTCGCGCCTGCTGCTGCACCACCATCCGCCATGGTGTTGTCGTCCTCCGAACCTCCTTGCCGACCACCGGAATCCGGCCTCATGGCTGGAAAAACTTCAGAGGACCACCGAAAATGATCTGGTAGTCAAATATTTGATCCGGATAGCGTTCCAGAAAGCTCAGGACAGGTTCTACGTAATTATGGGCTTTGTTCGACGATCCAATGGCACGATTGAGCATAAATGGAAGTAAAGCGGGGAAAGGGGTGTAAAACTCAAATCCGCCTACCTACGGGCGGAACGCCGACGCTTCTATGCTCGATCCGAGCTCCGCTGTGGCCAAAACTGCCTCTGATACGCCGTTTCCGTCTTGGATAAGGAGGATGGAGGAGAGGAGATCACCAGTGGAGGGGGAAATGGGAGTGAAGAGGGGGGGGGGTTATGTTAATTAAATAATCTAATTAGCCTAAACACCCTCCCGCGGCCCCATACCCGAACTCCCGATAGGGTCGGGATTAAGCCTCCCATATGCTAAAAACTACGATCTGAGAGCAATGGTGGTCTCAGAATTTTAATCCGAAGCTCCGTTCGAAAGTTATTAAACTCAACGACTGAGGCCGCTAAATTACGAAAACACCCCTACGACCATTTTTCACAGACGGGCCACACCCGCAAATCTTACACCCCTCCTAGGGTATATGGCACGTTCTGAAATCAACGATGCCCCCAGTTTTCCAATCTGAGCCACCGTTTAAAGGATACTTGAGCTTCACCCTTAAACGAATAAATTAATTATTTAATTTATCCATTTCTCGTTCCGAAGCGAGCGAGGGGTCCAAACGTCCCGCACCGACAAGTTTTATGTCGTTCCTAGGGTAAACACCCCATTCCAGACCCATCCATACACTCGGATCTCTGATCCGGTTGACCGTTTAAGAGTTAAACCATTTATTTGGCATTTCCAGTGTGAACACACTAAAAATTTAATTCCGGCCACTCCGGGGCTCGGAATCGCACGTCGTCTTAATGCACTACTCTAGAATAATATGAAGAATATCACAAAGTCTTTCACAACAAAAACTGCATTATTAAAATATTTTTACTCTGATTTAGCTAGATTCTATACGCAATAAGGTATAATCTTCATCTTTGTAAACTTTAATTATGATTTCTTCTCGGAATCACTTTCCCGGAAACAATTTTCTAGAATTCCATTCTTGGAATCATATTTCCAGACACATGGAAATATGTAGAACTAGAGGTTTTGTGAATTATCTTGTTTATCCTTGTTAAAAATAACCATCTTTAAAAGTTACAAAGGAATTTTTAAAAGTATACAATTCACCCCCCCCCCTCTTGTATTTGATCATCTCATCTTTACATCTTCGATCCTAGATATGGTATTATAGATTATATCATACTCAGACATACAAATCTAAAATTTGAATCAGAGGAGGTTTCTGAAATACCAATATACACATATAAGTTTTTCTTTCACAAGTTCTTTTTATGTAGACTACCTTGTACTCTGTACCAATTCTACAATTGGTATCAGAGAAGGTGGCCGCAGAATTAATCTCACGATTAGATTTAGAAGAGTTTCTTTCAGAATCATATTTGCTGGAATCAATTTTTCAGATTAATATAGTTCAAATTCATTTTTTCTTAGAGATATTATTGTTCTATATTTTCCTTGCTTATGAATATTTTCCTTCCTTAGGAATATTTTCCTTCCTTACAAACTTAATCTTTTAACAAGTTTTGTGGGGAAAGAATTATCATAAAGTTAGAATGAATCAATGTTGGTTCCATAGAAAATATCACTCCAACAAGACCACCTATCTTTGATGGAAATGACTATGAGTATTGGGGGGATAGAATGAAGACTTTCAATATCAATACTGGTGTTGATAATTTTTTTATGCTTACTGGAGGATATAAAATCCCTGAAAAAGATGTTAGTACCCTTACTAATCAAAAAAAGCATGAATATCAACTGAATTATAAGGATCACGATACTTTACATTGTTCTGTGACTAGAAATATATATATACAAATTTCATCTTGTGAAGCAGAAAATTCTACATGGAAGTACATGAAGTTACTCACTTTTGAACTTAAAAATTTATTGAAACAAGAAGGGACATGCTCAGAGCTGAAAATCATGGTTTTAATTTTCCTTACGGAGAACCCATATGTAAGGTGCAACAAAGGATCATGACTATAGTTAATAGTTTACAATCAATGGATAAGAAAGGATTAGATGATGATGCTCTAGTTGATAAGATCATAGAAATCCTGCCCAATGAGTAGGAATCCAAGAGGACAACTATTGATGAGAATAGAAAAGTTACTCAGATAATTCTTGATGAACTGTTTGGAACTCTTATTCAGCATGAGACTAGAATGAAGAGAGATGATGATAATGTAAATAATAAGAATGGAAATGGCAGAGTTGCGTTTACTACAACTTCTAATCATATGAAAGCTAAGACTCCTGAGATAGTCACTAGTTCCAAATCTATGAAAGATGTTATCCAATACGAATCTAGTGGAAGTGATTCTTCATGGAATGAATTAGAAAATCTTTCTTGAAGGATGAAAAAGATAGTTAAACAAAGGAACTTTAAATCAAAATATAAGAAAAGGGAAAGAAAATACAAGAAATATTTAGATGTCACATGTTATGAATGCAAGAGAGATGGAAATATAAGGCCTGATTTCCCCATGTTTAAAAGAAAAGAAAGAAAGGACAAGAATTCTGAGAAAAACAGAAAGAAGTATTACAAGGCCAAAGCTAAGAATGTCTCGAAAGCTAATGACACATTGAGTGCCAGTGGTGGGGACTCTTCAGATGAATCTTCTGATTATGAATCTTCTGGATAGAAGAATCTTGGACTAATATCTAGAATACCTATTGATAATCATTGTTTTATGAATAAGGTACGCAATTCTAAATCTATGACCAATATACCCTTGAATTCTAATGATAGTAAATATTATAACTATTTGGATGAAGAATCTTCTTCTCATAAAGATAATTCTTTAGCTACCTATGAAGAAGTTTCTATGTTTTCCAAACTTCTTGAGATTGAGAATTCAAAACTCATGAAAAATCTTGATAAGGAAAAATCTAGAAATACTATTCCAACTAAGGAAATATCAGAACTTTCTAAAGATCTTGATAAGAAAAATACTTATTTTTAAAGTATTTTCAAAAATCTCGAGGAACTAAATTCTGAGAAGAATAAATGTTATAAAGATCTAGAAAACATAATTTCTATGAAAAATGTTTTCGCTCCTAGCTCTAGTTCAAAATCAAATGCTTTTGAAAACAAGAATCTAGTTATCAAACCCAAATCCTAAATATTTTTCCTTGAGGAAGTGTTTTAAAATATTTTCAATAGATAAGAAAATTTTTGATAAAATGTATTCTCAAATCCGACCTCTAAAGAATAGTTCTGGTATTGGTTATACTGGTTCTAAACCAATTTTTAGTAACAATTATTTTCTTACTCTAAGTGCTTTATTCTGCAAAAAGTGTTAGTGTGGTGGACACTGAGAAAAAAATTGTTCTTTAAACAAAACCCAGTCTTTAGGATTTCATAAATCCTGTTTTTCTAAAAAGATGTGGGTGCCGAAAATTTTGCATTCCAAAAATTCCAGATCCAAGAATGTTTGGATTCTAAAAACCTAACTTTTTCTTATTTTTAAGAAAATTGAGAACGTACCAATATTATTACGTAGTACATGGATAGTGGATGTTCCCGACATATGACTGGTAACAAAAACTATTTTGAAAATTTTATCAAGACGAAAGGATGAAATGTAACTTTCAGAGATAATGCTCAGGGAGAAATTATTTGTATAGGAAACATTATTCTTCTTGGAAAAACAATGATTTCAAATGTTTTATTTGTTAACGTTCTTAAGAACAACCTCATTAGAAAAATCCAAAAGGTTACCTTGTGATTTTTAGGACTGAAAAGTGCTAAATACTAAATTCTAAGGAAGAGTTTATTCTTTCTTCCCATAGGCAAGAGAATGTTTACACACTAAACTTACAATACCTTAGGAGCTAAGATCTACCTTGCCTTAGTGTAGTGGAAGATCATTCTTGGTTACGTCATAGAAGGTTAGGACACTGTAACCTTAGGAACTTATGCAAAATTTCAAGAAAAATATTAGTTAAGGATCTACCGGATCTTAGATTTGACTCTTCAAAAGTTTGTGACCCTTGTCAATATAGAAAGAAACATAAATCAAGTTTTAAATCAGTTGGTGAAGTCACAACTACGGATGAATTATAGCTAGGGAATATGGATCTTTTTGGTCCTACAAAAACTGGAAGCCTTGGAGGACTGTACAATGTATTTTTTCTGGTTGATGATTACACTATATTTACATGAGCCTATTTTATAGCAAAGAATTCTGATGATTTTTCGTATTTCAAAATTTTTAGAGCCCTAGATAAAAATGAGAAAAATTTTCATTGAAAACTATTCATAGTGATCATGGAGGAGAATTTAAAAATTATAATTATGAAACATTACTTATTAGAAAAGGCATTACTCATAACTTCTCAGAACATAGAAAACCTCAAAAAATGGTGTTGCTGAAAGATGAAATAGAATTTTTCAAGAGATAACTAGAACCATGTTGAGTGAGTATTCTGTAGCCAAACATTTTTGGGCTGAAGCTGTAAGTACTTCTTGTTATACTATAAATCGTGTTTTGATTAGACCTTTTCTTAATAAAACTCATTATGAGTTATGGAATGGTAGAGAACCTATAATTTACTACTTCAGTGTTTTTGGTTGCAAGGTATTCATTCGAAATACTAATGATAATCTATATAAATTTGCACCAAAATATGATGAATGAATTTTCTTAGGATACTCCACAACTTCTAAGGATTATATAGTTTTAAATAAAAACACTTGTATTATTGAAGAGACAGTGCATGTGAAATTTGATGAAACTGATCCTTTTGTTTTCAAAGAACCCCAACCTACATCCTTGGATGCCTTTTCAAAAACTAATTATCAACCTTTGAGAGAAGATATATCTGATAAGGAAAATGTTAAAAAAAATACTTCTGAAACATTTACCCTAGATTATTTTCTACCCTATATTGATGAACATGTTTTACAAAACCCAAAATCAGTAATTTCTAAAGAATCATCCTAGTGATAGCAACATTGGTGATGTAAATCAACCTATTAGGACATGAAGTTGTTTATGAAATGAAGTAGAACATATAGCATTTCTATCCCAATTTGAACCCAAAATCACAAATGAGGCTTTAGGTGATGATGATTGGATTAAAGCTATGTAATATGAACTAAATGAATTTGAAAGGAATAAAGTATGGACCCTCATTGAAAGACCTAATAAAACTTCTATTATTGGAGTAAAAGGGGTCTTTAGAAATAAATGAAATGAAAATGGAATCTTTGAAAGAAATAAATCTAGATTAGTTGCTAAAGGCTATAATAAACAATAAGGAATAGACTATGAAGTACCCTATTCTCCAGTAGCTAGACTTTAATCTATACATATCCTACATGCATATGCCACATTCTTCAATTTAAAACTTTTTCAAATGGATGAGAACTGTCCTTTTCTTAATGGTTATGTTCAAGAGGATATTTTTCTTGAACAACCGCTTGGTTTTGAAGATACAAAACTTCCTAATCATGTTTTTAGACTTACCAAAGATTTGTATAGCCTTAAACAAGCCCCTCGATCTTGGTATGATAGACTTACATGATTTTTTCTTCAAAATAACTATTTTAATAGAAATGAAGATCCAACACTTTTTATAAATAAAGATACGAAAAATGTGTTTATTGTTCAAATTTATGTTGATGAAATTATTTTTGGTTCAACTCAGTAATATTTAACCGATTCTTTTGAGGATCTAATGAAATATGAGTTTGAAATGAGTATGATGGGTGAGTTAACATTTTTCCTTGGTTTTCAAAACTCTCAAAAAACCAGAAAAATGTATATATCCCAACATATGTATATTAAATATCTTCATAAAAAGTATGGATATGACAACACTAAAAGTATAATTACCCCCATTGGTACCTCAAATTCACATGATCTAGATGAAGCTAGGAAACCGGTAGATCAAACTACTTTTAGAGGTCTGATAAGATGTTTAATTTACATGATATCTAGTCATCCAGACTTATTGTTTTCAGTATGATTATGTTCAAGATATCAATCCAATCCTATGGAATCTTATTTAAAGGAAGTGAAACGAATTTTTCGCTACTTAAAGCGAACAACGGATTTAGGACTCTTTTATACTTCTGGAAATGATTTTTTTTAAATGTTTTTCTAATGCTGACTTTGGTGGATGTAGAATGGATAGAAAGAGTACTTCCGAAACATGTCATTTATTAGGAGATTCATTAGTTTTTTTTCATGCAAGAAGAAACTCCCAGTAGCACTTTCCACTAATGATGCTGAATTTGTAGTAGTTGGAAGTTGTTGTGATCAAGTATCGGGGATGCAACACACACTCACAGATTATGGATTACGTTTCACCAAAACACATATTATTTTTTGATAATACAATTGCCATTGACCTTAGTAAAAACCCTTCACATCACTCTCTTACAAAGCACATAGATATTAGGCATCACTTTTTTTGGGATCACACACATAAAAGAGATATCATTCTTCAATTTATTGGAATTCGAGATCAAATTGATGATATTTTCAAAGAATATTTACCCTCTGATAGTTTTGAATAGATTAAATAGAAGTTAGTAATGATAACCATAAGGTAATACTCCTTGTTAACTTTATGTTTTAACAAATCTGCTTATAGTAATAAAATCCTTTTCATAGGGGGAGAACATTCGTAATTAAGTTTTCCATTTTTTCGTAATTAAGTTTTTCATGCCTTTTGTAATGATGTGTTTCAAGTTTTTTAAATGAATTTTTTCATGTTTATCGTATTGCAATTTTTCATGATTTTTCGTAATGATATTTTTCATGTTTTTCATAATGAAGGTTTTCATATTTTTCAAAATGAATTTTTTCATATTTTTCATAATGGAAGTTCTTGTACTTGAATATTTTGTAATGGAAATTTTTCTACTTAAAATTTTTGTACTTGAAATTTTCTTAGTGAAGTTTTTCATACTAAAGATTTTCGTATGAATGATTTTTTTAATGATGATTTCCCTATTGAAGATTTTCATAATGAAGATCTGTGTACTCAATTTCTTTTTTGTACTAATGTTTTTTTTAAATCTAATGTACTTCAAGAAGAATTTTTCGCAATACGAATAATTCTCCTGATTAACCGAAAGGTATGATTCTTTCTAGAGTTTTTGTAATCATCTTTTACTTGCTGTTAGTTTCTTTTTTTAAAAATATTTCTCAGATTATAGTTTCCTAAAATCCAAATTTTTTTCCTTAAAAACCTCAAAAGATTGGATCCTACCAAATTTTCCTTGTGGCTATTATTTCAACTGTCAGATTAGATCAAAAGGATTCTCAGTCATTGTATTGAGATGGGATGCTAAACCTTCATTTCAACACCTATATAAAGGGGACCCCTGATGGTTGTCCCACATTATTTTTCAATGAATTTTCATGTTGAAGCTCTACCTCTCTACAAAAGCTTGTTCCAAACGTTTCAAAAGTGCTCAATTTCGAATGTCTGCAAAAGTTCCCTCTTAAGAAATGTCTTCTGTCAATCCAATTTCGGAGTAGAAAATATATAGGGAGATGTTAGTACATCCAAACTTCTTCAACAAGTATGACTCTATTGTATCCAAGAATATCATGTTTAATGGGAGGTAGTGTGTAGACATATCAATGACTGGATCTTAGGATGTTGTGTATCCGGATTTACTGAAAGAGTTTTAAGAGCCAACTTGTTTTTATAAGGAAGAAGGTAGAGAAAAATTCTCCTTCAAGAGTTATGGAAAGACATATAAGCTTTCATACACCAATGCTGCTAGCTTGGTGGGGTTGTCATATGAAGGGGAAGCCGAGTTTTGTTCTCACAAGTTACCTGATGTTCAAGTAATCTTCATTAAGGTGAGGGCTATGGAATTCCTTGGACATACTGATGTCAAGACCGCAAAGATTGCACATATGTCTACCAACAATCGTAACCTACAGATACGGGTTCAGTGATTTATCATACCGAGGATGGGTGATAAGGAAACTATTAAGAAAATTGATATGTATTTCTTTTATTTTTTTTAAAATCTAATGAAGATCAATATGATGAGGCATATTCTTATTATGATAATGAATGTCAATAATGGGAATTTGAGAGCACAAATAATTATGTATCCTACCGTACTCTCTAAGATGATAGTTCGGTGTCTTGAATCATTCATGATTCCTTGAAGTTCCAAGCCGAGGAATTGCAATGTGATGTTAGTCAGTGATGACACCTTGAAAAGATTGAATGTTGGATTTTCTAAGGAGTCAGGGGAGTTTTATGATCTGCTAGTGGAAGAGGCAAAATCCCTTCCAAAGAATACATAAGAGGACGAACCTAGAAACAAAGCTAGAAAGAAGAAGAATCTAAAGGAAGTGGAGGTAACAGAGAAAACTCATAAAGCCAATGATGGTCAATCCACACCTCCAAAGCCCCAGTAGAAGAAATCTTATCTTGATGAAGTTGTTGGAAAATGGGTGGAGGATAAAAAGTCTCGGAATGTAGGGGAACCTCAGTTTGGTCTATACCCCGCAGACGCCAAGGCTTTGATAGAAAAAGTTTCTGATGATCTTGAGAAGCATGCCAAGGAAAAGACCATTAATAAGAAAATGTCTAAGGCTGAATTTTTTCAATCCCTTCTAAGGGATACTGAAATAGCATCCGAACAAATTCTCATACCGAAAGCCTTCCATGTAGAACAACTTCCTGAGACCCCGAGAATGATGTTAATGTCTCTAGAAAAATCCAAATATTAGGATGTTGAGAAGGATGCTATGGAAGAAGTTTAGGTAGCTCAAAGCACTGAAAATACTGCTGATTTGATAAATAAAGTAGAATACTTTCATGAAAAGGAATGTGCTTCCAAAAAGTTTTCAATCAGGACTTCTAAAGCTGGATCATAAAAACATGCTACTCTTGGAATAGATAAGAAGGGTTAAGAGGATGTAAACAAGTTATATAAAGAAGAGAGTTACAATAATCACTTCATTCTTCCTGCAGATATTGAATCAGGTGTTGAAAAATAAAAAATTTATGAAGATAAGATTGTATAATTATCTAAAAGTGAGAATGAGTCTCCAGATGAAGAAGCTTTTCCAAAACCTGATAAGGGTAAACAAGTGGTTGTTGATACCACAACAAAAGATATTTTGAGGATGAAGGAAGCTTGAGGATCTTCTAAGAGGAAGCTGGTAGATCTAGCGGAAGAAAAATCTCAAAGAAAAATGTCAAATTCAGTGTCATCAGCTTTAAGACATGATTTTGTCATTCAGTCCCTGAAGAAGCTAGTGGACAGCATTCTGATCATTCTGACAATTGACTCCAGATGCCAGATTCTTCAGAATAGTATGAATCAGAAGTCATATTCTCTATCCATGCTCATGGATAGGTGTGTAAAGATTGAGGTTGGTCACAAGAATTTCCTTATCAACTATGAATCCCACAAAAAATATTCCAAGAAAATGACCAGTTGGTCGAAGAAAATTATTGTAGATCTGAGAGAGCTTGATCCATTTCAAGAATTTATCAAGGAAGTTTTTGATACTGAAGACACCAAAATCAAGGATCTTACAGATAGCTTTGAGAAAAGCTCACTCTTTTACAAAATTCTCAGATTCATGATGTCAAAGATCTGAATGGGAAGCTGAGCTATATTGTCCAAAGTTGGAAAACAGAAAAGGATCTTTATATTGAGATTCAAGAGAAACTAGTGAAGCTAGATGAATTGTTGAAGTCTCAAGAAGTGGCTATAAAGGCTCAAGAAGATAGGATCAAAGCATTAGAATAGCAAGAAGAGGAGGATCATAAAGAGAATAAGAAGATAAAAACCATTATGAAGAAGCTAATTTCCAAGGAAAAAGAAGAAAAATAGATCCGAATCTGAACTTTTATTGTATTTGTTTTTCCTTGTATAAATACTTCCAATCTTAATGAATTTATGGATGCATGGTTTGTTTCTATGTTTGTAATAATATCTCAGGTACCATATTTTTCTGTTCCATTCCCTAAATTACTTTTTGAAAATCACAAAGGGGGAGAAATTAAGAAGAATTCTATGTAAAATAAGAAATACCCCTAAGTAAGGGGGAGTTTATCTAAGGGGGAGTTCTCATTACGAAGATTTCAATTCTCATGATAATAAAAATTATCATTCCGGAAATCTAGAATACGATCCTCAGAGTTCCAAACCCTAAGGGGGAGTTAGTCCTATTCACCATTAACCATGATTAAATGGAGATAAGTTTTATTTTCAATGTCAAGAAAAATATTTTCTAAGTCCTTTTATTCTTTTTTGTAAGGATGTTTGTGCTTTCCAAAAAGGGGGATATTTCTGAGCCAATAAGGTTTTCCTTATGACTTTTCCAATCCTTCATTCAAGGGGGATATTGTTAAGTAATTAATGCTTTCCATATGACTTTACCATTCCTATTGTTTTGAAAATCACAAACACCTTATATCAAGGAAACTAACTTTTTACCCTGTTTTTTACTTCTACAAGGGAAAATTTTCTTTCCCAAGGAAATTTATCCTTACCATATTTCGTTGTCCATATAATAATTTTTCTATGTGTAAAATTCGGTTTGAAAACCAAATCCTCAGATTCCTATAAATACATAGATAAGAAGAATTCTATTCTAGGATCCGAATTCTTAGAATTCTGGTTATGAACTCTAATGAGTTTTGACTCTGAATTCCAACTAAGAATTCTAGTTATGAACTCTTCTGAGTTATGACTCCGAATTAGGAATCATAATTCTGGTCACGATCTTTCTGAGTTTTGACATCGAATTCTGAATCAAAATTCAGGATACAAACTTTTTAAGTTCTTACTCCCAATTATAAATACAAATTCTGGATATGAAATTTCTTAGTTCTGACTATGAATTCTGAATATGAATTCTGGATATGAACTTTCTGAGTTCTAACTCTGAATTCTGAATATGAATTCTGGTTACAAACATCTCTATGTTCTGACTCCAAGTTCTTTGAATTCAGACTTTGAAATCTTATGAGTTATGACTCTAAATTATCATGAACTCCAACTCCGAACTTTGTATGTTCAGGTTCCGAATTCATAGGAATCTAGATTCCAAATTTCCTTGAAATTCATACTGTAATTCTATATAATTCAGGTTCCAAATTCATTAAAAATAGAATCTGAATATCCTTGTATTACAGACTCTGAATTCTTTTTTTGTTAGACTCCGAAATATCATTTCATACACTCCAAAAATTGGATTTTAGTGATGTGACCATATTTTTCTTACACTTTTTTTTATAAAATGATTTTGTTCTTTCATTTACCAACTAACCATCTTTTGACTGACATGTATACAGGTCCCTCCAAAATTTAAGGAAGAATATAACCGTTGGAGGAGGGAGCTGACCATTGAAGTTGTTCCTATAAATAGGAGCTCATTTGAAAGAGCTCACAACTTTGATGAACTTTTCTACGACTCTAGAGATTACATGTTGATGAATTTTTTCAAGAGAGAGACTTTCATTGCTTCGTGTGTACTGAACTTCTTGTTTAGTATTTATTTCTGCAACTCTGATTGTTTCTTTGTACAATTGAGGGATTCCGTGGATAGGAAGACAGAGGTTCCAACTACCTTGAATTTGAGGGATTCCTTTTCTATGGATGAAGGATGATCCAAATAACTTGAATATGAGGGATGTTGGGGATAGCAAGATGGACTCCAATATTCTTATCGAGGGCTTACCCTGGTGTTGGTAAGACAAGCTTTCATGAAAGTATAAATGAAGGGGCCTTTATCCAAAGTTGTTGGATACCCTTCTCTTGGGTTAAAAGATTTACCTTGTTACTTGTTTTGTTACCTATTTTCTTCTGCATTTTTATTGTCGAGGAAAGAATAACTATCTTATACTTCCTTATATTTGTACTCTGATTTAGCTAGATTCTATATGATTTAATGTATAATCTTCATCTTTGTACACTTTCATTAAGCTTCATTTACAGAATCACTTTTCCGGAATTGCTTTCTCGGAATCATATTTCCTGACACAAGAAAGTTTGTAGAACTAGAGGTTTTGTGAATTATCTTGTTTAACCTTATTAAACATAACCATCTTTAAAAGTTCCAAAGGAATTTTTAAAAGTTTACAATTCACCCCCCCCCCCTCTTGTATTTGAGCATATCATCTTTATATATTCGATCCTACATTTGGTATTATAGAGTATATCAAACTCTGACAAACCATCCTACAGATACACATGCAAGGATGGGAATTACATAGCAACATTTTGATTCTTTTAAACTCTAACATAAATTTTTTGCCTATCCTATCACAATTTGGATGTTGGATAGTCTTTTTGGAGAGTTTCAGAGAGATGTGTATGAAAATTGTCATTATTATCTATTGAATGTGTGAGGATCCCTTAACATGGAACTATTATACCTCTTGGAAGTTGACCATGTTATTTTTTATGATTATTTTGATATATATTACATTATTCGTAAACAATTTTACACATGCATTTTTTATTTTTTATAAAAAAAATTATTTATATATTTATTATTCAATTGTTCAGAAATACATTCCATCAATTTAAATGTAATTCATGAATTGCTTTAAAAATTATTTTGAAGTTATATGAACATTTATTGAAAATTTCATAGTTTTTGTGGTTATTTAACAACTAAGTCTTGTTATGGTCTCATTGGTGTGACCCTCTTGGAATTTTACATCACGCCATACTTGTTTCTTTGGGTGTTTATAGATTTCCTCAACCCTTGATCGATTAAGGGAAAAACACTTGGAGGTGGTATATGATAATGATCTTTGGGATTTGGTTGTTGAGTCCTTTGGAACATGGGTTATTTTAACTATTTTTGGGTACATTGTGGTTATACATTGGTGATTTGGTAACTATTTAAATTATGGTATAGTTATCAATATAGATTTTTCATTTTTGAATGTTGTCTTATTTTTTGTAATTCCATTGTGTTTGTGGAAAAAATATTCACAGTTTTACATAGTATGATGTTTGGTTCTAGTTACAAAATCATGGGGATCAAGAATTCCCTTAGGTCCATGTCATTATTTTTCTAGGAATCAATATACCAGGGTGTTCATGTCGGTTCATGAAAATGTTCAAATTATGAAAAAGAATAATTTTCTGAATACATTAATACATTTGATCATGGATTTGTAATGAAATTATGTTGTTTATCATTAAAATTTGTAATAGTCATGTATGAAAAAGTAGGATTGTTATTGTTTCTAAAGTTCAAAAAAATTATCATTTTAGACTTTTTATGTGATTTTATTCTTTATTGATATGGAAAATCATTTTATCTTGATTTATCATTCTAGTGATAATGTAATTTATATGATAAAGAAATTAAAGAGATTTTTCACATTGGTTAATAAATTATCAACAAGAAATATTTGGGTATATTGATTTATCACATCGATTATATAATAACTAATGTTAAGAAGATATTAATATTGATTTTTCATGTTAGTTACTTAATAAATAACTCAATAAAGAAACTTTGTCACATCAGTTATCATATAACAGACATACTAAATCAATTTTCATTTCTTTTCCACATATCTATTATATAAACCAAGTGAAAAGATAATTTTTTTCATCGTATAAAATATATTCTACATTAAACATCACTAATTTTCTTTATGATTCATCAATTTGAATCATTTCGGTGTTATTCTCTCATATGAAAGTTGGCTCGATTTTCCTATATGGAATCTGTGACCTCTGTTTCTTCAATCCATTAGACTCAAATATCTGATTTTTGTTTTCATATATCCTTATGTATTGTTAGCCTCATTATAGCTCATTTGATCAACTGAACTCTCATGTAAGCCTCTCACATCTATCATCTCATTTGATATTTTAGTAGCACTACCCAAATTTTCATTTTTTTGGGTGTACGAAAATATTATAATAAAATATTCTTAAACCCTCATATTTCTTTATCCTTATCATTTCCTATATTATTGTTGAAATTATGGTCTCAAATCTATTATTACCATCTTCATATATCACGGAAATTCTTTCTTTGAGTGAATAAGTGTGTGGATATAATTATACCTTAATGTTGTGGTGTTTATATTAAATGGAAAGGCATTAACACTAAATTGTTTTATATATGTTTACACAACATCCAATATTACATTTTGTTATTGAATATAAAAAAGTTTCTTATTGGGATGATATTTTTGAATTATTCATTTTTTATTAATACAAATCCTTATATATGGATAAATTTCAATTAGTGTTATGAAATTATTAGTGACTTAGAAATATTAAAATGTAATATATGTATACATTTCAATTTCCCTACAATTCAATATACAGAATCATATAGATAGTCTATATTCATATGGACGCTATTATTTTCATTCAAGTATATTATTACCTTGTGAAATCCTATATTAAATATTGAGCTAGTATATAATGCGTTACTTTCTATATAATTTTGGAATTATTGGTGAATATACAATAGGAACGGTCAATTAGTTCAATTATATATATTTTTTATATTATGATAGACATATTATCAATGAATTACACATGAATCACATTGTATTCATATTGAAATCAATTTTTTCACACAAATTTGTATTTTTATTATACTAAATAGCATATAATATAATATTTAGAATGAGTTTTTAAGTGTGTTACATTCAAATAAAACATGTTTTCATAGAATAAACATTACATAATAAGATCTTCCCAATTATCATAATAAAATATATATAAATTATATATAATATTAATTCTAAATATATATATGTACCACATTTAAAATTCATCATTGGGTTGTTTTAACTATTCTATATGATTATGTTATAGTTTATTTAATGATTCAACGTATAATTGATTGATTTTTCATGAAAATTTTGTTCTTTTAATAAATTTGATAATAAAATTACAAATGAAAATGGAAAATGTGCACTTGATTTTTATTCTGGTAAATAATATTCAATTTTATGTTTCACCTAATTTCATTCAGATGAAAATGAATAGTGAATGATTTATGTATATTTTCATTTTTAAACTACATTCATGCATTTATTTTAACGAATTCCCAAATACATTTAATCATATATTCCATTATTCTCTAAAACATATATTAAAACTATTCATATATATATATATATATATTTGTTTTATAATTCAAAATAATGTAACATTAAAATTATGGAATCATTAATAAAAATTTAATTTTTTTTATATCGACACGATATATGAAATGACCAGAACTGTTATAAAAAATATCGATTATGATTTAATTAGATATAATATTTTGTAATATGGATACAGAAAACTCATGAAATTATTTAGCTTTATTTTATCCTTTCAGATTTAAGTGAGCCTTAAGAATCTTTATCGTTGAAAATATAGTTGTTGAAAATTGATCACATGATTAATAAAAATATAGTGTTTTAACAAACCCAATTTATATAGATAAAGGATGTGATAGCCTCAACGAGAATAGAATACCCTATGAAACCCATTTATCAAAGCTTGATAGGGATATAGAATAACTAGGCTTTTCTCTTTTGTAATCCCAAGCAGATATACAACAACCTAAACATGAGAGAAATCGTTTACGTGACAAGTTCAAGCTCATTGAGATCATGACCCAAACAATGTGCATCGAACCAACCCATGAAAGTCACACAGTTGTGCCCCATGCTCTTATAGAATATTATGGTGTATTAAAGGGATATGTAACAACACTCAAGTTCTATGATTAAGTAAATTTTCTTATATAATACTGAATATATATTCATCCTATTATTTTTACATTATTAATAATTTTCACTTTTATATAATAAATCTAAAATATCATTTTTGAGTAACATTTGAATTTCATAAAGGGTTTTATTTTTTATGAATACATGTATTTTTAAAATAATTATTATTTTAATAAAATATTATTATTATATTATATTTATTAAATATAAAATATCATATATTTTTTAGGGAGTAAAATGTATTTTTATAAGTGTTTGAAAACAATTATATTCATAAAACCGCAAATTTCTTAATAAATGTCAATTTCATTTTTAAAGTGAAAATTAAAATATTTATAAAATTATATAGATAAAATCAATTTAATTTTTTTAATAAAAACATCAATATTATCTAATGGTTAATTATTCAAAATTTTATTATATAGTCAAATTTATTGGTAAAAGTTAAAAGTTGTATAAATATACAGTGTGTATTATGAAATCATAATGACCCATAAGTGATGTAATAAATAATATATCGACTATCCAAGAACAAATATATTTTTTTACCTTTAAAATAATTTTATTCAATTTTTATTCTATTTATTTTACATATCCATTATAAATCTTCCAAAAAATATAATATATTTTATGTCTTTAAAATCATTTCTTCAGGAGTATGTCATACAAACACATAAAAAAGGGTTTTATTTTATTATGTTCGGCCATTAGAATTATAAAATAATGAAAACCACTCATATAATTAAGAAACCATGGAAATAATCAATGGGATGGATTGTGGGTTTGTTTATTCAACTATATAGAATCTTAAACATAATTTTGATAAATAAAAAAGAAATCACCACTCATTTACTAAACAAAACCATCAAATCTCCCATTTTACAACACTCAAAATCCATTGAGAATTTCATTACTCTACCATACCATCTCTATAGTACTCTTATGGTGACACAAAGCTCTCAATAATCCCTCTCAATCATTTGGAGTCACACACTCAAGTAAGGGATCCTCACCTTCTCTTCATTATTCAAGTTTCTTTATTATCTTATGCCATCTATTTACAATTCCTTATGTTGTTATATGTATTTATATGTCCTTATTATTTTAAATTTTATGTGAATATTATTACACGCCCCTTTATCTCTCATGAAGCAATTTTATGGATTTTTTGGTAACATCTTTAGGATTGAGAGATTTCCCCATGATTTGCTATGTCAAATTAATTGTGTAGTGAATGCCATACCCATTTACTATAATGAGTGTTCACCATTAAACATGTAAAACATTTTCACATGGGTCTTACATTTATTTGTTTCAATCTCCATGATCATTTTATAAAATATGATGATGAATGAATCCTTGTTGTATGATCTATGTGGCACACTTAAGCATGAGAATGAAATGGATGTGATAGGTGCGCTAAATATTACATAGTACACTAATTCATTGGGTAATATTTGGACTCATGAGATTTCATTTTGGGATATAGAGTACACTTGATTCCCTTATGGTACATTTTCCATCAAGTTGTCCTGGTGGTAATCCTTGACCTATGTTAACGATGTAGTGTTTTAAGTTGTAGTCATATTTCTCATGTTAGCTTATCATTCAATACCATGACTTATTATTCATGTTTATGATTCTCACTCCTATTTCCCCATTTATATTGTTATTTTATATCATGTATTATATTCGTCCATGATCATTCCCTTATTGGTATTTATAGAACTTCCCTTTTATATGTATCTTCCTATGTTATCCTGTGCTGTTTTAAAAGACATGGAATTTTAGAATCATGTTAGGTATGTTTTAAATAATGTTGTTGTATACTGTGTTCATGATGTTACACAACGTATCTAACTTACAAAGACACAATAATTATTAATAATATGGATTTTTTAGTGTAATATTATATAATAAGTCTTTTATTAATGTGTAATAAAGAGAAGGGTTGTTGTAGTTGTTATCAGTGGAATAGTTTTTTTGAGATTAGGATTTGAAAACTCTAGTGAATGTATACGGGTTATAAATATGTATAAGAAAAAATACCTCATTTATTTACGTATTTATAATGTGTTTTATCAATAAAATACATCCTTATATAGATAATACAAGTGGAAATTGTTCTGGAAGGTATTTACCTAGATGTATATACTCTAAAATATTGTGTTGGGCCTGAATTAGTATAGCATAGTAAATGAAAACCACCCTTAATGTGCACCTAGTTTGACACACACAGTGGATATTATTTTGTAAAATCCCAATACCATTACGAAACATTATTAATAGAACAAAAACAATGAAAATAATATTATATGTTAGGAAATAGAACATGGATAACATATAGTCAATTATATAAATTCATAAGTTAAGGGAATAAATCTAATTTATATGATAACAATTTAATTTAATTGAATTATTTTTTTTATGTGTTTAATAGTTTAAAATTACACATTCAAAGTTTTCCATTAATTCTTAAAATGGTATGAAATATGAGTATGGGAAATGTGGTGACTTCCCCAACCAGATTCCCAGCTCGATGTGGGGAAGAACCAAAATCATCATGATGATAATCTCTTAGCTGACATAGGTTCTGACTTGAAACCTAGATTAGTATGAGATTCCAAATCCACCTAAGAGAGAACACCATATGACAGCGTCCTTTCTAGGAAAATGGACTCCAACATTCAATGGATCATCTGATCCCGTAATCACAGAAAAATGGAAAAAATACATTGGTAATATATTCTCTCTCCTTTAATTTTCCGTGAAAGACATTGTTCTTATACATTTTTTTTATATGAAGGGAGAAGCTGATCCATGATGGAAATTGATCTAGAATATGAATCCTATGAATTATATATAAGTGATGAGGTGGAATTAATTCATAAAAAATGTTTTTTCATAAATATTCTCCATGCACTCTCCAACTCAAAATGGAAATGGATTTCATTGAAATCAAGAAAAGAGACGATGAATCTATCAGGACGTATAAGGATAACATCAAAATATAGTCATAATAAACCACTATCACTGTGTTTACCTCTGAATGCAAGGTTGAATAATTATTGGTGGGATAAACCATATTCTACAAATAACCATAGCAACTCATGACTTTGATAGTTATAAAGAAATTATCTGATATGCCCTCAAATATGTAATGTAGATCAGAAAATCTCATGGGTATCACCAGGATATGAATCAGAAAGTGGAGTTTAATTTTTTGGTCCTATGGAGAATAAAAAAGGGTACATTAAATTTCAACGTCACAGTTGTTAATGTTATGGAATGAAAAAACATGAAATATTTACTAAGGGGTGAGGAAATGATATTGGTGTAAGAAAAAAGTGCACCTATCTAACGATTGATGATAAGAGAGAACCAGTAATTTGATGGAGGAATGTAATTCTATAGCCAACACTCTGGGCATTGATAATTTCATCATCTATGATGAACCAAGGAACTATGGAAATCAATACGCTGCGATAAGGATTTTCAAAGACAACCAACAACCTCCAAGGAAACAAGGGATTGATATTTCCATAAAAAATGATGAGGTGGATCTACAAAATGTCGTGATGATAGGAACACTAATTATTTTTTTCCTGAAATGTGAATGTAAATTTTTAATACGGTTATATTCATTCATTTTTGTCGATAACGTTTATTAGAACTATTAAAAAACCACCCCATATCATCAAAGCAGATTTTTCGATGAATATGGAATATGGGGAAATTATTTCATCCAATGTATATAACTCTTACCCTATCACAATATTTGTTGTTAACATTTTATTTAACATTGTGATACTCCCGATGGTATATTTTTATTTGATTATGTTTTTGTATTGGTGTTCCCTATATAGATCCAATAGAAATTATTTTGAGAAGTAAATCAGTATATCTATTGTGATACCCCCATGATTTTAAAAATGTGATAGGAGAGGGTGTTAATCTTCTTTGTCTCCATAATCTCAATCATGGATATTATTTCCCTATAAGGATGGGTATCTTGCAAAGATGATTGATTCCATTGAATGAACAATCATCGAAGACAATATTTTTATGAGGGAATACACTGATGTGTTTCATAAAGAATTTCATAGTCTTCCTCCTAGAAAAGAGGATGAATTTGAAATAGAACTTACACCTATGGAGTTACCATTATCAAACACTCTATATAAAATGGAAAATGTTCAAATTAAGGACCTAAATAAAAACTACAGTAGAATATTGATAAAGTTTTCATACACCAAAGTGTTCTACCATGGGGTGCATGACTAGTACTATTCATCAAGAAGAAGGATAAATTAATGCGCCCTTTCATTGATTAGCATGAGTTGAACTAGATCATGATAAGGAACATGTATTTTATACCATGGATTGATAAATTTTAGTTACAAATAGCATAATAATTCTCCAGTTTGGATCTACTATTAGGGTATTACCAAGTTAGGGTGATGAAAGAATATATCCCCAAGACTACTTTTCAAACATAGTATGAGAACTGTGTGTTCATCGTGATGCCTTTAAAAACTCTCTAATTCTTCGAAATTATTTATGCAATTGATTAATATACTATTTAGATATTTCCTTGACAAATTTGTTTTAGCCTTTGTAAATGATAATATAATATGTTACAAATGTAAGGATGAGCATGAGGATCATCTGAGTTCTGTGTGAAAGACCTTATGAAAGGATAATATTTTTGTAATGTAAATGATATTTTAGTTTTGTTTAATTAAGTATCATTCAAAGGAAATATCATTAAAAGAAATAATTTATCAATGGATCCTTCTCTAATAGAATAAATTGAAGGATGGTGGAATCTAATATCATTGACTGATATCCATATTTTCCTTGGCATAACTAGTTATTATCATTGATTTGTGAAAAATCTATCATAGTTTACCAACCCTCTACCAAATATAACTCGTATGGGTGTCAAGTGTTATTGGAATGTTGAATGTGAAGAGATCCTAATGGAGCATAAAAATAGGCATATCACTGCACCTATGATCATACTACCCATAAGTGTAGATCCTTTTTGCATGTTCAATGATGCTATAAAAATGGATTGGGATGTGTGTTAATACATAATGACAATTTCAAAACTTATTCTTCAAGGCAATATAATGGTCATGAATAGAACTACCCAATTCATGAACTAGTGTTGGATGCAATGATAGTCACTTTAAAAATATCGATCCATTATCTCTTTAAGAAGTAGTATGAAATATATAAGGATCATAAAATTCAAAACTATATATTCACATAGAAATAGATGAATATGAACTGAGTAATATGGTTATTGTTTATAAAGGTTTATGACGGCTCAATTACTACCATCCAAGGGTAGCGAATAAAGTGAAAGAAACTCTATATAGAAAGTATACCTCAATTATATTCTTAATATGAATTGGTTGGGGTCTAATCTTCTTACATTTGAAAATGATGAAAATTGTAATAAAAAAGTACAGAATATCACCAACCATTTCAAAAATTATTTATCATCCATATCTTTTAGAGAGGTCACAGAATTCAAAAAGTGACTGTGTGGGAATTAAAAATAAAAAAGAAACTATAATAAAAGGGAAATCCTCAGAGATCAGTGCTAATGAAAAAGAGTTGTGAGATTTGGTTCAAGAATCGGGGTTCTATAACATACTGGGTTAATGAAGTAACTATTGGATGATGCACATAACTCAACCTTTCCCATCCAACTAGGAAGCACAAAAATGAACTAAGATATCCATTAACACTATTGGTGGGACAATATGAATAATAATATCACATAATATACATAAACATGTATTACATGCCATCAATTGAATGTGGGAGGTTAGAAATCCAAACTGATGATGTGACTATTACCCAAACCAATATGGGAATTGGAACAAGTCATTATATATTTTTTCATTTGAACTTAGAAGACATCCAAGGGATATAATGTTATCTTTGTTGTGGTGGATCATCCAAAAAATAATAAACACTTCATTTTGAATTAAGAGGACTTCACACTAGATTAAATTACAAGGATATACATCAGTTATGATATGATGTTTCATGGAGGCCCAATATTTATTGTATCTAATCCAGATATGAGATTCACCTCAATGTTCTGGTATTGTCTCCAATATTCTCTAAATAGTGAGCTAAACATCATCATTGACTGCCACCCACAATCCAATGGCCTATCAGAGAAGACTATATAGACACTTGATGAAATGTTGAGAGCATGGTTTGTTGATATAAAATGAGGAGGGAATAAACATCATACTATGGTTGAGTTCTATTACAACAACAGCTTCTGATCAAACATTCAAATGGATCCATTGTAAGATTTCAGGTCCAAGAACCAATTAGTTTTACACTAATTACATGGATATTTAATATATTTAAATATTAAGCATCGTATTAAATATTTTTCATTGTTCTTCATGACTATAGTGTAATAATGTATTGGAGTATTTTTTGAACTGACATGGTCATATTAGTTCCATTATACGATGAGATCCTTGAAGCTCTATGAAAATATTCTTAAATATAGTTCTATGGTGGGCTGAAGTTATATAATGGGACACATAATATACAGACCATTAGCTGTGAGAACTCCAAAGTTTATGACACTTCCTCTCATGATGTTTATACTTTGTAATCTCCAAGACGGGAGATTTTGAGAACAATTCCACCAGTAGGATTTATGCATATTTTGGTGTAACTAGATATTCCTATCTGTGAACATTTTTAATGGTCCATAGACTGTAATATTATCATTAATACATGCGAAGGCTCGGGAACTTTCATTTTCTAAAGAAAACTGTTACACAAATAGTTGGATACCAATCATGGAGGTGACATGTCATTACGAGTGCCGTTCATCATAGAATGGTGGTTTGACCTTTTTTATGTTAAGTGAGTCGGTGTGTGTGCACTATTGTTGGATGTTTCCAAACAGATTCCCGAATTAAAAATCAGAGAGCACTGTTTCATCAAAGATGATGACTTAACATATTAACGGACCCAACCTTGACTAGAGAGGGTTGTGAGAAAAAGTTAATTTTTGGATGTTTTACATAAATTAAATTAAATTAAATTGAAGATTTTATTTTATTTTATTTTATTTGGAATTGTTTACTAGAGCACAATAATGGGGCATCTGTTTCGATAATTAATGAAACAGTATAATCACACTGAAACAACAATTTTAACTCCTTAATGCTACGGCGTAATGGTAGAGACTCAGCATAACGGAATTCTAAAACACATTCCTTAATTTTTATAGGTTAATCTAATGATGTCTTTCAGAAGAATATTTGGAGAAACACTAGTGGAATCTTGATGATTTGGAGAGAACACTCAACAATGAAAGATAGAAAATCAAATGTAAGAATAGCTACAACAACGGAGTTGAAAGATCTTGGTGATGATGGTAGCGTGATCCCTTCTTCAGTGATCGATACCTCTTTGAGGTAGAGGTTATGTAAAAAATAGTTTCTTCCCTATTCTATAAATTTAATCATGGAAAAGAAATCAACCCACAAACTGGTTGACCCACACATCTTCACTCTTATAGGGTGGATTTTCTTTATGCGGTTCATTTCTACGGATTCATTTTTCATGATTGGATGTTTTTAATTTTTCATATTTAAAACTTCTAAGAGGAGTGGATTAATGATGTGATGAACGAAAATTGTGGTTCTCTCCTCCTTTTTTGTTATGATGCCATACTCTTTATTCCCCGCATTATTTCCATTCTTTGCAGCAATACAAATGAGGAATTGTTTCACCCCCATTTCATGGCAAAAAAATCCAAAAATAGAGATCTAACATCATGATGAACCTGAGGAGGTGCGTTGATGATACCGGCGTATGAATCAACATGGTTCAAGTGTTATCATTCTTCGAGCGTGCTTCAAATAGGTGTATCAAAATGTGTTTTCAGGGATGATCGAAGGCTCGAAACCGATGTAATCATCTTTATGGTTTCATGGTGACCTAAACTCTTTAGTTTTATGGCGATCAGACTGTCAAATTGGAGAATGGAGCATCACAGGGGGGGGGGGCTGGAAAAGATCAATGATTTGAGAATTTTTCCGAAGAACACAACTTGTATCACAAAGAAGAAGTTGTGTGGGACCGGATCAGCTGTGGATAGGGTTCCGCTATGTAGGAAGAAGGGACATTGAGTGTTCTCAGAAGAACGGGGCTTGTTGGTCCTTACACGGGACTCACTATGTATCTCAGATGATACACGAACACTGGGTGCAGTACACGACCATGTACACCACAACACAGCCAGACCAGGCCAGCTACAAGGGTTACCCCATGTATTGGTTACACGAGATGACATACACGGGTTGAGGAAATGTACGAGCACATGGTTGCGCACACAGAGCAGAACCTAGTGACTCATACAATTCTTGTAGTATTCCCTTCACATGCTATACAAACTTTTCTAAATGGAATGATCTCTCTAACCCTGGACATTACACATGGGTAGTACCCAGAGTCGTGAGACACGGCATGTGACCCATTCAACATGATTTTTATTCCCAATAAACTTATCATGGTATATTTTTCCAGCATTCCTTCTACATTTTCCATTTTTTAGTGACCATTTTTCTTGTTCCCCTGAGGGCCGATTATCATTTACATCCACATGAGTATGATCACTTTAGTAGGAATTCATGACATAGAGTCAGGTATCCCTCTGAGGCGCCCTTAGCGAGATCCTATATCAATTCTTAACCCCCAAGGTAGAGTCATGAATTGACGTGACTAACCCTACCGGACAAAGATAATCTAACTAGTAGGTGAATCTGGATGTGTTTATGTATCCTCCAAGGCCCTGAAAGTAATCATAATCTAGGTATCTTGATTATTTCCCACTCGAGAGTTTGTTCTCCCAAAATTAGTGTATCTCTTTCTCATGGATTTTCCTAAAGAATATTACTTCATAGACGGGCATCATCATAGCTATCTTACTTGTAGAGTGATTTATCCTAGAAGACTACGTTGTGGAACCTTCAAACTGAATACCTTGTTATGGTATGTGGTTGTGATACTTTTATCTAGACTATTGGTCTGGTTTTTGAGTATATCTGGATTATTTTTTTCTCACTATATGTTCAGTAGACATATACTGTATAGAGATTATTGTACCTTTACCTTCTGTATTGATTTGTGGTTTTTGTGGTTCCCTACTGAGTATTATTATACTGGCCCCCGCATGGGCTTTTCCTACAGGTATTGAATCATGTAAAGATGAGAAACCTTTTGAAGGAAACTGGGGAGGACCACGACCAGACCAAACTTTCTGAGTTACCTACAAGATAAGGTGTTCCTACGACTTTGAGATGTAGTCCCAGTAACTCTTTGTGCTTGCATTTTGGAATTTTTTATTTTCAAATACTTTTTTAGTGTTCTAGTATTATATCCTTATTTTACTTTTCGTACCTTACATCTTTGTTACTCTATTATTTTGGTTTAGTTTTATGCATTCTTTTTGTTCCTTAGTCGTATTTTACATTTCAAAATCTGTGTGCTTAGAGATGTGTGCATGTGTACATGTAGTTGGGAAATGTCTCCCATGTTAGTGATATGTCTACTCAGTGTTAGTCACCAACCCCTAGCTTATTGGTGGTGGGCGTGGGGAGTCATGGCATAGGGACCAGTAGGATGGGTCGTGAAAGAGTAGTATCAAAGGTGGTCAGTTATACCGTAGGACCAAGTGTATATGAGATTGGTATGGGGAAATAGTTTTAAGTGTTTCAAATTCATCTTTAAAGACATGGACTCCAGTGTTGGTGCAGTCTTCCAACATATCCATACACCAGGACTCTGATAACCTTCTTTTTGAATCGGTTCATGAAAACACTAGTTGTGGGAAAGTAATACAATGGCATATGCATCATATGAAAATGGGTTATGTTTTCTATATCATTTGTGGTAGCTATCCAGATATACTCGTTGACCATGGTATATCTTGTTTCCTAACAGGATGCCTTCGCAATGCATACCTACTGAAATTTAGTATCCCGATCACAATGATGACCCCCCAATGATGAGGCTTCGATATTGGTACCAGTTCCCTATGTGTTACCTCTAGGTGGTGCATGGGAAATACTAACACCAGTGGAGCAGCCCGTGGTACCTGTAGTACTGACAGATAAGGGGCGCCGGCTGATCACGCTCTATGAGTTCCAAAGAAATATATCCCATAGGTTATTAGATGATCTGAACGCTCAGGTGGTTGGGGACTGGCTTGAGGCGGTGGCCAGAGTTTTCTGTCTGGTGAGGACACTAGGAGACCAGATGGTGATCCTATGCGCGACCCTTCTTCAGGGTTCCGCGGGACCATGGTGGAGTCTGACTACATAGACTCATGACGAGGAGACTCATTCATGGATAGAGTTTGATAAAATTTTTAGTGAGGAGTTCTCTTGGGTTACACTGAGAGAATTATGTGTCCAAGAGATTCTTCTTCTCTTGAAGGGAAATTTGACCATGGATGACTATACATCAAGGTTCACCAACCTCTCCAAGTACTCGATGGATATGGTTAGAGATCAATACATTAGTTCTAGAACCATTGAGCAAGTTATATGATGTGACATCTTATCTAGTGTCATTCCTCTATTCATTTAAACTTATTCTGGAGTGATCGAGCATGCCTTAGTGATCGAGAGCCTCTTAAAAGAATAGAGGTAGCCAATGGTAGTCAACCGCTGGCAGATTGGTGTGGGGACCTCAGTAGCAGAGATCCAATGTTAGGCATAAGTTTTGGGATGTGTGAGATTTCAAAGAAGTACCCACAATATAGGATCGACAATCCAGGTCTCTTATGATGGATCCTGTTGGCCTTGGGATAAGCGATGATACTAGTGCGACGGTAGGGGACATCTCACAAGATACTATTTAACCCGTCGAGCTACTAACAAAGAGGTGGTGGATACACCACAGAGGTAGAGGCAGAGAGTGGAGTAGATAGAATCTCTAGGCAATGAACATCGTAGAGGAGCAGGGAGAGCTAGAGGTTGTGGCAAACAAATCGATCTACATCCACCAACACCTTCAGGAGGTCTGCACCAGGATTAATAATCTGGGGGATATGGGTAGGGACAACTGCATGTGGTCAAGGCGTATAACTCAGGGACTCCTGGGTTGATCATAAGTAAGATCTACATGTTCTATACCATAACTTCTCAATTATAATCATAGGTTTTAGTCATTACTTCCTTGGAACATGTCTTTTACGAATGCTTTACATTACTGTAGATCCATTGTCTCGACCCAAATGCTTGGAGACAGCAATAGGATGGGCTTGATGATCATGAACCTTTTATGATAGTTTGATCTTACACAAGGAGGTGAGCGTTTCAGTTTTATCCTCTTGGTGGCAGTGTCAAGGAAATACAACATCATTCTCGGGATGGATTGGGTATCTTCGGTCCATGCCCATATTGACTTATTTAGGTTAAGAGTGCGGTTTGACTGTATAGATGGGATGATGTTTTCGTTTGTTGGTGAAAAGGGGACCCAGGCATCATAAGATGGGATTATACATAGGAGGGGGCATCTGATCATTAATTAGTTGGGTAGACTTACCCTCGGAGCAGTAGATGTCGTGAGCTACCAGTTCCCAGTAGTTGGGGTGGAGTATGAGGAAGTCTTTTCATAAGATGTTCCAGGACTACCACCCTAATGCGAGATCATATTTATATCGACTTACACCCCGGGATGGCATTGATATCCCCACCATCATATTAGATGGCTCTCATAGAGGTTCACGAGCTATGGGTACACTTGGATGATTCTTAGGGTAAAGGTATCATAAGACCTAGTGTATCACCTGGGCAGCCCCAGTTTGGTTTCCCTATAAGGTGGATAGGAGTTTTAGGTTATACGTGGATTACCAGTTCCTAAGCTAGGTTAATGTGATGAAAAGGTGTCCACTACCAATGATCGATGAACTCTTCAATAAACTAAGAGGTGAACAATGGTTCTTGATGTTTGACCTTTGACTATGTTACCACCAGTTACGAGTATGGGATGAGGATACACCGAAGACGTCTTTCAGATTCCACTATGGTCACTATGTGTACTTGGTGATTCCTTTCGGCGTAGTGAACACCCCCGCAATGTTCATGGGACTTATGAAATGGATCATCTATCCATATTTAGATAGGTTTCTATTGGTCTTCATTGATGGAATCCTGGTGTACTCGACATCAAAGGAGGAGCCCAGGAGACACATGTGGATGGTTCTACAAGTACTCTGAGAGAACCATCTTTATGAGAATCTAGCAAATTTTCAGTTCTGTATTCTGAAGGTCCACTCCCTCAAACATGTAATCTAAGAATATGGATTATCTATGGAACCAACCAAGTTAGAGGAAGTATTAGAATTGGAGCCACCTCATAGTGTAATGGAGGTGCGTAACTGCTTTGGGTTGGTAGGATATTACTAGAGATTTATTATGGATTTCTCCTAGATATCAGCATTGATGACATATTTGACCAGGATGGGGAAACCCTTCATGTGGATGGATAAGTTCTAGTAGGCTATCGAGCATTTGAGATAGAGTTTGAAATGTGGGTTGATCAGAGATTGTCGGGGGAGGGTGCTGAGTACATAGTTTCCTATGACATATCAGGGACAAGTCTTGGTTGTGTCTTGATGGAGGGATAGGTGGTGATTTCTTATTTTTCACACCAGCTAAGACCGCATGAGCTGAACTATGCGACACATGATCATGAGTTGTAAGTGGTAGTCCTGACACTGAATATGTGGTGACAATACCTTATGGGGGAGTGGTTTATCATTTACTATGACCACAAGAGCCTCAAATACATCTTATCAGAGAAGGATCAAAATCTGATAAAGAGGCGTTGGCTAGAGTTCCCCTAGGAATATGATATCGATGTCATTTATAATAATAAGAATGGAAACATGGTAGCATATTCTCTAAGCATGATGTCAAGCTCATAGCAATTGAGTGATGTGATAGATCAGTTGGCCTTGTCACTATCATCCTTCGGGGATATATAGGATTCAACATACCCTCAGTCAATGGTTGCATCCCCACCGCTCTTATAGTGAGTTAGAGAGGAATTTCTTGGGGATGTCGACTATGATGCTTTACATGCTCTGTTATCCACATGACATGCTCATGATGGATATTCAAATAGTTGGGTGAACATTTTTCATTTCAGAGGAATCACTAGTGTACATGTGGATCTACAAGAAGAGGACAAGAGGGAGTTTCATACAAACCCCTTGGAAGTACACCCTGGCCTGGAGAAGATGTACTAGGATCTCCAACGACTGTTCTGGTGGTCATGCATGAAGAAAGAAGTAGCGAAGTTCATTTCTTGGTGCCTTACATTCTAGGAGGTGAAGGCTGATCACCAGGTTCCAATAAGATTATATATCCCCTTGGAGGTACTTGAGTGAATTTGGGATGGGATATTGATGGACTTTGTTATGGGCTTACCACAAACATCCAAGGGGAACGATTCCATCTAGGTGATCGTTGACCGACTCACCATGTCTTCCCACTTCCTATCAATCAGGGAGCAAAGCTCGGTGGAGGGTCTAGTATGACTCTACGTGTAATAGATAGTAAGGCTTCATGGTATCTCCTCGATGGTAGTCTTTGACCGTGATGATTGTTTTATGTCCCGATTGTGGAAGGGATTAAATAAGGCGTTTGGGACCCTGTTATGCATGAGCACAGTGTTCCATCCCCAATGGGATGGCCAGACTGAGGGAAACTTTCTGGATATGAAGGAAATGTTGCAGTCCTGTATATTGGACTATGGTCGTAGTTGGGATAACCACCTACCACTGGTGGAGTTTACGTACAACAACACCCACAACTCCACCAATGATATTTTATTATTCAAGGAAATATATGGGAAAACTTATCTGTCACAGGTCTGCTGGATCGATCGTAGAGAGTCAGCACTTATGGGTCCAGATCTAGTGCGAGCATCCACATAGAATGTGTAGATCATCTAGTAGCAGATGAAGACCAGACAAATCTGGCAGAAGTCTGATCTTCACAGAATAAGAAGACCACGTCTTCCTTTTGGTATCACCTTGATGAGGGTCACATAGATTTCACTGGGGTGGAAAGATATCTTTGAGGTCTATCAGAACTTTCAAGATACTACATAGAGTTGGAGTGGTGGTGTATCACTTAGCTCAAACGATGCAGTTGCACTAGGTATATGATTTCTTCCACTTGTCGTAGTTAAGGAGGTTGGTCCATGACCTATCCCACGTCATCGACTATAGAGAGATGGACATCAATGAAGGGGAAACCATTACTAAGTACCCAGTAGAGATCAAGGATCAGTAGAAGAGTATCATTCATTGGTGATATTTTTCTTTATTGAGTGTCCAGTGGAAGAATGGGAACCTTCAGGAGAGAATGTGGGAGTGGTAGGCTTAGACGCATGCCTATTACCCACATCATTGAGAGTAACCCATGTTATGGAAATTCGTGGATTCAAGGCACCAGGGCAGGGAGAATTTATTATATCATATTTTCAATGTATTTTTTTATATATTATATGGAATAATTTTGAGACCAAGTGAAGATATGACACATCATTCCGAGGCCTGGTGAGCCCAAAATTGTGGTTTGAGATTTTTTATGTTAACTAAGTCGGTGTGTGTGCGCAGTTATGGATGTTTCCAAAATTATGTTCGTATTAAAATTTTAAGGACACCATTTCAACTAGGATGATGAATTTACCTAAGAATAGGCCTAACCTCGACCTGTACGGGTTGAAGGAAAATGTTACATTTCAGACATTTTATGTAAAATAAAATAAAATAAAATAAGTTGAGAGGTTTATTTTATTTTTTTTGGAAATGCTCTCAGTAGCGCAATGATGGGGATTCTATTTTGATAAATAATGAGACATCATAATCACAATGAAAAAGAAAATTTAACTCATTAATTCTACAGTGTAATGAAAATGACTCAACATGACGTAATGCTGAAATGTATTCCCTCCTTTCATAGGGTTAATCGAATGTAGGTTGTTTGAAGAAGATTGAGAGAAACAATGGAGGATTCATGGATATTTGGAGATAAATCTTGATAATGAATGACAAAAAATAAAATTTGTGAATCTTTATTACAAGGTAGTTTAAGGATCTCAGCAACGATGGTAGCGCGATCCGCTCATCAGTGATCGATCCCCCCTCGAGGTAGGGGTTATGTTTTGTAATGACCCAATGTTTTTAAATAGAAATTTCCTTCTTATATTTATGTCATAAAATCACATAAAAGAACAACATAATGAACTACTAAGTTAGAAGTTACCTATATACATATGCTGGTGACTTCTGTGTTTGGAATTTCGAATATCCAGCATACACGGTTGTGTTTAAGATGTTTTTTTGGAGTCTAATTTAAAAAAATAATTTTTGGTGAATAGTAACCTACCCTAATGAATATTAACATACCCTTATGAATAGTGGTATACCCTAATGAATACTAACCTCACCTATGGTGGTTTAAAAATAATATTCATGTTAGAAGTATGATATACCTATAGCTTAGAATGAGATAATGAATGTTTTAAAACTGATTTTGTTAATAAATTATTGTTTTAATTAAATATTAAAATAATTAAATTTAGAAAATTATTTTTGAAAAATGGAATTCATTTTTGGATTCTACACATCGAATAATGGTTGGGGTAAATTTTTGGGATTTTTCTGAAATACATGAATTTTTTATGAATAGTAGAATCTGATAATTCACAATAAATGCTAAATAATGGATTAATCGAGTCATCGATGATGTTCTACTGATGTAAGCCCACATGGTTTGCATTCACATGACCCATTTTCGATTATTGGTCATGGAACACTTACTATTCTTTGTTTTGTGATGAAATCATAAAATAAGGATTATAATATCATGAAATCCCTCCTCTCCTCCACTATAAAACCCCCCATCACTCCCTCTTCTCTCCACTCCTCTCAGGCACCAATACTTCCCTAAACACTGCCCAAATCTCTACCCATGGTCCTCCCCCACGTCAAAAATATTTCAACCTCATAAAAATACCAAAACCTCTCCCCTTTAGAGGTTCTCAAAGGAGGAAGTCTCCAGATGTAAATTCCTCTTCCCAAATTTCTTATTTTCTTTTAAGTTTTTTTAATTTTTTTTAATTGTTTCCTCACCCTTGTTAACCATAATAGTATGATATAACCAGTAACATACATTTACTAGAATTTATTCATTCTAGGGGTATATTTAATTATCTTCTCTTCTTTCCCCATCTTTTTTTTTGATGAAATGAATGCACCGTTTGAGATTTTCCAATTTAGCACATTGAAGGACAACAGAATATCAATTTCTGTTATTGTTTTTAATTTTGGTCATGAAAACATTTTTTTTATGGTTGAACTAGATTATTATATATGTAATATATCCTATTTTTGGTTCTTTAATCTTTTGGTACAAATGGAATTAATTTATAAATCAAAACACATTCTTTGTAATCAAACCCACCAAATAACAAAAACGGTTATCACTAAGGTTATATATGTAATATTTCAAAATCACTCTAAGAAACGTAATTAAAATTAAAACCATGTAATATAATGTATATGAACCTAATAATGTAACTTCAATTATGGGAAACTACTTTCATCTTTCATATTATCCAAACATGAATATAAGTGAACCGATCTTTTAAAGCCAAGTAAACAAACGAGCCCGAACAATGAAATTGAACCTCATAACTAATCAAAAAGGATTTTAATGAACTAAAAAGTGTTATAATAAATAAATTAAATATATAAGTGGTTATGTAATTATGAATTAATAATCCTAATTTTTTTATTCAGCTCATTAATAACAAGTGAAGAACACCACCATATTTAAGGTAAGGCATCCTCCCCTTTTCACTCTTAATCAAGATTGTTCTCTATGGTATGTTTTTTTGTGTAATAAAAAGTGATTGAGTATGTTTATACACCTTCCCCATACTTCCATAATGTTTTATAAGTTATGAGAAACCCATTCTCTCTCTCTTAAAGTCCTATTAGGTACACCCGATACCATGCTGGTAAAATCGTAACAAATTCTACCCAAACCTTCTTCGTTCTTTCGGTTTGCCTTATATTTCTTTCAAAATGGTGTTATCATATCTATTTATGTAAATATTATTAATTCGGGATATTTTTAAAACATTCTAGTATCAATACCCTTTCATCACTTTCTTTCGTTGACATACATGTTTTTTAAGGATTCCCTCCTTAGAACTTTCTGATAAGAAAACATGTTTTAAGGGGACTTCCCTAATTTTTACCCAAATTTATAGTTCCCTATATCCTCTATTTTAAAAGACCATTTTAGTTAAAAATCAGTATATTTATTATGAAAACCATCTTGGTTCAATTATGGTTTTATATAAAATAATTTTTTCTTTTCTATTTGAAAACCTCAAGAGTGTTTTCCTTAAAACCGGACAAAAATGTTTTAATGCAAATGTTTCTAAAATACAATTATAATATGTTGTCACTTTCCATTGACACCACATAACATTTTATATGACTATTTTACCCTATGAATGTACATTTATGTTCTAATCCTTTCCTTTCATGGACACTTTCATGATACACCCATTGGATATGTTTTATGTCATGACTGTGGTACTCAATTCTTTCCATGGGTACCCTTATGTCTGTGTATGGTAGATTATGAATGACTGTATACATGGTAAGAATATTTATGTGGAAATAATATTCATGATAATGTTGAGATGGGTTCACCCAGAGAGCATTCTAATGCATTGGGTAAGGATAAGTCTCATGAGATGCGATGTGAAACGGGATTGGCATTTAGCCTTGACCCGTACTAAAATGGGAAACAGGATTGGTGGTTATCCTTCACCCGTAATAAAGATATGATTTATGATTTTACCACATTTATATGATTCCACATTTATATTATCCCATGTTTATATTAAATGATTTTATAAGTTTCATTCTTTGGATATCATTATGTGATGCCTCCTAACAAATGTGCTTGAGGCATATCCTTATGTTCATTCCTTTACTGTGATTTTAGCTCATCCCTTTGTTCATGTGTTCCCCAGGGTACCCTATGCAGATGTAAGAGCTCAAGGGAAGTTATAAGATATTTATGGAGATTAAATAAAGAAGTTTTTTTAGTCCCATGTTTTATGTTATATGTACATAGTCTTCCAAGACACTAGACTTAACGATCCTTGGAATTTTCACTAATGATTAATTATGCTTAAAATCATGAAATGTTTAATGTAAAAGACTTGGGTCGCTATAGTTGGTATCATAGAATGGTCTAGTTATTTTTGGAGATTAGGAATAGAGAACCATAGTTAAAACCTTGAGTATGAGTCTATGTATAAGAAAATAGTCCTAAATTTTGGTGAGTATAGAGTAAGTGGTTTATCAAGAAAATACATCCATGTCTAGATACAATCAGGTAGAGGCGGATCTGGGAAAGATGTATCTAGGGGTAAAACATGAAAACAACACTTTGAGCTGGACTTGAATGAGAACTGGTGATCTATAAAAGTCCTTGATACACTCTTGGTTACGACACACCCACATGATATGCTTTGGTATATTCATGAGCTTAGTACAAACCATTGTTAAGGGACAAAAAAATCCGATAAGAATATAAGTTGAGAAATAGATGGAGGATAATCTAGATATAAATCTAAGGAATCACAAGTTTGGATGTACTTCTTCTTTATTATTTTATTCTTTAATGTTCAAAGATTCCTTTTTATACTCAATTTCTATGTATTCAAGACCTCTAATTATATGTTCCTTTTCTTATTTAATGGCGGGAAATAGAAGAACACGTTCCAACAACAAATGTGATAGGAAATGTGAAGGTTTCCCTAATGACATGCCTGAAGTTATGGAAACGGGTGCTCAGAACATTATTTCAGTACTTGCTCAGCTAGATCGAGTTATGAATAATAACATGAATCAAGTGGAACTTCCCCCTCCTCCACGGAAAGAGCAATTTTCCATAGAATACTTCATGTGGCAAAGGACTCCCATGTTTACCAGGTCTTATGCTCCCCTCCTCATAGAACAATGTATTAAATCCATTGAAAATATTTTCTCTATCCTCCAGTTCTCTGAAGAAGATATATTTGTTCTGGTAGCCTATCATTTTGATGGGGAAGCTGATCAGTGGTGGACACTGATCAAGAATACGAAGTCCCAATAGGGAATCGATTCCATAGATTGGGAGGAATTCAAGGGGATGTTTTTTCAACAAATATTTTCCTCAAACCCTCCATCTCAAGATGGAAAGAGAGTTCCTCGGACCCAAGTAGAAGGAAGATAAGTCTATCGGGGAATATGAATAGAAATTTACAAGTCTTAGAAGGTATGCCTATGGCTTTGTCATAAACACAGAAAGTAAGGTGGATCGCTTCTTTAGCGGACTAAAGCCGAGTTTATGAAAAGTGTTGGCAATTCGAGACTTCGACAGCTATGAGGAGATTTTCTGTTGTGCCCTCAAGGATGAAATGGAGATTGGAAACTCTCAGTGGTCTCATAGTCCTAGTGAAAAGAAGAGGAAAATAGAGAACAATATGGGTGTTTCATCAATGAAAACCCATGACAGAAAGAAGCCCCACTTTCCACATTGGAAGAATTGTTGGAAGAAGCATCTTAGTGACTGTCTCAAGGGAACCAGGAATTTCCTAAAATGCGGAAAGATTGGTCATATGGCCAAGAACTACCAAAGTGATATGAAAAATCCCACTAATGTTGAATAAGAACGGAAGGTTCAGATCAACACTCAGCCTACAGTGCAGTGTTTAAACTGCAAGGAGCTTGGGCATTATGCGAATAATTTCCCTAAGCCGGGGGTTGTCGGAGGCAATCGGAAACAACCTCCAAGGCAACAAGGAAAGGCTTAGGCTATCAATACTACCGAGGTGGTGACAGAAAATGATGTGGTGATAGGTACACTTGTTATTCATTCAAGAATAGAAAATGTACTATTTGATTCTGGTTATACGCATTCATTAATATCTTGCAAGTCTAGTAGAACTATTCAAACACCACCTCAAAATTTGGAGGAAAAGATAACTATGAGAACAGCGAATGAGGAAATTATTGAATCCATGGTTTATAACACCTCCCTAGTTAATTTATGTGGACCAAACTGCCCAGAAAATATTGTCATACTTCCTTTAGTGGAGTTTGACTCTATCTTGGGAATGGATTGGCTATCTTTGTACAAGGACAACTTCAACTACCGGGAAAGGGAGATTACTCTTCACATTCCGAAGCATACTCTGATTCTTTACAAGTGCAAGGAGGAAGATGAGTGTCCTTTATAATCTTCATCTCATGTTTGGATATTGATTCTTTATGAGCATGCATATCCAACTCAAATGATTGAGAAAAAGGAGATAATCATTCTTGAAGACATGCCCATCGTGAGGGATTACATTGATGTATTCCCCAAATACTTGACTAGTCTTCCCCCTAACTGAGAGGTTGAGTTATAAATTGAACTTGTCCCTAGATCTCTTCTAATCTAAAAAACACCTTACAGAATGGCCACCGTAGAGCTGGAAGATCTGAAGAATCAGTTACAGGAGAATATGGAGAAGGGTTTTATACACTCGAGTGCTTCACCGTGGGGTGCCCCAGTCCTCTTCGTCAAGAAGAAGGATGGATCAATGTGCACCTAAATTAATTATTGTGAGCTTAATAAAATAACAATAATGAAAATGTATCCCCTACCATGGATAGAAGACTTGTTCGATCAGCTTCATGGGGGAATTTATTTCTCAATGGTGGACCTTCAGTCAGGATATCACCAACTAAAGGTGAGGAAGGAAGATATTCCCAAGACTGCCTTTTGAAAGAGGTATGGACACTATGAGTTCATAGTGATGCCCTTCGGACTCACTAATGCTCAAAAAAGTTTCATGGATTTAATGAATAGAGTCTTTACAGATTACCTCGACAAATTTGTGGTGGTCTTTATTGATGATATTCTAATATACTCGAAGAGAAAGGAAGAACATGAGGAGAATTTGGAAACTGTGTTAAAGGCTTTGTGAAGGGAGAATTTGTATGAAAATTACAGTAAATGTGAATATTGTATGGAGGAAATATCATTCTTGAGGCATGTTATCACCATTAAATGGATATTTGTGGACCCTTCCAAGATGAAGGCAATTGAAGAGTGGACGGGGCCAACTTGTGTAACGAAGATCCACAGTTTTTTGGTCAATATGGGTATTATCAACGATTTGTGAAGAACTTTTCATGATTTTCAAACCCAATGACCAAGATGACATGGAAGGGAGTAATTTTCATCTGGACCCAGGAATGTGAAGACTATTTCAAGGAGTTGAAAAAGAGGCTAATCACTACGCCGATACTCACACTCTCTTCAAGTGGAGAACACATTGTGGTGTATAGTGATGCTTCTAAGAAAGGATTAGGGTATGTTCTAATGTAAAATGATAAAGTGATAGATTATTCCTCAAGTCAGCTAAAAATCCATGAGAAAAACTATCTGGCGCATGATCTGGAGTTGGCAGCTGTGATCTTTGTGTTGAAAATATGGCAGCATTATCTCTATGGGGAAAAATGAGAGATATATACTGACAAAAAGAGTCTCAAATATATATTCACACAGAAAGAGCTTAATATGCGCCAATGAAGATGGATAGATCTCATCAAGGATTATTACTTCTCAATCCACTACCATCTCGGTGAGGCAAACAAGGTGGATGATGCTCTAAGTAGAAAGGATCATGCATCTTTATCAATGATGATAATTGAAAAGGATCTGATCTTATTAGATTTACAAAGGATGGACAAGGGAATCATTAAGGTAGGAACATCATCAATCCTTTATCAGATGATTTCTCAACCATCCCTCGTGGAGAAAATAAAGGTTAATCAAAGAAAGAATGTGGAAATTCAGAAAAGGGTGGAAGCTGTTAAAAATGGGAAATCCTCCGATTTCAAAATTTATGAGGTAGGAGTTGTAAGATTTGGGACACGATTATGTGTACCATATGAACCATAGATAATGAATAATATATTAAATTATGCACATATCTCAACCTTCTCTATCCACTATGGGAGAACCAAAATGTACCGTGATCATCAAGAATACTTCTGGTGGGATAACATGAAGAAAGAGATTGCAGAATATATATCAATGTTCTTGGTATGTCAGCAAGATAAAGTTGAGTGACACAAGTCCGAAGGTATGATGCAGCCTTTGACTATACCCATGTGAAAATGGGAAAATATTACTATGGACTTTGTCACAGGTCTCTCGAAGACTTCGAAGGGAAATAATGCGATATGGGTTGTGGTTGACCGACTCACCACGACATCCCATTTCATTGCTTTTCGGGTAGATCTCTCACATGAAAAACGTGAAAAGTTTTATGTGAAAGAAGTGTTGAGACTGAATAGTGTTCCACTCTCAATTGTCTCTGACCGTGATCTAATGTTCAAATATAATATTCTGGAGGAGCCTTCAACATTCTTTGAAAAATGAATTAAATTTCAGCACTGCCTATCACCCACAAAACTGATGGCCAGTCTGAAAAAACTATTCAGAGGATTGAAGATATTCTTAGAGCCTACTCTCTAGAATTCAGAGGTGGATGGGATAAAAATCTCACATTGGTTGAGTTTTCATACAACAGTAGCTTCCACTCGAGTATTCATATGGATCCAGATGAAGCTCTGTATGGAAAGCGATGTAGTACTCCAACCTTTTGGGATGAAGATGGATAAAGAAAGCTACGTGGAGCCGATCTTGTTCAAGAGATGACAAAGAATGTGCATGTCAACCAGAAACACATCAAAGCTGCTCAATGTCAAAAAAAGAGCTATGATGAGAATCCTAGAAGGGACTTGGAGTTCTACATTAGAGATAAAGTCTTCCTTTGAATATCTCCATGGAAGAGAGTCATGTGATTCAGGAAGAAAGGGAAGATAAGCCCAAGGTATATTGGCCCCTTTGAGATCCTTGCATGCATAAGAGCCGTGGCCTATCGGCCTGAACATCCACCAAATATGGCTCGATTTCATCATGTTTTCCATGTATCACTCTTGAAGAAGTACATACCTAATCCCTCACATGCACTAAGCTCAGACATGGTGCAGTTGGAAGATGATCTCTCCTTTGAGGAGAAGCCAGTAATGATTTTGGATTGGAGAGATCAGGTTTTACGCAACAAGACAACCCATCTTGTCAAAGTGTTGTGGAGGAAGCATAAGTTTGTGGAAGCAACATGGGAATTAGAGGAAGTAATGAAGGAAAAGTACCCGCACTTGTTTTTGGATTAGAATGTAAAACGAAAATTCGAGGGAGAAATTTCATAGGGGGGAAGAATGTAATGACCCAGTGTTTTTCAATGGAAATTCCCTTCTTATATTTATGTCACAGTATCACATGAAAGCACAAAATAATGAAATAATAAGTGATAAGTGACCTTTAAACATAAGTTTTTCACTTCTGTGTTTGGAATTTTGAAAATCCAGCATACATGGTTGTGTTCAAGATGTTTTTATGGAGACTAATAAAACAAAAATAATTTTGGGTGAATAGTAACCTACCCTAATTAATAGTAACATACCCTTATTAATAGTGATAGATCCTAATGAATATTAACCTCATATATGGTGGTTTAAAATTAATATTCAAGTTTGAAGTACGATATATCTATAGTTTAGAATGAGTTAATGAATGTTTTAAAACTGTTTTTGATAATAAATTATTATCATAATTAAATATTAAAATAATTAATTTTCAAATATTATTTTTGAAAAATGGATTCCATTTTTAGATTCTACATGCCAAAAAATGATTGGGGTAAATTTTTGGGATTTTTATGAAATACCTGAATTTTTTATGAATAGTAGAATATGATAATTCACAATAAATGCTAAATAATGGATTAATTGAGTCATTGATGATGTTCTTCTGATGTAAGCCCACTTAGTTCGAATTCACATGACCAATTTAATATTATTGGTCATGGAATACTTACTATTCATTGTCTTGTGATGAAATAATAAATTAAAGATTATAATATCATGAAATACCACCTCTCCTACACTATACAACCCCCCTTCACTCCCTCTTCTCTCCAATCCTCTCAAGCTCCAAGCCTTATCTACATTCTGCCAAAATATCTCCCAATGTTCCTACCCCACGTCCAAAAGCTCTCAGCCTCCTCAAAATACCAAAACCACTCACCTTAAGAGGTTCTCAGAGGAGGAAGTCTCAAGAGGTAAATTCCTCTTCCCAAATTTCATATTTTCTTTTAAGTTCTTTTCTTTTTTTATTTCTTTCCTCACCTCCCTTCACCATAGTAGTATGTTAAATCTAGTAACATACATTTACTATAATGTCTTCATGCTAGTGGTATATTTCATTATCTTCTCCCCATTCCCCATTCTTTTATTTGAAGAAATGAAAGCACCGTTTGAGATGTGCTAATTTAGCTCATTCAAGGACAACAATTTATCAATTTATATTATTGTCTATAATTATGGTCGTGAAACCATTTGTGTTATGGTTTAACCAGATTATTATATATGTAATATATCCTATTTTTTGTTCTGTAATCTTTTGGTAAATGGAATTAAGTTATAAATAAAAACACATTCTTTGTAATCAAACCCACTGAATAACAAAAACGGTTATCTCTAAGGTTATATATGTTATAATTCAACATCACAATAAGTAAACTAATTAAAATTAAAACCATTTAGTCTATTGTATATGAACCAAATAACGTAACGTCAATTATGGACAACCACTTTCATCTTGCTTATATTCTAAACTTGAATATAAGTGAAACGATGTTTTAATGCCAAGTAAAGAAACGAGCCCGAACAATGAAATTGAACCTTATAACTAATAAAAAAGTCTTTGAATGAAATAAAAACGGTTATAATAAATAAATTACATATAGAAGAGGTTATTTAATTTTTAATTAATAATCATAATTTGTTTATTCATGTAATTAATAATAAGTGAAGAACACCACCGGATTTAAGGTAAGGGATCCTCCCCTTTTCACTCTTAATCAAGATTGTTCTCTATCCTATGTTTTTTTATGTAATACCAAGTAATGGGTTATGTTTATACACCTTCCCCATACTTACCTAATGTTTTATTAGTGATGAGAAACCCCTTCTCTCTCTCATCAAGACCTCTTAGGTACCCCTGACACCATGCCCGTAAAATCGTAACGAATTCTACCCAAACCTTCTTTCTTCTTTCAGGTTTCCTTATCTTTCTTTCAAAATGGTGTTATAATATCTATTTATTTGAATCTTATGAATTATTTATATTTTTAAAATATTCTAATATCATGAACAATTCATCACATTCATTCGGGTATATACATGTTTTTGAAATATTCCTTCCTTATAACTTTCCGATAAGCAAACCTGTTTTAAGGGGACTTCCCTAATTTTTACCCAAATTTCAAGTTCCCTCTATCCTCTATTTTAAGACACCATTGTCTTTAAAAAATAAGTATTTTTATAATGAAAACCTTCTTGGTTCAATTATGGTTTTATATAAACGAATGTCCTATTTTCTCTTTGAAAAGCCCTAGAGTGTTTTCCTTAAAACCGCACAAAACTTTTTTAATGCTAATGTTTCTAAAATACATTTATAATAAATTGTCACTTCTATTTGACACCAAATACCATGTTATATTCCTATGTTACCATATTAATTTCCATTTATGTTCAAATATTTTACATTCAGGGACACTTTCATGATACACCCATTGGATATGTTTTATGTCCTGACTGTGGTACCCAATTCCTTCTATGGGTACCCTTATGTTTGTGTATGGTTGATTATGTATGGTTGTATATGTGGTAATAATATTTATGTGGAAATAATATTCATGAAAATATTGAGATGGGTGTACACAGATAGTGCTGCAATGCATTGGGTAAGGATAAGTCTCATGAGATGCGATGTGAAACGGGATTGGCAGTTAGCCTTGACCCGTACTAAAATGGGAAATGGGATTGGCGGTAGGCCTTGACCCGTAATAAAGATATGATTTTTGATTCTTCCAGATTTATATGATTCCATGTTTATATGATCCTATTCTTATATTAAATGATTATATAATTTTCATGATTTGGATATCATTATGTCATGCCTCCTAACAAATGTACTTGAGACGTATCCTTATGTTCATTCCATTAATAGGATTTTAGCTCATCCCTTTGTTCATGTGTTCCCCAGGGTACCCTATGTAGAAGTAAGAGCTCAAGGGAAGTTAGAATCTCTCAATGGAGATTAAATAAAGAAGTTTTTTTAGTCCCATGTTTTATGTTATATGTACCAAGTCTTCCAAGACACTAGACTTAACGATCCTTGGCTAGTACTCTGATGATTAATTATGCTTAAAATCATGAAATGATTTATGTAAAAGGCATGGGTCTCTATATGTTTTAAATTTTATCAACCCCATTCTGAAAACTAAAATGACGGACTTGATTCATTCCAAAATATGGTTTACATGTGCGTGTTCACTGTTGTGAGAGGGATTTTCTTTATTGGGTTCATTATTGGAGATTCTTTTTTCACATTTGGATGTTTTTAATTTTCTTCGTTTAAACCATATAAAAAGAGAGGATTAATTCCATGATGAATGAAGTCTAAGGTTCACTCCTCTTTTTTTGTTTTGTTATCTTCCTTCGTCTTCCCCACATTCTTCGTGTTCTTCATGGGGTTATAAATGAGGAATTATTGCACACTCATTTCATGGAGCAACGATCCAAAAACAGAGATCTGGAATCATGATGACCTAGTAGAGGTGAGAATATGATAGTGGTGAATGAATTGACATGGTTAAAAAGTTCTCATTATTTGATTGTTCTTCAATCATGTGAATCAGAATGTGTTTTCGGGGACGATTGGAGGCATGAAACCATGATAATCTGATTCTTGATGTCGGGGCAACCTAAACCATTGAGTTTCAAGGAGATCAGACTACCAGATCAAAGAACATAGCTTCACGGGTGGCACACCCAGGAATATCAGAGATTATAGAATTTTCTTAAAGAACACAATGTGTTTTCTGATGAACATTCCCTATGGGACCGGCTAAATGGCGACTAGGGTTCTACGATGTAGGAAGCGATGACATGAAATGTTATATAAAGAACATGGTGTGTGGGTCCTAATATGGGACTCTCTGTGTATCTCAGATGATACACAGACATGTGGTAGAGTACATGGTTGTGTTCTCCACCACACGACTAGATTAGGCCGACTGTAGGGGTTACCCCGTGTACCAGTTACACCGAATGACATACAAAGGATTAGGACAGGTATGGGCACACAACCACCAACACAGATCGGACCCCAGTTACTCACACATGGGATTTTTTCTTCCCTCCATGTCGTGTACATAACCATCTACACAGAATGTTCTCTCTGACATGGGCTGTTACACACGGGTAGTACCCAGAGTCGTGAGACATGACATGTGACCCCTTATATGTTCCATATATACCCTAGAAATGTGGTCTGATATCACTGTCCACCATTACATCGATATGTTTATGTTGGGTTAGTGCCCCTTTTTCTTGTTCCAATGATGTCTGTGTATCATTTCCATCAACTAGAGTATGATCCCTTGAACAGGACTTTCCGAGATAGAGTTAGGTATCCCTCTGAGAGGCCTAGAGCGAGATCCTATATCCATTCTTGACCCTAGTTAATGTCAGGTATCAATGTGATGAACCCTATGGGATGTCGATCCTCTACCTAGAATGTGATTCTTGAAGTGTTCCTGTATCATTCAAGGACCAGGGAGTGATCCTCATCTATTAATCATGATATTATCTCACGTAGGAGTGTCTTCTCCTAGAATGAGTGTATCCCTCTCTCATGGATTTTTCTAATGAATAGTACTTCTCGGACGGACATCATCAGAGCTATCTAACTCATGGAGTGAGTTCTTGTGGACGATTTCATCTTGAAACCTTCGAACTAAATCCATATTGGGGGTTTGAGGTTGTGAAACTTGTCTCTAGACTATTTGTCTGGGTTTTGAGTATATCGATCCAATGGCCCGAAGGGCTTCATGTTTTATTGATTTTTGATAATACACCTTTCAAGGGGTGAGGTGAAACCCTTACAAGGCCCATATTTATAAGTACTACTTGGCCCGTAGGCCTTAGAGGAAGTCATGGTCGTAGGCTTAAAACATTTCATACAACCCAAACAAACTACTTGGAACTATTCCTCCGCAGCATCTTCATTGTAAAATCAGCTCTCCACCTTTTCATGGTTGTTCGACTAGGCTTTCCCATTCATGCAAAGGCTTGTCCCGATGGTAGGTGCCATAACCTCTCGTTCTTACAATCTGTTTAGCTTCTGCACTGGTGAAAGATCCTTTCTCATCCTCCTTCTGATGCTTGTTCCTTGTAGGTTGTCTAGTTGTTATTTTCACTTAAGGTCGGCAAAGTCATTGAGGTGGTCCAAAGGCCTTACTGACTCGAAGGCCTGGGTGGCCCGAAGGCCTTAAGGACCCAGGGACCAAATCGGTGGCCCGAAGGCCCGAATGGGTGAATATTCCCAGATTCTACTATACCTACTATAGTACTGATATAGAGCCTACTACAATACTTCTACGGTTACCAGGAAATTAGCATCCACCTAGATTTGATCCCGGGTTGTTTGGATGCAATTGTGGAGTCCTCACCAATGATGCTGAGGCTCATGTGCAGGTCTTGAGTATATCAAGATTGTGTTTCACATACAATATGCTCAGTAGACATACACAGTTTAGAGATGATTGTACCAATACATTGTATATTTTTTAGTGGTTTTGGGGGTCCCCTACTGAGTATTGTAATACTCATCCCTGCACAAGCTTTTCTCACACGTCACAGGTCTTGTGCATATGAGATACCTTTTGACGGAGTCCATAGGAGACCATGAATGGACCATGATTTTTGATCCCCCTATAGGCCGAGGTGTTATTATGGCTTAGGAAAACATTCCCCATACAACTTTGTTCTTAAAGGTTGAACTTTATAGTTTTAAGACTCCTGTTTTTTCTGGGGTTTTATTCTGGACTAGTTTTTATTTTCACACTGTACATCTGGTGTACTCTATTGATTGGGTTTAGTTTTATGAATTTATTTTGTTCCTCTTTGTTTTTTTACATTTCAACATTTGTGGGCTTGGAGATGAGTTTGTGTATACATGTACTTAGTAAACGACTCAAATTTTAGTTATATGACTACTTAATTCTAGTCACCGGCCCTTGGCCTATTGGAGGTGGACTTAGGGAGTCACGACATGGGCCCCACTGGGACGGGTCATGACCGGTGAGAAGTAGGGTATGTTTGGTAAGTCAAAAGTTTCATGTTATTAATTAATATTTTGATGAAGGATTTAACCCTTACATTTATAGAAGATTATATCTCGGCCCATTGATTGAAATAAAACTGTCGTGAAAAATTACATTTTCATGGTGTAATGATGAGTTTATTTCAGGTAGTCAAATAATAATGTATCAAGCGCAAAGGTTGATGACAATATCATGATGCTTTCTTGGAAAGATATCAAGGAAAATGGATGATATTACATTGAGAATTCATATGTGGATTTATTTTTTGTAACTTTATGTTCATTCCATTGGGTTCCTTGACAAGTTGATAAAAATTATTCTTAGACTTTAGGAAATCCCGTATAATGCCAATGAGAAAGAATTATAGAGTATCAAAAAGTAAGTGTTTTTGGTGGTCTCAGTTAAATTATAATTGAATTTAATTGATTGAATAAATTTTATTCTCATGATAGTGGAATAATTTTATTCAGGTTAAAATTATTACATAAATTAAATAAATATCTATTCATTGGATTGTGGGTAAAATGTATTTATTTTTTATCGAACATTTAATAGATATGTATTAACTAGTTTTTAAATAAAATAATTATACATTTATTTATTTAGGTGTTCAATAAATTGATGTGAAGTTCGAGTAGACCGTGCCCGGTACGGTAGTAAAATTATTATTTTCAATGTGTTAAAAATTTATTTAATATGTTGGCCCAAGTTAAAATAAAAATAACACATATATTATTTTCTGATTCATAATTTTATTTATAATTCTATTTGGTGAATTTTGGCACACTATAAATTGTGACACAATATTATTAGAAAAATCGGATATTTTATTTATGGTTACGAATGTATTTAATAGATTTTATTCAAATAAATATTATAACTAAAGACTCATGTCGATAAATAGACATGTATGACTATTGTTCTGTGTACCGAACTGCAAGCACGATAAATTATGAATTGTTGAGTTAAATAATTTTTCTCTCGAATCCTATTCCTACCACTCTCAAGAACGAGAGATGTTCATCAAGATCGAAGAAAAAAGCGATCAAGAATGACCAACACAAGACTATTTCTTCACCGTTCTAGCACCCCGAGAATGAGTAGTGTCGACCGGAGGACATTAGAACATGTGTGGATCACCACTATTGGGATTCTAGTATTGATCCTCACATGCGCAATGAGACAATCCAGAAGGGTCATTCTAGATGATCAACATTATCAACAAATGGAGTTTCAAAGATCCGGGTATTCTTTTCATTGTGAAATTAAGTAAATTAATAATAATAATTATGTTAATGATTTTCCTTTCGGGTTTGGTCCTCTTCCATCTTTATCTAAATCATTGATTATATTCTATGGAGACTGGAGTTCATCCTTTTATTGAACCTGGAATAATAATTGATCATGGTAAAAATTAAAGTGGTGCACAGGCCCAATCGAGCTTCTGCTGCACCCAGAACCAATAAGTGGTATGAGAGAGATTAAATCATATTTTATAATTATTTAAATAACTAGTTGATGAGTTGTGGTTTAATAATGTAGTTTTTCAATTCAAGTTAATAGTTCATCAATTATGAATATTGAGATCGATTCCTCCTCTATAGTTTCTAGTTCACCTTCCAAAAATGATCTTTTCATTTAATTTATATTAAAATAAAAATTGTATCTCATCCTGAGGTGCCAAAGGTTCCTTGCTGTAAATCTGCAGAATACACTACATTTTTTTGGATACACACGCAGTGTGTGAAGGCTCAATTCATCTGTAATGGTCCTCCAATCCAAGTTGTGTCATTAGATTTTGTCTAATTAATAAAGACTCTGTGAGTTGACTAGGAAGTCGTGACACCTGGTTTTAGGATTATATATTGTGTGGTCCACTGAACATGGCGTGTATTCCCTTCAGGTTAGGGTTAGACCGTGGACCTCGTACACATCTTTCCCACCTGGAGACTATGTAATACAGATATTGCATGATGTGTGACCCACTATACTTGGCATGTACTCTGGGGATTTCGAAGTATATATACATGTTGTATCCCTAGGAGAATACATCAGATGGACGAGGAATGATAGTACATACTACGATGTAGGAACAACACACCATGTACTAACCCAAATTACGCATATTTTTTAAAATATATTATTATATTATACAAACCCTTGATATGTGTACCGTGGTGTTACTGCATAGCTCGGGAAAAACATGTGATAAGTGTATTATATATATATATATGTGTGTGTGTGTGTGTGTTTTTGATACAACATATGCGTAATTTTCATTCCTACCCATTGTGTAGTTATGAACAGGAATTCACTGGGTTGCCTCAAAGGTACAAGTTATGTTCAAAGATAATTTTAAATCAATTTATTTTTTTAAATTTATGATAAATGATAATCTCAAGTAAATTCATAAAAGGGTTTAAAATATAAATATTTAATAATTAATGATGGTAATTAATTGATTTGATCACGATTTATCTTAAATAAGAATGATTAAATAATTTAATACTAGTTTTATTAAATTCATAACTCGTTTCATGTATGTGGGTGATTATGAGCTAGACCAAGACATTTGAATGTGATTGGTTTCTTTTTAAATAATTTATTAAGTTAATTTTTGGATTGCGAGCCATTACTCCTCAATAATATGTATGGCATGTGTGCACATGGATTCTTTAATGTAAACCCCCTTTTACCCCTCACCTAAATGTGAGATTAAAATCATATGTAATAGATAGAACTCCCAGGATGGTGGGGACATTTCAAGCTAGAGATGAGACGAAACCACTCCCATTAGATACAGATGTTGAGAATTGGAAAGTTGTCAACACGAACCCAAAAGGTTCATGGTGTTTCTCTCCTAGGAAAGGGTTATTTTCCCTACTGCTTGACAAACTAAAAATTAAGAAAGATCAGGATCATCCCCTTTAAATTATTTTATTTTTGTTAGTTTCATGGATTATAATTATGGATGTGTAGTTTTGATCACATAATTAATGAATCAAACAAGCATTCATGGTGGATCTAAAATAAACCAGACTTATGAGTAAATATTATCAAGACATGGTCAATAAATTAGGTAAGTTTCACCTAATGTTAACAGACATGTGGTAATAAAAATAATAAAATCACACAAAAGCGATAAAATCTCTCAAATTAAATATTATGTCAGACCAATCCATCTGTTACATGATTAAGGGAAAACATAATAAAACTATGTGTTTGATCAACACTTGTTAGGATAATTACTTTATATAGGAATCCATTATAGAATGTTTTGGTTTTACTTAAGAATATTACATTAAGAGGGGTATACCTTTCTATACATGGTGTGATATAGGAGGAAATAGTTGATAAAATCAAGAGGGGTTTCCTTTCAACTTGAACAACCATTGTTGGGGTTATTCGATGGGGAATATGGATCCATTCCACTAGAATGTCAAGACAAGTGGATATTTTGGGTTCAATGGTGAGGTACATTGGGACATGATAAATAAATGGGAGACATAATAAAATTAATTTATTATTTCACATAAAATTTAATAATGAATGTACTCATAATCTATTAATTTAATTGCAGAATAAAATTACAAACACTTCAACCACACTATCCTGATAATCAACTTTGGATAAAGACAAAATCCTCACCGAAAGTAACTTCTAGGAATTTTCTAGATTCCCTTAGTTTATTCTATTCTATGAATGGATTTCATACGTACTAGAGTCATCATCACCTAATCTTCCTACCCAAGAGGCGATTGATGAAGTGTTCTTGGTCTATGAGAAACATATGAACTATGTGTTCAACATTTAATGTTTGAAGTTATCATCAATGTCTTGTGAGCTCATGAAGTCTCATAAAAACATGGATTCTTATAGCATGCTCAAGCACCTATGTGTTCTTTACCAAGAGAGAGAAATACAATAACAATTTGAGATATCTATGGAACTCATTTATAGTAATATTGGATAAGGTTCCCGCATCTGAGCGGCGTCGCCCCCCATACCTCCCGAGTGCCTAGGGTTTCCTTCGTGAGCTTTCTTCCCCCCTCTTTTGGCCTGCTCTTTCTACTTGGAGTCAGAGATCTGGAACCAGTCTCGTCATAATTATGGTCCGGTGTAGCTTTTGAGCCACAGCGTGTCATGGATCTCATCTCGGTGGGCTTTAGCAGTTTGGATTGTGGCTTCGGCTTCATGGCTGGATCTCAGCTTCTGGCCTTCCATTTCTGCCTGGTGTTGGATATCTGGAACCCGGCTCATCTTCATGGTGGTCTGGCATTGCTTATGAGTCGCGGCGTGGCTTAGATCTCGTCTTGGTGGGTTTCGGTGGTTTGGATCGTGGCGTCAGATTCATGGATAGATCTCGGCTTGGCGTCATCATAGTGTCCTTCGGCATCAGGTGGTCTGATTTCAGCATGCATAGGTGGCTGGCGACAACTTCTGGTCTCTGGTCCTGGTCTCGGCTAGCCTTGATTTCGGGTGTGTTCTAGTGCGGCTCGGCGCAGGCGACGTGCGACTCAGAGGGGGGAGGTGTGGTTCTCTTTCAATTTTTATTGTTTCTGGTGGGTGGGTGATGCTCTTTTGGATGAATTGGTGCTGGAGGAACCCTGATTCTTTGTGGGTTCTTTTGGCCTTCTGCAGCTTGTTGGGTTACTGAGGATGTTTTGGATGAGTTCCTTGTGGTCACGTCGGGGTATCTCTAGCTTCAGTTCCGACGATTTATTCAGGAGTGTTGGTCTTAGATCTACCCTGTTGGTTGTTATCATTTTCCATTGATGGCTCGATAATGGTGGTTTTGATTTTTTGTACTAGTTGTTGTTGTTTGTTTTAATGGTTCATTTTCGAAGGTGGATAGTTTATGATCTAGACTCGATTTCATGTAACAGACTCCATAAGTGGTTCCATAGTTGGTGGTTTATCTTTTCAGTGTTCTTTGGTTTTGGTTGTTTGAGAGGTTATGGCACCAGCCATCAGATCAGGCTTGTGCTTTGATACAAGACACTTGTTTGCCGAAAAACATTGCAACAGTGAAGAGCTACATTGTTCAAATGCTGGGAGGAGATGTACTGTGATGTCATCTTGGTTTTACTCTTTCTATCCTTTGAGTGTATTTTCATATTTCAATGACGTATGTTTGGGTTTTCACCCCCTTCATCGCTTAAAAAAAGGATTTATAATTTAATAAAAAAATTGAAGGTCTTCAGGCCGTTGGAGGAGGATAAGGTTCCCCAGCAGGGACCCACTTTTTCAATCTCAATGGAAAAATTATTCTCTTGGATGTTATAGGGTTTAAACTTTCTGATGAACTTGGTAATGATCTCATTCTATCCTCAATATATTATATATTATCCAACGTTATTGTTAATTTTAATATGAACAACATTGAGATGTCTTTATCTGATATTCTTATCCTTATTCACCAAGTAGACAAAGATATGATGCAGGAAAAGCCTTCTTCCCTTATGGTGAATAAGGGGAAAGGGAAAGAAAAAATCATTAATCCCAATGATTCTTCTTGCCATTCAATAAAAATTAAGATAAAAATGGAGGTAAGGGAACAAGATTTTGTTTCTTTCACATGCGGTAAGAAGGTCCACTAGAAGCATTACTACACCCTATCTAAGAAGAAAGGGGAATCTTTATGTGATTTTGTCATCAAATTTAATCTATCTGTTTCTACAAATTTGATATTAGATACATATTGTGGTTCTCACATATGGATCAAAATACAGTATACATGTAGATTCTGGATGATTGACCAAGAGGAAGTATATCTATGAGTAGCTAGGAGAGCCAGACTCACTATTTTAGATGTCGGAGACTAGAACCTCCCTATGGAAACAATGATGAACATAGTGTTAAAGGGTTGTTATTATGTGCCATATGGTACTAAAAACATTATTTATGTATCCAGAATAGATATAGATGGATTTTTTATCATGTTTGGTAATGAATTTTTTTTCTTTTACAAAGATATAGTTTGTTTTGGTAGGGAACATTTATACAATGGTCATTATGAGTTGGATTACACAAACAAATTAATGAAAATAGATAACCTATATACATCACATGACCCAAAACACACCAAATATTATCATCACCGACAAGGTCATGTAAATAATAAATTGTTGACAATGTTAAATCAAGATGGACGTTTATATTCTTTCAAACTATAACCACATGGCGTATTTCACGCATGATTACAAGGAAAAATGACCAGTGTCCCATTTAGTGGGAAACGTGAAAGGGGTATAGAGCTTTGTGAATTGGTTTATTACGAATTTTGTAGACCATTTTCAGTTCAATAATGATTTGGGTACTCATACCTAGTAACTTTTACTGCTGAATTTAGTAGGTATGGATATATCTACTTAATTGGGTATAAGTTGGATTATTTTGATAAGTTCAAAGAATACAATAATGATCTTGAGATATATCTTGGTTAAAATATTTAGAAACTACTATCATACCAAGTTAGAAAATATCTTCAGTAAGACATCATTGAATACATACCTGAGTTGGGATCCTATCCCAACTCACTCCTACATACACACCCCAGTGGAATAGTGTGAGCGAAAGGACGAATCACACCATATTAGACATGGTGAGATATAAATTGAGTAATGAAAGTATTACATTATCCTTTTAGTGATATGCGTTATAAACAAAGGTGCACATACTAAACCAAGTACCAACTAAATCAATAAATATTATTCCATACAAGTTCTATAGTATAAATAAATCAATGTGGTCAAATTTACATGTGTAGGGAAGTGATGTGTTTGTTAGGGCCTATTCAGGTAACAAACATGCACCCTGAGGCACAAGGATTCCCCAGAGAGGATATACTATGGGAAAAAGGGGATATTACCTATAAAACCCCTTATACAAATCGGTTATAGTGGAACGACTGTTCCTATTCCTTTAGAGGGAGCGCATCTCTACAAGAGTTAGTGGGAGCGAGATGGACTTTGATGAAGTCAAGGCTCAAAGTAGACAATATTTTGTACATGAACCAATTATACAATGCCCCATGGAAGAAATAATTGTTCCAGAGACACAGGAACCGTGTAGGAGTACAAGAGAGGTAAGAAAAACATAATGGTATAGTTTTCTTGTTACTGAGGACTGAAAATCACTATTAGTTGATAATAATTTTCCTCTAACCTACAAGGAATAAGTAAGTGACATATATATTGCTAAGTGGAATGAATCCATGAATTATGAACTGGATTTCATATAACAAAACCAAGTCTAGAATTTGGTAGATCCTCCAATTGAATTAAAGCCTCTTGGTTGAAATTGGGCATTCAAGAAAAAACTGGACATTGATGAACAATTCAATACCTATATGGCACGATAGGATGAAAAAGTGTTCAAGAAGCATTTAGGAATTGACTATCAAGAATACTTTTCAAAAGTTCCAATTATAAAATCCATCAGAAATCTATTTTCCATTTCTTCATTCTATGAGTATGTGATTTGGAAATTGGAAGTCAAAAAAACCTTCCTTAACTGGAACCTTCAGGAAGATGTATACATGAAATAACCTGAAGGTTTTAGGATTCCAAAGGATGCCGATAAGGTATGCAAGTTGATGAAATCAATTTATGGATTAAATTAAGTATCAAGGTAATAAGAAATTCATTTTTATGAATCCATTACCAAATTTTGTTTTTTCAAGAATGGATGTGAGCCTTGAGTCTACAAACAGTTTAGTGGTAGTGCATTGATTTTTTATAGTATATGTTGATTATGTATTACTTATTAGAAATAAAATACTAGTCATACAGTCTTTTATGGAATGGTTAAATTAATGCTTCTCCATAAAGGGATTGAGAAAGGCTGCATATATTCATGGGATCAAGATCTATTGTGATAGAACCAAGAGATTTCTGGGACTATTTCAATGTACATACATTGATAAGATTCTAAATAGATTCAGTGTGGAACAATAAAATAGGGGACTGATTCCAGTTTCATATGACATTAATCTTCCCCAAAAATGTGTCCTCTGACACATGAGGAATGAAATATAATTTGAGGGACTCCATATGCATCAACAATTGGTTCTGTCATGTATTCCATGCTTTGTACTAGGTTGGAAGTCGCTTATGCATTGGGTGTGGTAGGTAGATATCAAGATAACCTAGGGGACTTCCATTAGATGGTAGTCAAGATGATCCTAATGTATCTAAGGAGTACTAAGGATATGTTCTCTGTTTATGAACGAGATGAAGGACTTATCATAAAAGGATAGGAAAATGCTAGTTTTCAGATGGATCAAGATGACATAAAGTCGCAAACAGGATATTTCATCACTTTGAATGGAGGATCAATAAGCTAGAAAAGATCATTGCAGAGCATGGTCACAGATTTGATAGTTGAGTTATATTTATATCACAAGTTTTGAGGAACATAATGAAGTAGCTGGGATACAAAGCTTCGTCCAAAAGCTGGATGTGATACTTCAAAATAATGATCTCATCACACTGTAATGTGATAATACTAGAGCGACGACTCTCGAAAAAGATCCGAGGTCACTTCAGCGGATGAAGCACATAATTTTAATGCGTCATCTCTTGAGAGATTTTTCTCAGAGAGGTGAAGTTTTAGTGAGAATTATATCCATGTAATATAACATGGATGACCCCATGACTAAAACATTGACTCATCATAATCATGATCATCATGTGAGGTCTTGCGGACAGAAATTCAAAGACAGTTGGCTCTAGTCCAACTTGGAGTTTGTAAGAGTGGGTGTCCTAGAACCAACTATTTGTGGATTAAATACATGAATATTTAATATATTTAAATATTATATATTTTATTACAAATTTATCATTATTCTAAATGAAAATAGTGTAATAATTCCCTAGATTATTTGACACGTTAAAAATGTCACAGAAGTTCCCCACTATGGTGAGATCCTTGAAGTGCTATGAAAATATTCTTAAATATAGTTCTTTGGTTGGATGACATACTATAATGGGACATATAGTATACATATTGTAACGCCCCGACCCCAGTTACCCAGAGTCGGTGCATTATTACATAACATTGGCATGATCACAAGAAAGATCAAATCTCGAAAGACCGATTGGTTTAGTAGCCTTGGAAACACTAGATATATTCATAAGTTTTACATTACATCATAAAATGAAAAACTACTACAACAACATAATGTTTCCACAACCCACACTATTAACCCCTGATAAAATCCCTGCAGGTCATTCATAACTTACTTCTTCACATCCTCGGAAAAATAAAACATAGAAAAGGGGTGAGCTCAAATGCCCAGTAAGGATAACAATATAGCGGAAACCTTCATAAATAAGAATAAACATTTAAGGCAATGTATAACTAAAACAAAAGCCTTTTAAATATGAACTTTCAACATGGTATGGCATAAATAAAATGAAATAATGCCATTTACTAATTTCCATGGATATTCTACTAATCGAATAATCACATGCAAAAATCAATAACCACTTTCATAATGTTGGAATGCATAATGCCAGACTATCATAACCACATAGCCAAGGCCTCGTGCCAAGTCTACAAATAAGATTTTGTCAAGGCCTTGTGCCAAGACACTAGTTTGTCTCATGAGACCTACCGATGCATCGAGGAGCTATAGCAGGTGTAGGATCGAAATATAATATGAGATGCTCAATATACAAGAGGGGGGGTGAATTGTATACTTTAAAAATTCCTTTGGAACCTTTAAAGTTAGTTATGAATAACTAGAGTTTCCTTAAGAAAAGGAAAGGCTAAGTTTAACAAAGTTAAACTAAGTAAATTCACAACACCTCTAACACCGAACTGAACTTGGAAAGGGATTCCAAAAGTAGGTTCCAGAAATATGGTTCCGGAAATTGAAACTTAACAAAAGTTACAATATGAGATTCTACCTTAAAGCGTATAGAATCTAAACTTATCAGAGTAAGTAAGGAATTATAAGAAAGTTATACTTTCCTTAAGATACAAATTGCAGCGGAACAAAACAAGTAGTAAAACTACTAGTAACAAGATAATAGTCTTTAACCCAAAGAGAAGGGTATCCAACAACCTTGGATAAAGGTCCCTTGATTTATACTTTCAAGAAAGTCTGTCTTACCCACACCAGGGTAAGCCCTCGATACGATGATCGGAGTCTCTGTCTTGCTATCCCCGCAAGCCCTCAACTTTAAGGTAGTTGGCAACCTCTGTCTTCCTCAGCAAGGAAGTCCTCGATCTTTAAGGTAGTCGGCAACCTCTGTCTTTCTCAGCAAGAAATCCCTCGATCTTTAAGGTAGTCGGCACCTCTGTCTTCCTATCCTCGGAAGCCCTCGAATGTAATCACCAACATTCGGAGTCGCACGAAGCTTTGAGAGTTTATAAGAGACTCTCTCTCTAGAAATCACTTCAACAGCATGTATGCACAAAGTCCAAATTGTTCATCCATCCGTTGCTCATCAGTCTCGAGCTCTTTCAAATGAGCTCCTATTTATAGGTCAGGTCGGCTCCTCTCCAACGGTCATATTTTCCTTAAAGTTCGGAGGGACCTGTACACGTGTCACTTAGACAACGGTTAGTTTATAACAAAATGGACGACATCGTTTTATAACAAAGTAAGTGTAACAGAATGTACGACATCGTTTTAAACTCTAACATAAAGGTTCGGAATAGAAATTTCGGAGTGAAAGTTCGGAGTGAATGAATTCAGAGTGTATAAAACAATGATAATCAGATTCTGTTTAATAGGTGAATTCGGAATGAGAATTCGGAATAGGAATTCGTCATCAGAAATCGTAATGAGAATTCATCATCAGAATTCGTAATGAGAATTTATCATCAGAATTCGTAATGATATTTCGTCATCAGAATTCGTAATAATAATTCTTTATCAGAATTCGTAATGAGAATTCGGAATGAGATTTCTTCATTATAATTCGTAATGAGAATTCTTAATTGGAATTCGTAATGAGAATTCTTCATTGGAATTCGTAATGAGAATTCTTCTTCAGAATTTGTAATGAGAATTCAGAATGGGATTTCATCATTAGAATTCGTAATGAGAATTCTTCTTCAGAATTCTTATCCTGAATCTGGAATAGAACTAAGTCAGAATTCATATCCGGAATTCGGAATGAAACTTCCTTATAGTTCTTGTCCAGAACCGAATCCTAAAAACAGAATGCTTTTATATCAAAGTTTTTATGACTCCGAGAAAGTGAATCCGAATCTCACACTTAAGAAAAATATTAATGAAAATATGATAAGGATAATTTTTCTTATAAAAGCGATTTTCCTTAAGAAAGCAATTTTCCTTATAAAAGCAATTTTCCTTAAGAAAGCATTTTTCCTTATAAAAGAGATTTTCCTTATGAAAGCATTTTTCCTTATAAAAGCGATTTTCCTTAAGAAATCATTTTTCCTTAAAGATAAGGTGTTTGTGATTTTCAAAACAAGAAGGAATGGAAAAGTCATAAGGAAAACCTTATTGACTCAACAATCTCCCCCTTTTTGGAAAGCACAAACATCCTTACGAAAAAGCTAATCTAAGAAAGAAACACATTAAAGCTTATCTCCCTTGGTTTAAAAAATATAGATGAATACGACTAACTCCCCCTTAGTCTTTGAAACTCTAAGGATCGTATTCATATTTCCGGGGTGATGTTTCTTTAAGAAAAACTCCCCCTTAAACAAACTCTTATTAGAGTTCTTTTTCCTTGGGTATTTTCCTTTCTCCCCCTTTGAAAAACTCTTATTAGATTTCCTCTTTTTCTTAAGGATCTTTTCCTTCTCCCCCTTTGTGATTTTCAAAAAGAATTTGAGGGAATGGAAAAAAATAACAAAGTACCTGAAAAGATTAGTAACGACAGTAATAGAAACAACAAGCACAATTTTCATTATATTTGAAATGTCAGCAACAAAAACAGATTACAACAAAAAGATCGGATTGGTCATTTCGGATCTTTCTCCTTCGACATGAGCCCCTTGAAAATTGTCTTGATCTTCTTGAGGTCCTTATGATCTTCCTCTGCTTGCTTTTCTAAGGCAACTATTCTTGCTGACTGAGCTTCAATGATTTCTTCCTGAGCCTTCAACTTTTCTTCCTGAGCTTCCATTTTCTCTTCCTGAGACTTTATCCTTTCTAGAAAATTGATCCGATGATCTCTTTCAGATTTCCAATTCTGAGAAACAGAATTGAGCTTTCCATTCAGATCTCTTACTTCCTGACTCCGAATGTTCTTTTCCTCTGTCAATTTCTCATCGAATGATGCAGTCATCTCATGAAACTTCTTGTCCTCGTTTTGAAAAGAATCCTTAACATTCTCCTGAAACTCATCCAGCAACCTCATCTCTTCCACATTCTTCTTCGACCAGCTAGTCATCCTTTTGGAAGATCTTTTATGGGCTTCGTAACTAATAAAGAAATTTTTGAACTGGGCTTCTATCTCAACACATTTATCCATAACCATGGATACAGAGTCGGTTTTCTGATTCATCGTATGTTGAAGCATCTGGCATCTAGAGTCAATACTGGAGAAGGTTGGAATGGTTCCCACCAACTTCTTCAAGGACTGAACAACAAAATCGTGCCCCAACGATGATGACTCCGAATCAGAAATCTTGCTAGGAGAATTTTCTTCCTCAATAAGCTTCAACTTCCTCTTAGAAGAACTACCAGTTTCCTTCCTCATCTGCTTTTCTGAACTCGGGGTATCAGCAAGAATTTGCTTTCCCTTATCTTTTTCCGGAATTGAAACCTGTTCCGGAGATCTGTTCTCACTATCAGAGACTTGAACAATTTTATCTTCCTCATCAGCAACTTCTTGAACATTGTCTTCTACGTTACCCATCTGAGCAGCATCAAGTAAAATATGTTCTTGACAAGTAACTTCTTCTTCTCCCTTTTCTTCTTCCATTGCAGGAGTAGCAAGCTTTGGAGATTGAGCTTCAGATGTTCGGAGCGAGAGGTGTTCCGAAGGAGTTCCCTTATATTCATCTACTTGTTTGAGCACATCTCCTATCTCACCACTTCCTTCAGCCACTTCTTCAACCTCTTCCACTTGCTCTACTTCCTCAGTAGCAACAGCCTCTTCCGGAGTTACAATATTTCTTCCTGGAGTCTCAGGTAGAGATTCCAGAGAAAAAGATCTCGGAACGAGAATGGTTGCTGAAACCATTTCATTAAACCTTAACAACGCTTGCACAGCCTCAGCTTCTGACAACTTCTTCTTCAGCTTGTTTTCCTTAGCTTGCTTCTCAAGCTCATCAGCAGCCTTTTCTTTCAGAGCCTTAGCCTCTGCAGGATCCAATCCGAACTGCGGATCTCCTTCCTTCCTCTTCTCCTTGTCAGCTCTCCACTTCGCTGCAACCTCATCAGTATATGTCTTCTTCTTCTTAGGCTTAGGAGGTGCGGAATGGAATTCCTTAGACATAGGTTCCTCAGCATCGACTACCACTTCTTTCTGCTTCCTTTTCCTTACCGGCTTGGATGATTCCGGATCAGCCACTTTCGGAGTCACTTCTACTTGAGGAGGTAGATCAATAAACTTCCCTGACTTCTTATTAAAAGCTATATTCATTCTCTTAAGAGTGGCATCACTGAGCAACATGATCTTACAAACTTTCGGCTTAGAACTGCAAGCCACCTTGAAGGATTCTAGGCACCGAACTATCAGCTTCGACAATATTGCCGGGTACATCACTATCTGAGCTCTCAGATTCCCCTTCTTCAAATTATCAATGTTGAGAAGAATATGCTTCATCAAGTTGAACTTTCTTAGATTTATCAAGAAATCCAAGATGTATATCTCACTCTTCTTCAACCTATCCTTATCTCTTTTTTCTCGGTACAATAAGCCCTTTCACCCATAACTCCAGAATCCGGAAGTTTTTAGAAAGACTTGCAATTTTCGGAGCCTTGTCATCATCCAATCCGAGAATTTCTAAGGCTTTCTCCTTGTTGAAACTACCCAAGGAGTCTGGCAGAACGTGCGAGATAAACTCAGCTTCACCTTCATAATTCAACCCTACCAAGCTTGCAGCCTTGGTGTAAGATAGCTTATATGTCTTCCCATACGATTTAAAGGAAAACTTCTCTCTATTATCTTCAATGAAGAATGCAACTGACTCATAAAACTCGACAAGCAAGTCAGAGTAGACTTCATCTTGGTTGCCAGTTTTTGATACCGCAACATCTTCCCAGCCATTCAGCTTGATATTTTTTGATATAATAGAATCATAGTTGCTGAAGAAATTTGGATGAACTAACCGTTCTCTGTAGACTAACCACTGTGAAATGGGCTTAGTTGAAGACATTTCTTGAGAAGCTAACTCTGCAGACATTCGGATTAGAAGTCTCTGAGAAGTTCGGAACTGAGAAGGCTGAAGTTCGGAATGGCCTTAAATCAGAGAGTCAGAGCTTCAGCACGCAAAAGCTTGAAATCGATGTGGGACGATAAAATAGGGTCCCCTTTATATAGGCATTGGGATGACGGTTCAACTTCCTTGGTTGATCTAACGGTTTAGAAAGATCTGAGATCTGATCTAACGGTTGAAAGCATGAATCCGATCTTTTTGAGGTTTTATTAAAACAATGATTTAAGAAAACTATAATCCGAAAACATAATATAAGAAACTGCCAGCAAGAAAAATATGATTACGAAAACTTCAGTAAGGAAATCATACCTTTCGGATTAGCTTAGGAAAGTTATTCGTAATGGGTAATATAAAGACGACTACGAAAAATTCAATACGAAAAAGTAAATACGAAAAGTCAATACGAAAAACTCAATACGAAAAACTCAATACGAAAAAGTAAATACGAAAAGGTAAATACGAAAAAAAAAACTTGGTACGAAAATCTGGTTATGAAAGTCCCAGTACGAAAGTTGTCCATTCCGGAAATTTTCAATACGAATACTTTCATTCCAGAAGTATGGAAAATATCCATTCTGGAAAATGGTAGTTCCGAATGTTCCATTCCGGAAATTTTCGTTCCGAAAAATTTGAAAACAAATTTTGAAAAACTTTGTTAAATAAACAAACAAATGTACTCCCCCTATGAAAAGGAGTTTATTACTGTAAGGAGATTTTTCCAACAGAACGTTAATTAAGGAAGATTACCTTACGGTTATCATTCCTAACTTCTGTTTAATATATTCAAATCTATCAGAAGGTAATGATTTTGTGAAAATATCAGCAAGTTGATCTTGCGTTCCGATAAACTGAAGAATAATGTCTCCTTTAAGTGTTTGATCCCTAAGAAAGTGATGCCTAATATCTATGTGTTTTGCACGGGAGTGATGTGCAGGGTTTTTACTTATGGCAATGGCACTTGTGTTATCACACAAAATTTGAGTTTTAGTAAAACTCAAGCCATAGTCTGTGAGTGTGTGTTGCATCCACAACACTTGTGCACAACAACTTCCAGCTGCTACATATTCAGCTTCAGCAGTGGAGAGTGCAACAGAATGTTGCTTCTTGCATGACCAAGAAACTAATGAATCTCCTAAGAAATGACAAGTTCCGGATGTACTTTTCCTATCCATTCTACATCCACCAAAGTCAGCATCAGAAAAGCTTTTTAAAACAAAATCATTTCCAAAAGTATAAAATAATCCTAGATCCATGGTTCCCTTAAGGTAGCGAAAAAATTCTTTTTACTGCCTTTAAGTGAGATTCTTTAGGATTGGATTGATATCTTGCACATAAGCATACAGAAAACATTAAGTCTGGTCGACTAGCTGTTAAGTAAAGTAGACTTTCAATCATACCTCTAAAAGATGTTTGATCTACTGGTTTCACAGCTTCATCAAGATCTAAAGAGTTTGAGGTACCAATGGGAGTACTTATACTCTTAGTGTTGTCATAACCATACTTTTTAAGAAGCTCTTTAATATACTTATTTTGAGATATGTAGGTTCCTTCTGGTTTTTGAGAAATTTGAAAACCAAGGAAAAATGTTAACTCACCCATCATACTCATTTCAAACTCAGATTTCATTAGACTAGCAAAGGAGTCAGTCAATGATTGCTGAGTTGAACCAAATATAATTTCATCAACATAAATTTGAACAATCAAAACATTTTTCTTATCTTTCTTTATAAAAAGGGTTGGATCTGCATTTCCCTTAACATAGTTATTTTGAAGCAAAAATCCAGTGAGTCTATCATACCATGCTCGTGGGGATTGTTTAAGGCCATACAAAGCTTTGGTAAGTCTAAACACATGATCAGGATGTTTTGTATCTTCAATGCCAGGAGGTTGTTCAACAAAATCTTCCTCTTGAACATAACCGTTAAGAAAAGCACATTTCACATCCATTTGAAATAGTTTGAAATTAAAGAATGCTGCAAAGGCAAGTAGAATACGGATAGATTCAAGTCTAGCTACTGGAGCATAGGTTTCTTCATAGTCTATTCCTTCTTGCTGATTATAGCCTTTAGCAACAAGTCTAGCTTTATTTCTAACAATGACTCCATTTTCATCGCATTTATTTCTGAAAACCCATTTTACTCCAATAACAGAAGTTTCCTTAGGTCTCTCAACCAAGGTCCAGAATTTATTCCTTTCGAATTCATTTAGTTCATCTTGCATTGCTTTGATCCAATCATCATCACCTAAAGCTTCATCAATGCTTTTAGGCTCTAATTGGGAAAGAAATGCTAGATGTTCTACTTCATTTCTTAAGGAACTTCTAGTCCTTACAGGTTGATTTACATCACCAATGATACTATCACTGGGATGATTCTTAAGAAACATCTGGTTTGGGTTTTGTAAAACCTGTTCATCAACATAGGGTAGAAAGTCTTCTGGGGTAAATGTTTCAGAAGTATCTTCTAGAAAAATTTCCTTATCAGAAGGTTCTTCTATCAAAGGTTGATAATCAGTTTTTGAAAACACATCCGAAGATGTAGGTTGGGAGGTTTTAAAAACAAAAGGATCTGATTCATCAAATTTTACATGTACTGTTTCCTCAACAGTACAAGTATTTTTATTAAAAACTCTATATGCCTTAGAGGTTGTGGAATAACCTAAGAAAATTCCTTCATCTGATTTTGGTGCGAATTTATGTAAGTTATCTTTAGTATTCAAGATGAATACTTTGCAGCCAAAAACCTTGAAGTAGGAAAGTCTAGGTTTTCTACCATTCCATAACTCATAAGGTGTTTTATTAAGAAAAGGTCTAATCAAAACTCGATTTATAGTATAACAAGCAGTACTTACAGCTTCAGCCCAGAAATGTCTAGAAATAGAATATTCACTCAACATGGTTCTAGTTATCTCTTGAAGAATTCTATTTCTTCTTTCAACTACACCATTCTGTTGAGGAGTTCTAGGTGCTGAAAAGTTGTGAGTAATACCTTTCTTACTACAAAAAGTTTCAAAATCAGAATTTTGAAATTCTCCTCCATGATCACTATGAATAGTTTTCAATGGAAGGTTTTTCTTATTTTTAACTTGGGCTCTAAAACTTTTGAAATAAGAAAAAGCTTCAGATTTCCTTGCTAGAAAATAGACCCATGTAAATCTAGTGTAATCATCAACAAGAACAAACACATAGTATTTGCCTCCAATGCTTCCAGTTTGTGTTGGACCAAAAAGATCCATGTGCACTAACTGTAATGCATCGGTTGTTGAGACTTCACCGATTGACTTAAAACTAGATTTATGTTGCTTGCCATATTGACAAGGATCACAAACTTTAGAAGAATCAAATCTAAGCTCCGGTAGATCCTTAACAAGTTTCTTCTTAGAGAGTTTACATAGGTTCCTAAGATTACAGTGTCCTAATATTCTATGCCATAACCAAGAGTGATCTTCCATTGCACTTAGGCAAGGTAAATCATGGCTTCTTAGGTCTTCTAAGTTTAAGGTGTAAACATTCTCTTGCCTATTGGCTGAGAGAATAAATTCTTCCTTGGAATTGTGAACTAAGCATTTATCATTCCTAAAATTCACAAGGTAACCTTCATCACATAACTGACTTATGCTTATGAGGTTGTGCTTAAGACCTTTAACAAAAAGAACATTTGAAATCAAAGTTTTACCTAAAAGAACAATATTACCAATACCAACAATCTCTCCCTTAGCATTGTCTCCGAAAGTTACCTTTCCTCCTTTCGTTTTGATAATCTTTTCAAAAATGCTTTTGTTACCAGTCATGTGCCGGGAACATCCACTATCCATGTACCAAATATTATTGCTGGAACTTTCTTTATTTTCCTGAAATTAAGAACAAAGTTAGATTTTCGGAATCCAAACTTGTTTGGATCCGAGATTTCCAGACAATAAAATTTTTGGTACCCACATTTTCTTAGAAAAATAAGCTTTATGAAAACCTAAGGATTGAGTTTTGTTTAAAGAACAATTTCTTGCCCAGTGACCACCACATTGACACTTGGTACAAAATGGGGCACTTTGAGGAACAAAATAATTGTTGCTGAAAACAGGTTTTGCTTGGGTATAACCAAATCCGGATTTATTTCTTAAAGGTCGTATTTGAGAATACATCTTATCAAAATTTTCCTTACCATGGGTAAAGTTTGATAAACACTTCTTTAAGGAAAAAATTTCAGACTTGAGTTTTACAACCAAGTTTTTATCCTCAAAATCATTCGTTTTGGAACTAGAGTTAGGCTCGACAACATTTTTATTAGAAATTACTTTTTCTAATTCTTTAGCAAGTTTGTTCTACTCAGAACTTACTTCCTCAAGATTTTTTGAAATATTTTCAAAATCAGCATTTTTCTTATCAAGATCTTTAGAAAGATCTGATATCTCTTTAGTAAGAATAGAATTCCTAGAATTTGCCTTATCATGTTTCTTGTTGAGTTTGGAATTCTCAATCTCAAGAAGTTCAGCAAACCTAGAGACTTCTTCAAAAGTAGGTAAAGTATTTTCCTCATCAGAAGATGATTCTTCATCAGAAGAGTTATAATACTTACTATCATTAGGATTTAAGGAAACATTAGTCAATGATTCAGCATTTCGTACCTTAGCCATAAGACAATGATTTTCAATAGGCAATATGGCTATAAGACCATGATTCTTCTGTCCTGAAGATTCATATTCAGAAGATTCATCTGAAGAGTCACCACCACTGGCACTCCAGGTGTCATTAGCTTTCAGAACTTTCTTAGCTTTGGCTTTGTAATACTTCTTCCTGTTCTTGTCTGAATGCCATTCCTTCCTTTCTTTCTTTCTGAGCATAGGGCAATCTGGTCTAATATGTCCAGCTCTTTTACATTCATAACAAGTAACTTCTCCATCTTTCTTATCTTTCCTATCCTTCTTCTTATACTTGGATTGAAAGTTTCTCTGTCCATCTATCTTGTTCATCCTTCGAGCAAGATTGGCTAATTCATTTTCTGAAACTTCACTTTCACTAGATTCGGATTGGAAAATGACTTTCTTAGATTTGGATCTGGTAACTCTCTCAGGAGTCTTAGCTTTCATCTGATTTGAAGTTGAAGTAAAAGCAACTGTTCCATTTCCATTCTTCTTCTTGATGTTGTCATCATCTCTCTTCATTCTGGTCTCATGTTGTAGAAGAGTTCCAAATAATTCATCAAGAGTAATTTGAGTAACCTTCCTGTTCTCATCTATAGCTGTTCTCTTGGATTACCATTCATTGGGCATAATGTCAATTATCTTGTCCACAAGAGCTTCATCATCTAAACCTTTTTCTCCCATAGATTGTAGACTATTGACGATAGTCATAAATCTTTGTTGAACTTTACAGATAGGTTCTCCATAAGGAAAACTGAAGCCATGATATTCAGCTCTAAGCATAGCTCTCCTAGTCTCAATCACCTTAGAAGTCCCAAAGTGTGTAACCTCTAACTTCTTCCATATAAAGTTAGCTGCTTCACAAGAAGAAATTTGGCTATATATATTTCTAGTCATTGAACATAATAAAGTATTGCGTACCTTATAGTTGAGTTGATATTCTTGCTTTTCCTGGTTAGTAAAGGTTCTGACTTCCTTGTCAGGAATTTTATAATCACCAGTAAGCATCACAAAGTTGTCTACTCCAGTATTGATAACAAAAGTATTCATACAATCTCTCCAGTATTCATAGTCATTACCATCAAAGATAGGTGGTCTTGTAGGATTCAGATTGTCAGTAGATCCAACATTCATTCCTGCCATACTTGAAAATAACTTGGAAACAAACTTGTTAATAGCAAAAGATTCGTAATCAAAAAGTTCAGAATGAGAAAAGTTCAGAATGGAAAATTGAGAAAGAAAAACTTGTATGTGAGTACAAGTATTTCAGTAACCTTGGCTCTGATACCAAATGTAAGAATGGTATAGAGTAAGAGGTTTCCAACCTCTGATACCAATTGTAGGATCGAAATATAATATGAGATGCTCAATATACAAGAGGGGGGGTGAATTGTATACTTTAAAAATTCCTTTAGAACCTTTAATGTTAGTTATGAATAACTAGAGTTTCCTTAAGAAAAGGAAAGGCTAAGTTTAAAAAGTTAAACTAAGTAAATTCACAACACCTCTAACACCGAACTGAACTTGGAAAGGGATTCCAAAAGTAGGTTCCGGAAATATTGTTCCGGAAATTGAAACTTAACAAAAGTTACAATATGAGATTCTACCTTAAAGCGTATAGAATCTAAACTTATCAGAGTAAGTAAGGAAGTATAAGAAAGTTATACTTTCCTTAAGATACAAATTGCAGCGGAACAAAACAAGTAGTAAAAATACTAGTAATAAGATAATATTCTTTTAACCCAAAGAGAAGGGTATCCAACAACCTTGGATAAAGGTCCCTTGATTTATACTTTCAAGCAAGTCTGTCTTACCCACACCAGGGTAAGCCCTCGATACGAAGATCGGAGTCTCTGTCTTGCTATCCCCGCAAGCCCTCAACTTTAAGGTAGTTGGCAACCTCTGTCTTCCTCAGCAAGGAAGCCCTCGATCTTTAAGGTAGTCGGCAACCTCTGTTTTTCTCAGCAAGAAAGCCCTCGATCTTTAAGGTAGTCGGCACCTCTGTCTTCCTATCCTCGGAAGCCCTCGAATGTAATCACCAACATTCTGAGTCGCACGAAGCTTTGAGAGTTTATAAGAGACTCTCTCTCTAGAAATCACTTCAACAGCATGTATGCACAAAGTCCAAATTGTTCATCCATCCGTTGCTCATCAGTCTCGAGCTCTTTCAAATGAGCTCCTATTTATTGGTAAGGTCGGCTCCTCTCCAACGGTCATATTTTCCTTAAAGTTCGGAGGGACCTGTACACGTGTCACTTAGACAACGGTTAGTTTATAACAAAATGGACGACATCGTTTTATAACAAAGTAAGTGTAACAGAATGTACGACATCGTTTTAAACTCTAACATAATGGTTCGGAATAGAAATTTCAGAGTGAAAGTTCGGAGTGAATGAATTCAGAGTGTATAAAACAATGATAATCAGATTCTGTTTAATAGGTGAATTCGGAATGAGAATTCGGAATAGGAATTCGGAATAGGAATTCGTTATCAGAAATCGTAATGAGAATTCATCATCAGAATTCGTAATGAGAATTTATCATCAGAATTCGTAATGAGATTTCGTCATCAGAATTCATAATAATAATTCTTTATCAGAATTCGTAATGAGAATTCGGAATCAGATTTCTTCATTAGAATTCGTAATGAGAATTCTTAATTGGAATTCGTAATGAGAATTCTTCATTGGAATTCGTAATGAGAATTCTTCTTCAGAATTTGTAATGAGAATTCAGAATGGGATTTCTTCATTAGAATTCGTAATGAGAATTCTTCTTCAGAATTCGTATCCTGAATCTCGAATAGAACTAAGTCAGAATTCATATCCGGAATTCGGAATGAAACTTCCTTATAGTTCTTGTCCAGAACTGAATCCTAAAAACAGAATGCTTTTATATCAAAGTTTTTATGACTCCGAGAAAGTGAATCCGAATCTCACACTTAAGAAAAATATTAATGAAAATATGATAAGGATAATTTTTCTTATAAAAGCGATTTTCCTTAAGAAAGCAATTTTCCTTATAAAAGCAATTTTCCTTAAGAAAGCATTTTTCCTTATAAAAGCGATTTTCCTTAAGAAAGCATTTTTCCTTATAAAAGCGATTTTCCTTAAGAAATCATTTTTCCTTAAAGATAAGGTGTTTGTGATTTTCAAAACAAGAAGGAATGGAAAAGTCATAAGGAAAACCTTATTGACTCAACAGCAGGCTCCACCCGTCACTTACTAAGTCCAATGCATTCCCATATGAAAAGGTTTAAACATAACATAAACATTCGTATTAAAACTAGAATACGAAATGTAAATAATTTCACCATACACTATGAATGGTACAAAAATAGCACATCCACAGTCAAACATATCACAAAACCTTCAATACAATATAGAAGTTTTGTATCAAAATAAATCAACTTCAAATAAGCGTAAAATCCATCAAAGGATGTTGACATAGATGAAATCAAAATTCTTTTTAAAGAAATATCTCGTTTTATTTTGAAATCATTTAAGATCCATATAAAATAAAACATTTTCATTGAAAATATTCTTATAAGCTTGTAAGGGAAGTTTTGAAGATTTTATAATGGCGGAAATTAGCCGCACCCGCCGTATAAGTTAAAAAAAACATTCTTACCTTAATTCTGTCGAAAAGGTTAAAAAGGGACCTTGTTTTGAAAACGACAGAAAGATTCATTTATAAACCACTTATAAAAGTCAAAAAGGTTATAAATGACTTTAACTCATATTCTATTAAAGAGTAAAAATGTTTTGAAATACATTTTTAAGAAACATGGATGTGGATGATAAAGAGATCCCAGTAGATTATTATGTATAAACAACCTTGGATAATGAAGAGGTTGTAAAGTAAACCCTTACCTTGTACTTTTCCTTGGTTGGGGTAGGATAACCTCCTGTGTAATGGTGAAATAATTGTTATTAAATTATACAAGAATCATATATATTAATATGATATCATATATGATCTTTTAACATTGATTTGTTAATAATATCTTAGAATTATCGTCGTTTCGGGTGTTAACTAACTCATTTTCTTTTATATGTTTTGTTACCTAAGCCATGTTTTTTGTATCTTATTCATATCCAGAATGATATCAAGTCCTTAGACATAACTTTTAAACCATCAAATGATAATTATACATGAATGGATACGATGGATAATGAATCTCATCGCGTTCGTGGAGACGGTAGTCCGTACGTACGCACGAGCGACAATATCATTCTTTTGATATTAAAATAATATATAAATGGATGGTATATCATATATACAGAATCATTAACATGTTATATTTATTATTTACATGAGTTACACATCATTATTATACCCATCCAAATAATAATATATTGAATAACAATTACACCACGACGTGGAGACGGTAAGCCGTACGTACGCACGTATCGTGACATGTTATTCAAAGGGTGGATAGAATAATGAATATGGTTGTACCATATTTATAATAACATCACAGTATATGTAAGATACTGGAGTTATAATTTTAGAATGGTAAGAACAAAGAAAGAGGAAGTGGAAGAAGAATGGAACTTAAAAAGGGGTGGTGAAAACATTACCTCTTCTTCGGGTTCTTCCTTTTGATTTGATCAAAAGGGCTCCTTAGGATGGCTTTCTGATCAAACTAAGGCCTCTAGGTTGTATTGAGGGATGTTGGGAGAGTATTTGGGCAGAGTTTGGCCGAACCAAAAGGCTTTGAAGGTGTGAAGAAATGAGAAGGATGAGTGCCCTTTTATAAGAGGGGTGAGGGGCACCTTTGGAAAAGCTAGAAATATTAATTTATAATAAATTCATATTCGGTTTCTAATGGCTCCAAAGCTTATTATTCAAAGGTTAAGGTGGGGATAGGTCTAAAACCACTCAACCAATAGAATTTAGACAGGTTTGGGTACTTATATTAACCTTATCTTTAAGTATTAACTCTAAGTTAATTAGTTTCACTTTTACAATGTCTCTTTGTAGTTTTTATATAATATGGTTAATAAACTTACTATATACATCCAAGAGACCCCCAAGTGGTACAGTAATTATGAACCTATCATGATATAAGCCTCTTGGCCGAACCTTAGATTTTTAGGAATTTAATATCAATTAATAATATAATATTTGTTTTAAGAACTCTTTTATGTCAATTTTGACACTATTCAATAGTTGATTTTTGTGAAACTCATAACAGATTGATTACTTAGAACAAAGTCAATTAAATCATTCCTAATATATCATATTATCCTATGAAATTAGTTTAATTCATTAAAAGTTTCATATTATATTTAGTTGGGTATTTATAATATCAATTATTTTAATTTTTCACTATTATAGTAATTACTGCATCATCATTGTGTCATAAATAAAATAAATTATTTAATGTCTAAAAATTATAAATAAAATATCATTATGTAGGAAATCGTTTTAGCTTTCTAATGAATATTTATAATCTAAAATCCAACATATATAACCCTATGTAACAATTCTTTTTCTAAAAGATATATGCTTGTCTCATTTTTGTATTCATTTTAACTTAATTAAAATAAAGTGTCATTATCACTTACAAGTGGATCCATGGGGTCCCAAAATAGACCCAAAGATTCCCATGGTCGACCATGTATCAACCAATTGGGTTAAGACACGTTTTAGGGTAATTTAGTATTATTATAATATTATTGTTTAACCCTTATTTACCGGATTTACCCTTAACCATGGTAAATAAAATATTTACCGCAGTAATTATTCAAAATGTCTAAAAATATAAGTTACCTATTTACACAATTTGAACATCCTGATTCTAAATATGGAATCCATTTTCCTAAATTCAAAACACAGAAGTGGCAGAAATTAATTTAAAATTAATTCCCGCTGTAAAAAAAAAGCGTGTTTTTAAGAGATAATAACTATCAAAAGATTGACACTCGTTTATGTTCGGTTTAATTGTAAAATTATGTCCAATGACCAACATTATATTAAATGGTAAAAATATATTCTAAATATACTTTAAAACCACTCAATTTCATAATTTATCACTATTAATTATTTTGATTAAAAAAGTTGTTTTTAATTAAAACTTAGTAATTTTCACTATTCATCAAAATATTAAAGTTATCCGAAATGTACCAAAATTTTACCTTACGCTAAATTCGATATTCCGAATCCAAAAATGAAGTCCATTTTAAAATATAAAATATATATAATTTCAAAAGGTAGGTATTAGTATTCATAACGACTAGTTTGATTGGTTGTGGTGTGTGTTAAAACTCAAGGTTGCGTACAACACACGCTACTGTATTATTCAAAGAAAGTGTACCGTGGAAGCTTGGGATGTTTCATTTTAAATTTTTGATGTCCCTATTTAGTCAAAAAGTTTAAAATATTGTATTTAAAAAGGGTTCACTATTAAAAGTTGATAAATGTGCAATACTGGAAATGAATTTGTTCTTGCATTATATCTAAGAAACTCATAATATGGATTCTAAAATTATAAGGATTATATAAAGTTTAAAATTTAGATAATACTATTCATAACCTCTTTTGAATGGATTTTTTTTGTATGTCATGGTGTGATTGAACTCGGTGTTGCGTGTAGTGCAAGTTATTGAATTATTTTGAAGAAATAACACACTATGAAATCTTGGGGTGTTACATTCTCCCCTCCTTCAATAAATTGTGTCCTCGCAATTTGAAATTGTTCTTCGAAAATAAAAGGTTGAAAGTAGAAAATATATTTGTGTGAAAACCCACATCAGAAATTGGGTTACTAAAATTTAGTCTTAATATGATGAAAAGAGAAATCAAAGGGTCACCACCAAATTATGATCTCGATTAGGAGAACATTGGTGGCAATTAGAGACATAATTGGTGGAAAAACGTACATATTTATAGGTAGTGATTGAGGTCATCAATCACAAACAAGTATAAAATTGAGGTCCTTAAATTCATCAATCTATGATGATTTTAAATACCATCGGTTCTACAAAACATAGGGTATTAGGATAACACATTTTTCACTTTTCAAAATATCCTAGTTGAAATCCCACATCGAAAAATGAATTAATGAGGCCTCTATTTAAAATAAAGAGTCGAAAGTATGAAGATTACTGAAAATAACACATACTAGGGTCCCATGTAGGAAAATATGGATATGGAAGAAAAATCTAACCATCAATTATCTGATGGAGAGTGGTAGAGAACATGGCTATGAAAAGGCCAACAATCCCAAAGCCATAAATTAGTGATGATTTAAGGTACCATCTAGGACAACATTTTTGTTCTAAGTTTCTTTTCTTAATGATGAGGAATTTATTTATGAGATTGGATATGATCATAAGGAGATATACTTACTTTATAATTAGAGTTTTATCCATTAATAAATTTCTACCACAAACTCATCTTTCACTCTAAAAGATAATAGGATGTAAAAAAAATTCTATTTACACTATTCGTATAGGGTTCCAAAAAAAATGAATTTACAATTCATCAACAAGATCATTTAATAAAAACTACATTATTTAATCCAGGACATCTCGTGGGCCAGTGGTAGGTGATACACCCTTGTCGCCCTTCGGTTGCGGGTTCAACTCTCACAGCCTTTCCGGACGCGACGGGTTGCCGCCCGACCTCCGGGTTGTCCTTTTATGGCAATCCAAAATAATCCAAACTAGAACTATCCAAAATACTTCTATCCAAACTCACAGTCCAACATTTATAAGTAAGGTAAACATAATGTAGAACCTTTTTACCCCGTAATATCATATGAATACCTTCATCATGTATTCTTTTAATACACTGAAACATCCTGAATTACCATATTCCTTATTGATTACATTCATGCTCCCTTATTCCATATAGAAAGCTGGATATACTTCATTAATCCAAAAATGTTTTAAACCCCAAAAATGATGGAATATACAAATCATTAATCAGTTCGAAGGTAGTCAATAATATCCAACATAATTTATCCAAAACAATCATGTATTATTCCAAAATCACTACTTCGGTATCAGAACTATATTATGGTTTATCATTCTCTCAACCATATATTTTCCAAAAATTTATCCTGCTATTGAGTCACTTTTCTTTGTTCCACATAATCTCAAGTCCTTAATGAAATAGTACTGCAGTACAATCCTTATATACTCCATAATTATTATAAAAAGTACATTGTTGATACAACACTCAATTCACATAATCAACATAAGAACTCTAATCATTCCTCTTCATCTGTGGTAGTATCATAACTTGATTATTATCCAATAGCATCATTTGCGGCATAGTCTGATGAGTGGGACATAGGTTCGCGTAGTGTCCAAACTCCTTGCAAATGAAGCATTGTACATTTGAAACCATTTTCTTACCCTTGCAGTCACGTACTTTGTGCCCTTTTCCTCCACACTTATAACAAACTCCCATTCCTTTCAGGCAAGTTCCAGGGTGTTTCTTTCCACAGTTACCACATATGGGAAAATTATTCTTTTCCCTCTTCCCTTTATCCATCTTTCTCTCTTCCATCCTTTTCATCTCATGCTTCCCTTCAAAGGCATAGGACTCAGTAAACTCTTTACTTATCGTATCAACACATGATATTATTTCTTCATATGATGATAATACATGGGTGACTATTTCTCTTATAAATTCTAGCTTAAGACCATGAAAGATATGATCCTTCCTTCTCTTTGAATCATGTGTATTTCTGGAGTTCTCATTCCTTCTACTGGGCGCCATTTCTAAACAACGGCATAAACTAGATCAGTTTATGAATCAAAATACATAATCCCATACTTATAATACACTTGACATAAATTGAACTATTTATGGATATAATCCATAATCATAAAAATGTTTTCTTTGAGGAAGTATATACTCATAAACACTTCATAATGATTTGTAAAGAAAATGAGAGTTATCCTAAGAATATCCCCCTGGAGTGTCGTAACCAAGAGTGCAGCAAGGCCCGTTGTCGTGCACCAGTTCCCGTTCGAGTCTAGCTCAAAGCGGTGTTTTCGGGTTTTACCCCTAGGTACATCTGTGCCAGAGCCGCCTCTACCTGCTCGTATCCAGATAGGGATGTATTGCTCGGAAAACTCACAAAATCTCTACAATACCAAAATTCTCGGAAGTTCTTCTATACTAATCCTCAAAGTTCATCTTAGGTCTACGTGCTCTAATCAGAGTTTATCTAAATCTAGCTTACAAGGTTTGTACTAAACTTCCTCTGATACCAACTGTAATGCCCCGACCCCAGTTACCCAGAGTCGGTGCATTATTACATAACATTGGCATGATCACAAGAAAGATCAAATCTCGAAAGACCGATTGGTTTAGTAGCCTTGGAAACACTAGATATATTCATAAGTTTTACATTACATCATAAAATGAAAAACTACTACAACAACATAATGTTTCCACAATCCACACTATTAACCCCTCATAAAATCCCTGCAGGTCATTCATAACTTACTTCTTCACATCCTGGGAAAAATAAAACATAGAAAAGGGGTGAGCTCAAATTCCCAGTAAGGATAACAATATAGCAGAAACTTTCATAAATAAGAATAAACATTTAAGGCAATGTATAACTAAAACAAAAGCCTTTTAAATATGAACTTTCAACATGGTATGGAATAAATAAAATGAAATAATGCCATTTACTTATTCACATTGATATTCTACTAATCGAATAATCACATGCAAAAATCAATAACCACTTTCATAATGTTGGAATGCATAATGCCAGACTATCATAACCACATAGCCAAAGCCTCGTGCCAAGACTACAAATAAGATTTTGTCAAGGCCTTGTGCCAAGACACTAGTTTGTCTCATGAGACCTACCGATGCATCGAGGAGCTATAGCAGGCTCCACCCGTCACTTACTAAGTCCAATGCATTCCCATATGAAAAGGTTTAAACATAACACAAACATTCGTATTAAAACTAGAATACGAAATGTCAATAATTTCACCATACACTATGAATGGTACAAAAATAGCACATCCGCAGTCAAACATATCACAAAACCTTCAATACAATATAGAAGTTTTGTATCAAAATAAATCAACTTCAAATAAGCGTAAAATCCATCAAAGGATGTTGACATAGATGAAATCAAAATTCTTTTTAAAGAAATATCTCTTTTTATTTTGAAATCATTTAAGATCCATATAAAATAAAACATTTTCATTGAAAATATTCTTATAAGCTTGTAAGGGAAGTTTTGAAGATTTTATAACGGCGGAAATTAGCCGCACCCGCCGTATAAGTTAAAAAAAACATTCTTACCTTAATTCTGTCGAAAAGGTTAAAAAGGGACCTTGTTTTGAAAACGACAGAAAGATTCATTTATAAACCACTTATAAAAGTCAAAAAGGTTATAAATGACTTTAACTCATATTCTATTAAATAGTAAAAATGTTTTGAAATACATTTTTAAGAAACATGGATGTGGATGATAAAGAGATCCCAGTAGATTATTACGTATAAACAACCTTGGATAATGAAGAGGTTGTAAAGTAAACCCTTACCTTGTACTTTTCCTTGGTTGGGGTAGGTTAACCTCCTGTATAATGGTGAAATAATTGTTATTAAATTATACAAGAATCATATATATTAATATGATATCATATATGATCTTTTAACATTGATTTGTTAATAATATCTTAGAATTATCGTCGTTTCGGGTGTTAACTTACTCATTTTCTTTTATATGTTTTGTTACCTAAGCCATGTTTTTTGTATCTTATTCATATCCAGAATGATATCAAGTCCTTAGACATCATTTTTAAACCATCAAATGAAAATTATACTTGAATGGATACGATGGATAATGAATCTCATCGCGTTCGTGGAGACGGTAGTCCGTACGTACGCACGAGCGACAATATCATTCTTTTGATATTAAAATAATATATAAATGGATGGTATATCATATATACAGAATCATTAACATGTTATATCTATTATTTACATGAGTTACACATCATTATTATACCCATCCAAATAATAATATATTGAATAACAATTACACCACGACGTGGAGACGGTAAGCCGTACGTACGCACGTATGGTGACATGTTATTCAAAGGGTGGATAGAATACTGAATATGGTTGTACCATATTTATAATAACATCACAGTATATGTAAGATACTGGAGTTATTATTTTAGAATGGTAAGAACAAAGAAAGAGGAAGTGGAAGAAGAATGGAACTTAAAAAGGGGTGGTGAAAACATTACCTCTTCTTCGGGTTCTTCCTTTTGATTTGATCAAAAGGGATCCTTAGGTTGGCTTTCTGATCAAACTAAGGCCTCTAGGTTGTATTGAGGGATGTTGGGAGAGTATTTGGGCAGAGTTTGGCCGAACTAAAAGGCTTTGAAGGTGTGAAGAAATGAGAAGGAGGAGTGCCCTTTTATAAGAGGGGTGAGGGGCACCTTTGGAAAAGCTAGAAATATTAATTTATAATAAATTCATATTCGGTTTCTAATGGCTCCAAAGCGTAATATTCAAAGGTTAAGGTGGGGATAGGTCGAAAACCACTCAACCAATAGAATTTAGACAGGTTTGGGTACTTATATTAACCTTATCTTTAAGTATTAACTCTAAGTTAATTAGTTTCACTTTTACAATGTCTCTTTGTAGGTTTTATATAATATGGTTAATAAACTTACTATATACATCCAAGAGACCCCCAAGTGGTACAGTAATTATGAACCTATCATGATATAAGCCTCTTGGCCGAACCTTAGATTTTTAGGAATTTAATATCAATTAATAATATAATATTTTTTTTAAGAACTCTTATTTGTCAATTTTGACACTATTCAATAGTTGATTTTTGTGAAACTCATAACAGATTGATTACTTCGAAAAAAGTAAATTAAATCATTCCTAATATATCATATTATCCTAGAAAATTAGTTTAATTCATTAAAAGTTTCATATTATATTTAGTTGGGTATTTATAATATCAATTATTTTAATTTTTCACTATTATAGTAATTACTACATCATCATTGTGTCATAAATAAAATAAATTATTTAATGTATAAAAATTATAAATAAAATATGATTATGTAGGAAATTGTTTTAGATTTATAATGAATATTTATAATATAAAATCCAACATATATAACCCTATGTAACAATTCTTTTTCTAAAAGATATATGCTTGTCTCATTTTTGTATTTATTTTAACTTAATTAACATAAAGTGTCATTATCACTTACAAGTGGATCCATGGGGTCCCAAAATAGACCCAATGATTTCCATGGTCGACCATGTATCAACCAATTGGGTTAAGACACGTTTTAGGGTAATTTAGTATTATTATAATATTATTGTTTAACCCTTATTTACCGGATTTACCCTTAACCATGGTAAATAAAATATTTACCGCAGTAATTATTCAAAATGTCTAAAAATATAAGTTACCTATTTACACAATTTGAACATCATGATTCTAAATATGGAATCCATTTTCCTAAATTCAAAACACAGAAGTGGCAGAAATTAATTTAAAATTAATTCCCGCTGTCAAAAAAAGCGTGTTTTTAAGAGATAATAACTATCAAAAGATTGACACTCGTTTATGTTCGGTTTAATTGTAAAATTCTGTCCAATGACCAACATTATATTAAATGGTAAAAATATATTCTAAATATACTTTAAAACCACTCAAATTCATAATTTATCACTATTAATTATTTTGATTAAAAAAGTTGTTTTTAATTAAAACTTAGTAATTTTCACTATTCATCAAAATATGAAAGTTATCCGAAATGTACCAAAATTTTACCTTAGGCTAAATTTGATATTCCGAATCCAAAAATGAAGTCCATTTTAAAATATAAAATATATATAATTTCAAAAAGTAGGTAATAGTATTCATAATGACTAGTTTGATTGGTTGTGGTGTGTGTTAAAACTCAAGGTTGCGTACAACACATGCTACTGTATTATTCAAAGAAAGTGTACCGTGGAAGCTTGGGATGTTTCATTATAAATTTTTGATGTCCCTATTTAGTCAAAAAGTTTAAAATATTGTATTTAAAAAGGGTTCGCTATTAAAAGTTGATAAAAGTGCAATACTGAAAATGAATTTGTTCTTGCATTATATCTAAGAAACTCATTATATGGATTCTAAAATTATAAGGATTATATAAAGTTTAAAATTTAGATAATACTATTCATAACCTCTTTTGAATGGATTTTTTTTAAGTCATGGTGTGATTGAACTCGGTGTTGCGTGTAGTGCAAGTTATTGAATTATTTTGAAGAAATAACACACTATGAAATCTTGGGGTGTTACACATATTGTCAGGTGTATGTAATCATAAGAATATTATACTTCTTCTCAAGAAGTTCATACTTGGTGATCTCCAAGACGAGAGATTATGATAACAGACCCGACAGAAGGAATTTCTCATGTTTTTTGTCATTAGATATTCTATCTGTGAGCAATTTTAAAGATCCTTAGACATTAATATTATCATTAATACATGTCAAAACTTGTGTAAATTTATTTACTGACTAATGTCGTCATGCCGGCATTTGGGGGAAAGTAGGGTATGTTGGGTGAATCATGAGTGACATGTTATTAATGGATAAGTCGAGGAAGGATTTGTCACATACTTTTATGGATATTGATATCTCATACCATTGATTAAAATAGAACCGTCTCAAAAAAGTCAATGTATATGGTGTAATAACTAGTCAAATTCATCTAGTCAATGAACGATGTATCAAGTAGAAAGGTTGACGACACTATCACGAAACCTACTTGATGAGATATTGAGAGAAATGGATTATATTACATAGTGAGCATGCATATATGGTTTTTTTGATGCAACATTAAGTTCTTTCTATTGGGTTCCTTGACCCATTGATAGATTTTACTCTTGTACTCTAGGCAATCCCACCTAATTCCAATGAGAAAGAATCCTAGAGGGTCCCACACTATGTGTTTTTTTTGTCTCAGTTAAATTCTATTTGAATTTAATTAATGGAAATAATATTATTTTCATGATAGTGGAATAATTTTATTTAAGTTAAAATAATTCTATAAATTAAATAAATATTTATTTAATGGATTGTGTGTAAATTTAATTAATTTATTTTTTTGAACATTTAATAAATATTTATTTACTAGTTTTTAAATAAAATAATTATTTAAGAGAATAATTTGTTTATTTATTTATTCATGTGTTGAATAAATGGAGGTGGAGTTGAATCCGGCCATGGCTTGTCCAATAGTAAAATAATTATATTCAAGATAGTAAATATTTATTTAACTAGTAATAAAAAGTTAAAATAATAATAACACTACTAATATTTTTGTGACGTGGAATTTTATTTATAATTCTGTTTTGCGCAAGTTGGCATACCCTAAAAAACTACGCGATATTATTATTAAAATTATGGGTTTTATCTAAGGTTATAAATGTATTTAATTATTGTTACACAATAAAATACTATAATCGAAGCCCCATTTTGATAAATTCACAAGTATGTCTACTGTTCCATGTACTGAACTGCACCCACAATAAATTGATAATTATTGTGTTAATTAGTTTCTCTCTCGATTCATCTTACCTCCCCTCTGAAGAATGTGAGGCATTGTTCAAGAAAAGAGAACAAGCAATCAAGAATGACTAACATAAGTCACTTACATCACTGTGCAAGCACTCAGAGAACGAGTGGTGTCGATCGGATTCCATCGGAGCATTTGTGGATCAATTCTAGTGAGATTCTATTTTTGATCCAGGCAATCACAACAAGAAAATTCAAAACGGTCATTCTGGATGATCAACATCATCAACATAGAGAGTACCAATTATCCAAGTATTTGTTTTCAAAATTAATTAAATTGATTATAAGAAATATGTGAACGATCCTGTAACACCCTAGGTAAATAAAGAATATGAAATTTTCATATATATCCATATTTGTGAATAAAATATTAATATGACTTTAAAGGGGACGCTATGCTCGATGGTGTACCCAACACACAACAACGAGTTTTTTGGGAATCTTACGTTGCACTCTAATAATAAAATAATAATATTTTAAATGGTAGTTAACATGTAGCCGTTGTATTGTCGGGAATGGATAGAAATAACTAAAATATTATTATATAAGTTTTTAAATGTTTTTACATTTATCCAATAAAAGATAAAGGCATGAAATATGGAAGGAATTAAATTTTAGGCGTATATGCCCTAGTTTTCACTAAAGGTTCACTTATTTCCTTTTGATGGAGAACCGTCATTAAATATAGTTTTTTTCACTCTTATACATCCTTTTGGACCAAATAAAACTTTTCTTAAGAATTGGGACATCAAAATTTACGATGTGTAAATTTTTGGTGTCTTTCTGATAAAGTTCATTTTTTTAATGAATAGTGGAAAATGTTGTATTTTAATTCAAAAGCTCTTTTAATATAATTTATTTATATGATTAGATTGTCATTTGAATTGGTTTTAAAGTGAAATTAGAATATATTTTTACCATTAAATCCAATATTGGTCGTTGGAATTAATTTCACTTTGAAATCAGACTTAAACTAGTGTGAATCTTTTAATAGTTATTGTTTCATAAAAACACGCTATTTACTTTGACATCGGGAATTAATTATTAAATTAATTAATGAGACTTATATGTTTTGAATTTTGAAAAATAGACTTCATTTTTGAATTCAGAATATCAAATATATCTTAGGGTGAATTGTTCGGATTTTTCTGAAAAACTTCAATATTTGATGAATAGTGAAACCACTAAGTGGTACTTATAAAAACTGATTTTTCCGTTTAAATGAAATTTTTCCATCTTTGTGTTTTGAATTTAAAAACTCCGACATACATGGTTGTCATTAAGAAGAAAAATGTGGTTCAATGGGATAGAAATATTTTTTTGGTGAATAGTAACTTATTAAGTTTTTAATCGCGATTAGAGGTAATTAGTGTAGTTTAAGGTAAAAATAATGTTTTAATAATATGAAATGAACTTGAAACATGTCCTAACCTCATTGGATGTGTCAATGCCGACCAAGAAAACCCATGGGTCAACATGGGGACCCAATGAAGCCACTTTGGTTGGAAAATGACATTAATATCTTTTTATTTAAAGTTAAAGTAAAAATGAGACAAACATGAAATGTTTTACTAAAACAATTTTTACATGGGATTCTACAAATCATATTTTTGACTATAAATATTAATTGGAAATATAAAACTATTTCCTATATCATAGTATTTTTTTTTATAATTTTTAGACATTAAATAAATTAAATTATTGATGACATCATGATGATGCAGCGATGACCTCATTATTTAACGACTTGAATAAAATGGAAAGATAATGTAATATCTAAGAACTACACATGTCCAAACCTATTTTATGAGTGTATTGCTAACCCTTATCACCTTATACTAGAATCACATCAATGTGGGACCTCTTAAATCCGAATACCATTTTAAAATAAAGGGACTTTTCTTTACCTTCCAAGAGTGCCCCTCCTCTTCTCTTATAAAAGGCCCCCACCTCTACCTCCTTACCCACACTCCCAAAGCCATTGGATCGGCCAAACTCAGCCCATTTTGTCTCTCCACTTCCCTATCTTACTACTTGAAGCCTCACTTTAGGCATAAGTCTTCCCAAGGAAGCCTTTGAGCTCAAACCAAATGGAGTTACCCGATTTTAAGGTAATGTCTTCACTTGAGTCCTTTTGTTTTATTTTGCTTTCCAACCCCCTAAAATCTTTTTATTCATTGATTTTGTAACAAATACAGTATAATCAATATACTAGTATGTTTTTATAAGAAGGATTCTAGCTACACTTTCACACACCTACATCTAATGGTTAAAGAACATATTGTTTCTGTGGATGGCGAATTCCGGCCACCCGAAACGAAGATTGTTCAAAATTCTATAAACACTTTAAAAGGTGTCCATTAAGATGAAAAAATATTTATATATGATATATAATATGTTTATGTTTTCTTTAAGATTCTGTATTTTTCATTTTGGGCATACCTTTATGGTTTCCATTATGGGTAAACGCGATATCTTCATTTAAGGAAGTGCGGACTACCGCCCCCTCAAAGTGATATGATTCGTTAATGCCATATGTGGGACGTATAATGGATGGATTTAAAGTTATTATATATTATGTTATTCTGGAATTATAATATACCTCTATATAATTATTATTCCATTCCATAAAAACATGAAATAGAAATGAATGTAGCGTTCATGCGTACGTACGACTTACCGTCTCCATGAACGGTGCATTTCATTTCTTACCTCTAAATGATTATGTAATATTATATATACATGTATATTCAGGATATATATGATATATATGATATCAAAATCATGAATATAATTCTGGATATAATGAAAATTTGACCACACGAACAACATGTAATTGTAAGAAGTCCACTTTCAACTTAAGAACCAAATATCGACAAAACACACATTATTAACATAAATGATTACATAATGTTTATAACATGGAAATAAGTGATCTAAAAGGAATAATAAACTAGAAAAAGGTTCTTAATAAAGTTGAAATTAACTCAAGTTTATTATTCAGGACGTTAAAGAACGACCGAGTCAAGTCGGACCCGAGGTAAGGGATTCTACTCCTCTCTTTCTTTTTAAGTACACACATTATGTCATTACTTTTAAATATCATATTTCGTGGGATGTTATATTATATTAATTTTACTGTAATTTTTATGTTCATATTATGAGATACCCTATTCTATCTCATCAATCCATTTTGGAAGTTTTGAGTGGCACCGTTAGGCTGCCAAATTTTCGTAAGAGATCTATCCTCTCTCTTTCTTTTTATGTATTCTCTTTTATGTCACTTATTTTATGCTCTTATTTTTTATGTTGGGGGATGTTATTTTATATTACCCTTTATTTAAACTTTACGTTAATATGATGAGAGACCCTATTTGATCTCATCAATCCATTTTTGGATGTTTTAAGTGGCGCCGTTAGGCTGCCGAGTTTTCGTAAGGGATTTTTCATCTCACTTTTATTCCCGTGTGATTTATGCTACATTTGCCACAATTTCCTTTGAGTGGTTTATGTACTTCCCATTATTTTACTCGTTGTGTAATATAATTTAATTTATGAGTATTCAAATCAATGTTGTATTGTCCTTCTTTCCATGGGGTGTAAATTTCAAAAGATACCCAAGTCGGTAAGGGAACCTTTCACCCTCCTCTTTTTAAAAGACATCTTTCATTATGTCTTTTAATTTACATATTTTTATGTTGGGATATGTTATTTTATATGATTATTGATGTAAATTTTATGTACAAGTGATGATATTCCATTTTTATATCTCATCAACTCATTTTCTGAATTTTGAAGTGATGCCGTTAGGTTGTAGAATTATACCAAGGGAACTTTTTAACCAAATTTCAATTTCTTTGGGTTCAACATGTAGTTATTGAATATGTCATCCTTTGAATATGTGTGAATTCCCTTTTATTGTTTTAAACTTAATATCCACTTATATTGGGTGTATTTATATTTTTCACACATAATTTTGAGATTGATTTATCCTTAATTTAAGGATACCTTCTTTATAAGGGATTTCATCACATTTGACATTTCTATTGAGACTTCATTGTTGTTATGCACAAATTCACTCTTATATGGTTTATATACAGTCCTTTGGAATATTATATCATGAATCCAGTTATTCTCATGATATTATAAAGTTCTGACTAAATGTTATTCCTCAATTATTGTATTCAAGTGTCTCTAATTTTGGTAAAACCCATTTAACAAAAATATCGCTTTAAATGTTTTAAATATTTGTTCTTATTAATATCCATGTTTTCAAAATGGTTTTAAAGATTTATTTATATGGATATTAATGGTTTAAAATTTTAAAAGCATCAAGGTGGTATGGGACACTTTGATTCAAAATTCTCTTTATTAAATGTTTTAAATGGTTTTGGAAATGGTTTATTTTTGAATGGATTCATTATTTCAATATACTAAAATGTTATATTGTGATTGAAATGTGGAAATGTTATGTTTCCTTTATTCATGTTTTATGTGATACATTTATGTTATGGTTCTTGGCCATTGTTATGATAACGGGTGGTTCCGTGATAAACTAAGGGCAGGTGAGCCCGATATAGCTCTCCAATGCATTGGGTAACGCGAAGGAGTGAAATGTTAAGGTTTCTCCTAAGCGATTTAGGGAATATACTATGATGGGTATTCCAAACGTAACCAAGAGGGTTACTCCCTACGTAAGAATATTATGAATTCCTCAAGTTACCTTTATGTCTTATGATTTCTATGATTTATTCATGGTTTGATGAGGTATGCTAAAGTGCCTATGTTTTATGGGTAATGTATGATTTCATTCTTATGTATATATGAACTCATGTTTCCTTTCCATATTTTTATAACCCTTACTGAGCTTTTTATTCTCATCCCATGCTTTTGAACTGGTTTCACAGGACTTAACGTGGAATAGGGTCAAGGATGGGATCAAGTGAAAGTCATGCTACCTAAAACATGGAACTAGACATGTTTTTTTAAGAGTTTTTATTTTATGGAAACTTAGTAGAAGTTTCTACTTTGTAATCATTTGAGATGTAATAGTTATGTCCTAATTCTATAAAACTCTAAACCTGAAAATATCCTCAATGTGAATTATTAATTTAATTCAATATTAAGTAAGGTTTAAGGCCGAGGCCTTATAGTTGGTATCAAAGGTCGGTTTAGATAACTTTGGAGGTTAGGGTATTCTTTAAGCATAAGTGACATTACCATAATGGTTAGGATTCCAGAAAGAGTCCTAGTTTTAGATAAAGTGAATGAGTAAGTATATCTTAGTGTTTACATTCCTCATTAGTACATGATGGTTTTGTTGATATACTCACCCTGAAATTTCTGTTTTTAGTGAATGGATGGATCTAGCAGGAACCAAAGAGACAACAGGTTTGAAGGAAACTGTGGTGGTTCTTTGATTAAGATACTAGATAAAATGGAGGATTCAATGAGGAAGCTCGTGGTTGTTCTAAACCAAATATCAAAGAGTCATGATCAACCACTTGAACCGTGGTATGTTATGTAATGCATCATGTACGAGATGACCAATCGATGTGGAGGTTCAAGTAATAATTATAAAGGTAACCATTATTGTTTATATGATCCTTACTTTTAATGTAATTATGGGTTATTATATGATATGCTGGAAAATGAAAGGCATGAGATAAACTTGAGGTTAAAATATGTTATGATAATTTTTGATGATTTTATCTTTTTTTGGGGAATTATTTAAGAATTATATAGTTTTGGAAAAAGGACAACACGTAGACCGTGTGACAACCCATCGCGTCGGACAATGATGCGGGAATCAAACCCACAACCAAAGTGTGACTGGTATTTATCACCTAACACTGGACTACGTGAAGTCCCTGGTTAGTTTGACTGATTCTTTTGAGTTATATGATTTTATGAATTATGAGTAAGTTTATTTTGGGTTATTTATGAAAATGATTAACCTATCATGGAGGATATGTGATTAGGTTAATTACTTTTCAATATGAGACTTTAGGAGCAACTGATGTTGTTTGGAGATAAATGTTACGATTTAAATTGAAGACTATGTGACTAAATCCTTCAAATATTTGTGTTTCAATCTTACATTGGATTACATTGAAGAATTTTATGGACAAATTGTTTATCATATAGTCCTCGTTGAACTTTGGGTTTTGTTGGACAAATTTTGGAGATTAATCATAGATTTTATTTTTAATGGGTTATCCTTTTCTGGATTATCTGACCTTGTACTAACCTTTTGGGTTTTGGTTTTGGTTAAAGACTAATGACATGGGATGTATATAGTTCTCTTTGGTGGATTAGGTGATTCTCTAGAAGATGATTATAGTACTCTTAATGCGAACAAGTCTCCCTAAATACTCGTCTTTTGGAAAAAAAATATGAGTTTGATTAAGGAATCTAGTAAAAGTTGAAAGTCAACATGGTAAGTGATTATGTTTCCTTATGAATAAATTCCTCAATAAAAAGTAACTTAAAAAAAATTTTGTCTATTAACTTTTCCTACTGGGGAATCGAATACCGTTTAACCCATCACATGTATGTGATTTTCTTATGGTTAGCTTTCTCCTAGACATGTTTACTATCACTCTCCCTCAAGAACATGACCATTTGCTCTTTCTTCCATGTCCATGTTTTTCTACATATGGGTTAACTCGGGTGACCTCTGTACTTATCTTCCTTTATTTTAAAGTGATTGTTTTACTGACTCTTCTTCCGATGTGGGACTTTCAAGGATGTTTCCAAGCTCATTTTTAAAAATTGCGAGGACACAATTCCCAAAAGGGGGGAAGGATGTAACACCCTAGGTAAATAAAGAATATTTCATTTTCATTTTGTTTCCATATTTGTGAATAAAATATTAATATGACTTTAAAGGGGACGTTATGATCGATGGCGTACCCAACATGCAACAACCAATTTCTTGGGAATCTTACATTGCACTCTAATAATAAAATAATATTATTTTAAATTTTGGTTAACATGTTTCCGTTGTATTGTAAATAATGGATATAAATAACTAAAATATGATTATATATGTTTTTAAATGTTTTTACATTTATCCAATAAAAGATAAAGGCATAAAATACGGAAAGAATTCAATTTTAGGGGTATTTGCCCTAGTTTTCACTAAAGGTTCACTTATTGCCTTTTGATGGAGAACAATTAATAAATATAGTTTTTTTCACTCTTATAAATCCTTTTGGGCCAAATAATACTCTTCTTAAGAATTGGGACATCAAAAATTACTTTGTGTAAATTTTTGGTATCTTTCTGATAAAGTTCGTTTTTCATGAATAGTGTAAAATGTTGTATTTTAATTCAAAACCTCTTTTAATATAATTTATTTATATGATTAGATTATCATTTTATTTGTTTTTAAATTTATATTAGAATATATTTTTACCATTAAATCCAATATTGGTCGTTGTAATTAATTTTACTTTGAAATCAGACTTAAACTAGTGTCAATCTTTTGATACTTATTGTTTCATAAAAACACGCTATTTTCTCTGACAACGGGAATTAATTATTAAATTAATTAATGAGACTTTTATGTTTTTAATTTTTTAAAATAGACTTCATTTTTGAATTCGGAATATAAAATATATCTTAGGGTGAATTTTTGGGATTTTTCTGAAAAACTTCAATTTTTGATGAATATTGAAACCACTAAGTGGTACTTATAAAAACTGATTTTTCCATTTAAATGAAATTTTTCCATCTTTGTGTTTTGAATTTAAAAAATCCTACATACATGGTTGTCATTAAGAAGTAATACTTGGTTCAATGGGATAAAAATAATTTTTTTGGTGAATAGTAACTTATTAAGTTTTTAATCGCGATTAGAGGTAATTAGTGTAGTTTAAGGTAAAAATAATGTTTTAATAATATTAAATGAACTTGAAACATTTCCTAACCTCATTGTATGTGTCATGGCCGACAAAGACAACCCATGGGTCAACTTGGGGACCCCATGAAGCCACTTTGGTTGGAAAATGACATTAATATCTTTTTATTTAAAGTTAAAGTAAAAATGAGACAAACATGAAATGTTTTACTAAAACAATTTTTACATGGGGTTATACAAATCAGATTTTTTACTATAAATATTTATTGGAAATATAAAACGATTTCCTACATAATAGTATATTTTTTATAATTTTTAGACATTAAATAAATTAAATTATTTATGACATTATGATGATGCAGCGATGACCTCATTATTTAACGATTTTAATAAAATGGAAAGATAATGTAATATCTAAGACCTACACATGTCCAAAACCTATTGGATTAGTTTATTCCTAACCCTTATCACCTTATCCTCGAAAAAAATCAATTTGGGACTTCTTAAATCCAAATACCATTTTAAAATAAAGTGACTTTTCTTTACCTTCCAAGAGTAACTCTCCTATCCTCTTATAAAAGGTCCCCACCTCTACCTCCTTACCCACACACCCAAAGCCTTTGGATCGGCCAAAATCTGCCCATTTTGTCTCTCCACTTCCCTATATTACTCCTTGAAACCTCACTTTGGGCAGAAGTCTTCCCAAGGAAGCCTTTGAGCTCAAACCAAAGGGAGTTACCCGATTTTAAGGTAATGTCTTCACTTGAGTCTTTTTGTTTTATTTTGCTTCTCCAACCCCCTAAAACCTTTTTATTCATTTATTTTGTTAAAAATACAGTATCATAAATATACTAGTATGTTGTTATAATAAGGATTCGATCTACACTTTCACACACCTACATCTAATGGTTAATGTACATACTGTTTCCGTGGATGGTGAAATTCGGTCTCCTGAGACGATGATTGTTCAACATTCTTTTAACACCATCAAAGGTGGCCATTAAGATGACACAATATTTATATATGAAATATAATATGTTTATGTTTTCCTTAAGATTCTGTATTTTTTATTTTGGGCATACCTTTATGGTTTCCATTATGGGTAAACACGATATCTTTATTTAAGGAAGTGCGGAGTACCGCCCCCTCAAAGTGATGTGATTCGTTAATGCCATATGTGGGATGTATAAAGTATAGATTTAAAGTTATTATATATGATGTTATACTGGAATTATAATATACCTCTATATCATTATTATTCCATTCCATAAAAAAATGAAATAGAAATGCAAGTAGCGTCCATGCGTACATACGGCTTACCGTCTCCATGAACGGTGCATTTCATTTCTTACCTCTAAATGATTATGTAATATTATAAATACATGTATATTATGGATATATATGATATATATGATATACAAATCCTGAATATAATTCTGGTTATAATGAACATTTTACCACACGAACAACATGTAATTGTAAGAAGTCCACTTTCGACTTAAGAACCAAATATCGACAAAACAAGCATTATTAACTTAAATGATTACATAATGTTTATAACATGGAAATTAGTGATATAAAAGGAATAATTAACTAGAAAAAGGTTTTTAATAAAGTTGAAATTAAATCAAGTTTATTATTCAGGACATTAAAGAACGATCGAATCAAGTCGGACCCGAGGTAAGGGATCCTACTCATCTCTTTCTTTTTAAGTACACTCTTTTATGTCATTCCTTTTAACGATCATATTTCTTGGGATGTTTTTTTAAATTTATATTACTGTAATTTTTATGTTCATATGATGAGAGACCCTTTTCTCTCTCATCAATCCATTTTGGAAGTTTTGAGTGGCGCTGTTAGGCTGCCGAATTTTCGTAATCGATCTATCCTCTCTCTTTCTTTTTAAGTACTCTCTTTTATGTCACTTCTTTTAAGCTCTTCTTTGTTATGTTGGGGGATGTTCTTTTAAATTAATATTTATTTAAACTTTATGTTAATATGATGAGACACCCTATTTGATCTCATCAATCAATTTTTTGAAGTTTTAAGTGGCGACGTTAGGCTGCCGAGGTTTCGTAAGGGATTTTTCATCTCACTTTTATTCCCTTGAGATTTATGCTACATTTGACACAATTTCCTTTGAGTGGTGTATGTAAATCCCATTATTTTACTCATTGTGTAATATAATTTCATTTATGAGTATTCACATCAATGTTGTATTGTCCTTCTTTCCATGGGGTGTATGTTTCGAAAGTTACCCAAGTCGGTAAGGGAACCTTTCACCCTCCTCTTTTTAGAAGACATCTTTCGTTATGTCTTTTAATTTAAATCTTTTTATGTTGGGATATGTTTTTTTATATCCTTATTGATGTAAATTTTATGTACAAGTGATTATATTCCCTTTTTATATATCATCAACTCATTTTCTGAATTTTGAAGTGATGTCATTAGGCTGTCGAATTTTAACAAGGGAACTTTTTAACCCAATTTCGATTTCTTTGGGTTCAACATGTAGTTATTGAATATGTCATCCTTTGAATATGTGTGAATGACCTTTTATTGTTTTACACTTAATATCCAATTATATTTGGTGTATTTATATTAGTAACACATAATTTTGAGATTGATTTATCATTAATTTAAGGATACCTTCTTTATAAGGGATTTCATCACATTTGACATTTCTATTGAGGCTTCATTGTTGTTATGCACCAATTCACTCTTATATGGTGTATATACTGTCCTTTGGAATATTATATCATGCGTCCATTTATTCTCATGATATTATAAAGTTATGACTAAATGTTATTCCCCAATTATTGTATTCAAGTGTCTCTAATTTTGGTAAAACCCCTTTAACCAAAATATCGCTTTAAATGTTTTAAATATTGGTTCATATTAAAATCCATGTTTTCAAAATGGAATTAAGGATTTATTTATAAGGATATTAAAGGTTTAAAATTTTAAAATCTTCAAGTTGGTATGGGACACTTTGATTGAAAAATATCTTTATTAAATGTTATAAATGGTTTTGGAAATGGATTATTTTTGAATGGATTCATTATTTCATTATACTAAAATGTTATATTGTGATAGAAATGTGGAAATGTTATGTTTCCTTTATTCATGTTTTATGTGATAAGTTTATGTTATGGTTCTTGGGAATTGTTATGAAAACGGGTGGTTCCGTGATAAACTAAGGGCAGGTGAGCCCGATATAGCTCTCTAATGCATTAGGTAACACGAAGGAGTGAAATGTTAAGGTTTCTCCGAAGAGATTTAGGGAATATACTGTGATGGGGATTCCAAACGTAATCAAGATGGTTACTCCCTACGTAAGAATGTTATGAATGCCTCAAGTTACCTTTATTTCTTATTATTTCTATGATTTATTCATGGTTTGATGAGGTATGTTAAAGGGCCTATGTTTTATGGGTAAAGTATGATTTCATTCTTATGTATATATGAACTCATGTTTCCTTTCCATATTTTTATAACCCTTACTGAGATTTTTATGCTCATCCCAAGTTTTTGAAATGTTTTCACAGGACTTAACGTGGAATAGGGTCAAGGATGGGATCAAGGGAAAGTCATGCTACCTAAAACATAGAACTAGACATGTTTCTTTTTAAGAGTTTTTATTTTATGGAAACATAGTATAAGCTTCTACTTTGTAATCTTTTGAGATGTAATAGTTATGTCCTAATTCTCTAAAACTCTAAACCTGAAAATATCCTCAATGTGAATTATTAATTTAATTCAATATTAAGTAAGGTTTATGGTCGGGGCCTTATGGATCCTCTCTAATGGTTTTGGGCCTCTTGCTTTTGTATCTAACTAATTGATTATATTCTATGGAGATGGGTGTTCATAGTTTATTTGATCCCGCTATAGTCTTTGATCATTGATAAAATTAAAGTTTGTAACTTACCCAACTGCGCTTTCGCTGCACCCAGAACAAACATACATAAGAATCCCCTTTATGGGAAGAGGTCTAGAACACCTTCGTGCTTATATGATGTTGGAGAAAGAAAACTGCTAGGTCTTAAATGGTCATGGAAATGGTCGAAAAGGTTAAGACCATTCCACCACACATCATGGATGCATAGAGTTTAAAAATGTTCAATGCTAACACTCATCAATAAGACCTATAATTTTATGTAACAAACAATGTATTCCTATATATATCTATATGGAAGAAAGTGATGAGATTTTGGAAGAAGGGGAAGCGTATTAAAAGATACATCAACCCATTCGATATAATTGATTGCATCAGAGTGTTGGGCTACTGACTAGAACTCATAGCTAACCTTTATCAAGGACATTAATTCATGTCTCCCTCTTGAGAAAGTACATCCTAGACCCCTCACATGTACTCAATCCATATGTGGTACCATTTGAGAATGATCACTCGTATGAAGAGCAGTTGGTGAATATCTTAGATCATAGAGATAATGTTCTATTAAATAAGACAATTCACCTAGTAAAATTGTTGTGAAGAAACCAAAATTATGAATATGAGATGTATGAACTAGAGGAAGTAATGAAATAGAGTTACCATCATCTGTTTTAGTGTGAGATATGGAAATTTTGATGGTGAAATTTCTAAAGTGGCATGATTGAAATGACCAGAACTATTATAGATATAATTTCCCTTGGGATTTAGTAAAATGTCTTATTATATAATATGGATATAGAAAACACATGTACTAATATGGTTTTATTATATTATATCATATTTAAAATATCATTATGAATCTTTTCCATTGATAATATAGTCCCCGAACAATGATCACTTGATTAGTATAAATATAGGGTTTTATTGAACCAAATTGACATTGAAAAAGAGGTGATAGCCTCAACCAGAATGACCCTACCCTATTAAGCCCATATATCATAGATTCTAATGGATATAGCATAACTAGGATTTTCATTTAATCATTACTAAGCTGAGATCAATCAATATAGGCATGATTAAAACTGTTTATGTGATAAGTTCAATCTCTTCAAGATCACGACCCAAACCATGTACGTCGAACCACCCCATGAAAGTGTCACCATCTTGAAACTTACTCAGAGGTCATTTTATAGTCTGTTAGAGGGATATGAATCAATACCCTTGCAATATTTTTATGCAAATTAATTTTTATATACTAAAGAATATATTTTCATCCTATTATTTTTACTTCATTATGGATATTTACATTGATACAATAAAAAATAGTATTTTTGGGTAATATTCAAGGTAAATTAAACAATATATTTGAAGAATAAATAGATTTTTAAAATATTTAATATTTCTTTATAAGATGATTATTATGTAATTTTTTTTAATAAAAATGATAATATATTTTTTATTATTTCAAATGAAATTTTTATAAGTGTTCGAAAAAATTATTATAAAAAACCCATCATTTTGTAATAAAAGTATGTTTTGTTTTAAAAGATAAAAATCAAATATTTATAAATTATTTTTTTAAAGTACATATTTTCTACAGAATCATAATTTCAAAATTATCTGATGGTGAATTTTTCATAATTTATTCAGATATTTACAATTTCGGGAAAAAATTTAATACCATATAAAGATATTGTATATAATATAAAATCATAATGACTAAAAGGTAATGTAATAAATACTATAAGGGGTATAAATGACCAAATATATGTTTTTCAATTAATATTATTTTATTTTAGTAATTTTTTATTTATTTTATAATTCCATTATGAATCCTCCAAAACTTATAATATATTTTAAGGTTTTAAAATCATTTCAGTGCGATTATGACTCACTTTTATATAATCAAATTATTTTTTTAATAATTTCAGACCTAAGAAATATAAAATATTTAAAACCACTACCATTTGGAAGAAACTGTGGTAAAAAACATCAGGATGTTTTTTGGTTATGATTATTTTATTATATAGAGTCCAAAACATATGTTTGAGAAATAATAAATAAATACCCACACATTTTCTATAAAAACCCACCAAAGATCCCATTTATCTTTAGTAAAAATTCTTTGAGAATATACTTACTCTTCCCTTCCCTCTCTAGCATCCTCCCAAAGATCCCCCATGTTCTCAATAATCATCCCTCAATAATTTGGAGTCACACACTCATATAAGGGTTCACCACATTATATTCCTTATTCAAGTTTCCTAATTATCTTATGCCTTTTATATAAAATTCCATATATTTACATATTACATTAACTGCCTGTATTACTACCTATTTACTTTCTAAATGAATAGAGAAGACATTTTTTATCCATGTCATATTTGAGTAATTTTTAATTGATGTTGTTATGTTGCAAAAATTTAACAGAGTCATTCCATGCCAAAACCAGTGTGTAGTGAATACCATACCGATTTCCTATCAAGGGTGTTCAACTTTATATAGTTATACCACTATGACATGGGATTTACAAGTTTTTATTCTATAATAAATTATCATTCTATAAAATACGATGATGAATGAGTCCATGTAGTATGATTTATCTGGAACACTTAAGGATGATAATTAATTGAATGTGATGTGTGAACTCGAAATTAAATTGCGCTCCAATGATTTGGGTAATGTTTATTAACATGAGGTGTCAAGTTAGTATGGGGATGAAATCTGATCTCTTTGTGGGAAATTTTCTATCATGGGTTTTTAAATGTTATTCATGCCCTATGTTTATGATGTATTTTTTTATGTTGTTACCATATATTTCATGTTTTGATTATCAAGCTATATTATGCCTTATTATTCATGTTTATGATTGTATCTCATGTAATTACCCATTTTATATTCCTATTTTCTAACATTTATTACCTTATTACATTTTTATTTCGTTAATGAGATTTATAGCTCACCCCTATTATATGTATTTTACCAGGTTATCCCATAGAGTTACTGAATGCATAGAAATTTAGAAGCTTGTTAAGGATGATTTTAAAAAATTTATTGTATCTCATATTGAATATGTTATTGTATAAACCAAATTCCCAAAGACACTAGATTTCTTGATTATTCTTGGTTGTATTAAGTGTAATATTATCTAATAAATCATGTATTAATGCGTAATAAAGAGTAGGGTTTTTATAATATATATTGTTGATATTTTTTAAAAGATAATAACAATTCAATGATATATTATGGAACTTCCAATAAGTTATGAATATTTCTAAGGTGTTGTTAATTTTTAGGATTTTTTAATGAAATGATCCAAACAATGACATGTTTCTACGTCCATGCCTAAAATGATTAAACATGAAGAAGTTTAAAAGAAGACAAATCAAATATTATTTAATTTATCATGGTGTCGATCCATGTTACTATCATATGATTTGTAATGGTGAAACTAGGCGTAATTTTGCATCACCTAATGTTGACACATTGCAACATGATATGTCTAATCAAATTGAGGAAATGATTCATGATATTTATGTAGAGGTAGGTGAGAAAGAATCTAAACTTTATTATCTATATGGAAATGGGGAAAACCCATTTTTCCCAGGTTGTATATAATATACTTTATAATCAATGTTGTAAACATTAATTAAATATTAGTAGAAACATGGATTATGGGATAAATATTTTTAGTGTTGCTAAAATTATTGAAATGTATTATTAATATCGAAAATAGTCTTCTAGATTCTCATTATAAAGTGAATAAAATACTATGCCCGATTGGATTATGAACCAAAAAGTACATTCATTCCCAAATGGTAGTGTCCCATATAGGAAGGAATTAAATTTTTTTTTCAGGGTTACTGAAATATGGGATATTATAGAATTAGTTTAATGAAAAATTAAAAGGCTAATTTAGTAGTTACAATGACCCCTCCCAAATAATTTTTTTATATTCTAATAATTCGTCATTTAAATGTGTCTTTTTCAAATTAACATTATGAAAAAGGCTAAGATGACCTGCATATTAGAAATATGTGATAGAAAATTACAACATCCAGCTGATTGTCCTTAGTGAAATAAAATTGATCACTAGCTTCCTATATTTTAAAATGAAGATAAAAATCACATTCTTGAACTATGCACTAATCGAATTACAAAAATTGAAATCCTTAGTAGCAGCCATCATTCATGGAAAAAATTATTTGTAATTGAAAAAATATATCCTAAATATAATATAAAACATAAATATTTCATGTTGAGTATAATGATCATTAGGACAAAGTATCCAAGAAATTATATTGATGTTTACTTTTCACTATTAATTGATGATTTGAAATTTATTTGAGAGGATGGTATAGTGGTGTCACATTGTTATACAATGACGTATTTTTAATTTCATTTAATGATTATGATCACTATAAATTACTTCTTAGAATATAGAAATTTTTCTAGATACAATGTTAATTGGCATAAATCATGTCTAATTTTTGAACAAGAGACTTCATATTATCATATGCATCATGAGATAAAAATAGTATACATGGGTCACCGAATGTTTTTTTGATACTGATCAATATTATAGAAAATTAAATAAGGAATTAAATGAGTCACTTGAATTTTATATTACTATAAAGAATTTGTTAACTAATCAGTGTTTTTATAAGGTGAAAAAATTTATGCGACAATTAGAGAGACACGGAAATATGTAAAATATAGAAATATTTTGAAGAAATGGTAAATATTTTTTGAGACAACTTTTTGAAGATATCATGAGGTCCAACATATAATTAATTACATGTATTTTGAGAATAATATTTATGACATATTGATTGTAACATTGATAGATATTAAAGGAAAGTGTAAATATGGGTTTAATGAAGGAATTGACTTACTCTGAATGAGAATATATTTGGAGTTTTCTCCCACTCTCGATGGAAGGTAAATATTCCACCCTGAGATTGTAATACATTATCCAAGAGGAAGAAAATTATATTTTGGGAATATCTTTATGATATTGAAGTGCTAGAGGGTTATTATTCAGATGTAAAAAAATTCATCTTTAAAGTATTTGATGTTAACAAGTGTGAAATTTCTGTATTTTCACATCATAATGAAACAACTCATCGAAGTCTCATTGTTTGGAAAGTTTCCAATTCATATCTGAATGACTATCATGAAGTTTTGTTATTATTTCAATTAAAACTGTAATAAGTTTATTTATCTGTATGCTTTGAACACTTTGGATAAGGAAGAAGTTTCTATACATTTTCAATTAGAAATTTACCTTCCTCTATATTTTTTTATATCACGGTTTACTAATTGGTTTACTTGGTGTGAGAAATAACTTATTATAGACCTATATATCTTTTTTATCCTTTTTAATCATATATAATGTTATTTAAGGGTTATGTTAAGAATTCATAAAATCATAAAGACTTCATTGTTTAGAATTATATTTCTAATGAAGTTGCAGAGCTTTGTACAACAGATCTTTCATAAGTGGAGAAATCATAATTCCAATATCTCACTAGAAATGAGTTAATTATTGAGGAATGAGTATTCTTGGATTGAAATTCAAATCATTGTTTGGAACATAGATGAATTAGCTACATATAAATTTCATAATAACAAAGATTATTATCATCTATATATAAAATTAAATATTATGGTATTCAAACAATGTTATAAAAATTAGAATGATATGTGTATTTATAATGATAATAAAAAATGTTTTTTCCATTATTTTAAGATGTCATTCTTAGTAGATCATATTCATGAGAAACATTATGTTGGTTAGTGGGTGGTGCATGTTTAAAAGGGATAACACGATCTGGGTATTAAATTAATGGAAATACATTTCATTCAAATAATTATGACCACATAAGTGCGGTTTATAATAGTAGTGTGTCGGTGTATGTAGTAGAAATGATTTTTTTGGGTGCCAAGGGAAAAAACCCAATCACCGCATCAAATGCCTATTATAGAATATTTAAAGAAATATGAATGTTTTATTACATTAAATTTTATGATCCTATGTTTATCTAAAAATGGTTTATCAGTAAAAATATAGTCGGACATGATGAATTTTAATTGATCGATGTTAATAAGAATAAATTGGAATACACAACTGATCCTTTTGTCATGTAAACTCATGAAAAACACATTTTCTATATTTTTGATCAATCATATAAAAATTATTGTTTCTTTATAAGTAAAAATATTATGTAGGTGATGATTAACATAATGATGATTCTAATTTATGTGGTATCCCTACTTCCATGGAAAGATAAATAGATTATATTTATGGTAACATTGTATAAATGGTTTTTTATATAGAGAATTACCATGATAATTAAATATTGGAGAAAATCATTTAGTACATATCTAATATTACTAATAACATATGTTAATGTACGATTACTATTTTAAATTTCATAATTTTTTTAGATGTTTTAATTTTATTTGTAATATTAAAACACATATTACAACTAATAAGTTATACTTTTTATTTATATAAATTTAGTTTTCTTGAGGTTTCCATGTATACCATTACATAAAATATCTATTAAATTATTTGTTTTGAAATCCAATCATTTTCATTTTAATTTGTTAAATAAAAGAAATATTGTATAATAATATATTAAAAAACTATATTTTATTCTCTAAAAACGATTTATCACATTTGAGAATTTTTACAATTTAATCACACCATTGTTTGGGTATATTTTTATTCATTTATGTCATTTAATCTCTACGTAATATTATTTAAATTTTAGTTAGGTATAACAAATATGAATAAAATTTTGTTATGTTTAGTTTCACTATTCTTTTATAATTTTTCATTTTTTATTTACATTTTATATATAATAGTTGGATTTGTTGATTTGTGTAAAAATTGATTATTTCTTTTTTGTACGATATAATTAGATCAATAATCTTATCCACCACATACATTTGGTTATGATCGTACTAATACCCCTAGGTAGGAATGTCAATATTCACTAATTGATGATCCTCTTCATCCTTCCTAACTTGATACATCTACTTCCAGGGTGAGAAGAGTTAGTGGGTTAGAAAATGTGGCACCATACATTTAGCAAAATTATCTCTTAGCCATATCTTGGACAAGGGGAAATTTGTAGACTTTAATAATAATAATATTCCAAGAGGTCCAAATTCAAAACAATTCAATACTTTAATAGAAGATTGGTCTAAATTGTTTTTTAATATTTTCATGAATAACAATGTGTTGACAAAGTGAAATACTCACTTGAGGGAGAATATTTTACAAAGCACAATTTTTATTATTTTAATTATCGTGAGATGTTTATATTAATATATGGTTTCTCCCTTTTTATTAGATAACATATGATATACCAGATACTGGAGGATTCTGTAGGTAATTTTTATCACTCTATTCTACGATATGGAGGGATTTTAAATCAAACCTCACATAAGAATTCATTTTTGGGCATAGGTAAAATCATCATCACTATGATATATTTCCATTTATGATTGAAGATATGTGGAATCAATTTTATGAATGTAGAATATAAAATGATTTTTTGGTATGTTCAATTTTATCATTTAGATGTTTTTTATTTATGATATTATTAATTAATTATTTATTCATAATTTCTAGAAACTGAGAAGATCTCATAAAGAGATCCTATCTAAAAATATATATCATTATAAATTATCACTGGTAGGGTATGAGTTATCGGAAGAAAAAATAATGGATGTAAATTTTCAAAAACTAATAGCTGAGCCTTCAGTAACTATAGAAGTATACCATCCCACCACTAGACATGAAAATGCAAAGAGGGCTTATATGAGAAAAAAAGAACAATATCTTATAGTAGATTTTATGGTTTTAGCATAGAGGATTGTAACATGTTATATTATTCATTTATTTGAGATAATTAATTAATTTATACATTTTGTTTAATTATCTTTTTCTAGATACATTATACATTATTATCCAGAAGAGAAGATAACACCGGGGTTTATTATAGATGAGGGTAGGAAGGATATTTTATCTTCAACATTGGGAAAGCTCGGCCACCCAGGTTTTGTATGAGGACACCTGGTAGGTGTATCTTTGAAAAAAAATTCTTACATTATGTAGCTTCTTCAAAAAAAGTATATTGATAAAAAAAATATATTAAATATTTGGATGTTGAGGTCCATAATATTAATATGATAATGGAGTATATGATCAGAGCATCAGTACAGTCGATGTTTTCATACATTCAAAGATAGTTTCATAATGATGATGCCACTCTACCTCTACCTGAAGCTCCTACTACTCCAACTTATCAAACTCATCTACCTATTGTTTTAGACCCCACTATCTCTTATCCTACTATTATACCAATCCCCCATAAATTCCCTGTTATCGTTATTTGTATGTTGATGATCCCCATCATATTATTCCTTATGGGATGATATTTAATATAGCCGATACCACTAATCATCAATAGAGAGTGATAGAGAATCATATGGTCACTGTACATGATATTATGGATATATCAACAAGAATACCATGTCCTGCATATGAGGTGAGTAACATTGGACCAAGTCTGAACCATTTTTTAGTATTTTCATAATGACTTGTTCAACATATTACCATATAAGTATATGTATATTTTATATTTTATTTCATTTTTCTATTATATTTATTTATCATTTAATTTTTTTTATATTTATCTAATTTTCTTCAGGAATAATATAATGGTATATTTTTACTATATATACAACAATTAATGAAAATTTAAACTTTTGATACTATTTCTACAGGTCATGATAGATTTTCAACATATTGATTTTTTTTATTCAGTGTATATGAGATTCCAATTGAAGCTGGTGTTTGCGGTTATATAATGACTGTGGGGATATTGAAATGTGATATCATCGAGGTTTTAGCTAGAGATAAATTAGGAATAAACATGATGAAAATATTCTCCATGTACGTCAATTAATAAACTTTTCCACACATAATTTTTTTTAAAAAATTTATACATTTTTTTACTGGGTATATTTATATAATTTGAGAGGCGAATGAAAAGAAATATGTATATGTATTTTTAAAATATAGTTAATTTTACTAATAGCTAGGATAATGATTGATGCAGAAATAAAAGTATATATTAGTAAAATATTCAAGAATAATACAAATATTTAGAGTTGGATGTTTCCCATTCATCACGAGTATAAAACATATATATTGTAAAGTATTCTATATCTATTACATAATAACAAGTAACATTATATTTTCATTCATATTAGTTTTCATTAGATGTTGGATTTTTTTTAACATGGGAGAATACACTTTATAGGCTATGTTCCATCCATAGTGAAGTGAGAGAATTTTATCAGAATGTATTGGACATATATGTTTGAATATTTCAGAAACTTTTTATATTATAATGACTTTTAAATTTATATATCCATATTATTTTCAATGTAGGAATGTAATTTTATTGTTGAGACCAGAAAAAAGATTAACTCACTGATCAAATATATAATACCAATATGAATTTTCAATTATAATTCACAAATTTTGGATTTATTTATTATGATGTTATTATGAATTAAAAAAATCATTTAATTGTATATTTGATAAAGAAGAAGGCGTAATGGAATTTGGAAACATTTTTTTGAAACATTTATGTATGAACTAATAACAAATATAAAAGTTACAAATTTTCATAAAGTGAGAGTTCTTTAAACAATTTCCTTCAAATTTCATTCAATTTTGCCGGATAAATGTTAAATTATTTCCATTTAATATTTATATTTTTGATGACCATTGGAATTAGATTTCATTGGAGCTGATACACTTGAAAATAGAATGGTTGAATCATTTCATTTTTTTGATTAATTTTTTTTATTTTTACTATACATTGTAAGCATGAAAATTCATATTGTAAGTAATTTGTAATGGGGGTTCTGGTATATTTTATACTAGTTTTTTTCTTTTTTTCTACCATTTTCTTCTATAGAGAGGAGGAATCAAAATAAAATTAATAGGAAGCATTTTTTTCAAGTTATTTATTTTGTAACTGACAAAAAAACCCAACTAGTATTGTTTATTCACATCAATCCAAAAATAAATGATTCAATAATCCAATCAACCTTAGTTTTCCACATCAGTTACCAAATAACCAATCACTGTATGTTATTCACATCGGTTATTTGATAACCAGTATGTTATTTATTTTTCCAATCTGTTTTTTGGAAAACCATTCTGAGAAAACCGAAAATAAATTTATTTATAACATTAGGTAAATAATACGACATAAAAATCATATATATAATCACCTTGAATAAAATTTCCTAATAAATTTCATGAATGTTTTTCCTACAATACTTATGGTATCCGGGAATGGTTTAGTTAATTAGGGAATTATGATTAAAAAAGAGTCAAACCAATAATTATAAGTCTATGTATAGTTAAATCATGTTATATGACTATTTTTAGAAAAGGATAAACATAGAGATCCCATAAAATGTGCGTTTAAATTTTATTGTGTAAATGAAAAAATACTTATTCCGACTTTGTTGAATTTCTATTTGATCAAATGTTTTCAATTTCATAAAATTATGGGAAACCATGATAAACCAGGACAATAACCCATGTGAGGGATAATGCGATTATTTTTTAAAATAAATCCTTAATTCCATGGGAGGTAGAGTCCCAAAATTCATGGAATATATTACCCAGTTGTCTCAGGCTATGAATAATAACCTGAACCATGTTGGATGTCTTCCTTCACCCAAGAAGGATCATCTAGCTGTTGATCATTTTATAGAAAAATGTCCATAAATATTTTGTAGAACATTTCATCAACATGTCACAAACTATTGGTTAAACAAATAGAGAATATCTTATTTGTGATTCATTATTTTGAGATGGATAAAATGACAGTGGCTAATTATTATTTAGATGGAGTAGTCGATCAATTGTGGGTGTAAAAAAATAAATCCAAATTAAAGGATGAAATAAAATAGATAGAGAGGTATGAAATATAAAAATATATCATACTAATTATTTACCTCAATATCTTTAAATATCGATAGAAAAATAACTCATAAACCTGATGTAGAAGGATGGTGAACCCATTATGGTTTTACAGAAAACATCACAAGGCTTGAAAGATACACCTAAGATTTTGTTATCATGAATGACAGAAAAATTGATTTTGTGTATTCTGTTTTAATACCAAACCTTTTTAAGGATCTACCTAACAAACTCAGTGGAATTTTAGAAGAAGTGGGTTTTGTGCACTCAATATAGAGAAGGAGTTCAAAGAATTGTGCCATGGTTATGGAGTTGAAAAGAGAATAACAGAGTTTCACGTTGGTGGATCAAATGAATATGGACTAAAGGGGATACAATATCCCACATGTCATAAATTTTGGAAGATGTATCATGGTAATTTTCTCAAAGGGATTGGTAAATAATTCCATTACAGAAGAGAAGGCCCCCAAGCTCATGAATCTCAAAGAGACATGAAGAAGATAACGAACATGTTGGATGAAATGAAGGAACCACCTAATGAACAACCCTTAGTAAAATGCTTCCACTATAGGAAGAAAGAAATATATGTAAGCCACTTCTGTAATCCAAGTGTCAGTTTGGGTAATCTGTGTCCGAAATCACCAATGTAAATGGAGAAATGCAACGCTTATGCGATCACTAATGTTGATGTGCAGCATGATAATAAAGTCATGCAAGGTAAACTGACTATTCAATCATGAATTGAAAACATTTTCTATGAATATTGATATATGGATTCTATTATATCCATTATGTTTTCTAGAACTCTTGAAACGAAGCATCAATTCCTTAATGTATTGATATCAGTAAAAACATCTAGTGGTGGAATTATTGGAATCCAAGTATTAGACTCCTCTCCTATAAGCGCTTATGGGAATATTCTCCCAGTAAATCTCATAATACTTCTTATTGTGGAATTTGACACTAGACTGGGTATGGATTGGATACCACAAAACATTGCAGACATCAATTTTCAGGGAATGTAAATATCCTTTTATATTCTGAAACATTCAATGGTCCATACTACAAAACTAGCATTCAAAAGGGCTATCATTTATCAGTGATTTATTTTCAGTACTGATAAAGTGTTGCCATTAATAATAAATTTTTTTAGCACCCATAAATAAATCCATTATCATCACTTTTTTAGCACTTATAATGTTCTGAATAAAATGAAATAATGAAATAAATAAAAAATAAATATGAGTTATTAAAAAATTAAAAAAACATTAATTAAAGAATTATTGATTAAAATGTATTATTTAACTGTACTATATATAAATGATAAAATACTAATAAATAATATATATTAAATATATATATATTTAAAATAAAAATTAATCAAATAGAAATTATTTATAAGTAAATTGAGGGAAATATTAAACAATGTATTAATTAAATAATTCATGTTAATCTTAATAATTAATATATATTAAATATATATATATATTCATATAAATATGAGTAATATAACATATAATAATTTTTCTTTACATTAAATATTAATATATTTAGTGAATAATGGTTTATAATTAGAAATTAATAAGAATTAAAAGATATGACTAATTGCATCAATTAATCGACATAAATGAATTTTGTTTCAATTTTTCAATATAAAATAGATCTAACTTGGGTTATATTGATTTCAAATATATGAAATTAATTCCTTTTTATATAAAACGCATGCACACACATAAATATTTTTTGAGGAATTTAATATATTTCTATTATTTAATGTATATTTACTTATTTATTTATTATTAATATTATAAATATGTATTTATATCTATTTCAATATATATCCATATTTTTAACTCATAATTAATTAATAAAAACATCCAATATTTCTATATTGTCAAATATTTTTTGATTTTAATTATTTAAATTCACTGATTTTTTAAGATGAATTAACTTAAGATTAAATATTAATTAATAATTTTAAACAATTATTTGTAAAAAATATTCATAAAAAATATATTTTTATTTTTAAATAAATAAATATTATTTTTTCAAAAATTAATTTATATAACTATAAATAATTAATTATATATATGGAAATAAATATCAAATTAAAATAAAATTTATTTAAATATTGAATATAATGAATATATTTATATATTTATATATTTATTAAATATATTTATATTTATAATAAAATATATAATTATATAAATATATATTAATATAAATATTATCTTTCCAAAAAGTGTTTATATAATTCTAAATAAACAAAAAAATAATAATAAATATTTTTAAATAAAAAATATTATTTTTATATTTATATTTACATACATAATATATATATATTTATAATTATATAAATATATTTGAAGGACTTTTATTTTTAATTGTAACTATAAATTATTTATCAACGCTTAAATAATTATTGTCGATAAAATGTAGCTTTATCATCTCTTTTTTCACGTTGATAGAGATAGAGCTTTATTGAGACTAAAAATTCTCTAATAAATATTCATTTTATCGGAACAAATTAAGATAAAGATATATTTATTAGTTGTTTTTTTGATGCAATAATAATATTCTCCCATAATATTTAATTGTGTGTTATAATATACAATATAGTATTATAAACATACAGAACACGACAATTATTTATATCATTATGAAAAATTGTTACAATAATAAAAACTGAAACAGAAAAAAATTTCAAACATTACATTTAGAAATAAATATTAAATATAAAATCTAAAATGGGAAATATATGGATCACCCTAATCTAATGAAATCATCTCCCAAACTCCCAATACTCTAGAAAAGAATTAAATTTTTAATAAAAATCAATATTATAGTAAATTGTAATATAGAACCTTTGGAGATTTTATGTTGAATATTTAATAAAATAATGGAGTGGTATATTTAGGAGGTAATGTGAGTTTCTAAGTAGTAATATGACCATTGGGAAAAATATCATTACCGTTGGGAATAGTAACATGACCATTGGAATACAAATTTTTTCTCAAAATAAAAAAATTATGATATAAATAATAATTATCATGAATACGTTAAGAAAATATATATATTATTTCTCTAAAAAACAAATATCATGATTAAAAAACAAAAGGAAAATATAAGCATATTTTTAATAAACTATATTTTAAATTATTTCATAAAAATCATAATTTTTATAATAAAAATTAAAATTACATATTATGTAAATTTCTATTGATAAAATGATTAAAATTTTTTAAATCATAACGTCCAAATTATCCAAGGGTTATTTTTTGAAAATTTTCTTATATACTTTAAATTTCATGTGAATATAAAAAAATAGTATTTCACATGACCAGTGTATCATAAATTACCTGATTCATGGTGTAATAATGAAAAAATATTCGACAAGAATTCTGTTTCTTCTATGATATATTTAATTCCATAATTGAGACATTAAGATAAAATAAAACCAATTTCCAAATGTAATAGTTACTTTTCAAAACCTAAAGTCAAAATTGATTCCTTAAATTAACATTTTTCTTTATTTCCACTTCCCATCAGAACAAACTAATCAATTAAAATTATAAGGAATATTTAATGGATTAAAGAAATTATATTATATTTATATATGATTTATATTGAAAAATATTTACTATTTTTTTTTTACATATATATATATGTAATAATGTTTTTACTAAAATACTCATCCCCTCAAGTATAAAAACCCCACATCCCATCACTAGGAAAACTACTCCCCCCACCCATTAAAATTCCCAATATCTACAAATATTCCCTATCTATCCGATTAGAATATCTAGCTGCATTGTGGAGAAATCCAACTATAATCAACGTCAAATTTATATAGTCTTACAAGAGAAGCTAATTCATGAATTATGTTACTTGTGATCCACTCCTGTTTTTCTTTCCCTTATATTTCTTTTCAACCAACTATTTCTCAGAAAATATATAAATAAATTTATTATGAACTAATTTTACATTATATTAATTATGTTAACATATTTTAAGTGGTATACTAGTATATATATAAATTTCAAACATATATTTCCCACTCTCCCAACAAATCTTTGTCAATGGTCAGGTAACAACATACTGAGACTTTTCCATGTCAACACATAAACAAAAATCATGTATTGATATTATAAACTATATCTAATATTTAAAAATTATTTTCTATGACTTTTATGATTCTTTAATTAAATATTCCAATTTATAAATTAAATTTAATAAAATATAGAAATCGATACAAAATTTTAAATTTTTAAGTAAGGAATTATATCAAAATAACTACCCTATAACCATGGAAATTATGAAATATAATCAAATAACTAAAATTGATAAGTATTGATAAAAATTAATATAATTCACTTATATATCATGTTTTTAATAAAAAAAAATTTTATCTTGGAGGCATTAATGATTTGAAATAAAGAGAGAATTACAGTGATGTGATTCTCGAACCCAATTCCCTTTTTTGTGTTATCTATCATTCACAAAAAAAATTGTGTGTATGTTATATTAATGTTACATAAATATAATATAATTGTTTTCCCTTTTATTAGAGTATTTACATATTTTATAACATAATTTTATGACACCTATGTAAATTTTTGCAAATTAACTCATCACTCTAAAACACATCATGTCACTTCTTGAGTAGTTTCTTCTTCGTTCAGGAATTATAATTCTTATACAAAATATATTTTTCACATTTTAAATTTTGAACCTCAATTTTATCAATTAAATCAAGGTTGATAAAATAATTTTGAAACACATTCCTTTCTATAATATATTTCATGATTATAATTACGATATTTTCAATATGGCATACATGATCATGTAAAAGTTCTGATGTGATGGGATGGCCCATAATTATATATCCCTCTAATTCATTGGGTAATTTGATGTATCTCATGATTTTATTTATATTATTTATGACCATGATTCTATCTTTGTTTAAAATTATGATGTTATTATTATGAACATATGTTATTTATGAAATTGATGTCATCTTTGTTCACAACATTGTGTAGTATTTGACCACTATGACATGATGTTTCATTTGTTTAATTTTTAAAATCCTAGCATTCGTGACATGCATACCACATTATGTTGATGATGATCATATGTATATTATTTGGTGAAGATGATTATTCTCATTCTTGTTATATTGATTCATGTTATTTATTCATTACCTTACCAGTATTTTAGCCCACCCCTTTTATTTAATTATATCCTAGGTTAATACATTTTCTAATAAGATGGATAGATTTTAAAAATATAAGTAAATGGATTTAAATTAATAATATGATTTATTATGAACAAATTATGTATAAGACTAATATTCCCAATTAAATAATCCATTTGATCGTGGATTGGTAACACTTTTATTTTGTTATTCATTAATATAATTTAATATTCATGCGATATAAAATAAGGTCAATTTAAATTCTCCATCAAATGAGAAATAAAAGTATACTCATGCATACATATCAACTACCACTTCCACATAGTGATATCATTCATTCTCAAACACCATATTTCATATGAGTTTATAATTATATATTTAATGTTTATATATGAAATTATAAAACAATTATTATACTATATGTATGATATATTATCTACCTATAATCTATCTGCTCCATTTTAAAATGATGATGTTGGTCGTGCGTACGTGGGGACTACCTCCTCCACAAAGTGATGTGTTATGTTTGTAATTTTTTCATTTTATGGATGATAAAAATGACCTAATTAATAGAATATTATGATATTTATGATATAATAATTATTCTATATTGTGTAAAAATAATTTACCATTCTCTCATTCCATCTATAAAAAATTGGAAACATTACTCCTTTGTGCATAATTATTACTGTCTCCACAAAGTGATTAAATTTATTTTTCTTTTCCACATAATATGAAATATTATAAAAAGATATATTATAATTATATATATGATATTTATATCATGAATAATAGTATGGGTATGTAGGAACCATTGTCAAAGTTCAAGGACCATTACTGTTGAAATAAAACATACATTAAAAATGAAGCAGTTGACCCCTGAAATGATGAATTTAATATATAATTCTTATAAAATGGTTGTTGATGTGATATAAGTGGATAATATATTATAATATATAATTTTTAATATTATTTTATAATATAAATAAAATAAATTTTAATTTATAATACTATATTTTAGAGAACTTATTAATCAAGTCAGATATAATGTAAGGGTTCATTTTCATAATATTATTTCACTTAAACATGTTTGATGTAATAAACATATTTAAACATATGAGGTATATATATTTGTAATTTTTTATTTTATATGATGTATACTTATTAATTTATGTAATTCAATGTTACGTAATAATTAATTTCATCAAAAGATATTTTATTTTAATGATACTAATGTGGTAAGGGTTTACTGTATAAAATCGTTATTTTGGTACATATTTAATGTTATTAAACTATATTATATTATGAGGTGTATCTACCACCATGTTTATATTTCATATCATGAATATAATTATTTTTAATCTTTTTATTGATGCATTCGATTTTATTTATTTCATGGGTGTTCAGAATAAAAATATACTAATGTAGAAATGGTTTTGTGTTAGAATTTATTTTATAACTAAGGTTGTTTATGATAAAATTTAAATTAATGAAATATTATCATATATATCCCAAATATTATTTATTTTCTTATAAACTATTTTGATAAATTTTTTCTTTCATTTTCCTCTCTATGTGTACCTTAAATTCTTATGGATCATCTTAAAGGGAAACCGACTATGTTTTCATCTTCGATTGACAATGATTTATTCAATTATTATATTCTCATCAAAATATTTTCAAGATTTTTTTAAGGAAATAAAATTAATAATATAAATACTATTTAACTATATATTCATTCATATAAAATGTTTTAAATGAGTATTCCTATCATTCTCAAAATAAGGCTCTTTTGGATTTTTATCAAAAATGTGGAAGGAATTTTTTTATCATACACATTATAAATATATTTACACATCAACATTAATAATATTTTCATTGGAGAATTGTTTTGAATATTAAATTTTAATATTAAAGAAGACTTTTCTCTTAATATATTAGGAAATATTTTATTTTTGGTAAGTGGTTTCTAAAGAAAATTTTATCTTTAAAAAGAGATGTTCTAATGAACATTTAAATGAATTTTTCTCTATATCAACATCTTTTGATGTTTATTATAATTTAATTATATTCCAAAGGAATTTTCTAAATTAATATATTTATAATTTTAAATATTATTTGAAGTTATGACTTCTCTATAAAATTCATAAAATTAATCAAAGCAATTTTTTGAAGTGCTAGGTTTTCCATACTAATAAAGAAATAACCAAGAGTTATATTTCAATGATCTATCGGGGTTAGAGAAATGGAAACCCTCTTTAGGATATCCTATTTTCATTGGCTGAGGATTATATGAGTATTTACATTAATGAACTTGTAAAAGTCGGCATCTACAGTCCAATCATGGTTAGTAAGGACCTCTTCAACCCCTACACCTTTTCTACTCAAATGATATTCTCTAAATTTGATAGGCTACTAGGAAAACAATCTATTATTTCCACAAGATATCTTCACATTATGAGAAGGTCTGTGATAATTTTTTCAGTTGGAAGAAGTCTTTTTTAGTGTTTGGTGATGGAATTATTTCCTCAAAAAATAATAGGGTGGCCAGAATTCTAGGAGTGAAAAAAGGGGCTCTCTCATTTATCTACCTTAGAGTGCCTCTTTTTTGGGTATGAGTTAAACGATTTTATCTTGAAAAAACAATTTCTATAATTATCAATCGGCTAAAAACATGGATAGGTGAAACCATTTCATAAGAAGGAAGAATTATATTAGTTAACTTGGGGATAACATCTGTGTTTGTCTATGCCATATCTTATTTAAAAAATGGAATATATCTATCATTCAAGAAGTCTAAAACTCTATTAGGAACATTGGGTGGATAGGATAAACCCATGAAAGGAAGATCATAATGGTTTCATGGAAATAATTTATCAAGTTAGTTGATATGGGGGTTTGGGTATCAAGGATTTGGTCCATTTCAATGAGGCACTACATAGAAAGTTCACTTGGAACACGTTAACATCCAATGAAAACTCTTTTGAATTACTCTCTATTAGGCTCAAATCAAGGTTGTTAAAATGTTATTCATAATATATTCAATCTTCTATATGGAATTCCATTATGTATTCTTACTCGGTGAATATGGGCTCCTCCAAATGGATTATTTGCTGGCAATATTCCTTGAATTTCGAGCACACTCCTAGGAAGAGTAAGCCAATTGAATGTGTCATCACTCTTTCTAGACACATGCAGAATCCTTCTATTCCGAATGATTTTCAGAATGGAATCATATTAGCCTATTTACATTCGATCACCATTCTGAAATTACATAGGTATGTTTTGTTGATTTTGACATGTCAATATAGACCCCTGATCATGTTTGTCTATTCTCTACTAAGGTATGTTACATAAACAATCGAAATGGGGACATAAATGTCCCTCTTTGGCTATGAAATTTTAGGCATTATTTTATTACACCTTCCATCAATCTACTCTTTTCTAGGATCTAAAAGTGCAAGTTGACACTGCATGCACAACTACAGTGTGTCAGAATTCAGCTTGTGCCACTCTACTTCCTCTTCTTGTCTATGGATAAAACAACAAACCATGTTTTTACCTCCTTCACAATGTCACGACACTTATTGATACACATGCTGATCATTTTTATGTCAATTTGAGGATCATCACTCTTGAGGAGATGATGGTAGATATTTTCACTTTGTATTGCAGCAAATTGATTCATGATATGCTATACACAACTACTACTGCTATCATCTCCATTATATGAATAGAAATAAATGTTCCTGCATTTGACAATCAGAGGCTCTCAGGGAATCTAGGAATAATGGTTATCTATAGGGATTTCCTTACTTCCTCTCAAATTCAAATGTGTATGATGAAAAATTTGTGTTATGAATTTATTATTTCGATAACATTTGGGGTTTCGGGTAGGATTAAGAATATATTGATGCTAAAATAAATACGATGGATATATCCAATCTCTGGTTGGTTAAATGTAAACGTGGATTATAAAACATCATATTCTCTAGGTCCATCGGGCTGTGGGGGGTCTTCTGCATGTACTAGGTATTTGTAAAGGGATGTTTCTATCATTATATTGGCATTGTCTCTACTATTATGGATGAATTATATGGGATTATTAAGGCCATGAAGTATTCATTTCAGTATAACTAGATACATATTTGGGTAGAATCTGACACCACTACTATAGTGCAATTTGTAATGACACGATCTGGAGGCATTCCATGGTGAGTGCTCCCCCATTGGATTGAATGTCCTCTATTAGTTGAACAAATTGATCTATATGTCACCCATATGTACAAGGAATTTCGCAAGGTGGCAGATTCTAGTTTAAAAGGGCAATTTTTGAAACCAGATTGTGCTAGTCTTTCATTACACTAGACTTTTGTTTCACCCATGTTAAAACTGATTTGCATGGTGTATCTTATTATCACTTTTGTAATCCCCCTTGTAATGCATTGTTCCCTTAATTTTTATAAAAAATTTTAGCAAAGGGCTTTTCCTAGATCCCGAAACTTTATTGTATTATAATTTAACAGTGGTATGATGAAATGTTACCTTATTATTTATTTGTTTATATGGTTTACAAATATGATGATAACATTTTTATGAATCTTGTATCCAATCCAAGGGTTATTATATGATTAATGTTTTATAATCATGTAGATCACATATATATGGTTTTTATTATGTGTTGGGTGATCCTAGAATTATATAACCCCATAGTGAGTTTCCAATAATAGAGAAATAGGCTTTAACATTGGGTATATAATGTCGGTGTATCACAAACCAATAAAAAAAGGTCTATAGAGAGTTTTTTTATCTATTATGGAAAAAATGACTCCAAAACTGATGTATTTTTGGGTTTTGACATAATTTTTGGAAAAAATCAATGCAACATAATAAATGATTAACTTTTTTTTGGTTTTTATTAAAACCTAGGCCAAAAGTAAAATAAAATGGAATTAGTTTTTACAAAAAACAACGCCAAAACCATTCAAAAAATATCAGTGAACCATCAAACCTTCTTTTTAGATTTTCAAAAACCATTTCTCTCAATTATCAATGTCGCCTGTAAGAACTCCAATCTTCATTTCATGTATGGATACTTATTTCTATTTTTTTTTTTTGGAAAATATATGAAATTGGGATTTGTCAACGTATATGTCATGTATTTTTAATTTCTGGGAACAACCACGTACTGGACACGTAATAGCTGGGTACATGGATAATTAGTGACCAGGGTGACTGCCTATGTCTAGAGCTAGTTAACGCTACTACACGGTGTGTAGTTTTAAATAACACTATGTGTAGAATTATTTTAATATGATAAATTAGAGTGGAGTTACGTCTAATATCTAGAAATTCCATCTTCTTTCTGTATCATGTACTGGAGTTCTCTAGAATGATGAATGATATCAAAACCCCAAATGATTCTCCATGCTAGCTCTGATTGAGTCATCGTTGGGTGTTTTGGAATCCCACCAATGTGTTCTCAAAACCCCTAGAGCCATTATTTTTTATTCCTTCTCATGATTGAGTAATTCATGTTTGGGTGTTTTTTTTTCATTTTTTAAGATCAACATCGATCTAGCCCAATTCAGGGTCTTCCGTTAATGTATATTGATTGTACGACATCAAGGTACATGGGTTGTTCCTTTCTCTATTTTTCTTGGATCATATATTCTAAAAGTGCCACATACCCACATTTTGGGTGTTTCTTGATTTATAATTTAACCATATTTATTAACTATTATATTTTGATTGATTGATAACGGGTTATTTCTTATGTGTACGGTTAGATACATATTTATTGGGATACCACCTGGGTACATTATCCCTTGACTGATTGTTTATGTCCATTTGGTCCAAAATACATTTTAGGGTTTCCTTGTTTTCATTTCATCAGTTTTTTCAGATGGATTTATTAATTATATAAAATGCATGTGATATTAATTGTTAATGTTGACAGAGGGGATTGGACTATGAGAGCTTCCCAAGGGGGTTAGACCATGATATACGCCCATGTGGTCATTTATATTTGTTTAAATGAATATTTTACCAAAGGTTTTAGACCATGAGATCATTTCCCGGGGTTCATTTATAATTTTTGATGATATGATAGGCCAAAGGTGGTATACTACAAGTTCTTTCAATGTGGTTTGTTATTTGGATGATTGGTGTTGTGCTTGACCAAAGGAGATAGAAAGTGAGATCTTCCCATAGGGTCGTTATCTAACAAATTGATGTTATGTTAGACTAGTGGGGTACGATTGTGAGATATTTTCCAAGGGTTCAGTTATGAATAATTGAATGAATGTGATGCGTATTCCATGACAAAGAACAAGATATGGTTCAGTATTAGTAGTTTTTTAGATGGTCTTATGAGTCATCGGTTTTGGTTACTTTACATGGGAGATGGAGAGATTAGGCTAGATACCGAGGATAAATGTTTCAACAGATAGAATATAAATGATAAATGAATTTAATTGAAAAAAGTAGGATTGTTTACTATTGATTACATCCAAGTTTATTGATTCATTATCTTATGTTACCTACTATATATATTCACTAATAGTTAGGCCCATACATTTGGATGGTTTCCTACTGGGATTCATCTCACACACTGTTTGGGTCTTGTTTTTGGAAGAAAATAGATTAGTTGACTACAACATCATATAATGGAAAGCCCCCTTCTCCATTAGGTACTTAATTCATATTTGAGCTAGAGAGAAGGGGACAAAGACGAGTCTTGTGATGTAATTGGAGTTTACTTTTCTGTAATTTAGTTTCTGTATTGTTTTTCCAAGATTGTGTCTTTTCTGTCTTCTTTCCTAGACACATGTGATATGCTTCATAGACACACACACACACACACACACACATATATATATATTCTCATGTTATGTTATTACCATCAGTCTTCCGCTGTTAACTTCTACTGTATGGTATTACTGCTTCTACTACTGTTTAGTATTTTATTCTTCTGTGTGTACTCTGCCAATGAGGGAAAAGTTTCCCCATTATCACACCATGGCCCCTGCATCTGGAATAAATCTTCTATGGTTTGGGGAAATGCGCTTTAGGTTATGTTACAATCTAGGTTTCAGGATCTTTTTCGCAGCACAAGACACCCGACTCCAAATTCATGAACTCCCGGGCTCGTTCGACCATCAATGTCTCAGGGTAGAAGTAATCATATATGGTCCTATAAAACTCTTCCCAAGTCATGTCCAAATGAAAACCCACATCTGGGATAACATCCCACCATCTCTTGTAGGAATCACTTAGGATGTAAGTGATGAGCTTCAGCCTTCTCTCATGAGGATTCTTTAGATGCTCGACGATAGAAAGAACACCCTCCAACCATGTCTTTACAGCTTGTGGTCCTCTATACTTTGAAAATGTTGGGGGATGCTGGTGCTGGAACACCCACATAAACTCTTCTATAGACAGGGTAGGATGTGGTCCTCCCTTAAAAGTCTACATAATCCCCATGAAGCCATCAATGAACTATTAATCAATACCTATGTCCAATATAATTGTGGGTGCTAAGATAGGCACAATGGGAGGATCTTCTTGTTTTTCTTGATCTACTATTTCATGATTCTGATCATCCCCCTATCACTGGCATAAAAACAGAGGATTTTATAGGGGAATGACTCAGTCAAGCAAAGCGCTCATCCTAATAATAGATTAACAGAACACAACTCAAATGTTCAATAAGTGAGCTATTGGAGTTGGTGGGTGTCAATTCTTAGGGACCCTCTATGTCATATAGATGATAGGCATCGATGTCATTCTCAAAATAGACGGGTTGATATCTATTCATGCCTTTGTTGTCTGCTATCACCGCATGCTGAGTTTCATGTCACTAAAGGAAGAATCTTTTCTACATAAGGGTGAATGAGATATCTTGGAAATCAGAGCTAGTCCGAAGAATCATGGGTTGAGAGAAATTATATTCCAGATTTCAAATTACATATGGGAAACTAAGGGACTTCACAGATGGGATTTCCTCTAGTGGTTGATCATTTCAGGGATGTATTTCAGCCGACTATTAATGTTTAACTCTGGAGAGAGATGTGGGTTTTTATTTTGAGCATGGGTTAAGAGTGTCACTGATGTCCAATCCTCCATATTGGAAGGCTATAGCAGAGGTACATGTGCTCTAGAAGCATTTGGAGGAGTTACAGGAAAATAATTTCATTTGACCTGGTTCTTCAATGTGGGGTTCTCCTACCCTCATTGTGAAGAAGGTGGAATGTACCCTTTTAATTTATTTTTATTATTAGAAGTTGAACCAGTTGATGATTTAGAACTGATATCCCCTGATGAGGATTGATGATCTTATGGACAATCTTGTAGGAGCCTGGGTGTTCTCAAATATTGACTTGAGATCTGTTTATCATTATATGCTCGTTATCATTCAGATATACATCATACAACCTTTCAGAGTATGTATGTTCTATATGAGTATTTGGTTATGCCTTGCGGCCTCATGAACACATCATCAGTTTTCATCACACAGATGAACCGAGTCTTCCATCATTACATGGATTATTTTATGGTAGTCTTTGTAGACACTAATTTGGTATACTCTCACACTCGACATGAGTATTCCACCCATCTTGAGATCATTCTGAGTACACCTAGAGAGCATCATTTATATGATAAACTCGAACAATTTCCCTTTTGGATGCATCAGATTCACTTCATGTGTTATGTATCTCAGGTACAAGAGTATCATTAGACACAGAAAAGGTGAGAGTGGTAGTTTATAAGGATTATTCATTGAACTTCTTTGAAGTAAAATTTTATCTAGGGAAATCTAGTTACTACACACACTTTATTCAGGACTTTTTACACTTATAAGCACCACTGACGGGCCTGACTATGAAGCATGTGAAGTGCCTTTGGACATATTCTTGCGATTCTGCCTTTTTGGAGCTGAAAGGTAGATTGACATCATCACTGATACTGATATTTCTAGAACCAGGCAAGAGTTACACCAATTACTGTGATGCATCAGGTATTGGGTTGGAATTTATGTTTATACAGAGGGAAGGAGTTGTGGTTTCGAGTCATGGATGTTGAGGCCGTATGAGAGGAATTGCCTGATTCACAATCTCCAGTTAGCTATAGTTGTGCTAGCATCATGTTTTTTGAGACATTATCTTCTGTGAGAGCATTTTGGAGTGTACATAAACCACAAAAAATACACAATTATATCTTTACTCGATGTGATATAAATTTATGTCAACGAAGGTGGGTTGAGTACCTTCAGTTTTTTTGACTTTGATCTTCCCTATACGCTTGGAAAATACAATGTAGTAGATAATGAATTGATTAGGAGGACTGATATACATGAATTTCAGGAGGCGAATAGCGACTGGTAGCTTATGAATCTATTCTTTGAGATTCATTTTTTAGGTTCATGTCAAGTAGGGTCAGGCATTTCTTTCATCCGTAGTTGTTACCTCTACGATTCTGGATTCATTAAGAATGAGGCAGCTATTAGATTTTGAAGGCATAGTCGTATGAGAAAGTGTGACAGGAAATGACCCTACTCCTTGGTGGAGTATATGAAAGGATGTGGTTTTTCATTTTCATGGGCATGTATGGGTGTCAAGAGACATATGTGAGGAGTTGATGCAAGATTTTCAAGACTTAGTATGGGTAGTCCATCTTGGTGTCACCAAGCTATATCGAGATTTACATCATCATTATTGCTGGAAAGGTATGAAATGGGATTTAGCTATATTTTTTATGATATGTTTCACCTATCAACATGTGAAGGCAGAGTATAAGAGATCGAAATGGCTATTATAGTAGTTACCCATCAGATAGTGGAAGTGGAATGATGTATTGATGGATTTCATAATAGATCTACCGAGGTGGCCTCCAGGGAATGATAAGGTGTGTGTTTTTTTTGAACAAATCATGAAGGTTGGACTTTTCCTACTGATTAAAGAAACCATCAATGTTGATGACCTTGTAAGGTTTTACATTCATGAGATTGTATTTTTACCTTGGGTTATGTACTCTATCAATTCAGACATGGACTCCCATTTTACTTCTTGATCTTGGTAGGGACTGTAGAGGGCATTGGGTATGTAGGTACTTTTTTGTACAACTTACCATCCACAGACAGATAGTCAGTCCGAGCGCACAATTCAGGTTTTGGAGGATATTTTTGGATCATGGGTCCTGGATTTCGAGGTATCTTGTGAGAGACACATAATCCTATGGGAATTTTCCAACATTAATAGTTTTTAGGAAGTGATTTAGATGGAATATTGTTAGGATTTGTATGGTAGGACATTCTGATCACCCCAATATTTGCTAAAGGAAGGAGAGGAAGCTATATTGGGACCTCGTCCTTTATAGAAGACCACTGAGCATGTTGAGTTGATTAAAAAAGTATGGAAACAACATAATATTGCAAATAATATAATATTGATTGAAAGAGATGAGAATTGGAGTTAGAGGTGAGAGATCAGGTTTTCCTATATATCACATCGAGGATGAGACATTTGAGGATTAGGAGGCATGGGAAGATTTCATCGAGATAATTCAGACTGTTTGTAGTTTTGTAGAGAGTCAATTTGATTTCTAATTAGTTGATATTTCCCCAGAAATATTGGGCTATCCATGACACATTCCTTGTTTCTCAGCTATGGGATATCTTTTCAGACCCATCTAATTTGCTTTTACTCGAGTAGGTGGAGTTGTTTGAGGATGAAACCATTTTAGATCACCCTATTCTGATTATGGATCGCAGCACGAAGGTTCTCCATGGATGGTTTGTTCCTCTGGTATGTGTTCTATGGTTCCACGAGAGAGTCCAAGATGAGAATTGTGAGAGGGAGACCGATGTGTGGTCACAGTGGTGAGAGTTATTCACAAATTCTTCTATACCATCGTTAGAAGGGAAATTCAGGGAAGAATTCCTTTAAGGGGGATGTTTGTAAGAAACAGAATCTCCATTTCAATTATGGATATTGATTTTGTGTTTTTTTGAGTGAAATGAATGAAATTGGGATCTTTCTAAGTACACGCCATGTGCTTCTGTGTATACACCATATATCCTATTTCTATATACAACCACATACTAGTTTTGTGACATTTGTGTACATGCTCGTGTGGTGACATGGATGACTACTTAATTCATGAGCTGGTTATGGCTACTACATGACATGTAGTTTTAAAAAACATTTCATGTAGTTTTCTTTTTTATATGAAAAATATATGCATGGTCACCTCTCATATATGGAAACATATTCTGCTTTCTGTTTTTCATACATGAGTTCTTTGGAATGACAAATGAACTCTGAACCCCTCTTGATCCCCCGATTGAGCTCCGATTGAGACATTTTCAAGTGTGTTGGAATCAAAATGGTATGTTCTCAATACCCCTTGAGCCTTTCTTCTGGATTCTTTACCTCAATTTAGTTATTCAAGGATGGAATTTTTCATCTTTTTTTGATCTACACCAATCTAGTCTAATTCATGGGCCAACATTAATTTATATTGATCCTATGACATCGAGGTAAGTGGTTTGTGCCTTTCGTTTCTTGTCGTGGATTATATATTCTAAAAGTGTCACATTCCAACATTTGGGGTATTGATTTGGAATTTAATACTCTTTATTAGATTCTATGGTTTTATTGATGGATAAGTGGTTATTTCTTATGAGTAACGTTACATACCTTGTTATTTGAAAACCCCATGGGTGAGTCTCCCCTTGATTGATTGTTTATGGTCATTTGGTCAGAAAGCCTATTATGCTTGCATTGTTTTCCATGACTTGCTTTGTTAGGATGGAGTTATTGAATATATAAAATTCTTGTGAGATGCATTATGAATGTTGACAAAGGGGATTGGACTATGAGGGCTTCCCAAAGGGGTAAACTGTAAGATCTTACCATGTGGATGTTTATTTTTTTAAATGAATCATAGACCAAAGGTTTTAGACCGTGAAAGATTTCCCATGTGGTCATTTATACTTGCTGATTATATATTAGATCAAAGGGGGTGGACTATGAGAGATTTCCTTGAGAATCATTATTTAATAGATTGATGTTGAGTTAGACCAAAGGGGATAGACCGTCAGAGCTTCCTTGATGGTCATTATCTATAAAATTGATGTTATGTTAGACCAGAGGGTTAGACTGTGAGAACAATCACAAGTGGTAATTTATGAATAATTTATTGATTTTGAAGTGAATTCCAAGCCAACAGAAAATGAAGGATTTGTGCTTACTCGATTAAGTTGATGGTCTTATGAGACGATTGTTTTGGTTACAATACACATGGGATATAGGGATAATTCTAGATCACATGGTTAAATGTTTCAATAGATGAATAAGAAACGTTAAATGAATGTAATTGGAAATAGTATTATTGTTTAATCTAGAGTACCTCATAGTTTATTGCTTCATCATTTCATGTTACCTGCTATATTCATTCAAGGATAGTTAGGCACAAATATTTTAGTCATTGCCTACTGGGATCTGTCTCACACTATATTTTGGTCATGATTTTGGACCTAAATATATCATATGATTACGTGTATAGATAAGGTAATGCTCCCTTATTCATTAGGCACTTGATTGCTATTGGATTTGGAGAAAATGGGATGAAGCTGAGGCTTGCGATGCTGTTGGAGTGTACTTTATTTTCTGTACTATGATTTTTCTATTTTATTTCTTGCATTGTGCCTTGTTTGGGTGATTTCATAGACACATTTGACATGCATCATTTATATATTTATATATATTCTCCAGTTGTTTTATTACTTCTAGTCTTCCTCTGTTTACTTTTCTTCTTTGGTATTTCTACTTCTACTATTGTTTACAATTTTTTTCTACTATATATACTCTTTCAATGAGGGCATAGTTTCCCTATTATCACGTATTGATTCTCACTTCTAGCCGGAATCCTCTGTTGTTTGAGAATATGTTCGTGAGGTTATGTGACAATATATGTTCAGGGAACCTTTGGACGACACCCAGATTCTTGACGTTACATCACCAATTACAACTCGAGGACCCTCCATAATGATATTAGTCAGTTTCCTTGATTTCAATCAATATTTCATGATTAGTGTCCCTTATTCTTTCATCATCTATATTTTTTTCACTATCAATGGAGGTATTTATTCTCCAAAAACCCTATTACCACCATTGATCAACTGTAGTTCTTTTCTTATTATTTAATGTTCATCCCTCCAATCATTTTTTTATATATTATAGTTTTGATCCTCCTAAAAAACCGAGAGATAAATTTTAGATCAATATACCATTATTGAACTCCAAATTTTGTAAGTTATTTTTTTCATTTAAAAAAATAATTATCATTTAGTTATAATTTTAAGACATTGCATCATTTGTATCAATGTAATTTGCTGTTAAATTTAAATTTGGCTATTAATTTTTGTTTATTATTATTATTGATTACAATTTTGTTTTTATTCATTTTATTTATAATTATAATTTTTTAATTTGATTGTTAATGTATATTTAGATATATTTATTTTAATTATTACAGTTTGTATACATTTTTCATTTATGTTTGTTAATTATAAATTCGTTTAAATTAAATTTTAAATATAAATTAGTTTAAATTAAATTCTTTAAATATTTTCTCTTTTTTGAATTTGAATTTTAATTATAAATTTGTTTAATATAATTGTTAATTATAATTTTTAAAAAATAATTTTAAATTTTAATATTGTTAAATTTTTTAATTATAAATTTGTTTAATTATAAATCTGTTTAATTTGATTCTTAATTTTTTAAAATTTTTTGTTAAATTTTGTTAATGTTTTTTATTTTGATTATTAATAATAAATTAGTTTAACATTATCAATTTATGTTTAATATTGACATTAATGTTTTTTTAAATGATTAAATGTTTTATTATATAGACATTGTATATTTTTCTCTTATGTATAGAATGAATTGTAATTAGATAAATTTGAAAATAACCACTAGTGTATATGAAAGATGAGTTGATGATTTATTGGGATTTTATAACTGAAAAATTAAAAACATAGATTTTATTTTCTATCCACTAGTGTAGTGTGTGAAATATGAGAAAGTTATATTCTATAGAAATCAAGGATCATCTCAATTTCTATTGTTTTAGGGATAATTAAACATGTTAGATCTATAATGGTGAATAAAATAATAATACAACATCATATGTTGATGAAAATAATCATAATGAGAAAGTAGATCGTAGTAGATAATAATTTAATTATTTAGACATTGAAACCATCAAAAAAACAAAAGCATTGAATGGTTTTATAGATATTTAATACACCCTTTTCCCACACCTTTACGAAATATAACACATTATCATCAGTTTTGAGATTACCTAACTTGAAAGCAAGAAATGGGTGGAGTGAAAAATGTTTCATTAACTTTATCGAGCTTTTAAAAGAGCTTCTTCTATGAGGAAATAGTCAAACATATTTTAATTTTTATGTGAAGAAAATATTATTCCCAATTGAATAGGGGTATTAAAAGATGTAGGATTTCATCAATGATTGTGTAGTGTATAATAAGGAATATGAATATTTAACAAAATTCCATACATGTGGGGAATATTTGTATAAGATTGATTAAAATTATAATTCATATTCATTTTTAGGTACTTGAATCTAATCTCATGAAAAATGAATTTGGTACTTTCTAATAATTTCATCCTATAATTCCTTTATATAATACTTATAATTCAACTGAAATTCATTCTCAGGTACTAGATTAAAAACTCATTCTATATAATTTTGGTACCCTTAATTCATTCTGCATTAGAAGCATCTATTTTCGAATTCAATTGACGAAAAAAGGCTAATATAGCATTTGAATGAGTGAATCATAGATGGTAACGTACACCACCATGTTGATTCACCATAGTGGAATGGATTTTGATAATCAATGTGTTTATTTTTTATGTGAAGTATGAAATCTCAATATTGGATTGTGTACTGATTGAAGGAATCCATATTTGAGCCTACAATGAAATCATAGTTCATGGCCTATTTTGATTGTAGTTTACAACTTGACCACATATATATGTATGAATAAAAAATATATTATGATGAGCATGATGGTTTTTCGAAAAAAACAGTTGCGAAATGATATTGATGTTTATCATTCACCATTAATGGTTGATTTGGAGATTCTATGGAAAAAAAGTGGTATTGTTTTCAATGCATACAAGAATGTGTATTTTATTTGGTGTGCTAGGATAATGTTCAATATAAATGAATTTTATGAATATAAAGGCTTATCTATATACAATGTTAAGGGAAACAAATCACGCATAATTTTTGAAGAAGCTATTTCATATTATCCATTATAAAATGGAAGATAGACAATATACATGAGAAATTGAATTTTTTTTGAATCAAACATCATTATTGTGTATTTAAAAAAATATTTAACCAATTATAGGAATAAAATGTTCCCAAAACCTATTTTTAGTTGAGGAATATTACAAGAGGGTGAAAACTATTGATTCATCGTTGAGAAAGAAAAGAAGTTCTGGCCATCCGAAAAATATTTGTAAGGTACACTTTATTTTTTTGGACTACCATAATGATGATTTTTAGAAGAAAATCATAAAATTTATGTGATGTATATTGAGAAAAACATATGTGATTGTTTAAATGGATCATTATTTGAAATAAATGAAAAAAGATGGATTTCATGCAAGATTGGAATTAATATCAATGGGAATAAGATTGTATTTTTCTCTTAATATTAAAGGAGTCAAAACAAATTTACCACCACCTTTTCACATAGTATGAAAGATTGAGAAGTTGAATTTTTTTCACTCTCTTCATGGTATTAATGTACCTATTGGATAATCATAAAAATTGAGGAATTTGGTTTGATTGAAAGAATTTAAATTTATAGGAATTAAATCTCATGACTTTCATGTGTTGATGGAACAACTTCTACTAGTCACACTATGTAGTATATTTCCTAAAACTCTCAGAAGGAATATCATTAGGTTATGTAATATTTTCAAATCCATTCGATGAAAATTCTTTGATCCAAATTTTTTAGATTTGTCGAAGAATAAATAATATCTTATACTTTTTCAACTATAAATGTATTTCCCACCTAAATTATTTGATATATTGGTTCATCAGGTGATTTATTTGGAATAAATATTATAATATATGGGCCTGCTTATTTATGATAGTTGTTTCTATTTAAATGATATATGAAAATTTTGAAGGGAAAAGTTAAAATTACTTTTGACTAGAGGCCTCTATTGTTCAAAAATATTTATAAGAAGAGGTTATTGATTTATGTAATTATTATCTATATTATGTAGAGCATATTGGTCTCCTTATACCTTGACATATAATATATAATAGTGATGGTATTGGGATTCAAATATTAAAGGTAAATTTCATTCAACTTGATAATGTTATGAAGGCACATTTATAATGTTTAAAAACATAGTAGAGGTTCAATAATATATATCATCACATATTTCTGAATTAAAGGTGTGCTATTTGAAAATAAATGAACGGTGAGTGATAATTTCACATAAAAAGACCTTTGATTTCTTGTATAAAGAGAAATTAATTGATGATATATCTTTATCAGAGACATTGATAAAGTTGGAAGGGTGGCCATATTTTAATATGTTCACATGATCTTGTTTTGATATTAATGGGTACACATTTTACACAATTAGTTGAATGGTAAGAATACATTTCACAATAGTGGGGTAATGGTCATCACTGAACCGTTTAATTTTTTGATTGAAAAAGATAAAAAAACTAATTTCTACATCAACAAAATATTTTGGAGTTCATGATAACATATGAGAAATTGATTATACAAAATTTTGAGTTACAATGTTTTTATATAACTGGGTTTCACGTAATAGTGTTGTGAAACATTATCTATATGGGTTTCAACTAGTTTATTTGAAAACATTTAGCTGTAATGAGAAACCATTTATAATGTTGACAAATGAAAATAAAATAATTTACACCATTGATCCATCAAATGACCAGTTTTCCATCATTTTCTAGGTAAAATAATCCATTTAGGTGACCAGGATAATGATTATGTTATTGATTTATAAGATGATTATTCATCTATTATGCCATTTTGGGATAACAATTACTATAATGCATACATTTTTAATGTAATAGGAAATGATCATGCTGAAGGTATATGAGAAAACACTAAATTAATATCTTAAGTAATTTGGTAAATATTTACATTTTTGTTGAAATATACATGACTAAAAAAATATTTTTAAAAAAATATTGAATGGTTGATTATATTTTTTTGATTATACATATGATTTTTTATGTTATATTTTATATTTTATGGTTATGTTTAATTTCTTTTATTGATATGCATGTCGTACACTGTCATATTATAGTTAAATTTTCACATATTAAAACACTTTAATTTTGATATTAAAATTTATAAATTTTTCTATCATTTAGGATTAATTTTTTATATTTAATACTTTCTTTGCATATTTTTTGGTAAAATATCATAACAATGTTATTTTTTAAAACATAAAAATGTGTTCCACTTTTTTTATTTACTTATTTTTTCAATTTTCTAATTATAAACTTGTATAATAATATACAGTTATATAGAATATCATTAATTTTTCAGATTTTAATGACATATAAAAATACTGTGATAGATGGACATGTAATGAGGTATATGTCTTCTTTCATATTATTAAATATTCAATAATTCATTTATTAAATTAAACGATACTTTTAATTAACATAAGATAATTACAAGACTACTAAAGAGACTATATAGGTGGAGTATTTTACATTTAGTATTAAGAAATCAATTTTTCATGTTTGTAAACATGGAATTATTTGTTTAACAAAACAATAACATTCTTATTGAGATGAGAAAATACATATTATTTTTCTGATAATAATATAAGAACTAGCCAAAATGTAATGTAGTTTAATAACTATATCTCTATCAAGATATATTAAAGGATTTGAATTTAATTTCTTGATTAGAAGTCTACCGATAATATAGTTCTTGATCAACTTTGGGAGGCGGTATCAGTAAAATATATCAATTGATTTATTTTACCTCATTTTTTCTAATATAGAATATTATAAATTACTAATATTTAATTTATTCAACTATTGATGATATTTAATTTGTAATAAACAAACTAAATTAAGAAAATATATCTTTCATTAGATGCAGTTATATAGAGATTTCATGACAAAAATTGACAAAAATATATGTTTTTGAAATAATAAAAATGAAATCCCATTCCTCATGTATGAGTTTTTAGATGTAAAAGCGTGGAGAAGTCTTTTCCTGGAAAACATGGTGAATCATTTCAAGTATGATTATTATTTTATATTTTAATTTTTATTATATATGTTCCAAATTTCTTATTAGTTTATTTTTAATACACAAGACTCAAGGAAATACCATCAAGACATCTAGTTATAGAATGTATACCCTCATACATTATTATGTGGAGGGTATCATTTATTAGAGAAAAATGATTGAATAATATTTTGATGCATTATGTGATCAGTCTACTGTTGTTACAGAAGAGGTTTTGTTAGATCCTATTTCTCCTCTAACCCACCATGAAAAATGGAAAGGAGAGAGAAGAAAAATAAATTATCCTACAAATATTGCTCAGGATGTATCTGTACAAATTATAAGTAAATAAATATTATTTTTCCTGAATTTATATATTTTATAAATTTTCAATAACAATATACCAATTAGATATTTCATTTTAGGATGATCATTAGGATAAATTGAAATAGGGAACATTTATCCCTAAGGGTAGGATGGAAATCCTAGCCACTAGTTTAGGAAATCTAGAATACCACAGCCACATAAGAGGATATTATGTGGGTGTTGTTATTCAGAATTTTTTTGGTCATCAATTTATGAAATCAATAGACACAAAAATTTAATTTTTAAAATTTGAGATTGAAGATTTGAAACATTACATGGGATATAAAATTCAATAAGCTTCATAGGCTATATTAGACCAAACTAAGAGGCAATCACAATATGCGTAGCCTGCCCTACCTTCCCAGCCATCCCTACCACATGTGCAGCCTATATAGCCCAACCAGTCAGGCCATCCTGCCTTTCTTTCCTACTCATATCATCCACGTCTATGATAAGACCCAAAATTATACAGTGAGTTGTATGACTTAGATCCTCATGTTCATACTGTATCATTCATATTTGTTCATTAATTTTTTCTGAATTCTATACATTACCTGTATGTATATATTGGTCAGGTTAGTGAATCAGTACATGATATAATTGATCTTACTTCTCTACTACCATTTCTCACTAAGGAGGTTACCAGTGTTGAAGATTTTATGGATCATTTTTAACTTTATCTATGTTGCATTATAAATTATCTTTAATAATGGGTATGCATTTTTTAAATATTAATTACATCTGAATTAAAATTAATTATAATGTTTTCTCATATAAAATTTATATAGTAGTACCTAAAATCCAAGTAAATTTAATAATGGAAAAAATAGTTAGGAACAAAAATATTTAGATACATCAGAGATTTTGGATGGTATACAACGATTATCTCATTATTCTTCTTCATTGGGTAATTTATATGAGTTTTTGGAAGATGGATAATATATGTGGATAAGACAACCCATTAAGAATATCTAGAAAATATATCACATATCTGATTTATTTTTAGGAGCATAGTATTCATGTGTTGTAGTGTTTCTACATATAATTAAAATAATGTTTCAGTTTTTCTCTTTAATTAAATATTGGTTTAATTGACTTAATATATTTATTAATTTATAAAGTACCTATAGGTTCTTATTATTTAAAATGATACTATTTGAATTTTTGTTTTAATAGGTCCAATATTCATTTCAATTCCTGTGAAATATCTAAATACTACTTGTAGGGTTATATATATAGGTAGGACAGTATCAAAGATAGAGATTGTGTGGTGGTTTTTTCCATTACTTGATAGGTAAGAATACTAAGTTAATTATGAACTAATATTAATTATAATGTGACTAATTGTGATATTTTTTTCAATTTAAGGGGATTTGGATGTTATGTGTATTCTCCCCAAGAGAATGCACATTATATTGGTTTTTCTCTTTATTAGGCAGTGTTCCAAAAAAAATTATAACCTTATTAGAAATTTATGTTTTCTTATTTTTATATGATCATTATATTTAATTATTATTTTTTATATATGTTTTATTAGTTGGTATATTTGAAAATATAGGTCCTACAAATAAATTCAACCAATATCACTTACCGATAAAGAACACAAATCTAATATAATAAATTGAAGTAGTGGTATTTTTTTATATTATACATTATTCTGATTATATATATATATATATATATATATATAGTTTTTTATTATCAATATAATGTTTTATAACTATAGTGTTATTGTCCATCAGAAAAGGTGGAATGTGGTCACTATGTTTGAAAATTCATGTATGATATAATCTCAACTAGGTTAATGAAATAATTTGAAAAGGTTAGATATATTTATTATTTTATATTTTATGTCAGAGTATTTATTATTTTAATTTTATAACCTTCAATGTTATTGTATATGTTCAATGATGCTGAGTCATATATAAATAATGAAATTAACCATCTATTATATTTCTTATATATGTAATTTTTTGAATGATTGAGATTTTATTTTGTTAGATATGAATCAATAAATTCTTATGATTATTCTTACATTTTCTTAATAAAACTTTTCCAAGGACTAATTATTTTTTGATAACAAGTGTTTGAAAATAATGATCTCAAAATAATAATTTAACAATAGCATTGAATGAATATTTTATAAATTACCAGGAATGTGTTTTTTATTATCCTTTAATATATAATTATACAGATATTGAATTTTAGATTATGTTTTAATTTATGTTCATTTTTATATATTTTTATTTTGTGATAAATGTTGATTGATTGAGGAATATTTTATTTTCTATTATAGAAATGCTAATATTTTTAGGGGTATAATAATTCCATTTTTCTAAATAAAATTAAATTTTGACATATGTTATTTTAAAAATTATGAGGAAATTATTAACAAAATAAATATGATATTTGGCATTGGTTACTTATATAAAATGATGTTGAATATGAAATTTAGTGTCAATATTTCTTATACACGGACAATGATGGTTAGTTTCTAGTTTCAGATTCTAATAGAATCCAACACTAAGAAGATGATTGATATAATTTTCTCTGTCAATTAATAGTGTAACTGATGGAAAAACCTTGACCATAAAATGAAAAACCTCATTTTTCATGTGTTTTAAAAAAACTGATGTTGAAACCCTTATTTTTGAAGTTTTAATATTAAACATTGGTTAAAAACTCACATTAAAATAAAAAAAAAATAAAAACCTATTTTCCACTAGTTTTGGTAAATATGGATTTCTCATGAGATAATAATGAATATAATGGGGCATCCTTCCCTTCCATAAGTAAATTTTTCTAATATGATTGTATTGGGATTTAACATTGACTATAGAAATGATGGAACTGTAAGTGACCCAAATCAACATTGATAGTCTAGGAACTATGCCTTGAATAAGGAAATGCGTTAATTAAGTTATATATATTCTAATTACTTATGTCTTATGCGTAAGATATTTTATGTTGACTCATTATTTTTATTGATTTCTCCACACACTAATTTCTTATTACTTTTGATTGATAATGATTTATTCCATGATTTATATTTTATATCTACGAATTTCTGACAATGATTTTATAAACATAATATCATATTCTCTTAACCTTATACTTACCTTATTGTAAATTATGATCATTGATTTATATCTATTATGTTTACCCTTACTGATATTTTCATCTCAACCTATCTATTGTTTCCCTTCCTTGGGTAATGAAAAAATGTTGTAGGTAGAATGTGTTTTATATGGTTTCTAATTATAAATAACATAATGGAAAATGATGAATATATTTTATGTACCAGTTGCCTATTTATCGAAGATTCCCAGGACCCTAAACATTTTATTTCTATCTTGGATAATATTAATATATATTTTATATTATAATAATAAGATAATGTATTTGTGTATTTAATGATCGAGTTATCATACTATATTTAAATAAGAGGTTTAAAATATCTATTTGAGATAATGTATTTGTGTATTTAAGTAAGTGTCGAAGATGTATAATTGGATGATCTAGTAAAATTTTCCACACAATATTATGGATATAAAATGTTCTAGTGACATTTAATATGTTGGGAAACCCCATTTTTTCCGATTTATACTCACTGTGTTTGGTGATACATTTTTCATTGAGAAAAATTGTTCATATATGGATGTGTAAATAGAAATTATATATGAATGATATGTTTATACGAATTCATAAAATGGATTCCTTATATAAAATAATGTTTTTATATTTGTGTTTTTGTCAATTAATGTAAGGTTGTTTGTGGGTATTCAAGTGATACTATACATCAGTGGTACAACTGTGCTAATAATAAAAGCTGAATTTATTATACCAATTCGTACATCCAAAATCCATTATAAATATAATTTTCATAGAAAATTTATGTGACTATTATATTATTCATTTTATTTAAAGACCATGTGTATTAGTAAGTGAATTTATATGACATTAAAGGAACGATTTCGTATCACCTTGATATTTTTGGAAATATATTTTTTCAAAGTAATTTAATAATTTCAATATTTTTCATGTCACACAATATGGAATAAAGATTTTGTAATACAAAAAACAAAATATTTGGATTGTGTTATATGTAGAAAAAATTATATATTGTGCTACACTAAACACTTTGATTAGTTTTCATTATTCCAAAAACATTTTTGAGATTTTTTTACAAAAAACTATGAGTTCTTTTATAGACTGCATTACATGCAAGACTGAGTTTTATCAAATACTAATATATTATTGAAATATTATTTTAATATATAAGATAGACATTAAAATATAATTTAAGAATAATATTAACTATCTTATTAAAATATATGCGTTATAATCTGTGTTCATTGCTTACCAATTAATTAGAAATAAAAATAAATACCAATTGATTATAACGAAATAGTTTTATTTTTATGCTCTCAAGGTTTTTTTGATTAATAATGGTACACATTTACAAATTCATATTGATATTAATGAAATAAATATTTCATATAGACAATAATATATTTTTTGTATTCATCTAATAGACATTATAGGCCTAAAATTAGAACAAACACAATTTTACGCTTAAAACCCTATAATTTTCAAAAAGGTAACATTACTGCCTATAATGGTGGACATATTTTAAATCATATTTTTAATATATTATATATTCCGTTTATAAAAATAAACTCCCTCCTTATAATTTTAATATAAAAATTTTCTTTGGTTATTTTATTTTTCGTATAATTTTCAGGTTTTGATGATTATTGAATAATATAAAATTTTAATTGGAAACTAGGTCTTTCATTGAAATAATTTATAGCAGTAAAATAAAATTTTATTCAAATTTAAAGTATAATTAGAATAAATGTTTTATCAGTTAAACTAATGTATTTTCTTTAAATAAATTTCACATTTATTTTTTATATTAAAATGTTTCATTCTTTTTTATGTTTTAAACATTAATAACATGTTTTCTCACCCAATATAATAGAAATAATTTTAAATTAAATACTAGAAATTATGTGTTTCAAATGTTTAAAAAGTATTCAATAATTGGAATAAATGATTTAAAATTTTTTAAATACGTTTCATTTAATTTTGGACATATGAATAGTAAATATTGTAAAATTGTAATTACTATGGTTAAGGGTAAATTTTTAAAATAAGGTTAAAAATAAAAATATAAAATTTTCATAAAAAATGTCATAATTTTATTATAATATATATTTTCCCCCAAAATCCTCATTCATCATATTTTAGGGACTCTTGGGGTATCATGGATGACTCTATAGATTTTATAGTATTTTTTTCTAAGGGATGTCCAATATATCAAACTCTAATTTTTATAAGTGTCTCTTTTCATATATATGGATATTTAAAGGCTATATTAGACTATAAGTAGTCACTATATAGATAAAATTTTAATATTCATCATTATAATTTATTGTTAAATTTTTGTGTAGAAATACTTAAATTAAAGTCATTTACAATGATGATGAATTAATTGATTAATTAATGGAAGAATCAAATAAATATTATTTAACATATTACAATAAATATAATATGATACAATTAATGATATCCACGAATATTATGGAATAATTTTAAATTTAATGATTAGTTAAATAATTTTTTGAATATATCATGTTGTTATGATATTATTTAAAATGTCATGTATTGAATACTAACAAAATTTACATTAATGATATTTAAAAATAAATAATATATTATTAAATGATATATATTTTATTAATATATATAATTTTTTCAAGTAAATGGGATATGTCCAGAAATTTAATAAATAACTCATTCATTGGTTCTTTGACATGTTATAGTAATTATATTAAACATTAATGTGAAAATTACATGTTGTTAATGTAAGAGTTGAAAGGGTAAAATAATTGTTAATAAAAAATTATAGAGATTAAAAAATAATCATAACCTATCCAATCTCCTTCGTATGAAGTTATTTAAACCCATATTAATCTTATCATATAAATAACTAACTTTTTAACATTTTATTATTGAAAATTAATTTGAATTAATTTAATATTTTAAGAGTTTTCTAAAGTATCCCTCACCTCAATTATAAAAGGGAACCTACTCCCTCACTACTTTACATTACATTGAGCCTTATGTATTAAAAATATCCATCCCATTTTCCTTATAAACATTACTCTCTACATTATAGTGGTGATTGTTTTCCTAAAGAACCAACTACAGAGTCCTTAAGAGGAGATCTAAAGGATCCGTTGCAAAGAAAAGGTAATTGTTCTAACTGATCATTCTATTTTTATACACTTTTATAGAATATCTAAATATATGATATATATATATATCATAAAATTATTACTTTATAATCCATAATTTAATTAAATTTTATCATGATTATGAAAACATCCTTATACATCCCCTTTCCCATCAAACAGAAACAAAAATTATCTCTTGTACCTACGTATAGTTTTCCATCTCCATGTAGTGACAGAATTTACTAATTTATTTATCATTTATGGGTGATAATTACAATTGGTTTAATATTTATATGTGATTTTTTGGATATAATTATAATTATTTAATTATTATATCATGTTTACCTTTTTACTATTTAATATTTTTCCGAAAATTAAAACATCGCCAGTGTGTGCGTATGGTCTTCTATCTCTACAATGCGATGTGATTATGTATTCACCAATATTCCACATGGATGGTAATAGGTATGGATATTATGAATACATATTTTTTATATGACATTAATTTTTTTTAATAATAATATATCACATACTTTCCTATCTTTTAACTCAAAAATGTAATGAAAATTTCTTTCTTGCACACATACGACCTACCATATCCATGAACACTATATTTTATTTTCAATCAGAAACTATTATGAATCACAGATAATTAATATATAATTTATTTTTATATGATAATTATATCATCATTATCACTCTATAGATGATGAAATCATGATCTCTTTAAAATAACTATAGATAAAAATTCATAACCTGAATGAAAAACAAGTTTGTTATTACCTGAGACAATACATTAACAATGAATTGTTAATAAAATGAGTAATCTAATGTCATAAGAAAATTATATACTATAAAAAATATATGAATATGGTTATGTGGAAGATTTATAATAAATATATATTTATTAAGCATGTGGTTTTAATGTGTTTCATCTCTCTTTTGATTATCATGATATACAAGTCATATTCACCACTCGCATGTTTTATGTGGTGTATATATTGACCAATGACATGTTATATCATTAATTTAATTTATCTTATAATATTAAAATAATTAATTTATGTTATTATTTTATGGGGATGACAATTATAAATTAGTAAGGGATATATGTCTCTCTTTTATTTCTTTTGGACACATGCCTTATACGCTAATATTTTCTACTACATGGTGTATATACTTTCCAAAAATGTAATTCATGAGAATTTTCCAGAATATTATGGAATTTTCCTGTCCAAATAATTTTATTACATTCATGTGGAATAAAATTATAATAATTATGATGTGAGGAGTATTTATTCCATAATTTCAATTATATTTTAGATTATTTCATTTTAATAATTTGTTGGGGAATGTTTATCTTCGATGCCTGTGTTTTCTAAAAATGATTTTACTATTCTTTAATGTATTTTTAATGTCATTTATACCCTTTTTATATTTTTACTAAATGGTTTTAATGTATTATTTTTTCTTTTTTCAAAATAAGGTACATTGTGAATTTACAAAAAAACTATAGAAGGAATGTTTTTCATAACATTTATGACATCATGAATCTTTAATCCGTTGAATCATCCTTTACAAGCATCCAAAATTATTTTCAAAGATAATATTTTTTAAAAATTGTGCATAAGATTAAGAAAGGGAAATGTTTTCAATGTATAAAAGATATTTTACATAATAATGTTTTTCAAGTGATCCCTCAATAATATTTTCAATGTAAGAGAACATTATTTTATGTTACTTTTTTTAATCCGGATATCCTCAAATGATATTATTATTATTCATTATATGAATAGTTTTTTTAATGGAATGATATTTATAAAAATCATTTCTTTTCATGGGTTAAATCATTATTGAATGATGTTTATGAAATCCATTTTATTCCATGGGTTCTGATATGATGAAAGATTCTATAATATTATGGAACACTTAGGTATGTTTTCTTTATGATATGGTTTGGACCTATATATGCATCCAATTCATTAGGTAACGATAAATGTTTTATGATATCATAGGGTATACATGATGGCATCCCAATCCAGAAACTAGAGGGTACAGAGTAGAGAATCCCTTGCCCAAAACAAGAGGGTACATGGGAGGGCATCCCAATCCTGAAAAAAGAGGGTACTTATGAAGGCATCAGAAGCCCAAAACTAGAGGGCTCATGGGGGGCATACTAAGATTGATGCAGGTACACTTGTGGTTATCCCAAGGATAACATGTTACGATGGCCTTTTAAGGCATCCTTGATATAGGGTTTTTATATGATTATGTGTATTCCACAATTCCATGTCTTATTCATATGTTATAATTTCTTAGTTTATGCACTTTAATTACTTATGATACATTAACTATAAAATTTAAATCGTCATGAAATTATTCATGTTAATGACCTTTGATATTCTGGGTATGGTCTTCTAATGATTGTGAAAAAGTTCTCATTCCCTTATGTTCATGATATTCTTACACATTTCATTTATTTACCCTTACTGAGAATTTGAGCTCACCCCTTTATTTTATTTCTATTCCCCATGTCATGAAGTAATTTCTTTAAGTATAATTATTAAGGGAGAATGCAATTGCTGGAAACAGTGAAGATATTTCACTGAGCTATAAGATTTTTATTCCATGTTTTCAATGGCACTAAAGTAATATGGTCTTTAGGCATACATTTTTTATAATGTTTTATGTATTCCACAATAAATGATATAATGCCTATGTACGTAAAGACGATCATGTTATTTTAGGTATAAGAGAAAATATTTAGTTAATATTTGGAAACTAGGATGATAAAACATTAGTGATATCCCAATGAATATTTCTATGTATATGTTTGGGGATGTCTATAAGGGTAAGGTCAAGAAATGTAGGGAAAATATAATTTTGGTAAAGGATAGAGTGAGTAGTTTCCTATAATTACATCCTCTTCAGGATAGTAAAAGTGTATGTGTATCATGAATAGATATACCTAACGGTAACAAATTTGAAAGTTTTCATCAGGCCTGACATGAGCATAATGTGGTACATGATAACATGCCTTACAACACACATTGTTTGACACTCCTAGGGGATATACGTTTTTTATTCACAATATCTTTATAAACCATTATGAATTATTTAGAAATATGTTGTCTAAGAATAACCTAGGATGATCCTAATGTGTCATATATTAAATAAGGTGTCACAATTTTTACATTATATATGTAATATTTAATGTTATATGGTTTTTCACCATGATAGGTGTTTCTTATTATATGATTTCTAGTTTTAGACAATAGAGTGAAGCAGATGGGTTTGGTTTAAAATCGAATGTGATGAAAATATTTCTGATGAGAATTAAAATGGGGAGATAAATATAGATAATTATTTATATATTATCCTAAATAATATATCATGATATATGATTAACATTGTTATCATTGGTGAAATTCCATCCTAGAGGAAGGTAAGAACCACCTGGATTTTGTTATGAAGCCCTGAGTTTGATCTTTTTTGAGTTTGATTTCTCCATGTTTGATTCTTCTGTGTCCAATTATTAAAAACAATTCACATAGTCCGAGTTTCTGATAGAAAACAATAGATATGAATAAACACCACTTCTATTCCCGATTACAATTTTCATGCTGACAAGAATACGAATGAATCAGTACCACCCAAGACAATTGTCAATCTGAATGGAATTGATATCTTTTTCTCTCTAGACAACTGGACCCTTTATCTCTTCTATAGTGAATAGTGCATGCAATTACAATGTATAATGTACTTTTTTCCCTTTTATAGGTGACCCAAAACATGTTTCGTTGGGAATCCTGATATGTTTCCTACTCACACAAATTCACCCATATTTAATTTCACCTAAAATCTATGAGCAATTTTATCTTCATCAATGCTTCTCAATTCCTCTCGAGATTTATACAATCATCATCTCTTATTTTCCACACTCCCTTATCAAATGTGAATAAAATTATAATTGATGAGAAATACATGGTTCTGATTATTTGAATATGATTCATTCATAATGATTTCAAAAAAACAACTCCTGATACCATACCAATTTAAGGTGTTTGAAAAAATGCAGTTCTCCACTTCTGAAATAATCACTATTTTAAATAAAAGGATCCACCTTGAAAATTCATTCATTAATCACCACATTATTTTTTTCTCTCATGACCACTTGTGAAAATACATAATCCCATTCAAAACCTGTGCAAGAATCATGAATTCATTCATGACTTTGAATGAATTAAGGAACAAAATTAGCATTGTATGAATTAAATTAGAATGTATTGTAACTTTCCATTAATTTCTTATTCATTATTTTTCATCTCAACCCAACCACGATCTTTATAAAATAAAAATTTTCGGAATTATACCATTTTGAATATGATCATTTTGGATATGATCATTCTTGGTTACGATTATTCTGGTTACGATTTCTGGTTAAAATAATTCTGGTTATGATTGTTGGTAACAATCATTTTGGTTATGATTACTGGTTATAATTTCTAGGAATGATCATTCTGGTTATGGTTGCTGGGTATGATCATTCTGGTAATAATTTCAAGGTACTATCAAATACAATCTAGAATGATGACATGACCGGATATGATACAATTTAAGAAACTGATATGAACTGATATGATACCCTCTAAAACCAATGATCTTCCCATATACAATACAATTCATTCTAAATATGATTCAGTTTTCAACAGTTTAACCACTTCTATTTTACCCAGATCTGATCAGTTACAATCTGAATATGATTCATTCTCAATTAACACCATCTCATTCAATATCATCTACCCGAATTTGATTGTTTTGAAAAACAATTGGTGTCATATATTCAACCAGAATAACCTATTACATCAGCACAACATTGACTAGAATCACTTTCCATTAGCATCACCATTCTCATCGGAAATACCATTTTCATTGGCACCTGCATTTCCTTCCGCACCACCTTCATCGACACCACCTTTCCATTAGTACCTCTTTCAGCGGCACCACATTTCCATCGATACAATTTATACAATTTCACCGGGAATCTAATTATTTTGAAAGAATGTTGATATAATATGGATATGATTGTTTTGAATAAAAATCTCTACCACCTCTTAAATCTGAATATGATTTTTTTCTAATTTTTTTAAAAAAAACTTCATTACCACTTCTTTCTGTCTCCCATATAAATATGATAATCTGAATATGATTTTTTTATAATTGTATTGAAAATAAATCAGAATTAAATTCTTTTCTAATTGTTTTGAAAAATAATTTGAATACGATTCTTTTTTTATTTGAATCATCTCTTTAACTCCCCTTTTCTTCTATTGTGATTTCATCACAAGTTCCCAATACATCTCATGATTTATAAAAAATAAAATCTATAAAATCTTCATCACAATTTACAGACATGTTTCTCATCAGTTACAATGTGAAACTGATGAAAACTCACTTACAACATGATACATTCTCCTATGAAATCGATTCTTCCTAAAACAGGTAAATTCTATTATAAAACAAATTATAAAAAAAAATTCCCCAAACAAAGATAAATGATTTATTTTCTTCAAAAAAAATCTTGACAATAAAAGAAAACTCTTGAAACCGTACTCACCTTCATCATCATCTTGGTCCCAACAGCATTCCCTTTGGATTTTGTTCTCAACCAGGTTTCATAAATGACAGAACATTGTAACCTTAAGAAATGGATTACATAACAACAATTCTATGCCACCATGAGCTAACTGATTATAAGAAACAAGAATCATTAATAGAAGAACCATGATATCCAAAATAATGATAATGATGAAAACTTTTTTTCTCTTTAATTTCTTCATTATCCTTGGAAAACAATTCGGTTTCTTTTCCTAAAACCACTAAAACAAATAGTTGCAATAATTCATACACTAAACAATGCTGAATTCACAGCTTACCCACAAATCAATATTTTTTTAAACATATTTTTGAATCAAAATAATTAATCTATTGAAAAAAAATCCAATGGTAAGATGAGAGAGTGGATAGATACACATACATAATCATTGAAGTGAAATTGGTTGGGAACCCATGTTCAACCACATTTTTTAGAATGATTCCCTTGATAATGGTTTTGTGAATATATCTATAACTTGTTATGATGATGCAATATACTATAGACTAAATTTATTCCTCTCCACATGCTCTTTGATGAAATTCTATTTGATATAAATATGATTTTAATGAGAATGTTGGACTGGATTCCTAGTGAGATTGATTGTACATTTATTTTCACAACTGAAGAGTAAGGTTAACTGCACTTCTACAAGTAATTATTCCAATTGTGTTTTCATTCGTATCAGTTTAGTCTTGGCTTGTGTAGAAGAAATATACTCATAATTATCCATACTGGGAGTTTCTGAAATTTATTTCTTTGAATTCTAATTAATAAAGTACTTTCCCAGAAAGAATACCCCACTATATGTGGATCTTCTATTATCAACATTTTCTGCCCAATCTGCATCAGAATGAACAAATAAATCAATAATATTTATGCTTAAATATCTGATTCCAAATTCTATTGTGCTTATTATGTATATAAAAAGTATTTTTCCAACAATAATATTTGATTATCTTAGTGCACTTTGAAATAATTTACATATGGTAACAACATAAACATTGTTGGGTCTTGAGAAAGTCAAATACAGTATGATTCCAATCATCTTTCAATACTCTTTCTAACCCACTTCTCATCTATGTTCCTACAAAAATGGATATTGAAAAAGGTTTTGGATTTTCTATTTCAAACCTATTGAGGGGTTGTTTTCTATACTTTTATTGGGAGAGGAAAATGTATTCTTTAATTTATTTGATTTCTAATCCATGAATGTATTTCATTTCTCCCATCACAGACATTTCAAATACATTCTACATTTCAAAAAAAAATAATTCAAAACCTCTTTTATCATTCCCATTAATGATAATATCATCAACAAATACAATTACAATGAGGTAATACACTTGAATTTCTCTGATGTAAAAATTTCTATCAACTATTCCTTTGTTAAAATTAGTTTTTCTTAATCATGTATCCAATTTGGAATACCATGCACTTAGAGATTATTTTAGGCCATACAATTCCTTTTTCAATCTGCCCACATAACCTTTATCTTATTCAATAACAAATTCACAAGGTTCTAGAATATAAACCTATTCATCAAGATCACCATTTATGAATGAATATTTTACATCCATTTGAAATATCTTGTAGCCTAATTGTGAGGAAATAGAAAGAAATAATCTGATTGATTCAATTCTTTCCATTGGTGAAAAAGTATTATCAAAATTAGCACGCTCAATCTATGAGTACCCTTTGTAATCCAATATTTCTTTTTTTTTCTTATAAATTCTTTTTTTTTTCATTTATTATGTTTCAGAAAACCCATTTTGTGCCAATTATGTATTTGTCTTTAGGCTTGGGTATGAGTTCTCATGTATTATTCTTTTCAATATATTCCAATTTTTCATTCATGGATTGAACCCATTCCATATTCTCCCAAAATTCATTCACACAATAAGATTCTAGATTTGAATATAAAAAAGTTAGTGTAATGGTATTGGTATTCTTCTTGTTTGAATATTATGATATTGATCACCAATAATATTCTATGCTACCTCATGTATCCTCATCCTAGTATAAGATTTTCTATTGTCTTCCTCATCATTGGAAATAACTAAGTCTAATTCATCACCTTTATTCAGATTACAATCATTTGAATCCTTATCATAATTGTCTTCCTCAACCTGCTCAAATTCATTGTCTACATGGATATGTTTATCTTTCATTGATATTTAAATAATTATTACATCATTGTATCAACAATTCCTTCTGTTTATTTGTTAAATCATTTATATTCCCTTTCCTTTTGGAGTGTAATTTAGAAAGATTCCATCCTCACCATTCTACTCAATCATACCATAGTTTCCACCTTTCTTTTTTATAATTCAAGGACTCTTGAAAACATTAATGTACATAAAATTTGGATTTTTTCCACAAAAATTTCAAATGGAGTCATACCTGATTGAGACATGTATAAATAATGGTTCTAAATATAAACAACAATACTAATTTCTTGCCTCCAATTGTAATGAGAAATACCATACTCAAGTATCACGGTTCTTCCCATTTCCACCAGGCTTATGTTATTTATATTAGAAACCCAATTTTTTTGGGGAGATTGTAGATAGATATACTCATTATGAATTTCATGCTTCTCAATATAGTCTTCAAACTCTTCACATGTGTGTTCCCCACCATTGTCAATTCTCAACATCTTCATAGAATACCCACATTGTTTCTCATCTTTTCATCTAAAACATTTAAAGGTTTTCAAAGCATCTGATTTGTGTTTCAGGTACATGACACATGTAATGAGTGTAAAATCGTCAATGAAACTAATGATGTACTTATCTCCATGTGTTTATTATTTTCACATTGGCCCACATATATAAAAATGGATCATCTATAGGGGTTGTTTTGAAAAAATATCAACATTCTTATGCACAACATATTTAATTTTTCCTCTTTGGAAGATAGTGCAACACCAATCTCTTATTATTTTCAAATAAAGAATGTCTAGACCATTTTCCATTTTAGATAACTTTATCATGTTTCTCGGACACATATATCCATGATTATTATGCCAAAACTGATTTTCTTCCACCATACTCAAGTAACAAGTGGTTTTTGAATAATCAACTTGAATTTTTTTTCTTTTTGTATGTTGGCCTCTGGTTACAATATTCCAATAGTCTTCATGCTTTAAAACCAATCCTTACTTCTTGGATATTACCCTCATCACAAAATGGTGATAAACTTGGTAAGTTATGTTCTAGACGATCAAAATATAATGTTTCCTTAGAATTTATATTCTCTTTTCCAATAATGGATGAACCAACACCTTTTATTTTCAACGATTCATTATTTCCAAATATCACTGGGCCTTCTTTATAATATTTCACATCCTTTAATAATTTCATGTCTCTTATCATGTGAGATGAAAACCCACTATCAAGTATCCATGGACGTTCTCATTTTATTGATTTTAATGCAGTTTCATCAACAAGGGGCTTTTCTCCATTCATTTCATACATCACTTTTGAATTTTGAGAATTGAGAATATTTTGATTATATGGTAAAAAAACAAGACATCCTTTTTCAAGGTTTCAAGGTTGTTCACATCTTTCACAAATAGTTTCCAAGGGTTGGAACCTATTTTTAATCTTCACATCATTCATTTCATATTATTTCAAGACAACCTTCTCATCTTTCATTATTTGAGGATATTGAATCCCCATCAATCTCTTCATTTTATAATTTGTGGGATAATAGTAATGTTGTTGATTGAATGAACACATACTTGATATGTGCCCAAATCTCCCCACAATACTTGCAATACCCCTAGAATTAGTATCATCCTCCAAATCCTCTATACTGATCAGAATTGTGAAATAATTTCTCAATAATTTTCTTTTCACTATAAATTGGATTCTTATTCTTATTTTCATCCTATATAGGATAAAAAATATTTGTATCTTTTCCAGATCTAGGATGTTTTGAAACATTTTTGGATTTATGTTTCAATAATACTTCAGAACATCCAACAATATTCATTGCAGAAACTAATTCATTATTTATATCACCCATTGAAGGTATATTTTATTAAACCTTATAATGTTTCTCATTACGAGAACATTCATTAAAATTAGTGATATATTTTTGGAAAAATATTTTTTCTTTCAACTATATTGAGTTTTTGTTGGGAATGTACCAATTCTTCTTTTTTTTACATTCAACATCTCTTCTAAAATATCATTACAATTCTTTTCTTTTTTAAGGTATTTATTCAAGTAGTAAATCTATTTAACCATCATTTCTTTCTCACCAAAAATAAATAATTTTTTTCCTGATCATTCATATTCCAACTTTCTTTCTATTTTCAAGCCTTCAAATCATTCTCAGACATTCTTTCATGCCTTCGTTCAAATAAATATCTAGATGTGTTTTTTCTTCTTCAAAAATACCGTTTCATAATTATTCATCATTCACTATTGCAATGAAAGTATTTTCCTTATAATACTCAATTTTTTTTCAAATTTAGCATCACTTTTTTATTCTTCTCCATTATTGGAGAACAAACTTCTTCTTTTTGATTTGAAGAATTTATTTTCTTCCCCTTTGTCACCATTTTCTTCCACAATCTTCTTATCTTTCTTTCTTCAATATCACTATCCTCAAATTTCATTCTTCGATGAAAATTATCCTCAATGTTACCAACACCTCCATATTAAAAACATTTCAAGGAAATTTTCCATTTGTATTTCCCTATACGTATTTTCACATTGTTAGAAAACAAGGATAATATTTCATGGAGATTTTTACATACCTTATTTTCAAAGATAGAATCACCAGCTTCATCTAAGTTTATAATCTTCTTTGATGTTTCATTCTTAATAGAAATGAAAGATATTTGTCTATCAACCATTATTTTTCTCTATATATAATTTTAATTTCTAATTTCGTAAGTGATAATATTTATCTGTGAATCATTAATAGATAATGTTTTAGAATCTCAATCTTCAAATGAAGAAACTTTAGAAACAAATTTGTCATGTAGGATTCTCAAGATCTTTTCATCAACTGTAGAACCTTTAAGATTTTCACCAGAAAATTTTATAATTCATACAATGTAAATCACGTAGGGTAAGAATTCCCTAATAGATTCATGGTCACCCATCCATAATTATTCATAATTCGATCTCTATATTTTCAACTTTTCCTTCTTTACATTTGTATTGCCTTCGTATTTTTTTCAATTCATCTAATATACCTTTAGATATGGAAACAAATTTTAATCTCAAGAATTCACTTTCATTAATTGATGATAAAATAGTATTCCTGTCCCTTCCATCATTCTCATGAAACTTCTGGTCATTAGGTGTAACCGGATCACTATCATCAATGGAAGGAAACCCAACTGTTGCAGCTTCAAGAACATCGTAACGGATAAAAATAAGATATAGTATCATTCTATCTTTCTAGATATGATAGTTATTTCCATCAAAGACAAAAATATCTTTATGGTTCACAAAGTTCACATTCACTCTCAGCAAAGAATAGTGAAGGGAACCTCCATCTGATACCACATAAAAGTTCCCTGTAAATGTAATGTATTGGTAATAGGGGGAGTGGTCAATTAGTGATACTCATTTTCTTTTATGTCTCTTTTAAATTGAATCAACTGTCACCTCTTGCTAGAGATTTAAATTCTCTATTAAAAACAAACTCAACACTCATACTTTGAAATAGAAAGATTTACAAGGTTCACTATTCAATAAGAATAGATACATACATGTTATGGTTCGAAAATGATTCAGTACCATAAAATCTACTAAGAAAAAAATAATTATATTAAAACGACTATGAAGTTCCCTTACACTCGTGTAGAAATATGAAAAAACACAACTACTGTACGTGATTAATCATAGCACAATCAGGTAAAAGAATTCTTTTATAACAACTCTCGTTACCTACGCTTCTTTTCAATTCAACAAATGTATTGAAATTGCAAAATAATTCCTCATTTAATTACCCAAAAGAAAGGTAATAACCATATAGACATTGTTATAAAAAACTGAGTCTAATCATTATTGAGTCTGACTCCCCCAACTCCGATTCTTAATGTCTGATTTTTACAAAACAGTGCTTCGAGTCTGACTTTATGATTGAAAACAATAAAGTAGAATTATAAAAACATCAATTTCCGAAGAAAAGTGTCATAAAGAAATGAATATGAATGAATCTGTACCCCCCAAAACAATTGTCAATCCGAACGGAATTGATATCTTCATCTCTCTACAAACCCAATGCCACTCTCTCTTTTATAAGGAATAGTTAAGGGATACACAAAGTATAATGTACTTCATTCTCATTTATAAGTGACCCAAAAACAAGTTTGGGGATGAATCCCAAAATGTTTTCAACTCGAAAAAATTCACCAATATTTGAATTTCACTTAAAATCTCGGAGAAATTATGACTTCGTCAATGATTCTCAATTATTCTCGATTCATCTATGGTGTTCATATCTTCGTTTGTCGAATCCCATATCAAATGTCAATAAAATTACAGTTGAGGATCGATACATTGGTCAGATCATCTAAATATGATTCTTTCATGTTTATTTTTTGAAAACAATTCTATATACCATACCAATTGAATGTGTTTAGAGAAATGAACTTCTCCACTTGAGATACAATATCTCTTCTAAATGAAAGGATCCACCTTGAAAATTCATTCCTCAATCACCACTTTATTTTCTTTTCTCTTGACCCACATAAGAAAATACATATTCACATTCAAAAAATATGCTTTAATCATTAATTACTTCATGAAATTAAATGCATTAAGGATCAGTTTTAGCATCATATGAATTCAATTGTAATGTACTATTACTTTCTCGTCATTCCTGGTTCATTATTTTTCATCTCAACCCAAACATGATATTTTCTGAATAGAAATTTTCTCAAAAAGATCATCCCAAATATGATCATTTTGGATATAATCATTTCTAGTTATGATCATTTTGGATAATATTTATTTTTATGATCATTCTAGTTACAATTTTTGGTTACAATAATTATGGTTATGATTGCTGGTTACGATCATTCTGGTTACAATTGCTGGGTACGATCATTCTGGATATAATTTTTGGTTACGATCATTCTGGTTATGATCATTCTGGTTATGATTATAGGGTACAATCAAAAACAATATGAAAATGATGATCTTCCTGGATACGATATAATATGAACACAATGATCTTTATAGATATGATACAGTATGAAAACAATGATTTTTCTAGATATGATTCAATTCATTCTGAATACGATTCCTTTTTAAATGGTATCAACACTTCTAGTTTACCCATATCTGATCAATTTAAATATGAATATGAATCATTCTCAAATGACACCATCTATTTAAATTTATTCTACCCAAATATGATTGTTTTCAAAAACAATATGTGTATCATCTTCCATCGGCATCACTTCCTCCATCAGCACCACTTTGACCAAAACCACTTTCCATCTTCGTCACCATTCCCATTAGCGTAACACTTTTCCTTAGAACCACCATTTCCATTAGAACCACCTTCATCAGCACCACCGTTCTATTAGTAACACCTTCCTTAGAACCACCATTCAATCATTACCACTTTTTTACATTCAGCCAGAATTCATTTTTTTGAAACACAATAAAAACCAGTTGTATATGATTGTTTTGAATGACAATAAACACCATCTCTTCAATATAAATATGATTCTATTTTTATTGTTTTGAAAAACAATATTAATATGGTTTTTTATGATTTTTTTCAAATAAAAATTGAATACAATTATTTTTTGATTACCAACATCTCTTTCACTCCCCCTTTCTTCTATCAATCTTGGATCATTGGTTCTCAAAACAACTAATGATTTATATGAAACACAAATTAGAAAAGAATTGTCACAATTTAAATACATGTTTCACATTGATTCCAGTGTGAAACTAATGAGAAATCACATCCAACATGATAAATTATCTTTGGAAACCAATTCTTCCTAAAACTGACCGATTATTTTATAAAACAAAATATCAAAACAATTACTTCCATAACTATGTTATGTGGTTTATTTTCCTAAAAACCAATCTTGACATCAAAAGGAAACTCTTGAAACCTTCATCACCTTCATCATCAACTTTGTCCAAAAAATCTCCACATTAGATTTTGATGTCAACCAAGTTTCATAAATCAATGATCTTTGTAAACTCAAGAAATGGATTACATATCAACAATTATAATCCTACATGAGATAAATCACTGTAGGAAACATTAATCATTAATAGAAAATCCATGATTTCCAAAAAAATGATCATGATAAAATTTTTATTTTCCATTTCATTTCATAATTGTCCTAGGAAAACAATTCAATTTCATATCATAAAACCACTCCAACTAATAGTTCTAATAGTTTACACACTAAAAAATGTATAAATCACATCTTACCCACAACTCTCTCTTTTGTAAAATAGATTTATGAAACAAAACAATTATCACATTGAAAAAACAATAAAACTGTAATATGAGACCTGGGACAGATACACATACCTCAACCTTGATTAGATATTGGTTGGACACCATTGTTCAACCACATTTTTTAGAATGATTCCTTCGATAAATGTTTTGTGAAAATATCCATAACTTGTTCCAATGATAGAACATACTAAATCTTCAATTCATTCTCTCCATAGGCTCATTGATGAAATCATATTTTATAACAATATGTTTTTAACAAAAATGTTGCAGTAGATTCCTTGTGAGATTGACTGTATTTTGACTATCACAACCCAAGAGCAAGGGTAACTTCACTTCTACATGTAATTCTTACAATTGGTGTTTCATCCACATTAGTTGAGTATCGACTTGAGTAAAAGAAGCATACTCAACATGAGTCGTACTGAGAGTTACTAAATTTTGATTCATTGATTTCTAACAAACACAATTCTTTCCCAAAAAACAACCCTTAAGATGTGGATCTTCTATCATTAGCATTTCTTGCCTAGTCTGCATTAGAATTCCAAAATAAATCAATACTATATGATCTCTAATATCTGATTCTAATGTTTTTTGTGCCTATGATGTATCTGAGAATTATTTCCCCCCCCCCAAGAAGATGTCATTATTTTGGTGCAATGTGAAATCATGCACATAAGGTTACATCCTAATCAATGATGGGACCTGAGGCAGTCAAATTCAGCAGACTTCCAATTAGATTTTGTTACTATTTTTGATCTAATTTTTCTCCATCTCTAGATTAACTTAGCATTGTTCTGAGTAAAATTGGTTTTGAGGCAGGTTTTTAATTTACCATTCCAAACCACTTGAAAATTTCTTTTGCATACATTTATAGGGAGAGGAAAATGTATTCTATAGTTTGTTGGATCTGTAACCCAAGAAAGTATTTCATTTATCTCAACATGTACATTTCAAATACATTCTTCAATTATTCCTCAAATATTTCATAGATTCCTTCATTATTCACATCAATGATAATATCATCAACATAAACAATTACAATAATGGAATTCTATATACTTTCTCTGTGGTAAAGATTTTTATCCACTCTTCATTTGTTTAAAATTCATCACTGTTAATCATATACCCAATTTGTAATACCATGTCTTCATATCTTGTTTTAGTCCACACAATGACTTTTTCAATCTACACACATAAAAATTATCTTTTCCAAAAACCATGCCACAAGGTTGTTCAATATAGAACTCTTATTCAAGATCAATATTTAGGAAGGAAAATTTAACATCCACAGGAACGATCATGTAGTCTCGTTGTGTAGAAATAGAAAAAAAGAATATAATTTTCTTAAATCTTTACAATAGATGAAATGTTTCATAAAAATCAATACCCTCAATGTATGAGTACCATTTGAAAACAAAACTTTATTTGTTTCATATAACATCACATTTTTCATTCATCTTGTTTCAGGAAAACCATTTTGTGATAATGATTTTTTTCAGGATTTGGTATGAGTTCCCATGTATTATTCTATTCAATATGATCCAATTCTTGACTCATGGCTGAACCCATTTCAGATTCTCAATAACTTCTTTCACATCATTCAGTTAAACTTTTGAATATAAATAATTGTGTGTAGTTGAATTGGTTTTTCTTATGGTTTGAACCTTTTGATGTTGATTACCCATTATACTATGTGATTCGACATATTTCCTCATCCTTGGATATGACTTTTGATTCTCTTCCTCATCAATGGAAATTTCTGAGTCCGATTCTTCACCTATACTAGGATTAGAATCATTTCAATCCTAATCAGAATTATCTTCTTCAACCTACTCAACTTCTTTGTCTGCTTTCATATATTTATCTTTCTCATAGAATTCAATAACTTTTACATTAATGGTATCAACGATTATTCCTATTTATTTTTCTAATATTCTATATCCCCTTATTTTTAGATTGTAGTGGAGAAATATTCCATCCTCACCTTTCTGGACAAGCCTACCATAGTTTCCACCTATCTATTTTATAATACAAGGACTCCTGAAAAAATTATTTGTTCTTCAATCATGGAGTCATTCCATAAAAAAAACAAGTTGAGTCATACCTGATTGAGCCTTGTATAAACAACGATTCTAAATATAAGCAACAATATTAATGGATTGCTTCCAAAATTAATGATAAAGGCCATGCTCAAGTAACATGGTTCATCCCATTTCTACAAGGCTTATATTCTTTATTTCATAAATACCATTTTGTTGGGGAGTGTATACAGATATATACTCATGTTGAATTCCATGCATCTCAAGAAGTCTTCAAACTCTTCACATATGTATTCCCCACCATTATCAGTTCTCAAATACTTCACAAAATACTCACATTCCTTCTCAGCTTTTCTTCTGAATCATTTTATAATTTCAAAAGCATCTAATTTGTGATTCATGTACATAACTCAAGTAATGCAAGTAAAATAATCAATTAATGTAATTAATTACTTATATCCATGTGTTGATTATTTTATCAATGCCCCATATATATATGAATGGATTAGCTCAAGGGTTCATTTTGAACAAATATCAACTTTCTTATGCACAATATTTATAATTTTTCCTTTCTGAAAGTTTGTGCAACACCAATATCTACATCTTGGAAAATCTAGAATGTCTCAAACACTGCATATTTTAGATAACATGATCATGTTTCTCTGACACATATGTCCATGCTTTTATGCCATAACTAATTCTCTTCTACCATGCTCATGTAATAGGAGTTTGTTAATCACCAAACTAAAAGAAATTGCCATTTTTACATTGTCATCTTCTAACAATATTTCCATCTTCTAAACTCATTATAACAAATGATATTTTCTTGAAGATAACATTATTACCCCCATCACACAATTCTAAGACACTTACTAGGTTGTGTTTCATCCCATCGAAATACAATGTTTTCTTATATTTCATCTTTTCTTTTCCAATAATAGCTAACTCTACACCTATCATTTTCTATGATTCATCATTGCAAAATGTCACAGTTCATTATTTATAATCATTCAAATCCTTTTTAAATTTCAATTTATTCTATCATGAGAGAATAAAAACCACCATTACATTTCAATGGTCATTATCCTTTCATGACTTTTAATGCAGTTACAACAAAAAGGGCCTTTTCTTCATTATTTTCATTCTTTAAATTTGACTTTTAAGTATTGAAAATGTTTTTCTAAGACTGTAACAAAACAAGAAATACTTTTTCAAGGTGTCTAGGTTTTTCACATCTTTCACAACTAGTATCCTAGAGTTGGAACCTATTTTCAATTATCACATATTTAATTTAATATTTCTTCAAGACAACCTTCTGATTTTTCTTTCATTAATTATAATTAAACCCCCTCAATATATTCCTTTAAAAACTTATGGGATAATAGTAACATTTTCCTTAAACCAAAATATAATTGTTGTGTGCCAAAATCCCCCAAAATACCAAAAATACCCATAGAAAGAGTATTTGCCTCTGAATCCTACAAACAAATCAGCATTGTGAAATCATTTCTCAACATTCTTCTTTTCACATTATATTGAATTATTTTTCTTATTTTTACCCTTGACAGTATGAAATGTATTTTGAAATTTTATAGAACCTGGATTTTGGGAAACATTTTCATATTTAGGTTTCCATAAGACATCAAAACATCTAGCATTCTTCTTTGTAGAAAAAGAATTATTCTTCTTCTCCCCCATTGAAGGAATCTTCTGTGGAACCATCTCAAGTTTATCATTATGAGAACAGTCACTATATTTAGTGATAGAGTTTTATGAACATATACGTTTCTTTTCAAATTCATTGAGTTTTTTTGGAAAAGTTCCAACTCTTCTTCTTTTACATTCATTTTCACCTCTAAATTGTTATTATGATTAATCTCTTCATCAATAGATTTATTCATGCCATCGATATCATTAATCAACTTTTCTTTATCACTAGAAAAAACTATCTTGGTTTCCTAATCATTCATCTTCCAACGTTTTATTTTTCTTTTCAAGCGTTTTGATCTTTCTCAGATATTATTTCATCTCTTCTTTCAAATGTATATCATGATGATTTTTTTCTTCTTCTTCAGAAATACTGCTTCTAAACTCTTCATCATTCACTACTATAATGAAATTACTTTCATTGCCATATTCATTGGTTTTTTTTGAAGTTTTTATGAGTCTTCTTCTTCTTCAGCATATTTTTAAAAGAAAAATATTATTTTTTATTTGAATAATTTATTTTCATTTCCTTTGTCTCCATTTTTCATCCACAATCTTATTTAATTTCTTTCATGAATATAAATATCCACTTCTTTCTTTCACTTAGGATAATTAGTCATAAAAGTGACCGACACCTCCACATTCAAAACATTTCAAGGTGTGTTTCTTCTTGTATTTCGGTGTCCCTCTTTTCACATTGTTAGAAAACAGGCCTACGATTTCATTGATATTTTTACGTACCTTATTTTTAGAATCAGAATCAATATCTTCATCTTTGGTAACAATCTTCTCGATCTTTTCTTTATTCATAGCTCTGAAAGATATTTCTCTATCAACCATAGTTTTTCTCTTCATATGACTCTCTATTATCATTTCAAAAGTGATAAGAGTGTTATTTAAATCATCAAGAGATAATTTTTTAATATTTATATCATCTAACGAAGAAAATTTTTTCATTGAATTTTTCTGGTTGGAATCCCAATATTTTTTCAAAAACTGTAGATTATTATTGATTTTCACCAAGACATTTGATAGTTATCACAATGTCATTCACCATGGTAAAGAATCCCCCAAATGATTCATGCTCACCCATATCCAAGTCTTCATTATTCAATCTCTATCTTTTTAACTTTTCATTATTCACTTTTGTATTGTCTTAATATATGTTTTCTAATTTATCCCATATAACATTAACTATGGAAACACCATTCACACTAAAGAATTCAGTTTTAAAATTATATGATAATATAGCATTCTTGGCCCATCCATAATTCATAAAAAACTTATTTTCAATAGGTGTAAGTGGAGAACTATCATCAAGAAGATGAAACCCAACTGATGCAGCTTCAATAGCAACATAACTATGAGGCATATGATATGATGATATTATATCTTTTCATATATGTTAGTTGTTTCAATCATAAATCGGAATACCATTACCGTTCACACAGTTCATTTTCTCCATCAGCAAAGAATAAGGAAGGGATCCTCCTTCTGCTACCACTTGGAAGTGCCTAGTCGAAGTAATGAATCACTGAGAGGGGGAGGGGGAGAATCAATGATATTTTTTTTCTATTATGTGTCATTTCAATTAAAATATACATTTCCCCTTCTTATATATTTAAATTCCCTACTAAAAACATACTCTACACACATCCACATGGACACAAATATTTAAAGGATCACTAATCAATAATAATAGCTAAATCCTTAGTATTGTTTGGTAATGATCCAATACCATACAATCCACTAATAAAATAATCCTTGGAATATAATGAGTAGGACGTACTCTAACACTCATATTTCACTATGAAATAATTCAACTAGTGCATGTGAATACTCTTAGCACAATATGGTAATACATTTGTTTTGTAACAAATCTTGTTACCTATACTTCTTTTCAATTGAACAAATGTATTGAAATTGTAATACAATTCATCAATTCCTTATCAAGATGAAAGGTAAGAACCACCTGAACTTCGTTATGAAACACTGAGTCCGATATTTTCTGAGTTTGATTCCTACAAGTCCGATTCATCCATTTTTATTCCTACCTAACAATGCTCCATGTCTGATTTTATGATTGAAACAATAGAGTAGAATAAAATCCACTTCAATTCCAAAATTAAAATTTCAAGCTGAAAAGAATACAAACGAATCAGCACCACCCAAGACAACTGTCAATACAAAAGGAATTGATCTCTTTTAATCTCTAGACACATGGCTCCTTTATCTCTTCTATAGTAAACAATGCATGCATACACATAGTACAATGTACATGTTTCACTTTTATAGGTGACCAAAAACAAGATGGGGAAGGAATCCCATAATGTTCCTCACTCACAAAAATTCAACCACATTTTAATTTCACCTAAAGTCTCAATGAAATTATAACTTAGTGAACACTTATGGATTCTTATCAAAATATCAAAAATCTTCATCTAATATTTTTCCTGACTCCCGTATTAAATTTCAATACAATTACAATTAATCATCAATACAGGGGTTCGATCATATGAATCTGATTCTTTCATGTTGGTTTCTTCAAAACAATGCATTATACCATAACAATTGAAGGTGTTTGGTGAAATGAACTTATCCACTTGAGACACAACAATTTTTTTAAATAAAATGTCCCCCTAGACAATTCAGTCAGCAATCACCACTTTTATTTAATTTTTCAAGAACCACTTCATAAAATACATAATCACATTCAAAACCTCTGGTTATGATTGTTGGGTATAATAATTCTGGTTACTATCATTCTTATTACGATTATTGGGTACGATGAAATAAAATTTGAAAATGATGATCTTCTCGGATACGATAAAATTTGAAAACAATGATTGTCCATGATACGATACAATCTGAAAACAATGATCTTCCTGGACATGATATCATGAATTCTGCATACAATTCCTTTTTGAATGGTATCACCACTTCTCTTCTACCCAGATCTGATCAATTACAATATGAATATGATTAACTCTCAATCTACACCTTCTCTTTCTATTTAATCTACCTAAATATTATTGTTTTAAGAAACAAATGTTTCTCATCTTCTATAGGCATCACCTCTTCCATTGGAACCACTTAAACCAGATCCACTTTCCACCAGCATCACCTTTCACATCAGTATCACACTTTTTATCGGCACCTCATTTCCCTTTGGCACCACATTCATTGGCACCACCTTTTCATCGTTACCAATTTCATCAGTACCACCTTACTATCAGTACCACTTTTTAATTTCACCTGGAATCCAATGGTTTTGAAATACAATTGATATAATCGAGATATGATTGTTTTGAATGACAATCGACACTACCTCTCCAATCTGAATACGATTGTTTTATGATTTTTTGGAAAAATAATCAGTAACAATTCTTTCTCTCTACCATCTTGATACGACAAATCTAAATATGATTCTTTTTTGATTTTTTTCAAAAAAATCAAAATATGATTCTTTTCTGATTTTTTTGAATGAAAAACTAAATACGACTCTTTTCTGATTGGAAGCATCTCTTTCACTCCCCTTTTCCTCTATCAATCTTGCATCAGAAGTTATCAATACCACTCATGATTTATATGAAATATAAACCAGAAATGTATCATCACTATTGAAAAAAAAAATTTTACATCGGTTTGAGTGTGAAACGAATGGAAATTAACTTCCAACATGATACATTCTCCTTTGAAACCAATTCTTCTTGAAGCATATCAATTCTTTTATAAAACGGAATATCTAAACAATTATTTCCAAAATAAAGTGAAGGGATGTATTTTTTTCAAAACTCATCAGGGAAATAAAATAAAACTCTTCAAACCTTCATCACCACCATCATTAGCTTGGTCCCAATAAATATTAGATAAAAATGATTCTAGAATAAAAAAATATCTTATATTTTATTTCTTTTTAACTCATCAAGAAGATAAAAAGTGTGTTTATGTGTAAGTATGGCCTATCGTCTCAATGAATGATGTATATTTTTTCTATATCAAATTATTATGAATCACCAAGAAAAAATATATAGTGAATATTTATATGATATTTATATCATGATTATCATTCTATAGATGATGAAATAATGATATATATAAGTGGACCAAGGAAAAAATGTCAAAAAATAAATGGAAAACAAAGTGGTTATTACTCGAGACATAATATTAACATGGAAGGTTATTAATGAGAATAATATAAAGTGATAGGTAAATAATATGTTGTTTTATATATACGAATATGGTTCTAAGATATATTTATAGTAATTATATATTAATTATACAAGAGGTTTTGACGTGTTACATCTCACTTTTTATTTTCATGAGATACATTCCAAATTCACTGCTCGCTTCTTTTCAATGGTGTATATACTAACTTATGACTTGTTATATAATTAATTTACTTTATTTAATTATATTAAATAATAAATTTAGGTTATTATTTTATGGGGTTAATTATTCTAAAGTAGTAATGGATTTACATACAACTTTTCATTCTACGGAACACATGCCTTATACACTACTTCATTCTTCTATGTGGAGTACATATTGACTATGAATTTATTTCATTAGCATTATCCATATGATTATGGAATTATCATATCCATTTAATTGTATATATTTCACAGGGAATATTATTATACTCATTATAATGTGATGATTATGTATTTCACAATTTCATTAATATTTGGAATTGTTTTGTTTCTATTTGGGATTGTTTATATTTCATGTCCATGTTTTGTAAATATGTATTGAAAATTTATCTTACTATTATATTATATAAATTTAAGTCATATTACCCATTTTTTTTACAATTTTGTTTTAATGGAATATTTTATTCCAAACAAGGTGCTTTGTGACTTTTCCAGAAAATGTACGAAAGGAATGTTTTTCTTAACTTATGGTATGGAAAAAGTTTTTATCTATAATAAATCCTTATTTACTTGAATATTATTTTATAATATTCCAAGGTTATTTTCAATGAAATTATTTAACATGAAATTTTTCCATATTTTGAGAAAAGAAAATGTTTTCAAAGATGATAGGATAATAACCAGAAGATTTGTTTTCAAGTGATCTCTCAAAATTGTTTTCCATATAATATAACATTATTTTATGTTAGTAATGGTTTATTGTACATATGATTCATTGATACCATTGTCATTATTTTTTTGGACAGTTTATGTTCATAATATGATGATATTTAAGAAACTAATTTTTATTCATGGGTTATATTATGATTTAATTATGTTTATGAAATCCATTTTATTCAATGGGTTCTGATATGATAAATGATTTTATTTTATCTAGGAACACATATTTATGATTTAATAATATAATGGATGAGAGATATATATTCTTCTAATTAATTGGGTAATGATAATTGTTTTATGATCTCAAATGGTACCGAGGAGGGAAACCCAATACCAAAATAATAGGGTATATAAGATGTAATCTCATGCCCAAAAAAGAGCGTATAGGGTAGGGCATCCAAATCCCCAACCAAGAGAGTCCATGGGAGGGCATCCCAAGCCCAACAACTATAGTACACAAGAGGGAATCTCAATATTGAAGTAGTTACATGGGTGGTTATCCCAAGACTAAAATATGTTTAATTTCTTGGAAGGAATCCTTGATATAGGATTTTAATATCATTGTGCGTATGAGACAATTCCATATCTTATTCCTATGATATTAGTTCATGGCTTATGCTCTCGATTTCCTTATCAATCGAGTCTTATGAACTGAAAGTAATTATACCATGATTCATGTTTAGGATCATTGATGAACAAGGTGTGATCTTCTAATGATCGTGATCATGTTCTCATACCATTATATTTATGATATTTTGATGCATTTTCTTTATTTACCCTTACTAAGAATTTGAGATCACCCATACCTTTTTCTTCCCTTCCCAATGTTATGAAGGAATGTTTCTATATATAATTTCTAAGTGTTAAGATCTTTATTGGAAACATTGAATATATTTCTCTGAGTTATATGTTTTTTTTCTATGATTTAAATGAACTAAAATAATAAACACATTGGTGTCTCTTTTTTTAATGTTTTATGTATTCCGAAAAAGTAATGTAATTTCATTGTACATTGGTTCTAGGATGTTATAGGGTTGTTGAGACCATCTATTGTGGACACAAAATGAATAATATTGTAATCCATCTATTAACTAATTCAATAATATTATCATAGAATATTTATTTTGAATTAGAACATGCCATGTCAAAAAAATATGTTAGTGGGAGAATATATGTTTTCCAAGTAATATATATATATAACATATGGGAAATAGTTGTTTTGTCTTATAGTTTTTCAAACTATGTTAAATGTAACTCTTCATATACATAATTAATGTACCAACCTATGTTCAATGGAACATGATATATTGAGGTAGATCTAAGGCTTTCTTAGAGCATGTCAAAGTATATAAACAAATAATAATTTAAATTATAAATTAAAACAATTTGAGAGGGACTTTTTACCAATATAACATGAAATAAATCTCTCCAATTATAAATTTTTTATTCATAAGTGGATATTATAATAGTGATTATAATTTTATTCACTTTAATGATGAATCATTCACATATGTCTTATTATAAACTATATATGACATTGAAAATATAATCTTTAATGTACTAAACTATTAGATAAATCCAGGGGAACTACACAAGATGCAGTCAAAACTATCCAATAGTAATTGAGGATAAACAAGGGATATGTTCTTGGTAAATTGATAGAAAAGAACATTAGTTTAAAAGGGAAAAAACATGCCATCATACAGACCAATTTCAAATAAAAATGTTGTATTGAAAAGTTATTATGTAAGAGTAGTGAATAATATCTAGTAGAATATATATAAAAAATTACTAACTATATCACATCTTTTGATGTAGCTAAACAAGTAGTAAAAATATTAAAAAATTATCCCAGTTTTGGGAATTTTACCTAAAATTATACAATCCATTATGTATGGATTAATATAGAGGAAAAAAAGAATATAATCATGGATAACATCTCTTGATGAGTCTTACTAAATAACGTTTTTCCTTGGATAATAGAGTAATAATGTTGAAAAATGTTGAAGCCATAGTGACTATATAAATGACTCATCAGAAGGATGTTATAATCATGTGATAGATAAATGTTTGATGGTCAGACAGATGGCTCTAGTGAAAGGGTGACTATTTTAAAAGTGGGTTCACGATACCTAATTTAAATAATAATTTTTCATTACCATATTATGTATAAATTTTATAGTTCTTCATATATTATTACTATAATATTTAAAACATTAATACATCCAATCTTTATATGGTAAAATCCACCGATTATTTTTTATATCAATAGGACATAGTAGTTCCCAACTATAATGAGAACATCAAGATACTATGATTGCAATATTAAACATTTTTCATATGGTCCAGAAACATTATACTAAACAAACCACAATGATGTCTGACTATCAAGTGTTGGGGGATCAAAATCATTGAAACTTACTCTCATCATGTTCTAACTTTGTGATCTTGGAAGAAGGATATTATGAAAAAATATCTTCTATTAGTAACACCACATGTTTTAGGTGTCATTGGTTGTTCTTATCTATGAGCATATTTGTTTCTATCTTGAATAAAAATATTGTCAGCAAATTCTATTTGATCATTTACTTTGATTCATGAAAAAACAATGAAATTTATGTCATGTTATGGTAGCTCACTTTTGTGGAGTCATTAGAGGTACGACACTTTAAAAATGGTCAAGATATAATTTGATTCTTCTAAGAGGAAGAGATAGATAGATTTGGCCTTATTTTCCAGGATGGTAGTACATTTATTAAATCCATGGGTATTGTGATTGAATGTACAATTATCCAGTGTGGTCACATATAAAAAATATGATAAAGTATGATGATTTAAAATGGGAATCATATTTTATGAGATATCTCAAAATAAAGAGATAAAATTACTAATCCCATGTTTAATGAATGTTTCCATTACTATGAAATTACCTTATCTACATAGGGACCATTATTTGGTGATAGAATACACTTATGGTATGTGATTGGTACTCATGGTTATCGAGAAAAGTTCATAAAAACACAAAAAAATGTATTCATAGTCTCATACAATTCAATTGAATTTGAGTTTTAGGGCATTGTGAGCCCCACAACATTGGTCGTGTAATGTTCGATTATGCACAATCCCATGGAAAAAAATTCAATATTATTCATGTTTGGAATTAAATATAATGAATTTAATTGTTTGTTATATTCATGATCTATTTAGGTAATATTTTGAAAATTATTTATCAAACAAATATTTAATATTTAATATTCTATGTTCGCTAAATATTTATATGGGAGAATTTGGAAATGTTAATGAACCATGTTTTACCACATTTCATTATTTTAGTGTTATATGTATGGAATAATTTTTTTATAATAATTATGACCCATTCTCTTGGTTATAATTAATTATTAGGGATTATTTAGAAGGTATAATTTATTAATGGACTAAATTCAAAGATTTTAACAAGTTTATCCTACATATAAAAGCCTAAATATTACCAAATATATGGATAATGTTAATCTCGTTAATTTTAGACAAATTTCCTTCTCTATTTCTTGTTCTATAGAGAGAAAAAGGAGTTTAAGGAACATTGATCCATACTCTCCCCCATGGGTCAAAGAATTAGTAGTCATGCAATTGTATCGATGATGAATTTTCATTATCTCTCTACGTTATCACTATGTGATAGATGGTCAATGGTCAAGAAAATAATTAATATTCATGCGGATGATCATGAGGGATACGAATTAATTTCTATTAATCGATGACTATCGAAGATGTGTGAAATGATATTTTAATCAAAATCTAGGGAGGTGTAGTTTTTATTAATTCATTATTTTTATTTTAAATTATACGGGATACATGATTTGTGACTATGCTACTATATAAATGGTAAAAATATCTCTACATTAATAAGAGTGTAATTGTTTTTAAATTCCTAATTTTTTTGGGATTCCATTGCATGCTGTGTACTAACACGTAGATCTATGAATTGTTTTCAGGAGTCTTCCATGAAGTGTTATGGAAAAAAATGTCAAATGGGTAGTTGTGAATCAATACATAATTTTGGATCACAATATTCCAATTAATGTATCTAATATGGTTAAAGAGTTTTAACAAATATATATTTTGGTGAATTTAATTTTTTCATAAAATTTCAGTTTCAATTATAACAACCCTAATTTTTATTACACACATAAAAATGATTTATTACATAAACTATTCACTTGATAAAACATGGATGATCAAGAGTTATAGTGTTTTTTGGGATTAGGAACATTACATAAGAACGAAAAACATAGAATGCAACATCTTTAATGAAAACATCTTTTACATGACCACAATATTCCCTCGTACGTAGCATTGCATGGGATAACCTGGGGACATGCATAAGAAAAATGTGAGCTATAAACCCTAGTAATGGAATAAACATGGAATTGAATGAGAAATAAAATAAATATTAGACAATAGTCATGTCAATAGAGCACAAGAAAAACATGAACAAAAAGGCATGATAATTCATGATAATCAACAATATGAAATATGGAAACAACACTTAACATGGAATTTTCATGAGACAAGGCTCGTTGCACATGGAGCATGAGTAAACACTCATATAACATGATGATCGAGTAAAACCGCATTTCACTTTAATTAGAATGATTCAACACTCATTGAACATGACTTATCATGATACTATACTTTACCCAATGCATTGGAGTGCTATCAAGGTGCACCCTTAATAATAATCCCCTTTCTTGCATAAATGTGCCACATTGATCATAGTACATATATTCATTAACATCATAATTCATTCCACGAATAAGATATGTCGAATAAATAAATGTAATTCCTCAATCAACAAGAACCTGGGAATAAAGGAGAATACCCTTGATAGAGGAGTGGGTATGGTATTTACTACACATTGATTTTGGCATGGAATTTTTTGTGTATATTCGAAAGTATGATGATGTCAAATAGAAATTCATAAAATGGGTTGTTGACATTGAAATTGGTATCTCATAATATGTATATTAAATAGAAATTTAGGGTATAATAATACATAATATACCAGCATATGAAACGTAATTTAGATGCATAATATAAAATAATTTCTTGAATGTAAATGAGGAGACAAAAATTGCATATAAAATTTCGGTATGCTAACGGTTCTACATGGGAGGCATTAATGATAGAGAAAGGGGTATCTCAAAATACAAAAATATATAAAGAAGTATGGGGGAGGTGAGAAATCATACCCCAACATTTATAATTGAAAATAAATGGGCATAACAATATTAAGAAACATGGATAAAAAGATAAAGGTAGGAATCCCGTACTTGGAAGTGTGATCCCAAAGGCTTGGGAGGGGTTTGAGAGAGAATTTTTGGGAGCATGGGTCACCTTGTGAGGATTCTAGATAAAGGAGAGAAGAAATTGGACGAACTCCAAATTCTTTGAGAGAAGATGAAGTGGGAGCTTGGGTGGGTATATATTGGAAATGAGAGGGAATTATTTATTATTTGGGTTTGGGACACCACACATTAAACTAATAAAACCACAAACCAGCCCATGATTTTTTCCCAAGGGGTTTTCCAAATAGGAGTGGAAAAAATATTTTATAAGGCCAATGGCCGGACTTCTTAATATAATATATTTCGTTATGTGGAGGTGAGTCACACTTTCATGGAAAACAATTTACAAAGACAAAATGTTTTATATGAATTGAAGGGTCGACTAATGTTGTGTAAAATAAATCATACAAACCCATAAATCTCATTAATTTAATGGTTAAAAATTTATTGGCCGAAAAATATTTTTATAGAATTTAATTACATCACTATTGGGTCATTATGATGTTATAAAACACCTTATATATTTTAACAGTATTTATTTTTTAACCAAAAAATCGACTGTCTCAAGAAATTATGAAAAATTCACCATTGAATAATTTCAACATCCTGATTCAAAAAACAATATTCATTTTATCTAAATAAATTTCAAAATATATGAAAATTTTTACTTTTAAAATAAAAACTTATAATTATTGAAAATTAATGGGTGTTGACAATAACATCTTTCAAACCTTAATAAAAATTACAATTATATTAGAAAAATTAAATGATCATTTATATATAATAAAAAAAATTTAATAATAATTTTATTATTTTATTAAAATTTTATTTAATTCTAAAATCAATTATTTCATCAAAATAAATTTCTTATTTTTATATTAATTAAAAATACCATTAGCATTCTAAAACCTATTTACAAAATAACATTCAATATATATTCATTATTATAAAAAATAATATTGAACATAATAATAGTGATATGGTCTTGTTATATAATCCCTCATAACACCAGCATAAGACCATAGGGTAAGGTGCGAAATGGTTCCAAACTCTTGTGGTGGATTGGATAACATTGCCTAAGTGGTAATTTCTATCAAAATACACTTCTCACTTAGGCAATTCTGATCAAGGTTATCGTATTCATGCTCGGCTTGGGCTAGGTTAAGAGCAAAGCCCAATGGGACCACCTCATTTTAGAACTCTAATAAATGGGATTTGTATGGGGAATGTCTTCTAGATGAGGTAATATATTCCAATTACTGGAAATTTCATCTCTACCAACAGTTTAAAACCATTGGTAAAGGCTAGAAAACCATTGGAAGAAACTATACCAGTGATTTTCCAAATAGTTGGGTCTTGAGCCATAGGGATAGACATATCCAAACAGTTCTATGTGAACCATTGAGATATGTATGAAAAAAATCTGTATATACCAACGGTTTCGGTAAACTGTTGGTATAAAGGGTTTCCAATGGTTTTAAACCATCTGTAATAGCATGAAGGATATGTATACCAACAGTTGTGTAAACTGTTGGTATAGACTTTTACCAACAGTTTACCACAAACCATTTGTAAATCTCAATTAAAATTATATATGCCAACTGTTTACAAATTGTTGGAAAATACTTATACCAACAGTTTTAAGACAACCACTGGTATAAGTTCTGGAATTACACACATGCCAAGGGTTCTGAACCATTGGCATATCATTTTTATACCTATAATAGAAAGCCGACATGGTGGCCTCCCCCTATGCGATCAAGCTGCATCAATTCAACAAGAAAGTAAAATTTATACACAATAGAATATGTGCCTAATATATAATAAGTAACAAAAAATACCATTAACAAGTATACCTCCATAATATATAAATAATTTAGTATGAATTCATAGAGAATGAATTAAATTCATACAACACTTAATTCAAACATAAATCTGAATACCTCTGATTTTGTACTTAATTACCCACTACACACATACAGAATTAACACATAATTCATAAGGTAATTAGAAAAGTATACACATACAACAAGTATACCCATACACTATTAAAACATAATTTATAAGTTATTTAAATACATAAAGAATTCAATTAATAATTCAGGGGGTTGGGTGGGCTGTTTAGGGGTTTGGGTGGCTGTCCAAGGGGGTGGGGTGTCCGGGGGAAGGGGTGTCTGAGGGTTGGGGGTGGGGGCTATCTAGAGGGGTGGGGGATGTCAAGGGTGGCGGGGTTACAATTTGTGTCCGACAGGGGGTGGGGTGGTGTCCGGCAGGGGGTGTCCAGGGGGTGGGGTGGTGTCCATGGGGTTGGGGGATTTCCAGGGGTGGAGCTGTCCAGGGGGTGGGGGTGTCTAGGGGGTGGGGTGGTGTCCAGAGGGGATGGGGCAGTCCAGTGGTTTGGTGGGCTGTCCAAGGGGGGTGGGGTGGGGTTCAAGGGCATGGGGGTCCAGGGGTTGGGGGGTGGGGTGGTGTCCAAGGGGTTGAGGGTTATCATGGGGGGGGGAACAGTCCAGGGAGTGGGGTTGTCTAGGGGTGGGGGCAGTCCACGGGGGTGGAAGGGTAGTCAAGGGTGTCGGGGGTTTCCAATGGGTGGGTAGTGTTGTCCACTGTGGTGGGGGGGATTTCCAGGTGGGGTAGGGGGTGTTCACCGGGGTGGGAGGGGTTTTTAGGGAGTAAACAGTGTGAAGGGGGTGCTAGGGTTGTCCAAGGGGTGTAGGGGTGTCCAAGGGGTTGGGCGGGCTGTCCATAGGGGTGGGGGGTAGTTCACGTGGGGCGGGGATGTCCAGGGGTGGGTGGGGTTGTCCAGGGGGGATGAGGTGTCCAGGGGGTGGGTGGGGCTATCCAGGGGATATGGGGTGCCCAAGGGGTGGGGGTTTCCCACAGGAGGAAGGGTTGTACATGGGGGTGGGTGGGCTGTCCATGATGGTGGGGGCTATCCAGGGGGTACAGGGGGTCCAGGGGGTACGAGGTGTCTAGGGAGGCTGTGGGGGGCAGGGGATTGTCCATTGTGGTGGGGTAGTGGGAGGGGGTGTTTATGGGGGTTTCCAAGGGGTGGGTTGGTGGCTTTCCATAGTGGTGGGGTGGGAGGGGGAGGGCTGTCCATGGGGGATTTCAGGGGTGGGGGGGGGGGTTGTCCCGGGTGGTGGTGGTGGTGGTTGGTTGTCCATCAGGGTGGTGTGGTGGGGGTAGTCCATGGGGGTTTTCGGGGGTGGGGTGGTTTACGTGGGGGGGGGGGGGTCTAGGGGTGGGGTGGTGTCCATGGGGTTGGGGGTTTCTAGTGGTGTGGGTGTCCATAGGGTGGGATGGTTGTCCACGGGGGTGGTCGGGCTGTCCAGAGGGTAGGGGTGTCAAGGGGTGTGGGTGAGATATCTAGAGTGGTGGGTAGGGCAATCAAGCGGCGTATGGGGTGGGAGGGATGTCCACGGGGGTGGGCGGGCTGCCCACGGAGGTGGTCGAGCTGTCGAAGATTAGGGGTGTTCAGGGGGTGGGAGGGCTATCCAAGGGGGTGGGCGGGCTAGCCACTGGGGTAGGGGTGTTCAGGGGGTGGGCGGGCTGTCCGCGGGTGTGGGCGGGCTGTCCGCGGGGGTGGGCGAGGCTGTCCAAGGGGCTACGTGGTGTCCAATGGGGTGGGGGGGGGGGGGGCTATCCAAAGGTGGAGGGGTAGTCTAGGGGGTTGGAGGGCTGTCCACGAGGGTGGGTGGGGTTGTCCAAGGTGTACGGGGTGTCCAAGGGGTGGGGGTTGTCCATAGGGAAAGGGGTGTAAAGAGGGGTGGGAAGGCTGTCCTTGGGGGTTGTCGTAGTATCTAGGGGGGTTGGGGGTGTCTAGGGGGATGGGAGGGCCATCTAGGGGGTGGGCGGGCTGTCCATGGTGGTGGGGGATGTCTAGGGGTAGAGTACCACTATATCCTTCCTAGTCATTTCATCATTATGGTACCACATTTTACATTAATAGAAATAGGTATTTCCAAGAAAATTAATACATTATCTATATTTTTCAAAAAATAAAATTTGAGATGAATCTTATTTTTCATTAGAACATTAGTTTTTTTAGAAGAAATTATTGACCTTGATCTCTGGATTCATCATTCTTTTGGTTCCACAACAATATAAAGAACATGAATGTGTTTATGATCATGTCCTAACTCTTAGATATCACACACAACTATCTCAACAATAGTTATGTCCACATCAGGACTCTCTTATTGTGGTCAACCAATAACATCATCATATGGTCTATTAAAATTTCCACTAAGTGGCATGATTCTACTCAATATCAATAATTCACACTAAATGAATTAGTAAGTTTACAAAGATCAATAACTCAAATAGGAGATATGTGAATATGAATTTCATGAGAACATTATTAACTATTTTCAATAGAATCAGTTATAAACATTCCCCTGCGATACATTTTCTAAATTCCCAAGGTGTCTTACAGCTTGTGAAAATGATGGATGACCAAATAAATCACTCATAACAACATCCCATGTTCTTGAAATCCTACTTCATGTCTACCAGGAAAACATATAATGGATAACCACATCATGGAGAGAATCATATCCTCATCCACGATAATAATCTACCATGAACTAGTTTGGATTTCAAGGTACACTGCTACACGATTTAGCTATAACATAGCCTAATGGGAAATCCTGAACCCCACATATTGGTGACCAGAACCTTAAATTATACAGGACTAATGATTAATTTTCTCCTACAAAATAGAGGAAGAAAAACAAAAGAAGACAATATGTCAAAAATAATTATGTAGAAGGTACATGAAATGGATGGGTAAAACAATACCCAGAACAACACAACACCAAGTGACATAACATACAATAAGATTAAATCTTAGACATATCCCATGTAAATGTTTTATCACATATCCATTGGATTATTCCATCACATTAGGTCCTATGGACAAAGAACATCCACCCCCTATATGTGTTACATTCCCATTAACATATTTTCAGGGGATGGTATTTATATATTTTCATGGAATGGTATTTACATATTTTCTAAAACAAATTTCAATGTTAAAAAAATAATTTCATTATATCAAATTCTAATCGGATCATCAATTATCTAAATTCCACTCAAAAATTAAAATTTCATTAAAATACATGGATTTCAGAACATCGATGCTTTTTAAAAAAACATTCATAATATATAAATATTAATTTAAATCTTTTATAATCTAATTTCATATCAATCATTAAATTTAAGGTTTCATTTATGGGGGAAAATATTATGGAACTACTGATGTTTTATCAATGTTCAAATCAACACCCACAACTGGACAACCCATGAACAGAGGGTGGTGTGCTGTCATGGGGGGTGGGTATAGAAACCCAACCTTTTCATACATTACCATGAAATTATTCTAATGATAAAAAAAATAATATTATTACACATAGAGGATCTAATGGTTTAACATCTTGGGAAAACTAGGACCATACAAAACAATTACAACATCAAGCATAAACATTTATTTATTTTCTTCTTCTTTGGATTCTTTTTGGAACTTATCTTCTTCTAAGTACATTTAGCCACCTGAGGATATACATCAAAAGGGGTGATCTAGAAGCCTAGTAAGAGGATAGATATGAAGAATATAGCATGGGGTGAGAATGATCATAATATAGGAAAAAGATCATGAATATGAGAGGATGCTAAATAAAAGACTTGAAATGTCGCAATGCATAAAATGAAACATCATGTCTTAGTTGTTAACTAACACAAATACTTGTGAAACAAGATATAATATTGTTCACACAACATTTCAAATTTACCCATGAGATTTTTCACATTACCCAATTCATTGTAGTGCTGTATAATTCTGGGCGCACATGTCACATTTAAACATTAATATTGCGCTATATAATTATGGATGCACCCGTCACATCATAATATTATCATTTATCATGAATTACATAATGAACATATATCATAAATTAACATAACTAAACCATTAAAAGGAATGGGTTTCGTCTCATAATAACACATTCATAATCATTGGCTTCCCAAAAGAAAGGGGGAATAATATACCTGATTCAAGAACCGTAAATATTGAATGAGAAGTAAAAGGTGTGTTCTTGAAAGAAGAGTTCTTTTGGAGAAAAAGTTATTTGACATAAAAAATAGTGGTAAACATTTATATCCCAGAAAATTAAACACAATGGTGAACAAATGATTTTCTAGGAGTAACCATATAAAAAATGGAGTGAAAGAGGGAGAACCTGAAAGATGAAATTTGGGTTCGAGAAATTCCCCTTACCTTGTATCTGAATTCTTCTTTATCTTTAATGTCCTTTATAATGAAATTTTATTTGAAATAAAGAACCTTTTTTACATTAATATGGGTCATTATGGTTTTATTAAGTGATTTTATGTGCCTTTGGATGAGTTATAGGGTTTAAAAAAGAAACAATGTTCGGGAATATTTGATTTTATGGCTTTCTTGAGTGGTTCACTTGTATTCTTAAATTGAAGTTCAGGTAGAACATGGGTAAACATCCAGAACTGATATTACATGTTATTAATGATATTACAAGATTTTTAATTATCTTATAATGAATTATATTATATCCATGTGGATGAATCATTAGATAATAATTAAATGATGATTGATTGGGTTAATTTGAGCGATTTTTTGATCATAATGAACTTGTTTTATTTTATCACTAGAAATATGGTCATAAGATAGTTTCAGATAATTAAATAGGATATAAAAAATATAATATGTTCAAGATCAACAAAAAAAATTGTTTCATGACCAGATCATGAATGTAAAAATGAAAGAAGAAAACTTGTTTTTCTTGAAGGAGTTAAATTAACACCTCACGAACAATGTTCTCCTTAATAAAATAAAAAGAAGAGGAAAAAGAGTTTGGATGATATAATATCCCATTAGGATCATAAAATTCCATTATATGTATAATAATGGAGTTAAAAAATCATTTGGACGAAGATAGGTGGGGACGGATGAAGAAATGAACTTGAACTTGGAAGGAAATTAAAAGAGAAGAGGGAGAGAAATAACTTCTTAAATCCTCCTCATGAGATCCTCCTTAAAGAAGCAAGGCTTGGTCTTTTGATGAGACCATAAGCTCATGAACATGGGATAGGGGATTTGGAGGATGTTTGGTCAGAGTTTTGAGAGGGATTGGAGCTTGAGAGGTGTGAGGAAATGAGGGTGTGAATGGTAGTTTTTTAGTGGAGGGAGAGGGGTTTTCTTAATATAAGATTCCTTAGTTTATTATTTCCTCACAAGACAATGAATAGTGAGTCCTCCACGACCAAGAATAGTAAATAAGGCATGTGATTTATGGATTTGGGTTATTAAATCACATATGATGTCTGGAATTGCGGGTTTTAATTGTACTGTATTTATACGGCAAATTAATGTATTTTACTATTCACCAAAAAATCAAGTATTTCAGAAAAATCCCAAAAATTTACCCCAACAATGATTTGATGTGTAGAATCCAAAAAAACTCCTTTTAACAACAATAATTTTCTAAATATTATTAATTTACTATTTAAGTAAAATAATAATTTACTAAAAAACAATTTTTAAAATTAAAATTTATTTTACTATGATTTCAAAAATTACGCAGGGTCTGATAAAATTATCTAAAAACTATAAGACAATGATTTGATAATTAATGAACAAATTTTACGAAAAATTCAATTTCTTTTAAATTAATTAATTAATTATAATTATTTATTTATGACATTCAAAATACCAAAACGTTTACTATGGTCAAATTGTCACTTTCTAAGATGTCTAAATTTTATTTAATTATTCCTGGGTAAGGTTACTCTTATGATGGATGATTTACTATTCATAAGGGCCATATTAATATTTATAAGTGTATTCTTCTAATCACAATGGTATTTTACTATTCACCAAAAATTATTTTTGTTTCATTAGACTCCAAAAATCATCTTGAACACAACAGTGTATGTTGGATTTTCAAAATTCAAAAAACCCAGACATGAAAAACTTATATTTAAATGTCACTTTTCACTTATTAGTTCATTATTTTGTGTTTTCATGTGATTTTATGACATAATTTTAAGAAGGTAAATTCCATTGAAAAACATTGGGTCATTAAATTCTTCCCCCCTTAGGAAAATTTCGCCCCCGAAATTTCACTTTACACAAACAAGAGATGGTGTTTATCCTTCATTTCCTCTTCTGGTTCCCATGTTTATTCCTAAAACTTATGGTTCCTCTATAACACATTGACAATATGGGTTGTCTTGTTTCGTAGAACCTTATCTCTCTGGTCCAGAATCTTTACTGGCTGCTTCTCATACGAGATATCATCTTCCAGCTGTAGAAACACTGATTTTAGTACATGTCAGGGGTCTAGTATGTACTTCCTCAGTAGTGATACATGAAACACATAATGAAAATGAGACATATTCGGCGAGAGTGCAAGACGATAGGCCACGACTCCTATGCGGTATAGTATCTTGAAGGAGTCAATATACCTTGGTCTTAACATCCCTTTCTTTTCGAATCACATGACTCTCTTCCATGGAGCTATTCGAAGGAGGACATTATCTCAAATGTCAAACTCTAAGTCCCTTCAATGGATGTCAGCATATATCTTTTGCTAACTTTGAGCAGCTTTGATGTGTTTCTGGATGACTTGAACCTTCTCTGTCATCTCTTGAAAAATAACGAGTCCAAGTAGCTTTCTTTATCCAAATTCATCCCAACAGGTTGGAGTTCTACATCACTTTCCATACAGAGCCTCATATGGAGACATCTGAATACTTGAGTGGAAGGTATTGTTGTATGAGAACTCAACCAATGGGAGATGTCGATCCCATCCACCTTTGAATTCTAGAAAGATGGATCTTAGCATATCTTCAAGGGTCTGAATAATTCATTCAGATTGGACATCTGTTTAGGGATGATAGGCCATGCTGAAATTTAATTCAAATATCAAAGAATGTTAAAGAATCCTCCAGAATGTAGATGTGAACCTTAGATCACGGTCAGAGACAATTGAGAGTGGAACACCGTGTAGTCTCACCACTTCCTTCACATATATCTTTTCAAGTTATTTAACCAAGAGATCTTCCCAAATAGAAATAAAATGCAATGTCTTGGTGAGTCAGTCAACCAAAACCCATATCACATTATTTCCCTTCGACATCTTTGGGAGACTCGTGACAATTTCCATAGTACCATTTTCCCATTTCCATATGGGTATAGGTAATGGATTCATCATAACTTTGGACTTTTTTCACTCATATTTAACTTGATAAAATATGAAGTACCTTGATATATATTCTTCAATATGCTTCTTCATGTTTTCCCACCAGAAGTGTTCTCAGGTATCACGGTACATTTTGGTACTTCCAGGATGGATAGAGAATTATGAGCTATGTGCATTATCCAATAGCTCCTTATTTATCCCAAGTGATGAAATCACACAAAGCCGCATTCTAAACCAAATCACACCATCATCTTCGACATGGATCTTTGGAATTTTACCTTTATTTACTACATTCACCCTCTTTTGAATCTCCACATCATCCATTTTTTCTTAATTAATCTTCTCTTGGATGGATCGTTGTGCAATCATTTGGGAAAGGTAGGATGTATCCCCTTCCATTATGATTTCCAAATCCATTTTTTGCATATCCATGAAGTTAGGGTCTTCCTCAATCCACATCATCGATAGAGTACCAGGTTCTTTTCTTCTTAGAGCATCAGCTACCTTGTTCTCCTTTATAGGATGGTAGTGAATAGAGAAATTGTAATCCTTGATTAGCTCTAACCATCTTCTTTTGATGCAAGTTGAGCTCTATTATGTGAATATATACATTAATCTCTTGTGGCCGGTGTATATGTCACACTTCACAACATAAAGGTAGTGTTTCCAGATTTTCAAGGAAAAAATATCGGCTTCCACCTCTAGATAATGTGTTGGGTAGTTTTTCTCATGGATCTTCAACTGTCGTGATGTGTAGGCTATTTGATTGTCATTTTTCATGAGTACGCAACCCCAGCCTTTCTTTGAAGCATAACTGTATATCACAAAACATTATACACTTTTCGGTAGCGTGAGTACATGTGCAGTGATCAGCCTTATCTTTAGATCCATGAAGCTTCCCCCACATTCTTCCATCCATAGATAATTTATGTCTGTCCTTGTTAACTTAGTTATCAGGCTTGAAAATTGTGAGAAGTTTCTCATAAAATGTTTTTAGTACCCAGCTAATCCATAAAAAACTATGGATTTCTGTGACACTAGAATGCCCGGGCCATTCCTCAATTCCCATTCTTTTTTAAGGATCCACAGAAATTCCATCACTTCTGATAACATGTCCCAAGAACATGACTTGTTTTATCCAAAATTCACACATGCTGAACTCGGCGTAAAACTTCTCCTTTCTCAATGTCTCCAACAGAAGTCTTAGATGTTCTTCATGTTCCTCCTTTCTCTTGGAGTAGATGATAATTTCATCGATAAACACTACCAAAAATTTGTCGTGGTAATGTCTAAAGACTCAATTCATCAAATCTAGGAAGATTTCAGGGGCATTAGTAAGTCCGAAGGGCATAACCAAAAACTCACAGTCCCCATACCTTGTATGGAAGGCAGTCTTTTGAACATATTCCTTCTTCAATTTTACATGATGATATTCATATTGTATATCCACCTTTGAGAAGTATTGAGATCCTCTTAACTGATCAAACAAGTCATTAATCCTAGGGAGAGGATATTTTTTCTTTGTGGTGATTATGTTGAGTTGCCGATAATTGATATAGAGCCTCATTGTTTCATCCTTCTTCTTCACAAAGAGCACCGATGCACCCCAAGGTGATGCACTAGGGCATATGGACCCTTTGTCTAGATTCTCTTTCAACTGTTTCTTTAACTCCTCTAGTTCGGTAGGAGCCATCCTATAGGGACACTTCGAGATAGGAGTAGCTCCAGGTATGAGTTCAATTGAGAACTCTGCCTCACTATCCGGGGGAATTCCGGGTAACTCTTTAGGAAATACATTGTCGTATTCCGTTGCGATGGGAATTTACTCATGGTTGGCACTTTATTTCAACTCAACCAGTTGGGCGAGGTATGCTTCTTCATAGGGAATCAACACCCACACCATTGAAGGATTTTTCAAAGGATATTCATGATCATCCTTGAATTTGTAGAGGAGCATGGGATGGTTCGGAATATGAAAAGATATTTCATTTTCCTGACAATTGATATGTGCTCTATATAACGAGAGCCAATCCATTCCCATTATAGCGTCGAATTCCCCCAAAGTATGTATTACAATATTTTCTAGAAGAATCATCCCACATACGCCAATAGTTGAGGAGTCAAACACCTAGGTTGCAATGATTTCACCACTTGGTGTTTTAATAGATATATCTAGATCAAGGTTTCAGGGCATTGATTCTATAGTTCTAGAAAGAATGTAAGATATAAAGGAATGCATAGAGCCATAATAAAACAATACTTTTTACATTCTTGAGTTAATAGGAAGTGTACCTTGTACGAATTCATTATGATGCTCCACCTCTGCAGTAGTGATGGCATAAGCCATCCCTTGTTCCTTTGGCTTTGGTGGCTGCTGATGCTGATTACCCTCGAGAACTTGAGGTTTAGTACACTGGCTTTCATCGTTTCTTAACTCCTTACAGTTTTAGCATTGAACCATGAGTGGTTCTCTCCTTTCATCAGATAAAGTCTCCATCCTTTTCATGTATTTTTTTCACTCTTGAGAAAGGTGTCTTTCTTTCCCACACCTTAATCATTTCCCCATCCCTTTGTGGCAGTTCCCACAGTGGAACTCCCCACATTTTTGGCATGTGGGTTGTTGAGTTTTCTTCCCAATTTTGTCATTATATCCTTCATATTGAAACTCCATCTTTCGTTTCTTATCCCCATAGCTATGTGACCAATCTCCAAACTCCATCTCCACTTCGATGGAACATCAAAAAACTTCTTCATAACTCCCAAAGTCTCAAATTGAATGATCCTTTCGAAGGTGTGGTTTTAATTCACTAAATAATATTTCAATTTTTCTATCATTATTAATAACAAAAGAAGAAGTTTATCATGCAATACTTGTGAAATTCTCTTCGTAGGTTGTGGTAGATTATCCTTTATTTTTCTTGAGCTCTATGAATTATCTCTACATCATTGTGCGAAGATTTCTTGGGAAATACTTGTCAAGAAACAATATCTTAAAGTATTCCCATTCGATCTCTTCAATTTCCTCCCTTGTCTTGGTGTTCTTAATCAAGGACCACTATTGATCAGATTATCCATATGGATGATAAACTACTAGGGTCACCTTCTCCATATTAGAGAATTTAATCATAGAAAAGATCATCTCCATGGAGTTGACCCACTGCTCTGCAACTAATGGATCAGACGATCCACTGAACGTCAGTGGTCGTTGCTGCATAAAACATTCGATAACTAGTTTCTAAATCTTTGGTGAATGAGGATGTCCACAATTATTATGTTTATTGTTCATATCCTGATATAATTTGTTAATAATTTCCATGAAGTTCTTAACTCAACCTTCGAAGTCATTGGGGATGGTGTTCGTGCAATAATTTCATTGTCCCTCTCACGTGTTGTTGGCCAGATTTCTCCTGGTTCCCCCCATTTTATAAAATAGAAAAGGATAGAACAAAACATAAGTAAACATGTCATGAATACATAAATTATTCATTTGAAAAATTTATACTAAAATCATAACATATGGGATCCCTATGCAATGATTCATGTGTGCATATTTGTACTTAGTATCATGCTAGAGGTTTTCCCTAGGATTCACTAATCCTAATCCTAAAATTAACTAAACCATTCCTCTGATACCAACTATAGCGACCGAACCATTTACTAAAACTATTACATAATTTTAATGATGAAAAACATAATATTATTACATATAGGGTATTGAATGGTTTAACATCTTTGGAAAACTAGGACCATACATAACAATTACAAATCAAGCATAAACATTTATTTAATTTCTTCTTCTCTAGAATCTTATTATCACTTGTCCTCTCCATAGTACATGTAGCCACATAAATATATACATCAAAAGGGGTGAGATAAAATCCCAGTAAGATGATATATAAGAAGAATATAGCATGGGGTGAGTATAATCCTGACATAGGCAAAATATCATGATCATTAGACGAGCATAAATAAAAGACTTGAAATGTAGCAATGCACAAAAATGAAACATCATGTCTTATTGGTTAACTACCACACATAATTCTGAACCATGATATCATCTTGTTCACAAATAATTTCACATTTAATAATGATAATCATCACTTTACAAATGCATTTTAGTGCTGTATAATTTTGGGTGCACCCGTCACATTTAAACATTCATATTACGACATATAATTCCGGGAGCACCCATCACATCATAACATTATCATTTATCATGCATGAAAAAATAAACATATAGAAAAAATGAACATAACTTACCCATTAAAAGGAATGGGTTTCATCTCATAATAACACATTCATAAACATGGGTTCCCAAAAGAATGGGGGAATAAAATACTTGATACAAGAATCGTAAATCTTGAATGAGAAGTAAAAGGCGTGTTCTTGAAAGAAGAGTTCTTTTGGAAAACATTTTTTAACATAAACTATAGTGGTAAAAATTTATATCCAAGAAAAGGAAATACAATGATGACAAAATTATTTTCTAGGAGTAACCATATCAAAAATTGAGTGAAGAGGGAGAACATGAAAGACAAAATTTGGGTTCGAGAATTTCACCTTACCTTGTATCTGAATGCTTCCTTTTCTTTAATGTCTTGTATAATGACCTTATATTAGAAATCCATATCCTTTTGCACATTAATATGGTTAATTATGGTTTTATTATGTTATTTTATGTGCCTTTATATGAGTTATATGGTTTAAAAAAGAAACAATGTTTGGGAATGTTTGTTTTTATGGTTTTCGTGAGTTGGTCACTTGTATTCTTAAATAGAAGTTCGGGTAGAACATGGGTAAACATTAAGAACTGATATTACATGTTATTAATGATATTAAAATATTTTTAATTATATTATAATGAATTATATTAGATCCATGTGGATGAATCATTATATAAGAATTAAATGATGATTGATTTGGTTAATTTGAGCGATTTTGCGATCATAATGAACTTGTTTTATTTTTTCACTAGAAATATGGTCATAAGTTTGTTCCAAAACATTAAATAGGATATAATACAGATATCATCTTCTGGTTCGACCATAAATATGGTTTCATGACCATATCTAAAGGTAGAAGTGGAAGAAGAAAACTTGTCATTGTTGAAGGTGATAAATTAACACCTCACGAACAATGTTCTCCTTAATAAAATAAAATGAAGAGGGAAAAGTGTTTGGAGAATATAATATTCAATTAGAAACATATAATTCCAGTATATGTATAATAATGGAGTTAAAATACCATTCTGAAAAATATAGGTGGGGATATATTAAGAAATGAACTTGAACATGGAAGGAAATTAAAGGAGAAGAGGGAGAAAAATTACCTCTTAAATCCTCCTCTTGAGATCCTCCTTAATGAAGCTAGGCTTGGCCTTTTGATGAGACCGGAAGCTCTTTAATGTGGGATAGGGTCCCAGTAGGATGTTTGGGCAGAGTTTAGAGAAGGCTTGGATCTTGAGAGGTGTGAGGAAACGAGGGTGTGAGGGTGGTTTTTATAGTGGAGGGGAGAGGGGTTTTCTTAATATAAAATTCATTAGTTTATTATTTCCTCACAAGACAATGAATAGTGAGTCATACATGACCAAGAATAGTAAATAAGGCATATGAGTTCAGGTTTTGGGTTCTTACATCACTTTTGATGTCAGGAATAGTGGGTTTTAATTATAATGTATTTATAAGGTAAATTAATGTATTTTACTATTCACCAAAAATTCCAGTATTTTAGAAAAATCCCAAAAATTTACCCCAAACATTTTTTGACATGTAGAATCCAAAAATGAATTCCATTTTTCAAAAATAATTTTCTAAATATTATTAATATAATATATATTTCAATTCATAATTTACTAAAAAACAGTTTTTAAAAATAGAATTGATTTTATAGAGCTTTCAAAAATTATGTAGGGTCTTATAAAATTATCTAAAAACTATAAGACATCAATTTGATAATTAATTAAAAAATTTAAAGAAAAATAAATTTTCTTTTAAATTAATAAATTAATTATAATTAATTATTTATGACTTACAAAATACCAAAACTTTTACTAATGTCAAATTGTCACTTTCTATGATGTCTAAATTTTATTTAATTATTCCGGGGTAAGGTTAATATTATGTTGGATGATTTACTATACATAAGGGTCGTATTAATATTCACAAGGGTATGTTACTATTTATAATGGTAGGTTACTATTCACCAAAAATTGTTTTTGTTTCATTGGACTCCAAAAATCATCTTAAACACAACCGTGTATGTCAGATTTTTGAAATTCAAAACACAGAAGTGACAAACATATGTTTAAAGGTCACATATCCCTTATTAGTTAATTATATTTTGTTTTATGTGATTTTATGGCATAATTTTATGAAGGTAAATTCAATTGAAAAACGTTGGGTCGTTACAGTGGGCAGGTTGTCCACGGGGGTGGCGAGGCTGTCAAGGGGGTACAAGTTGTCCAGGGAGTGTGGGTGTCTAGGGGGTGTGGGATGTCTAGGGGATGGGTGAATCAGTCACAAAAAATGATCAAGTCATGTTTTATTATTTATAGATAAAAAAAAGATAATTTGACCGACTTAATCACACATATATTCAGGAACAACAAATCAACATACGTCAAATGTCAGTAATATCAGTAAAAAATGTAACGGATCAATCTATCCCCCATCACCATAATTGTCATCACCATCATCATCACCCTCACCCTCGTCCTCATCATTGTCCCCATCATCATCCCCACCCAACTCCTCGCCCTCAGAATCAACCTCGACCTCCTAATCTCCCTCCTCCTCTGCCTCAGCCTCCTCCTAAGCCTCCTCCTCTGCCTCAACCTCCTACTCACCCTCCTCCTCCACCTCATCCCCCTCCATTACATCATCTTGACCACCACTAGAACTTCCACCCGGTGAACCATATATATAACTAATCGATGAAATATATTCATCACAAGAAGTGCTGGCCTCAGGTGGAATTGTGGGATGTAAAACTTCTACCAGTTTAAAAAATGTAGTGTTTTTCCTAACAGATTGTTTTTCTGTCTTGGTGGCCCTTTTTCAGCCTGTTTTTTATGAGCCTTAACCTGCTTCAACTCGGTGGTACTACGAATCATACATGTGGGGGGCCAATACCTTGTCGGAACTATACTCTTCTCAGGTCAGTGGCATACTCTACTAGGGTGCTCATATCCCAACACCTAATGTAAGTGATCATTTAGCCCAAAATTGTTAGGTTCCTCGGAATAAAGGGCCTATAAAGGATCCTATTACAAATATAAATAGATTAATAAACTACAAAATAGAGATAACAATTTTAAATCTAAAAATAAAAACTTAAAATATTCTGCTAAGTCGGTTCATTAACCGCACTTCCATATTTCTTCTTTCAACCTGAGCAAAATAGTTTTTTAAATCACTGTATAATATCTGATGCCCTAGCATAATAAAACAATATTATTATTATTTCAATGACTCTATAATAAACTATATTTTCAAATCACAGTCTACTATCTGATTCACTAGCATAACAGTCTATTGGGGCAGTAACCATAACACCATCATGTTGTGTTCTCATGTTATTTTTCTTTTTCAATGATAATAAATCTATACCCATTGATATCAATTGATTTATAGTCATGAACCATGGTATTAGGACCAAAATCTAAATCTCTTATTTACTTAGAGATAGAATCAGCAAGCAAACTAAATACCTAAAATATAAATTAACATTAAACTTAATTAATTATCGTTTTAATTAATTTAAACATTAATATTATTACCTTCAGTTTTAACCAAACAAAAAAACTCTTTTCTAACCAAAGCCTCCCTCCTTCTCAAAGATAATGAAACGATGCTTTTTATTTATAATCGCTTTATGTTCCCTGTAGATAAAAATGGGAATATTTTAACATATATATATATATAAGATATAAATATACAATTTACTTACAAAATGAAGTCATCAAAAAAATCACAGTTTAACAAAACTATGCAATGTTCCCTCTCCCGATCTTCAAGTCTTAATGTTGTCAATGTATATGATCCAGGAATTCCTCTTGTTTGAGGAAGTGGTGGAAAACATGGTTCAATTTTCACATACTATTCTTATTTGTTTCTAATTGGTCCTTTCATTCTTATAGTATGATCAGACAAATACATAGAGCCAAAATCCATACATTCATGATCCATGTAACCGTTCATGATAGAACCTTAGAGATTACTCCTATTATGGACATAAGACTTTAATTTGTACATATTTTTGTCAGTTGGATACATCTAATAAAAAAATAGGTCCTCTGAGAAGTATTTCAGTTGGAATATGGTCAGAAAAATGCAGCATGCATGTGAATAATGATAGAGTAAATATTTTCCCTAACTCACACAAAATTAATGGGGCATTTTCCATCATTTTAGTCATGAAAGACTTAGATAACTTTTTGTCACAAATATCTCTAAACAAATGTCAAAACTGAATAACACCCACCCTTAAATTATTTGAAAAAAGATGATGAATTTCTATTGGAATCAACTCATGTAAAAGGACGTGATAATCTTGAGTCTTTAATGGTTTTAGCTACAAATCTATTTTATTGACCCATTTGGATGTGTTTCTTGAATAACCGTTAGGAAATGTAATAGTCTCTAGTACTTCTAGAAATTGCATTTTTTCTGTAGGTTTCATCACATAAGAAAGACATGGAAGTTGCCATTTATTTTCATTTATATGCACAAGATGCAATTCTGTTCTGATGCCCCAATCCACCAAATCATGTTGAGACTGTAAATCATATTTTTTCTTTCCCATAACATTTAGATGAATCGAATGAAAAATTTCACATTTATTTTTTTCAATGTGCATTACATCTATGAAATGACGTAACAAATTTTTTTTACCAATAAGGAAAATCAAAGAAGATAATTCTCTTCCTCCAAATGTAACAGGTTTCAGTGAAAACATTGTTTCTCTTTTCAAATTTCATTTGACCCTTCCCGATTGAAAAACTGAAATATTTAAATCCATTAAGAACATCAGTTCTAGACATATGCTGATGTGGATCATTAGTCTTCATGGTATCGTCAAATCATCGATGATTATTTCTATATGGATGGTCCATTGGCAGGAATCGTCGATGTCCCATAAAACTAAAACTACAATGATGTTTTAGTATTCTAGATCATGTATTCCTCATACAAATAGGACATGATAGTTTTCCCTTCATGTTCCATCCAGACACCATTTCATAAACAGTAAAATCATTGATCATCCACAAAAGCGCAGCACACATCTGAAATTTGTCATTCGAACTTGCATTGTATGTACACACTCCCACATCCCAAATAAGTTTCAACTCTTTTATTAAATGTTTCATGTATACATATATATTATTTCCAGGATCAGAAGTACTAGATATGATTATACTCATGAAAGTGGATGTTTTTCATACACAATCATGGGGGAAGATTATAAATGTGTATAAAAATCCACTAGGTGTTTTCCAACATAAGAATCTTCCCAAATGCATTAAAACTGTTACATGAATGTCCCAACATAACATTACGCACATCAGCAGCAAAATCTGGATATTGTGCATCAAATCTCTGCCATAAAAATCCAAATGTTGGGTGAAAAAACTCATAATTAGACTTCTTTCTCTCGGTATCATTCCATCAAATTTTTATTGATATTTCATCAGACATAAAAATATTATGGTGTCTAAGGATTAATGGAATGTTCCACATTACTCTCTGTGGCACACGAGATGGTGTTCCATTAGCTTTTGGCTTCTAGCGAGATGTGCCACATTTTATATAATCATTCCGTTCAGCATTTTCCTCCCGAAATAAACTGCAATCTTTCACGAAAGAATGATTTTTTCTTAAAATCCATGTTCTTCAACTAACTTCTGTTCCATATAGTGGTTTGAGGGAATAACTTCATCATCTGAAAGTAATTCCTTCACGAAGGTATGAATGTAATCGATGGAAGTATTAAAAATCACATACAATGTTTTCCCGTGAAACAATCAGATTAAAAATTCCAGCATTTTTATTTTACCACATTGTCGATATACTGGAGTTATTAGAGAATAATTCAATTTTTTTCACCCTGACAACATCATCATTTTCATTAGACATATCATGTTTGCTCATAGAAAAATATTTGTGGGGTGGAATCCTTTATTTTTCATAACAATGAAGAAACAGAAACCAGTCATAGAACAAATTCTCCAATCTAGTCCTCTCATTTGGATCAACAACAATTTGAGATGCCTTTTTCTCCCAATTGTGATACCACACATAGTATTTTTCTTGAAATACATATTTGGTTATGTGGTAGATAACTTTTTCATGGCTCAACCACGGTCTTCCAACACACTTTCAATAGGTGTAGTGTATGTGACAACTATCTGAATCATTCTGAAATGAAAAATCTAAAAATCTCTCTTAATTATTTTGAAAATAGCTTGAGATCCGATCATTTCCATGCATCCAAAATCTATCCATTCTTTAAAAAAACTGTTTGATGTTATTTCATCAAATTCAATTCAATATGATTGATGTTTCATTGAAAATGTATTTAAGTAAACGAGAATAATTCACCTTATATGAAACAATAATTGACCCACTAATCTATATGAGATTCATAAAAAAAGACAAAAAAATACTATATTTATAACAATATATCTTTGAAGAACTATTCATGAGTGTACAAGATCATGTACACGTATGGAGGAGAATTATTCAAGAGTGGACTAAATTTTAGATCGATGAAATTTTATATTTTAGTGGATTATTTTAGTGATCGCTTGAATTTCCCAAGGGGTGGGGCTATCCAGGGGGTGCGGTGTGTCCAGGGGGGTCGTAGGGCTATCCCTGTGGTCAGAGGTGTCTTGGTTGTGGGGATGTCTAGGGGGGTCGGGGTGTCCAGGTGGGCAGGCAGTCCATGGGGGTGGGGGCTATCTAGGGGGTACAGGGTGTCTAGGGGGTGGGCGGGCTTTCTATGGGGGTGGAGAGGCTGCCTAAGGGGGTCGGGGTGTCTAGGGGTGGGGGATTTACAGGATGTTGTCCAGGGGGTATGGGTTGACTAGGGGTGAGTGGGGTATCCAGGGGGGATGGAGGGGCTGTCTAGGGTGTACAAAGTGTCCGGGGGGGATATCCAAGTTGGTGGTGGGGATGTCCCGGGGGTACGAGGTGTCTAGGGGGAGGGTGGGCTGTCCACAGGGGGTGATCAGGTTATCCACGGGGGTGACAGGGTAGTTTTGTGGGGTCAAGGTTGTCAAGGGGTGGGGGCGGGGGCTTTCTAGGGGATGGGGGGTGTCTGGGGGTGGGAAGGCTATCATGGGGGAGCAGTGTGTCTAAAGGGGGTGGGCGGGCTGCCCACATTTGTGGTCAGGCTGTCCAGGGGGTATGGGGTGTCTAGGGGGACAAGCGGGCTGTCCAGGGCAGTACAGAGTGTCTAGGGGGTGGTAGGGTTTTCTACAGAGGTGGGTCGACTGTCCAGGGGGCAGGGTGTGTCCATGGGGGTGGGCGGCTTGTCTACGAGGGTGGCGGGGATGTCCAGAAGAATACGGGTTTCCATGGGGGTGGGACACGAGGGTGGCGGTGGGGGCCCTCCAAGGGGTACGGTGTGTCCAGGGGGTGGGTGGGATGTCCATGGTGGTGGAAAGGCAGTGCAAGGCTGTTCGGGGTGTCCAAGGTGATGGGAAAGCTATCCATGGGGGTGGAGGGGCCATCAAGGAGGTACGGGGTGTCATGGTGGGTGGGTTGTCCATGAGGGTAGGGGGTCTAGGTGGTGAGTTTAATCCAGGTGGTGGGTGGGGTTTCCCAAGAGCAGTATGGGGTATCTAGGGGGTGGGAGCGCTGTCCATCGGGGAGGTTGGACAGTCCAGGTGGTATGGGTTTTCTAGGGGGTGGGCTGGCTATCCATGGTGATGATGGGGATGTCCAGTGGGTACCGTGGGTCCATGGGTGGTGGGCGGGCTTTCCACGGGGGTGGTGGGGCTATCTAGGGGGTACATGGTGTACAAGGGGGGATGGTGAGCTGTCCATTGGGGTGGATGAGGGATGTCCAGGGGTTCCAGGGTGTCCAGGGGGTGGGTGCACTGTCCATAGGGGTGGCGGGGTTATTCAGGGGGTACGAGGTGTCCAGGTGGGTGGGAAAGCTATCCACAGGGGTGGTGGGGCTGTCCAGGGGGTAGAGGGTTTCTGGGGGGGATATCCATGGTGGTGGGGGGTTTCCAGAAGTGATAGGGGGTGTCCATGGGTTGGGCTGGCTTTCCACAGGGGTGGCATGGCTGTCTAGTGGGTTGTGGTGTCCAAGGGGGTGGGTAGGCTGTCTAGAGGGGGCTGTCCAGGGAGTAGGCTTTTTCCGGGGGTGGGAGGGATGTCCCTGGGTGTCAAAAAGCTGTCCTGGGGGGTAGGTGGTGTTTAGGGGGTAGACGGGCTATCTAAGGGTGTGGCGGGGCTATTTAGAGGTGTAAGGGTGTTCAGGGGGTGGGCGGGCTTTCCACGATGGTAGGGGCGGTCCATGGGTGTAGGGGTGTCCAAGGGGATGATTGGGCTATCCTCAGGGGTCCCAAGTTTATCCTGGGTGGAATGGGGTGTCCAGGGGGTGGGCAGCCTGTCCACGGGGTGGCAGGGTGGTGCAAGTGGGTAGGGGGTGTCCCAGGGGGTGGGCGGGGTGTCCAGGGGGTGCGGTATCTAGGGGGTGGGCAAGATGTCCACTAATAGTTTAACTAACCATTTTTTAGGTGATATTGAACAAATATATAATGAAGTCAATAAATTATACAAGATGTAAAAAAGAAATTTAATTTTTAGTATGATGGTTATTTACTAAGTGTCATCAGTCTATTAAAATCATGATACATTGATTCTGCAGCTTTATTTTACTCAACAACCAAGATAGAGAGATCATTATGAATTATGCCCCTAGAAAATTCACCATGTTATATATGGGTGTCAAGAGTGATATCCCACTCACATTTTATAGATCCCATGATAGTTAGAGTTTCATATTGAGCATGTGACTATGATTTTTAGTTTTTTATTATGGAAATTGGTGAATGGGGTTAATGTGTGATAAGTGAATTAACAGTGTGGTTAATATATTGGCATCAAGAGTGATTCAAGAATTTTATGAGAATTGAGTTTGATGTGGTATTTTAATTTCATCATGTATGGTGTGATTGTGAAATGGGAATATGTTGGGATGTGGGAAATGATGGTGTGTGATTCTTTTAAAATGGGTGTTATGGGATGATGGTTGTTGTGTAACCACAAGGATATTGATACCTTCGGTCGTGAAGTGATGAGGTATGTAATTACATTGGGGGGAGTTCCTATAGAAGGGATTGATTAATTATATTGAGTAGTTGGGGCATTCTAGGAATGTGGGAATGATACATCTACATTCAATGTCATATCAATTTTTGGGATAATGATGATCGGGCAGTTGAAATGGAGGAGAGTTTTGGTTTCTGTATAACCCAACTAGCATAAAGATGAGCTATTATACGTTTGGGATATGGAAAGGAACATTTATTTTTCATATATTTAAATGAATTGGGGGTTGGGAGTGTACATCCCCCAATCCCATTGCACACCACCTCCCCTACAGCCCCCACCTCCCACTGCATATCCCCATGGAGTCGCCATCCCCATCTCTCCCTACAACCCCCCCCCAACTCCCACTACACCCCCTAAAACACTCTTCCACTGCACAAACCCCCTCCCATTCCCTTGAAAAATAAAATATTAAATGGAGATCCATAGTTAGCTTCCTACCATTTACGAACTAACTACCATGTTGGATCAATATAATAGGACATCACTAAAATATCACAATAATACATGAACAATGCTTATACCAAAAAGGGTCTCAATAGACCTCTTAAAAGGAACTCTATGCAGAGGAATGATATGCAAAATAACTCTATGCAACCACATAACATTCCATTGTTACAAATTTCTAGACTGGAGGAATCATCATTTCAGTAGATATTCTACTATAGAAATCATGTGTTATTATTGGGGATATAGGATACATCATTTTATCATCTATTAGACGTGGAAGAACATTCACTTACTTGAATCATAGATTTATCCAATGTTGGGAAGAAGGGTCCGCAAGGATTTTTGGTTCTGTCGGTTAGGGATAATCAAGAAAACAGAAAAACATTGTCTTCAAAGAAATATTAATGAAATTTTTAATAAATGTAGGTAGAACATAAAACTGAGTTAGAAAATACAAATTTTATGTGGAAGAACAAAAAATGAGTTGTTGGGAAGAAGGGTTTGCAAGCTGCTGGAACAATGGAGCTCTCAGTTTAGGGTGTAATGTGGGAAAATCAAGATCGGAATCTCATTATACATTTATGAATTTTTATCCAAACGGTTTTTTAAAACTATTGGGAAATATTATCCAAGACACCACTACCACAATGGTTTCAAAAGATCGTTGTGAAAACTAGGCCTATCCTAACGGTTCTATAAACTGTTGGGAAAATATAGTCTACAACTTCCTATGCCTACATTTTTCAACAAATTGTTGGTATATTTATCCTATCCAAACTGTATTTATAAACCATTGGGATAGAGGCATTGGTATATGATGAATTTATAGTATTTTCCTTTGTTAAAGTAAATTGAATTTTTTGAAGCCCTATATTTATACTAATCATGTGATCACTGCTCAGTGGATATATTATCAATGGTCAAATTTCATAATGTTATTTTAAAATCCAAGACATTGAACCAAATAAGGGCATATGTTTCACATAACTATAAGAATATATTTAAAAAGACCAAGATGAATTTTCATTAATGAATTTTTGTGTCATTATAATCTTCCCCCCTTAAAAAATTTCGCCCTCAAAACTTATTTTTCCCACATTAAAACAAATGTGGGTAACTCTGCATCATCACTTCTTCTGATTCCCACATCACTTATTAAAACATGTGGTTTTTCCACAACCCCTTGACGAGGGGCATTGTCATGTTTCATATAAGTTTTCTCTATGATCTAGGATCTTCATAAGTTGTTCCTCATAAGAATGATCATCCTCTAGCTGTATAACCTCTAAAGAGAGTACATGTGAAGGGTACTTTATATACTTCATTAAGAGGGATACATGAAAGACATCATGTACATTGGCCATGGTAGGTGGAAGTGCTAGTCGATAGTCCACAACCCTGACACGACCATGAATCTAGAAGGGGCCAATGTACCTAGGACTTAACATACCATTTTTTAAAAACCTCATGACCTTCTTCCATAGAGAAATGAATTGAAATACCATGTTTCCAAAAATAAATTCATGGTCTCATCAGCGGTTATCTGCATTACTCTTCTGTCAACTCTGGGCTACCCTAATAAGCTGCAGAATGGTTTTCACATTCTCCCCCATTTCATAGACCATTTATGGTCCTAGAAGATTATGTTCACTGACTTAATCCCAACACGACAGTGTTTTGAACCTTTTCCCATAAAGGTCATTATATTGTTCCATTTAGATTCTTGAGTGGAAACATTTATTGTTATAGAATTCAACCAATGGAAGATGTTTGTCCCACCCTCCTTTGAAGTCCACAGAACATGATATTAACAAATATTCTAATATTTGAATAGTTAGCTCATATTGGCCATCATTTTGAGGATGATAGGTTGTACTGAAGTTCAGTTCTGTGCTTTGATCATGCTAGATAATTATCCATAACATCACAGTGAATCTCATATCACGATCAGATACAATAGATATTAGTACTCTATATAGCCTTACCACTTCTTTGATTAAATCCTGGCATGTTGATCTAATGAGAAGTGCTATTGAATCTCAGTAATGTGATATTTCATTGTAATATGATCCAAAAATACCCATATAGCTTTGTTTCATTTGGATATCTTTGGATGTCTAGTGACAAAGTCCATTGCAATGTTCTCCCACTTCCATGTTGGTATGGGAAATGGTTGCATCATCCCCTTAGACTTCTGCCTCACTGCCTTTACATGATGACACATCAGGAACATTGATGTATACTAAGTGATCTACAACTTCATATTATCCCAAATAATGTTCACGAGGATCTCAATACATTTTTGTGTTTCTTGGGTGAATATAGAAATTTGATCTATGGGCATCATCCAAATAATCCTTCTTCATATCTGGACATGATAGAACACATGGTCCTTTCCCAAATATGATAATCTTTAATCATAAACATTGAACTCTGAGGATTTACCATTTCTGATAGCATCTACTTTCTTTTGAATTCCCACATCATCCTTTTAAGCATCCATTCACCTTTTCAAAATAGACAGTTGACCAATCTTTTGCGAAAGGATTGGTGATGTTCCCTTCTTAATGATTCCAATTTCCATCTTCATCATATCTAAGAAAATTGGATCTTTCTCAATTCTCATAAATCATATAATTGTTGGGTATTTTCTACATAGAGAATCTTCTACCTTGTTCGCATTCCCAGTGTGGTAATGGATTGAGCAGTTATAGTCTTTGATCAGATCTAACCATCTTCTTTGGCGCATGTTCAACTCTTTCTGTGTGAATATATAATTGATGCTTTTGTTTTCCATATGTATTTCAAAATTCTTCCCAAAGAGATAATGCTATCATATTTTTAATGTGAATATCACCACAACCAACTCTAGATCTTGTGTTGGATAATTCTGCTCATTAAATTTCAATTGCCTTGAATAATAGGAAATGACTTTTTCATTTTGCATCAACACAGAGATCAAGCCCTTCTTCGAAGCATCACTGAATTCCACAAAATATACACATGTAGCGAATGTGAGCATGGGTGCTGTGAATAGACATCTTTTTAACTCCTTGAATATTTTTTGGCATTCATCACTCCACAAAAACATTAAATCCTTCTGAGTTAGCTTCGTAAAAGGGTTGGACAATCGTGATAAATTTCTCAGAAATCGTTGATAATATCCAGATAAACCCAAAAACCTATGGATATCTGTTACTGATGTTGGCCCCAGACATCCATCTATTGCATCTATCTTGGAAGGATCCATAGATATCCCATTTCTTGTGATGATATGGCCCATGAATGTGACCAACTTCAACCAATACTCACACTTGTTGTACTTTGCATAGAGCTTCTCCTATCACATGGTCTCTAGTGAAATTCTTAGATGTTCATATTTAACCACCTTGGTTTTGGAGTATATTAGAATTTCATCTATAAAGACTACTAAAAATTTTTCACGGTAATCTCTAAATACTCTATTCATCATTTCCATGATGATTTATCGAGAATTAGTGAGTTAAAAAGGCGTTACTTCAAATTCAATGTGCATGTATCTTGTACGAAATGCACTCTTGGGGATATATTTCTTCTCCACCCTTACTTGACAATATCCCCACCGTAAATAAACCTTGGATAAGTATTGTTCTCCACGTAGTTGATCGAATAAGTCATCAATTCATGGGAGATGATACATTTTCTTTATCATGATTTTTTAAAGCTCAAGATAATCGATGCAAAGGCACATTGACCTATCCTTCATCTTGAAGAAGAGGACCAGTGCTCCCCATGGTGAAGAACTAGTGTATATAAACCCATTATCGAGATTATCATGCAGTTGTTTCTTTATCTCCTCAAGCTCTACAATAACCATTCTATACTGGGTCTTGGATATTGGCAATGCCCCAGGTATAATATCAACTGAGAATTCAACATATCATCAAGGAGAAAGACCAAGAAATTACTTGGGAAACACTTCAGACAATTCCCCTACAATAGGCATGTCATTGAGGAGGGTTGACTCCTTAGAATCTGTAATTTGATCCAGATACAGGTGCTTATAGGGCAGTAATATCTACTCTTGAGATGATGGAGCAAAATAATATTCATCTTTCTCTCTGCACTTATACAGAATCAGGGGTCGATTCCCTATATGGAGAGTTCTTTCCCGCTTATAGAAAATTATGTTGGATCTATATAGAGAAAGATAATAATTTCCCAGAATTGCGTCAAATTCCACCAGAGGGAGTATGATGAGGTTCGCCGGGAATTTCAATCCACCGATTATGATAGAGGAGGAGATATATTCAGGCAATGCAATGATTTTCCCATATGTTGTAATCACCGAAGTATTTACTTCCATGATTTTTGGTGGTGTTAAGATTGTTCTACTAGACATTCAGGATATAAAATAATGCGTAAAACCTGAATCAAAATGTACGTTTGCTATTCCTAAATTAATAACTAGCGTACCTCTCACCACTTCTTTGTCATGGTTTACTTAGGTAATAGTGACCGGAAAAACTCTCCCTTGTTGCCTTGGAGGTTTTTGGTTGCCCCAAAATACGCTTGACTTAGGGAACTGATTTGCAAGATGCCATGGTTCATTGTAGTTGAAGAAATGAAAAAAACGTTTATATTTGAACGAAGAATCCCTCTATATTGTCACAGTCACAGGTTTTTCATTCCAATAGTTAATAGCTAGGTGTCCTTATCTTCCACACCTAATGCATTTTCTCGTCCCCTTCTTCCAATTTCTGGGGTTCTTCTTTCCACCCCTTTGGAAATTAGGCTGCTAGATCTTCTTATCACGATCGGATTTATCCATCGGACCACAATAATTGAAATCCACAATACACTTTTTATACACGTGACACCCCTAAGATTCTACGATCTCCATTTCTTCCTTGAGGGAACATCTATAAATTTTTTCATAGCTGTCAAATTCATAAATCGTCAGGGATTTGCACTGGCTAGGTCTCAGCCCACCAAAGAAGTGTTCAACCTAGCACTTGGGGGCAATGAAAAAACCAGAGGTGTATTGTGCAAGTGTTTTGATGTTTGCCTTGTATGCTCTTACTAATTAATCATCTATTTTCATGAGGGAAAATAAGTCACATTCAATCTTAAGTTGGAGGGCGAGTAGAAAATATTTATCAAAAAACATATTCCATAAATCCTTCTATTCAAACTCCTCGATCTCCTTCTCAGGATTCATACTTTTTATCAATGTTCACCATTGATCAGCATCACCCTCCATACAGTAATCAGCTAGGAGAACCTTCTCTTCTTTACAAAATTGAAGGATGGAGATGATATTTTCAATGTACTTGATCCATTGTTCACTGAATGAGTGATCAGATGATCCATTAAAAGTAATATTCCATTGCCTCATGAAGCTCTCGATACAAAATTGTTCTTTTATGGGGGGGGGGGGGGGGGTTGAATGTTTCTGTTGACCTGTGTTTATATTCATACCCTGGGTAAAATGAGGGATAATTGTGACAAAGTTCATGATTCCCTCTCCGATCAGACTGGGTATATCATTAGCATTGTCATCACATTGATCTTCACATAGGTTGTTATCCTGAGTCCTCCTCTTACTAACCATTGTCAAGAATAAAAAGAAATTTAGGGGTAACACATAAACAGTAATCCATGGAAAAAACATATGACTTATAAAAAAAATTTATTTACATATCTTATGAATATATAGGATTCAATATATGTTATCCTTGATCTATTTTCTAACATATAATATTATGTGTATTTTTTTAATTTCTTAAATAATGGATCATACTAAGCTTATGAATTTCGGAATGCATATCCCCTGGGAGTGTCGTAACCAAGAGTACAACATGGCTCGTTGTTGTGTACCAGAATACCCCAAGTCATGCCTGAAACTCCTTGTCAGGGTTTTCACCACTAGGTAAATCTGTGCCAGAGCCACCTCTACCTGTTAATATCCATACAAGGATGCATTTTATTGATAAACCACTAACTCAATACACACCAAAACTCAAGGATGATTTTATTATACATAGTATTGTATCTAATGCTTCACTAGGGTTTTGTAATTCTAATCCAAAAAATAACTAAACCTATCCTATGATACCAACGATAATAACCCTAATTTTTATTGCGCACATAAATATGATTTATTACATAAAATCATCACTTGATACCAAATGAAATATTGAGAGGTCTCGTGTCTTTGGGGATTAGGAACATTATGTAACAACATGAAACATAGAACACAACATCTTTATTGAAAACATCTGTTACATGACCGCTACATTCCCCCATACTTTGCATTGCATGGGATAACCTGAGTACATGCATAAGAAAAGGGTGAGCAATAAAGCCTAGTAAGGGAATAAACATGGAATAACATTAGGAAGACAATACATATTAGAAAACAGGTATACCAATGGAGTATAAGATAATCATGAACATGAAGGCATGATAAATAATTCTAATCATAACAAGGAAATTTGGCAACAACACATAACATGGAATTAGCACGAGCCAAGTATCATCGCACATGAAGCAAGAGTAAACCCCCATTGCACATGAATCCCAAGTAAACCTTCATTGAACTTGAATTAGAATGAGTAGACACTCATTTCACATTACATATCATGATACTATATTTTACCCAATGCATTGGAGTGCAATCCGGATGCACCCTTCATAATCATTTCATTTCATGCATAAGCCTGCCACATCAATAATAAAACATGGATTCATTAACATCATAATTCATTCCATGAATAATGGGTACATAATACATAAATGTAATCATTAATCAACAAGTATATGTGCATAGAGGTTAACACCCTATATAGAGTAGTGGGTGCGGTATTCACCACATAGTGATTCTGGCATGGAAATTTGGGTGTAATTTTAGAAGTATGACGACGTCAAATAGAAATTCATATAATGGATTTATGAGAGTCAAAGGGGTCTCTCATAATTTATACATTAAATGGACAGTAAGGGGGTCATGTGACATAGTATACCAACATATAGAATAGAATTTAGAATCATAATATAAAATAATTTCTTTAATGTAAATGAGGAGAGAGAAATTCCTTATCGAATTTTGGCATGGTAACAGGTGTACATGGGAGGCATTAATGATAGAGAAATGGGTCTCCCATCATTCAAAAATAAAGGGGTCAGTTTGGGGGAGGTGTGAAATTATATCCCAAAATTTATAATAGCATATAAAAGGGCATAAAAATATTATGAAATATGGATAAAAAGTGAATGGTGGGAATCCATTATTGGAAGTGTGATCCCGAAGCCTAGTGATGCCACCTCCTTTTAGAACTTCATCAAATGGGATTAACATGTGGAAAGTATACTGGATGAGGCCATCAATTTCTTTTTCTATGTAAATTGGATTTGTTAAAGCCCTATATTTATATTAATCTTATGATAACTATTCAACGACTATATTAGCAATGGTCACAATTCATAACTGTATTTTAATATCCAATACATAGAACCAAATAAGTGCATATGTTTTACATAACCATAAAACGATATTTAAATAGACCAAGAAAAATTTTCATTATTGATTTTTTAGGTTGTTACATGGATCATCTCTGACTAAGTTCTGTGTTTTTCCTCTTGGGTTTAGTGATCATTAAAGTACGGTTTCTATATCTTTTTGAAAATGTGTGTGTCTTATCATCATAAAAATGATGAAAAATCATTAATTATGATCAGAAATTGTCTCAAAATTACCCTATCTTGTGTTATATATTTCAAAAGATTATGTGAGGATCATGTAAAATTAGTGGGGTTCTATAAAAAAAGTATCAAGACTCAATATGTATAGATCTTTTCCATTCATTTTATTACCTCCCTTCTCAGTCTCCACTTCTGAAACACACAGATATTTGAAAAAATATATATTTTTTCCAATAAATATAATTTATTAGATAATTTTTGTCAGGAGTAACACTATGTTTTAATGAATGGAAATATACTACTAATATTATTTTTTAAAAATAAACATTATTACAAGTCCATTAAAATTATTTGTATGAATTATAATATTCAATATTCCAAAATTCGATATAGTGTTTTTAGAGAAATAATATTTACTGATTAATAAATACATCATTTTTGGTAAAACCTTTATATGCTTTGAAGAATACTTTTTTAATAAATGATTTTTTTTTATTTTTGTGAACAACTATTAAAATTGATATTCTCCAATTTTAAAAACATTATTTGAAAAAATTGCTATTTTTTTAGAATAAAAATTTCAAAATTATCTTTGGGTAAATTTTAGTTATTTTCATGAAAGTCTTAATTTTTAATGAATACTGAAAAATACTATTTCTTATAGAAAACTATATTTTTATTTATATAATTTACATTGGTAAATTCTGATTTAATTTGTTTAAAATTAATAATAGTTATATTATGTAATAATTAATCGAATTTAGGTCATTATAATTAATTTAACACTTAATTTTCATATTAAAACATTTTTAACTTATGAAAATTATCTCTATAGAAAATAGATTTTTATCATATGTAGGGTTTTAATATTGATTTAAATTTAAAAAATTAGGTGGATTACATTTGGGAAAATGAATTCTATATTTGGAATCATATTAACTAATATTATATAATAAATTTATCTTTTTTTCATAGTGTTTAGTAAAAATGGTAAGAATTAATTATCACTGTTAAGGATTAAACATGTTTAATGGGGAATAAACTAAACATAAAATTGTTTAAATAACTTAAAAAAATTAATTTTCTATTTTATTTCCATTATTTTACACTAGATTGTAATCTATGATTTATCAATCTCATTCTCCATCATGTGTGAAATGAAATTTTCAATCATGTGTATAGAGGACTATAGTCTCACAATCAAATATGTCACCGCCTATCATAAATAGAAATAATGATTGATTTAAACTATAAATTTTTTATTTATGAAATAATTATACTTATTTATTTATAATATAAATTGTACATTCACACCTTCCAATATATTGGAAAGTGATAACATTGGCTATGAGTATATGTGGACTACCACCTCCATGATGTTATGTGATTCATACGAACACATGTGTAACATTTCTAGGAATTATGGTTTTTTAAAATTAAGCATGTTACGATCATGGAGACGGTAAGTTGTATGTATGCATGTGTAACATTCCCTTTTTTCAACAGTAATTATTGAAACGAGGTAAGTAATATTTTACATTTTTATAACTATAAAAATACAAAAAATATGATATTAATTATTTAAATATACATATATATATATGAACCATGAGGTGTTGTAATGAAAATAGATTCACATTACTTCGTGGAGGTGGTAGTCCACACATACTAGTATGATGTTATCATCTTTAGGTGAGCGCAAATGTAAGAAAAACGTAATACATTATCAATTAATAATGTTAAATATTTCATAAATATCATAATAATTGAATTTATATCACATAAAATCATTAAATTTATCCTTATAACAATCCAGTTAAAGAGTTATTGATAGATGAATCACATCGCTTTGAAAGGCTATAATGAGTTGTACACACAGGTGATGTTATCTAATTCCCTAGAGAATAAAAATTAAAAAAAATGTAAAATATGATATAATTAATAAATCTATGTAATTATTTTTTAAATAATATATATATATATATAATAAAGTATTCATCATACAGAACAACGATAAATTGTAATGGAAAAATGAGCGACATTGGTTCGTGAGGTTATTGTCTGTTGTACACATGAATGATGATTTTTTAACCCATTTGATGAATGTTGTGATGTTTGTAGTTATTGACCTTACAAAAACAACATCTTACTATATTTAATATATCATGGTTATCATATCAACATTTATTGTAAAACACTGAAGGATGTAGAAGATGGTGAAAAAGAAAAAACCATATTTTTAAATTTTACATCTTCATAGACCACATATTTAGGACTTAACCTAATGTATTCCTATAAGGAATTTATGAAAGAAAAATAGATTATATAATGATGGGATAGAATTTTGGAAGATATTTTGGTAGTAAATGGATGAACCCAAATGGTTTGATGCTGTAAAGAATATAGGAGATGGGTGGCCTTTTATAAGTTAGGTGAGGGGAACATTTGTAATAATTGAAACAAAAAATTGTGTTCCCACATTTTACATATTGAAAGTGGTCATGAATATTTTATATAAGATTATTATACATTATAATGTCTAAATATGAGTATTATATACATTTAGACATGTTTTTAATCCATTTTAATCCTATTATTTTTAGTTCAACCACCAGCAAACCAATGTTTACCTATAATAAGGTAAATATTTTTGACTTTTGTTACAATTTTGTAAGGTAATAAATTAATATTATCATATTAAATGGTATAAATTATTATTATTCAATATATTTAATCAATTTTTTCATGTTTCATTTATGGAAGTGGAAAAAATTAACTTAAAATTAATCTCGCAGACGTGATGATATAGTGGGTTGTTAACGAAAAAATGTTTAAAAAGGATACAAAGATTTTATATCCAAATTAAATATGTAAATAATTCCAATGAAATAAATTTTATTTATAAAAAACTAACTAATATTAATTTAAAATCAATCTAAAATTTAATTTATCACTATTAATATTTCAAATCAAATGGCATGTTATAAATAAAATTTAGTATCTTTCAGTACTCATAAAAAAGTTATACATTTAAGAAAAAAATACACTATAAGATAATTTAGATATTATGAATTAAAAAATGAATTTAATCATATAAAATAAATTTTATAAAACTGAAAAAAAAAAAATTTTAAAATATGTGTGCATAGCGAAACTAAAATATATTTTAGAAAAATATGGATTTCTTTGAAACCATATATTTTTCTTCTGAATGATATTAACTTTAAAAAATATATAACGATAATTTTCATGATTTTTTTCCAAAATTTTGATACCCTAAAACATTAAAGAATGGTTATAATGATCATGTGAAAATTATATTTTAATAGATTATTTATATTTAAAAATGTTGTTGTGTTCATCACATGATACTGAAAAATTAAATGTTTTTCTAAAATAACTATATTGTAATGACTTGGGGTGTTATATTATTCCCTCCTATAAAAAATTCAACATCAAAATTTCATGGATTTTTACCACTAAATCGAATAGGTTTTTTTTTCTTGATTACATCCTTGGGTTCTCATGTTAGGTCTTTAATTTTTCAATTTCTCCAAAGTACCCTTACAAAACTTGTCATATGATTCCTCAATACATTCTATCCAGTATCAAGAATAAGGATTGGTTATTAACAGTATGATAGATTATGTTCTAATTATATTTCAAAAAGGTGATCAATTTCATTCGGTCTCACATATACATCATTAACAATGATATATAGAACACACAATATTCTTTTGTGTGATTCAGTGGCATTTCCAAATGATAATAAATAACTCAAGTTATTACAAGGGTTTTAACTATCTATTGCGCTTGTGGATTAGTTTCCCTATCATATCGATCCTTATAACACCCTTATATAGAAATAATTTCATGAAAACATGATCTCCCACTTGGAATTCTAAATTTTTCCTATGATTATCATCAAAATTATTTTTCTTACTTTGAACTAATTTAATGTGAACATGACTATCCTTTAAATTTTTTGTTGTCTCTTCACCAAGTTTTGGGCTTGTGAGTTTCCTTTTACTAGATTCATCCGATAAAGTAGTATCATGATATTTGTTTCTATATAATGTTCTATATGGTGAAATTTGAATACATAAATGAAAATTATTTTAATATGAATAATATTTCAATGGTAAAAACAGATCCAAAATACCTTGAAATTCATGTGAGAATGAACTCAACATTTCTTCCATCGTTGGAGTAGTCAGTTCGGACTGTCCATCATATTGAGGATGTTAGGAAGTAGTGTGACCATCAATTTTCATACATAGAAATTTCATATGTATTGGTTATTACATAAAACATAATACCAAAAGACGCATGAATGTTGTATTAGCCAAGTCCATTTTAAAATAAGGAAACCTAAACAATAGTACATAAAAGAACTACATTATCTCCCTGTATGTTCTTGTTGAAAAGAGCATTTCTTAGACATATTAAACATAATACATATCATCATATCATGGAGAATAAAACATAAGAATTGGTGAGATCAAAGGTTTAGTAAGGGTAAATTAGGGTGATGTGTCGTCATAAGTATGAGTATAAGGGTATGATAAGATGATTATTAAAATAGATGATCATACCTAATATATCCCAGATCATATACATGTTTCGTGGAAAAAATCATAATATATATTTAGAAATTAATCATAAAAAATTAAAGAACATAAGACATTAAATCCTAACACATGAATAAAACATGGAACTATGGTTAACACATAAACATATAATAATTACTTCCATAGTAGTCAAAGAATTTCTACTAAGGCCATCTTGGTGGAAAACATCATTTTCTAAATCGAGTTCACACCCCATTCTAGCCATGTATTAAGGAACTGAGATCACTTCTAATTCTAGCCTTGTATTAATGAATGGAGTTCACTACTCGTTTAATCATTGTATTATTTAACTTAGTTCATTTCTCATATAATAATTGTAATACTAATCCAAGTTAATTATTTTTTCCATCCATATCTATCTCAGGAGATATAAATCATCACCCAATGAATTTGAGTGAGATATAGATCCCTCCCATCTCATAATGCAATCATTTATACATGTTCCAAAAAATCATATACAATCATATCATAACTTGGGCAATTAAATGGTTATCATAAACATTTAAACATATCATAACTGGTTGAAAAATATTCACGTCTCATAATAATTTTATTAAAAGCATAACCCATGAAAGAGAAATTTGTTTCAAAAACATATACCATGTTAAAGAAAAACCAATTTCATAAAGATCCTGACATTAAAAATAACCCCTACATATAAATAATATTTATTTAACCATTACATAATTTCTATAAGTACATGAGAAACATCAAAAAATGTCTTATATAAGGGAAAATAATTTTGAAATATCTTTAAAAAATGTTTCTTGAGGTAGATACCATTTATTCATTGAAAAATTATTTTTAATTTATAAAACAATCTGAAAACAATTTTCATAGACAATACATAGAAATATTATATATAATTCATCAAATCATTTTGAAAACCATTTTCCTTGAGAACATATAATCTATGTTTCAAAATATTATTAAATCATTTTTATATGTAAATAATATTAAAATCTATAAACAGTTATAGAAAATGTTTTGAAAACCATTTCATTTAAAATATAATAAATACTTATAAAAAAGGCTTGAAAACAATTGGAAAACATCTTTTATTGAAAATTTAGAAATGAAGGAAAAAAATATTTTGAAAACTATATACCTTGAAAATTATATTAAAAAAATTCTAGAAAATAATCCATTTAAAAATGAAAAGGAAACATTGAATAAATTATGGATGGTAAATTCATACATGACATACGGGGTAAAATGAATATTCTATTTTCATGGTAAAAAGGATAAAATGGCTTGTTTGGGAATATAAAAAATGATTCCTTCGAATAGATTGATAAAAGATAAAAATGTTAAAAATGTATCTTAAACATTTTAGGATAATGGTAAATATTCATGGAAAACCGTTTTAGTAAATATTTGTTTGATGAATCATAGATTTCCAACCGAAGAGGGGATAAATTCAGGCATTTTTAACAACACTTTATTAAATATATTATGTAAAAAATAAGTGAAAAAATGGTACCAACACATGAATAAAACTTGAATGACCGTAAGAGAAACAAATTCAGGAATTTAGTTGAGATATGGGTTATAATATTTCATTAAAGGAAGCATAAACATAATAAATTTTGAAAAGTGAGGAGATTTTATGAATAATCTATTATCATTTGGTAACATAGGATTATACTTTCAATGGAAGAAAATTAAATCACATGAAGCATAAAATATCATGAAAATAATTATATTCATGATAGAACATGTAAAATGGGAGTATATACACCTCTAAAATAATTTAGGTGCATAATAAAACATGATTCTCAATGATAGAAAATATATACTAATCTATTTTACCTATTTGGTAATATAAAAAACTAAATCCACATGAAATAAATATCTTAGAAAGGTTATATAAATAAAAATAAATTTAACAATAATAATAATAATCATATAACACATTCGTGGGTATTTTAAACACCATGAAAAATAAATGGTTAGTAAATAATGTATATTTCATACATAAATAAAATGTAAGATGAAATCACCTTACCTTGTGTCTAAACTCTCTTTGTACTTACTAAAAAACTACAGTATAATAAATATAAATTTATTATAAATATTTCATAAAACCGAATTTTTAATTATAATATAATATATTTTTATATTATGACTATATATTACCCTCTTGTTAACAATTTTATGTTATGGTTTCACTTGGGGTAATATTAACTTTTTTCTTCATGTGTGTCTTAATTTTTTATAGCTTTGGCACTTATACTTATATAATGATTTAAATAATATAAAAAATTATTTAAATAATTTATAAACTAATTATATTTTTTATTATATTAATAAATTAAATATATAATTATGAAATAGAATACACCCTTCATGAAGATGGTATGTTGTACAAACACATGAACATTATTTCCATTTAATTGTCATGTTTAATGAAATAACAAAAAAAGAAATATATGTATATATATAAGTATATAATTATAATTATTAAATTATATTTATTATATCATTTATATCATATATATTCACTAAATCTATCCTTAATACATTCTATGTAGGGTTTGAATGAATCACATCACTTTGAGGGGTGGTAGTCCACAATTCCTCAAATGCAATTGTTGTATTTACACCAAATGTAAAGTAAAAATATATATTTTTTAAAAATAATAAACAAGATTAAATATAGAATAAATATGTTATATATTATATAAAATATATATTTTTATTCATAATCTCCATCTTGATAGGTGGTAAAGGAAAAAATGAACAATCATCATTTCGTGAGGCGGTAGTTCACCATACAAATAAATAGTATATTTTTTACCCATTAGATGAAGGTTTGTGTAAGTAAAGGTCTAAAACTTACCATAAATAAATCCTAATATATTTAGGGTAATTATTTTCATAAAATCATTTAATAAATGGATTGTATGTGGTGAACAAAGAAAATAATAGAATATAGCTTGGGAGAAGATGTTACGTCTTAATCAGGTAACTCTTTTCGGTTTGTTCCAAGAGGATTATTTGGATTGATTTGTTCCAAATGGAAGCATTATATAATTAAGGGAGATATCATAGTATGTTTATTTGAATGATATTTTCAATCAGATGTGGTTTGAGAGGTGTGAATAAGAGGGAGATGCAGTAACCTTTTATAGGGAAATGAAAGGGCACACTTGGTATTTTTGAAAATAAGTTTTGCGTACCCACATTTCTACATACAAAAGTTATAAAAAACTAAAAAAATCTATATTTAAATATTAATGGAATAATAATCACCATAAAATGGTTTTTTGAAAATTAGATACATAATTTTCTGTCTTAAATATAAGGTTTTGTCCCTAGTTTTGCTTAATTTTACCATAAATAATGTATTTAATTTTAATTACATTTACTAATTTTTTGGTAAAAACATAATTTGACATTTTAGAGATTATAAATTATTATGATTCTAAATATGGAGTAAATTTTAACAAATTCATAAAATATAAGTGGAAATTATTAATATAAAATATATCTGGAAGTCTGGTTAATAGAGATGGTTTTTAAAGTAAAAACATTAAAACGTTTTCTATGTTTTATATCCAAATTCAATGTGAAATTGATATCAATGGACTAAATTGTATTAATTTATAAAAATAATATATAATTAAAAATTTAAACCAATTTAAAATATAATTTATCCTCATAAATAAATTATATGAAAAAGTAGTTTCGAAATAAAATCTATTATTTTTCATTATTCATCATAAAATGATGTTTGTTGGAAAAATATAATAAATTCACCATAAGATAATTTCAACATAAAAAAATAAAAAATGAAGTTTATTTTATCAAATTAAACATATAAATACATCTAAAATTTAATTTATAATTTTTCAAAGTATGATAATACAATAAGTTCATTTGATAAAATAACATTTTTAAACACATAAAGACATTACCAAAAATTATGTATTTTATTATAAATATGTTTTATTTATATAAAAAAATTATAAAAAATATTTTAAAAGTATTTATTATTATTCATATTAATATGTTTAATTTATAGGATATAATTATCTCATTTAAATAATTATAACAATAAAATGATGTTTTGTAGAAACATCAGTGTTACGTGTAACATACACTATGTCAGTGTTGTGTGTTGCGTATAACAAGTCACAAGATAACCCCATTATTGAATATAAATAACGATAGAATTTATATTGTATGTAGTGAATGTTTTCCTTGGTGTTGTGTATAATTCAAGATAACCATAGTTTATTAAAAAACTATTTTAAATGTCACATGAAATGTTAAATATCACACAAAGTGTAAATTAATTTGAAAAAAATAATTCACAAAACCTCATGGTGCTACATTTCAAACCCTAAAATTAATTATTCCATAAAAATTATACTGGTTTATTATAAGTTTAATACTTTAATGTTTCATATATAGAAACCCACATTATAAAAATGTATACTATAACATCCCATAAAAAGGGAATGTTTGAACCACAACAATTACCCAATATAAAATATAACATGGTTTCCACAAAGGTGAACATTGTTTGGGTGTTAATATTGGAACTGGTGGAAAAGACTAAATATTTAAAGGGATTTATTGACTTTATAAATTAAAATCATGTGAATGATCAATGAAAAGTTGAGGGCCTAAAAGTTATAAATCTGGGATGATTAAAAAGGCGATCAGTTCGACAAAATTAAAGTATTATGAGAAATCATTTTCTCTTTATCATTAGTCTAACATTTAGTAATTCCATTATTGGAAAATAATATAAGTAAATATAATTACTTGTAGTATTTACATAAACAAAATTTAATTCTTTAGTTGTGCTTTTATCATTTTTTAATTCATCCATTACTTCCATAAATGGATGCAAATATATTAGCGTTGATGCTCGAAGCCCTAAAATACACATTTAATAGGTATTATGGCCCCAAAAAGAATGAAAATTATAACTATTTATATATAAATATTATTAAAAATAAATATGGTTAATACATTAATCTCTCAACATAAAAATTAACACTATTGTTTAATCATACATATTTTTTCTTCAAAATTAATTATCCATTAACCAGGTCATCGCGCGGGCTAATGGTAGCTATGAAACCCTTATCATCCTTAAATCATGGGTTCAAGACCCACATCCTTGCCATACGTGATTGTTTTTCACCCTACATACATGTTGTCTTTTTCTGAAACAACACTAATATTGCTTCCAAAATAAACAGACTTTTTGGAAATAATGTTAATCGCTAAATAGCCATTTAACCAAGGGTTTCAAAACAATATCAATACATAAATACTATCAGTGTTGTTTAAAAAAAATTTCTGGAATGGTAAACCTTATAACCCCTCTAAAATATGAAAAACCATAACATTAGAAATAAATTCATTAAAATAGTTGAACATTGATCACCCATAAATCACAAAGTAGCTATTGGTTGTCACATTCCAAAAAAGTGAATACCCTCCAGGTAAATTCTCTTGTAATATGAAAATAAATTGAATTACCATAAATACTTTTGGAAAACAAAAATTCCTCCTTATTCCATAGATTACTATACATATTCCATAAATCCAATATGTTGTATGCTGCATCCATTATAGAATGAACTACTACTCTATTAGTCCATAATTAGTTCCAAAGTCATTAGTACCATCCTATATACTTATTCATATCTTACACAACATTACCCAAACAACAAAATAATAATATAAGGAACATATAAGTGGTTATATGTCCCTTAATCATGTATTTTCTATAGACATCACCTTGACATTATATCATATTTCTATTCCATTAGAACCTTTCAATGTGTTCTAGTAAATTATTATGGAAAAGCATTAACTGAAGATTCCTTATATATTTTAGTATGCTTATAACACAATTCATGAAATTAAAATACATATGAAATTTATTATTCCACTTCCTCATTATTCCATTAACAAGGTTATTTCATCCTATTATATAATACCTCATTCCTTTCACATTTTATCATTAGTATCATCATCATCACAAATATAACCATTACTCATTATACCACGTAAATCAAATTTAAGAGCTTATATATTAGTACATTGAGTTGAATAATGGCAATTTATTCCACACATTAAATAATTAACCTTTATTTATGTCTTTAGGAGTCCAATATTCTGATCCATTTCGTTAATCTAACTCATCATTTTTCATTAGTAATCACTTTGTGTCATTTTTTCCACAATAAAATCATTTCGTTCTTCAACTAAGACATTCCCTTAGGTGAATATTTCCACATAATAACACAATTAAAACCAAATATTTTTTTATTCATGGTATCAATTACCATAACTCTCATCCAAGTCCATAATTATTTTCCTTGATGAGTCTAAGAGTTGGATTTGGTACACATTATTAATCATGTTCTATTAAAATGGTTTAGGCATCACAATAACATCTTTCACTCTAGTGATCAACCCACTTGACATCCCATTAATGAAAATTCTATCACATTCAACATTTATATTGGTCATTTCAGTTCAGGGCATTGACTAAAACCAGAATCAAAGCGTGATCATTACATACGATAGAATAAAACCACACGGTCATGATAAGAATTATATAGAGGATGTCCAAATCATTAAAAAATACTTAATCGATGAAACCCAATGTTCCTACAAGGTAATTCATATCCAAAAAATATTTAAACATTTCAGGATGGCTTATGAAGAGTTTTTGAATTTCTTAATCAAATCTCCTGAGAGTGCCGCACTAGGTATGAAACAAGGTCCATTTTCATGGAGTTGATTACCCCAAGTCAGAACCGAAACATATTCCCAGAGTTGTTATGGCTAGGTAAATATATGATAGATCAACATCCAATTGTAGTATTCAGACATCGAGGTATTATAAAGAAACCACTAAATCTATCCATTATGAAAATTTGAGTATATTTTGCTTTAAATTTTCTTATCCTTGAGATTATACCCAGACATGTCCTTAAGATTCCAATAAGGTTTTATCATTCTAGCATCCAAAAGATAACTAACCCTTTCCTCTAATACTAACTATAGATAACATCACATCTCATACAAAGACCTTACATTACTTTTAATGAATAAATAATAAATTAAACAAACTAATGCCCAAAGACAATATTAGTCTAGTGCCTTTGGAAATATATAAACATAAACACTTGTACATAAATGAGCTACATTATCTCTCACTAAGTTTTTTAATACAAGAAACCACCATAGACAAATCAAACATAATATATGTCTTCATAAGCACATAAATTATGTATAAAAAGGGGTGACCTAAAATACTTAACAAGGGTAAATAAGGGAGATATGTAACCATATTAATGAGCATAAGGGTATGAGAACATGATCATGAAAATGAAATATCATACCCTACATATCAATGAACATTTAAATGAATCAAGGCATAAATCATGTAAGTTAATAAGACATCAACAATATGAAAATATAGAACTTATTCCATTAAAGCATAATATTGGAATAAAACATTGAATTTTCACAAACACATACGATTATTATAATGATTTCTATAGTAGTCAAGGCATTGCTGTTATGTTTATTTTGGTGGAAAATGTATTTTTATGAACTAGGACCACACCCCATTCTAGCACTATTCTATTGAACCACATTCACTCCTTGTTCCAACACTTTATTACTAAACTGAGTTCACTCCTCGACCCAAGCATATATTATTGAACTGAGTTCATTTATCATTCCATACCTATAATACTGAATTGAGTACATTTATCATTACATCCATGTATATAACAAGGTATATAAATCTTTACCCAATGCATTGGGGGGTATATATTTCCCACCCATCTTAAAATGAAATCATACATACATGATACAAAAATAAGAAAAAAATTAATATCATAACCCGTGAAATGAAATGGGTGTCATAAACAAGTAAACATATCATAATGTTTGTAAGAAGATACAAGTATCATTAGCATTTTATCAAATCAATAACCCATGAATGAGAAAATTATTTCATAATCATATAACCCACGAAAGATAAATGGGTTTCATTAAGACCACGAAATTAATCATAACCATTCTATATAATGAATATTAATGGATCCATTAGATAATTTCCTTGAAGGACATGTGTACCATCAAAAAATATCATCTAAGATAAGAAATAATTCGGAAATATCATTCAAATCATTTTCTTCAAGAAAATATCCTTTCTTCATTGAAAAGTCATTTTAATATATAAAACCATATAAAAATTATTTTCATATAAAATACCTTGAAAACATATAAAGACTACTTAAAATAATTTGGAAAACATATTTTCCAAAATACATATAAATAATATTTAAAACATATAAAAAAAATTATTTTAAAAAACATTGAACATTTATAATGAAATCGTGATCATTTTTGAAAACATTTCTTTGAAAGTATATTCAGAACATATAAATATGGCTTAGAATTTTTGAATGAAAATTTCCTTATATATTTATAAAATAAGATAAAATATTTTGGAAAACATTTTTTCTTGAAAATTATTTTTAATTTTTTAAAAACAATTTATCAATTTATAAAATTAAAATTATATTTCAATGAAATGATAGGTGTTAAATCCATACATGTCATACTATGTAAAACGAACATTCCTTTTGCACGGTAAAAAGGTTAGAAAAATGCCTTGTTTAGAAGAAATTAAAATATTCCTTTAAAAATATTGGTTAAAGAAATAAGGTCAAAATTGATTTTAATCATTATTGGAGAATGGAATAATATTCATGGAACCCATTTTTAGAAAACATGGTTTCAATGGAACAAAACTTTTTGACTGGGGAAAGGGTAAAGCTGGGATTTCGTAAAAAAACTTTCGTAATTATGTTATGTATAAAAGACTATAAAAAATGGTACCAATACATGAATATATCATGAATAACTATAGTATTAGAAAATTCAGGAATGTTCCTGAGATATGGGTTATTATATTTCATCAAAGGAATAATAAACATAAACAATCTTGAAAAGTGTTGAGATTATTTCAATAAGCACTTGTCACTAAGTAACATGGGATAATAATCTCCACAAAAGAAAAAGAAATGAAATAAAGACTAAAATATCATGAAAATAATTAGATTCCCGATATAATATGTAACATTAATTTATATATAGATCAAAAAGAATTTATTTTTATAACCAATCATGAGTCTCAAAGAAGGAAAATTAAAAAAAAAACTATTTTATTGAATTGATAATATTTGAAACATGAACCAAATGAAATAAGGATCATAAAATGGTCATGTAAATATATGTAAATTTAATAATATGAATAATATGACACATTCATGGTTAGTATAAGGACAACGCTCAAGGAATGGATGGTGAATAAATCCTATATCACACAAAATTAAAAAGTGAGATGAAATCCCCTGACATTGTGTCTTGAATCTCTTCGCAATCATCAAAACCTACAGTATAATAAATAGAAATTTATTATCCATCTACCAAAGAACCATATTCTTAATTCTCATATTTTATATTGTTTATTTTGACACTATATTAACTATTTTATGTTAAGGTTTTACTTCAAGTAATATTCACATTGTTCTTCGAATATATCTTAATTAGTTATATCGTTGGTCCTTATACTTATTTTAGGATTCCATAATGTAAAAAATTAATAAAATATAATTTATAATAGTTATATATTTTTTATAATAATCCATATAATATATATGTATGAAACAAAATACACAGTTCATGGAGATGATCAATCATATGTACGCATGAACCCAATTTTGGTTTAAATGTCATGCTAAAAGAAAGTAAGTAAAAGAAAAATATGTATATATGTGAATATATATATATATACATTATTATAGACTTACTATATAAAAAATATAATATATATTCACTAAAACCATCCATAATACATTTAATGTAGTGTGTGAACAAATCACATAACTTTGAGGGGGCCGACGACCATACTTTCTCTAATGAAATTACCATATTTAAAATAAATGAAATGAAAAAAGATATGTTTTTGATAATTAATACATAGAATTAAATATATAATAAATATAATATATAATATATAAAAAAGAGAGTGACCATCTTAATTTCCACCATGAGAGGCGGTAACGTAAAAAATGATCTTTCATTGTATCGTGAAGTGGTAGTTCACTGTACACATAAACAATATGTTTTTTACCCATTAGATGGAGGTTTTTGTAAGTTTAGGCCTAAAAGTGCACATAAAAACATCCTAATATATTGAGGATAATAAATTTTTATACAAAAAAATAATAAAGATAGTGTAGGGGTAGAGAAAGAAAATAAAAAGAAAGGTTCTCGAGAGATGATGCTTCCTCATAATCACGTAACTCCTTTTGGTTTATATTTAAAGTCATACATGGATTTATTTATTCTGAATGATAGGATATACAAGTATGTTAGGGATTTTTTAAGTGTATTTGAAATATATTGTCTGATCCAATGTGCGATTAGAGGTGTGAAGAATATGGAGAGGCAGTGGCCTTTAATAAGGAAATGAAAGGACACACATGGCATTTTTTAAAAGAAGTTAGGTGTACCGACTTTTAAACCGACCAAAATATATAAAAAACATGAAAAAAATCAATATATTAAGGTTAATGGCGGAATAATGGAAATATAATGGGTTTTGTAAAATTTTATAAGTCATTTTGGGTCTTAAATTTAATGTTTAGTCCTTAGATAAGCATAATTTTACATTAATTAGTGTAATTAATTTTAACTACATTCAGTAATATTTGTTGTAAAAAAATTATGTTGAACTTGTTAGACATTATAAATTATTCTGATCCAAAATATTGAATTCATTTTTACAAATTTGAATCACATAAGTAGTAGAAATTAATTTAAAATCAATATCACAGTCGGGACAACAATGCATGGTTTTAAACTAAAAACATTCAAATGATTGCTATGTTTTTATATCCAATTTCAATGTGAAATTGATCTCAAAGAACTATAGTTTATAAATTTAGAAAAATATTATATAATTTAACTTTTAAAAAAATTAAAATATAATTTAACTATATATTTAAATTATACCAAAATTGATTTTTGATATAAAATATTGAATTTTTCTATATTCATCAAAAAATAGAAGATTCTTGAGAAAACCACATAAATTCACCCAAAGATAATTTAAAAATTTTAAATTAAAAAATTAATTTTATTTTATCAAATTAATGTTCGAAATATGTGAAAAATAAATTTTATTATTTTTGAAAGATGTGTATTAAAAGTAGTTTAGTTGAGAAAATATTATTTTTAAATTTATAAGGACATTAAAAAATAATTTATTGCATTATCATTATATTTTATTTATATAAAACCATTATAAAAAATATTTTCAAAGTATATAAAACTAATCATATTACTAATATTAACGACTAAGTTATAATTATTTCATTAGAATAATTATAATAATAATATGATGTTTCGTAGAAACATCACTGTTGCGCGTAACATACACCACATCAGGGTTTCATATTTCGTATTCTAATCCTCAAGTTAGACATAGTTTTCTATGTAGATAATGATTAAATTAATTATGTGTGTAGTGTAAGATTAATGTGGTTTTGTTTATAATGCAAGAAAAACCTAGTTCTTTAATATAAAATAAACTATTTTGAGTGTCATGTGAAATGAAAATTATTAAAAAATGTTAAATTAATTAAAAAATTAACAAACTAATAAATATGACGGTGTTATAGGTTATGATTGAATGAATATCAATTTTTAATGCCTATAAATTAAAAAATAAGATCATTGTATTCGATACCATGTATGACATGCAACACCAAGTGTGGAGAGGAAAAATATATCCCGAGACTTTATAATATAATTAATATATGAAATAATTCAATCTATGATATAACAAGATATTCATGAAATACTGAGTTATCTTATGTTACATCTAACAAAGACTTTTTTTAGAAGGTTTACATTACACACAACACAGGGATTTACCAGAAAATAATATAATTTTATAATATTATTATTTAATATACTAAGGCATAATCGAGATGTTATATTAGAAGTTATAAATATTGACAGCTATCTTTTGAAAATATATATTTTCTAAACAAAGATACCAAATTCATTAGTTACTAATTAATTAGAATTAAAACCAATTGAATATAAATGGAATATGTTTATAGATATATATTGTTATGCTCAAAAAATTATTTTTATCCAAATATATTAAATTAATTACAATTAGTAAGTGATATTAATAATATATATATATATATATATATATATATATATATTACATCTTATCTAAAATATTTTTTATATTCATCTAACAGAATTAATAGGAATAAGATAACAACAAACCCAGTATTACGCAAAAGGTTATATTTCATAAGGGAACTTTTACCACCATTTAATGGAGAACCTATAATAAATAAAATTTTCAGCACTTTGTAAATTTTATATCTCATTAAAAAATTAAATATTGATGCCAAAATTACGTTATTTTGAATTTTGGGAATTTTTCTGAAATATTTAACTTTTTGTTCAATAATGAAAAATATTGAATTTTAATTCAAAACTTTTTTTATTATAATTTATTTATAAGGTCGGATTATTTTAATGGTTTCTTTTAATGTTTCCATAGATAAAATTTATATCAATTAATACAATTTTTGTCACTAGAATTTGTTTCACTTTGATATTTGATATAAAAAGAAGGAATATTTTGAACATTTTTACTTAAAATACCATCTTTGTAACCCTTTTATGAGATAAAATTTAAATTAATTTGTACTTCATATGTGATTGAAATTTTGAAAAGTGGATGAAATATTTTTTATATTAATAATATATAATTTTTAATAATTAAAAAACTGTTTTTACAAAAAAATAGTTGTGAAATCAATTAAACATAATATTAACAAATTAGAGAAAAATTAGCTTAACAAGGGATTGATCCTAAAACATATGGGAAAAAATGAATGATACATTAATGAAAAATCCATTTAATATTTATATGTAGAACCTATACTCCCTTTTATGGAATATGTACCATTATTGGAACTACATTAAATTGTAATAAGATTGGTGGACTTCCATTTAAAAACATTTCTTAGAATTCCAGTCATCCTCTATTGTAAAATAACCATCAAACATTCCACTTCCTCAAACCCATAAAGAAAAATTGGCTCAAATAGTCTCTTCAAAAATATCTCCAAAAATAACTATGCTAAACCTATAATCCAAAACTTGTTTATAAATCCAACCAAGGAAATTATTTTTGTATAAACCAGAATAAGATAACTACAAAACATGAAACATGCTTCCTCAATATATATATTTTTTATTTTACTCTCCACCCCATGAAGCTATTATTATTTGATTATTATATTATAACATAAGTATCCAAAATATAATAATATACTATTTTTAAGGTTTTTACCTAAACATACATACACTTACATATAAACAATAAAAAACATACAATTGAAGTACAAAGAACTACCACCTCGTGAAATGATGATAGTTCATTCATCCATTAGCATATATTATGGTAGGAGTTATGATAGAAAATATGGTTATATATTATTTAAATGATATTTATAATGTATTTATGATTCATGAATTTTTATATAACACATTCTGTAATGCTTTCCATTTTGTGTAAATATGATAACATTATTTGTGGACGCGTGGACTACCACCTACTCAATGTGATGTATTTCGTTCATGCTATAAATAGAATGTATAAAGTACATGTTTAACAATAATATGTAACATATACTAAATATATAAGGTAATAGAATTATAAAATACATATATAGCATTTAATTTTTATTCTTTCTAATGTGAAAAAGAAATGAAAGTAGTGTTCATTTGTACGTACAGCCTACCGTCTCCTTGAACAGTGAATTTCATTTCATATAACCATAAATTATTGATTTTTTAAAATAAATATATTCTTAATATATTGATATATAAATAATTTTTTATGTTATTTATATTATTAAAACATGATCTATTTTATAAGAACAATAAGTATCATGTCAAAAACATACTTGAAAAACTATTCAATTATCACCCGTAATAGCACGAATAATGAATGATTACTAAAAAAGGTACTAAGATATTATAAAATGATAATATATGATAAAATAAATATGAATATGGTTATGAAATAAGTTATTAATGATCATAAACAACTGTAAAATATTTTGAAGGGAATTTAGTCGAAAGAAAACTTGAGGTAATAGATTCTTATATCTCTTTTCTTTCTCACATGCATACACCATTTTCACCACTTAATTATTCTGTGTGTTTTATATACATCATGTAACACTATTATATTTTATGTGATAGATTGTTTTTAATTTCATTTATTCCTGGTGTTTTATGATACATCAATATTATCGTGTGCTATACATTGCACCATATTAGTATGTAGTATACACAACACTATTCTTGGCTTCTGTTTTAACATAATATCATATTCATTTGATAGAATTATTTTCACACAACATTGAGTATATATATTTTTCAATGTATAAATGAACATAATTTTGATTATGTTATAAACAACACCAAAGGAATCTTTCTCTACATGTAACGGTTATTGGGCTTGCGTTACACGCAAGAGTTACCTTCCTCGAAAGCTTGCATTTTATATGATACTGAGTTTCACTAAACAATGATATATTAATAAAATATTATTATTTAATGGGATATAAACAAGACATTATGAATATTATTAACCAAATTTTTAATTTAATAACATTTCCACCCATCTTACACATTTTCTAGAATATTATATGAGAAAAATAATAATTTTTTCGGATAAATGCTGTATTTTTTAAAAAATGAAGTTTAATAGTATTTTAATGAATCAGACATTTCAACTCTAGTTATTTAAAATTTTATAATTTAAATTTGACAAAATAAACTTCATATTTTTAATCAAGACATAAAAATTTACTTCTGTTGATTTTTTGGTATTTTTTCAAAAAAATTTAAAATTTTAAGAAATAATGATAAATTTCTACATTATAATTCGAAACTGCATTTTTATCTGATTTAATAATGTAGTTAAATATTTTGTTAATTGGTTTTAGAGTATAATTGCATTATTTTATTATAATTTAATCCAATTTTTATCATTTTATGTAATTTCACATTTAAATTGGACATAAACATATGTCAATATTTTGATAGTTATTACTTCTTAAAAACACGAATTTTGGTTTTTAAAATGCAAATAAATTATAAATTAATTACAACTTATGTTTTATGAATTTTAAAAAATGGATTCTAAAATTTTAATTATAAGATTTATGTTTGTCAAATAGTTACATTTTATTTATGGATGTTATGAATAGTAACTTCAGTAATTATTTTATTTACCATGTTTAAAGTGTAAATCTTGTAAATAATTGTAAACAAATAACATTATAATAATATTAAACAATATTAAGACATGTCCTAATTCTATTGGATGAGATATTTCAGACCATTATCATACATAGGTCGATTTTGGGACCCCATTAATTCACTTGGATGTGAAAATGACATTTTACATGAATTAATTTAAGGTAAAGATAATTTTGACCAAAACATATATATTTTACTAAAAAGATTTTAATATAGTGTTAGACACTTGATTTCATATCTATAAATTGTCATTATAAATATAAAAATATTTCCTACATAGTGATATTTTATTTATAATTTTTAGCCATTAGATTAATATTTTTAATTTTGACACAATGATGATGTAGTGATTACCTCATTAATTAATGATTCAAATAAATGAATTTATAAATATTAAAATAAATATAATTTTAAAATTTTGATTCCATACACATATTTTTTGGAAGACACTTACATATTGGGGATGAGTTAATACATTTGTTTTGAAGGAATCAGGTTTATATGATTTTTACCAAAAGTCAAGTATGAATAGTGTCCGTAATTGACATAATTCATAACTTAAACCATAAAATAGTTTATTAAATTATATTAAGTTACTAAAAATCTAATCATCATATAACTAGTTAATATATGTTCTAATATTTCGTAAATAACTTTTATGGGTCTTTTTACATTATATTGTAATTACATTAAGTTTGAATGTGTAAATAACATGATATCTTGGTAAGATTAAAATAGTAAAATAACGGTTAAACAAAAAAGATATAGATAAAAACATTCAATACATTTCTAAAAAATATTTGATGATGGATATTCGAACCAAAATCATCTTATTTTCAAATTAAATAAGTCTTGGACCATTTTTGTATCGAAATTAAATTTATAATAAATTAATATTTTCAGGGTTTCTTAATGTTCCCCCTCCCCTTTTAAAAAAGGGCACCTCCTCCCTCTCATTTTTAATCTATTTTATGCCCTCCAGCTCCACCACACCCTATAAAGTTCACTTCTAGACTTCCCTATTTACAATATAGTGGTTCTGGTCTTCTCTAATGACCTACTATATTTCCCTAAGAGGAAATTTAAAGGAGGCACATCAAGAAAGATTTAATCTCTTCTACTGATTATTTAAAATTTCATTCTTCTTATACTTCATCTTCATTAGTTTTTTCATTATAAATTAATAGCATATGTATTACTCATATAATTATATGTTATTATAAATATTAAACAAAACTATTCCACCTACTATCCATCCTACTAAAAACAAAATCAATGCGCGTGCGTATATACGACTTACAGTCTCCATGTCTTGGTATAATTTGTTTTCACCAACACCTTATATGGATGGGTATAATGGTGGAAATAATAAATATATATAACATGATATGAATTCTTATATATTATAAACCATCCACTTTAATACCATTCAATATTTTTGGAAATGATATCGTCACTAATGCATACATACGGCTTACCGTCTCCACAACGTGATGAGTTTCAATATCCACATTAACCATTAAAGAATGATTATAAAGTATATATAATAAATAGTCCTGAAATTTAAGAAATAATAATGATACTATATTTATGTATATATATTCCATTTACTTAATTCCATTCAATTCAACATGGAAACAAAAATAGTGTTCATGCGTACATACGACCAACCATCTACATGAACGACGTATTCTATTTAACATATCTATTTAATATATATATATATATATATAATTAATATGTATGATATATAAGTCTTGGATTAAATTCAAGATGTTTTTAAATCATGATCTATGTAATAATATCAATAATAACAAGTCTAATCACGTATGATAAATAGAATGATTATTACCGAAAATGTTGCATTAAAATGAAAATGACAAATGATCGGGTACTATATTGTCATAATTAAATCATATATGATATCATAAATATCATTATGATTATGTTACAAGTTAATAATATGTTTTAACCCACTCTAAAATATTTTAATACACATAAAAAATCCGAACTAATGTAAGGGTTAATTTTTCAATCTCATTTTTATCTGAGATTTCTTATACATAAGTATTTACTAGGGTTATATTTATCATCCATGCCCATGTTTTCTAAAAAATTCATAAAATTTATATTATTCTTCCTTGTATTTTTAAATTAATTTTTACCCATTTTTACTTTTACTTCTTGTTATTGAATAAATAATTCTTTTGTTTACCATATGAGGTACTTTTTTGACTTTTCTAGCAAATGTATGAGGAGAATGGTTTTTATCTTATATAGCATGAATGAATATTTACAGTTTCATGATGCCTTATTTCAAAGAAGCATCCTATACACTATTTCAATTTTATCTTCAAATATATTATTTTCTTTGAAAATTGCATGGCATTTTGAGAATAGAAAATGTTTTGATGAAGACGTGATATTTTCCTCAAAAACTATATTCAGGTGTTTATCAAAATTATTTTCCATTTAAGATGA